>FR989977.1:2400000-3675409 GCA_905404175.1 Anthocharis cardamines | reverse complement strand
AAGTCGAGCAAAATATGTTCGGCAAAATATTCGGTGTCGAGCAAAAAATGTTCGGGAAAATGTTCGGAGTCGAGCAAAAAATGCTCGGGAAAATGTTCGGTGTCGAGCAAAAAATGTTCGGCAGAATGTTCGGAGTCGAGCAAAAAATGCTCGGGAAAATGTTCGGTGTCGAGCAAAAAATGCTCGGCAGAATGTTCGGAGTCGAGCAAAATATGTTCGGAGTCGAGCAAAATATGTTCGGAGTCGAGCAAAAAATGCTCGGCAAAATGTTCGGTGTCGAGCAAAAAATGTTCGGAGTCGAGCAAAAAATGCTCGGCAAAATGTTCGGTGTCGAGCAAAAAATGCTCGGCAAAATGTTCGGTGTCGAGCAAAAAATGTTCGGAGTCGAGCAAAAAATGCTCGGCAAAATGTTCGGTGTCGAGCAAAAAATGCTCGGGAAAATGTTCGGTGTCGAGCAAAAAATGCTCGGCAAAATGTTCGGAGTCGAGCAAAAAATGCTCGGGAAAATGTTCGGAGTCGAGCAAAATATGTTCGGGAAAATGTTCGGTGTCGAGCAAAAAATGCTCGGCAAAATGTTCAGAGTCGAGCAAAAAATGCTCGGGAATATGTTCGGAGTCAAGCAAAAAATGCTCGGCAAAATGTTCGGAGTCGAGCAAAAAATGCTCGGTATAATGTTCGGAGTCGAGCAAAATATGTTCGGATTCGAGCAAAAAGTGCTCGGGAAAATGTTTGGTGTCGAGCAAAAAATGCTCGGCAAAATGTTCGGAGTCGAGCAAAAAATGCTCGGGAAAATGTTAGGAGTCGAGCAAAATATGTTCGGAGTCGAGCAAAAAATGCTCGGCAAAATGTTCGGTGTCGAGCAAAAAATGTTCGGGAAAATGTTCGGTGTCGAGCAAAAAATGCTCGGCAAAATTTTCGGAGTCGAGCAAAAAATGCTCGGGAATATGTTCGGAGTCGAGCAAAATATGTTCGGAGTCGAGCAAAAAATGCTCGGCATAATGTTCGGAGTCGAGCAAATTATGTTCGGAGTCGAGCAAAAAATGCTCGGCAAAATGTTCGGAGTCGAGCAAAAAATGCTCGGCATAATGCTCGGAGTCGAGCAAAATATGTTCGGATTCGAGCAAAAAATGCTCGGCAAAATCTTCGGAGTCGAGCAAAAAATGCTCGGGTAAATGTTCGGAGTCGAGCAAAATATGTTCGAAGTCGAGCAAAATATGTTCGGTTTCGAGCAAAAAATGCTCGGCGTGAAGTTCGGTGTTGAGCAAAAAATTTTCGGAATCGAGCAAAATATGTTTGGAGTCGAGCAAAAAATGTTCGGCAAAATGTTCGGAGTCTAGCAAAAAATGCTCGTCAAAATGTTTGGAGTCGAGCAAAAAATGCTTGGCAAAATGTTCGGTGTCGAGCAAAAAATGTTCGGAGTCGACCAAAAAATGCTCGGCAAAATGTTCGAAGTCGAGCAAAATATGTTCGGAGTCGAGCAAAAAATGCTCGGCAAAATGTTCGGTGTCGAGCAAAAAATGTTCGGAATCGATCAAAATATGTTTGGAGTCGAGCAAAAAATGCTCGGCAAAATGTTCGGAGTCGAGCAAATAATGCTCGGTAAAATGTTTGGAGTCGAGCAAAATATGTTCGAAGTCGAGCAAAATATGTTCGGTTTCGAGCAAAAAATGCTCGGCGTGAAGTTCGGTGTTGAGCAAAAAATTTTCGGAATCGAGTAAAATATGTTTGGAGTCGAGCAAAAAATGCTCGGCAAAATGTTCGGAGTCGAGCAAAAAATGCTCGTCAAAATGTTTGGAGTCGAGCAAAAAATGCTTGGCAAAATGTTCGGTGTCGAGCAAAAAATGCTCGGGAAAATGTTCGGTGTCGAGCAAAAAATGCTCGGCAAAATGTTCGGAGTCGAGCAAAAAATGCTCGGGAAAATGTTCGGAGTCGAGCAAAATATGTTCGGAGTCGAGCAAAAAATGCTCGGCAAAATGTTCGGTGTCGAGCAAAAAATGTTAGGGAAAATGTTCGGTGTCGAGCAAAAAATGCTCGGCAAAATGTTCAGAGTCGAGCAAAAAATGCTCGGGAATATGTTCGGAGTCGAGCAAAGTATGTTCGGAGTCGAGCAAAAAATGCTCGGCATAATGTTCGGAGTCGAGCAAAATATGTTCGGAGTCGAGCAAAAAATGCTCGGCAAAATGTTCGGTGTCGAGCAAAAAATGTTCAGGAAAATGTTCGGTGTCGAGCAAAAAATGCTCGGCAAAATGTTCAGAGTCGAGCAAAAATGCTCGGGAATATGTTCGGAGTCGAGCAAAAAATGCTCGGCAAAATGTTCGGAGTCGAGCAAAATATGCTCGGGAAAATGTTCGGTGTCGAGCAAAAAATGCTCGGCAGAATGTTCGGAGTCGAGCAAAATATGTTCGGAGTCGAGCAAAAAATGTTCGGCAAAATGTTCGGAGTCGAGCAAAAAATGCTCGGGAAAATGTTCGGTGTCGAGCAAAAAATGTTCGGCAGAATGTTCGGAGTCGAGCAAAATATGTTCGGAGTCGAGCAAAAAATGTTCGGCAAAATGTTCGGAGTCAAGCAAAAAATGCTCGGGAAAATGTTCGGAGTCGAGCAAAATATGTTCGGAGTCGAGCAAAAAATGCTCGGCAAAATGTTTGGTGTCGAGCAAAAAATGTTCGGAATCGATCAAAATATGTTTGGAGTCGAGCAAAAAATGCTCGGCAAAATGTTCGGTGTCGAGCAAAAAATGCTCGGGAAAATGTTCGTTGTCGAGCAAAAAATGCTCGGCAAAATGTTCGGAGTCGAGCAAAAAATGCTCTTAAAAATGTTCGGAGTCGAGCAAAAAATGCTCGGTATAATGTTCGGAGTCGAGCAAAATATGTTCGGATTCGAGCAAAAAATGCTCGGCAAAATGTTCGGAGTCGAGCAAAAAATGCTCGGGTAAATGTTCGAAGTCGAGCAAAATATGTTCGGTTTTGAGCAAAAAATGCTCGGCGTGAAGTTCGGTGTTGAGCAAAAAATTTTCGGAATCGAGCAACATATTATGTTTGGGGTCGAGCAAAAAATGCTCGGCAAAATGTTCGGAGTCGAGCAAAAAATGCTCGGCAAAATGTTCGGAGTCGAGCAAAAAATGCTCGGATAAATGTTCGGAGTCGAGAAAAATATGTTCGAAGTCGAGCAAAATATGTTCGGAGTCGAGCAAAAAATGCTCGGCAAAATGTTCGGTGTCGAGCAAAAAATGTTCGGGAAAATGTTCGGTGTCGAGCAAAAAATGCTCGGCAAAATGTTCAGAGTCGAGCAAAAAATGCTCGGGAATATGTTCGGAGTCGAGCAAAAAATGCTCGGCATAATGTTTGGAGTCGAGCAAAATATGTTCGGAGTCGAGCAAAATATGTTCGGAGTCGAGCAAAAAATGCTCGGGTAAATGTTCGGAGTCGAGCAAAATATGTTCGAAGTCGAGCAAAATATGTTCGGTTTCGAGCAAAAAATGCTCGGCGTGAAGTTCGGTGTTGAGCAAAAAATTTTCGGAATCGAGCAAAATATGTTTGGAGTCGAGCAAAAAATGCTCGGGAAAATGTTCGGTGTCGAGCAAAAAATGCTCGGCAAAATGTTCGGAGTCGAGCAAAAAATGCTCGGGAAAATGTTCGGAGTCGAGCAAAATATGTTCGGAGTCGAGCAAAAAATGCTCGACAAAATGTTCGGTGTCGAGCAAAAAATGTTCGGAATCGATCAAAATATGTTTGGAGTCGAGCAAAAAATGCTCGGCAAAATGTTCGGTGTCGAGCAAAAAATGCTCGGGAAAATGTTCGGTGTCGAGCAAAAAATGCTTGGCAAAATGTTCGGAGTCGAGCAAAAAATGCTCGGGAAAATGTTCGGAGTCGAGCAAAATATGTTCGGGAAAATGTTCGGTGTCGAGCAAAAAATGCTCGGCAAAATGTTCAGAGTCGAGCAAAAAATGCTCGGGAATATGTTCGGAGTCGAGCAAAATATGTTCGGAGTCGAGCAAAAAATGCTCGGCAAAATGTTCGGAGTCGAGCAAAAAATGCTCGGCATAATGTTCGGAGTCGAGCAAAATATGTTCGGAGTCGAGCAAAAAATGCTCGGGAAAATGTTAGGAGTCGAGCAAAATATGTTCGGAGTCGAGCAAAAAATGCTCGGCAAAATGTTCGGTGTCGAGCAAAAAATGTTCGGGAAAATGTTCGGTGTCGAGCAAAAAATGCTCGGCAAAATTTTCGGAGTCGAGCAAAAATGCTCGGGAATATGTTCGGAGTCGAGCAAAATATGTTCGGAGTCGAGCAAAATATGTTCGGAGTCGAGCAAAAAATGCTCGGCAAAATGTTCGGAGTCGAGCAAAATATGTTCGAAGTCGAGCAAAATATGTTCGGTTTCGAGCAAAAAATGCTCGGCGTGAAGTTCGGTGTTGAGCAAAAAATTTTCGGAATCGAGCAAAATATGTTTGGAGTCGAGCAAAAAATGTTCGGCAAAATGTTCGGAGTCGAGCAAAAAATGCTCGGCAAAATGTTCGGTGTCCAGCAAAAAATGTTCGGAATCGATCAAAATATGTTTGGAGTCGAGCAAAAAATGCTCGGCAAAATATTTGGAGTCGAGCAAAAAATGCTCGGCAAAATGTTCGGAGTCGAGCAAATAATGCTCGGTAAAATGTTTGGAGTCGAGCAAAATATGTTCGAAGTCGAGCAAAATATGTTCGGTTTCGAGCAAAAAATGCTCGGCGTGAAGTTCGGTGTTGAGCAAAAAATTTTCGGAATCGAGCAAAATATGTTTGGAGTCGAGCAAAAAATGCTCGGCAAAATGTTCGGAGTCGAGCAAAAAATGCTCGTCAAAATGTTTGGAGTCGAGCAAAAAATGCTTGGCAAAATGTTCGGTGTCGAGCAAAAAATGTTCGGAGTGGACCAAAAAATGCTCGGCAAAATGTTCGAAGTCGAGCAAAATATGTTCGAAGTCGAGCAAAATATGTTCGGTTTCGAGCAAAAAATGCTCGGCGTGAAGTTCGGTGTTGAGCAAAAAATTTTCGGAATCGAGCAAAATATGTTTGGAGTCGAGCAAAAAATGCTCGGCAAAATGTTCGGAGTCGAACAAAATATGTTCGGATTCGAGCAAAAAATGCTCGGCAAAATGTTCGGAGTCGAGCAAAAAATGCTCGGGTAAATGTTCGGAGTCGAGCAAAATATGTTCGAAGTCGAGCAAAATATGTTCGGTTTCGAGCAAAAAATGCTCGGCGTGAAGTTCGGTGTTGAGCAAAAAATTTTCGGAATCGAGCAAAATATGTTTGGAGTCGAGCAAAAAATGCTCGGCAAAATGTTCGGAGTCGAGCAAAAAATGCTCGTCATAATGTTTGGAGTCGAGCAAAAAATGCTTGGCAAAATGTTCGGTGTCGAGCAAAAAATGTTCGGAGTCGACCAAAAAATGCTCGGCAAAATGTTCGAAGTCGAGCAAAATATGTTCGGAGTCGAGCAAAAAATGCTCGGCAAAATGTTCGGTGTCGACCAAAAAATGCTCGGCAAAATGTTCGGAGTCGAGCAAAAAATGCTCGGGAAAATGTTCGGAGTCGAGCAAAATATGTTCGGAGTCGAGCAAAAAATGCTGGGCAAAATGTTCGGAGTCGAGCAAAATATGCTCGGGAAAATGTTCGGTGTCGAGCAAAAAATGCTCGGCAGAATGTTCGGAGTCGAGCAAAATATGTTCGGAGTCGAGCAAAAAATGTTCGGCAAAATGTTCGGAGTCGAGCAAAAAATGCTCGGGAAAATGTTCGGTGTCGAGCAAAAAATGTTCGGCAGAATGTTCGGAGTCGAGCAAAATATGTTCGGAGTCGAGCAAAAAATGTTCGGCAAAATGTTCGGAGTCAAGCAAAAAATGCTCGGGTAAATGTTCGGAGTCGAGCAAAATATGTTCGGAGTCGAGCAAAAAATGCTCGGGAAAATGTTCGAAGTCGAGCAAAATATGTTCGGCAAAATATTCGGTGTCGAGCAAAAAATGTTCGGGAAAATGTTCGGTGTCGAGCAAAAAATGCTCGGCAAAATGTTCAGAGTCGAGCAAAAAATGCTCGGGAATACGTTCGGAGTCGAGCAAAAAATGCTCGGCGTGAAGTTCGGTGTTGAGCAAAAAATTTTCGGAATCGAGCAAAATATGTTTGGAGTCGAGCAAAAAATGCTCGGGAAAATGTTCGGTGTCGAGCAAAAAATGCTCGGGAAAATGTTCGGTGTCGAGCAAAAAATGCTCGGCAAAATGTTCGGTGTCGAGCAAAAAATGCTCGGCAAAATGTTCGAAGTCGAGCAAAATATGTTCGGCAAAATGTTCGGTGTCGAGCAAAAAATGCTCGGCAAAATGTTCGGAGTCGAGCAAAAAATGTTCGGCAAAATGTTCGGAGTCAAGCAAAAAATGCTCGGGTAAATGTTCGGAGTCGAGCAAAATATGTTCGGTGTCGAGCAAAAAATGCTCGGCAAAATGTTCGGAGTCGAGCAAAAAATGTTCGGCAAAATGTTCGGAGTCAAGCAAAAAATGCTCGGGTAAATGTTCGGAGTCGAGCAAAATATGTTCGGAGTCGAGCAAAAAATGCTCGGGAAAATGTTCGAAGTCGAGCAAAATATGTTCGGCAAAATATTCGGTGTCGAGCAAAAAATGTTCGGGAAAATGTTCGGTGTCGAGCAAAAAATGCTCGGCAAAATGTTCAGAGTCGAGCAAAAAATGCTCGGGAATACGTTCGGAGTCGAGCAAAAAATGCTCGGCGTGAAGTTCGGTGTTGAGCAAAAAATTTTCGGAATCGAGCAAAATATGTTTGGAGTCGAGCAAAAAATGCTCGGGAAAATGTTCGGTGTCGAGCAAAAAATGCTCGGGAAAATGTTCGGTGTCGAGCAAAAAATGCTCGGCAAAATGTTCGGTGTCGAGCAAAAAATGCTCGGCAAAATGTTCGAAGTCGAGCAAAATATGTTCGGCAAAATGTTCGGTGTCGAGCAAAAAATGCTCGGCAAAATGTTCGGAGTCGAGCAAAATATGTTCGGAGTCGAGCAAAAAATGCTCGGCAGAATGTTCGGAGTCAAGCAAAATATGTTCGGAATCGAGCAAAAAATGCTCGGGAAAATGTTTGGAGTCGAGCAAAATATGTTTGGAGTCGAGCAAAAAATGCTCGGCAAAATGTTCGGAGTCGAGCAAAAAATGAAAAAATAAGATATTATATATATGAAATATAAGATATAAGATATAAGATATAAGATATAAGATATAAGATGGCAAAATGTTCGGAGTCGAGCAAAATATGTTCGGAGTCGAGAAAAAAATGCCCGGCGTGAAGTTCGGTGTTGAGCAAAAAATTTTCGGAATCGAGCAAAATATATTTGGAGTCGAGCAAAAAATGCTCGGGAAAATGTTCGGTGTCGAGCAAAAAATGCTCGGCAAAATGTTCGGAGTCGAGCAAAAAATGCTCGGGAAAATGTTCGGAGTCGAGCAAAATATGTTCGGAGTCGAGCAAAAAATGCTCGGCAAAATGTTTGGTGTCGAGCAAAAAATGTTCGGAATCGATCAAAATATGTTTGGAGTCGAGCAAAAAATGCTCGGCAAAATGTTCGGTGTCGAGCAAAAAATGCTCGGGAAAATGTTCGTTGTCGAGCAAAAAATGCTCGGCAAAATGTTCGGAGTCGAGCAAAAAATGCTCTTAAAAATGTTCGGAGTGGACCAAAAAATGCTCGGCAAAATGTTCGAAGTCGAGCAAAATATGTTCGAAGTCGAGCAAAATATGTTCGGTTTCGAGCAAAAAATGCTCGGCGTGAAGTTCGGTGTTGAGCAAAAAATTTTCGGAATCGAGCAAAATATGTTTGGAGTCGAGCAAAAAATGCTCGGCAAAATGTTCGGAGTCGAGCAAAAACTGCTCGGGTAAATGTTCGGATTCGAGCAAAATATGTTCGAAGTCGAGCAAAATTTGTTCGGTTTCGAGCAAAAAATGCTCGGCGTGAAGTTCGGTGTTGAGCAAAAAATTTTCGGAATCGAGCAAAATATGTTTGCTGTCGAGCAAAAAGTGCTAGGGAAAATGTTCGGTGTCGAGCAAAAAATGCTCGGCAAAATGTTCGGAGTCGAGCAAAAAATGCTCGGGAAAATGTTAGGAGTCGAGCAAAATATGTTCGGAGTCGAGCAAAAAATGCTCGGCAAAATGTTCGGTGTCGAGTAAAAAATGTTCGGGAAAATGTTCGGTGTCGAGCAAAAAATGCTCGGCAAAATTTTCGGAGTCGAGCAAAAAATGCTCGGGAATATGTTCGGAGTCGAGCAAAATATGTTCGGAGTCGAGCAAAATATGTTCGGAGTCGAGCAAAATATGTTCGGATTCGAGCAAAAAATGCTCGGCAAAATGTTCGGAGTCGAGCAAAAAATGCTCGGGTAAATGTTCGGAGTCGAGCAAAATATGTTCGAAGTCGAGCAAAATATGTTCGGTTTCGAGCAAAAAATGCTCGGCGTGAAGTTCGGTGTTGAGCAAAAAATTTTCGGAATCGAGCAAAATATGTTTGGAGTCGAGCAAAAAATGCTCGGCAAAATGTTCGGAGTCGAGCAAAAAATGCTCGTCATAATGTTTGGAGTCGAGCAAAAAATGCTTGGCAAAATGTTCGGTGTCGAGCAAAAAATGTTCGGAGTCGACCAAAAAATGCTCGGCAAAATGTTCGAAGTCGAGCAAAATATGTTCGGGGTCGAGCAAAAAATGCTCGGCAAAATGTTCGGTGTCGAGCAAAAAATGCTCGGCAAAATGTTCGGTGTCGAGCAAAAAATGTTCGGAATCGATCAAAATATGTTTGGAGTCGAGCAAAAAATGCTCGGAAAAATATTTGGAGTCGAGCAAAAAATGCTCGGCAAAATGTTCGGAGTCGAGCAAATAATGCTCGGTAAAATGTTTGGAGTCGAGCAAAATATGTTCGAAATCGAGCAAAATATGTTCGGTTTCGAGCAAAAAATGCTCGGCGTGAAGTTCGGTGTTGAGCAAAAAATTTTCGGAATCGAGCAAAATATGTTTGGAGTCGAGCAAAAAATGCTCGGCAAAATGTTCGGAGTCGAGCAAAAAATGCTCGTCAAAATGTTTGGAGTCGAGCAAAAAATGCTTGGCAAAATGTTCGGTGTCGAGCAAAAAATGTTCGGAGTCGACCAAAAAATGCTCGGCAAAATGTTCGAAGTCGAGCAAAATATGTTCGAAGTCGAGCAAAATATGTTCGGTTTCGAGCAAAAAATGCTCGGCGTGAAGTTCGGTGTTGAGCAAAAAATTTTCGGAATCGAGCAAAATATATTTGGAGTCGAGCAAAAAATGCTCGGGAAAATGTTCGGTGTCGAGCAAAAAATGCTCGGCAAAATGTTCGGAGTCGAGCAAAAAATGCTCGGGAAAATGTTCGGAGTCGAGCAAAAAATGCTCGGGAAAATGTTCGGAGTCGAGCAAAATATGTTCGGAGTCGAGCAAAAAATGCTCGGCAAAATGTTTGGTGTCGAGCAAAAAATGTTCGGAATCGATCAAAATATGTTTGGAGTCGAGCAAAAAATGCTCGGCAAAATGTTCGGTGTCGAGCAAAAAATGCTCGGGAAAATGTTCGTTGTCGAGCAAAAAATGCTCGGCAAAATGTTCGGAGTCGAGCAAAAAATGCTCTTAAAAATGTTCGGAGTCGAGCAAAAAATGCTCGGTATAATGTTCGGAGTCGAGCAAAATATGTTCGGATTCGAGCAAAAAATGCTCGGCAAAATGTTCGGAGTCGAGCAAAAAATGCTCGGGTAAATGTTCGAAGTCGAGCAAAATATGTTCGGTTTCGAGCAAAAAATGCTCGGCGTGAAGTTCGGTGTTGAGCAAAAAATTTTCGGAATCGAGCAACATATTATGTTTGGGGTCGAGCAAAAAATGCTCGGCAAAATGTTCGGAGTCGAGCAAAAAATGCTCGGCAAAATGTTCGGAGTCGAGCAAAAAATGCTCGGATAAATGTTCGGAGTCGAGCAAAATATGTTCGAAGTCGAGCAAAATATGTTCGGAGTCGAGCAAAAAATGCTCGGCAAAATGTTCGGTGTCGAGCAAAAAATGTTCGGGAAAATGTTCGGTGTCGAGCAAAAAATGCTCGGCAAAATGTTCAGAGTCGAGCAAAAAATGCTCGGGAATATGTTCGGAGTCGAGCAAAAAATGCTCGGCATAATGTTTGGAGTCGAGCAAAATATGTTCGGAGTCGAGCAAAAAATGCTCGGCAAAATGTTCGGAGTCGAGCAAAAAATGCTCGGGTAAATGTTCGGAGTCGAGCAAAATATGTTCGAAGTCGAGCAAAATATGTTCGGTTTCGAGCAAAAAATGCTCGGCGTGAAGTTCGGTGTTGAGCAAAAAATTTTCGGAATCGAGCAAAATATGTTTGGAGTCGAGCAAAAAATGCTCGGGAAAATGTTCGGTGTCGAGCAAAAAATGCTAGGCAAAATGTTCGGAGTCGAGCAAAAAATGCTCGGGAAAATGTTCGGAGTCGAGCAAAATATGTTCGGAGTCGAGCAAAAAATGCTCGACAAAATGTTCGGTGTCGAGCAAAAAATGTTCGGAATCGATCAAAATATGTTTGGAGTCGAGCAAAAAATGCTCGGCAAAATGTTCGGTGTCGAGCAAAAAATGCTCGGGAAAATGTTCGGTGTCGAGCAAAAAATGCTTGGCAAAATGTTCGGAGTCGAGCAAAAAATGCTCGGGAAAATGTTCGGAGTCGAGCAAAATATGTTCGGGAAAATGTTCGGTGTCGAGCAAAAAATGCTCGGCAAAATGTTCAGAGTCGAGCAAAAAATGCTCGGGAATATGTTCGGAGTCGAGCAAAATATGTTCGGAGTCGAGCAAAAAATGCTCGGCAAAATGTTCGGAGTCGAGCAAAAAATGCTCGGCATAATGTTCGGAGTCGAGCAAAATATGTTCGGAGTCGAGCAAAAAATGCTCGGGAAAATGTTAGGAGTCGAGCAAAATATGTTCGGAGTCGAGCAAAAAATGCTCGGCAAAATGTTCGGTGTCGAGCAAAAAATGTTCGGGAAAATGTTCGGTGTCGAGCAAAAAATGCTCGGCAAAATTTTCGGAGTCGAGCAAAAATGCTCGGGAATATGTTCGGAGTCGAGCAAAATATGTTCGGAGTCGAGCAAAATATGTTCGGAGTCGAGCAAAAAATGCTCGGCAAAATGTTCGGAGTCGAGCAAAATATGTTCGAAGTCGAGCAAAATATGTTCGGTTTCGAGCAAAAAATGCTCGGCGTGAAGTTCGGTGTTGAGCAAAAAATTTTCGGAATCGAGCAAAATATGTTTGGAGTCGAGCAAAAAATGTTCGGCAAAATGTTCGGAGTCGAGCAAAAAATGCTCGGCAAAATGTTCGGTGTCCAGCAAAAAATGTTCGGAATCGATCAAAATATGTTTGGAGTCGAGCAAAAAATGCTCGGCAAAATATTTGGAGTCGAGCAAAAAATGCTCGGCAAAATGTTCGGAGTCGAGCAAATAATGCTCGGTAAAATGTTTGGAGTCGAGCAAAATATGTTCGAAGTCGAGCAAAATATGTTCGGTTTCGAGCAAAAAATGCTCGGCGTGAAGTTCGGTGTTGAGCAAAAAATTTTCGGAATCGAGCAAAATATGTTTGGAGTCGAGCAAAAAATGCTCGGCAAAATGTTCGGAGTCGAGCAAAAAATGCTCGTCAAAATGTTTGGAGTCGAGCAAAAAATGCTTGGCAAAATGTTCGGTGTCGAGCAAAAAATGTTCGGAGTGGACCAAAAAATGCTCGGCAAAATGTTCGAAGTCGAGCAAAATATGTTCGAAGTCGAGCAAAATATGTTCGGTTTCGAGCAAAAAATGCTCGGCGTGAAGTTCGGTGTTGAGCAAAAAATTTTCGGAATCGAGCAAAATATGTTTGGAGTCGAGCAAAAAATGCTCGGCAAAATGTTCGGAGTCGAACAAAATATGTTCGGATTCGAGCAAAAAATGCTCGGCAAAATGTTCGGAGTCGAGCAAAAAATGCTCGGGTAAATGTTCGGAGTCGAGCAAAATATGTTCGAAGTCGAGCAAAATATGTTCGGTTTCGAGCAAAAAATGCTCGGCGTGAAGTTCGGTGTTGAGCAAAAAATTTTCGGAATCGAGCAAAATATGTTTGGAGTCGAGCAAAAAATGCTCGGCAAAATGTTCGGAGTCGAGCAAAAAATGCTCGTCATAATGTTTGGAGTCGAGCAAAAAATGCTTGGCAAAATGTTCGGTGTCGAGCAAAAAATGTTCGGAGTCGACCAAAAAATGCTCGGCAAAATGTTCGAAGTCGAGCAAAATATGTTCGGAGTCGAGCAAAAAATGCTCGGCAAAATGTTCGGTGTCGACCAAAAAATGCTCGGCAAAATGTTCGAAGTCGAGCAAAATATGTTCGAAGTCGAGCAAAATATGTTCGGTTTCGAGCAAAAAATGCTCGGCGTGAAATTCGGTGTTGAGCAAAAAATTTTCGGAATCGAGCAAAATATGTTTGGAGTCGAGCAAAAAATGCTCGGCAAAATGTTCGGAGTCGAGCAAAAAATGCTCGTCAAAATGTTTGGAGTCAAGCAAAAAATGCTTGGCAAAATGTTCGGTGTCGAGCAAAAAATGTTCGGAGTCGACCAAAAAATGCTCGGGAAAATGTTCGAAGTCGAGCAAAATATGTTCGAAGTCGAGCAAAATATGTTCGGTTTCGAGCAAAAAATGCTCGGCGTGAAGTTCGGTGTTGAGCAAAAAATTTTCGGAATCGAGCAAAATATGTTTGGAGTCGAGCAAAAAATGCTCGGCAAAATGTTCGGAGTCGAGCAAAAAATGCTCGTCAAAATGTTCGGTGTCGAGCAAAAAATGTTCGGAGTCGAGCAAAAAATGCTCGGCAAAATGTTCGGAGTCGAGCAAAAAATGCTCGTCAAAATGTTCGGTGTCGAGCAAAAAATGTTCGGAGTCGAGCAAAAAATGCTCGTCAAAATGTTCGGAGTCTAGCAAAAAATGTTCGGAGCCGAGCAATAAATGCTCGGCAAAATGTTCAGTGTCGAGCAATAAATGCTCGCAAAAATGTTCGGAGTCGAGTAAAATGTTCGGTGTCGAGCAATAAATGCTCGTCGAAATGTTCGGAGTCGAGCAAAAAATGCTCGGGAAAATGTTCGATGTCGAGCAAAAAATGCTCGGCAAAATGTTCGGAGTCGAGCAAAATGTTCGGAGCCGAGCAATAAATGCTCGGCAAAAATGTTCAGTGTCGAGCAATAAATGCTCGCAAAAATGTTCGGAGTCGAGTAAAATATGTTCGGAGTCGAGCAAAAAATGCTCGGCAAAATGTTCGGAGTCGAGCAAAAAATGCTCGGGAAAAAGTTCGGAGTGGAGCAAAAAATGTCCGGCAAGATGTATCGGAGAAAAAGATACAAGATACAAGATACAAGATACAAGATACAAGATACAAGATACAAGATACAAGATACAAGATACAAGATACAAGATACAAGATACAAGATACAAGATACAAGATACAAGATAAAAGATAAAAGATAAAAGATAAAAGATAAAAGATAAAAGATAAAAGATAAAAGATAAAAGATAAAAGATAAAAGATAAAAGATAAAAGATAAAAGATAAAAGATAAAAGATAAAAGATAAAAGATAAAAGATAAAAGATAAAAGATAAAAGATAAAAGATAAAAGATAAAAGATAAAAGATAAAAGATAAAAGATAAAAGATAAAAGATAAAAGATAAAAGATAAAAGATAAAAGATAAAAGATAAAAGATAAAAGATAAAAGATAAAAGATAAAAGATAAAAGATAAAAGATAAAAGATATTCTTATATCTTATATCTTATATCTTAAGATATAAGATATAAGATATAAGATATAAGATATAAGATATGAGATATAAGATATGAGATATAAGATATGAGATATAAGATATGAGATATAAGATATGAGATATAAGATATGAGATATAAGATATGAGATATAAGATATGAGATATAAGATATGAGATATAAGATATGAGATATAAGATATGAGATATAAGATATGAGATATAAGATATGAGATATAAGATATAAGATATAAGATATAAGATATAAGATATGAGATATAAGATATGAGATATGAGATATGAGATATGAGATATAAGATATGAGATATGAGATATAAGATGTGAGATATAAGATATGAGATTTAAGATATAAGATATAAGATATGAGATATAAGATATAAGATATAAGATATAAGATATAAGATATGAGATATAAGATATGAGATATGAGATATGAGATTTAAGATATAAGATATAAGTATGAGATATAAGATATAAGATATAAGATATAAGATATAAGATATAAGATATAAGATATAAGATATAAGATATGTAGCGACACCTATGATCCGCTACAAGAATCAATACAAATACGTCCATTCCTGAATCGCGCTATCAAAGTTTCTGTGCGCGCTGAGTATATATACAACATCTCGACATCAACCACTGGGGCCTTAGGGCCGGCCAGTCAGTGGTTCGACTGGTCGAGGATCCTCCCTTTAGGTTGGAGGAAGAGCACACCTCCCTTCCTCCACATTGGTGACCCCGACGTGATTCAGCCACCTTCCTCCACATTGGTGACCCCGCAGAAGAACACCTACTTCTGAACATCATGAAGCCTGACGTCATCACTCCTTCCTACAACATCAGCAGCAATCAAGTCACAGCCAGCCAGAGCACCTTCGGCTTCAACGGGTATCCTGTCCACTAGCATGCAGCGAGCGCGTATGCCTGGTCAACACCCTCAGCCACCTTCAGCACAGCACACTGCACTTCGGCCGGTCAGCAAGCAGAGCACATCTCTCCTGGTCGACGCAGCAGCCAGCTTCAAACACTGCAGCACTCCGACTCACTGGAGCATCATGCAGCATCATCGCACTCAGTTCCGACTCACCGCGAACTCTGCGACATCCGATTCCGACTCACTGGAATTTCGGGCAATCTGGCACTGGCAAGCAACACTCAACACCGCTGTTTCAACAACTCGATCGACCTCCGGTCTTCGGGGGGGAGTACTGTAGCGACACCTATGATCCGCTACAAGAATCAATACAAATACGTCCATTCCTGAATCGCGCTATCAAAGTTTCTGTGCGCGCTGAGTATATATACAACATCTCGACATCAACCACTGGGGCCTTAGGGCCGGCCAGTCAGTGGTTCGACTGGTCGAGGATCCTCCCTTTAGGTTGGAGGAAGAGCACACCTCCCTTCCTCCACAGATATAAGATATGAGATATAAGATATGAGATATGAGATATGAGATTTAAGATATAAGTATGAGATATGAGATATGAGATATGAGATATGAGATATGAGATATGAGATATAAGATATGAGATATAAGTATGAGATATGAGATATGAGATATGAGATATGAGATATAAGATATAAGATATGAGATATGAGATATAAGATATAAGATATAAGATATAAGATATTAGATATAAGATATAAGATATAAGATATAAGATATTAGATATAAGATATAAGATATTAGATATAAGATATAAGATATAAGATATAAGATATAAGATATAAGATATAAGATATAAGATATAAGATATAAGATATAAGATATAAGATATAAGATATTAGATATAAGATATAAGATATAAGATATAAGATATAAGATATAAGATATAAGATATAAGATATAAGATATAAGATATAAGATATAAGATATAAGATATAAGATATAAGATATAAGATATAAGATGATATAAGATGTAAGATATAAGATATAAGATATAAGATGTAAGATACAAGATATAAGATATAAGATATAAGATATAAGATATAAGATATAAGATATAAGATATAAGATATAAGATATAAGATATAAGATATAAGATATAAGATATAAGATATAAGATATAAGATATAAGATATAAGATATAAGATATAAGTATAAGATATAAGATATAAGATATAAGTAATGAGATATGAGATATGAGATTTAAGATATAAGTATGAGATATGAGATATAAGATATAAGATATAAGATATAAGATATAAGATATAAGTAATGAGATATGAGATATGAGTTTTAGGATATAAGTATGAGATATGAGATATAAGATATAAGATATAAGATATAAGATATAAGATATAAGATATAAGATATAAGATATAAGATATAAGATATAAGATATAAGATATAAGATATAAGATATAAGATATAAGATATAAGATATAAGATATAAGATATAAGATATAAGATATAAGATGATATAAGATGTAAGTTAGATATGAGATATGAGATATAAGATAATATGAGAAATAAGATCTAAGAATTTCACCTTTTTTCAGGTATAAATCGAAAAAAATCGATCGTAGAAAAAAAAATATAATGAACAAAATTGTAGGAAATTTAATTCCAAACAACTTTGGTTATAACCATTTTTCGTGTAAGATTGAAAATAAACGACTTATTGAATAAACATAAAACATGAGTTTCGAGGCCTGGGCAAAAGCCTTGGATATTAAGGACCCGAATGTTAGCGAACACAAGAAAATATAAAATCACGCCTCCAGATCCTACAAGTAGGAAATTTTAGCGGCAAAAAATGACTTTATTGGTATGATTGGACATAGGCTAACGCAGTTTCCTTCTGGATCTCGCGCCTTTTGGACTCTGGCTAAGGCTATCCAAGGAAACTTTTGTCGATCATCTTTTCCACCTCTTCGCAAAGAAGATGGCTCTCTTGCACACTCTTCTGAAGAGAAATGCAATCTCTTTGCAGAAAATTCAACCTTGGACGATGAGGAGAACACCCCGCCTTCCATCTCGCGGTGTAAATCCTCTATGCCTGACGTATATGACATCAGGCATATATTCCGACTCCGTTCGAAAGGCACTTTTTTCCCTCGATACACATTTAAATGTGATCAACATGTGCCAGAGTGTGATTTGTACATACTAGGGTATGCGGGGGGGTATTTTTTGGAATTTGAAGTTCAGCAAATGTTGATCAAAATCGATCAACGTAGTCCGTGAACAGAGACAGTAGATCAACAAACGCTGCCGATGATCAACATTTGCTAAACGATCAACATTTAACTGATGCCACGTCGCGAATGTTCAACATTTGACGGGGAGAGATAACTATATATATATATATATACTAAATTGTACAAATACGAGAGTATAATATTTACTTTTATTAAATTAAAAGTTGTAAGTTAAATTCAATTTTAAAAGCTTAGGGACAAAATATAATATGGGTATTCTTTGTATGTAATTTTGTCCCTAAACTTTTAAAAATGAATTTTATTTACAATTTTTAATTTCATACTTTCGATATTATGTTTTAACTGTCTATTAATTTGCTTAGAAGCTCCCCACGCGAACAAAGTCCTGGGTACCAGATAGAGTATTTAATATAGTGTAATAAAAAATAAAAAAGCATAAATAGTATTAGATATGTAAATCATGAAGATTTTGTATCAATAAGCATTTCTTCTTCACGCATGCGTGTTCTACATGTAAATGTAAAATTAGAAGCATTTAATTTTTTATCTTTATTGACGTTCATAAGTATACATTGTGCTACCTAAATGAATAAATGATTTGGTTTTGATATGGTTAAATCATGTTTTTCTCGATCTATCGAATTTAAAAAGACAACAGCCGGCTTAGCATGACCGCCACGAGATATGTCGCGGACGAGAGAAGACAAACTAAGATGAAATATCTCTATATATTATATCTCGACATCGACAATTTTGATAGAAAAGATATCTCGATCGACAAATATATCTATTTTTGATATAAAAATGTCGAGTTTTAAGTATAATAATTGTCATGTTAGACCCGGAAGAAATAAAGAGATAATCGATTAAAAAATTTTTTTTATCAACAGACGAGCATGAGGTTCACTTGATGGTAGGTGATACCCCAGCCACAGAACATCCGAAACCGAAACGCGCAATTTGCACTCCACGGTTTTTCCATCTATGAATAAGACCATTAAATTTAAACTCAATACTTGTATATTTCCTATTTATAGCTGATCCACCGTTCAATGTATAATTTCGGTGTAATTTATTAATGAATCCTTGACAGTTCGGAAATTGAGTGAAATAAACCTTTGAAACCTTAAAGGGTTCAAACCGGAACATATTGTGATTTGTAACGATACATCTGGGGGCACGGTAGTGCCCCCGCCAAGTCGAGCAAAAAGCGGCACGGCCGTACTATCCTTTTCTCGAAGTAGTTCGGGCCATTTTCGACCCCCTATAACTTCGTTGTGGATTAAACTAGAATCCTGAATTTTCAGTCACTAAGCAGGCATTGTATAAACTCGGTATATTTCAAATATCATTCTGTTTGAACCAGTAGCTTAAGAATTATAACTAGTCAAAGTTTGATAATTTGTCACTCACTCACTCACTCACTGACTGACCGATCATCAAAACTCTAAGGCACTTCTAGCAGACATAGAAACTTGAAATTTAGAATACAATTAGTGTTTCGTCTATAAATCAAGGAAAAACTACAATATTTTGAAATTTCGGTCCAGTTTTCTAGATATACAATTTTTTTTTGTATTTTTGTATGTAATGAATAACTTAAAAACTACTGGACCGATTTTAAAAATTCTTTTACCGTTAGAAAGCTACATTATTACTGAGTAACATAGGGTATTTATTACTAGAAAAAAATAGAGATCCTTAGAAATCCCTACTAAAAACAACCCAACGTGTAAAAAAATTAGCCATAAAATGTCTTTCATCGCATGTGCTGCGGAAAGTATTGATGATAGAACAAAAAAACTTTCTACAATATTATAGAACATATCAAAATCTACAAAAAACTTCACGAGACCATATATCCAACTATTGTAGTTATGTCACTATAACTACTTTTTTACATTAAAAAGTTGATAAAAATGCCGATCAAAATCAGACTGTTATCCATAGCTTTGTATTAATTCTTATCCAAATAAACTAAGAAAAGGACTATCTTCAAAAAGAAATGAGATCCCATCAAAAACATAAATTGTAAAAAAAGCCAAGTCTTGCAACTCAGTTCTTCTATCGTAAAAAGTTGTGAGATCCATATAACACCAAGTCGGTCAATTTATTCAGTCTCTACTGAAGGATCCTTCATAATAAGCTAACCTAACAATATCTTATAGTGATCATATCAATGCCAATATTAAAAATCTTTGATGTTTAAAATAACTAGATTGACTTGGCGATTTGCGATTGCACTAAACAATCTAATTTAATATGTATTACTTGTGAGATACATTATGATTTTAATAAGATAAAAAAAAGATACATTGTGATTTCATGCGATAGCCGAGCCAATCTATTTATTTTAAACATCAAAGATTTTTAATATTGGCATTGATATGATCACTATAAGATATTGTTAGGTTAGCTTATTATGAAGGATCCTTCAGTAGAGACTGAATAAATTGACCGACTTGGTGTTATATGGATCTCACAACTTTTTACGATAGAAGAACTGAGTTGCAAGACTTGGCTTTTTTTACAATTTATGTTTTTGATGGGATATAATATATTCCATTATAAATTGATACTGTCGACGCCTTCGTGACCTGCCGGCCTAGCATGACCGCCACGAGATATGTCGCAGACGAGAGAAGACAAACTAAGATGTAAGATATCGCGATATATTATATCCCGACATCGACAATTTTGATAGCTGAAAGGATATCTCGATCGACAAATATATCTATTTTTGATATTAAAAGTCGAGTTTTAAGTGTAATTGTCATGATAGACCCGGAAGAAATAAAGAGATAATCGATTAAATCTCGTGTTTTACCTATACCTATTTCACTGACTTAAATAACTGGCTTTTTTAAGTCCGTAAAATACATGTAAGGTTTTGACGGGCTCGTTGGCACGTAGGTTCGAATCCCATCGGGACGACATGTTTATAGTTTTCTGTAAGCATGTTTTCCTTACGTCAGAAAACTTCGGGCATTGATCGGGTGGGAGGAATATCGAAATTCCGACCTGGTAATGAACCACCGTTCATAGATGCAAAAACCCTGAAGTGTATATTGCGCGTTTCGGTTTCAGTCTATGGAATTCCGAAAGCTCGAAGTAAAAAGTAGGTCGACAGCGCATCATTGACTATTGTTCTGTGGCTGAGGTATTACCTACCATCAAGTGAACCTCATGATCGTCTGTCCATATTTAAAAAAGAAAAAATGGCTGAAATTAAATGAAATCCTGAGTCCCCTAGTGGGACATGTCATATGGGGCAGATCCATTTCTATGGCTTAGTGGTAATACGATGCGTTTAGCACTGGAGGTCCTGTATTCGAATCACGGGGAAACAATATATAAAACAAAATGTTTTGGTCAGACAGGGCATAGAAGTCTGATTACCTATTTGCTTAGTGAAACAGACACATAAATTGGGTCTGTCCCATACTCCACTAGGGGACTCGGGACTTCACTTTTTTTAACCTTTTGTATTCTATTAAAGCGATTTTAGAACATTAAACAATTGAACTAATAAAAACATCAATTTCCGGTACAGAACCTTCCACGCTGTTGAATTCATAATCCGCTACAACCGAAAACAAAACTGTACAATCGCAATCTACAACAAAACGATTATCCCGACTCGATAGAAGCGTGCTAATTCGATTATTCGATTATCCCAGGATAAGCGTTACATGAACATTGGTTAGTGCGCGATTGGATTCTATCGAAATCGAATAATTGATTCGTAATCGAATGCGTTGGTGGTGTTTACTTGAAAGCTGAGCTGGTTTAGTTGCTGTCGACAAAATTGGTAGTATTGCCATTCAATCATCTCAGGCTCTTTCCGAACCGCTTGATCCTTTGTCATTGCGTATAGATGTTGGATCACAGTGCATCTTCTATTGCATATATCATATTATGTGGAGTATTCTGAGGAATTGTTTTGATTAATCCCGGCCGATGTATTTCAACATCGAACATCGCGACAGAACATGAAATTCCACTGGCGATCCACAACTACGCATTTACTACTACTATTTTTTCGAATCGATACGACTTTGTTCGCGTGGGTTTCATCTTAAGGCGCAGTATAATACCGTTGACCTTGATCAAACGCCCGCGCTACCGCTGAGAATGCCTCGCTCATCCAAAGCGTTTGTCGTAAAATGCAAATTTTATCTATACATATAATAAAAGAGTACCTAGGATCGAAATTACGCTTCACTAAATATTTTTAATTTTTAACTATTGAACAAGAAATAATCCATCATTGAACGCAGTTTGGCATTTCACATTTTATGGAATATTTTTGATTATAATTTTCTGTAAATATGTCTTCCCCATGTCTGGTAACTTCGGGCATTGAACAGGTGGAAGGAATATCGAAATTCCGACCAAGTAACAAACCACCGTTCATATATGGAAGTGAAGTGCATATTGCGCGTTTCGGTTTCAATCTATGGATTTCCGAATACTCGAAGTAATAAGTAGTTTGACAGCGTATTATTGACTGATGTTGTGTGACTGGGTATCACCTACCATCAAGTGAACCTCATGCTCGTCTATCGATATCCAAAATAAAAATCTAATTTCGACAAACGATCAAGATTCTTGTAAACAAACTTGTAAACATTCACATGCGAAATATCTTATGTAATTATAATTATTACCAATAAAAATCTTAAGATTTCATGTGTAAATTAATAATTTCAACATACCTTACGATCGCTAGTATGGGAAAAGTTGATTGTATTCAGTGGCTATGCCAATCCAATCAATGGACCGTATGGGGCCTCTGATTTAAGGCCCAGCGGATCACAAATATTTCTATTATTTAAGAAAGAAATAAGAAATATTTATTCGATGACACACATATAAACTACATTATTAATCTTAAACTAATTATGCTGTGTGGCGAAAGAATAGGCCGATGCTCAGCTAGTGCTGTAAACCAGTTTTTGCTACTGCGCTGATGTTCAGCATCTGCTTGGGTAACTGTTGAAGTGCCAGTAAACACGAAACCAGACTTCAAAAAAAGCAAGATAAAATAATTAAATAAAACTATCCCGGCGTCATTTCAAAAAATATTTCGAGGATAGCATTCCCTATCATAGCAGTACAAAACCCGTAATATAAATGACTTAAATGTGTTCTTTCATGGCACACTAATTCTCTTATAATAAAACCCCGCTCTACTACCAACTACTTTACAACGTCTTCTCATTTAAAGGCCGGTAACGCACTTTCAAGTCCTCTGTTGTTGCATATGGTCTTTTTAAGACGCGGATGAATAGGCTTTTTCTAGGATGGCGTGCTTCACCTTAAATCACACTTACTACGTGGTAGGATTGTGGTCAAACGCCTGCTTATCATACAAAAAAAAAGATATCTATGGGCGCCGGTAATCACTAACCATCAGGTGAACCGACTGTGGAAGAAGTGAGGTGTGGTCTTCCTCCAACCTAAAGGAAGGATCCTCGACCAGTCGAACCATAAACCCCAGTGGTTGATGTCGGGATGTTGTATACTTAGCGCTCGGAAACATTTATATAGCGCGATTCAGGATTAGACGTCTTCGTATTGATACTAGTCGCAGATCATAGATGTTGCTATACCGACTATTCCATAAAAAAATACATTCGCCAGTCCTCATCTTAATAGAAACATCGGGGTACTCCCTTTTGCCAATGGGGCCCGAAAAGGATGATTACGTTACTGTTTCCAGTAGGCATTATAGTAGCTAGTTCACTTTGTAAGGAACATAAAATCGGAGCGTGCTAGGCTTACTTTACTCAATAATTCTTGTATGATATGATTAGTTACGATCCTGTCATAAACTGTTAATAGATCACGCTTGGGTTTGCGGTTTGTTTACCACAGAATAAAATAAGGGTTTGATTTACGAAGCAAAGTTCCGTAGAAATATAGCAGTGCAGATTCTTTTTTAAATTATCAATTTTATCAACGTCGCAGTCTCAGTTAGATTTCCGAATGCTCGAAGTAATTAATTATTTTTAAACAAAAACCAAAAACCGACTTTAAAACTATAACTACATATAGTATGTACCAATAACCTAAAAAGTAAAAAATAATATTTTAATTACTTCATAAATGACAATCGACAACATTATTGATACTTATATGTATATCTATTTAATATTTATGAACAGTTATTTTTGAAGTCGGTGCCACCCAACCGCTGCCGCTCCATACCGTTCGAAAGTTTGTTGCAAAGGCAGGATTAAACTCTCTTACTTGGTTGGCACCGACTCCAAATTTTTTTAAATTAAAACATAAACATACAGGCGAATTGAGAACCTCCTCCTTTTTTGAAGTCGTTTAAAAAGTAGGTCGACAGCGCATCATGGACGATGTTCTGTGGCTGAGGAATCACCTACCATCAAGTGAACCTCATGCTCGTCTGTCGATATCTAACATAAAAAGTGAACAATTTGCGTTGTAATATTTTGTATTACCATACCTGTTATACTCGCATTTACGCGGCCACAAACCAAAACTTCTAAAAGCAATTTTGATAACACAACCTAAAGTAAACTATTTATGAACCGATAAACCGCAATTTAATATTCTAATTGCAACCCTGAATTATTCGAAACAATAACTTATGTGTCGAGACGAATTAACCTTCTCTATACCCTTATTGAATTTGTTGATGCTTGTTGTTTTCGAGGCTGTTGTTCGTTCGTTGTCTTTGGGGACAGAAGCGATAAGTTTCTTTTACGGCTGTTCTTCTCAATCAAGCCTTCTCTAACCACCAGTTTGTCATATTATTTTTTTTTTTTTTTTTTTAGAAGTAGACCTTGGAAACGGTGGACTGATGATCTTGTTCAAATTGCTGGCAAAAGATGAATGGAGTGCACTAAGGACAGAGACAAATGGAAGGATAAGGAGGAGGCCTTTACCCGACAAGGGATCCAATTCTCAAGACATTAAAAAAAAAAAAAAACTGTATACTAACAAATTTGCATTAAATGGAACAACTAACATCAGATTTTGTAAATGAGATTGGAAATAAATAAGGCTTTTATTATTATTATTATTATTATACCCTTATTAATACACCACGTCATTAATAGAACACGTTATTTAGAATTACAAGAGGTTTTATTGGTGATTAGCAACACGCCCCGGCTTTGCACGCAGTGGCCAAGTTAGGTGGACAAGGGCACCGGTGCATAGAAAAAAACGGCTCCCGGCTAATTTTTTCAGCAAGTGCAAGTAATTTGCAAATTATTACTAAAAAATAATAGTTTAAAAAAAAACTAAAAAACACGCTTTTTATAAAAAACCGAACTAAAAAATAGAAAATAAATTTAAATTTAAAATATATTTTGTTTAAAAAAAAGCGTGGAGTGCATGGTGTCAATAGTTATAAATATAGTTCGGTTTTTTATAAAAAGCGTGTTTTTTAGTTTTTTTTAAACTATTATTTATTTTCTACTTTTTAGTATGGTTTATTTATAATAGCTTGTTTTTTTAATTTTAAACTATTAAAATTAAAATTAAGTTCATGGAATAATATAGTATTAAGTACAGCGCCACCTTGTGACAGTAGCCAGAATGCGCGTGGCGTGACCGATAGTTTATACAACGCAGTGTTTTAAATGCCGCTTAATATCAATTTCTAGTGACAGCGCCATCTAGTAGTGCGTATCGTCGCATAGATGGCATCGCGTCTGCAGATAAATTAACAAAAATCATAATTTGCAAATTGAAAAATGGAATAATTTTCTCAAATTAGTGTATTGTCATCGGTACTTGAGACGTATGCAAAGTTTCAAGTTAATCAGATGTTTAGAAACCGGTGAAAATCGTGCTCAAAGATTCCGTTACATACATACAACCCAAGCTAATAAAAGCGCGCTCGGCGTTTCAATTATCGGCGTTATAAATGCTCATTTAAACGCTTGAAAAAAAAAAAACTTGAGAGATTTTTTATAGCTTCAAGAGCTGCCTCTGCCGAAGCTCAGGGGGCCCTCTCCGCTTCAGGGCCCTGGTGCACTGCACCACTTTGCCCTATGATAGCTACGCCACTATTTGCACGGGTGCTGTGTAGATTTATTTTACACAAAAATTCTAGTAGTTTTTGAGTTTATTCCTTAAAACCAAAAATTCTCTTTAACATTTTTTTTTACACCTTGGGTTATTATTGTACCCAAGTTATGATAACATTAAGTTTTAGTAAGAATCCCTAATTTTTTCTGATAATAAATATATATAAAAAAACCTATATTACTCAGCGATAATTTAGCATTCTAATGGTGAAAGAATTTTTTAAATAAGTCCAGTAGTTTTGGAGTTTATTCGTTACAAACATACAAATTTTTTCTTTTAGAGGAAACAACAGAATGCATGCAGTTGCTTTGCCAAAGTTTCTATAGCGTTAGCTGTGATTATTTATTGTCTAGTTGAACCGTACCCACTTCCCTGGTAACCATTTTCTGTGAAAATATGGGGTTATAGGTATTTTGATGCGAAATCAAGAATATTTAAAAAAAATCTCAAAAATAGGTACGAAATTTTTATATAAAATATTTACGTCTTACCAATATACCTAAGAATAATACTTATTCTAATTCTTTAGGCATTATGCTTAATCTATTTTTTTACTAAGAAATCTATCAGTCCTCATGTTATTTTAATACCTTATAATATGTATATGTGTTCGTGTAAATATAATATTGTATCCATTAAAACTATTACGTCATTAATTTCCATAATAAGCCCTGCTTTCAATATAACTTTAAAGTAACTATGTCAAACTATACTTCCGACTTTACGCTCGGTACTTTGTCTTGAGATTTTGAAGTAAAGTATAATAATAAAGTCATAAAGAGTGGTGTAAACTGTGCTTGGAGTTGTTGAGTGTTATAAGGACGGCACCTTGGTTGGCCGTATATGCTCTTATATGGTGTCTGCCTAATATATTAAAATATGAAATACTAGAAAGATAATAATTAATAAATAATTCGAGAGCGTGTTGGAGTAAAATACGATGTAATGACGAGAATTGAGAAAGGTATATTAAGTTGGTTTGGGCACGTAGAAAGGATGGATGACAGTAGGGAAACGAAAATGATTTATGAAACTGGTGTGAGTGGTCGAGCTAGGCGAACGTACCTCGATCAGATCGGGGATGTTCTTCAAAAGGGCCAGGTCAAAATACTCGAAACCAACGAGTGTGAATCAAAGCAATGATGAAAGTGGAAGAAGCGATAGAGGTATGCAGGGCTTGGAACATATGGAATTCCGTGATCTCTGCCTAACCTCAATGGGAAAGAGGCGTGATGTATATGTATGTATGTACGAGTATGTATCAAATACTAGCTTCTATACGCAGACTTCGATTATTATTTTTTTGGGCCTTTTCTACTGCAATTCTACTTCAAGATGTCATGTGGAGCAAGGTGTAATGGTTGCAACTCCTTGATACGGTATTTTTTATGTTGATGTACACAATAATGAACAAACGCTGATAATGTAGCTTTCTGTTGGTGAAAGAATTTTTAAAATCGGTCGACTAGTTTTTGAGATAAATCGTAACAAACTAATCTTTCCTCTTCATAATATTAGTATAGATATCAAATATTTAATACCATCAAGTAAAAATATTTCACATATTTACTTCTAAGCTAAAGCCGAGATTCATTTTACTACACTACTTAGTACCACAAAATCAATAACACTTGTCGCATAATTGGTCGCGTGCTGACTGTAGAGTTCTGTCATACAAGGGAGTTTTTTTTATTTGTTATCGACAGACGAGCATGAGGTTCACTTGATGATTTGAGAACTGGCAGTAAATGTAAAATTAGAAGCATTTAATATGTATTTTTTATTGACGTTCATAAGTGTACATTGTGTTACCTAAATGAATAAATGATTTTTGAATTTGAATTGAATTGAATTGATGGTAGGTGATACCTCAGCCACAGAACATCAGTCAATGATGGGCTGTCAACCTGCTTTTTTACACGCTTTTTATTAGCTTCATCTGTATGTATGTTTGTTTGTTTGTAGGTTTGTTTGTTTGTAGGTTTGTATGTTTGTAACCGACTTCTTTGGGCGCGATTTTGACCCACTTTAAACGGCCAGATTTCGTTCAAACTTTGTAGATTTATTACTTCGAGCTTTCGGAAATCCATAGAATGAAACCGAAACGCGCAATGTTCCGATTTCCATCTATGAACGGTAGTTGGTTACCCGGTCGAAATTTCGATATTCCTTCGTTTTCGGACGTGGGGAAAATATGCTTACAGAAAATTTTAAGCATGTCGTCCCGGTGGGATTCGAATTTACGACCCATCGGAACACACGGCAGGTGTTTTACCAAACGCGCCAACGAACCCGTTCCGTGCATTTTTTGTCATAGATTGTGCATTTCTAAGACAAACTATCACCACTACCAAAGGATTAAAACGATTATAACATCTTATATACGTTATTAAGTACATAACAAAAGCTATATTCACACAACCCGTATTATGTAAAGTGAATAGCCACTTCAATGTACACCCCGCCTAATTGGTCACGCGCAAACACTTGTAAGGATCCCATTTCAAATGTTTTGATCTTGTTACGACACTTGAGCCAAGTACTAAGATATTCAATATTTTGTTCGTGACTATGAACGTGTATTTGTTATGCAAAAGCTTGAGTGAGCGATCTATCTATATATTATATAAAAGAGATTTATACCTATATAGTTACTCATCAAGATATCTCTGGAACCATAAGGCGTAGCGACTTGAAATATGGTAGGAATATTCCTTTCGCCGAGTAGAGGTCAGCTAAGAACGGATTTTACGAAATTCAACCCACAAGGGGGGTTGCGGAGGCAATTGCTAGTATATATATATATAACAAAGTCTAGTTAGATATACCATTTATAATTCAAAAACGGCTGCATTGAGTTTAATGATATTTATTGGATTCGTATGTATATCGAATAACAGAACTATTGAAATATCGGGAAAATTCAGTAAACAAAAATAAGCAGAAAATTAATTTTAAAATAAATTAGGTTTGGATCTCCGCTATATTCAGCAATCGTTGGATTCCCGAATAACAGAATAACTATTGAAATATCAGAAATATTCAGGAAACAAAAATTCAAAAATAAATTTAATTATAAGCAAAAAACAAAAACCGACTTCCAAACTACAACTATAAGGTATACGTACGTAGTATGTACAAACAAAAGTAAACAATAATATTTTAATTACTTCAAAGCTTTAATGAACAATCGATAACATTATTGAGACAATATATACTATATATATTTTAATATTTATTAACAGTTATTTTTGAAGTCGGTGCCAGCCAACCTCTGAAATATGCCCTACCAACTTCGATCATTTAATTCTATGTCAATGCCTACCAAACAATAAAAGAATAATCCATAACTTGTTGAGTTATCGCGTAACAAACATACAAAAAAAGCAACATACAGACCTCCTTATTTTTAGAAGTCGGTTAAAAATATGCAGAAAATAATATTTTAAAATACATTAGGATTACAACTCCGCCATCGTAAAAGTCCTCAAAGGAGTCTAAGATTATTTATAATATCTATAGGCTCGAGTTTTGATGAAGACCAAAACTGTATATAATATTCCTAACCAGGAATTGAACGCGATGTTTTTGACAAAAAACCCACATACTATACTATTACACAATTTCTTAAGGAACTTTCGGGAGATAGTATCGCTAATAGCCGCGTACTGACCAAGCGAGCGGCTTCGCGAGGCAGCCTCGGACATTTGCCGCAGTACGCATGCCGCGCGAGGCGGCCTCGGTCTGTAAGTTTTCTAATCCGAGGCTGCCTCGCGCGGCATGCCGAGCCACCGTGAGCATCGACGCTCAGTTTAACTTGAAGTCAAAACTCGAATAAGCGAGGCAAAACACTACCGTCTTGAGTGAGCGCGGCAAACGTACTGAGGCGCCTTTGAGCATCGACAAAAAGCGACAACGCTCGGCTCGGGCCGCGGCACGCTCGGGCGAGGCAGCGTGTGCGTTTGCCTCGTGCGAGGCACGTCTTGACCGACCGAGAATTTGCCTCGCGAGGCTGCTCGCTCAATCAGTACGCGGCTAATAACGAACGAATTTCGGGAAGTAAGATATACGGTAAACTCCATTATTAATTACAATACAGTTTCAACATACGCAAAGCAATCCGAACCCGATTTAATACAACCTAATATCCTTGGTAATCACCAATTCCGTATACTCAGAGATTCTGTAATTTATTCATGTGGAACTTCATGAAATATGAATTACCTGCTGATAGGTCCAACTGGCACGCTTGAGTTAATAATTCAACTCGAGACATTGTACTGATTAGTTCCATTGTGACAATCATAGAAAATAAGAAGTAAGTAGAAGTGCATTGTCATAATTTGCGACTGTCACCAAATTCACACAAATGAATCGAGTATTTAATACTGCACACAGTTAATTTTTTTTCGATTCGTTGTTTTTATTTAACTCAAAACAAGCTATATCACACTGGTCATACAATTGATAATATATCTTAGTGCTTGGCGATAACGGTTACTTTGACTTAGCGCACAAAGTACATACGATGTTTTGTAATATTAAAACAAACTAATATATAATTACTAAACTAAACTTTATGTGAAATATAACTGAATGTGGTGGTATATGTGGACAATACTAAATAGCATTAATATAATTTGAATAGTAACATTTTGACTTTTTTGGTACTGGTGAGAGCTTAATCAAAATGAGATTATGTCGCTCTGTTAGAATAAGGATTCTAAACAGATATATCTATCTATATCTATACTAATATTATAAAGGGGAATGATTTGTTTGTTACAATTTACTACTCGACCAATTTTAAAAAATCCTTGAATAATGGAAAGCTACATTATCAGCGAGTAACATAGATTATTATATACTAGCTGATGCCCGCGACTTCGTTCGCGTGGGGTTCACTTTAAGCTGAGCTTTTGAGCAAGCTTTCTTCAAATGACATATCCTCCTCCACCCTCTGTACTTGGTGATTTCTTTTGGGAAAGAGCTATCAAATTAGTCATTGACGTAGACATGGGTAACACTGCGCTGCGCCGCGCAACTGCGCCGGCACGCTTCAATGCGCAGGGTGAGTCAGCTCACACATTCATAATGTGTCGGCGCACGGCGCAGTACCCACTCACTGAGTGAACTATGAGCGTGGGGTTGCGTGCTTTTCGGAGGTTTCACTGCTCGCTTTGCGCGTACCATTTTTACTGCGTCATGGCGCAATTTTGAGTTGACTCAAGGAGCTGACACACTACACTGCGCCTGAGTTGCTGGGTTGGCGCAGGGAATTTCGCTGAGTTACCCATGTCTACATTGACGGTTGCTTTTGCATCATGTTATCGACATGTTTAATAGTGGTTGAGATTGGGGTTCGAAGGATGATTTGTAATTCAATAGTTGAAATAATTAACCTGACTTTAAAGAAACTTTAGGGAGATTCATATTAATGAAATTTTACGTGACCAAAATCCAGATATGTGTCTTTTTTCTACTTATCAGAGTTTAATCGAAGATTGGATTCAATGCATTTTCTGTCTTAAATAGATGCGTGCGTTCATTTAATTGGTCATTTTCATTTTCGGAATTTTTTTTTAAATTCCCGGGATTCCTGCCCGGGTTTCCGGTGCTAAATGCGGAAACCTCTAAGATACGGAAGCAAAAAAGCAATGTCGAATAATCGTAATTCTGTTTAAGAGAAAGGATTGATGAAAATGTGAAATAAATGATCTCATAAGAAATACTTTTTCATATAATATTTCAATAATACATTTTCTATTTTTGTTATAATATAGTTCTTTCAAAAAATAAATAAAGAAATACAAAAAAAAAATTCTTCCATTACAACTTCAGATTCGAACTCGCATCAGAAGCTACGCTATGGGACTGCATATCCACTATTCTACGAATACATATATTGGAAATGGCGAAATAATCAAACTATTTCATTTACATATCAGACTGTGATTGACATCTGACAATTCGAAAAAGTTCAACGCGAGTCAGTTTGCATTGAAATTTGGTGATATGGTGCCTTTAAAATAATATTTAAATGATGATAACTTTTCTTTCCGATAACCGATTTCGATAAAACAAAGCCTATATGTTGCCCCGGGCTTTCCTTAATATATTTGTGTAAATTGCACGATAATCGGTTCAGTATCTTCGGAGATTAGCGTGAACAAACAGACAGACAGACAGACAGACAAGAATCTTAAAAATTGCATTTATGCATTCTGCTACCTTTCTTTTATCACCCCTCTTAATTTCTGGTAAAAATATTTAGTGAAGCGTAATTTCGATCCTACTCTTTTATTATATGTATAGATTTTGTATATTACCTACGTCTACATGCTGATCGCTATATTTATAAACGTAAATTTAATATACTTTGCACGCATCGCCATGTCATACAAAACGTTTGTAGGGAGTTTAGAGCAGAGGTCGGTCTCAAATGAAAGGCGATTTGATAATGCTCTGGTTTATTAGGATTTGATCTCATATATATACTGATTCAGTGGAAAATTCCATTACAATAACCAATAAAAATTAAATTACAGATTTAGCGTCCATCTCACTCGCACTAGGTACTCAACACGTAACTCCGCTCACTCTCGCCTATAAAATAGAATGCGCGCCAAAACACAACATTTAGTATGATTTCACCTACGCGGTGAGCACGTTGTGTAGTAACATATGTCATCTCGCTCACACACGTAGGTGAACGTATGGTGCCGCCTTGTTTCGCCTTACTATAAAATAAGTCCAACCGAGGTGTTCAGCGCCAGACGCAGTTGAATATGCTACGGAGCGGAGGTCCCACATCACTCCCCCTCAAGCGAAGCGTACAGGTGGCTTAACTATTCGTCCGTAGCGTGTGATGGTTTTTTTCGGCACGTTTGGAATATGTTGATGCGCCTCTGTACCATGTGTTAAAGACGGCATTTCCTCTTCATTATAAATATAAGCTGGCTTGAGTCGATCGATGGATACCACTGTCGTTCGTAAGGGAAGCTGAATTTTGAAAAACTTCTCGTTTCTTTCTAACACCTCGTATGGTCCATCGTATGGTGGAGTGAGCGGCTTACGCACCGTGTCGTTGCGTACGTAGACGTGAGTACCTGTAAACAAGTCTTTGTGAATAAATATATTCTTTGAATTACTTGAGTAAGATGGCTTAGGAGAAATTGATGCCATGGCGTCAGTGAGTTGACGTACAAAATGCAAGTCATCGACAATATTAGTGGTAGTCGGTATAAAAAAATCTGAAGGCAATCGTAAAGTTGTCCCGTATGTATGTAACGCTGGGCTTATAGCGCAATCTTTGCGTAGTGCGTTACGTAGGCCAAGTAATACAGTAGGTAACTCTTGCGACCATCGCAAGGTGGCGTTCCTGGCGATAAGCGCTGCTTTAAGAGTTCGGTGAAATCTTTCAACTTGTCCATTAGCTTGTGGGTGAAATGCTGTAGTTCTTATTCGTGTTATCCCAAATATATTTAATAGCGCGTTGAACAACCGGGATTCAAACTGCCTTCCCTGATCAGTGGTTATGCGTAGTGGGCAACCGAAACGAACAATCCATGTCTCGTATAAAACTCGTGCGATGGTTTCGGCGTGAATATCTCGTACTGGTACTGCTTCCGGCCATTTAGTGCATCTATCTATCATGGTAACACAGTACCGGTAGTCTTCTGATGGTTGCAGTGGCCCTACAATGTCTATATGGAGGTGTTCGAATCGTTGTGATTCTGGAAATTTTCCTAAAGGTGAAACAATATGTCGTTGTATTTTCGCGCGTTGACACTCGTTGCACGCTCGTGTCCACGATGTTACGTCTTTGTTCATCTCCGGCCAAAAGAATTTAGAAGTAATGAGTTTTCTCGTAGCCCTTATGCCAGGATGACATATTCCGTGTTGAGCTGTATAAACCAGTCGACGATACTTCGGTGGTAGGTATGGACGTGGAATTGAAATTGACATCTCGCATGTGATCGGATATTGAATTCCAGGTAAATTGATTTCCGAAAACTTTAAATTGGGCTTAGTTTTTAACTGCTTTAGCGTCTCGTCTGCGCTTTGTGCTTGAGCCAACTGGTCATAGTTGATAGTAGAAGGGATCTGAATTTCTTCAATCCTTGAGAGCGCGTCGGCAACTTGATTTTCTTCTCCCTTAATATACCGAATTTCAGTACAAAATTCACTGATGAATTGAAGTTGTCTCTCGCGTCGAGGGGTGTCACAATTGCTAGGTTTTTTAGACAAGGCGTAAGAAAGTGGTTTGTGATCTGTGTAAATAATCACTTCGTTTCCTTCGATGAGACGTCGAAAATGTTTTACGGCTGCGTAAATCGCTAATAATTCGCGATCGTACGTGCTATATCTCTGTTGTGTTTCACTGATTGACTTGGAGAAGAATGCTAATGGTTCGTAGATACCGTTTATTTGCTGGTGAAGTGCGGCTCCGATACTGTGATTTGATGCATCGGTCATTATGTATAGTGTCGTACCGGGAACTGGATATGCTAGTGTTGTAGCTTCCGAAATGCTTTTACGGCATTTTTCGAATGCTTCGTCCGCAGCAGCTGTCCATTCGATAATTGTTTTGTCATTTTTGCACTTGTTGTGTAAGTACTTATTTAATTCAGCTTGTGTTTCGGCCTGTTGTGGTAAGCAATGACGATAGAAATTTAACATTCCTAGGAATCTTCGTAGTTCCTGAATAGTCTTGGGCTTTGGAAATGTAGAAATGACCCGTGTTCGATCTTCAGTAGGTCTTAAGCCCGTCTCAGATACTTCATGTCCGAGAAATTCAATAGATGTTTTGCCAAAATCGCACTTATCTATATTGAGTGATAATCCAAAGTTGCTTAACCGTTCAAGCACTTGTTGTAAATGTTGACGGTGTTCGTCGTCATTGGAGGAGAAGATAAGTACGTCATCAATATACGGAAAGCAAAAATCGAGTCCCCGTAAAGCTTCATGAATAAACCTTTGGAAGGTTTGAGCTGCGTTCCGTAGTCCGAAGGTCATACAGTTAAATTCAAACAATCCAAACGGCGTTATAATGGCTGTTTTTTGTTTATCACTCTCCGATGCAAGTGGAATCCAATAATAGGCCTTTTTTAAATCCAGCTTAGAAAAGACTCGTTTCCCATGGAGTAGGTACGCGAAATCTCTTATATGTGGGATAGGATACTTGTCGGGCAGCGTCGTAGCGTTAAGTCGGCGGTAATCGCCACAGATACGTAATGACCCGTCTTTCTTTTTGACGATGTGTAAAGGGTTCGCCCATGGGCTCTTCGAAGGTTGACAAATACCCATTTCCATCATAAGTTCAAATTCCTTCTTGGCTATTTTGTACTTATCGGGCGGTAGAGGTCGTGCTTTGCAAGAAAGTGGAGGTCCAGTCGTTTCTATATGGTGAACGACATCATGCTTGGGAGGTGATTTTAATGACAATGGCTTCAGGACTTCTGGGTACTTCATTAAAATGTCATAATATACGTGATTTTTGCTAACAATGTGGATACTCGGTGCGGGGGTATTGACTTCGATAGCGTTAACAGATAAACTCGTCTTCTTGTCAATCAGGCATTTTCGATGTAAATCGACCATTAACTGGTTGCTTCGTAAAAAATCTGCACCGAGTATTGATGTCTTCACGTCAGCAATAATGAACGTCCAATGGAAATTTCGACGTAATCCCAAGTTTAGAGTAAGTGTCTTCTCGCCGTAAGTTTTAATAGGGGTGTTGTTTGCCGCGTAAAGCGTATATGAGTTCGATGTGTTCAGTTTTTTGCTTTTTGCGGCTAAAACCGAAACATCAGCTCCCGTATCAACCAGGAATCGCTCGCGCATATTTTTGTCAAATACGCATAGGCGGTTATTTGAAACCGTTACATCGATGCCCGCCATAACCGATGAACTTTCTAGTTTTCCTGTTTTATTCTGAGGCTGCATGGGGATACGCATCGATAAGCTTTGTTTCCAAATCGTGCATGATAGTAGCATTTCGAACCAGACTCATTGTACTTGTTTCTTGACTTCGAACGACTTCGTGAGCGGTGCCGATGGTGTGCGTGCGTGCGAAAGGGACGGCGATAGGGCTGACTTCGAAGCTCTGCTATTTCCAGCGTTAATTTTTCTAATCGTTCCGTTAATAATTCAAATCTACGTTCGGCTTGATCCTCAGCGGTTCTAGTGACCCCGATGGTGGCAATCGTAGCTTGTTCCATGTGTTCCAGCATTTTATCAGCCATCGTAGCTAAGCCATCGAGCGATGACTCATTATTAACGGACAATACGGTCCGTATTTGTGCTGGAAGCTGTCCCATCCATAACACTTTGAGAGCATCGTCTGGTATCATTTTACCGGCTAAATCCCGCATTTTTCGCAATAGATGTGTTGGTTTTTGGTCGCCAAGCTCGAGACCGCCTAAAAGCTTCTGGAATTGCTTTGACTCCGATTCTTCGAATAAAGAAATGAGACGTTGCTTAATCGTTTCATATTTGTAGCGGATCATAGGTGTCGCTACACGTTTCCAGTCCTACGATGTGAATCGATCCCACGTCCGAATCATGAACGAACCATGAATCGGTTAATCAAAGAGTTGGTCAAGATAATTTGAAGTCCTTCAAAAGATTAAAAAGCAAAGGTCCTTTTCAACTACACCAATTGATAAATTCAGGTAACAGCTTGAACGAGGCTCAAATAAACCGTGGAATTGTCGCTTAAAATTAATGACCCAGCCATCGGACAAAGTCCTACCGATCCAAAGGCCATTTATTCGTCAGATCAACATCTAAATCTGAAGCCCTCAGCTCTTAGATAGATAGCGCCACAGTTACTGGACTTGGAACAAAAAATATCGTCGCAATTTATTTTGGGGAAGTACAAGTGATAGGATTAAGCGAAAAGAAATATAAGTTTTAAATCTAGTATAACACATTTGAATGAAATTGCTTATACTGGATTAATTGCATAATTTATCCAAAGGTTCCGAATGCTTTACAGCAAACGCCCATGTAAGTAAGATCATTCCTAAATTACGTCACACTTTCAAGGTCAATGAAATGTGACATTATGAAACAAGGGGTGGTGGGTGTCCTAAACATCGTGACGTCACATGACAACATTTAAATTAGATAGCAAGAGAATATCAGCACAGCATATGCTGGGTTGCCGCCTTTAACTGCTACACAATTGTCTTTTATTAACGCGAGTATCACACATTTAAATAAAATACTGTATACCGGATTAACAACACACACTACACAATTATATAGTAAGTTAGTTTAATAGGTATAAATCATATGTGGAACTAAAATAAAGAGATTTTTTTGTTTATTGAATTTCAAAACTTTAATCGTGTAACGAAAAACTTAAAAATAAAGATATTAATTAATGCAAAATGTGTGACGTCACACCAAAAGAGTGGTAGGCGGTGCGGGCAATAATCATAAAATTCGTGTGACGTAATTTGAACACTATTTAATTTCTCTTACGTTGTACAATTTATTTGTATTACCAGGACTTCATTAAATAATCCAGTAGTAACAAAAAGGATGTAATCTTGCCATAATATAGAAAATCGCTAACGCTTATGCCTTGTAATGCCATGAAAACGAGCAAGGGTAGCCTACAATCTCGGCGGTTGGCTGGTATTTTATTTGATTAACTGTCACTTGACTGGATTATGGCGTATGTTTTACACATTGGCGAACTGATTGATTGGGTTAAATCTTCCTTTATTTATATGGGGCTTTACTAGGAATAATACATTTTTCGTAATATTTTAGTACTAGCTGATGTCCGCGACTAGAAGTGGGCGTTCATTCAACAAACAGCTTTTTAAACAGCTTATCTAACGTTAACGAATTAGCTGCTTTTCATTTACCGCAAAACCCGTGAAATATATTAACTGTTTCAACGATTTTCGAACGCAACTCGCGGATTAGCTCAATAAACATTAAACGCGTAGTCGCTAACATCATCCGAAACAGCTTGTTTATTTAACACAAAACCAGTTGAATTTATTAACTGTTACTCTAATAATTTCTACGTAAAATCTGTTGACTTTACTGCAAACCAGTTAATAATATTAGCTGCTTTATTAACAGGTTATCAGTTTGTTATTAACAGATTCGTTAGTTAACACAAAAACCGTCATCGACCCACCTCTACCCGCGACTTTGTTCGCGTGGGCTCCATCTTAAGCTCAGCTTTTGAGCAAGGTTTCTTCATATGATAATATATTCATATCCACTATTCCACGAATACATATTGAAAGTGGCAAAATAATCAAACTATTTCATTTACATATCAAACTGTGATTGACATCTGATAATTCGAAAAAGTTCGACGCGAGTCAGTTTGCATTGCAATTTGTTGATATGGTGCCTTTAAAATAATCTTCAAATGATGATTACTTTTCTTTCCGACAACTGATTTCGATGAACTTACGTTTAGCTTATATGTTGCCCCGGGATTTGCTTAATACATTTTAGTAAATTGCATGAAAATCGTTTCAGTATCTTCGGAGATTAGCCCGTACAAACAGATAAACAGACAAACATAGAAACAAAAAATTTAAAAAAAATCGGGTTTGTTTCATTTAGTTAACACATATTATGTTACACTCAACACACAACAAAAAAAAATGTATTTTTGTTGTGGTATTTGGAAATTCTCATACTTTAAATTGTAAAAAAGCCACATATATAATATATAATACATATAATAAAAATGTAGAGGTCGAATGTCTGTACATAGAAAACAAATACTAAAAACCGAGTCAGGGGGATGTAAGAAGAGTAACAGTACTGTGTCTGTTTCTACGGGCTAATCTCCGAAACTGTTAGATCGATTTAAATGAAATTTTGCTTATATCCCCGGTCAACATTAAAGAGACTTTTCATCCCCGTAAATTAAAGAGTTCCCGTTGGATAGTGAAAAACTATAGTAACTTATACAGCTTAGTATACAACAACTTATGCAGCTAATTTAGTAAAATTTGCCATGCTGATAAGGGTATCAATATAGGGATATTGCCGATCAAACAATGTGTATTATATTTATAAATCCCATAAAAGTGACGAGTTCCCGCGGGAAAATAAATAATTACAAAAACAGCAGACTAGCATAGCGTCTTTCATCTATACATATAATAAAACTGTAGAGGTCAAATATCTGTACTTTTTTGCTCAAAAGCTCAGCAAGATGAAGCCCACGCGAACAAAGTCGCTGGCATCAGCTAGTACTATATATACATTTCAATTGTGTGTGACGGAGGTCATTTTCATTTTTTTCAGGAGAATCATCATCGTCAGTTGTTTATTTTAGTCCAATATTCCTAAATATAATCTAATATATAAAATTCTCGTGTCACAATGTTCGTTCCCATACTCCTCCGAAACGGCTCGACCGATACTTATGATTTTTTTTACGCATATTCAGTAAGTCTGAGAATCGGCTACTATCTATCTTTCAAACCCCTAAGTGATAAGGGGTGACCACCCCAAAAACATGTTTTTATTATGTGGCATTAAAAATACATACAACCCTATATTTTCATTCTTCTATTACCAACCCCTGCTTTTTTTGTCAAAAAATCTAGACACGTGCGAAGCTGGGGCGGGTCGCTAGTAATCATATAATAAGGTGAATACTGCGCGGACGAAGTCGCGGGCATCAGCTAGTATCTAATAATTGATTATATATAACTAGTTATATATAACAACATCTTACTAAATTAAATCAAAGATAAACAAATAAATCTAAACACTTAACCAAACTACGGAATTAATATTTGAACAGAGGTTCCTATTAGGAAAGGTCAAACGTTGTCCCCATTTGAGGTCATTTGTCAAATCGAGGACCAAGAGGGTACTTGGTAGTATTGGGGATATTGAAACTTTGTTTCTGGCAAGTTGAGTTATTTAAGACCAGCAATTACTTAATACTAGTAACGTTAATCCCTCTTATTTTATGCCAAGTTGGCCTTTGAGGCTTTGAGGCCTTCACACTACAAAGAGGTCATATAAGTTGAACACCTGCCGTGCGCATCGATTGGTGCGATTGGCGCATCGTGGGTTCGAGTCCCATCCGAACGACATGTTTATAATTTTCTGTAAACATCGTCATGATCGTAGAACAATGACAGTTCTGGTTTTTTACAATTTTAGTTTTACTGTATAAAAATCTTTAAAAAATTGTCAATTCTCAACAGAACAAACAAAAAATTGGAGTTTGATAAAAACAATCAAGTTATTGCCTAGAATAACAGCGGTTCTGCTTTTTCAACGCAGTACAAGAACGCGTATTATACCTTCATTGTACTACGTCGTCCCCTCGGCCTCCCCCCACGTTAATCAGTAGAAAATTAATATTAAAAAGACACCATAATATTGCAGAGTTTGAACACGAAAAGATTAGCCGTGTTTAAATTATGCATAAAAACGACTTATCAATATTTAAAACGCTCTCCTGTAAAGTAGCCGTTTTGCAGATCCGCCGATGTTCTACGATCATGACGACACGTCTTCCCCACGTCTTCTCACTTCGGGCATTGATCGCGTGGGAGGAATATCGAAATTCCGACCGGGTAACAAACCACCGTTCATACATAGAAAAACCGTGAAGTGCATATTGCACGTTTCGGTTTCGGTCTATGGATTTCCGAATGCTCGAAATAAAAAGTAGGTCGACAGCGCATCATAGACTGATGTTATGTGGCTGAGGTATCACCTACCATCAATTAGTGAACCTCATGCTCGTCTGTCGATATCTAAAATAAAAATGTAAGTATTCTAGTATCACAGGTTTTATTTCCTTCGGAAATGATATATTTTAATTTATTTTCCTGTTATTTCAAGCATTAAACATATGGGAATATCGAAATTCTGCTTGGTAATGAATATGAATGAATCAAAAATGATTTATGCATTAGCACCAAGCAAATAATATGTCGACAGCACATTATTGATTGGTATAACCAAGTATAAGTTCGGAGACACAAAAAAATCATTAAGATCACTCCAGCGGCTTAGGAGGAGTTCAGTGACATACAGAAGACTAATATTTGTGTGTGTATATATATAATATACGAGCTTCTGCCCGCGACTTCGTATGCGTAGAATTAGTACTAAGGGTAGCTTATTTTTGAACCGAGCTCTTTTTTCATCAATCTCCGCTTAATGGCGCTGCACTCAAGTCAATCATATCGTGATATTTTTTAAACCGTTCATCTAAATTACTTAGTATAAAAGACAAAGTTCATCTATATTAAATACTGAAAGCGAAAAATGTATCAATTTTGATAAGAATTAGCTAAATACTCTAAAACTTGCAATTGAAAAAATGAATCAAATTTAAATGTATTTATGGCTCATAGTTCAGGATATATTGGCTTCCACATAAAAGGTAGATATATGCTATCAGGGACTTTTATTTAGAACTACTTAAAGCAAACAATCCCATCATACATTATATTCTTGTAACTCCAACGGTTTAGGCAGCGCATGCCAAAATAGCCCTCAGAAGGCAGGAATTTTTCCGAGTTATTTGATACTTATCGTAATATTATGGCCAATATATTATACAAAAAAATCTATATAAATGGTAGCCTATGTGTTATTCTGATATATAAGCTATATTACTGTAGAGTTTCATCAAAATTCTTTCGGTATTTATACTATTAGTAAGATAAGATGTATATAGATTACTAGCAATTGCCCCCGCAACCCAACCAATTGGGTTGAATTTCGTAAAATCCATTCTTAGCTGACCTCTACTCGGCGAAAGGAATATTCCTACCATATTTCAAGTCGCTACGCCTTATGGTTCCAGAGATATCGTGATGAGTGACTATATAGGTGGAAATATCTTTTATATATATAGATATAGAAGATAGATAGACAGATAAAACTACTGAGTAGATATAAATAAAATAATACACAAAATAAAAATTGTAAACTGTTTTCCCATATAGGTTAAAGTAATTAATTTCAAAAGTAAATTCCTAGACTGTTCTGTATTATGTGAGTAAACTTAATAATTCAACAGATTTAGCTCGCGCTCAGCACTGGCGTCGTGCCACAGTTAAAATAATAAAAACAGTAGGAACAATTTCTGTACAATATTTTTAATACGTTTGAATTTAAGGTCTATTTACCATTAAAGTCTTTTTATTCAATTATTACAATTTATTCAGACATATATACATTAAAACTAAGCCAAATCTCTATTATCTTTATTTTTTATTTTATTAAGACTAGTGTGAGCTATGTGTCCCAATATTCAATATATTTCCGTAAAACGAAATCGAATTCTATAACTGACTATAGTTTGGAAAAAATACTTTGTAATAGACATAAAAAAAATTATATATAGCAATTTTCCAAATAATTAGAAATATAAAATTTCCTCTAGTCTCCCAGACTTCGGGAACAATTTTACAAAACTTTAAAAAAAAATACAAATATTTGCAGAAAATTATAAACTTGTCGACCCGGCGGGATTCAAACTCGCGACCCATCGGAACTGAGAGAACCAACATGCCAACGCTCCCGTCAATTTTGATACATTAAAACCTTTCCGAAGTATTTCTATAAATTATGGTGAATACAGCCGGGCTAGCATGACAAGCGCGACAAAATTTTGTCTACAGTTTTCTCGTGTTTCAATCGACTATCGCTTTATTTCTTTCGGGTCTAACATGACAATTACACTTAAAACTCGACTTTTAATATCAAAAATAGATACATTTGTCGATCGAGATATCTTTTCTATCAAAATTGTCGATGTCGATATATAATATATTGAGATATTTAACATCTTAATTTGTCATCTCTCGCGCGAGATATATCTCGTGGCGGTCATGCTAGCCCGGTAGCATCGTATCAAATTTGTAAACTTTGTTTTATACTATTGAGCGTTACTGTTCGTATCTACAACTGTGGTCCATACTTACAATAGACTACACCACATATTTCGCCGAGAATTGCAATTTATTACTATTATTATTTATGCTTGTAGTTTATTCGCGATACTGAATATCAGTTTGGCTAACAATCCTGCCACCTTGGCTTAGCACTCTTTCGAAACGACCAAGCCACACATTTTGATAAGAAATAGAAATAGAAAATATTTATTTCTCAAGGTATAATACATACATACATATACATCACGCCTCTTTCCCATTGGGGTAGGCAGAGATCACTGAATTCCATACGCTCCGATCCTTACATACCACTTTCGCTTCTTCTACTATCATCAGTGCTTTCATACACACTCGTCGGTTACGAGTACTTTTGACTTGGCCCTTTTGCAGAACGTCCCCGATCTGATTGAGGTACGTTCGCCTAGGTCGACCACTCCCGACTCTCCCACTCACACCAGAGCTAATAAAAACACATAAGCTTTTAAAGGCCGGCAACGCATTTGCAAGTCCTCTGATGTTGCAGATGTTCATGGGCGGCGGTGTTCACTTTTCATCAGGTGAGCCGCAAGCTCATTTGCCCCCTATATTATAAAAAAAATAATAATAATACAAAATCACGATAAAAAATACAATAACCAGCGACAGATATTTTATTAAATGTAGTACATAATAAATAAGGTGCATATATTTAAACTACCTGATGCCAGCGACTTCGTTCGCGTGGGCTTCATCTTAAGCTGAGCTTTTGAGCAAGGTTTCTTCATATGATATATTCATATCCAGTATTCCACGAATACATATTGAAAGTGGCGAAATCATCAAAACTATTTCATTTCCATATCAAACTGTTATTGACATCTGATAATTCGAAAAAGTTCGACGCAAACGCATTGTAATTTGTTGACATGGTGCCTTTAAAATAATCTTTAAATGATGATAACTTTTCTTTCCGACAACCGATTTCGATCAAACAAAGCCTGTATGTTGCCCCGGACTATGCTTAATATATTTGTGTATCAATATATTGTGTACAGTATCTTCGAAGATTAACCCGTACAAACAGACAGAAAAACAAAAAATTAAAAAAATCTGGGTGTTGTTTTATTTCTCTTCTTACATTCCCCTGATTCGGTTTTTAGCATTTTTTTTCTATGTACAGACATTTGACCTCTATAGTTTTATTATATGTATAGACAGATTATTAACTCAAATGGACCCCAACTGCGTCGTAAATTAATGATCAACTTAATGACACTCATTTTACTAGATTACAATTTATGCGCAATCGCAGAAAAGAAGTCACTTTCTGTGTATTATCAAAATCCTAAATCCTACCAATAAAATAGGATGGTTCCACTTTTTATATAGTGATGTTCCTGTCTTATCGATAAACGATAAAGGTTTTATATCAAAGAGAAAATATTAATATATGGTTTGAGAATAGAATCGAAACATTGTCAGTTTTTAGGGTTATATTCATTGCATATTATTAAATGAACTTCGTGTTGTATACAAAATTCACGAAAATGTTATTCCGATGTATAATACTGTAAAGATTTATCAAAATCTGTTCAGTAGATTTTGCGCACAAACTTTCACATTTATAGTAATAGTAAGATTGTGTGCTTCAATGATTTAAATAAAATACTGTATACCGGATTAAAACGCGATTTATTGTTTATATTGTTTAAATTATTTATTTATCGGACGTCCGACGTTTCGGATGCTTTTCAGCAACCGTGGTCACGGGCAGACAGAAAGATGACAGTTGTCTGATTTTTGAAATGTCACAAAGTTGCCATATTAACGCCATCTATTCCTACGGAGTTGATATTTATTGTAATTTTCTATATTATGACAATATTGACTAACGGTGTCCTCTTATTTTTTAGTATGTTTGATTTGGGGTTTTAGATTTTTAATTATTGGATCCCAGGTGTTGGAAAGTCTCAAACCATCTTCTCTATTGAATTTAGGATGTTTTTTAATTTCAATAGCCTCACGTACTGGTCTGGAAAAGAATTTACTTTCTCTTGCAAGGATTTTCGGTTGATTGAAACGTATGTAGTAGTTTGGCTTATCTAGAGTGTGTTCATATACTGCAGAAGTAGTATTTCATTTAAATGTGTGATACTCACGTTAATAAAAGACAATATTATAAAATCATTACATATTCAGTTCTTGAAGCTTGCAATAGTCAGTCAGTAGCTCAGACCACATCAAACGTATCACCCGTTACTTGAGTCAATAGCCTTTACCCAATCAAGTGTCAAAGTAAAACGTTCTCATTGATATATTTTCCTTAACCGAATGGGATGCATTTAAGCATGACTTGAATAATAGTAATGTTACTAACCAAGGCTAAATAATATAAACAATATAAATAATAAATCATGTTTTAATCAGGTATACAGTATTTTTTTATGTCAGATATCTACAGACGAACATGAGGTTCACTTGATGGTAGGTGATACCTCAGCTACAGAACATCAGTCATTGATGTGCGTGGACCTAATTTTTACTTTTACCGAATGTAAGCCATAGACTGAAACCGAAACGCGCAATATGCACTTCACGGTTTTTCCATCTATGAACGGTGGTTCGTTACCCGGTCGGAGTTTAGATATTCCTCCCACCCGATCAATGCCCGAAGTTACCAGACGTGGGGAAAACATGCTTACATAAAATTATAAGCATGTGTGGGATTCGAACCCACGACCCATCGATGGGCACGGCAAAACGCGCCAACGAGCCCGTCAGATTTTATTTAAATGTGTGATACTTGCGTTAATAAAATACTATATTAACTAAGGTAACAGTTCTATACGTTAAGAACTGGAGGTTCTGATATGAATTCCAAAAAAGCAAAATAATAAACTGTTTCAGTCAAGCAGGGCTCAGAAGACTTGCGTAAGAAAGTAAACATAATATTGTTGTATGACAAATAGTTCGACAAATGACAAATCGACGATTCGAATAATTTCTCGCTAGTTGTTCATGCTACCCTCTGGTTACCAGTAAAATTTGTATGTACAAAATGACCATAATATATCACAAGTCTGAAGGACATTAAAAATACTCGTTGACCATTAACCATTTTTTTACAAATGGAATTTTAAATGACTGGTGTTTTGTAGCTGAGTTATCACCTACCATCAACTGAACCTCATGCTCGTCTGTCGATATCTAACATAAAAAAAACTTTAAAAATATCGATAAAACGCTCCCATCACTAGTCTTTATCATCGCCCCTCTGACGTATCGCAACACATTCTTCTTTGACTACCTACCTATTAATTCAACCAAATCCACTGGTTTTAACATCAGCCTTGTGATTTGTATAATTTGAGTGCTTCCCTGTTTCATTATTCTTTATTTAGGGACTTGATGCTTCAAACGCGTTATACATACATATATGTATTGTATACTAGCTATTCGTCCTGGATTCGCACGGGTGCAATATAGATGAAAAAAAAGAAACAATAAATGTTACTCGGTGATAATGTAGCTTTCTATTGGTGAAAGATTTTTTTAAAATCGGTCAAGTAGTTTTTGAGTTTATTTATAACATACAAAAATAAAATACTGTATACCGGATTAAAACGCGATTTATTATTTATATTGTTTAAATTATTTATCACGACGTTTCGGATGCTTTTCAGCAACCGTGGTCGCGGGAGACTGAAAGATGACAGTTGTCTTATATTTGAAATGTCACAAAGTTGCCATATTTAATTCAATTAAATTAAAAAAAAAAAAAAATCTTGCCAGTTCTTCTCGTCCGCTCTACGCCCTTGATTTGTGAACTGGTAGTAAATGTAAAATTAGAAGCATTTAATATTAGTAATATTAGTAAATTAATATGTATTATTTTTTATTCACGTTCATAGGTGTACATTGTGTTACCTAAATTAATAGATTTTTTTTTTTAATTTAATTTAATTAAATATGGCAACTTTGTGACATTTCAAATATAAGACAACTGTCATCTTTCAGTCTCCCGCGACCACAGTTGCTGAAAAGCATCCGAAACGTCGGGATAAATAATTTAAACAATATGAATAATAAATCGCGTTTTAATCCGGTATACAGTATTTTATTTAAATGAGTGATACTCGCGTTAATAAAAGACAATATTAACATACAAAAATACAAAAATTCAAAAATACAAATCTTTCCTCTTTATAATATTAGAATAGAAGAATAGATTTAGGGACTTGATGCTACAAATGCGTTATATATTGTATACTAGCGACCGACCCTGGCTTCGCACGGGTGCAATGTAGATGAAAAAAACAAAGAAAAAAATACCCTATGCTACTCGCTGATAATGTAGCTTTCTACCTGAAAGAATTTTTAAAATCGGTGAACAGTAATTTTTGAGTTAACTCGTAACAAACAAACAAAGATTGAATACCTTAGAATTTAAATTACAATATATATTAGATTAACTATACTAATATTTTAATGAGGAAAGATTTGTTTGTTTTTTGTTTGTTACCAGTTAACTCAAAAACTACTGATCACTGACTTTAAAAGTTCTTTCACTAATAGAGAGCTATATTACACTATGTAAACTGCAAACTTATTTTCACTGACTAACTATGAGAACATAATTATTATTTGTCACCCTAAAACTAATTGAAATGTATATCTAAAATTGTTACATCACATCAGATTTAGTAGTGAACTGGATTTATTAATCCTATTTTTTGTATGAAGGAGTGTGAGAGTGAAACATACATTTTCATTTTTTTTTTTTTGGGAACAATTGACTTTCCTCTCAAAGTCAGTAGACGCATTATCCCTCTGAAGGCTTCAACAGTAATCTACGAGCATGCCTGGTACTCATCTATCCTGATAACGCTTATCAACTCTGCAATTTCTGGATGAAATCTATCTCCGTGTTCATCACTTCCTACTCAACTCATGTTATTCGGAAAGAAACTTAAATGGGAGTGTAGGAAATGAATTTTCAATGACAATCAGAATTTCGATATTCCTCCCACCCGATCAATGCCCGAAGTTACCAGACGTGGGGAAGACAGAAAATTATAAACATGTCTCGGTGGGTCTTCGAACCCACGACCCATCGATGCAGCGGGTGTTTACCGAACGCGCCAACGAGCCCTTCAATCTATATCTATATCTATATATATACAATATACATTATATATATATATATATACATATAATAAAAGAGTAGGATCGAAATTACGCTTCACTAAATATTTTTACCAGAAATTAAGAGGGGTGATAAAAGAAGGGTAGCAGAATGCATAAATGCAATTTTTAAGATTCTTGTCTGTCTGTCGGTCTGTCTGTCTGTTTGTTCACGCTAATCTCCGAAGATACTGAACCGATTTTAATGCAATTTACACAAATATATTAAGGAAAGCCCGGGGCAACATATAGGCTTTGTTTCATCGAAATCGGTTATCGGAAAGAAAAGTTATCATCATTTAAATATTATTTTAAAGGCACCATATCACCAAATTTCAATGCAAACTGACTCGCGTTGAACTTTTTCGAATTGTCAGATGTCAATCACAGTCTGATATGTAAATGAAATAGTTTGATTATTTCGCCATTTCCAATATGTATTCGTAGAATAGTGGATATGCAGTCCCATAGCGTAGCTTTTGATGCGAGTTCGAATCTGAAGTTGAAATGAAAGAAATATTTTTTTTGTATTTATTTATTTATTTATTTTTTGAAAGAACTATATTATAACAAAAATAGAAAATGTATTATTGAAATATTATATTAAAAAGTATTTCTTATGAGATCATTTATTTCACCTTTTCATCAATCCTTTCTCTTAAACAGAATTACGATTATTCGACATTGCTTTTTTGCTTCCGTAGAGGTTTTAGAGGAATCCCGGGAATTTAAAAAAAAATCCGTCAATGAAAATGACCAATTAAATGAACGCACGCATCTATTTAAGACAGAAAATGCATTGAATCCAATCTTCGATTGAACTCTGATTAGTAGAAAAAAGACACATATCTGGATTTTGGTCACGTAAAATTTAATTAATATGAATCTCCCTAAAGTTTCAGGTTAATTATTTCAACTATTGAATTTCAAATCATCCTTCGAACCCCAATCTCAACCACCATTAAACATGTCGATAACATGATGCAAAAGCAACCGTCAATGACTAATTTGATAGCTCTTTCCTGAAAGAAATCACCAAGTACAGAGGGTGGAGGAGGATATGTCATTTGAAGAAAGCTTGCTCAAAGTGAACCCCACGCGAACGAAGTCGCGGGCATCAACTAGTATATAATATATATATAAGAGATTCCCACCTATATATTGACTCATCACGATATCTCGGGAACCATAAGGCGTAGCGACTTGAAATATGGTAGGAATATTCCTTTCGCCGAGTAGAGGTCAGCTAAGAACGGATTTTACGAAATTCCACCCACAAGGGGGGTTGCGGGGGCAATTGCTAGTAAAATAATATGGGAACTAAACAATAAAAGAGTCGTAGGTCCGAATGAATATGGTATGTTTCTCTGACTAAGTGTTTTTATTCCTTCAACCCGTAAAGAAAACATTTTTAAGATACAATTATTATTATTCTGGGTATTTATATTATGTCAAACTCTTCGATTAGTATTGGATTGGCTATCCCTCCGATAAACCAACAATTACTCACGGATATTAAATAAAACTCACTCAAACTTAACTAAACTTATAGCTAAATTAATATACATATAAATTCATTTGAACTGCGTAAAAGTAGGTTACTTGTTGTTATTTACATACATAGTGTTTTATTAATATGTCCCTAAAAAAATGTCCAATTGAAAAGATGTCATTTTGGGAAAATGTCCAATTGAAAAAATGTCCAAAAAATGATTTGGATATTGTTTCCCCTAATTACTCGAGATAATAATTCAAGCAGGTGCATAATATATTCAGTACAACGCATTGAGCGAATAAATCGTATGGAACCGTCGCGTCGGCATATTTGTCCTGCTAGTGTATGTAATTTACGGCAGATTTACTTGATACATAGTCCAATTTCACATTTATGGATGTGTTCTGGAATTTACAGAGTATCATGATGCTTATATTTATAAAAGAAAGACATATTGATTTATCCATACTAATGATGTCATGAATGTTCATATGTTTCTTGATATTCGTATTCGCGTTCATGCGAATATTTTGCGTTTTATTTATTTATTTATTTTTTATTTTTTTTTTTTTTTTTTTATTTGAATAAATACTTAAGGTGTAAATTGTATGACGTATATGAAAAGTAATAAAATTCATAGAAATAACTTAAATGTAAACAGTACAACAGGCGGCCTTATCGCTCTCAGCGACCTCTTCCAGCCGGGCTAGCATGACCGCCACGAGATATATGTATCTCGCGCGAGAGAAGACAAACTAAGATGTTAAATATCTCGATATATTATATCTCGACATCGACAATTTTGATAAAAAAGATATCTCGAGCGACAAATGTATCTATTTTTGATATTAAAAGTCGCGTTTTAAGTGTAATTGACATGTTAGACCCGAAAGAAATAAAGCGATAGTCGATTGAAACACGAGAAAACGGTAGACAAAATTTTGTCGCGCTTGTCATGCTAGGCCGGCTGGCCACCCTAAGAAATAAAAAGAGATGGAAAGTAATTAGTGTAGGTTTAGTGAAATGAACTTTATATACACTGCTGACAAAAAGTTTCCGGACATCGATATCATCAAATAATAAATCAATAAATAGTTGAATTAAATCCTTCATTCGTTTTTATTATACATATTTTATGTTTGGATTCGATAATAAGCTTGTGCCTGCTTCATGCTCCACTAGTAAATTAATTTTGCTTGTAAAAAATGACCAGCAAACACAAAATATGCCTATTTGATCAAAAATATTATTAGTCTTTAGTCTGATGATATGATTGGCGAGTGAAAGGAGAGAATGGAAAAAGAGAACATACCGCGCCGACCCCAAATAAAAAAAGGGTCTTTGGGCGTTTCGCACCACGAGCGGTTCGGACCGCGGTGCGAAACGCCCAAGTACTGTTTTTGAATGGGTCGTTTCGCACCGCAGTGGTAGAGTGGTGCGAATCGCCCCAGGCATTTTTTGAATGGGTTGATTCGGACCACGGGGTGAAAGACCCAATGCTCTTTTCAATTATTTATTTGTACAGATGACTAGAAAAGTGTTAAGTGGCAAAAAATAAAAAAATTGATTTATAATACGTAATGATCATATTGTATAATATAAAAATATACAGTTTAAATGTAATATTGTATTTTATTAACGCGAGTATCACACATTTAAATAAAATACTCTATACCGGATTAAAACGCGATTTATTATTTATATTGTTTAAATTATTTATCCCGACGTTTCGGATGCTTTTCAGCAACAGTGGTCGCGGGGAGACAAAAAAATGACAGTTGTCTGATTTTTGAAATGTCACAAAGTTGCCATATTCAATTCAATTCAAAAATAATTTATTAATTTAGGTAACACAATGTATACTTATGAACGTCAATAAAAATACATATTAAATGCTTCTAATTTTACATTTACTGCCAGTTCCCAAATCAAGAGCGTAGAGCGGACGAGAAGAACTGGCAAGAAACTCGCCGCCACTCTTTTTAATCGCCAAGTTTTTGTTTTACAAATGTTTTGTTATACAACCATTACATATTAACGCCATCTATTCCTACGGAGTTGATATTTACTGTAATTTCTTGTTTTTTAGTATATTTGATTTGGGGTTTTAGATTTTTAATAACTGGATCCCAGGTGTTGGAAAGTCTCAAACCATCTTCTCTATTGAAGTTAGTTAGTTTTTTAATTTCAATAGCCTCACGTACTAGTCTGGGCAAGAATCTACTTTCTCTTGCAAGGATTTTCGGTTGGTCGAAACGTATGTAGTGGTTTGGTTTATCCAGAGTGTGTTCACATACTGCTGAATTAGACTGACGTCTGTGTTTGATGACCACGTTTCGACCAACCGAAAATCCTTGCAAGAGAAAGTAGATATATATAACTTATAAATTATTTTATTTTTCCTGTTATTTTGTACCTGATTGTACTTAAAGGGATGTGTAATAAAACTACTGCGGTCCGAATCGACCCATTCAAAAAAAAACTTGGGCGATTCGCACCGCGGTGTGAAACGACCCATTCAAAAACAGTACTTGGGCGTTTCGCACCGCGGTCCGAACCGCTCGTGGTGCGAAACGCCCAAAGACCCTAAAAAAAAGGGAACAGGGTAGGTAGAAGAAGTATTCTAAATATTTCTTTAATTTAAACTAGCAATTCCCCGGCTTCGCACGGGTGCAATGTAGATGTACTATACATAAAAGTCGAGTAGTTTTTGATTTAAATCGTAACAAACAAACAAATATTTCCTCTTTATAATATTAGTATAGATATATAAGATTAAATTTATAATGCGTTTTGAATCGTATTTGTTTCTTTCTTACATTAGAAGAAAGCTACATTATGAGCGTGTAACATAGGCTATTTTTTAAAGTAGGTACATTTATATTGCACCCGTGCGAAGGCGGGGAGGATCGCTAGTATACTATAATAATATAATACTTATAGACAATGCCATAATGCTTCGCAGCTTCATATAGGAGCGGGTTAACATTACCAAAGTACCGCCATTTTTTGTAAAAAAAATCTGTGATTCATTTAAATAAAATACTGTATACCGGATTAAAACGCGATTTATTATTTACATTGTTTAACCTTTAACTGGCACAACTCCTCCATATGACATTACTGGCACAAGGGGTATTTACTACCCCACGTGTTCAAACGCATTTTTCGCAGCCGCTATTGAATATTTTTGCATGAAAAATTAATCAGATATAGTTTCGTGTATGTTTTTTAAAGTATAATCGGTTTTTTAGTAATTTGGTCGATTTAACTTACATAAAAAATCTTCGAAAAAAAAAACACCTAAAAAATGAGTTATTTCACTTAAAAATTCATCACTTCCTTAATTTTTAATATTTTAAGCTAAAAATTTACAATTGTACTCTCAAGTTAGTACACTTTGAGGAAAAAAGTGCGGTATCGATGCTTCCAAAAAAGGTATTTATTTGCAAAATGAAAGTGTGAATTTGGGATAAAATGAACCAACACATTATTCAATTTCCAAATCCATTTTTTAAAATTGAAAAATCGTAAAAATTATTGTTATAATAGAAGAAAATAATTATTTTATTAACCTAATTATTTAACCCGACGTTTCGGATGCTCAGCAAACCTCAGTAATTTGTTAAAATTTATTTAAAACAAAAAAAAATGGGGCAAACGGTTGAGTCGCTTCATGGGAGCTTCACCGCTCAATTCCAATAACATCATTTACTTTCTCTTCTGCATATTATTTGACCCGAACAAAGATTCTCTTACCTTAGCCAAAATAGTCTTTATCTTCGATCATCTAACAATCTTACTCTTAGGCCCGTATTCCAAGACGTTACTCAAGTCGTAATCTATTCTTGAGAACTGTCGATATGTCAAAACTCTATAGAGAAAAAATGGTTTGACAAGTCTCTAAACTAGATTCAAAACTGAGACACGTCTTGGAATATGGGCCTAAGCTTTCCTCTACATTCTAATTACTTCCACTCTTCTTTCACTGTCCGCGCTATTAAGCTCTGGAACACTTTGCCAGAAACCATAAGAAGTGCACAATCTAAAGTCTCTTTCAAAATAATGATAAAGGATCATTTTTTACAATTATGTAGGAATGGAAAATGATGTGTTGTGTTATTTGTTGATTTTTTTTTGTGTTTATTTATTATTCTTCCCAAAATTGTATGTAACGTTTTATTAGTTTTTTGTTTTATTTTAATTCTGTATTTGCATCACCTATTTTTATCTCTACGTATTATTCTTCTTATACTTTTCTCCGGGATTATCTGGCCACCCTTTGTACTGTATATTATAATGGTCGAGGATCCTCGCCTTAGGTTGGAGGAAGACCACACCTCCCTTCCTCCACATTGGTGTCCCCGCAGAAGAACACCCTACTTTTGAACATCGAGAAGCATGACGTCATCACTCCTTCCTACAACATCAATCAGCAGCACCAAGTCACAGCCAGCCAGCACCCTCGGCTACAACGGGTTTCCTGTCCACTAGCATGCAGCGAGCGCGTATGCCTGGTCAACAGCCTCAGCCACCTTCAGCACAGCACACTGCACTTCGGCCAGTCAGCAAGCAGAGCACATCTCTCCTGGTCAACACAGCAGCCAGCTTCGAACACTGCAGAACTCCGACTCACTATTTTGATGTCTGTTTTTATTTTTTTATTATTATTATAATTCAAAAGATGTGTAGCAATGGTCGCTTATGCATCATTCATAATTATGATATTTCGGAACAATATACTCTCATGTACTGTTTTTCTATCGAAAAGTCCACAGTACTCTCTCGATTTTAAATAAACATACAAATTCATTTATTCGTTGCTTTAATTTTATAGTGACAACAATGATGTATTTTATTTATAAGTCTAAACATACAAAATTCGACGTTATTGCTATCGAATTAGGGTTTTATTTTACTCAATGTGATGTACAAGTTTTTATTATAATTCGATGTAAACACGGTATTCAGTTTATTGTCCGAGAATTAAATTTTTGAGATTGATTTATTAATTTTGGTCGAAAGGCTTTTTGTTAAATCATTTGCGAACTGAACGGGCTCGTTGGCGCGTTCGGTAGAACACCTGCCGTGGGTTCGAATCCCACCTTGATGACATGTTTATAATTTTCTGTAAGCATGTCTGCCCCATGTCTGGTTACTTCGGGCATTGAACGGGTGGAAGGAATATCGAAACTATGACCGATCATAGATGAAAAAAACCGTGAAGTGCGTATTGTGCGTTTTGGTTTTAGTCTATGGATTTCCTTATGCTTGAAGTAAAGTTCTGTGGCTGAGGTATCACCTACCATCAAGTGAACCTCATCCTCGTCTGTCGATATCTAATATGAAAAAACATTAATATTCAAATATACAACAACGAGCATAGGGACTTTGGTTAGGTAATTTAGTTATTCTTTTGTTTTTTACTACTAAATATTTGTGTAAGGACTTATTTAAAATACTTAACTGACTTATATATGACTAGCAACGCACCCCGGCTTCACACGGATGCAATGTAGATGTACACAATATACACAAAAAATAGCCTATGTTACTCGCTGATAATGTAGCTTTCTATTGGTGAAAGAATTTTAAAAATCGGTATAGTAGCTTTTGAGTTTATTCATAACATACAAAAATACAAAAATCAAAAAATATAAAACTTTCCTCTTTAAATTATAGTACCGGCATAATAAAATATTATGCAAAAACAAAAGTTGCTATTTTTGAAACAGGCCTTTACTTTATTAAGGGTGCGAAATGTAGCTTACGTTTAAACTATTACTTTTATAGCGCATCTATCTTAAAATAAATAAATTATATTTATTTACTTAATAAATAATGTTATTATTAATTTAAATAATTTATTAACTAGCAGACCCGACAGATGCGTCCTGCGTGAATGTAAGCTCCAAAAAAAATTTATAAATTTGAATATAATATTATTTTTTATCACACCTATTTAAAAAGAGCTAGTTTTTTCTCTGCAAACAGGGAGCAAAATAGCTTTTTAATCCCTAGGGATACTACATAATTTTTACTTAGAGCTTTCGGAAATCCATTGATTGAAACCGAAACGCGGTTTTTCCATCTATGACCGGTGGTTCGTTACCCGTTCGGAATGTTGATATTCCTCCCACTCCTACTATTATTCATAATATCATAATTTTATATTGGCTTTATTATTGTCTTTTTTCTCTTTCTGTGAAAGCCAAGTGGTAGAACAGTTGATATTGATCCCATCTAACACAAAAACTCCATATCTCGACTTGTACCCTTATATTGCTAAAGGTATATACTATCTAAATAATATATAAAATTCTCGTGTCACAGTTTTCGTTGCCATACTCCTCCGAAACGGCTCGACCGATTCTCATGAAATTTTGTGTGCATATTGGGTAGGTATGAGAATCGGCCAACATCTATTTTTCATCCCCCTAAATGTTAGGGGTAGTCCACCCCTAAATTCTTTTTTTTTTTTGGACGAAATTTTTTGTTTTTATTTTTTTATAATGTGGCATTAAGAAACACATTCAACCCCTGCTTTTTTTGTCAAAAATCTAGACCCGTGCGAAGCCGGGGTGGGTCGCTAGTATCCTATAATATTTCTCTATCTAATGAGCTTAAATGTTTATAAAATAACAGCACAAAATGTACTAATTTAAAGGAAATTGCACTTTATTGAAGGTAAGCTTGTCCATTATATTTTATGATGTTATGCGCCGCGGGTATAATGCAAATTAATGTCTCACATGAGACGTTAGGGTTGTCACTGAACGAATAAAAATATTTAACGGGACTACGCGTAACAAGAGCACACATCTTTCACAAATAGAAAGCTGTTTTTGTGCGAAGTCGGGCTTGTTACTAGTCTTGTATAAAGCGATTCGGTATATAGATATCCGGAGCCTCTAACTAAAAAAAATATATCGACAACACATCATTGACTACCATCAAGTGCGCCTTACCCTCTTCTGTCACCGACATTCAAACATACAACAACGAGCATAGGGACTTTGGTTCAGTAATTTAGTTATTCATTTATTTTTTTACTACGAAGTATTTGTGTAAGGATTTATTTAAAATAACTGACTTATATATGACTAGCAACGCGCCCCGGCTTCACACGGGTGCAATGTGGATGTACACAATATACACTAAAAATAGCCTATGTTACTCGCTGATAATGTAGCTTTCTATTGGTGAAAGAATTTTTAAAATCGTTACAGTAGTTTTTGAGTTTATTCATAACATACAAAATTCAAAAAAATATAAAACTTTCCTCTTTATCTTACTAATATTATAAATGCGAAAGTTTGTGAGGATGGAAGGATGGATGGATGGATGGCTGTGAACTTTACAGTAATATAGCTTATATATCAGAATAACACATAGGCTATAATTTATAAACAGTTTTTGTATATTGGCCATAATATTACGATAACTATCCAGTAACTCGGAAAAATTCCTGCCTTCTGAGAGCTATCTCGGCGTGCGCTGCCTTAACCATTGGAGTAACAAGAATAAAATGTATGGTGGGATTGTTTGTTTTAAATAGTTCTAAATAAAAGTCCGCGATAGCATATATCTACCTTTTATGTGGAAGCCAATATACCCTAAACTATGAGCCATAAATACTCGTACATTTAAATTTGATTCATTTTTTCAATTGCAATTTTTAGAGTATTTAGCTAATTCTTATCAAAATTGATACATTTATCGCTTTCAGTATTTAATATAGATGAACTTTGTCTTTTACACCAAGTAATTTGGACGAACGGTTTAAAAAATATCACGATATTATTGACTTGAGTGCAGCGTCATTAAGCGGAGATTGATTAAAAAACAGCTCGGTTCAAAAATAAGCTACCCTTAGTACTAATTCTACGCATACGAAGTCGCGGGCAGAAGCTAGTATATTATATATATACACACACAAATATTAGTCTTCTGTATGTCACTGAACTCCTCCTAAGCCGCTGGAGTGATCTTAATGATTTTTTTGTGTCTCCGAACTTATACTTGGTTATACCAATCAATAATGTGCTGTCGACATACTATTTGCTTGGACTAATGCATAAATCATTTTTGATTCATTCATATTCATTACCAGACATAATTTCGATATTCCCACACGTTTAATGCTTAGTACTAATTCTACGCAGACGAAGTCGCGGGCAGACGCTAGTATTAAATAAGCCCCTACACAAGCATATATGAGGCCAATTCCTGGTATTACACCAATTTATCCGTTTTTACTAAAATAAAACATATCACCACTTATGTTTCCAAACTAGTCATAAAACTAATACAATTATCAAACAATTTAATATCAAATCTAATAACTATTCCATTTCGCCAAATCGCATATTCCTAATGCCATTAATTTAATTAATTAAAAGCTCAAATAGACAGCCCTATTACGCGCGTCAGCGAAATATCGAGCCAGCGAGGCTCTTCTATATCCGTGTAGGATCCAATTAACAAAGTCTGCAGTGAAAATGTTCAGTGCTGACACTCCCTTATCACACGTCACTCGATCGATACCATAGGGTTGTCAAAAGTGATTATATTTAAACAATATTTTTTATATTAAATTTAAACACACAAGTGTGAAGTTAATACATAAATATGAGTTACATGACATCAATCAATGATGCGCAGTCGATCTATAATTTACATTGAGTATTCGAAAAACTATAGGCTGACGCAACGAGCCATGTTCCCGCATCTTTTAAATCTTCTAATAGTGTTTCATTATCCAGATTCCAGACGAATATTCTCACCCGATAATGTCAAAAGTGACCAGCCATAGGAAATTATATAAAAGATCCGGTGGGATTCGAACCTGTGACCCATCGAAACGCAAGTTCAACGCGCCAACGAGCACGTCGAAACCATAATTAATATTAACTTCTAAATTAATATTTTACCATTTCTAAATTATATATTAACATATTACTGTGTGGATTTTTTAAAATTGTTTCCTCGGGCTTCGAACCCTTCGAACTTCCAGCATAAACGTACCGCACGATCACTGAACTACGCAGGCAGTCATCATACATTAATTAATAACACAAACAAAAAGACTATTGAAAATTTTAAACAAAAAAAAAGCTTTCTTTGTTTTATCGTTTCAGTCTGACTTTTCTATTCACATTGGTTGGATAAAACGGAGACCATGATTTTCGATAAACATTTTTTATGAATAAAAAGTCACAACTTTATTCGCACGCAATAATCTTTAAATAACAGTGAATTTTCATCGCAACAAAGCTTTCAAAAAGGTTGGAAAACTTCATGAAAATCGTTTAAGCAGCTACGGGGGTTAGCTTGAATAAACAGACACAAAATGCTATAAAATATTTTATTATATAATTATTCTAATCGAGGACATTTGACTTTATCACAGTCAAATTATATAATCCAATTCAAAGATAACTTAAATCTTTAAAGTTAGATATCGACAGATCTACCGTATTACATACGGGCTAACCATTTTGAAAAATGGAGCCAGTTTGTATTCCAATGTAGGAATGATGATGTGCTCTTCCAAACTAAGGAGAGGATACTTCACCAGTCGAACCACTGACTGGCCGGCTGTACGGCCCCAGCGGTTGATATCAAAATGTTGTATGTACTCAGCGCTCGGAAACACTTCGATAGCGCGATCCAGGATTATTGACGTCTTTGTATTGATTGTAGTCGCATATTGTAGATGTTATAGGCTTACCTATTGTGTTATGTTTATATAATAATTTTTGAATAGAAAGGCGTTTGTTCGCAATTCCAAGTGTTGATTAAATGAATTTGAGTTGATTTTGCTTTTGAACAATAATTCCTCGTTAGCAAAAAGTGTTGTCACCCCAAGCCTGTCCATACCGAACAAACGCTTTATTGTTCTACTTGACAAGCGAACAATACAAATAGACTGAAATGCGCTGAAATATCTGAACGCTGTATAGCTTTAATGCTTTTGTATAATTGACGAATTAAAATGATAATAAAACATAATGTCAGTTCATTTATGAATATTTAATTGGACATTATGTTAATTTTATGAGAGTGCTAGCTTCTATCCGCGACTTTATCCGCGCAGACTTTTTTTTTTTTTTTTCAGAGCAGACAACCGAGCAGATGGGTTACCTGATGGTAAGTAATCACCACCGCCCATGGATATCTACGACACGAAAGTCTCAGATGCGTTGTCGGCCTTTTAAAAATCTGTAGGCTCGTTTTTTTTTTTTTCGAGTATTATCTGTTTTTGGGCGTTTTCTAAGTAGGTACTGCAATACACTCCTATCCCACCATACATACATATTATTTGCGTGTAACTAACGGTTTATGCACCGCACGTCGAAATATCTTTCAGCAGGATTTTTCCGATTTACTTGACGCTCATCCGTTCCGTAGTTTTTGTATGAAAGAGTCGTTTTAAGTGTTTAAGTGAAAAAAAAACTAATTAAATAATAATATTTAGAAATAAGTTCGTACTTTGTAAAAAAATGCACGAAATATAAGGCTTTTTATTTTACTTTATTCTTAATCTGTTCGTTTCAATTCGTTTATTTATTTAATGAATATTTTTTTTTTATAATTAATCTCAGTAACTACTAAACCAATTTTAAACATTCTTTCACAAATGGAATGCCTCATTATTCGTGCTTGATATAGGCTATAAATAATTTTTGTATTGAGTGGTTTTAGCAAGCTATAACGATGTTTGTCTAGCAAAATAGAAAAAAAATATTCTTACCACACTTGGTATAGTGATTCTTCACGTGTGTTATAGTATATAGGTTTTGTTTACACTAACTTATGAAGAGGAAAGACTTGTATGTTTATATGTTTTACTCAAACTCAAGTTTAACTCAAAAACTATTGAAAATTCTTTCACCTTTATAACGCTACATTATCAGCTAGCAACCTAGGCTATTTTTTATGTATAGTATTTCTATATGTGTATATAAAAGTGTGAAGCCGGGGCGTATTGCTAGTTTATTATAAAAAGAATAAATGCCACACATTTATGTTAAAACTTCAAATCATTTTGGTTATTAGTAGGTATTTTTTTAATTGTGGGTAGTTTTATAGTACAGAAGTTATTTTTACAATATCAACATGCAGTTATGCACTTTTGACTCGTTCCTACGAATATCTTATCTATGTATATAAGTAATCTATCCATCTCGTAGTCCTGCTCGGATGTTGATAACAAAAATTAAAATATCTTGTAACACTATTCGCCAACTAAACCATCCAATCAAATTAAACAAGTACCAAAAATTTCATCAAAATCCGACTAGCCGTTCATGAGTTCAGTGAGGTACAAACGTGCAGAAGAATTTTCTATATAACTGATAATACACAAACACTACTTTCACGGTAATAAAATTCAAATAGTGATTTTTGGTATTGACATCGCGAATATACGTATTTGTGGGAAAGCGAATCACGTACCGTACATACGTGACTCTAATATACCGAAGTGATTTCTAGTGTTAGTTGAAAGTAGTATACCAGCTGTAAGATTTAGGATTCTGGCTTGTTTAGTATGACGGGACGCTTTTCTCTCTGTAAAATATTAACTGCCTTATTAATAAACGTATTATAAGCTTGATATAGTTAAAATAGGGTAGCAATAAAACGAGTGACTGTAAATTACAGTTCTAAGTATCAAAATTAATTAATTTGGGTTATAGAATTACTAAGTGAGCGACTGACTGCGAGTGACGAGAAATCAACAGAACAGCAACTTACAAACACTAATTTGAGTTACTTAAAATACAAAATGAGAAGCTTTATTTTATTTTTGGCAATTTATTTATTTATACTGAGCGGCATCCAGAGGTGGTGTTGTAAGTTTAAACAATTTTATTAAGCTAAGTAAAATAAGTAGAATTCGGTTCTGGCACTCATCGGCCGCTGCCGCGGCACCGCTCGCTTCGCTCGCTCGACTCGTGCGCGGTGGTCACCATACCAACATAACCTAACCTAGAACTTCAAAACTAGTCGCTCACTTAGTAATTTAGTCGCACGGCTAGTAAATTCATACCGCTCAAGTTATTAAAACAGTATGTCATCATCAGTCGCAAAGTTTTTTTTTTGTTCGCTCGTTTTATAATTCCCCGTTAAAATATGTTTTATCTCGATCTATCGAATACAAAAAGACTACAGCCGGCCTAGTATGACAACCGCGACAAAATTTTGTCGACCGTTACTCGTGTTTTAATCCATTATCTCTTTATTTATTCCGGGTCTAATATGACAATTACACTTAAAACTCGACTTTTTATATTAAAAATAGATATATTTGTCGATCGAGATATCTTTTCTATCATAATTGTCGATGTCGAGATATAATATAGAGAGATATCTTACATCTTATTTTGTCTTCTCTCGTCCGCGAGATATCTCGTGGCGGTCATGCTAGGCCGGCAGAACGAAAGAAACAAAACATATTTTAACTATATCAAGATTATAATACGTTTATGAATAAGGGGGTAAGTCCATATTTAAAAAAAATTAAGTTCTCAGGGGAATAAGTTTCGATAAATTGTTTTGTTTGGGTAAGTTATGTTGGATATCGACAGATAAACATGATACCTAAGCCACAGAACATTGTTCAATGTTGCACTGGCTACCTACTTTTTACACGACATATTCGGAAATCCATAGACTGAGACCGAAACGCGCGATGTGCATATCTTTGTTTTTCCATCTATGAACGGCGGTTCGTTAGCCGGTCGGTTATCTGGAGGCACGGCAGTGCCCCCGCCAAGTCGAGCAACAAGCGGCACGGCCGTACTATCCTTTTCTCGAAGTAGTTCGGGCCATTTTCGACGCCCTATAACTTCGTTGTGGATTAAACTAGAATCCTGAATCCTTTCAGTCACTAAGCAGGCATTGTATAAACTTGGTATATTTCAAATATCATTCTGTTTGAACCAGTAGTTTAAGAATTATAACTAGTCAAAGTTTGTTGATTTGTCACTCACTCACGCACTCACTCACTGACTGACCGATCATCAAAACTCTAAGGCACTTTTAGCAGATACGATATTCTTCTCACGCGTTCAATGCCCGAAATTATCAGACGTGGGGAAGACATTGTTTGTTTATTTATTAGGTCCACCAAATCTGGTAATATTTTGAATAATTTAACTTTAAATAGTTAACATTTATTGAATAGCTATAAGAAAATTGTAAACATGTCGTCCCGGCGCGGGATTTGAACCCGCGACCCATCGCTGCCCATCGTGTCCTACCAAACCCGCTAACGAGCTCGTGTGTGTGTATGTTATATACATAGATATTTATTTTTTATCTTTATATCGATGGATAACGACTTATATGTCGTAACCGACATTTTTAGCGAAAATGACTTAAATATACAGTTCAAGTCAGAATGACAAACCCATCGATATAACTATATATTTGCATTAGTCCCAAGTAGAGGCCAAATTTAACATGTACCGGAATAACTTCGAAACCTATTTCGCACCATGTAATACATTATGTAACTTATTTCAAACAAGACTATCTACCAAAAAGCAAAGTTTTCCTTTGACATAAAACAACCTACATGTTCACATTATCAGCCCCAAAACGTGGAGTTATAACTCGAGCTTCTAGATATGACATATTTTATTCAAGGCCACTGTGCAACTCACATCCATGTTAAATTATAGACCAAAAGAGCCAACAGTGAGATTCCTTACAATAACCAAAATATCAGTTTTTGTATGGAAACTTCAATAGATAAGCGCGGACATACGAGGTGTATGTCTAAGGATGTCTCTTGAGTGATACAACAATACGTAGTACAGTTAAAATTTAGCATTGTGTGTCAACCTTACGTATGTGAACACACCTTAGACAAACCAAAGCACTACGTACGTTTCGACCAACCGACCATCCCTGCAAGAAAATGTAGATTATTTCCCAGTCTAATACGTGAGGCTATTGAAATTTAAAAAAACACCCTAACTTCAATAGAGAAGATAGTTTGAGACTTTAAGCCTACGAGCTACGCGCAGACTAGAGCTACTAGTGGCGACCACAGCATAGCCACCGGTGGCCGCCTCAAGCTACGGGCGTAATATTTCAAACATTTTAGGGCATCCGCGCCAACACGGCGCTCGAGAAGCCGCCACCGAGCTTCTAGCCACCGGTGGCCGCCACAATGCGCGGGCGCGATATTTCATACATTTTACAGTGGCTGAAACGCGGCCACCAGTGGAGTCTAGAGCCCGATTTTAGTGGCGGCCACCGGTGGCTCTAGTCTGCGCGTAGGCTAAAAATCGAAACATATTGAAAGTTACTGTTAGCCAATTACAGAAACATCAGAATAAATAATATAAAATTAAGCTTGTCGCTTCCAGAATATCTTGATCTACGCTTCAGTTAAATACGGTAAGTAAAATTTAGAGTGAGCATAAAGGCACAACATGTTAAATCCATTCCTTCTCTACAAGTTTTATTGCCCAGAATCTAACCTTTGGGAGGCTTACTTTAGAATTACAGTGGTGAATTAAAAGCCTTCACGGGACCGCGACGGAGATGGAATGAAACAAGGGATTTGAATAAAACAAATTATTTTTATGTACGGGATATTTGCAGCCCAAAAGCCCGGCTTGCCGGCTTGAAGATAATTATATAAGTTTTATAAATATGTAACGTTTTAAGTGGATGTTTATTGTTGTTGGATGTTTATTGTTTATACTCATAATCGTCACTCGTAGAAACGCGAGAAAATCGAACTTTAATTCGGGTCATGTTCCTGAAATGTCGGTCGTATGAAGTTTTTTCTCTCTCTGGCATGATGGCTTGTTATGGGGCTTGCCTTTTCTGTCTCTTTCTTAGTACGTGCATTGCTAGTTCAGCACAAAATGTCATACTATATACATATATTACTTACAGCGGTATTATTTAGGTAATTTTGTTCCTAAACGTGTAAAATTGAATTTTACTTAAAATTTACATTGTGTATCACATAATAACAGTAAAATCGAGATGTTTAAAGTTATATTTGAATTATTATTTTTTAATTATAAAATTAAATTCGACTTCAAATAAACAAAAAACAAACACTTCTAAATTAAACCAAAATCTTTCAAAGTAGACTATCAATTTATTAAAACAATCGAGAATTTACATCATTCAAGAGGAATTGCCTAGCATTGACGATAAATATTCACAAAGCCCTTCTAAGTAATGAATCGGCAATCCTTTTGCATTGGAACTTAATGAAGAGACCATTGGTTATGTGTTTTATACAGACGATATTTGGGCAAACATTTACTTGTCCTTAATAATATTATTAATATGTTTAACTTGGCCTAGAAGACCTTAGTATTTAGTCCAAATATGAATTAGAATCAGAAGATAATTATGTGAGTGGGCGAATATTTAGTTGGCTTCTTTTGACAGTGAACTTGGCATAGAGTGACTTGGCTTGACTTAGTCCAAGTATCAATTACAATCAGGAGGTTGATTTTGTTTTTAAAATAATTCAGAAATATTATGTATTTACGTTAATTATAGAGGGGCGTTTTTATTGAATTATTGGCTGGTAAAAATGTATTTTTTCTCGCTGTACATAAAATCCTATTTAAACATTAAAAGTATTTCTCATTTATTTTATCAGTGAATATGGATCGTGATATTTTATCCTGAACTTGGCTCATTTTCACAACTAGTATTTTGGTCGTTAATGATTTTTCCAGACATTTGAAGACAGATGGAAGGCTTAGTCAATTGGAAATCCCTTTGTATCATTTGATTAATTGATAACACTTGGCTATAAAAGCCAAGTTCGTTTAAATATATCAAATTATTTTTTGATATAGTTATCGAACTCATATATTCCATTCTAATTAAGTCGCTTGTCTAAGCTCTCATGTTTACAATTTTTAAAAAATATTACAGCCCGGGCAAACGAGCAGGTGGTGATGGTATTGTATGGCAACACCAGACGGTTTGCTGTCCGATTTTGACGTTAAAAAAGTATTGGTAAGCTCGGTGTAATATCTTTACGTATATTTTCAACGTTATACACTTCATCTTGATTGATTTACTGAACCTTCTAATTACCAGTGAAAATTGAATTCAATGAAATATAGTCTTAGTAACACTGATTAATCGCCTTTATTTCGATCGTCAAATATTATTTATCAATCAAGAAAACGAATATAACTCTGTATGGAGTGTCTGAATAATTGTAAACCAATAGAATGTAGAGAAGGGTATTTCGAATTCAAATATATGTACGTACATATGTGTTTTATATGAAAAAATCAAAACTTTTAGAGTATGGTGGGTGATAGACACATTCCAATCCCAGCTCCTCTAGTTTTGCCACCGTCTGTTGTGCGGTGTGTGTTCTAGCGTTGTCCTGAAGCAGTAGTGGGCTGAAGCAGTTGACCAATCTCGGTTGTTTATCGGCTTGCTTTTCCATCATGGTTTCCAATTGTTGGCAATACAGATCTGCCGTAATCGTCTGACCAGATCTTAGGAAGCTGTAGTGGATAACACCAACGCTGGTCCACCAGACACTAACCAGTACCTTTTTTTGAGTCAACTTTCGCTTGGGGCACAATTTGGCTGGTTCTCCTGGGTCTAACCACTGTGATGAGCGTTTTCGATTATCGTAAAGGATCCATTTTTCATCAAAAGTAATGATACGATTTAGAATCCCCTCGTTATTGTGACGGTTGAGTAACGTGACGCAGCAGTCGACGCGTGTTAGTTGGTTTGCATCACTTAGTTCATGCGGTACTCATTTTTCAAGCTTCTTCACTTTTCCAATTTGTTTCAAATGATTCAAAATAGTTTTATCACTCAAACCGAATCCTGCAGCTAACTCCGACGTGGTTAGAGACGGGTCCAATTCCACAATCACCTTCAGTTTCTCATTGACAACGAGGTTCTCCGGCCGTCCATGAGGTTTGTTCTGGAGGTCAAAATTTCCAGCACGAAAGCGTTATAACCAAAAACGTACCGTGTTTTATTTTACAGTGGTGTCGCCATACACATCATTAATCCTTCGAGCTGTTTCTGCAACGCCGGTGCCACGGTGGAACTCGTATTCGAAAATAACGCGATATTTTAATTTTCCCATATTGTGAACAGAACGATGACAAAAGGAAATGAAATAGTGCAAAAACAAATGAATTATCACATTCCCAACACAAATAGACAAGCTTTAATTGATGTAAAGAATTTGGAATTCCTTACCAAACGCCGGATTTATAGATCAAAGTGGCCAGTTCGATAAAACGCCAAATTCATAGGTAAGGACCTAATATTAAATTGCGTAACCGCTACGTACTAAAGGCGCTTCTTATAAAAATACCTGCTATAAATTCCATCTCATTTCCGACATAATTTATCCTCATTTAATCGACTGCTTTTAATTTAAATGACAAGCAATCTATCATTTCTCGCAAAAAGAAATCCCTATTCAATTCATTATAACAGCTTCAATGGTTTGTAAAACGGTGCTATTTTTCAGTGATGATAATAATGTGGTTAAGTGTGAGTTGGGTGCGGTTTTTGGGGGGTTTTTAAATACCTAAGAACTAAATGTATAGTAATTATTCTACTTATTCAACTGTTCAAGCTGACGTTATACTCATCACTCACCGAACCGACTTGGGAACCTTCAAGAAGCGAGCCTACATCTTTCTTAAAGGTCGGCAACACACCTGCAAGCCCTCTGGTGTTGCGGATGTCTATGGGCGGCGGTGATCACTTACCATCACGTGAGCTACCTGCCCGTTTGCCCCCTATACTATAAAAAGAACTCCATCTCCTGACACCTTATCACGTATTGATAGTTTATTTCTTTTAAAATTCTTTGTTTCTTTCGTTTTATTTTACTTTGATTATTTTAATGTAAATGTTCTATTTTTCTGATTGTATGTAATTATTGTGAAAATTTTTATTTATGAAACTAGCGATCCACCTGGCCTCGCACGGGTGCACTGTACTAGACACAAAAAAGCATTTTTGCTCGCTAATAATGTAGCTTTCTATTGGTGAAAGAATTTCAATCGATCAAGAAGTTTTTTAGATAAATCGTTACAAACAAACGAACTAACAAATTTTTCTTCTTTATAATATTAGTATAGATATAGATTGGATATGGGTATGTCCATTTTAATTCAATAAATTAATTAATTATTTCTACTTGTGTGTAGGTACCTACCTATAATTTCTCAGTCATATCATATATATTATACAAAAGGTATGGATATATATAATAAGTTATTTTAAGGTAATTTAAACATTTCTTGACTTGAAGTTATAATATTATAATTTATTAATATAAAATTCTAATTCTTTATTTTCTTAAGGAATCCTAAATACGTGTTTTTACAAAATATCTCTGATGATTTTGAACAATGGCTGTCTTGTCAATTATTGGGCAATTTGATTGAATACTATCGTAATTATTATGGAAGGTGTCAAAAGGCTTTGTTATTCTTTCATTATGCAGAAATCTCACCGAGAAATGACAAGACTATGGGAGACGTGTATATTTATTTATTTATTTATTTATTTATTTAACTCTTTATTAATAACCTTAGACTATAATACAAACATAAAATAACTTAAAAAACTAATCTTAATTAAGGCATTAAAGGCGGCCTTATTGCTTATTAGCAATTTCTTCCAGGCAACCCTTATCTGGATAAAGCGAAAGAGAAAAATAATAATAATAGAAGAGTAGGTGTGGGATATAGGATATATATAAAAAGTTTAAATAATATAAATGTCTACATGAATCTAAAATACTATTTATAAACAGTAAGGAAAATTAATTATAACCTATAATATATGAGGAAAAAAATACAAATCAATTCGGGCCGTACTCAATTGAAAGAAAATATTCATTAATAAGTTTTTTAAATTTAGCCAGATTCTGTGCCAACCGAATATTATTGGGTAAAGAGTTCCACAGCCGAATCGCAGTGGCAGCATACGACTGTCCATAGTAAACAGTTTGCTGAGGAACAACACGCAAAGTAAGTCTATCAGTGGATCGCAGCGAATGCGCATCACAATTAAGAAATTGAAATTTTTCTTTTAAATAAGGAGGAGTCTTGGGATTGAATAGGATTTTATAGAGGAGATGTAGTATGTGAGAATCCCGGCGAAGTCGAATGTTCCCATTCGACTTCGCCGGGATTCTCACCACTTGAGATTTTTGCGAAATTCAGAGATATGATCGTATTTATGGAGACCAAATACGAACCTTATACAGAAATTTTGGAGACGCTCAAGTTTATTTAACTGCTCTTCTGAAAGATCTGGAAAGGAAACATCAGCATAATCTAGGAGAGGATGTAAAAGAGATTGGGCAAGCATAATTTTTGTTGGAATTGGCAGAAAGTGAGAGAGGCGCCTCAGTGAACTCGATGTAGCATACATTTTACTACTGACTTCCTGTATCTGTTTCGTCCAAGACAACGTTGAATCTAAGTATACACCCAGGTTTTTGACAGAATTACTAAAAGGAATCACAACGCCATCAATTATAATAGAACTCAAGCAGGTCCAGTCAATTCGGGAGATAAAATGAGGACTACCAATTATTATGACCTGACTTATTTATGTACCTATATAAGAAGAATTATCCTACTAATGTTATAAATGCGAAAGTTTGTAAAGATGGATGGATGGATGGATGGATGGATGGGTGGTTGGATGGATGGATGGATGGATGGATGGATGGATGGGTGGTTGGATGGATGGATGGATGGATGGATGGATGGATGGATAGATGGATGGATGGATGGATGGATGGATGGATGGATGGATGGATGTTTGTTTGTTTGTTACTTTTTCACGCCAAAACTACTGATGCGCTGCCTAAACCGTTCTAGTTGCACGAAGATAATGTATCGTGGGATTGTTTGTCTTGAACAGTTCTAAATAAAAGTCTAGATAGTTCTACCTCTTATGTGGAAGCCAATATAGGCCAAATTATGAGCCAGAAATAGATTTAAATTGAATACTTTTTTACAATGCAAATTTTAGAGTACTATTTAGCTTTAGTTGAAAGTATACGAATTATATCAACATCGATACATTATTCGCTATGTAATTTGGACGAATAGTTTAAAAAATCTCACGATAAGATTGACTTGAGTTGAGCGCCATTAAGCGGGAGATTGCAGAAAAAACAGCTCGGTTAAAAAATAAGCTACCCGTAGTACTAATTCTACGTAGACAAAGTCGCGGGCAGAAACTAGTAAGTTTATAATATCACTTCTCTTTCTGAAGTACTAAGAACTATACCTATTCAGTTCACTGTAACAAAACAATACAAAATAACATTTCACTCGAATACTATTAAAACGCTATTGCGAGTGCATTTGAAAAATTTAATTTTGCAAATGTCACTGCCTTCTATTCACGCTAGTCGCTCAGGTGATTTATACTTCCAATACTTAACTTGCAATCGGGTCTATAAGCTAGATATTACCCGTAGCTTTGTGTGCTATATTGTTTAGTGTTTTGTTTTGTTATTAATAAAAAAACAGTATTTTTTCTCTTTTTTTTGTATAACAAATGGTTGTCTGGAAGAGATCACTATATAGTGATAAGGCCGCCATTTGCACCATTCTATCTGTATATTAGTATTTAAGTTCTATATTGTTAATATGGTGTCAAAAAAGTGTAATAATAAAATAATAATAAATAAATAAATATTTAATATCTATGCACCCAAAAAATTCAGGCAGTCATGGGGACTATTAGTGATAATTTAGTACTATTATGTGCGCTAGTCTGGCTACTCATAGCTATAGATATACTGTTAGCATTATCATGTCGGTGACGCGAATCTATAAGTTTTTCCCCTCTAAAAACGCTCGACGCGCCAAAAGTTTTATCGTTAAAATCGGTGCAGCCGTTCTTGAGTTATAAATGGTGTAACTAACAAAACTTTCTTATATATATTATATATATATATATATATATATATATATATATATATATAGATGAATAAACTCAAAAAATAACGGACCGAAAAAATCTTTCACCAATAGAAAGCTACATTATTAGTTGTAAGATAAAGTTTTTATTTGAAGTGAAATGAAAAATGTTTATTTCATATTTATCCCCAGCATTTTTACGTTTTCCTTAATTTTACATCGAAAACATTTAATTATTCAGACACGAAATGCCATCTCGCATCATAAAGTACTGAAAGTTTCTAAACAAAATGTACTCAAGACACTCCACTACACCAATCTTGTACATATTTCAAATTTTTTACATACAATATTACGTAAACTGTTCAAAGGAACCTCACCTTTAAGCGCACTCAATAAGATATAAAATAGCTTTCAATATTTCATGAGATTATCAAGGATAGGTCGTGTACGTGCTAAATTCTTGAATTAAAGGGATAATTCCGATATTACTTGAGAAGCAACGTCTGTGGAGATTTTTGACGCCATATTGAAGGACCCTTCGTCCAGAGTATTATCGTCTTAAGATGTCGATAGAATGAACTTTTGAACAGGTTTTTATAGAGGCTTTTTAAGCCTGTATAATATACCAAAGCTTTTGTCTGCAATTTCGACGGCAGCTTTCGAAATTTTAGCATATCAGAGCTGAAATTATCCGAAATTGATTTTTAAATCATTACAAAATCGTGGACACATCCAAATATCGACATTAATGCGCAAAACAAATTCATATTTCTTAATTTTAATTTAAATATCGAACTTGGTGAGCAAAACAAAACATTGATGACGTGAAAAGTTCATAAAAAAATCAAAATATAAAACCTACTTGTTTGAATTAAAATACTTCTAAAATATAATATTAATTTAATACTCTTTGAAAAGGTCCGGACACGTATGATAAATTCATGAATGAATAGGATAACATGCATATCTTGTGACTGTGGCGTAGATTTTTCAGCCTCCGTTCGCGTGAAGAGCACTTATCTACCCGCCTGAGGGCCTATTGTTCTATCGTATAATAGGCGATGCCTCTTCACGACGCTTTTACCTTGTAACATGTTTTAGCGAGATGTATACATCGGTTATATTCAGTCCCGTTTTACGTTAAGTTTGAATTACATAGCACCTTTAGAACTGATGTGAACTTATCCAAAATTATTGTTTTTTGACGCGGACTAATGTATTTCGTTTAAATTTTTTAAAGTATGTAGTTTATGATTAATATACCTTATCGAATGTTTCATGATTAAGTGTTTTAGGTCGTTCTATGAGTAAAAGGTAATTTTTAAGCAAAATTTGAGTTTGATTATTTTATTTTTAAAAAGCTGTGTGAAGCTGGGATGAGGGTCTTTGCAAGGCTTCAAAAGGGGGCCAATCTCCTCTTAAAAGTTCTAATAAATCAAAATCAATCAAGGATTTTGAATTATTGTTTACATTATCTTTCACTATTTAATTTTTTTTTATGTCAAATATCGATACACATGCATGAGGTTCACTTGATGGTAGGTGATACCTCAGCCAAAAAACATCAGTCAATGATGCGCTATCGACCTAATTTTTACTTCAAGCAATCGGAAATCCATAGACTAAAACCGAAACGAGCAAAATGCACTTCACGTTTTTCCATCTATGAACGGTGGTTCGTTATCCGGTCGGAATTTAGATATTCCCCCCATCTGTTCAATACCCGAACTTACCAGACGTAGGGAAGACATGCTTACAGAAAATTATTAACATGTCGTCCTGGTGGAATTGTTCTACCGAATTCTGGCAGGTGTTCTACCGAACGCACCAACGAGCCCGTCAAAATATCTTAACTAATCTTTAATTTCATTAGATAAGATAAAAAAATACAATAAAAAAATAATTAAACGGTTCGCTTTCAAAATACCTGATAGAAACATTAAAAGCTCCATTGAAAGGCTTTCATTAAAAATAACAAGTCATTTTGTTATTTAGAATTTGCATAATCGCTCCTTACAATTTCCCTCGACTAAGTAATTGAACGCTGTTCCCTCGTAAGATAACCTCTATTTAGATGTAGAAGAAGATATATTATCGTTATTGTTTAATTTCGTATTAGATTAAAACAAGGCGATTTTAGGTTTCAAGAATTTTATTTATTTTCAAAGAACTTAGAATGGGCTCACTTATAAGAGAAAAATATTATTTATGTATATACGTCAGAACAATTATTCTTATTTCTAATCAACAAATAGAATTAACAAATTTTACAACGAGCTCAATGTCTATAATGTGTCGTAATAACAAATACTAGCGATTTTCGTCGTGTATACTGATATACTTTAGGTCTGAACAGTGCTAAAAGTCCAAATTATTAAACTTACTTATAACACAGGCCAAGTTTTAATTATAAAGCTATTAATTATACCTACTTTGTAGTATTTACATCTAAAATACCTAGATTTCGTCACTCACTCATTGATCATCATCAAAACTATTAGGGTACTTCCTGACGGCATAGAAAGTTGAAAGTTTGTATGGAACGCTTGTAAATTGTCAGGCTAGGGAAATAAAAAAGGTTTATGAACCTTTAAAAAAAAGGAAAAGTAAATAAACACTACGACAAGTATGAAACTTACAACATTAAATGATATAAAAACCAAAACATTTTCATGTAGTGTAAGCTTGCTATATGCTAAGCTGTACTCGTACAAGTATTTTTTTTTATAGTATAGGGGGCAAACGGGCAGGCGGCTCACGTGATGGTAAGTGATCACCGCCGCCCATAGACATCCGCAACACCAGAGGGCTTGCGGGTGCGTTGCCGGCCTTTAAGAAAGATGTAGGCTCGCTTCTTGAAGGTTTCCAAGTCGTATCGGTTCGGAAAAACCGCCGGCGAAAGCTGATTACACAGAGTGGTTGTGCGAGGTAAGAAGTGTCTCAGGAATCGCACAGTTGTGGACTTTCAGACATCAAGATGGTATGCGTGATATTTTTGACGCGATGTATATATATTATTATTAGTTATATTGCTTGCACTGTAAAAAAGTTATAAGACCTTATGAAGAGCCTAGCTCACGTCGAACTTTTTCGAATTATCAGATGTCAATAACAGTTTGATATGGAAATGAAATAGTTTATTTCGCCACTTTCAATATGTATTCATGGAATAGTGGATATGAAATAATATGAAAAAACCTTGTTCAAAAGCTCAGCTTAAAATGAAGCCCACGTGAACGAAGTCGCGGGCATCAGCTAGTGTAATATATATCCCACCCACCCATTAGGGAAATGCCCCTTAATTATGAGCCTCATTAGGTCTTCAATACTACAAATATTATGCAAATGTTTAAGCACAATTAATGTAAACAAAATACAGCATCGGTATTTAATTAGATTTCAGTATTAATATTAATGAGATATTATTTTCACGATAATTAATTCTTGTTTAGCTGGTGTAATTTAATATTGTTTAATGTTTTTGGTTTCAGATCGGGGACGTTCTGCAAATGTTCGCTGAAGCCCATACTGATGACTTTTGGGCAGTACAGCGCAAAAAAACAGCATCTCTTTTAGGCAGGGTAAGAAGCAGTGGTAACAGCATCCTACGAACGGTGGCCGAAAATTATGCGGCTCCTATCATGGGGCACTTTGTGGGTATACTTGTCGGTTCAAATCGGCGTGTATACGCATAGACTGCCTCTTGATATTTACATAGATTTTAGAATAGATTTAGGTACTAACATTAGAATTAAGCTCTTACTAACAACTTATGGATCTTTGTAATCTGATATTTAATTAAATAAAAAAAAAAAAAAAAAAAAGAGCCAGATCAAAAGTACTCGTAACCGTCGAGTGTGTATGAAAGCATTGATGAAAGTAGAAGAAGCGAAAGTGGTATGTAAGGATCGGAGCATATGGAATTCCGTGATCTCTGCCTACCCCAATGGGAAAGAGGCGTGATGTATATGTATGTATGTATGTTTTTGGTTTCCTGAAAATGTTTTAATAAATTTTGCTACATTTTTTTACAAACCGCCGCATTCTCTTTGTCATCTTATTCTTATATCTTTTAGTTATTTTTGACGAGCTCGATGGCGCGTTTGGTAGACCTGCTGTGCCTCCCTTCGCTCCGATGACATGTTTATAATTTTCTGTAAGCATGTCTTTCCCCACATCTGGTAACTTTTAGTGGGTAAGGGGGCCATTGCACTTCCGGCCCGACCCCCATACTCCCCGCGTCACCTTACCATCTTTGCCCCGGCGAGGGTGCCTGTAAAAGGGTTTCCCCAGGTTAAAAAAAAGGTTTATTTGTGACAGCAAAAACTTTATTTTCGTGAAAGGTACAGTTAGACAATTATTGTCTATTGTACAATAAATTATTACACGCTAGTCAGTTACTAGACTTTAGGCCCATTTATATGATGCAAGTTTCTTGGCTGTTGCATACAATTAAATTGAAGCAATAAATGACTTGCATGATCTAAAGAACACGTAACATTCTTGATCTGTCGTAAAAGTTTTGTTTCAATACTTTTCTTGGTGTAAGCAGTACATAGTTTTTGCATATAAACAATTGCTTACAATATTATTGTATGCAATTATTGCTCTTATATATACAATATTTACAAAATTTAAAAACATCATTGGTTGCAATATTTTTATCTTTTGAACAAGAATAGAAATACTATTGTAGTATGCTTTCACGCGAACTTATCATTAGTATGGTATTATACCCACAACGTTCGATTCCCAAGTAAAGATCATAGTATAGATACCAACTTAAAAAATGTATTTTTATTGTTATATACAACTAGCGGACCTGACAGACGTTGTCCTGAAGAATGTTGGCTTCAAAAATATTTCTAGATTTGAATATTATGCCATTTCCTACTTCTATTCTATAAGCTAGTATGAGCTTTTAGTTAGAGAAGATGGCGGAATTCCGAACCTAATTTCTTTTAAAAAATAATTTTCTGCATATTTATATTTTCGTGATATTTCCGATATTTTTATAGTTATTCTGTTATTCGGGACATGGACGAATCCAATAAATAAGATGTCATTCAAATCGGTGCAGCCGTTCTTGAGTTCTACGAGTAAATGGTATATGCCATCAAAAACATAAATTGTAAAAAAAGCCAAGTCTTGCAACTCAGTTCTTCTATCGTAAAAAGTTGTGAGATCCATATAATACCAAGTCGGTCATTTTATTCAGTCTCAACTGAAGGATCCTTCTGTCTTAAGTTATTACGTAAATAGCTAACCTAACAACATCTTATAGTGATCATATCAATACCAATATTAAAAATATTTGATATTTTAAATAAATAGAGAACTGAGTTGCAAGACTTGGCTTTTTTACAATTTATGTTTTTGATGGCATCTCATTTCTTTTTGTAGATAGTCCTTTTCTTAGTTTATTTGTACAAGAATTAATACAAAGCTATTTTTTTACACCTTGGTTTGTTTTTAGTAGGGATTTCTAAGGATCTCTATTTTTTTTCTAGTAATAAATATATTATATATATATATTTATATATTACTCAGTGAAGATGTAGCTTTCGAATGGTAAAAGAATTTTTGAAATCGGTCTAGTAGTTTTAAAGTTATTCGTTACATACAGAAATACTTTAAAGTTTGTATATCTAGAAAACTGGACCGAAATGTCATAATATTTTAGTTTTTCCTTGATTTATACACTAAACAGCCCCCAGATCTAACATGATTAATTTATATAGATACATATATAGAAACTGACAAGTGAGAATGATGATTGTTCGATGATAAGTCGATGTTTATAATTTTCTATAAGCGTGTCTTCCCCACCTTCATATCATATATAAAAAAAAAGAAAAAACCAATTGAAAGCGAACTCTTACAAATGTGAAAAATCACAGAAATTCTAATGAAATCCGATCTCATAAAAATGGATCCAATTATCGGGGGTATCGAGGTAAATTACGTAAAATAACTTCTAAGAAACCTTGAATAATCTCATAGTGAACTTTATTTACCTCCAAGCCTTCCAGACTCGATAAATTACCTTTGAAACTGCCTTTTTACTCGAAACTTTAGTAATTGTCGGTCCTTCGGGCTACGGAAACGCCATTGCAACTTGCCTCTTGAATTTTTTATTCGTTACATTTTTAAGGTTTCTTAGTAGAATGTTGTATGATTATATAAGGAAAAATTTCGAGAATTTTTCCTTGTTCAATGTTTTGAATATAGAATATTATGAATGCATGTTATGCTTATCTATATATATATTATATAATACGAGCGACCCGCCCCGGCTTCGTACGGATAGTAGAACATATTATGCCTACATGTTTCGTCTGTCGTAGGGTCACATCAGCTTGATGCTTCGAGTATGTATTATCGCATCAAGCGAATCTCTGAATGAATGAAAGCGAAAGTCCGTGAAACGCGCTTGAATATTATATATTTTCGCTCGCGTTAATTTATGTTAGTTTGATAATTCTATATATTCGTGAAAACCCCCTGAAAATCCGTTTAGTAGTTTTTGAGGTTGTCGCGTAAAGACAGACAGAGGCGGGGGAGGACTTTGTTCTGTACATAATATTTTGTGATCTTGTGTCACAGTGTTTATGGTCGCTGTCCTCTGAAATGGCTCGATCGATTTTTAGGAATTTTTTATGTTTATTTGGTAAGTATGAGAAAACGTCGTATCCTATATTATGCATACCACTAGGTGATTAGGGAAGGTTAGGAAAATCCTGTCTTTTTTTTATTTTTTTTGACAAAAAATTGATTAGGTCTCATTTTCTTCATTAATATAGTCGTTCGAGCCAAAATGTAAGAATTTAAAAAATAGTTTTTGAGTTAAATCGTTACAAATAAATAGACTTTCCTCTTTATAATATTAGTTTAGACATAGATTATTAGAATAAATTGGTATACGACATCTAAAAAGAAAATTAGTCTAAATAAAATACTGTATACCGGATTAAAACGCGATTTATTATTTATATTGTTTAAATTATTTATCCCGACGTTTGCTGAAAAGCATCCGAAACGTCGGGATAAATAATTTAAAGCATATAAATAATAAATCGCGTTTTAATCCGGTATACAGTATTTTATTTAAATGTGTGATACTCGCGTTAATAAAAGACAATATTAAGAAAATTAGTCCCCAAATATTTGCCGCCCTAGGCATAGACAGTCAAATTGCGAACAACATACCAAAATCATAAAAATTAATCCAAAACAACTTTCAAACAAAAACCTTATAACATCATGAAGAATTACGGAGGAATAAACATAACCTTATTATATCATACTTTATTAAATCTCGGAGACGTATTGTTGACAAGGATTTTACGAAAAAATCCAATTCTGAAGCGTAAACAAAAATATGTATTGCTGTACTAAACTGGGTAACATACTGCGGTAATTTCGACAGACCAAACTAACACTTATCATAATGGGTGAGAGCTCATATTCCTATTTACTTACACACATGGAATATCTCCTGTACACTGCACCCATACACTGGCATTTTTAATTTCGCAAAACAAACATTAATTTTCTTTCGACGGCGCATAAGCTTGGTTTCTTTCAAGGAATTAAAAATCTTGTATTAAAAAGTGAAGATAAGTGCTCGTGTCACAGTGTTTGTGGTAGCACTCCTCCGAAACGGCTCGACTGATTTTTATGAAATTTTTAATGTACATTTGGTAGGTATATAATATAATAGAATAGATCATCAAGTATATACCGCTAGGTGATTAGGGTGAATCCAGATGTTTTTTGTCTATTTTTTTAACAAATTTTCATATGGTATCATTGTGCGAAGCCAGTTCGGGCAGCTAGTATAAATAGGACCTAGTTCTGCAGAAAACAGCCATGTGCGAAAAAGTAACAACAGAGTTATAAGCATTTTTCTGTCGATAGTTACACTTGGGTCACGTTTCGTTTTTCTGGTTATCTCAAAATTGAAAAATATTAAATATTTTTTAATTGATGAACATAACCCAAGTGCAACTATCGACAGAAAAATGCTTATAACTCTGTTGTTACGTTTTCGCACATGGCTGTTTTCTGCAGAACTAGGTCCAATAATAGCGTTCGAAGTCACAAGTTTCCTAGTGGACCAGAAGGCAACACATTTCTGTGTCTGTTTCAGTAGTTATTTTTTTTATATTGCTTCCCCGGTATTTGAACCTGAGATATCGGGAATTTCTACTCACTTAACAACAAATTTAGAAAGTGATACTTGACTTTAATTTGTGAATTTATTTGAAAATATTCCTTTAGTCATTGCCATCACCAAAAATTCGATTTTTTGACGGAGTTGATAAAAATTCTTAAAAAATTGTAAAACAATAAAAATGGAAAGAAAAAAGTGTCACCGATTAATGTCCAAGATTCATAATCCCCTCTAATTGCTCTGTAATGTACAAAAGGGAATTTAGTTGAGTGACTTTCCCTGTTTCCACGGTAATTGTACCCTTGACGAACTGTGCTATTGCGTGTTTTGTACTTCTGTGTTATTACACTGTGGTCCAAGGAATAGGAATAAAATACTAATATATTTTTATGTTAGATATCGACAGACGAGCATGAGGTTCACTTGATGGTAGGTGATACCTCAGCCACAGAACATCAGTCAATGATGCGCTGTCAACCTAATTTTTCTATGTATGTTAGATATCGAAAGACGAGCATGAGGTTCACTTGATGGTAGGTGATACCTCAGCCACAGAACAACAGTCAATGATGCGCTGTCTTTTCGGTTCTGAAAAACCACGGCATGGTTTCATGCTGGTTCCACTCATCATCATGTTGACGTCAAACAATAAAATAAATATGTTGGACCCTATCACAGCGCCAATTGCGAAACCCAAAATCGCTACAATTGTTTAGAAAGAATTCAGTGAAATACACACGTTCAGAATTATAAATGTATATAGGTAGCTAGAATTACGCCCCGACTTCGCACGAATGCAATGTAGATATACTATACACAAAATAGTATATATTACTCGTTGAATTTTTAAAATCGGTTCAGAAGATCCAGAGAGTCCGCCCTACAACCTCACAAACTTTACCTCTTTATATGTATTATAATATTAAGTATATATAAAGACATGTTTCATGCAATCAACCAATATGAACCTTTTATAGAAAAATACTTTGCTTTATTCTATTATACTCGTATGTAGTATCTCGAGGCCAAAAAAGACATGGATTGACTTGGTGAAGAATGATATGTGTTTGAAGGGTGCGACTGATGATATGGCAAGTGAAAGGAGAGAATGGAAAAAGAGAACATACTGCGCCGACCCCAAATAAAAAAAGGGGACAGGGTAGAAGAAGACTCGTATATAGTACTAGCTGATGCCCGCGACTTCGTTCGCGTGGGGTTCACTTTAAGCTGAGCTTTTGAGCAAGCTTTCTTCAAATGACATATCCTCCATCCTCTGTACTTGGTGATTTCTTTTGGGAAAGAGCTATCAAATTAGTCATTGACGGTTGCTTTTGCATCATGTTATCGACATGTTTAATTGTGGTTGAGATTGGGGTTCGAAGGATGATTTGATATTCAATAGTTGAAATAATTAACCTGACTTTAAAGAAACATTAGGGAAATTCATATTAATTAAATTTTCAATACATTTTCTGTCATAGATGCGTGCGTTCATTTAATTGGTTATTCTCATTTTCGGACATTTTTTTAAATTCCCGGGATTCCTGCCCGGGTTTCCGGTGCTAAATGCGGAAACCTCTAAGATACGGAAGCAAAAAAGCAATGTCGAATAATCGTAATTCTGTTTAAGAGAAAGGATTGATGAAAAGGCGAAATAAATGATCTCATAAGAAATACTTTTTCATATATTATTTCAATAATACATTTTCTATTTTTTTTATAATATAGTTCTTTCAAAAAATAAATAAATAAATACAAAAAAATATTTCTTTCATTTCAACTTCAGATTCGAACGCGCATCAAAAGCTACGCTATGGGACTGCATATCCACTATTCTATCCACTATTCTACAAATACATATTGCAAATGGCGAAATAATCAAACTATTTCATTTACATATCAGACTGTGATTGACATCTGACAATTCGAAAAAGTTCAACGCGAGTCAGTTTGCATTGAAATTTGGTGATATGGTGCCTTTAAAATAATATTTAAATGATGATAACTTTTCTTTCCGATAACCGATTTCGATAAAACCTAGCCTATATGTTGCCCCGGGCTTTCCTTAATATATTTGTGTAAATTGCATGATAATCGGTTCAGTATCTTCGGAGATTAGCGTGAACAAACAGACAGACAGACAGACAGACGGACAGACAGACAGACAGACAGACAAGAATCTTAAAAATTGCATTTATGCATTCTGCTACCCTTCTTTTATCACCCCTCTTAATTTCTGGTAAAAATATTTAGTGAAGCGTAATTTCGATCCTACTCTTTTATTATATGTATAGATGTATCTATAGAAAAATACTTGGACTTATCTATACTTCTATAATAATACTAATAATACTAATAATCTTAATATATATTATATAAAATGCTAATGTTCGTACGTGTGTCCACGGTTTTTTCTATCATACGCTACTTTGATCAACTTCCTCTAGGTGTGCATAAGGGAGTTTGGTCGGGGTGGGTGGAAGTGGGTGGTTGTGGGTGGCAAAAATGTGGAATAATATATATCTGTCCTTTTTTAACCAATGTAATCTTCCGTAAAATTCTGAAAATCTCGGAAATGATCTAAAAAGTTCCAGAATGTGTGCAACTGATAAAATCAATCTAGAAAGTTCTAAAACTTTCTGGAATGATCTAGAAAGTTCCAACAAGCCGTGCAATTATTTTAATCGATCTAGAATATTTCAGAAAGTTTCTGGAAAGATCTATAAAGTTCCAAAATGTGTGCAATCGCTAAAATTGATCCGAAATGTTCTAGAAAATTCTAAAAATTTCTGAAATGATCTAGAATGTTCTAGAAAGCTTCTGGAAAGATCTAGAAAGTTCCAAAATGTGTGCAATCGCTAAAATTGATCTGAAATGATCTAGAAAATTCTAAAAATTTCTGAAATGATCTAGAAAGTTTGAAAATGGTTTCAATTGTGGTAACCGATTTAGAATGTTTTAGAAAGCTTCTGGAAAGATCTAGAAAGTTCCAAAATGTGTGCAATCGATGAAATTGATCCGAAATAATCTAGAAAGTTCTGAAATGGTTTCGATTGTTGGAATCGATTTAGAATGTTTTAGAAAGCTTCTGGAAAGATCTAGAAAGTTCCAAAATGTGTGCAATCGATGAAATTGATCCGAAATAATCTAGAAAGTTCTGAAATGGTTTCGATTGTTGTAATCAATTTAGAATGTCTTAGAAAGTTTCTGGAAAGATCTAGAAAGTTCCAAAATGTGTGCAATCGATAAAATTGACCCAAAATGATCTAGAAATTTCTAAAAAAATCTGAAATGCTCTAGAAAGTTCTAAAATGGTTTCAATTGTTGTAATCGATTTAGAATGTTTTAGAAAGCTTCTGGAAAGATCCAAAATGTGTGCAATCGGTGAAATTGATCCTCAATGATCTAGAAAACTCTAAAAATTTCTAAAATGGTCTAGAAACTTCCAAGATGCCTACAACTTGAAGATATTTTACACCGTATGTTAAATGGTCGAATAAATGTCTTATTATTTAAGATAGAAATCTAAAATGTTTATCTACTTTAGAAAATGGATCCTTAAATATTTCTTATACCATTAAACATGCGATGTATTTTAACCCGAGCAACGCCGGGTTTCGCTGCTAGTAATATTATAAAGAGGAAAGATTTGCATTTTTGTTTTTTTGAATTTTTGTATGTTATGAATAAACTCAAAAACTACTGGACCGATTTTGAAAATTCTTTCACCAATAGAAAGCTACATTATCAGCGAGTAACATAGGATAGTTTTGTGTATAGTACATATACATTGCACCCGTGTGAAGCCGGAGCGCGTTGCTAGTTCTATTATAAAGTAGCCAGGATGTAATTGGTAAAGTTTTCGCGAAGAAAAAAAAATAAAAAAACAAAAGCATTTAGTAGTTGCGAGATACAATAAATAAAATTACTTGTACAATGGAAGCATTGCACCTGGTTTATACTTTCTCTATTTTACTTCTTAAATCTAAGATGGTCTAAGGCAGGAACTTAAGCGGTTTATAATAATCATTATGTTAAAATCTAAAGTAATATGATTTTGTCTTTTATTAACGCGAGTATCACACATTTAAATAAAATACTGTATACCGGATTAAAACCCGATTTATTATTTATATTGTTTAAATTATTTATCCCGACGTTTCGGATGCTTTACAGCAACCGTGGTCGCGGGGAGACAAAATAAATCGCGTTTTAATCCGGTATACAGTATTTTATTTAAAGTAATATGTTCAGATAATACATACTTATAAATAAGAAATAAAATACATTGTCAGTTAACAATAAAATACAATATTGAGAGACACAGATGTTATTTTATATATTCACTAGCAAGCCGGCTTTGCACCATAATAATATTTTAAAACGGCATTTTCAATGAAAGCTCTCAGTCGGCTTGATTTCTTCCGAGATCTTGAACAATTATCGTCATATGTCAAGAAATGAAGACAAAACAACATTAATATTCGTATCGTCGAGCTGTCGTTTGTATGAAATTTCAAATGATTTCTCATACAACTGACAGATGGACGATTTGAATACTTTTTCGATAGTCGTTCATGCTAGGAGCTAGGACCTCTGATATCTTATGACTTGACGAGTGTAAAACTCTATAAGTTTGTCAATAAAGTTTCCTAGTTGTCGTTGTAAAAAGTAAATAAATAAATTTCAAATTATCAAGCGCATTCTCTTCGTGTTTCTTACCTGAACTTTTTTTATTTTGCAACAGCTTTTTATTATGGCTGGCGACATGTAATATTTGTATAGAAAGGGTAAATGAGAAAGCTTCTATTAAGCTAAGACCGTAGTGCGAGTTTTTTCGACTTGATTGTACTATCATTTGTCTTGTTATGTCTAGGGAAAAAATTAAATACTCGAGAGGCAGTCAAGAAATGCCTTTGAAGAGTTTGTTGTTGCCAGCTTATTTTATTCATATTAGATATCGACAGACGAGCATCAGGTTCACTTGATGGTAGGTGATCTCCATCATTCAATGATGCGCCGTCGACCTACTTTTTATTTCGAGCATTCCGAAATTCATAGACCAAAACCGAAACGCACAATATGCATTTCACGGTTTGTCCATCTTTATGACCTTTGTGTTTCCGTTTCATTTATATTTTTTTTGATAATTTAGTAGTTTATTCTTAGTATTATTCTTCTCTGTAATACTCGAATGATTTTAATTTCTGAAATTTACATATAAAATGATATAAATACATAAAAAGGGACAAGTTTTGAGATAAAAATTACACATTTTAAAAGGGTGGCGACTCAGCTTTTGCTGATAAACACAGCTCTGGTTTCAGTCACTCCCTTATGACTCTTGGAGTATCTATAATATCATGAAATCATGCTAATTTTTTTGTTTCCTCTCGATTTGAACCTGGGACTTCCGGTTACAAATCCAACGCCCATACCACTAAGCCAATGAAGCGGTCTCTGTATGAATATTGTAAGCCATAATTATTATTCATCGTTGACCCATATAACCCCAACATTCCTAAGCATCCCTTATAAAATATTTACAAACCAGCCCGAATTCCAATTTACAAATTCAAATTAAAAGCCCCCAAACGACCTTGCCCCATCCAGGCACTGAACCCTGAATACCTACATTACGGTTGCTATAATATCATAGGCATAACGCCATTCAATTATTTTTTACGATCAGGTGAGATGGGGATAATGCCATCCAGTACAAGGCATCACCTAATTGGGTTACGACTTGGATAAATATACAAAGGAATATAGATTTTATTGCTTAGACACTAGAGTGACTTTACTTTGAACCATATAGAGTCTTGGAACGTGTAAGATGTATAACGAAATAGGTTTTGAAAAAAACGCGTTTTAATATAACTCTGCGAATTTGAATATAACACACACTAGGGGAAAAATCGTACTCACTATTATATTATTGTTTTAAGTTTTTTTTGGGTTTCGCAATCCGTACCAAAAATGGAAGCCTAGTAGGTTCACTTTTTAGGTTGTCCGTCTTTCAAGACCCTCTTTCTCAGAAACGCGTGGAGGTATCAAAATAAAATTAATATCAAACACAGCCGGCCTAGCATGACAACCGCGACAAAATTTTGTCGACCGTTTTCTCGTGTTTTAATCGATTATCTCTTTATTTCTTCCGGGTCTAACATGACAATTACATTTAAAACTCGACTTTTAATATCAAAAATAGATATATTTGTCGATCGAAATATATTTTCTATCAAAATTGTCGATGTCGAGATATAATATATCGAGATATCTTACATCTTAGTTTGTCTTCTCTCGTCCGCGACATATCTCGTGGCGGTCATGCTAGGCAGGTCTACAATCCCTTGCAGCAGTGATGAAATCAAACTTCTAAGTCAACGAAATCAAAAGTTTTCTACTTCCCGTTGACCTAAAATTATGAAATTTGGAATGAAGTAAGTAATATCATGCAGCACAAATAAAGGAGAAATTCGAAAACAGTAAATATGTATTTTTTTTTTTTTTGGAAAAATCTTTTCTTAACTAAAAGTTTATACGGAACCCTCGGTGCGTGAGTCCGCTTCGCACTTGGCCAGCTTTTTTGTATAGAGCAAACAACAGAGGCCCAAGCAGGAACGACTCGCTAGAAAGTATTCGAATTGTCAGTCTGTCATTTGTATGCGATTTCAAATAATTTCTCAAACAAATGAATGTTTGACGATAAATTAATACTTTTTAGAAAGTCGTTCGTGCTAGTCCTCAGAGTAGGCGAGTTATCTGATAAGGATTCACCGCCTAGACTTCCGCGACTCAGATGTCTTAGATGCGTTGTCGGCCTTTTAGAAATTAATAGGTTTCAATCGTACTATATCGAACCCTAAAAATCGAGGTGAAAGAATTTTTAAAATCGGTCGAGTAGTTTTTGAGTTAAATCGTAATAAACAAACGTACATACACACAAATCTCTCCTCTTTAGTATAGATACAGAAATATAGATTTTAGTGTGCGTGATGTTTAGCGTGCGCTTCTGAGATTACGCACACTCATAAATATGTATACACGCCTAACAACATTCATCGCTAAACCGTGATAGTAAACTTCGTGAGATAGAATATCTATGCCATCAAGTAAGCCGCCTTGTCGTTCGTTTGCCTTATCTTTGCCTATAGAAAATAAAGGTAATAGACAATTCTAAATGTTTGATCAATGTGTGAACGCAGTTGATAAGAAATAAAGCGTCATTACACAATAATTATTTTCTACCCTCTTCTTGTTCGAGGTGAAAGTCGCGGCGCCTCCATGTCTGCCACGCGTAGCTATCAGTAAAGTCCGACGTTCGTACAGAGTAGGTGTGCACATTGTAATACTAAAACTGTTGTACTGATATATTCAAATTTGAAAACGTTTATCATTGAAAAACTATTTTTTCGTTCGTAACGTATCCTTTGAGTGGAAGTGTTGTGTATCGAAGCTGAAGGACTGGATCCAAATCAGGGAAAGAAAGGAAAATTAAGGTTAGTGTTTTGTTCAACCGTTTACATTATTTTTAACGTGCCTTAGTCCAAGATTTTTTAGGAGAATCAAGGTTAGTGTTATGGTGTTTTGTTCAACTGTTCACATTATTTTCAACGTGCCTTAGTCCAAGATTTTTTAGTAATAAGTATATGTTTTTTTATTTTTTTTAATACTGTCCACTATTTAATATCGTTAATATTTTTTACTAACGCCAGTTATTTTATACATACTAATTTTGCTACTTACGAGTATTATTATTCAATCTGTTGCTGCCCACAAAACGATAAAAATGTAAGTTTCATACCTATTGCTTTCTTATGAATATTCTTATGGAAAACATTTTTCAAAAGAGTTGAGATGCCGCAAAAGAGAAGGCCGATCTTCTGGGCACACTCTTTGCGTCCAACTCGACTTTGGACGACCGGGGAAATCCACCGCCGACCATCCCGCGGTGTGACAGCTCTATGCTAGACATACAATTTCATCAGAGCTCAGTGCGAAAAGCACTTCTTTCTTTGGACGTCCATAAGTCGAGTGGGCCCGATGGCATCCCTCCGATCGTGTTGCGCTCATGTGCTCCTGAGTTGGCTCCGGTTCTAACGCGTCTTTTCCGGTACTCCTATTCATTAGGCGTTGTCCCGAACTCCTGGAAGATAGCTAAAGTGCACCCAATCCCGAAAAAAGGCGACCGCTCAGACCCATCCAACTACAGGCCTATAGCTATAACTTCCTTGTTCTCCAAGATAATGGAATCCATTATCAACTGCCAGCTCTTGCGGTACTTAGAGGAGCACCAGCTGTTAAGCGACCACCAGTACGGTTTCCGTCGGGGTCGCTCGGCTGGTGATCTGCTAGTCTACTTAACGCACAAATGGGCGGAGGCAATCGAGACCAAGGGGGAGGCGTTGGCTGTCAGTTTGGATATAGCGAAGGCCTTTGATCGCGTGTGGCACAAGGCGCTTCTTTCGAAGCTTCCTTCTTATGGGCTTCCCGAGAAATTGTGCAATTGGATAGCTAGCTTTCTTGAGGACCGTTGCATTAAGGTCGTTGTCGACGGTGCATGCTCGGACCCAAAACCTGTGAATGCTGGTATTCCACAAGGCTGTGTGCTATCTCCTACTCTGTTTCTTCTGCATATCAATGAAATGCTGCAAATCAGTGGCATTCATTGCTATGCGGATGACAGTACTGGAGATGCTTCATACTCCGGCCGTGCAAATATTTCTCGAGAACACGTCGACGAGTTCCGGAACAAACTTGTGTCTGAAGTCGAGACTTCTTTATCCAAAGTCTCGGACTGGGGACGACTTAATCTAGTCCAATTTAACCCTAAAAAGACACAGGTTTGCGCGTTTACCACTAAAAAGAATCCCTTTGTCGTTTCTCCTCAATTTGAGGGCACTCACCTATCAGCCACAGCCAGTATCGGAATTCTCGGTATCGACAGATGTAGCGACGTTCAGTTTCGCGGTCATGTGGAAGGGAAGGCCAAATTGGCCTCAAAAAAGCTTGGTGTGCTCAATAGAGCGAGACGGTATTTCACACCGGGCCATTGCCTACAACTGTATAAGGCACAAGTTAGGCCCCACATGGAATACTGCTCTCATCTTTGGGCGGGAGCTCCCCAATACCAGCTCCTTCCTTTTGACCGCATTCAACGTAGAGCGGCTCGAATCGTCGACGACCAGGCTCTCTCCGATCGGCTTGACCCTTTGGCGCTACGTAGAGATGTCGGATCACTCTGCATCTTTTATCGTATCTATCATGGTGAGTGCTCAGAGGAATTGTTCGGATTAATCCCAGCCGCTAATTTTCACCACCGCACCTCGCGACAAAACTCCAAGTTCCACCCGTACCATCTTGACGCTTGGAAGTCTAGCACTGTGCGCTTTATGCGCAATTTTCTTCCACGCACTACGCTTTTGTGGAATGAGTTGTCGCCAGCGATTTTTCCGAACCGGTACGACTTGGGGACCTTCAAGAAGAGAGCCTATTCCTACCTTAAAGGCCGGCAACGCATTTGCAAGTCCTCTGGTGTTGCAGATGTTCATGGGCGGGGGTGTTCACTTTCCATCAGGTGAGCCGCAGGCTCGTTTGCCCCCTATATTATAAAAAAAAAAAAAAAAAAGTTATATACCATTTACCACCCACTAACACACACACACACATACAAACAAACACACGCCTAATACACATAATTATTCTCCTTTGGCTGGCTAAGACCTAAAATTAATAAATTACTTTCTTTTTTCTTTTCTTTCTTAATTGCTTAAATATAAAAATATCTTATTAACTACATATTTATATTGTCATTGTATAAGGAAGGACTGACTTCTTGAACACAGGATCTCCTAGCTAAGAAGTCAGAGCCACATTTAATACTGTACATGAAAAAAATTGTTAATAAAGAATTTTATTATTATTATTATTTAAATCGTTTTAATAGCACAGATCTTGAAAAAACTAGAGGGCACGAAACCCTAACATGTTAAGAATATTTAACAATAATGCACTAAATTCTATGTCTTTGATTGCTACCAAGAAAAACGATATAAATTTAGTGTAATAATAATAATTACAAAGAAATGTAATAAAACCTAATTAAAACTTCAAACTCAGTTTACTCTAAATGGCAACCGTGTGGGTTGACACTGTATTGCTTATCAGCGTCCATGATTTTCAAACTTGAATAACAAAGATAGCTTTTCATTATGATATAAGGAATTTTGATAGGAAGAGCAGAGTTTAATGTTGATTGGTTCAATTTTCTTGAAATATTTTTAATATTCAGGTACATTACGATTTGTAAAATAAGACTATTTAAATAAAATACTGTATACCGGATTAAAACGCGATTTATTATTTATATTGTTTAAATTATTTATCCCGACGTTTCGGATGCTTTTCAGCAACCGTGGTCGCGGGAAGACAGAAAGATGACAGTTGTCTGATAGTTGCTGTAAAGCATCCGAAACGTCGGGATAAATAATTTAAACAATATAAATAATAAATCGCATTTTAATCCGGTATACAGTATTTTATTTAAATGTGTGATACTCGCGTTAATAAAAGACAATATTAAATAAGACTATATTCTGTGGGGATTGCGATATGTTAAGAATTGAGTTTTTTTATAGTTAGCTATATATTTATTTTTGGAAATTCTTTGATTAGCATTTAATTTTAATCTATACTTCTATACTAATATTATAAAGATTTGTATTTTTGTATGTTATGAATAAACTCCAAAACTACTGGACCGATTTTAAAAATTTCACCAATAGAAAGCTACATTATCAGCGAGTAACATAGGCATTTTTTGTGTATAGTACACATCTACATTGCACCCGTGTGAAGCCGGGGCGCGTTGCTAGTAAGTAATAAAAATAATGTACCTACAACTTTAAGAAAATGTTTTCTCTTTATTTCAACATTCACTTGAAACAAAAAAGTTTGAAAAATAAGTTTGTTATTTTATCGTTTCCTAACATAATTGTTAATTCATGTCATGAAAGTTAATTGCCGTTCCCAAGGCATTTCCACAAACCAACGTTCGATACCAATTATTAATAATTCCTAACAGGCAGGTCATTGAACTTTTTTTTCTTCCTTCTGCCCTGTTCCCTTTCTTTTATTTGGGGTCGGTGCAGTATATTCTCTTTTTCTATTCTCTTCTTTCACTCGCCACAGTCACACCTCTCAAACACATATCGTTCTTCACACAGTCAATCCATGTTTCTTTTGGCCTCCCTCCACCCCATACCCTTCCACTTTTATATTCCAAACTTGGACTGGACTGATTTCTAAAATCTTTCACCAATAGAATGCTACATTATCCTTGAGTAACATAGACCATATTTATTGCTAGAAAAAATTAGGGATCCCTACTAAAACTACTAGCTTATATGAAATTTTTCTATAGTTTTTTTACAAAAAATAAAATCATTATATTATGTACTCAAGTTTTACAAGTTCTATATAACTTGTAAAACTTGAGTACACTAATTTTTCTGTCTATTGTAATTGAATAGCCTATTCATGTCCTATTGTCAGTGAAGTATTCCTCATCTGAATATTCCATTCAAATAATTATGATTATAGCGTTCATTTTTATCAATATACGTATTCCCGAGACCCGAGAAAAATATTAGGTCCTTAGCTATGATAATGGCGTTTTATCGAACTGGCCACTTTGATCTCATAAATCTGGTGAATTATTTATTTTATTTAAAACTAAAATATTAAACTAGTACGAAGTAGCGGGAGTATTTTGTCTTACAATGTGAATAGCTAAAACTGAATTCCTTTTTCAAAATAATACGTAGTAAGCACATGTAAGTCACCTTTACGTACGTATGCTAGTTGACGGAAACGGAAATGCTAACACAGCTATCCCGCAACCGGAAGTGCTGTTTGTAACCATTTCCGGTCTACGATTACGATACGGGATCTTGTTATAATGACAATAATTAGTGCTGATAAATACACTGTACAATATTAAAGGGAAATATTTCGGACACAGAATAAACTAGTAGCTACTGAGCTCTTTGCAGGAGCTTTCTCATATTTGTGAGTCTTAGGTTCGAATTCTATCGGATCTAACGTTATTATATTTCAAATAATACGTTATTTCCTACATCGGGCTACATCGAGCCTTATACTACATTATATTATAAATAATTTCTTGTAATATGTATAAAATTCTCATGTCACAGTTCGTTTGTAACAAAACACCGAAACGGCTTAACTGATTCCTATGAAATTTTGTGTGTATATTCAGTAGGTCTGAGAATAAGACAATTTTTCAAGTGATAAGGGCGGTCCACGCCAAAAATATATTTTTTATTTTTTTAATGATTTGGTATTAAAAGATATATACAACCCTAAATTATCACCCTTCTAACACCAACCCCTAATCTTAATAGCGATCTTAGTATATTTGTATGAACAATATCCAAATAATACTGACACCACATTAGTATCTACATTTTATTTATTATTTATAATTTCTCTTTATTTAGCAATAATTTTTACAATTGTGATACACCACTAGTGTACATTAAAAGCCTAGTGAGTACAATAATTAAACTATTCGTTTTTCAAGTAAACAAAACTTATACAAAACATTTAAAATGGATATATAAAAAAAGGATAGACGTAAAACTTAACTAGTTAATGTTATTTGGGCACATTACATTTTTAAAAAACTTTACGCATGTACGTTTTTGTTGGAACAGTACATTTTTATCAGATGATTGAAATATTACAATTTGTTACCTTATGAAGGTAGCTTTAAAAATCGAATAATTATACACAATATAAGTTAAAAGTGTGAATGCGAAGTCGACGAACAGCAAGCAACGATGGACCGTATCCAGTGGCGAAGCGTGTGTATGCGAGAACACTCTTTATTGTTAGGTTAACAAGGGTAATTTTGACGTGCGCGCTTATTGCGTTAGCTTTGACACCTATACAAACTGGTCGAGAAACAAGTGATGCGGTAATTTGTATCGATTGTAGTTATCGATATATGGAATATTATTTTTTCTTTTAGAACAAATATTTTTAATTAAAATGTTTTTACTATTGGGATTTTTTTCAAGGTAAAACTTTCTAGATAAATTAGAAATGTACGTTTGTATACTAGGTAGGCCAATTTTTGAGTGAAGTACTCTGAGATTAGTCTTCAGGGGGGTGTTATAGGCTATTTTAACTGCCTTATTTTGCAGGACTTGTAGCTGGTCATAGTTCGATTGGCAAGTATTGCTCCACACCGGACAAGCATATGTGATACAAGGCCGGACTAGGGTGCAATAAATTCTCATCTTAGTTCGATTACTTAAACAAGATCGTCTGTTTAAGATTGGACTTAAAGCATTTATAGCTTTCGTACCTTTAACTTTAAGGCTAGCCGTATTAGCAGTCCAGTTAAGTTTGTTGTCTAGCATTAGACCCAGGTACTTAACGGAGCGGCTCCATGGAATATCAAAACCTTCAACTGTGAGTGTACGAGTGGGGAAATTTCTGTGTCGGGTGAATAGTATAGCCTCTGTCTTCCCAAAATTTATTTTTAACTTCCATTTTCGGAAGTAGGACAAGAGTAAATCTTTAGATAATTGGAGGCGGTCAACTACCAAGTCGACATCCTTAGAGGATGTATAGCATGCAGTATCATCTGCAAAACAAGCCAAACTAGTGTGGGGCTGTGTTGGGAGATCGTTCAAGAACAACAGAAAGAGATAGGGTCCCAGAATTGATCCTTGAGGCACTCCTGCAGGAACAGGCTTTTCTAGAGAGAAAGTATCATTTATGAATACTTTAAACGAGCGATTTTCAAGATAACTTCTAATGAGTTTGATGAGCGTAATAGGGATATTGAGAGAAATTAATTTGAAGAGTAAGGCACTATGCCACACCGAGTCAAAGGCTTTTTCAATATCTAATAGAAACATACCAGTTGATTCCTTAAGGTTTAGGTGATGGGAAGCGTGTTCCGTTACTCTGGCTAGTTGTTGAATTGTTGAGTGACCTCTACGAAATCCAAATTGCTCATTTATTAATAGGTCACTTGATAAGCGTTCGAGTTTTATATGTATTATCTTTTCAAACACTTTTCCTATACAAGGCAGTAGACTTATTGGGCGATAAGAGGTAGGACTATTTAGGGCTTTGCCTGGTTTATGTATGGCTATGACTTTAGCAGTTTTCCATTTAATCGGGAAATAATTATGTAAGATACAGCCGTTGAATATTTTTGTGAGAAGGACAATACACTTCTGAGGCAGATTTTTTAAAAGTAAATTTGTTATTTCATCATGACCAGGGGCCTTGTGGGGCTTAAAAAAGCTAATACACTTTTTAACCAGGGCCGGCCGCACCAATAACGAATAATCTGCTGTGGATTCGTGATCTAATAGTGCCACAGTGTGGTCAACCGTCTGGTGCTCGTCACTATTCCAATCATGTGTAATTAGCATATTGTCAAGAAAGGACTGAGCCAGAACATTACACTGATCTTGTACATTGCTAGTGAGGGAACCAGACTCGCTTTTCAGGGGAGGAATTAAAGTTTTTGTTCCATGTAAGCGTTTTACAAGGCGCCAAATATCATTACTGGGATTGTCAACAGACTTTAATTTGTTGTTCCATTCTTTATCGTGATGAGCCTTGAGGGCAACACTGATTTCAAATTGTAATTGATGGACACGTTTGATAATGCATCTACGCATATCAATATTTTGTTCTTTAACGGCATATCTACGTAGGCGATTTTTGTAAGAAATAAGTCTTAACTCTTCTTGGAAGGCTAGGCACAGTCGATTTTATGGTAGAGGTAGGCATGCTAGAGTTTCTTGCTTGTATGATATTAAGCTGAAAGTCAGAAACTGCCGCATCTATTTCTATTGTGGACTGATAATTATGCCTGGCGAGGACTGTAGCTTTATTTAGGCAGTCGCGATACTTCGCCCAGTCTGCTTTATGATAATTATAAGTTCTAAAAGTTTTGGGATCGAATCTAGCCTTGAGATTGACAAGAACTGGTATGTGATTTGAAGACAACGCGGGTATTGAAGTTATACTATCAACGTTGTGGAAGTTTTTTGTAATAAATAGGTCAGGATTAGAAGGTCTGAGTTCAGCACGATAGTGTACAAGAGTTGGGTCTTGGGGACTGTGGATAATGTAATCATTACTCATCATGTGTTTGTATAAACGTATGCCATGAGAATTCACTGGTCCCGGGGACCATAAATTGTGCTTTGCGTTTAAGTCACCCATGACAATCACTTTATTGTTGCTTGACAATAATGAATCAATATCATTAGTGACAAGAGGTCGGTTGGGTGACTGATACACGGAATAGATACTTATGTTAGAATTTTGAAGTTTAAGCGAGACACCTATCGTTTCAAGGTTTTCTGTAGTGGGTGAAGAGATCGGGTAGTGAACTAGATCAGATCTAATTAGAAGTGCTACACCTTGGCCGACAGAGTCACGAAACTTGTCCTTCCGATAGCAAGTGAAGCCAGGAATATCAAGTGTCAGTCGGTCAGTCAGCCTGGTTTCACAAAGAGCCAAAACATCCACTTTCAAGTCACCTGCCACAAAGTCCGCAAGTTCTCGTTGCTTGCTGTGAACACCGTCAGCATTCCAATAGACAATACGCAAATTATAAGCCATACTAGACCTTGTGGCCTAGATGCGAAAGAACTAAAATTACTTTATCCATAAATGATTTACATCTGGTGAATTCTTCTTTAATAGCCTTGATAGTATTTAAGATTTCGAGCATTTCAGTGGTCTCTAGATCATGAACATTGGAGTTTGGGACCAGATTTGTTGCAGAAGTATGTACGTTTAGCTGCTCTCCGGTCTTCACATAAGGTGTTATTGGTTTCTTGCTTACACACAGAGAGTCCGTGATACTCTTGTGGCTAATACCCTGTTTTGTGACCTGTGACCAAACTTTGCTTGGAGCATCTTGGTTTGGTAATTGAGTTTCCTTGAGACTTGGCTGAACTTTCATCTTATTTAGTGTATGTTCACGTTTGGATTGGATCCTCTCAAGATATTTTATTCGCTCAATACATTGTGAATAGTTGGCTGGATGATCTTCAGAACAGTTACAACAACGAGCGGGCTCATCCTTGGTATTTTTAGGGCATTCCCAGGTGGCGTGATCCTGAGTGCATTTGACACATCGGGCTGGTCTGTTGCAGTTTTTAGAGGCATGGCCGAAGCCTTGGCAACGAAAGCATTGAGTGCCTGGCTTTTTGCTCGGTTTATAGCGCTCAATTTCAACGACGCAATTGCAGATGTATTTAATTTGCTTGAACTTGGCCATGTCAGTACCACTAGGCAGTTGGACTACGATAGGTGGACAATCTGTTTGACGGTATGTCTTCAGATTAATAGTGGTGACCCCTGTAAATCCAAAAGAAGCCAGTTCTTCAGCAAGAGATTCATGAAGAAACTTAGGTAGACCTTTGATTACAGCTTTAGGAAGCTTTTCATCCTTTCTTGAGAAAGTATGGAAAGTAACATTTTCTTTTAAAAGTCCTTCCTTTAAAGTCTGGTGGCTTTTAGCAGAGTAGCATTGGATTCTTACCCGGTTTCGTCCTTTGTATTGAAGATGAAAGTTTTTTTCAAATTTCTCAATTAAGTCCTTGATCTTATGATGGGTCCAGTCATCCTGTAGATCGACGATGATGGGTGGAACGTGTGTGGCAGCTTTCTTTTTAGAGGCATTCTTGAAGGACACCTCAACTGCATCATCGACAGGGAGTTCACTGAAACGATTGCCAATATTTGTCACCGGTCCTCTTGAATGATTCTTGGCAACAGCAACGTACCGGCTTCGCACGGATACTACATTGTATCCGTGCGAAGCCGGGGCGGGACGCTAGTATATGTAAAAAAATATTCAATTATAATAATAACCTGATTTCTTATAAGAAGCTTCTTCTTATCTATACTCTATACTAATACTAATATACTAATACTAATAGTAATAGTAATAATATTATAAAGAGGAAAGATTTGTATTTTTGTATGTTTGTATGTAATGAATAAACTCAAAAACTACTGAACCGATTTTAAAAATTCTTTCACCAATAGAAAGCTACATTATCAGCGAGTAACATAGGCTATGTTTTGTGTATCGTACATGTATATTGTACCCGTGTGATACCGGGGCGCGTTGCTAGTTAACTGATATATAGACAATAGAAACACATTCTCTCAAATTCTTCAAACCCTTTTGCTAAACTTCTATCTTCTCCCCATCTCTTTCACTAACCATTTTCTCAATATTGGCTGTGAAATTAATTCTGTACCGATAGAAAATTAATTCAGTCGCTATCACAACTAGTGCTATACCCAGGCGGTTCTCGAGATTGAAGGTAAACACTGGGTAAGATGGCTTTTGTGGGCCTTTGTCCGATATTACATTCACTTGGCTCAAGCTGATTGGTATTTAGTGGGATATTCTGTGCAATATGCATAAGAATGCAGAGAAAATAAGGATTGAAAATCTTTAGACTAGAAGTATTTCGTGCGGCTTATTGAAAATTAGGTACGTTTTCTGATATTTTATAAAAAAACTAGCGACCCGCCCCGGCTTCGCACGGGTCTAGATTTACTGACAAAAAAAGCAGGGGTTGGTAATAGAAGAGTGAAAATATAGGGTTGTATGTATTTTTAATGTCACATTATAAAAAAATAAAAAAAAAAATCATTCAAAAATTAAAAAAAAATTTATGGGTGAACAACCCTTATCACTTAGGGGTATGAAAAAAAGATAGTAGCCGATTCTCAGACCTACTGAATACGCATATAAAATTTGGTAAAAATCGGTAAAGCCGTTTCGGAGAAGTACGGTAACTAACACTGTGGTTTTAATCCGTTATAAAGAATTTTATTTACATGTAACATAATATTGTGTTTTGTATATGTCGCAGTCCTATGTATATGTCGCTGCGAAAATGATCATGATAAGATCTTATTTCTCTACAACATACAAATGTATATATATTTAGGACTTACGGCTACCATATTGGTATACCAGGAATTTAGCGAAATTTTTAATTGTGTGTTTAATTTATGACAAAATTTGTTGGAAGTGATGGTAAAGAAATAGAAGGGAGACAAAGAAAACAACTGAATATTACCAATTCTTTTATTTCACATCATATTTCAAAATGCGCACAAATCATACTATTACAAAATCTACTTAAATTGAAAAAGGTATACTCAAACAGTTAAAACAGTAGTTACGATTGTCTTTTAAATTAGGTATAACAATGAAAGGTTTAGCAACATTATCAAAAGTCAATACATTAAGGCCCATTTACACAATGATATTTTCTTGTACATACAATCACAGAACAGAAGATTTTTCCCTGTTCTGTGCATACAATAGCAATAATTTAAGGACAATAATTGACATCAAGAAGTATACGCTACTGTTTACACCCGGATATTATGTGCTATTTACACCAAGAAAAGTATTGAAACAAAACTTGTATGACAGATCAAGAATGTTACGTGTCGTTTAGACCATGCAAGTCATTTATTGCTTCAATTTAATTGTATGCAACAAGCAAGAAACTTGCATCGTGTAAATGGGGCTTAAGTGTATGGCTATTACGAATAGTGAAGAAAGTATTCGTATCGAAAAACTTGAGTTGTATGAGAAATCCATAGAAATTGCATTCAAATGACAGACGATATGAATACTTTATCGCAAGTTATTCTTGCTAGGACCTCTGTACCCTAATTACAATGACGTCAAGTGCGACAGAGAAGGGAAATTTTCTGGGATACAATACACAAGTTACAAATTATTTTTTCTCTATATCGCACCGTTATAATCGGTATAATACTGAATGATGTGGTCGCGGACGGAGACCCGGTTGAATATCCTGAATACAATGCAAATAAGGCTTTAATGCGCTAGATATAAGGTTCAAATGAGTTAAATCTCCTAGTCGTGGTTGTCATGCTAGGCCGACAAAATTTTGTCGACAGTTTTCTCGTATTTTAATAGATTATCTCTATGTTTTCCGGGTCTAAGTTGATATATACGCATAAAACTCGACGTTTAATGTCAAAAGTAGAGATATTTGTCGATCGAAATATCTTGTTTATGAAAGTTGTCGATGTCGAAATATAATACATATATCTTATATGTTAGTTTGTCTTCACTCATCTACGAGATATCTCTTGATGATCATTCTAGGCGGGCTAGAAAAGAGAATTCTAGTCTGTTTATGAATATATTTCTATATCAGTTACACTAACTATTTTTCTCTTGTATTTTTCCATATACGAGTATATAGGGAAGTGATCTTTGTTCTGTGATCTAATCAATTACATGTAAGAATTTAAATTATGTACGTACTAAATGAATATTTTTGTTATTATTTAAAAATTGAACAATGTTTGACAGTGTGTGTTTGACAGTTGACAGTTGACACTGGATGTTCGATAAATGGCGGGAAGTGTCAATTGTCACTCTGACGTTAACAGCTAATTGACAGGAATAAAAAGCAGTATATTGCTATGTTTTTGGATGATATAGTAATTTTGTTAGCAAGAACTCTCGAGAATTAGTGATTTTCAGAAAATTTTGTTGTTTCTAAATCGATATACGAATTCGGATCCTCCCCTAATTACCCATACTACAAAGTCAAAGAGGCAATTATGCTCTGTCCAGAGTAAAGTATTTGTTGGTGCAATATGGAATAAAAAATTCAACTTTAAACACAATTTATTTTCACTTTTTTAAATTTATAATTCTATTAAAACACATAAAACAAACGGCTCCAAAATATGAATGTTATTTTTTTAAAACAACACTGTGCGTAGTAAAAACTCGTGCGAAAGCAGTCATTTTGTACACTGGCGAGCAATTTATTCGGAACTGTTACAAGATATTAAAAACAAATATTATAATATATTAATAAAGAATTCTTATCTTAGTCTCAGAATTATTGCTCGGGAGTGCAATAGGCAGTAATCAAAGCGGGCAGTTTCAAACACATTAATTAATTATAATATTATAAGATATAGTTCAGTCTTAGTAGATAGCTTAATAATATCTTTGTTTCGAGATCTTACATATACGTATAAAGATAGTTTATGATATGAGCAATATCAATAAATACAATAGTCATTAACCCTTCCTGAATTTACTAAAATTAAATTACTAATAGGAAAATAAGAAATCTAGCGACATATTGCCCTTCAGAAGTCGTCAAGTACTTGATATATGTTCTAAAATATATCATAATGTTCTTGGGCAGTCATGTTTAACAAGATTTTTTGCACCAAAAATATATACGATATGGCTATGATACGACTTTATGGAGCTTCCAAGGCGTAAGTTGACTATGGAAAAATTATCTATAAAAATTGTTGATGTATGTAAAATTGTTTTTTTTTGTTAAGATATAGTGTTTTTATGAGGCTGATTAATTAATACATCCACAAAATAGCGAATATACTCTACAAGTGAAGTTAAACATCTTTCGCAACAAACGGATATAGTATAAGTTTTTTTTTAATGCTCATGGGTTTTTTTATTCACCATTTCATTATGATGAAATAAAATTAACAAAATACCAAATTGTTTTCGTTTTTTACAAATTGTACATTGTTACATCATACAACATTGAAGTATCAGATGAAAAAAGGAAATAACAACTTTCGCCAATCACACTTTTTGTAACGCTCCCCTCACACTTTCACAAGTTTATTTCTCAAGCTGAAGTGGAAGTTTCTTACTTCTACTGAATCATTCGAGCTTATTGTTAGTGAATCATCAAGAACTGTGAGTTTTTGTCTAAAACTGAAAATAGCCGATTTTCTCATTTTTGGCTCATTTTTCTACGGATGGATAATACTACATATTACATAGAATATGTTAATAACCACACCTTGAAGTCTCCACTTGAACATCTTAAGTTAAAACAATTGCATCAATAAAAACTTTACAACTATATTTACATATTTTAAAAATCTAATATCATCATGAAATAACTTAATTCTAATTAAAACTAATAAAATTACATTCTTTGATGTCTATTTTAAAGCTTCATAATTTTAGGCTTTTTTAATATTCGATATTTTCTATAAAATTTCACTAATTGAATACTTAGGATCGAAAACTTTTCAAATAACACTGCGTTACAAATTTAAAAAAAAATTAAGTACCCACTTCAATTTTTCCTGTTTCTTTATCCATACACATCCCTTAATAAGGATACATACGTACTTTTTTTCTATCACGTCCTGTTTTTTAGGTATAGATACTAACAATTATTCATGAAAAAATTATAAAGTAATCGTCGAGGATACACATTTCTTTCTTTAGTTATCAATTATTCGAATAAAATCGACGACAAAATTTAACATTAATGTTAAATTTTGTCGTCGATGCCCACATATAAATATAAAATATTGAATACAAATTATGAAAAAAGAAAATTATTTAACTTTTCCTTTAATGTTGGGAAGTATCTTCTTGCTTTAAATACCAGCAGTAGTCTCCTAACATATCTGCATCCCAAAGACCTTTAAGCATTTCTTCCAGCCTTTTAACACCTTGGTGAAACTGCTCTTTTCATTCATCACTCACAGCTCCAAGATTTGAAGGAAAAATTGAGAAATGGGAATGAAGAAAATGAATTTTCAATGACATTCGGCAACCCATCTTTTTATACATTCACCAATTTTTTTTACCAGAAATTCTGCTTTGTAATACCTCAAAAACCTTTAATTATAACGATGTCCATGCGCATAATTCTTTGTCATTTAGTTTTTGATCGAAATTTTGGTTTTTCATTAATAGGCGTACCTATTTCTGGACCGATAAAATCCCTTCTTCGAACTTTGTTTCACTCAATTTTGGAAAAATATACTTTAAATATAAAACCCCTTCGCCATTTTTAACCATTGCCTTCAAAAAAGTAGCAATCGTTGTAGTGATTACTAGGTTCACGCCACAGAATCGGTATTGTAAATGGCATACATGTTTTGTTTCCATTCAGCCAAGACAGGAGAGTAGCATAACATGATATACAAAATAGTTGCGGAATCCACGGCCTATCTTGATACAAAATATGCCTAAAATATAGAAAATACGCATTACGTACTTTTTAAGATACATTTTTCCTCGAGACGGAAGAATGTACTGTCCACACACGTAACAAAATTTGGTTGGTAATTTTTTACACTGGCGCGGGTGGTGACTAGTTTTTTTATTATTCATCATGGAAAACATATGATTACACTCACAAACAGTCAACTACAAAGATACCAACTTGAATCAAAGTTATCAACGATAACATTTACTAATATGGGCATAACGAGGGTCGTTTAGAAACAAAAGTTACCGCTGCCTACCTCAAAAACAAGACGTGATAGAAACAAAAAACATACACTACCAATATGTTGTAACTAATAGAAAACTATAGTAGCGATCAGTTTTTCGGGTACCGAAATCGTGTCACACAGTGATAATTTTAATTTTCACAGCTGTCCCTTTATTTTTGCACGCGATTATCTATTAAAATGTGATTAAACATGAGTTCCAGTCTTCAGCGTGCCATTGCCTGTAAAACAAAAGATTTTATTAATTCTTGCTAATTTAAGACAGCTAATGTATTTATAGTCATTATAGCAAGTGTATTTTTTAAAAAAGGTTTCTAAGGACATAACATTGATGTGCTATACACCTTTTTTACTTCTATTCAGAAATTCATAGGCTAAAACCGAAAGGCATAATATTGATTTCACAGTACTTATATCTAGGAATCCTGCCGGCCTAGCATGACCGCCACGAGATATCTTGCGGACGAGAGAAGACCCTCACCCCCCTCAGACCCCTTATATCTCGACATCGACAATTTTTATAGAAAAGATATTTCGATCGACGAATATATCTATTTTTGATATTAAAAGTCGAGTTTTAAGTGTTATTGTCATGTTAGACCCGGAAGAAATAAAGAGATAATAGATTAAAACATGAGAAAACGGTCGACAAAATTTTATCGTGGTTGTCATGCTCGGCCGGCTGGTCATGATTTCGATATTAGAGAAACTATGTTTACAGAAAATTATAAATATAGCACAAAGATGAGATTTGAACCCGTAACACATTGGAACTATCCACCGCCGCTGATGTTATGTGCCTAAGGCATCACCTACCATACCATAATATTCATGGAAATCAAAATATATACAAAATAGATAAACTATTTTGTAATTTATTTTTCTTGTATATCACACTAGCAATACGCCCTGGCTTCGCACGGGTGCAATATACTATACATAAAAAATATATCCCATTGATAAGAGAATTTTTAAAATCATTTTAGTAGATCTAGAGATTACCCCCCACAGACTTACAAACTTACAAACTGTACCTATTTATAATATTACTAGCAACGCGCCTCGGTTTCACACGGGTGCAATATAGACGTACTATACACAAATGCCAATGTTACTCGCTGATAATATTTAATGTAGCTTTCTATTGGTGAAAGAATTTTCAAAATCGGTCCAGTAGTTTTTGAGTTTATTCATAACATATTTTTGTATGTCATGAATAAACTAAAATCAATAATAAACTAAAAAAAAAGAGTGTGTGTACTTATGTACACGCGTTAGAAGTTATACTTCTTTGGCTTATAAAAAATATGGCTAAAATGCAGTAGTGATTAACGATAAATATTAAAATAAAAACACCAAAATAATATTTATTTATTCACACTGTTTAATTGTACTGTTACGAAACACGTGTTCTAAATATAAAAATACTAGAATATACAACTTGAACATAGTTATCGATTTTCATGCCACCTAGAACTAACTTCACGATGTAGAATTCAGGTGTCGGTGTGCGCGCGCATCGTAAAAATTCACTCTCATCATTTTTCTCCATCGCGCCAAAAGAAGTATAACTTCAACAAATGTTTCCTCTTTATAATATTAGTATAGATATAGATTACAAACAAAAATGTCGTCTTCTAATGAACCAAAACCTCTGTTATTTTAACCAATCCCCAGTTTTGGCACGCGAGCTTGTAATTTGATAACTTACCTTTGGTTAATTTAGACATCTGCAGACCTTGGTTCGTCGGCAGAATATAATGAGCTGTCTGAGCTGTCTTAGGCACCTTTGAACAAAACTTGGGCTTAGTTAATAGGTTCGTACTAGTTACAAATGTAGGGTACGTGTCTAAACCAGTGATTATCAACCGTTTTTTTGTCGATTTTAACGATTTCAAAATTTGTTGGCACACAAAGTAAAAAATATATGGAACTTTTCTGAACCACTGGTTTAAACTCTTTTTTATAACGTTTGCTAACAAACTTTTATACAAATCTGAGGCCCTGGTACGAATGAGTCTAAAACGTCGATGGCAGCAAAGTAGATACGGACATCTACATTTTTTCGAAAATGCTTTTTTTACAAAAATGAGCTTATATAAACCATATCTACAAGTCTGTATCAAAATTATTTCAAATTTCAAAATAGTAAAGAAAATATGGTAACGTAAATGAAGACATCTACACACGATTTTAAAAAACGTCGCAGTAAAAACGGACATGTGAATTTATCCGTCTTTACGTCGGAGTTTTGACAGATTATCTAAACATCAACAAGGTCATCTGCAGTGACTTGTCACATTCTAGATGTTTACCCGTTATCTATTCGTTCTTTTTTATTGAATTGACATTGTTTAATGCATTCTACCTTAAATTGATCCTTAAAATATCAGTTGGAAGCTACTTTCCTATGAATTTCCCGAGAAATTATGCAACTGGGTTGCCAGTTTTCTGGCAGAAAGGAGTATCAAGGTTGTTGTTGACGGTGCATGATCGGACTCCAAATCTGTCAATGCTAGTATTTCACAAGGCTGTGTGCTATCTCCTACTCTGTAAGATACGATATGCTGTAGATTAGCGGCATTAATTACTATGCAGACGACGGCACTGGAGATGCCTCATACTCTGGCCTCATACTTCTGAAAACGTCGTCGAGTACCAAAAGATACTTGTGTCTGAAGTCGAGTCTTCGTTAATCAAAGTCTCGGACTAAACTTAGTCCAATCTAACCCCAAGAAGACACAAGTCTGAGCGTTTACCGCTAAAAAGTCACCGTTCGTCCGTAATCTCCTTATTTCAAGGGTACTCCCCTGACTGCCGCAGCTAGTATCGAAATACTGGGTGACGACATATCGAGCGACGTTCAATTTCATGGTCACCTGGAATGAAAGGCCAAATTAACCTCTAAAAAGCTTGGTGTGCAATACTTTTTACCAACCCATCGCCATCGCATCAACATTATAAGACGCAAATTTGGCCACACACCCCATGTGTTCATCTAGCCCCTTCCATTTGACCGCATCCAACGAAGAGCGGCTAGTTTCATCGATGACCAGCTCTTTCCGATTGGCGCTGCGTAGAGATGTTGGCTCGCTCTGCATCTCCTATCGCATTTATCACGGGGAAGGTTCGGAAGAATTGTTTGGTTTATTCCCGGCCGCTGAATTTCGCAAAATACCACGCATACCATCTCGAAGTCTGGAAATCTACAACTGCACTATTCCTATGTCACTTACTACCTCGCACAACCACTCTGTGGAACTAGCTGTCGCCGGCAGTTTTTCCGAACCGATACAACTTGACAACCTTTAAGAAACGAGCCTACATCAACCTTAACCTAGAAAGTCCTGTGTTTTTTCAATAGCAGTATTCATATCTGCCGGGTGTACTTGCCTACCAAGTACAAACTAAGGGTACTGCTTCAGTACGAGATAATAATTTGACGGTTTACGTTGTTTTTGAAGTATTGCTTTGTTTTTTTTTAATTTTACTGTAAATTTAGCATATTCTGTAGCACCCTCTTAAATAGGATTTTTTTGAAAATAGTTTGTACTCCTGTAAGTACATATACATATACAGCAAAATATCTATTATTCAGTATATCAAAAAGACATCAATATGTGTATGAAATTTGTACTTGGGTAAGAACAGTAGGCAGTTACTCTTTCTATATAGTAAATGTTAGATCTGAACTACTATGCTTAGTTTGTATTTGTACAAGTACGTGGGAACTTACGAGGTTTAAGGTCGGAAACGCACCTGCAAGTCTTCTAGTGTTGCGGGTATTTATGGACGGCGGTGATCACTTACTGTCACGTGAGCCACCTGCCCATTTACCTAAATATATATGTTAAAATAGTAATATAATGCATTTTCATTTAAAAAAATATATTTTGCGTGGTTTGGGGACTTAATAAATGAGTTTAACTGATAGACATAGATGAAATTTAATTGTAGATAACTCGTTTTATGATATGTATAAAATGTTAAATGCAAAGTAGATGAAGACATCTACAAAATTTGGTCAAAAAAAGGGGGAAAACTGTTTGTATTTGGCTTAGATTTTCTTTAAATATCCTTAAAAGTATTACTGGAAATTATTATCTTAGTTTTTTAGATATTTAAGATGGAATGGGCGCTTTTCTTATCACAGCGTATAAACGGATATCAGGCAGATGTCTTCTTCTACGACAAATATTTTTCAGAGTAAAAAAAGCCATCTACATTATTTCGGTAAAACAAGCATATTGCGATAAAACTAGTTATACAATCAATAAAAAAGCCTATTTTAATGCATCTTAGAAAATTTCATGTAAATCGGTCCATAACTCTCAAAATGGTCACTATTTTTTACTAAATCTGCTCTCCTGTAAAATTGCGATTTTGTAGATGTCTTCTTCTACTTTGCTGCCATCGACGTATACGTATCGTCAAATTTTCATTTCGCCATGATTGTAGAACTACAATGGTTGTGATTTTTTACGATCTAAAAAATGAATAGAACAAACAACTTTGATCGAAATATCTCTTAATACACAGTACTACGTCGTTTAAAAGATCTCAGCATATAAGAGGGATAGACGGCGGGAAGCGACTTTGTTTTATAGTATGTAGGTAGTTACGGAATTGGGAAAATGAGAAACGGTATATATCATGTTCTGAACTCTTTTGGTACTTCAAATACATCCTTAAGATAGGCGAATTAGAACTGAATACAGTTTTTCGGGGGACATCATTATATTAAATGCTTCAGAAGTAAAATTACAAAGCTCTCAAAAAACACGTTTTAAGGCCAAAGTCGAATTCCTATTTCAGTTTTTGTTTATTTACATTGAAGAATGACAGGAAAAAGAATCACACCAACCTTCCGTATCGCTTTTATGAATATACTAGCAAAACGCCCCGGCTTCGCACGGGTGCAATTTAGATGAAAATAAGTTACACGCTGATAATGTAGCTTTCTAATGGTGAAAGAATTTTTAAAATCGGTCAAGTATTTTTTGTATTAAATCGTAACAAAACCACAAAAATTGAAGAAAATGACAAAGTATATACAATACTACCCCTCGCAGCATTGCTCGCTGCGCTGCGCTGCTTGAAGCCGCACCGGCCGTAAACATAACGGTGACATGACTGTAATAGTTAGAGATATGCTGCCGCTGATTTTTTGTAGATAATGGTGTGTTCTAAAAAAATGTAGTATATCATTTTGTTCTATCATCAATAGTTTTCGCAGCGCACGCGATGTAAGGTAGTTTTTTGATATTTTTTTCACACCTTGGATTACGTTATCGTAATTTTAGTAAGGATGCCTATTTTTTTTGAAAATGAAATATAGCCTATGTCACTCAGAAATGATGTAGCTTTCCAACAGTGAAAGAATTTTTCAAATCTGCCAAGTAGTTTCGGAGCCTATTCAATTCATACAAACAAACAAACAAACAAAAAATCAAACCTTTCCTCTTTATAATATTTGTATAGATAAAATGTAGGTAACTTATCCCCGTAGCGCCAACATAGGGGAATACCTCGTTATCCGATAAATAGCGAAATCGGAGCGCGACCCTAGCTCGTTCGAGGTAATTGCACTTGAGAAGTCAGTGCGTACGCTAAGTGCGAATAAAGAGGTAATGAAGTTACGTACGGAAATGATTCAACGCGTACTAAAGAATTTAATTATTAATATGACTGCGTTAACGTCTCTTCTCGTAATAGTATTTCAAAGTCAAATCAAAGTCAGTATCTTTTAAATAAAATACTGTATACCGGATTAAAACGCGATTCATTATTTATATTGTTTAAATTATTTATCCCGACGTTTCCAGTCTCCCGCGACCACGGTTGCTGAAAAGCATCCGAAACGTCGGGATAATTTAAACAATATAAATAATAAATCGCGTTTTAATCCGGTATACAGTATTTTATTTAAATGTGTGATACTCGCGTTAATAAAAGACAATATTAAAGTCAGTATCTGTCTACTTCTCCGCTTACTTGATGCAAACCACGCAACAGATTTTGATAAGGTTTTCATTGTTAAAGGCCGGCAACGCATCTGCAAGTCCTCTGGTGATGCAGATGTTCATGGGCGGCGGTGTTCACTTTCCTTCAGGTGAGCCGCAAGCCCACCATATTATAACAAAAATCAGAGCAGAGAACCGAGCAGACGGGTTACCTGATGGTAAGTAATAACCACTGCCCATGGGCATCTATGACTTGAAGGTCTATTACCAAAATCGAACGCAACGAACGGAACGAAACGAGAGAACAAACAACTTCGTATTTTAACTTATTAAGAAAACATTTTCAATTCTATTTACGATTATAATTATTACAATCATAGTAATGTCAAACGAAAGACATAACTTCTAATTGCGAATGACGGATCGATCATCGGATTCATAAAAGTACGTAAAAAAATGTACGATCCGTCAGCCAAAACTTCGTATTTTATTTTTGGTAATAGGCCTCCAGATGCGTTGTCGGCCTTATATAAAAATCTGTAGCTCGTTTTTTGGAAACAGTGCGGTCATAATTAATTGGAAAAATTGAAGGCGACAGTTAATTCCACAATTTTATTGTACGTGGAATCAGTGGCGGTACGTCCATACAAGCCCAAAAGCCCGGGTTGCCGACTTTAACGTTATACGCGTTTGTATACAACATATAATTACGTAATCATGTAAGTTATATAAGATTTATATAATTACGTTAAGAAATTATTATTTTTCTTTTGTATGGTTGCATTAATAGGACAAAACGGGCTTATGGGCTTGTATGGTGGTCCCGCCACTGCGTGGAATAAAGTTGCGCGTAAATCTTACAGTGCTCGATGATTTCTGATAGAAGGGTCAATTTCAATAGAAGAAAATTCTATGACGTCGTAATAAATATACGGTTAAAGACATTTATTTTCTCAAAAGATTTACATTAAATCACTTACAGAGAAAAAACAAACAATTTTAACTTAATATAATTAGCGCAGCGAATTGACGGTATATTTGTAAAATTTATTTTGTGTTAATTATTGATAGCGAGTAAGCGTATTTGGTAGGTGGATTGAAAAAGTTAACAATTATAAGGCTTATCCATAGTGAATGAAGATAGCGGAATTTATATTTATAAAATTATATACAGTGTATGAATGTGTGTATTAGCGAATAAATGTTTTTTATGTATTTTATATTAATATTACTGTTGTAAGATTAATTATTATTTTTTACCTAATACAATTATATGCTTTTACTTGATACTTATTATTTTATCTTGTACGGTCTATTAATGAAAAATCCTTTAAAATGTGACTTTTTAATAATTTCTTAAAAGTTGTTAAAGTTTTTGCTTCTTTTATATTTTTAGGTAGATTATTGTAGCTCTGTGCTCCCTCATATAAAATACTTTTCTTGCCATATTCAGTTCGAGGTGGTCTTAAATTGATATTATAGGCCTGTCTAGTTAAACGTTTATGGCAGTCTATGTTTTTCGTAAATTTTAATTGTGTATGAATATCTTTACTCAAAATTTTCCTAATCAACAAACAGGTATTATATTTATATGTTTGAGCAAGGTTCATTACTTGTGTTTCTTGATAGATTTTTATAGTGGGTGTTAAATAATCATACTGAAATAATGTTTTAATTAATTTATTTTGAGCAGTTTGTAGTTCTGTTAAATTGCTTTTTGCTGCAGATCCCCAAATCTCGATTAAATAATCAATATGCGATTTTATTAAAGAATTATATATAGTGTATTTAACGTTTTTTGGTAGACATCGAACAATTGGTCGCAGTGCACCCGTAAGAGACGTTATTTTTTTACGAATTTGTGCGATATGTACTTTCCATGTTAGCCGACTATCTAGATGCAAGCCAAGGTATTTTTCTGTATTAATTTTATTAATTTCCACGCCGTTAATGGTTAAAGGACTGTAATTACCTATTTTTTTATTTTTTGAAGAAAATATCATATAGTGAGTTTTTGCAGAATTGACAGTTAACAAATTTGACTGCAGCCAATTATTTAATATGTTTAGATCACATTGAGCTTCATTTACTAACACGTCTATCGAATGACCAGAGTAAAATAAACTAGTATCATCAGCGTATAACGTGATGTCTCCATTGAGGCCGATCTCATGAATACTATTTATGTAGACCAGGAAAAGTAACGGACCCAAAATTGACCCTTGAGGTACGCCACAAGTAATCAGTCTTGGTTCACTTTGATGATTGTTTATTTTTACGACTTGGCTTCTATTCGCTAAGTATGATTTGAATATAGCGTATGCTTTTCCTGTTACACCAATATTCCTCAATTTTAATAACAACAATTCATGGCTAACAGTATCAAATGCTTTCTTAAGATCAATAAATATGCCTAAAGTTACTTTTTTTTTATCGATATTTATTCTTATATTTGTTACCAGATCTACAGTTGCAGATAAGGTATTAGACTTAGGTCTGAAACCATATTGTTTATTGAAAATAAAATCAATTGAAGTTAGGAAATTATTTAAACGATTATATAATATTTTTTCGAATACTTTTGAGAAAACTGGCAGAACCGATACAGGCCTATAGTTATTGAGATCCATACTATTACCCGATTTAAAAATCGGACTTACTTTTGCAATTTTAAGAGAGTCAGGGAAATATCCTTCGTTAAAAGATGCATTGATGCAATTAACTAGGTCATCCGCTATTAAGTCTTTAATATATTTAATGGTTTTTGTGTTTATTCCATCTATCCCAGCACTGGTGTTTGATTTTAGGTTACCTAATATTTTAAGAACTTCACTAGTGTTAGTTGGTTCTATTTGTGATAGCTGATGGCCGTTACTGTGTTTACCAGAATTTAAAGTTTGCTTTATAATATTTTTATGAAAGTGTAGAGGAATCTTATTAGCAAGTTCACTACCAATTGTTGAGAAGAACAAGTTAAAACATTCAGAGACTTCTTTAACGTCCGCAGTTTTTCCCGAGCTAGTATTTATATTTATCACTTTTACATCATTTTTACTTTTACTTTTATTACTTGATAGTCTATTGATGAGCTGCCACATTTTTAAAGGATTTCTCTTACAATTTTCAAAAGCTTTGTTATAGTAATTATTTTTAGCACTTTGAATTGTTTTGAACGTGATATTTCGTTTTTGTATAAATTCATGTTTTAGTTGTATATTTCCAGGTGTTTTTTTTAATTCTTGCCATAGTTGGTTTCTTTCATTTATCAATATAATATGACTCCTATTGACCCAGTCTCGGCAAGGCGAATTTAAAATTTTAGTTTTTTGTGATTTGTTTTGAGATATTGATTTTATAATAGAAGCTTCTAGATCTTGAAAGTTTACTATAGTTTTGTATCAGTTAGATTCTTTATAGTCTTATGTAGGTTAGGATAATTTATTACATGATACTGTACACGTTGTGCACGGTCAGGTTTGGGCCTGTTTATCTCCAGATAGATTTGCTTATGATCCGAGAGAGCTGAGTCAATAACAGCCATTTGAAATGTGTTGTCTCGTAAGTTTGTGACGACATGATCAAGAATAGTTTTTGTAGACGACGTTTCACGTGTGCAAAATTTGACATTAATTTTATTTAGTATTTTCAGATTATTTTCCCGAAGCATTTCTTTATACTCCATTACGGACTTTTCAGTACTAAGTAGATTTAAGTTGATATCCCCAAATACTATTACTCGTTTTCTTTTTGAGAGATGCTGATTATAAGATTCAAGAAATTTGGACGTGTTTGCCACAGGTTGTTTATATACGGCCCCTATATCTATACAGAGTGTCTCCAAGTGAATCCACAGAAAGTGGTTGCCGTCTATATTTTCTTCGTCCAAGAGGTTATGCTTTAAGCTATTGTGGATATATATAGATACTCCCCCGCCTCGTGAATGTTTTCTATAGTTGTAGTAGTGAGTGTAGTTCGGCAGTTTTAGGGTTTTGGCTTCGTCATCACTTTTAATCCAGGTTTCTGTGAGCACTATAACATGAAGAAAATATTGAAAAGATTCTATGATGCATCGTATTTCATCTATTTTTCCAGGTTTCACTAAGCTGCGGACATTTGCATATAGAAATTTGAGAGATTTATGTTCTATTATTAATTTATTATATTCTTTACAAATGTTATAAGTTATGAATTCGTTTTTACTAGAACTGTTTATTGCATCTTCTCTTTTACTTAGTTTTTTGAGCGATACTCTACTATTTTAGGTATGCCTTTTTGATATTTTATTGTGAGATTATTTTCGCCATTATGTATGCGTTGTTGTAATTCTTCTCTCAATTTCTTTAAAACTTGTTGCTGATTAGGTGTTTGATCACAGTAGATTTTGAATTTATCTTCCTTAGTATTAGTTCTTTTTTTCAGTATTGCATTGGCTGTTTCATGAGATGTGAAGCATACCTTAATGGGACGCGTTTTATTTTCACTGTATTTCCCTAGGCGTATGATCTTCTCAGGGTCAGGGCAACCTGGATATAAGGTAAGTATAATTCTTTTTACTTCTTTTCTATCAAATACATTACTGGCGCTTAAATTGCTTACTATAGCTTAACCTTATGACACGCATAAAAATAAAGAAATTATGATTCTTCAAAAGAGGAGGGATGAAAGCGTGTGTCTATAAAAATTGAAGAATAGAAAATGGATGGGTATCAGGGAAGAGCAAGGCCAAAAAAAGATGGATGAATTGTATGAAGAATGATGAAAAAGTAGTTCCACAAATAATCTAAATTCCAAGTCGTTTTACATATCCTTTTAAATAATACATAGTAGGTATGTTAAGGACTATGTAAAGTATTTTAATGTTAGTTCAAATCATGGATATAGTGAAAATTTTCCGACAAATTATGTATATAAGATATTTGAGAGAGAAGGCAATTTACCAAGTTGACTTCGACGTTTATATAAGCGATTTATTTAAAAATGAACTCTATGACGTGTTTATAAGACTTACTTGAAATTGAGCGCTATTTGAAGGGCTTGATCCTGAAGAACTCGTGGGGGGCAGTGATGATGGACACGTCACTGATATACCTTTAATTAAAAAATATATCTAAGAACGTTTTTAATAACATGTTTAACATAAGTTTTGGTAACCAAAACAGTTAATGTTTTACTTTTTTTAAACTATTCCTTGTGTTTTAACTTTTTCTGTATTCTATTTATAAAATTAAACTTAATTATTATTAAATACTTCCAAAGAGCATAATTTAAGAAAAACCGTAAAGTAACGTATAAAAATAAGTATCATGGTTACCATATATCCCTACGCTATATCCTAGGTATATGCGTATCATATATGGTAGGAATCGACAATTTCATAGATGAGAAGAACGGTGCGAATTCAGTTCGTGCTTGAACGTTTAAACTCAAACTCAATCATTTATTCCACATATTACATTATTAAATTATAATGCTAAATGATTATATACACTAGTCATGTGCATGGGAAAAACACTCAGCATATGCTCCGACAACAATTTTTTCATCAACGGAGCGCCGGTTTTCAGTATGCCCCCGGAGCGACCTCTGCTGGCCTAGCATGACAACCGCGACAAAATTTTGTCGACCGTTTTCTCGTGTTTTAATCGATTATCTATTTATTTCTTCCGGGTCTAACATGACAATTACACTTAAAACTCGACTATTAATATCAAAAATAGATATATTTGTCGATCGAGATATCTTTTCTATCAAAATTGTCGATGTCGAGATATAATATATCGTGGTATCTTACATCTTAGTTTGTCTTCTCTCGTCCGCGACATATCTCGTGGCGGTCATGCTAGGACGGCTGGACTACCATAAAAAATATATAAAAAAACATAATAATTACCTGATTGATGATGTGAGATACTCTTCAATGTGTAGTAGGGCGGAGGGGCGTTCTTAGATGACGTATTGGGTTGAGGAGCGTAAGCTAGAACAAATTAGAAATTATGCTTTTGCTGGATTATCACTCGTGATAATATTGCCCCGCAACTTACAAAGGGACCCCGCGTACTCGTCATCGCCGATTGGGCCAAACTTATCCTGCGAGAGCCGCTTATTTGAATATCTCCTAAACGCTTGGCCATCTATAAATCTCCTTTTGGCTACTTTCATTTACAGTCATGCCCTGCATGTGGGATAAGTTTGGCCTAAATCGGCGATGCCGAATACGCGGGGCCCCTTGTTAATCCGTAAATTAAACAGATATAGTGACCCTTAATATGGCATAGACTATTTTTAATTTTTTTTTACCCTAGACACTACTTACAGATCGGAGAAATATCATTAACAATATTATTTTATGTTAAATATCGACAGGATCTGCGTTTTGATGGATCACGAGTTCGATTCCCACCGTTTTGACATGACATTTCCAGCATGACATGGGTTTTTCTATAAACATTTTTTTGCTTGCATCTGGTCACTTCAATCATTTAAACGGGTGGAAGGAATATACCGAAATTCGAAATGATTAACGAACCATTGTTTGTAGATGAATACCGTCAACACAGTAGTGTGTTATTTGCGTTTAGGTTTCTGTCTATGAATTTCGTAATGCCAAAGTAAAAAAAACATAGGTCGACAGCGCATCATTGACTGACGTTCTGTCGATCTAACATAATAACATTAATGTCAACAAAACTATTACAATATTACTTACTAAGCGGTCCATTTCCTGTCAAATAAGGGTTTCCATAAGTCGCCGCGTAACGGGCGTCAACACCAGAAATGACAACTCCAGGATTGGACATCGGTATTACTGTACAAAAATATAGAATTTAGAAACAAAAGACGGTGAAAACTTAATTGAATTTTTTTTTTATTTTTATTTAAGTATTAGCATATAGTATCAGTTTAAAGTATATTAGAAATAAATATAGTCAAAAGCGATACAAACATAGTTGGCGTCATTTATGTACTTGACTTTACACTGTACGCGATGCATCACGGAATAGAAAAAAAGCCTTTTTTGTCTATTTCGCACTTTGTCACATTGCCCGAGAAAGTCATTTTGACTGCTTTTCAATTTCACAATATAATATAACAATTAAATTTAACCTTCTCCCCTCTCCTCCAATAAATGTATAATCGAGGGTACAGTGGTTAATAAGTATGAAATTTTAAGTTTTCAATTTAATCAAGTTTAGGGACAAAAATACCTAAATACCTAACTATATGAATAAGGAATATTTTCGTAATTAAGGTTTAAGATCTTTATTATTTCTCAAAGATTACAATAAATCACTTACGAGAAATAAACTTATTAATAATATTTGTTACATTGTTTCATAACGAGTATTGTAAAACAGAAGTGGGTAGTAGCAAAATAAACATACGAATGACAATACAAAAACTGCTTAGGGCTTCTATACATGAATATAATATTTAATTTTACGACATTCTTTAATAATTTGGAATTTAAATTAAGTTTTTTATTAAACGAGTATTATATTATAATATTGTACTCGTTTAATATTATATCTTATAATATAATGTAAATGCTAAAATAATTTAATATTAAATTTATGGTGGTTTGGAAAATATGTGACATTTCAATAAGGACTTAAATTTGTTTAAAGTTTTACATTCTTTTATATTTTTTGGCAACGAATTATACAATTTTGCACCCTCAAACATTATATTTCTCTTACCATATTGTGTTCTAATTTTATGTATATATATATCGTTAGCACGTCTAAGATTTCGTTTGTGAATATCTTTGTTTTTTGTGAAAACTATTTGAGAGTTTATTGTCTTATGAAGTATTTTATATATTAATATGCATGTATTATACTGATAGATTTGTGAAATGTTCAATAATTTTGTTTCCTTGTAGATAGTATTAGTTGGAGTAAGATAATCATAGTGGAAAAGTACCTTGAGTATCTTGTTCTGAGTGATTTGTATTCCACGAAGATTTGTTTTACATGCTGATCCCCAGACTTCAATGAGATAATCAATTTGTGGTTTGACGAGTGAGTTATAAATAGTATATCGAATATTCCGTGGGAGACATCCAGCTATACCACGCATACATCCCAGAAGTGACGATAATTTTGATTTTACTTGTGAAATATGAGGTTTCCATGACAATCGATTATCCAAAATAAGTCCTAAATATTTTTCAGTGGTTACCTTATTAATTCTGGTTCCATTTATGGTGAGAGGTTGAAAGTCTTCTATTTTTTTTATTTTTGGCAGCGAAAATTATATAGTTCGTCTTCGTTGTATTAATACTAAGTAAATTTTGTGCAAACCACATTTGTAATAAATTTAGGTCGTTCTGAGCGTCTTCAACTATTTTATTTATATTATGGCCAAAATAAAAAAGACAGGTATCATCTGCATAGAGTGTAATGTGTCCTTTCAGATCTAGCTTATATATTGAGTTAATATATATCAAAAACAACAAAGGTCCCAAAATTGACCCCTGAGGTACGCCATATTTAACTGGTTTAGGGCTACTAGTAGTTGTGCCTATTTTAACCACTTGATAACGATTTGTGAGATACGACTTAAGCATTTGTAATGCGAATCCCGAGAGACCTACTTCAGAAAGCTTCTGCAATAAAATATTGTGGCTGATTGTGTCAAACGCCTTCTTTAAATCTATAAAAACTCCTAAAGCTATGTGTTTTTGATCTATACTTGTTTTGAGTTTTGATATTAGGTCAATTGTGGCTGAAAGGGTGCTTGATTTAGGTCTAAAGCCATACTGTCTTTCAAATAGAAAATTATTAGAGTCTAAAAAATCACTAAGGCGTTTATGTAAAATTCTTTCAAAGATTTTAGATATGGTAGGTAGTACGGAAATAGGTCTGTAGTTACTAGGGTCATGTTTCGATCCTGACTTATGAACTGGAGTTACTTTGGCAAGTTTTAATGAGTCTGGAAAATATCCTTCTTGTAAGCATTTATTTATACAATTTGTTAAGCACTGTGTAATAGGGTTTTTTATGCACTTAATGGTTTTCGTAGTAATTCCATCAATTCCAGCACTAGTGTTAGTTTTAAGATTATCTATGATTTTATTTACTTCTTCTACTGTAGTTAAGGTGAATTGCGAAAGTTTATTGTTTATTTTAGATTGGTCTGTATTAAGTAGCTGACTAGTGGTAGTTGGAGATGGAAAATTACTCGCCAAGATTGTGCCAATATTTGAAAAAAATATATTAAAATGTTCACAAACTTTTTGAGGATCGGTTATAATACCTTGATTAGTTAATAGCTTAGAGAGCGTAAAATTGTCGTTTATTTTATTACTAGATAATTTATTTAAAAGATGCCACATTTTCGAAGACTCACCATTACAATTTTGAAAGGCCTTGAGGTAATATTCATTTTTAGTTTTTTGAATATACTCCAGCGTTTTAATCCTTTCTTTTTTGAAATCCTCTTCTATCTGAGTATTTCCCGGGTTTTTTTTAAATTCATGCCATAACTCATTTCTTTTATTGATTTTATTTAAGACTTCCTTATTAATCCAATCTTTTTGTGGTGGATTCAGAACTTTAGTTTTGATAATTGTGTTAGCTTTAATGGCCGATTTAATGGTATTTTCAAGTTTAGTGTAGTCATCAATTCATATTTGTTACCTTAATTTTTTTAACTTACATATTTTTGGAACTGTACCGTCGTAGTGTAATACCTATATTTGTTAAAATTTATCATGACTTTCTATTGTTTCAGAACAAGACATAAAGAGATCTGAGCGACGACTCGGACCAATTCGTTCTTTGAGCCGCAACATATGACCAATAAGTCGGAAAATCATAACATACACTCCCGCTCAAAAGTATTGGTACACCCATCGAAATTTTCAGCCTCGGTATAAGTTTGATATCTCACTGAAAAAGGGTCGTCAGTTGTACCACGCAGTTCATAGTCTCATAGGGCAAAAATCATGTAATAAGTTCCCTGTCGCAGAAATACAAACTTGTCGGTAGGGGCACGGACAAACTTGTCGCATAAATGCGGTCAAAAGGTTAAACTGTTAATAAATGTAAAAAGGTAAGGGCGTCGCCAAAAAGCATGCTGTTCTCCCGCACCGCACCGGGGCAGTCATTATTAAGTGAGATGCACGATAATTCATAGTAAAAGGGGCGTCTAAAAAAATATGAAAAAGCCTTTGGAAAATCGAGTTTTATGAAAAAACCACAGCATAAATAAATTACAAATAAAAGTTATTGTATTCTTCGATAATCGTGCTTTGTTTGTAGCGACTTTGTTTTGAAAATTTGATACTTCTTTTATTACTAATTTAAGCCCAAAGTTGTGTTAAAAAATGGCAATAAAAACGAATCTTTGGTAGCTCGTAACTTTTTAATGGTTTTTTATTTTACCATTCTGTTTCTGCACAGACAAAATTAATAATGAGACAAAACGATATCATGTATAACTTTGCATATACGGTTCTAAATAGTGGAGTAATACCCCCCCGAAATTTCTATGGAAAAAATGTCGACTAATGTCACCTTAAGCAACTTTTCACCTTCTTGATATTTTCTCCGAACCACCACCGCTTTCGAGATACATTTACACGAGGTGCATTTATACTTTTGAGCGCGAGTGTACCTTACTTTCAAGTTCCCAAGTGAAGAAAGTACCAAGTGACTTACAATCTGGTCCAACCATTCCGCTCAGTCTTCCACAACTCTGCTGACGATGCAGTGATCCACAGTGACTTTGATAAGTGGACACATCACCCCTCGATAGAGACCCGGTGTGGGAATCATTGGAAGGAGGTGCGTAGTCACGGGAGTAGTCAACATATGGTACGTAGCCGTTAGCTTGATTCTGGGTCTGCGAAAATGTTTCATGAAATACTAATTGTGCTTGACACCTCCAGTCTTTTATAGGAAACCAGCAACCCCGGCTTCACACGGGTGCAATGTAGATGTACTATACACAAAACATAGCCTATGTTACTCGCTGATAATGTAGCTTTCTATTGGTGAAAGAATTTTCAAAATCGTTCCAGTAGTTTTTGAGTTTATTTATAACATACAAAAATACAAATCTTTCCTCTTTATAACATTATTATAGATTATAGACTAGTAACACACCCCGGCTTAGCACGGGTGCAATGTAGATGTTCTATACACTCGCTGATAATGTAGCTTTCTGTTGGTGAAATAATTTCTAAAATCGGCCGAGTAGTTTTTGAGGTAAATCGTAACATTCAAATAAACATACAAATCATAAGATTTTATACATAAATATAGTGTTACGAGCTATGGGGGTTCGGGATAAATATGCCGCTTTTCTTAACTAAACACACTTTATTATTTACAAAAACACAAAAGAAATTGAATTTACTATAAAATAATAAATTAAAATTACAGTTACCATATTGTAAAACTACTCTTAAACATAAAAGCATTTTTTTTCTAGCGCCTAAAATATATAACAAATTACCTTATACCATTAAAACTATTTAAAAAAAACTAAACAATATATTTAGTGATAAGTGTAATACCACATGTACTGATTTTGATTTGATTTGAAACATTAAACTAAAAAAACACTTAAATAACACCGCACACAAAACACTGACTCTTATACTATACGTCGTACTAGCTCTCGAACTATCGCACTCGAAACTCTCGTATATCTCGGTATCGCTTTGCGAAAGACTTTAAACGGCCTGAAATCATTTTTTTTATGTCAGATATCGACAGACGAGCATGAGGTTCACTTGATGGTAGGTGATACCTCAGCCACAGAACATCAGTCAATTAAAAGACCTTATTTTTACTTCGAGCATTCGGAAATCAACAGACTGAAACCGAAACGGTTTTTCCATCTATGAACGGTGGTTCGTTACCCGGTCGGAATTTAGATATTCCTCCCACCCGATCAATGCTCGAAGGTACCAGACGTGGGGAAAACATGCTTACAGAAAATTATAAACATGTGATTCGAACCCACGACCCATCGATGCGCACGGCAGGTGTTCTACCGAACGTGCCAACGAGCCCGTCATATTTCACCTTGCTGAAAACGTCTCTAAGTAACTGAAAAATACCAAAAAACATTTCTCACACTTTCTTTCTTGTCTCCGTAACAATAGTATAGATATCTACTTTTGCGTCTACCTCCGATTCCGTTTCTGACAAAACAAATTAAAAAACTCCGTAACAGAAATTAATCTACATATCATCATGATCGTAGAATAACGGCGGATCTGCAAAACGGCTACTTAATAGGAGAGCGTCTTAAAGATTAATAAGTCGTTTTTTATGCATAATTAAAACACGGCTAATCTATTCGGGTTCAAACTCGGCAATATTATGTTTGGTGTCTTTTTAATATTAACTTTATACTGATTACCGTGAGGGGAGGCCGAGGGGACGACGTAGTACAATGAAGGTATAAGGCGTTTTTGTACTGCGTTGAAAAAGCAGAACCGCTGGTATTCTAGGCAGTAACTTGATTGTTTTTATCAAACTCCAATTTTTTGTTTGTTCTGTTGAGAATTCACATTTTTTTAAAGATTTTTATACAAAAAAAAACTAAAATCGTAAAAAATGAGAACCCGCGTCGTTGTTCTACGATCATGACGATATATTACATGACCCAGAAATTCACTAAAGTTGAATGGGGCCAATACATATTTCTTTATTACTCCACTATCGATATTTTTAAGTAGCTATGCGCTAATAATCTTGAATGTCACAGCAAGAGTGCATAAGAACAATTTACAATATGAAAATGCAAATAAACTCGCTGTGTGGGAAACCAGGTCATTCCCCATGGCCGGAATTACGGGCATCTGGGGCAACAGCTCCGGGCCTCCACAAAAGAGGGACACAGTAGAGACTTCGGAAAACAAATCTTTCAAATTCCCACGAGTAAACAGTTAGTAAACAATTTTACTTTGATATTTTTTTCGCTGTTTTACTTTTGCCTACTGTACTTTGTATAGCTATATATATATATATATATATATATATATATATATATATATATATATGCATTTTTTAATATTGATTCCAAGAATTTTTTGATTCACCCTCGTATGTTATGTCAAACGCCATAAATTAAAAAAGTTTGAATTGTAAAAGCGCTATGGTTACATTAGAAATAATCAAAAAATTCTTGGAATCAATATTAAAAAATGCAAAGATTTAAATAATAATATTTTATTTTTCTACATAATCTCCCTCCAATGCAATGCATTTAGAATAACGCGTTTCTAACTTCCTTATTCCTTGTGAAAAAAAAATATTTTCTTGACTCTCGAAAAAGTCCTCTATGGCAGCTATAACCGCGTCATTATCGTGAAATTTTATTCCACGAATTTCCTCTTTTAATTTTGGAAATAAGTGAAAATCACTTGGGGCTAAGTCCGGAGAATATGGTGGGTGGTCAAGGAGATTGAAGCCAGCACAGCGGATTTGAGCGCAACTTCCGATCGATGAGCAGGAGCGTTATCTTGAAGGAACAACACGCCCAACGACAGTTTTCCACGACGTTTTTCTTTAATCGCTTCACGCACTTTCGGAATTAAATTTGCATAATAGGGTCCAGTAATCGTCTGGCCTTTTGGCATGTAATCAATAAAAAGGATTCCTTCACTATCCCAGAACACAGAGGCCATAACTTTGCCAGCGGTAGGAGCAACTCGAAATTTCTTGATGGATGGAGAGGATGGTCGTTTCCAAGACATGCTTTGTCTTTTAGTTTCAGGATCAAAATGGTGGACCCACGTTTCATCCATGGTGACAAGACGACGGCAAAAATTATCCGAATCACGCTGGAACATTTCGAGATTACGCTTGGAAATTTCCAAACGTCGCTTTTTGTTTTCGTCGGTTAACATTCGTGGCACCCATCTTGCAGACACTTTTTTGAACCCCAGTGAATCAATTAAAATGGACTGAACGCTACCAAAAGATATCTTTAGGATCTCAGCTATATGTTTTATAGTCATTCTTCTGTCTTCCAAAACCAGATTCTCAACCTTTTTGACATTTTCTTCTGTAACGAACGCGGGTCATCTTTACAGCTTGATCTACCTCTTTTAAATTCAGCCACCCAGTACGCAACCGTAAAATAGGGTACAACATCACCCTCTAATGTCTGCTGAATGTCCAAAAAAATTTCCTTCGTAGACATTTTTTTCAAACTGAGATATTTTATCGTAATAATAAATGTTAAATAATTGTAACTCACTTTTATCCATAATGTTGACTTTTTAGCAACTCGTTGCACAAAAAAATTTATTACATGCGAACGAACTGACAAAAACAAGTGACAGTCTGCATAAATATAGTGTGATAGACACTCTTTAATTTGAATATCGAACTTGATCCAAAAAGGTTTCATATATATGCACTTCTAAGAACTTTTTGATTCACCCTGGTATGACATGACTGAATGCGTGCTGCAAATATCGTATCAGCGAGTAACATAGTTTTTTTACTTACAGTACCTACATCTACATTGCACCCGTGCGAAGCCGGGGCGGATTACTTGTCTGTTTATATTGTTCTTAAATAATAAAAAAAAAACATTTTATTTGGCAAATAATTTGGGGCCCGGGCCCCAATCCTTTGTTGCCCCAAGGCCTCTAAATCCGGCCCTGTCATTCCCGTTTGATTAAAACATCAAGTGGAATACAAAGCCGGCTTATCCTCACTATAATATGACGTCATATGTTTCCAGAATTTCACGAATGTGCACTATTTGTGCAAGTCACGACTCGCGACAATCTGGACAGTGATAGAGTTTCGGGTCATTATGCGAAAGGGTTAATACCGCGTGGAAGGCGTTTAGGACCGGTGGTCCCGAGTTTGAGTCCCGGGGAAATATAAAAATTGGTCGGGGGAAGGAAAGATTTGTACATATTTTTGAATGTTTGCAACGAATAAACTTAAAACTACTGGACCGATTTAAATAAGTCATTCACCAATATAAAAAGAATAAAATAATATATATATAAAAATGAGACAATATTACTTAAGTATATATTTTATTAACCGTCCAAAATATAAAATGCTTAACAAGTTAGAGAAAGGATTTATTTAAGAAAACTCACAAACTTCAACTAAGATATAATTTAAAACGTGCCTAGAGTTCCAAATGTTAATGTAATTTAATACTAAATCTCGTGGAACTAAGGAAACGTTGGAATCATAGTTACCACGTACTTAAAATATAATAATACGATCCGCCCTGTCTTCACACGAGTGCAACGTAGATGCACTAAAAAAATAATAAGAATAAAAATGCATAATATTACTCGCTGATTCTAAGAAATCTAAGGTTCTCTATTTTTTTTAGTAATAAATGTAGCCTATGTTACTCAGCGATAATGTAGCTTTCTATTGGTGAAAGAATGTTTGAAATCGCTCTAGTAGTTTTTAAGTTTATTCGTTACATACAAAAATACAAATCTTTCCTCTGTATAATACATAGTATAGATATAGATTATCTCTAAACAAGAGCATCGCCAAGGGGGACAGGGAAGGGTAGCCCCCACCCTCAGAAATAAAAAAAAAATTAAGTCAAATGCTCAAAAACTGAGGAATGTTTAGATATATAATTTGTCAAGGTTTTGTGAAAATTCGTTGAAATATAACATTTCAAAAATATACCTAATATTTTACACCATAAGTATAATTTAAATGAATATCTTAGGAGTTACCGCAAAAAATATAAAACTTTGATAGCGCGATTCAGGATTATTGACGTCTTCGGTCTGATTTTACCCTCAGATTATAGATGTCGCTACATATTCAGCTTGGAAAAACTTTGTTAGCGCGATTCAGGATTATTGACGTCGTCAGTCTGATTGTACCCGCAGATCATAGATGTCGCTACATATTCAGCTTGGAAAAACTTTGTTAGCGCGATTCAGGATCATTGACGTCGTCGATCTTAATATTGTACACACAGATTATAGATGTCGCTACAATTTCAGTCTGGAAAAACTTTGTTAGCGCGATTCAGGATCATTGACGTCATTGTTCTTGTAGGCGCATATTGTAGATGTCGCTACACCCCTCTCACCCTCTCTAAATAAGGCCAAACTCACCTTATACTGCAAGCTATTGAGGGGTTGATGAAAATCGCCACTGTAGCGTTGATACTGGCTCATCGGGTCGGTATCATACCCAGATTCAGGCAAAGCCACGGGACCAGCTAGGGGTAGGCCTAGGTTCGTCGTTAGGTGGATTGTTGATCGGAGATCTGTCTCCGATTCGTGCGATGTATCCTAAAATCAAATAGATAGTATCTTATATGCGCAAAACAATTTTTAAGCTTATCACTGTTAACACGCCCTATAGATGTACTATACACAAAATAGTCATTGTTACTCGCTGATAATGTAGCTTTCTATTGGTGAAAGAATATTTTAAAATCGGACAAGTTGTTTTTTTAGTTAAATCGTAACAAATAAACAAATCTTTCCTCTTTATAATACTAGTATAGATGTCTCAAATGACATTCATTTAAGTTCTTTGCCAAGTTTTTCTTCTAAGTTAAGACCGTCTTTAGGCTCAGTACCATTGTACACAAACATACACACACACACACACACTGTATGTACGTACACACGCATACATACAGAGAAACAAACTCACTTTTCCTATGATTTAAATTAAAGTTTATTATTCAATTTCAAGCGGTAAACCTTTAAGAAGTATTCTATGAAAGATGAAAAACCTATTGTTGCATTATATTAATATATTTTTTTATTTTTCAGTGGCATGCAAGGTCCTGCGTTCGAATCCTGGGGAAAAAGGATTAAAATTAATTGTTTCACAAGAGAGTGTTCCCGAGTTGTTTTCGCTGCACTGAGAAATTCTTTCAGAAAATGTATGTATTATCGCAATTTATGTAAGAAGAACTATTATATAATAATTAAAAGAATTACTTACCATATCACAACTACCCTCAATCTGTCGAAGTTCCAATTTAAAGTCACTTATATTTGAATTTCGATCGCTCTCCTTATATGGGCAATTCTTGCTAATGTCAGTTATGTCAGGTTTTTTAACATCGCATTTATTGCTTTTCCGATGGCATAGCATGATGATGAACATTGTTAAAAGAATGATGACTGTTATTGATGATGCACCAGCTACGATGACCATTAACGAAGAGGATTCTGAAAACAAAGACTTTTCAAATCTACCCTCAATTTTTTGTATCGTTATTAAATGTATAGTCGTTATTGTTATTGACTAAATCAAAGGATAAGGATTTGTAAAAAAAACACTTAACATTTTAAAAAATATACTTTATTTGAAATGAAATGTATAGTATATTTTTTGTGGTAAATATTTACAATCACCATTTTTCCCCAAATGCGTCCTAATTTCCATCCAAAAAGTTATTTCGGAGAGGGGGAAGACAATAAAAAAATATATATATTCGGAAGAAATAATTAAACGATTTTTTTTCTATCATTATTTACCCAGATTCAGGCAAAGTCACGAGTATGTAGTCTCCAAAGTAATATTAAGGAGGCAATTGGTTTTGGATCCCCTAAAAAAATTGGAGCAGATTTTAGGAAATAGTAAAAAGCCGAAATTGTTAAAAAAAAAAAGATTCGCTTCCCCCTCCCTTATACATATACGTATAATATTAGGTATCATGTTAAATTTAAAAAAATAGGACACTTTTTGAGTGGTGGTTGTAAATATTTACCATTTCTGTTATAATAAGCTTGAGTAAGAATTGTAAATTCAGATTAAAAACACAGCTCGCCTCCAGTGGCGGGACTACCATACTAGCCCAAAAGCCCGTCTTGCCGATTTTAACATACTACGTGTTTATATATTTATATAACTTATATAATTACATAATCGTATAAGTTATAGTACCTGGATGACCGAGCTTTGCTCGGTATTTTTTTTTTTATAAATTGTGGGTTTTTGGAAAATTTAAGTACGAATTACATAGTAATAAAATCAAGTCTAACCTCAAAGCAAACACTCATTGACTTCGTGTTACTTAACAACGCCATCTGCTGGAATAGCTTTAGTGTTGTTGTGTCGTTATAGCAATTTAAAAAAATCAAACGCCACCTTTTTGTTATTATTCTCCCAATAAAAAAAAAGTAAGTTTATGTTTAAGTTGATAAAACACGAATAAAATGACATTTTCTAGAAATGATTCCTAGTTTAAAAAAAATAGTATTACTATTCGCCGATAGATGTCAGGAAAAGTAATTTTTCTTTTAAGTTGATAAAACACGAATAAAATGACATTTTCTAGAAATGATTCCTAGCTAGATCGATTTTTCGCCCCCGAAACCCCCCGTATACTAAATTTCATGAAAATCGTTGGAGCCGATTCCGAGATTCCAATTATATATATATATATATATACAAGAATTGCTCGTTTAAAGGTATAAGATATGACTAATGACATTATTATATTTCTTTTTAATGCATTAATAAGGCCCAACAGGCGTTTGGGCTTGTATGGTAGTACCGCCACTGCTCGCCTCAACTTTTCAATAAATCAATTATTTTATAAATATACGAGGATATGTGCTACGATTATGTATGGTTTAACTGCTACCTTAAATTTAGCCAAAGTAGGTATACTTACATAGATTTTTAGGGATGTTATTATAAAAAAAAGAGTGTGTGTACTTATGTACACGCGTTAGAAGTTATACTTCTTTGGCTTATAAAAAATATGGCTAAAATGCAGTAGTGACGATAAATATTAAAATAAAAACACCAAAATAATATTTATTTATTCACACTGTTTAATTGTACTGTTACGAAACACGTGTTCTAAATATAAAAATACTAGAATATACAACTTGAACATAGTTATCGATTTTCATGCCACCTAGAACTAACTTCACGATGTAGAATTCAGGTGTCGGTGTGCGCGCGCATCGTAAAAATTCACACTCATCATTTTTCTCCATCGCGCCAAAAGAAGTATAACTTCAAAAACGTATACTTTGTATTAAATAAAGTAAAGTCTAATATTATTATAAAAATAATATTAGACTTTATTTAGCCGAAATGTTGGCAATCTAGTTTATTATTTCTTGAATTATGTCTTCTATACTATGCTATGCTATACAATACCGTTAGATAGATGAAATACTTACTATCCGGTACCAAATGAATCAGCATACTATCAGACCCATAAGAATTGATAACGGTGCAGTTGTATTTGCCAAAATGCTTCATCTGACTGTCTCTAATAATCAAAGTTGATTTTACCACGCGGTCTGCTAAAGTTTCTTCCAAAAACACATACTCCTGAGGACAATAGACAAGATTTATTTAATCATTACATACATATATAATATACATCACGCCTCTTTCCCATTGGGGTAGGCAGAGATCACGGAATTCCATATGCTCCGATCCTAACATACCACTTTCGCTTCTTCTACTTTCATCAATTCTTTCATACACACTCGTCGGTTACTAGTACTTTTGACCTGACCCTTTTGAAGAACGTCCCCGAACCATTATAATGTGTAGATATATGAAAACGCCAGACGATTCCATGAAATATATCTCTTTTGTATACAGGGTTGGATTTAGAATTGTGTAGGCCTTGAGGCAACAAAGGAGTGCCCCCTGGCGCTTAATTATTTACCAAATATTTTTTTTTATATTTATGAAAAATAAAATCATTTTTGTGTAAAGGTCAGCGAAAACAGTACCTATAGGAAAAGTTGTTTACTAGTGTGTATTCACTTAAATTATTTAAATTGTACTTAGATGATAAAATAGGTTGTTGAATAAAATAACAATATATAATATATGTATATGTTTACTCGCATAATGTTACAATTACTTACTTGATTATGAAAAGAATTAATTTCAGTTCCTTCGAAAGCCCAAAACACGAGGTCTGGCTTCGGGACAGAGAAAGAGATGCACTCTATTCTAACACTGTCTCCTTCTATACCATATTGTGTCTCATTTGACATCAATTTTGGAGGTCCTGCAAATATAATATTGTTTTTCACTTTATTTTGATGACATTTTATTACATTTTTAATAATCTGTAAGCTATAACTCCTTTGTCTATACTTATATTATAAAGAAGAAAAAATTGTTTATTTGTATTTGTATAACAGAAGAGAAGAGAAGATAAGAGAAGAGAAGATGAGAGAAGAGGAGAGAAGAGAAGGGAAGGGAAGAGAAGGGAAGGGAAGAGAAGAGAAGAGAAGAGAAGAGAAGAGAAGAGAAGAGAAGAGAAGAGAAGAGAAGAGAAGAGAAGAGAAGAGAAGAGAAGAGAACGGAAGAGAAGAGCAGAGAAAAGAAGAATAAAGTATGGAAGTGGCACTCCTACAGTCGATATGATTTTTTGTATAGAGAAAAACTATAGTTCATTTTATGTGGAATAGCTTTTGACCCCTGAAAATCTTGTCTATCAAAGTTGTCGGTGTAAGAGATATATCTCGATATCTTATATCTTAGTTTGTCTTCACTCGTCCGCGAGATATCTCTTGATGGTCTATCTATAGGCGGGCTGTAATTGAAAAAAGTACTTACCGTCAAATGAGTATTACCTTTCAAATACACCATAGAAGCAGCTTCGATGTCCTTCCTTCCATCTATACTCGCTCTACACCAGTACTGGCCTGCTGACTGCTTGGTCACAGTGAGTGTGAGATTCGACGACTTCCCAACAATCTAAGAAAGCGAAAATTATAATAAAATATCAATTTGTTTAGTGTATGGAATTTTTTAAAATTTCGATATCGAAAGACAAGTGTGTGAAACCATTTTTAAAAAATAAATAATATAAATTTCTTTTTCTAACCACTTGCCCATCTGGAAATCCCATTTCAGAAAAAAAATGGGGTACTTTCATTTCTAGCCAAGCATTGCGTTGAACAGGGCTGGGGAGGGCATCTAAGGCCTCAAAAGAGGGGCCCAATAGACAGGAAAAAATATTTCAAATTCCGACGAGTAAACTAAAAACTTTTCCTTTGATATTATTTTTCGCTGTTTTACCTTTTCATACGGTATTCTAGTGCCTTTATATATTTATATTTATATATATTTTATGTATTTTCCCATAGTCTTCTTTTAAATCAATGAAACAAGGAGATTACATCTATCTATACTAATATTATAAAGAGGAAAGATTTGTATTTTTGTATTTTTGTATGTATCGAATAAACTTGAAATCTACTGGACCGATTTCAAAAATTCTTTCACCAATAGAAAGCTACATTATCGCTGAGTAACATAGGCTATATTTATTACAAGAAAAAAATAGAGATCCTTAGAAATTCCTACTAAAACCAACCCAAGGTGTAAAAACCGTTTGGTCGGGGCGTTTTGCTAGTTTCATATAAACTCCTTGCTTTTAAATAAAGAACTTGTAACGTTCACGTGTTTCACCAATTTTTGCAGTCAACATTGTTTTTTATTTTTGTATTTTTGTAACTGTTATGATTATATTGTATTTTGGTGGCTTTTTGAATAAAATATATTTCTATTTCTATTTCTATAACGGATGTGACGTCAATCAGCCAACCAGCCTGGAATTTCGATATTCCTCACACCTGATCAATGCCCGAAGTTACCAGACGTGGGGAAGACATGCTTACAGAAAATTATAAGCATGTCATCCCGGTGGGATCCCGCACGGCAGGTGTTCTACCGAACGCGCCAATGAGCCCGTCAAACTATGATCAAATTCGAATACTTACAATGACTCTGTCGTTTTCATATCGCAACCAGAGCGTCTTGGGATGCGGATGGCCGTCTACAAGACAAGTTAGAGTTGCGGTAGATCCGGCTTCTGCCTCAACGTCTCGAGGTTTACTCTTGAAAGATGGTCCATCTGTGAGAAATATTTAAAATTATATTTATACTTATTTTATTTATTACAAGCGGATCGGATAGACATTGTTCTGACTAAAAGTGGACTTCAAAAAACACATCAAAATCGGTCGAGCGATTTAAGAGGAGTTTTTTTTTTTATTTTAGATATCGACAGACGAGCATGATAGTGGTAGGACCACAGCCACAGAACATCAGTTAATGATGCGCCATCGACCTACTTTTTACTTCGAGCATTCGAAAATTCATAGACTGAAACCGAAACGCGCAATATGCACTTAACGGTATATCCATCTATGAACGGTGGTCATTTCGATATTCCTCCCACCAATTTAATGCCCGAAGTGACCAGACGTGGGGAAGACATGCTTACAGAAAATTATTAACATGTCGTTCCGGCGGAATTCGAACTCACGATCCATCGGTCAAATCCCAATGCGCAACGGAGGCGGTATTAGGCGGTACATCTTATACCCATAAGTATTCTTGGAAAAAAAAAACCTTTTAATTACACACTAATTTCATAAAAAATTGAAAAAAAAATATGAAAAATTGAAAGGTAATCGTTTGGCTTGGTATGAGCATATAATGAGGAGAGATGAAGGGCATGTATCTAAAAAAGTTTTAAATAAGAAAGTAGATGGTATAGGGGAAGAGGAAGGCCAAAAGAGACATGGATTGACTGTGTGAAGAATGATAATATGTGTTTGAAAGGTGTGACTGATGATATGGCAATGATATTATAAATAAAAAAAAGGGAACAGGGCAGGAAGAAGAAGACTAATTTTATACAAATATATAGGTTTTTATCTAACCTAATTTCGCTGGAACTTTTTAAAACACTTGTACATATAATACTCAATACAAGTACTTGTAAATATGATTTAAAGAAATATGAAAGTATAATTGCTTATAATTATATTCTCGTTCAACAAAGGAACTTTGTAATTTTCAACTTATTTTCCTCCCGACCTTTTCATTTTAATCATTTTACTTTTTAACTGTACCGTTTCTTTCTGAAGAAATGTTCTTTTTTTGTAATTACGCGAAGTACTTGTGTAAAATTGTTTTATTTTTTTTCAGAACTTGGCCTCGGATATTCAACAATTTTTAAACAGGCTTCCTTTTAATAGCATTATTCGCCTCTAAAAATTTATGTTGCCTTCTAAATTACTAAGTCAGCCACAATTAACGAGCATCTTAATAATACTATCTTAGCCACTAGTTATCTTCTATGTAATCCACAATTTGTTTCATTAAGACAAGTAAAATAAGTAGGATTCGGTTCTTGCACACGTCGGGCGCTGCCGCGGTGAGACTCGTGCGCGGTGGTCACCATACCAAAAAAAATCCCCTCACCCCTCAAGCCGCCATAATGGGGCCCACGGGATCGCGATAGCGTACTACCGCGAGTACCCGGCGGTCAGGCCAAACGGCCCCCCTCCTCGTCCCGCTTGTGCATCCTTCCCATGCTCAACATGGGATGAGTCCACTGAACGATTTTTTTGTCAAACTTGTTGACTCACCACTAGTGTTAGTTTTCCGCCTTACGTGCCCTCTGTACAGGTTTCAAACTTCCACCAGTTTTTATGTAATCAACCCTTCCGGGCGTCAAACATCCCTCAAGTTCTCAAACTCTGATCACCAACCATTTCCACACTTTTAAAAGCGAGAAACAATCAATGACCAACCTGGGAATCGAACCCGGGACGTATGCTCTTACGGATGAACGTGAGACCGCCGGGCTACATACGCAGTTGTGGTCACCATACCACCATACCATACCAACATAACCTAACCTAGGTGGTAGTCCTTTTTAGATGGCGTTTTAAAAAAGACGAATTAGTTTATTAGAAGCTATGTCATTTTCCCGTTGCTTAGTTATAAAATTAGAAGTTTGATCACGTGGCCAATAAATAATTTTGTGGCTTGACTTATAATTTCCCATTTTGTTTAATACATAATATTCAAACATTAGACATTTTAATTTCTATTGCTGTATTTTGATAGTAAACGTCTGAAACATTGAATCGAACTATCAACAATGTCAGGAGTTCATGGTTGTAATTGCGTATATTAACTTGGCAACACGCCCCGGCTTTGCACAGCTGCAATGGAGATGTACTATACACAAATAGCCTATGTTACTCGCTGATAATGTAGCTTTCTATTGGTGACAGAATTTTTGAAATCGGTTCAGTAGATCCAGAGATTACCCCTTACAAACCCACAAACTTTACCTCTTTATAATATTAGTATTGAAGAACAGATTAAAAAAATATTTTCAATTCTATTTACGATAGTAATGTTAAGCGAAAGACGTCTAATACAGGAACTTCCAAGTCTATGATATCAACCACTTTGGGAATTCATGTATTAGATACTATAAAGAGGAAAGATTTCTTTGTTACGATTTAACTCAAAAACTACTGGACCGATTTTAAAAAGCTACATTATCAGCGAGTAACATAGGCTATTTTAGCCCCGTGCGAAGTCGGGATCGCTAGTAATATATAAGACGAAAGTCATATTAGATCAATAAACTTACAAGTTACTTCCAAAGCCTTAGTATCAGCACTTTTACCAACTTCATTGTAAACTTCACACTTAATGGTTGCGCTGTTGTATGTCCGCGTTATATTGGAAATTATCTGAAACAAAATAATTATATTTTAGGGGACATAATAGCGTTATATTTGTGTTAAATTAATCTCATCAAAAACATAAATTGTAAAAAACTACAAACTACGTATTATTTATTACTGTTGCCGGTTCTTCTCCATGAGACCCACTTTTTGGAACCGTGCAACTAGACGTTTCATAAGAGCCTGCAAAGGCCTATTTGAAATAGAAAACTTTTTTGATTTTGACTGTGACAAATTTATTACTTTTTTCTTGTACCTATTCACTAATTATCTACTATATGCTTATGTTAAAACTATATGTAAACCACCTACTGTTAGCTTATCATCTAAATTTATCCCAGTTTAGCCAGTACAGGTTGCCTGGAAGAAATCGCTGTTAAGCGATAAGGCCGCCTATTGCTTTTTATATTATTTATATTCATATTATATCTGATTTTTTGTGGTGTGCAATAAAGTTATATTTTATTATTATTACGTTATTCTATCGTAAAAATTTGTAAGATACATAATTATAATACGTCGGTCAATTTATTCAGTCCCTACTTGAGATTATTAGGTAATAAGCTAACCTGTCAACCTATTATAGTGAATATCAATAACAATATTAAAAATCTTTTATGTTTAAAATAAATAGACATACTCGGCCATCGCATGAAAATACAATGTATCTCACAAGTAATACATATTATATTTAATTAGATTGTTTACTGTGATTGCCAAGTAATCTATTTATTTTAAACAAAAAAAGATTTTTAATATTGGTATTGATATGGTCACCCCCTTGGCGGTGGCACTGCCGTGCCCCCAGAAATTCAAATATACTACAAGTATTTGGGAAAGCCGGTCGTTGTCTGGATACCGCTAGAGTGATGAAGTAGGGAAGGATTTGTGCTCCCTCAAAATTAACAACTAGAGGTGGCGATCGGGATGGAAACTCTTGCTGACAGTCCAAGACTCATTTGATCACTCAATGAAACACTGCACAATACTATTGTCCTCAAAATGTAATAGGTACGGTATGGCAAATACGGTCTAAGGATGAAAAAAATGGCAAAAAAAAATGTTGATGCGAACCGCTTTCTTATAATAATATTATTTTAATAGCAGAAATGAGTCCTTTGCCGAAGGACAGGCTGTTATTGGGAAACCGATCGTCAGTAATAATTCATATTACCCACTTTAAATTATAACAGTATTGTATATTTTGATAAAACAGCAATAAAGGCTTATATTTGCAAAAATATTGAAAAAACAGTTTAGAATATTTAACATTTAATGCACCCTATAAAACACCCTACCAAGAATAACGACATACAGTAATTCTAATAAGCATAATTCCAAAAACATCTAATATTTCTATTATTTTTTAAAAATCGAAAATTCAAAAAAAATTATACTCAAAATGGCAACCGTGTGGGTTGACATGGTATCAACGTCCATAAAATGTTCGAATCAAATCAATCATTAATGTATTTGATTTAAAATAACGAACGTTATAATTAACGGATTACTATTCCCATCGTTCATTCATCCATTCATTTAATCATTCGTTCATCACTCATTCGGCTATAGTCAAGTCATGAGAGTAACTTGATTGAAAATAATTAATATTACATTTCATACTCACCAACTCGTTACCAGATGTGCCGACGACATATTCGCTATTCACATACCACTTGTATGTTAAGTTGTTAGGATTGGCCGTTGCTTGGCAACCTGTATAAATAAAAAATAAAAACTATTTAAAAAGAAAACAATGTGAAAATTTAAATCCGCAATATATAAATTGTTTGAATCAATATTTTTTGTTAGATATCGTCAAACGAACATGAGGTTCACTTGATGGTAGGTGATACCTCAGCCACAGAACATCAGTCAATGATGCGCTGTTGACCTACTTTTTATTTCGATTATTCGGAAATCCATAGACAGAGACCGAAACGCGAAATACACTTCATAGTTTTTCCATCTATGAACTGTCGTTCTTTACCCGGTCGGAATTTCGATATCCCTCCCATCCGTTTAATGCCCGAAGTAACCTAACGTGGGGAAGACATGCTTACAACAAATTATAAAAATGTCGTCGTGGGATTCGAACTCGCAACCCATCGGAGCGCATCTTCCAAACGCTCGATCGAGCCTATTCGTTTTATTCAGAATGCTGACCACTGGCCTGTTAAAAAAAATGATCAGTGAAACAGACATAGAAATTTCTGTGTCTGTTCCATGCCCCAATAGAGAATTGATATTTTATAACGCTTTTAATTTGGAAGGACTGTATCTTAGATTAATAAATGGTCTCCGCGCGCTACGTCTAGATACCGTTGGCGGCTTGAAAAATGCCAGTTTGCGTAGTCAAACTATAAAAATAATACTTCAAGAAACAAGAAAGATACTGGCATCACATACCATCAGTAAGTATTGTATAAATCGTCATAAATTTCACAGTAAAATAATATAACGAATCTCAGTGTTTTACACACACTACAATATTGAGTTGCCGCATTCAGGAACCTGCTTTTTCTTTATAGCGCGGTATCTAGTCGTAGCGCGCGGAGACCAATTATTATTGATCTTAAGGTCAGTACTCACATACGTACTCGATAGTTTTACTCGAAGTCGAGTAAAAATCAACGTGTGGACCGCAAAACTCACAGCTGCACGCAGGCTCGCACCGAGCCGGCTCGATGGAATTAAATGAAAGTATTTAAATAAAATACTGTATACCGGATTAAAACGCGATTTATTATTTAAATTATTTATCCCGACGTTTCGGATGCTTTTCAGCAACCGTGGTCGCGGGAGACTGAAAGATGACAGTTGTCTTATATTTGAAATGTCACAAAGTTGCCATATTTAATTCAATTAAATTAAAAAATAATCTATTAATTTAGGTAACACAATGTACATCTATGAACGTCATTAAAAAAATAATACATATTAAATTACTAATATTACTAATATTAAATGCTTCTAATTTTACATTTACTACCAGTTCACAAATCAAGGGCGTAGAGCGGACGAGAAGAACTGGCAAGAAACTCGCCGCCACTCTTTTTAATCGCCAAGTTTTTGTTTTACAATCTTTACATATTAACGCCATCTATTCCTACGCAGTTGATATTTACTGTAATTTTCTATATTATGACAATATTGACTAACGGTGTCCTCTTGTTTTTTAGTATGTTGGATTTGGGGCTTTAGATTTTTAATTACTGGATCCCAGGTGTTGGAAAGTCTCAAACCATCTTCTCTATTGAAGTTAGGATGTTTTTTAATTTCAATAGCCTCACGTACTAGTCTGGGAAAGAATCTACTTTCTTTTGCAAGGATTTTTGGTTGGTCGAAACGTATGTAGTGGTTTGGTTTATCCAGAGTGTGTTCACATACTGCTGATTTAGAGTGACGTCTGTTTTTGATATCCGCAATGTGTTCCTTAAGTCGGTTTGAAATGCTACGTTTAGTTACAGTAAATATCAACTCCGTAGGAATAGATGGCGTTAATATGTAAAGATTGTAAAACAAAAACTTGGCGATTAAAAAGAGTGGCGGCGAGTTTCTTGCCAGTTCTTCTCGTCCGCTCTACGCCCTTGATTTGTGAACTGGTAGTAAATGTAAAATTAGAAGCATTTAATATTAGTAATATTAGTAATTTAATATGTATTATTTTTTTAATGACGTTCATAGATGTACATTGTGTTACCTAAATTAATAGATTATTTTTTAATTTAATTGAATTAAATATGGCAACTTTGTGACATTTCAAATATAAGACAACTGTCATCTTTCAGTCTCCCGCGACCACGGTTGCTGAAAAGCATCCGAAACGTCGGGATAAATAATTTAAATAATAAATCGCGTTTTAATCCGGTATACAGTATTTTATTTAAATGTGTGATACTCGCGTTAATAAAAGACAATATTAAATGAAAGTAATTTCCTTCGCACCTACTCGAGGCGAGCCGTCGAGTTTGACTCAAGCGTGTGGACGTGGCCGCGAGTGGCGCGAGTCGAGCGTCAGTCCGACATTGTAAATCATCGTGAAAACGCTTGTAGAATAAAAAAAATGTATTTACGAGTTAATTCCAAAGGTGTTATAGAAGAATTCATTTAGGAACTGCGAGACTTGCTAAATGTAGCCACCGTCTCCTTTGTTGAACAGACATGTTTTGGCTCGAACGGTTCGGTGAATACTGAACGGTGCACGTCACTCGATAGTTTAATGCTGAATGTGTGGACGAAAGCCCATGCCATGGTTTTTACTCGACATGATAGCTCGATCGAGCAAAACCGTATGTGAGTACGGAGCTTTAGCACTGTTTATTTAAAAAAATAACAAACCAAAGACAACCGCATCTCCCTCATGTATCCTTCCACGTGCTGAGCCAGCTTTTACATACATTTTGACCCTGGGCGCGAATTGAACCTGTAACAAATAATTCTTATTTATAACGAATATTTTATTTTTAACCGCTTGGTTAAAATCGTTAATAACCGGCTACGCATCCAAATCTTCGCATCAAACCCGGATCACTTTCACATCACTTCTAAGACATGTAGGCGGTCTATATTGTACTAAAAGAAGGCTTGTTGACAACTAAATGAAATACCCGTTTTTAATTTTTCAGGCGGTTTTCAGATTGTTTATATATTATCTCCAAATCAAAATACCATCAAAACATAAATTGTAAAAAAAACAAGTCTTGCTCAGTCCTAACGTATAAAGTTATGAGATCCATATAATACCAAGTCGGTCAATTTATTCAGTCTCTACTGAAGGATCCTTCTGTCTTAAGTTATTACGTAATTAGCTAACCTAACAACATCTTATGGTGACCATATCAATATCAATATTAAAAAGCGTTTATGTTTAAAATAAATAGATTCACTTTGCCATCGCATAAAAATCGCATTAAAAAAAACATTTAAAATTCTAGTTTTATCCACAACGAAGTTATAGGGGGGTCGAAAATGGCCTGAACTACTTCAAGAAAATGATGGTACAGCCGTGCCGCTTGTTGCTCGACTTGCAGGTCGACAGCATATCATTGAATGATCATCATAACTACGACAAAAATCTGTCGATATCTGACTGTTAAATACAACCCAGTAAAAATGTCAGCAATTAAAATACTTAATTCATTCCCAACTTCCAACGAGCATTCGCTTCGGAAACGTTGATTTAAACGGCGCTAACTCTTTAACTTGATTAAGACTAGACTGTCGTGAAATGCATGCCATTTTGACACTTAACACACTGTAATACGGCTTCTATTGTGATGTTCGGATTTAGATTTTCTAAAGGAATATTTTACGTATTCCTTAACCCTGGTATAGGATTTAGTATGCTGTTTAACTTGGTTAAGTGAGCCCTGGATATGTTATAAATATTCTATCTCATGAAGTCCTTTTGGCTGTGAATATTGTTAGACGTGCATATACATTTGTTTGAGTGTGCGTAAGCTCGGAGCGCACGCTAAACATTACTACGCACACTAAGACAATGTATGTATATGTGCACGTCTGACAACATTCAAAAGTAAACGGACTTCGTGAGATAGAATATCATACAATAAGCTCCCGACACTTTTGCATTGAAATAACTAGATTACCGCAAAATGTTACTCAAATTGTTGTAGTTTATGTGCAAAAAACAAAAAAAAAACGAAAAATTATCTTAATTAAAAAACTATTTACATACATATATAAGTATATAGTACCTCTGTGCTTTATATAAAAATCGCAATTCATCACACCCATCAAAATATAAACTATTTGAGATACTAATATATTGAGAGAAAAGATTTTTATTTTCGTATGTTTGTAACGAATAAACTCAAAAACTACTGGACCGAATTTAAAATTATTGCACTAATAGAAAGCTACATTATCAGCAAGTAACATACCTATGTGTACACGCTGATAAATTGATAATGTACTTAGATGTAGTTTACACAAAAAATAGCCTTATTTTTTGTGTAAAGTACATCTACATTGCACTCGTGCGAAGCCGGGGCGTGTTGCTAGTATTTATAAATAATAATAATTAGGTTCTGCATTCAAATAGCGCGCCAACAATGTAAATTTTCAAAGATAAGAATTTTATTATTTAAATAAATAGTTCAAGATGAAACATAAAAAATATAGCTTTTTGGCTTATGGCAATAGAATGATACAATGCCCTTTCAAAACGACTCAACACTTCGGCTTTAAACTAATCCATTTTGCAAGGCTTCGTCTAGACTCGCGGTATCCGTTTAGTGATTATCGCTTAAAACGTTTAGGGGTGACATTTGCCTAACCCTTCATTAATTCAAGCGTATTTAGCTTTTTACTACACCTTAAGCTGTTTTTTCTATCGTATATCTTTTATCCATGGTATTATGTGACGTCTCGTGTAAACCGTATTAAAACAGGATCTCTGTTGATGTTAAAGACTGTGGCAGTTTTTTTTTTTTTCGTGGGGAAATCGTCAATGATACCCGCCACCTTGAGGGCGGTGACGGGTTATGTCGGACTCTCGCGACCGGACTCCCAAGGAGTCAAAACATCGCGAGCTAACCGACTAAAACCCCACGGTGGCCGTCTTCAGCGCTAGAAGTCGGAGAGCCCCGGGATCTCCAAAAAGACTGTGGCAGATGACCTATCATCGCCTGTCATGAGGCTGTGAAGGAAGGGAGGTGTGGTCTTCCTCCAACCTAAAGGGAGGATCCTCGACCAGTCGAACCACTGACTGGCCGGCCCTAAGGCCCCAGTGGTTGTAATCGAGATGTTGTCTATATACTCAGCGCTCGGAAATATTTGTATAGCGCGATTTAGGATTAGACGTCTTCGTGTTGATTCTTGTAGCCGATCATAGATGTCACTACAATGGACATTGTAAGTACACTCGTCGGTTCGGATCGACTTGTGTACGCATACTTTCTCGAGAGTTTTATGTTTTAGATTTGAAAAAATATGTACATGTATATTAACACTAGTTTCTAAGTGTCTACTTTTATTAATTTATAATAATCTATACTTCTATACTAATACATATTATATAGATTTGTATTTTGTATGTTATGAATAAACTCAAAAACTACTGGACCGATTTTAAAAATTCTTTACCAATAGAAAGCTACATTATCAGGGAGGCATGTTTTGTGTATAGTACATCTAAATTGAACCCGTGTAAGCCGGGGCGCATATCTAGTTTACAATTAAGCCTTAGCATGGCAATTCCAACTATTACTACAATACAGTTTAAGAAATGATTGATCAAACAAATCATAATAATTAAATTTCGTTTTAACTAGTGAATAGACTGCTTAATTCTTTGAAGGAGTAGACAGTTTACTAATATGCATAATGTTTATTTGTGCCTAAGAACTTTCTGGAATAAACAATGATACTAACTTAATGGATTATTTATCTGAACAATAATTACGTAATAATAATAACTACAGAACGTCCTAGGACGCATTAGTATCTGAAACAATACATAGATGTACGCTCGCGCGGTCGCATATTTTAGCGGGTACAATTTCTCAAACTGAATTATTTAGGGTAATGCATGCATGCTTTTAGTATTGGCGATCGGTGATTTAGTCGCTATTCAGAAGCAATATCGTTGAAATCACTTTCTCGTTTATTCGACTTCGATAAAGTCCAACAGTGCAATTATAAAACGAATTAACAAAAAAATTACTGTTTTCAGCGTTTCACTTAAAGAATGTTCAATCCTAGTAGCTAAGTAATTTAACGTAAAAGTTAAACATTTTAAAAGAAACGCTACAAAATAATTCCTTATCAACAGTATAAAATATCTCAGCGAACGACAATTACAATTTTATGTTAGACTAGCGATCTTGTATAGATTCTCTGTATACCTTGCATTATATAAACTTCTCAGTCGATTATTACTATTTTAACCGAGTCTTTGTAAGCTAAATCATTGTTGAAACGAGTGTCCATGGAGTTTCTTGCCGGTTCTTCTCCATGAGACCCACTTTTTGGAACCGTGCAACTAGACGTTTCATAAGAGCCTGCAAAGGCCTATTTGAAATAAAAAAACTTTTGATTTTGATTTTGATCCGGCCCGGCTTCGCAAGGGTGCATTATAGATGTACTATAAGTTCACTTAAAAAACTATGTTACTCGCTAATAATGTAGCTTTCTATTGGTGAAAGAATGTTTAGAATCGGTCGAGTAGTTTTAGAGTTAAATCGTAACAAACTAATCTCTTCTCTTTATAATATTAGTACCTATAATATACCTCAGCCACAGAACAATAGTCAATGATGCGCTGTCTATCTATGATATTGACAGACGAGCATTTCACTTTTTGGCCGGTGATAGTCGACCAAATATCAAAATATAAAAAAGTCGATCAGGCAGGTTTTATTGAAACAGACACATAAACATGTCTGCCCCATTTCCAAGTCCTGTAGTGGGGACTACAGGACTTTGAAATTCACTATTTCTACTTTAATAATATGTCATGAAGACGATGAAAACCATCTCACGCTATGACATGAAATTCCGTAGTTTAATAGGAGCATGCGGAGTAACAGAATTAATAACGCAAATAAAGATGTTTTGTACTAGTAATGTGCCGGATATCCGTATCCGTATCCGCGGATATCCGAGGGAGAAGAAAGATCCGTATCCGTACTTTTTTGGCGAATCTTTGGCTTATTAATTTTCAATACATAGATGAAATTCTATATATAGGTCATTATATACAAATGAGTGTAACTATTAGCTACAAGTGTCACTAGGTAGCGACAGAATATCAGCGCTGTGTTGTATCGTTGGCAGCACAGCATATGCTGAATCGCCGCCTGTTAAAGCTGCCACACAATTAATTAGTAAGTTAGTTTAATATAACTCATATTATGTGGAGCTTAAATAAAGAGATTTAATTTGTTTGATTTTGTTTTTTGTTATATAGTAATGAAGAACGATCAAATACACCTTGTGCACCTTGGTTTTTTACCTTTATATTGCTAACTACATAAATAAATACATAATAACTAAATAAATTCGCGGCTTCCCTGGCAACTTGCGCTGTGCAAGTGTGTGTATCTCATTTTACACTAATAGTAAAAACTCCATTTTCTTTTGCATTGTATAGAATCTCTGTATACCTTGCATTATATAAACTTCTCAGCCGATTATTACTATTGTAACCGAGTCTTTGTAAGCTAAACCATTGTTGAAAAGAGTGTCCATGGAGTTTCTTGCCGGTTCTTCTCCATGAGACCCACTTTTTGGAACCGTGCAACTAGACGTTTCATAAGAGCCTGCAAAGGCCTATTTGAAATAAAAAACTTTTGATTTTGATTTTTGAAATAAATACATTCAAGACCACGCGCATCGACACCGATTGAGTAATCCGCGTATCTTGACACCAAATATCCGTATCCGGATCCGTATCCGCGAAGATACATTTTTTACTGCACATCACTAATTTGTACTATCTTTTCCCAATAAAAGCAACATAAACTAAACGTATCTCATTTATACAAACTATATACATTATGTCCGCATAAAACCAGATGGTAAGGTTTTATTGACACTAAACAAAGGTCGACTAATTCGCCTTTTCGTGTGCAAACCGCGTGAACGGTACTCTCCCCTTATGATTAATGAAAAAGGTTTTATACGACGTACGATCGAGGTTTTATATTAAGTTATATGATGATTTGTTGAATTAACTCATTAATTAGAGAGAGATATTTAATATTGTACTTTTAATTTAGTCAAATTCGGAAATACCGTGAAATGTATGCACTTTTCAGTTTCAGTTTATGGATTTCCGAATTCTAGAAGTAAAAAGTATGTTTTGAAGTAATTCGAGAAACAACCAGAGTACAACTGTCGAGGATACCTTTAGAGTACTTTATTGTCCGAAAACAATCCGATAAGACTTCCGAAATTCAAAATGAACATGTCTTTCCAACTTATTTTACAAAAATATGATATATTTTTTGTTAGACATTTAAATTACGCCATTCGAAAGAGCACCCTTGAAAATAGTTTAGAAATTTTCATGGTATTTACCTTATGATTATTATCAAGTCGAAAAGTCGACTTCTGAAAAGTGTTTTTGGGACGTTAAAGGGTTAAGCCAAGCGAAATGAGTCAGGTCCAGTTGTGATCAAGTTCCCCCTTGCCCTTGGTGTTGCTGAGTACGTGTGGTGGGGGCCGCGCGTGTTCGTATAGCAACTCAGGGAGGACGGCATATACATTGTAGGCCGCGTATTGCCGTTGATTTAAATGAGAAGTGCCGGTGAGGGGCGGAGCGCGCGTGGGGGCACCGTGAGAGTTCCTCTTTGGAGATCCCGGGGCTCTCCGACTTCTTGCGGTGAAGACGGCCACCGTGGGGTTTTAGTCGGTAAGCTCGCGATGTTTTGACTCCTTGGAGTCCGGTCGCGAGAGTCCGACATAACCCGTCACCGCCCTCAAGGTGGCGGGTATCATTGATGATTTCCCCACGAAAAAAAAAACCCATTTCAAAATTGGGGCAGGCCCATTTCTATGTCTGTTTCACTGATCATTTTGCAGGTAAGTAAGGTAGGTGATTAGGTTTCACTGCACTGCCCGACCGAAAGATTTATTTTTAATTTTGTTTCCCCGGCATTCAAACCAAGGAACTTCAGCGCTAAATGCTTCGCGTTCACCTCTGAGGCACGGAGGCTCAATTTATAGGTAGAGAAGAGATAAAAACATCTTAAAATCGAAGACATCAATAAATATCGAATAAGGGAGCCGATTTCTTGCACACATAAATTAGGCTTAACCAATAAACGAATAAAAGAAACGCAATAAAGAAACAGATGGTAAAAAAATCCCGACCACAATTTTTTTCCTCGGTAAATTTTCCCACAAACGTCCGGCGTAAGCTGAACTCTGTGTTGCTATAATTACAGGGAATTGTCAGGAGTTTCTGCTGATGAGGTAGGTCAGGTTAATCTGGTCACGTGTTTACTGGTAAAGTGAAAATAAGAGGCGAGTAGTGTTCTAATTTTGTGACAATATGCTAGAACGTTCAGGCAGACCGTATTTTGTGACAGATTATTACGCCTTAATGAAAATTGTAGTTGTGACAGGGGATGGTGATATTTGTATAGAGGTTTTGAGGACTATAAACGAGCAATCCGCCCCAGCTTCGCACGGGTGCAATATATGTACACAAACAATACTCGCTGATACTAGCTTTCTATTGGTGAAAGAATTTTTAAAATCGGTCGTGTAGTTTTTGAGTTATCGTAACAAACAAATATTTTCTCTTAATTATATTAATATAGAAGAACCGGCTCAAAAACTTGCCTACTATCAACCTATATGGCTAAGTAGTATTGCGCTAAATTCCGGAAGTCCGGGTTTGAATCTCGATGAAACAAACGAAAAAAAATCAATGAGGTAGGGTTTTTTTTAGGTATGTTAGATATTGACAGTCGAGCATGAGGTTCACTTGATGGTAGGTGATACCTTAGCCACAGAATATCAGTCAATGATGCGCTGTCGACCAAATTTTTACTTCGAGTATTCGGAAATCCATAGACTAAAAAACCGAAACACGCAATATGCACTTCACGGTTTATTCCATCTATGAACGGTGGTTCGTTACCCGGTTCTACATATCTAAGCAAAATCAAATAATAACTTCAACTATTTTATCGATAACTTGAACTCGGATATCCAGACGATTAATTACAATGCAGTATTCAAATCGACAGTGATTAACTGGAAAATTTTCCCTTCGACTTTCCCACCAAACTCAATCAAAGTAATAAATCGTTAAGAACTTAACTTACAACTTCCCTTACCAATCCATTAGGTATCGCGATGTTTTTACGAGCGAATGGACTTTATAATCGAGTTACCGGAATCGATTGTTGAATCGAAAAATTGCTGGATTGTCTATTTGATTGGGATTCTTTGAAACGTTTGCGTTTTTATTGCCATTTTTATATTTATAGAGAATAATTAAAGGTTAAATTAACATGAAAAAATCATGGATTAAAAGGAAATTTGTTCATAATATTATCTTCTTTTTCTTTTAATTAATGACAACTTCCATTAAAGACGAATTCTGCCAAGTCCAGTATTTTTGGAAGATTCAGAAGGAGTGTAATCACGGTCAGACTGTTAGGTGACAGCTTTCTGAATTGGAAATTCACAAAATTTCGACATTAACATCTTCTAAATATTTATACAGTTGATCCTACAGTTATAATCCACTTGAATATGGCAACACTGGATATTCGTGTCTTTTTAAGTTTCAGTACTTCTTTCAGTTTCTGTTCTAATTATTACATAACAGGTGTTGTTGATCCTCAAACCATATAAAACGAAATGCATTTTAAGCCGATGTTGTTTCATAAATATTAGGTAAAAGTAGATTGTTATTTGTACCAAAGACAACATTATCTTCTAAAAAGATATAAACGAATATGACTTTTTGTAACATGTTTTTTTATGATCATAGATAAGGAAAAAGTGACAGAGGCAACATAAGCGCTGGGATGACGAACAGAAGAATATAGCAGGAAGAACTTCGCATGGAATAGCACGTAATGGAGAAAGTTAGATATCTTGGTCAATCAGCCGGCCTAGCATGACAAGCGCGACAAAATTTTGTCTACCGTTTTCTCGTGTTTTAATCGACTATCGCTTTATTTCTTTCGGATCTAACATGACAATTACACTTAAAACTAGACTTTTAATATCAAAAATAGATATATTTGTCGATCGAGATATCTTTTCTATCAAAACTGTCGATGTCGAGATATAATATATCGAGATATCTTACATCTTAGTTTGTCTTCTATCGTCCGCGACATATCTCGTGGCGGTCATGCTAGGCTGGCAGCAAGCAGACGAAGAGATCTAATTTAGATTTTACTTAAGAATTAAATGCAACTGTAATTTTTTTGTCTGAATAAAATGCTAAATTATAAACATTTTTTTTTTTTTTGAACTCAATCGAAGATTTTTAACCATGGCAATTCTCATTGTTTATAGCCTCATAAACGTTCAATTAACTTGCTCAAATAACTGTTTCCTAACAAACCGTTAACGTTAAAAAATAGCTGCTCCGATGTTCCCTAAAAATGGCATAATTTGGCGAGGCGATTAAGCAGACGTTTAAGATTTTATGCGAAAAGTTTGCTGTGTTGGCCATCTTGTTTGCATAATTTAAGTGTTATGCTTAACGTAGTCAGCGCCTAAAATATACAGGGTATATTCTAATATATAAAACAAACCTTGGCCTGATAAAGAATCAATTCAATGACCTGATTATGATATTATTACCAGTATAGTTTTAATCCCATCGAAAACATAAATTGTAAAAAGAACCAAGTCTCGCAACTCAGTTCTTCTACCGTAAAAAGTTGTGAGATCCATATAATACCAAGTCGGTCAATTTATTCAGTCTCTACTTAAGGATCCTTCTGTCTTAAGTTATTACGTAATTAGCTAACCTAACAACATCTTATAGTGACCATCAATATCAATATTAAAAATCTTTTGTTTTAAATAAATAGATTGACTCGGCCATCGCATGAAAACACATCGCATGAAAAGTAGTACACATTATATTAAATTAGATTATTTAGTGCGATTGCCAAATCAGTCTATTTATTTAAAACATATTTTTTTTAAATATTAATATTGATATGGTCACTATAAGATGTTGTCACAAGACACAGGAGAAAGAGCACGCAATAATTTATACACAGCGTCATGATCGTAGAACAACGACGGTTCTGATTTTTTACGATTTTTGTTTTATTGTATAAAAATCTTTAAAAAAATGTCAATTCTCAACAGAACAAACAAAAAATTGGAGTTTGATAAAAACAATGAAGTTACTGCCTAGAATAACAGCGGTTCTGCTTTTTCAACGCAGTACAAGAACGCGTATTATACTTTCATTGTACTACGTCTTCCCCTCAGCCTTCCCTCGCGGTAATCAGTATAAAGTATTAAAAATACACCAAACATGATATTGCCGAGTTTGAACCCGAATAGATTAGCCGTGTTTTAATTATGCATAAAAAACGACTTATTAATCTTTAAGACGCTCTCCTGTAAAGTAGCCGTTTTGCAGATCCGCCGTAGTTCTACGATCACGACGATAGGACGTATACATACCTTCAACTTGATGGTTGTTGCCTTATAAGCTCTATCCGCTGTATTTTGCGCTTGACATACAAACGTTTGATTGTGGTGTTGTCGCCTCGGACGGAGCCGTAGTATTGATCTAAGAGAAAATAAGACTATTAATAGGAGATAATAAACTGATTCAGTCTTAATTGCTGGTGTTGACAAATTATTTTTAAATTAAATGAAAAAAATATATTTTTCACATACAAGTATACCATTATTGTACATGTATGTACGTTCTTCAAAAGGACCAGGTCAAAAGTACTCGAAACCGAGTAGTGCGTATGAAAGCATTGATGAAAGTAGAAGAAGCGAAAGTGGTATGTAAGGATCGGAGCATATGGAATTCCGTGATCTCTGCCTACCCTAATGGGAAAAAGACGCCATGTATATGTATGTACTAGGTTATAGATAGGTGTATTCACTTCATATCCATCTACGACCAGTGGCTTCATTACCTGTTTTTATGTTAAATATCAACAGACGTGCTTGGTGATACCTCAGCCACAGAACATCAGGCAATGATGCGCTGTCAACCTACTTTTTACTTCGAGCATTCGGAAATCCATAGACTGAAACCGAAACGCGCAATGTGCACTTCACGGTTTTTCCATCTATCACGGTGGTTCGTTACCCGGTCGGAATTTCTATATTCCTCACACCCGATCAATGCTCGAAGTTACCAGACGTGGGGAAAACATGCTTACAGAAATCAATAAACATGTTGTCCCGTTGGGATTCGAACTCACTACCCATCGATGCGCACGGCAGGTGTTCTACCGAACGCGGCAACCAGAACCAGACGTAAAGAAAAACATGTGTATATATCACGCCAAACTTCTAGCAGCTCTTGAAGTTCAGGCACATAATATTTAAGTCTATTTAATATTATTTTTATCGCGTTAAAACTTACTTATAAGGAGTCGTCGACCTAGGCGAACGTACCTCGATCAGATCGGGGACGTTCTGCAAAAGGGCCAGGTCAAAAGTACTCGTAACCGTCGAGTGTGTATGAAAGCATTGATGGAAGTAGAAGAAGCGAAAGTGGTATGCAAGGATCGGAGCATATGGAATTCCGTGATCTCTGCCTACCGCAGTGGGAAAGAGGCGTGATGTATATGTATGTATGTATGTAAAACTTACTTAATGATGTGACATTCACTTCTCACTCATAAATTATGTACAAATAATAAATTACACCTATATTCTGCTACTGAGACGACTCTTGCCAAGTACAGAGCGTACTAGAAGTGGCGTGATTTATATAGAAACTAGCTGCTGCCCGCGACTTCGTCTGCGTAGAATTAGTACTAAGGATAGCTTATTTTTTAACCGAGCTGTTTTTTCAACAATCTCCGCTTAATGGCGCTCCACTCAAGTTAATGTTATCGTGATATTTTTTAAACTATTCGTCCAAATTACTTAGTGTAAAAGACAAAGTTGATCCATGTTAAATACTAAAAGCGAAAAATATATCAATTATTATGATAAGAATTAGCTAAATACTCTAAAAAGTGCAATTGAAAATATGAATCAAATTTAAATGTATTTATGGCTCATAGTTTAGTGTATATTGGCTTCCACATAAAAGATAGATATATGCTATCGCGGACTTTTATTTAGAACTATTTAAAACAAACAATCCCACCATACATTTTATTCTTGTAACTCCAACGGTTTAGGCAGCGCACGCCAAGATAGCTCTCAGAAGGCAGGAAATTTTTCAGAGTTACTTAATACTTATCGTAATATTATGGCCAATATACAAAAACTGTTTATAAATTATAGCCTATGTGTTATTCTGATATATGGGCTATATTACTGTAAAGTTTCATCGAAATCCGTTCGGTAGTTTTTGCGTGAAAGAGTAACAAACATCCATACATCCATCCATCCATCCATCCATTCTCACAAACTTTCGCATTTATAATATTAGTAAGAAAGTAAGAATAAGATAAGATAAGATTAGTAAGAAGTAAGATAAGATTTACAAACATGGCATCAAAAATTACCTGGCAGTATATCGCCTTCCATCAGACATCTCTTCAACAGTATAAGTGACTCCCTGGGTCAGCACACCACCTTCGTTATCCACCCATGTTATCTACAATCAATAAGTAATATTCTAACTAATTATGATATTACATATAACAATTAAACGTAGCAGTGAGAGGTATTTATGGTAACAGATATAAATCACAGGTATTCAAAGATAACAGATAACAGTTGTTCCTGTGATTGTGATATAACTGTTATTGAAAATAACATGCAATACTAAATAACAACTGTTCAACAAATACTAGTAACAGCCAAGCCATTACAAAACAACTATGATTGTTACCTAGGTTTAAAGAATTTATTTTTCATTAAGACTAAATACAGTCACTTACATGAAAAATATTTAAAAACTATGTAATCTACGGCGACCTGAATATAAAATACGCGTGCAAGAACGTATACAAATAGATTAATACAAAACTTTTGACAAAATACATATAGAAGAAGGGAAAACATCATATTTTGAGACACTATATATACTACCTGTCTCAGTTAAATTGACGGGCTCGTTGGCGCGTTCGGTAGAACACCTGCCGTGCGCATCGATGGGTCGTGGGTTCGATTCCCACAGGGAGCACATGTTTATAATTTTCTGTAAGCATGCTTTCCCCACGTCTGGTAACTTCGGGCATTGATCGGGTGGGAGGAATATCTAAATTCCGACCGGGTAACGAACCACCGTTCATAGATGGAAAAGCCGTGAAGTGCATATTGCGCGTTTCGGTTTCAGTCTATGGATTTCCGAATGCTCGAAGTAAAAAAAATTAGGTCGACAGCGCATCATTGACTGATGTTCTGTGGCTGAGGTATCACCTACCATCAAGTGAACCTCATGCTCGTCTGTCGATATCTGACATAAAAAAAAAAAAAAAAAAAAAAAACATCTATTATTGTCGTATGTCTTTAGTATCTAAATAACAGACTGCTATTTAATAACAGATATTTGCATTTGTTATAATTGAGTAACAGTAACAGGAATAACAGATATCATGTTAGACCTGTTATCACCCAAGTCTAATTAAACGGACTATACCATAAACAAAACAAAGTAAAATCACACATATACACAACAATGTTTGAGGATTCAATTTTTGAATTCGTTTTCCTAATTTAAGTAAAAACGCATTTCATAAAAGGAATAACTTCTGGATTCTCCGAACGGATAGTGATAAAAAAATGCAATATGCGTGTTCTGTATTGAGAGATGAATTATTAAAAATAAGGTTTTTATTTAAAAATTGAATGGCATTTGAGACGTATACATTTTATTATATGGCTTATGAGTCCGTTGGAATAGTCTTCATTTTTCTTATGATGCTCAACTCATTCGCGAAACAGAATTAATTTCATACATTTTTATTCATACGTACTTATAATTTCTAGTGTATTTATCTAAATTTTAATCCTACTGCAACTATAATTTCAAAGAATAATTTTTATATTTAATATATAAAAGAGATTCCCACCTATATATTGACTCATCACGATATCTCTGGAACCATAAGGCGTAGCGACTTTAAATATGGTAGGAATATTCCTTTCGCCGAGTAGAGGTCAGCTAAGAACGGATTTTACGAAATTCAACCCACAAGGGGGGTTGCGGGGGCAATTGCTAGTATTTAATAAATCCCTACTTAATAAAAGAGTATTCGTAATATAAGAGTATTTTTACACATATAATTTTTAAAATAAAACATAGGTCGACAGCATATCACTAAATGTTGAAATTACTGATAGGCAATAAGACCGCTTTTAATGCCTTAATAATTAAGCTTAGTTTTTAAGTTAGGTACTCATGCAGGTATATTTTGTAATCTAAGGTAATTAATGAATAGCTTACTTCAGCAGCCGGTTTTCCCCCAACAGAGACGCACTCCAAGTCTACATCTCTGTCTTCAACAGCCTGCAGTACTGGTCCTTTGAGGATCTTGGGAGGTTCAGGTGGAACTAATACCATGAGGCGAGCGTATCTTGATCTAATTGCTGCTTCTCCTGTTAAAATAATGTTAAGTAAAATTACGTGTAGAGGAGAACAAAACTAAAATACGAAGTTAGGCTGATGGATCGTACATTTTTCTTTTTTTTATAGTATAGGGTGCAAACGGGCAGGCGGCTCACGTGATGGTAAGTGATCACCGCCGCCCATAGACATCCGCAACACCAGAGGGCTTGCAGGTGCGTTGCCGGCCTTTAAGAAAGATGTAGGCTCGCTTCTTCTATTACGAAAATCTTATGATCCGATGATCGATACGTCGTTCGCAATTAGACATTTTGTCTTTCGTTTGACATTACTATGATCGTAATTATAATCGTAAATTGAATTGAACATGTTTTCTTAATAAGTTAAAATATAGAAGTTTCGGCATTCAAGTTTGATAGACCTCCAAACTGTCACGAACAACTATCGAAACAGAATTCGAATCGTCGATTTATTTGAAGTTCGAATTTATTTGAAATTAAACAAATGACAGTTTGAAAATACAAATACTTTCTAGCTAGTTTTTCGAGCTAGGCCCACTGTAAGATTTCATTATAAACGAGTATATAATATTTTAAAAGGTCAACAACATATCTGAGACTATTAAGTCGCGGATGTCTATGAGCATTGGTGATTACTTACCATTAGGTAACAGGGTTACCTGTTGTCTGCTTTGTAATAAAAAAACAGTATAAAAAATCACCAGTGTACACTCCAAACGTATTTTTCTATCTTCAATACATACTAATTCTAGTACATGAATATATTCAACTACCAACACGTGTACACTTTATAAAAATACAGAATACATCACGACAACTTGACAATATTTCCTTGTAATAATTAGAACTTAAGTGTAGCACGACTATAGCCAGAATACCCTTTTTCTTATACTTCACTTAACAGCTAGATATTAGTCGATACAGTTTCCTGACTTTGAATGAATGAAAAGAACGAATGCAATGACGAATGATCTGACGTATGAAATGAATGAATCATATAGTATGGAGGGTAGAGATAAGGAGAAATCTCTCTTATGGGGCTTTACTTTCAAAAGTGTCCATGATAAGCTGTTAGATTATAGTTCCAAAACCAACTAAAAACTTAAAAAGGCGCTGATGACCACTGATGGTTCGATGTGAATTATGCCAAACGGAAATAGTAAAGTACAGAAGTAGTTGTACTGAATAGAGTAGTTTATAAAAATAAAGTAAATGAGTATGCAATTGAAAACGTCATTATTCAAAAGAATTCTGAAATTTTTAAAATTATTGTTATATATTTAATCAATGTAAGAAATTACTTTACAACTAAATTTTTGAAAGTCGTTACGGACCGGATATATATCTTTCTTCGTTTCATTCTGTCCTACTCTAACAGTTTTAGGCGCTTTCTTTCAAATGCAGTCATTAGCTTACAGCAGCGCCACCATAATATCACATGACTTTATGGACACTTCTAATATACTAAGAGATTACTCCTTTTCTCTACCCTCCATATCATATAGCTTCCGTAATAATAACAATTGAACATCTGAATTAAATACACTTAAAATCATCAAAGTAAACTCATTATACCTAATGAAAAAAAAAATATTTCCTTTTCAACCCTAAATTTGATTACAATATACGATTTTAAGTTTTAAATTTACAGTCTAAAAGAAAATTACAAAGTAAAAATAAATTTAAAATACCACGAAAAATTATAAAAACGTGTACTACACGATGTTGAAAATGCGAATCGCCGGTGATCCAAAACAATACTAGCGGGAATTTTTAGTTGAGAATTTGTAGCAAATGTTTCAAAGGACTGCGTAAAAATACATTTACTTTGTTGTAAATTTGGATGAAATTTAATATGAAGGAAAGGTTTTTATTTACAAATTTATTTTTAACAGGTAAATTCTGTGAAAAATGAATATATAACTAACGATACATTTTCAAGGTTAAATTAGTGCTATTCGTAAATTATTTCCACGAAATATGCATAGATGGCGCTCATTACTAACACAGAACATCGGTCAATGATGCGCTGTCGACCTATTTTTTACGTCGAGCATTCGGAAATCCATAGGCATAATGAAAAATGAACATCACGGTTTTTACGTAAATGAACGGTGGTTCGTTACCCGGTCGGAATTTCGATATTCCTCGCACCCGATTTATGCCCGAAATGACCAGACGTGGGGAAAATATGCTTATAGAAATATATCCGGGTAGAATGAAAAGTGACAGGTATTTTGAATTTTCACAAAGTTGCCATACTATTATGTAATTTTAGTAATATTAGTAGTAATCGTATTTTTTTTATTATCTTAGTTAATTACTTAAAGATGTCATATGGAACATGATGTAATGGTTGCAGCTCCTTTCAAAACATTTGTAAAACAAAAACTTGGCGATTAAAAAGAGTGGCGGCGAGTTTATTGCCAGTTCTTCTCGTCCGTTCTACGCCCTTGATTTGAGAACTGGCAGTAAATGTGAAATTAGAAGCATTCAATATGTATTTTTTATTGACGTTCATAAGTGTACATTGTGTTACCTAAATGAATAAATGATTTTTGAATTTGAATTTGAATTTGAATTAGTAATTTTCTATATTGTGGCAATAACGTTATGTTGGTATGGTAACTACAACAGCCAGAACCGATTCCTACTCATTTCACTTGGCAAACTTATTTATATTTTTTTAAAATAAAATGTCTCTTTTAAAGGGGTGTACTTTTTTGTTATTTTTGCGGAATAGCTGGTAGTCCAGAGGTCGCTCCGGGGGCATACTGAAAACCGGCGCTCCGTCGACAAAAAATTGTCGGAGCATATGCTGAGTGTGTTTCCCTTCCACATGGCTAGTGTATTTAATCTTTTAGCATTATAATTTAATATAATATGTTTTTTTTTTATGTCAGATATCGACAGACGAGCATGAGGTTCACTTGATGGTAGGTGATACCTCAGCCACAGAAAATCAGTCAATGATGCGCTGTCGACCTAATTTTTACTTCGAGCATTCGGAAATCCATAGACTGAAACCGAAACGCGCAATATGCACTTCACGGTTTTTCCATCTATGAACGGTGGTTCGTTACCCGGTCGGAATTTAGATATTCCTCCCACCCGATCAATGCCCGAAGTTACCAGACGTGGGGAAAACATGCTTACAGAAAATTATAAGCATGTGCTCCCGGTGGGATTCGAACCCACGACCCATCGATGCGTACGGCAGGTGTTCTACCGAACGCGCCAACGAGCCCGTCAATGGAATAAATGTTTGAGTTTGAGTTTGAAAACCATGGGAAACCACATACTAATGTTAAAGAATGATAGAAGACTCGTGATGCAGACCTGGTTCGGCATATTCACCAATAATCGAAGCAATTTTTGCGGAGGTTGAATTTTTTTTGAAGTGATCTCTTTTCAACTCCCTCTGTACGTATGCAAAAGCTGCGTTATTAAATCAAAGTATCACTTACGGAAGTATATCCCAACTCTACAATTGGACGCTATTAAGCAATACTGTGTCAAACCACACTTGTTGCTTGGTTGCTTTTTTGAGAAAATTGAGTTTGTAGTTTTAATTAGTTTTTATTAAACTTATTTTAAAAAGTAACATAAATAAGAGATTTTTTTGTAATTATTATTATTGCACTAAATGTATGTCCTTCTTCTTGGTAGCAATCAAAGTAATAGAATTTAGTGCATTATTATTAAATATTCTAAACATGTTAGGATTTCTTTAAATAAAATACTGTATACCGGATTAAAACGCGATTTATTATTTTTATTGTTTAAATTATTTAGTCCAGTCTCCCGCGACCACGGTTGCTGAAAAGCATCCGAAACGTCGGGATAAATAATTTAAACAATATAAATAATAAATCGCGTTTTAATCCGGTATACAGTATTTTGTTTAAATGTGTGATACTCGCGTTAATAAAAGACAATATTATGTTAGGATTTCGTGCCCACTAGTTTTTTCCAATATTTTTGCTCTTAAAACGATTTAAATATTATATATCTCTTTTGTAATATGTACTCCAGCTAATAAGGAAGCGATTGACCTATCAACATTTACATATTTATCATTTTGTGGGTTGCCACAGTATTGCATAACAGCGTCCAATTATTACTCTGTATTCGCGTCGCAAACAAAAGACGATCTTAAACTTTCATCGGACGTTGACTTAGGCTTACTATAAACATAGAACTCAACTAATTAAGCCGTATATAAGGCTTCTTACTGCCTTAGACGCGCCTTAAATGGATTAGGAATGCCTTGAGAGACGACGTTTTAACAGCTTTATGGAAGAACAAAATTCTTTTAATATAGATTTTTTGTTCAACATGTTTTAAGTGTAATTATAAATTTAGTCCATCTACATGACTCATTGTCATTCCTCCCTACCGGTCCTGGGTTCGAATCCTAGGGAAACAAGTATTAAAAATAATAATGTGTTTCGCTCGGCAACAGATAGCTGATCACCTATTTGCTTGTAAATAAGCAATGTTTTTCAGCAGCTGTACTCACGGCATACAGAAAAGTGACAACTGTCTGATTTGAAATATCACAAAGTTGCCATATTACCGCCATCTATTCCTACGGAGTTGATACTTAATGTAATTTTCTATATTATGACAATATTGACTAACGGTGTCCTCTTGTTTTTAGTATGTTTAATTACGGATTTAAAACCTCAAGTCACAGCAACTGGCGACTCAGTTGCTCTCAAGAGTTCAACTTAGCACTGGTAGTATTGTATTCACCTAATGGCGACTGTTATAGACAGTTACACAAACACATAAGTAAAAATAAAAAACAAATTAAATATATTATTCCATACGATAGACAAACATAAAAAAAATAATATTTCATGTCTCCCCGCGACCACGGTTGCTGTAAAGCATCCGAAACGTCGGGATAAATAATTTAAACAATATAAATAATAAATCGCGTTTTAATCCGGTTTACAGTATTTTATTTAAATGTGTGATACTCGCGTTAATAAAAGACAATATTAGAATATTTCATCCCGCTACATGATTAGGGTAAGATGAGAATGCTGAGGTGGATGTGTGGAGTGACAAGATTAGATACGATAAGAAATTACTATAGTATAAGATGAAGTTTGAGAGTAGCGCGAGTGAATGAAATATTGAAAGGTAATCGTTTAGCTTGGTATGGGCATGTTATGAGGAGCGATGAAAAACATGTATCTAAAAAAGTTTTGAATATGAAGTAGGCAAAAAAAATAGATTTACTGTGTGAAGAATGATATGTGTTTGAGAGGTGTGACTGATGATATGGCGAGTGAAAGAAGAGAATGGAAAAAGAGAACATACTAGTAGAACATACTAGAGCGCCGACACCAAATAAAAGAAAAGGGCAAGAAGAAGAAAAAGAAGATGATTAGGGCGTCCCTACCCAGATTTTTTGATTTGGTCTCATTTTCTTCATTAGTATAGCCGTACGAAGCAGGGTCGTACAGCCAGTAGCCTATATTATAATAATATAGGTAACTTAAAAAGACATTCAAAGAAATCGTTTTTATATTAAATTGAACTAACTCCGGGCTTTCAAGAGACAATAAACTCGTCAACTTAGATAGTAAAATATCTTCGAATTTAATACTCTGTTTTATGGTAGAGCAAAAAAAAAAAAAAAAAACAACATGTAGATCAGATTATTAACCTTTGTAAGATTAGATTAAGTTTATATTTGTTTTTTATATATTAAGGAAATAAAAGGCTTTTTATTTTATTTTATTTTTATTTATTTATGGTAGAGCATAAAAATCTCAAATATTATCCGATAATTTGGAAGTGTCTCAAAGGATCCGAATATTAAATTGAATTCTTTGTTCGAACCATGAGGCATACACAATTCTGAGAAAACACAATTTCTTCTAATCGAAAAAAGGGTTTTAGATGCCATTTGTTTTTTTTAATTAATTAATTTATATATGTACTCGTAGATATTTATAGGATTATATTTTTTTGTTTTTTACTCTGATTTTCGGTTACCCACTAAAAAAACACCACAGCCCACTTTCCACATTTAAGGGATCCAGGGATCCCAGGGAAAAATATATATTTTTTTAAATATAATACATTGCACCCGTAATACGTGCATAGAAAATTATAAACATGTCGTCCCGGTTCGAACTCACGACCCATCGATAGGCACGTCAGTGTTCTACCGAACGCGCCAACGAGCCTGAAGTATCTTAGAACTTTAGAAGTAAAAACCCTCTCAGAATACAGCCAAAATAGTATCACAATCATCTCAAATTATCAAGAAAACCCTTTTTCTTATAGTAACATTTAATTAAACTTGAATCAAAAATACTACTCCGCTTTAACTAAAACTAGAATCTACACCCGGTTTTGTGTGGAATCGTGGGACAAACAGTAGGGACATTGGACGAACAACTTCCAAGTTACCACTGCGCTGTGTAAATTCGGTTTTGTAGTATGGGACAAGTCAAAGGTTTCATAAAAAATGTCAAACTAAGCTGAATAAACATAAACTGGTAATGAGATATTCTTAATCATTTCTGATTTTTTTTATTTACTAACAAGTACAGAAACAAACCAAATATACATAAGACACAGGCATCATTGGAGCGGAGCGAGCGAAGCTGCCATGGAGATACTCAAATAACAAATGGCCGATTTAAAATTTACATGGACGTTTGGGTCGGGGATTTGAATGATATTTGGTGGGTGGTAGATGGGATCTATGGTATAACAATCAGGGTCAATTGGGCCCTTGTTAAAGAGATATTAAGCGCCAAAGTTGGAAAGTATAGTATAGTAGAAATATATAAGTAACATGGACATGAAATTGCTATATGTTGAGGCGGAGTGTCTTATATTTATGGCGGCTATCTATGACTCACTAAAACGAGAAAAAATTAAATGAATGCCTGAGTTTCTTTATATCTTTTGATCATGCATTACAATATGTATGTTAATAGCAAGGACTCCTAACAAATAAATTCCTATCGATTGCAATTTACCATTATATAGAAAACTAGTAATACGCTCCGAATTCGCACGGGTGCAATGTACAAGTACTGTACACAAATGTATGTTACTCACTGATTATGTAGCTTTCTATTGGTGAAATAATTTTTAAAATCGGTAAACTAGTTTTTGAGCTTATTCGTTACAAACATACAAAATATTATTTACTCTTTATAATATTAGTGTAGATGTGGATGGATACAATTTTTGTTTTTATTCACTCTTGATAGAGTGGTCGTGTTGAAGGTGATGGTTGTGGAACCACGCCTTCATCATCCTTTCTTCCAAAGGCAGTTATTTGACTTACATGGCTTCTCCATTTCATGCGATCACTTGTATTGCGAGCACATTGCACTAAAGTAAAGTTTTGACGGGCTCGTTGGCGCGTTCGGTAGAACACCTGCCGTGCGCATCGATGGGTCGTGGGTTCGAATCCCACCGGGAGCACATGCTTATAATTTTCTGTAAGCATGTTTTCCTCACGTCTGGTAACTTCGGGCATTGATCGGGTGGGAGGAATATCTAAATTTCGACCGGGTAACGAACCACCGTTCATAGATGGAAAAACCGTGAAGTGCATATTGCGCGTTTCGGTTTCAGTCTATGGATTTCCGAATGCTCGAAGTAAAAAATTAGGTCGACAGCGCATCGTTGACTGATGTTCTGTGGCTGAGGTATCACCTACCATCAAGTGAACCTCATGCTCGTCTGTCGATATCTGACATAAAAAAAAAGTAGACTGTGGCCCACTAATAAGAAATTCTTTCACCAATATAAAGCTGCATTTTCAGCGAGTAATATAGGCTATATTTCATGTTCGTCCGCTTATAAATTACACCACACACGCTAGACAAAACCACAGTAGCGAACAATTTGCAAGTTTGTTTGCTTTGACCAGTCGAAAGCGCTTCGTTTCTTAACAGTTATAGGGTTTTTTATGAATGTGTACGTAATGGCTTTGACAATAGGCCGGCGGACTATTGTCAAAGAAGCATATTTATGAAACAATTCAAATAGCTCTATTTAGTTTTACTGCTGTAAAAAACCTTTTAAAGACTCTAAAGTCTGAAAATATATATTGTGTGGTTTTTTAATGTCACTGTCCGTTGGCAAGCGTGATGCGTTTACCACGGGAGGTCCTGGATTCGAATCAAAGCGGAAAAAGAATATAAAAAATCTTGTTTCGGTCGGGCAGGGCATATAAGTCAAATAATTTACTTACATGCAAAGAAAAATGATCAGTGAAACAAAAACCGAAATGGGACGAAACTATTATTAACAGGGCGTCACAGTGGGATTCAAACCCGCGACCCATCGGAGAACAATGTGTTCTACCAAACGCGCCAAGGAGCGTAAAAATACGACAAGACTCGAACCAGTAATACAAGGAATTTTGAGAGCAGAAATTTGAGTTCTGGACCACCATAGCAGTGATTATGCAATAGATATATTTTTAAATATTATCTTCACTATTATTATAAAGAGGAAAGATTAGTATTTTTTGTATGTCTGTAACGAATAAATTCAAAAACTACTGGACTGATTATAAAAATTCTTTCTCCAATATAAAGCTACATTATCAGCGAGTGACATAGCGAGGGGGCCGATAGCTGGCCATGCGTCATACTCGTGAACGGGTGCTTCTTGTGATGACTGGTCGGACTTGGATTCGTGTATGCGGTGATGTTAGTTATTTCGACTATGTATTTGCGTGTGGTTCCCTTCGAGAATGCAAGTGCATGCTCCTATTTCACTATGCCTACTGCTGATAGAGGACAAATCTTTGTTTTTTATTTTATTTTTTCATTTATTATAGTTAATTACTTAAAGATGTCATGTGGAACATGGTGTAATCGTTAGCTCCTTACAAAAATTTTGTAAAACGAAAAACTTGGCGATTAAAAAGAGTGGAGGCGAGTTTATTGCCAGTTCTTCTCGTCCGTTCTACACCCTTGATTTGAGAACTGGCTGTAAATGTAAAATTAGAAGCATTTAATATGTATTTTTTATTGACGTTCATAAGTGTTCATTATGTTACCTAAATGAATAAATGATTTTGAATTTGAATTTGCTATTTGTGTATATTACATCTTTATTGCACCCGTGTGAAGACGGGGCGCGTAGCTAGTCTATTGTAATCAGTGATATTCCCCACAAAACATTACTACATAATGCCTCTTGAATAATTCAAGATGATAACGACATTGTGATATTACGATTCCCCTTTGTCACATTTCACGTTTCATTCGCAAGGTTTCCAAATGTTTAAGGTTTCATTTATTAGTCAGCATTTTGTTTAAGGATGACTGTTAGGGGGTTAAGAATCTTTTTAGGATTCCGTACTCCGTACCAAAAACGGGACCCTTTAGGACCACTTTGTCAGTCCGTCCGTTCGTCTGTAAAGACCCTATTACTCAGGAACGCATGAAGGTATTAAGTTGAAATTAATATCTAATGATCAGGTTAGTATAGGTACTGACCTATACTGACCTGATCAGGTAGAGTTAATTACTTAAAGATGTCATGTGGAACATGGTGTAATGGTTGCAGCTCCTTATAAAACATTTGTAAAACAAAAACTTGGCGATTAAAAAGAATGGCGGAGAGTTTATTGCCAGTTCTTCTCGTCCGTTCCCTTGATTTGAGAACTGGCAGTAAATGTAAAATTAGCATTTGTATTTTTTATTGACGTTCATATGTGTACATTGTGTTACCTAAATGAATAAATGGTTTTTGAATTTGAATCAGCAATCTCTTGCAGCAGTGAAAATACTTCTAAGTAAACGCAATCAAAATACCTTTTAACTTGCATGTATGCCGCATATCTTCTTAAAATCAAAAAATTAAAATTGTGAATTTTTTTTTTTTTTTAATTTTCTCTAGATATGGAAGAGCTGAGCATACTAAAATAAGTAGGTATTTTTATGTACTTAAAATAGTGCTCAGATATTATCCTTTCATTGATGTTTTTTGATAATTGAAAGTGAATTCCCGAGTCCCCTAGTGGGGCATGGGGCAGACCCATTTCTGTGTCTGTTTCACTGATCATTTTTCTTTATAGGCAAGTAGGTGATCAGCGTTCTATTATATGCCTTGCCCGACCGAAAAAATGTTTTATTAAATGTTTTTTCCCCGGGAATCAAACCCAGGACCTCCGGTGCCAAATGCAGCGTGCTTATCAATGAGCTACGTAGGCGGTCATTTTTGATGAGGAATAAATAATTTTTAATTTTATAGAATGAATACTATGAAAGCTATCAGCTTGATTTCTTAGTAGTTACTAATCAATGTAACACTTATAGGGCTTTTCAAAGAGATAAAGACATTGACGAATTCGAGTAACTCAATTATCAACTTTAAGTCGACCCCGCAAAGTTTAAATTTCTTTAACAACATTGTGAACTGGGTAACTTCGTTAGCAACTTTGAAACGACAAAAGGACGTTAATATTTTTTTTAATTTAAATGTATTTTCGTTGTAATGTAATTAACCTTATAGTCCGGGAGCCAGGTGCAAATTTGGTTAATTATTTCCTCTCGAGAGATAATTCGTCAGACGCATCAGAGTATAGTATTATAAAGCCTCGTGAACGTCAGCTGGCGCTCGGGTGGGGGGATGAGCGGTCCCACGCACGAAGGAAAAAAAAATACATTCATTCATTTCCTCTCAGCTAAAAATTTGTCAAATTGTAGCTAATCCAATATCTCAACGAAAAAAAATAATCAGCTGCTTACAACATAGTGTATTATACGTCAGCTGGTGTCTCGAACATGAAAAAAAAATTTTATTTTCCGTGATTTCCTCTCAAACAAAAATTTACCTGATGATAGCTTATATGTAACTGTGGATAAATATATAGGTCAGCTGCCTGTATCTTGGTGGAAAACCCGTCAGCTGCTCCACTTAAGGAAGGAGGCTACAACCACTCATCCCCCCACCCGAGCGCCAGCTGACGTTCACGAGGCTTCATAATACTATACTCTGATGCATTTTACTAATTACCGCTTGAGAGGAACTTGGTCATGAAAATCTGTTGCTGGCTCCCGGACCATTATTAGTGCCTTCTTTTTAATTGCTAACCATAGTACCGGTTGCAGCTGTTAACACACACTGTTCAACAATATTTATAAGAAAATATATTTTGACCTATAGGTCAAACAATTTTTTTCTTTATATTTTAGGAGACAAACGGACAGGCGCCTTAAGAGGATATGTTGAGAAAAATGCGGTTTTTCTATTACGTGTAACTTGTTCAGGCTGTGAATTATTGATATGAAATTTTGGAATTTGTTTTTTGACTATATTTCGCAGTGTCGCTCAAAAGGAAAACATGTTTCAATGAAATTTTCTCGATAGAAAATAAATGTGAAGTTATGTCTTTTTTTACACTTTTTTAGATCCCAAGGCATAACGGCAAAGAGTTATTTAATTTAATTTATTTTAAAGGGGGTAGAATAAATATCTTTAAGATTCCTCAAAACCGTTTTTTTAATCAAATAAAGTATTATTAAGTTATGAAATGAATTAGTTTTGGCACATACGTTGTTTTATTCCGAGCGCGTTCAAGCTACAGCTATCTCTTTTTTTTACATGTCTTAAGTAATTATTTCAATCTCGCTCGCTCACATTCAATAGAGCGATTTGTCGGCCTGCGAGCCTCAGCGACGTAGACCCTTAATGCCATCGCCGCCCATGGAAATTCGCAACACAGTCTTGAGGATGGGTTGCCAGCCTTAGGTAAGAACAGGTTCGTTTCTTGAAGGTTCCCAAGTTGTATTGGTTCGGAAATTCCACCGGCGAAAGCTGGTTCAACAAAATGGTAGTGCGTGGCAAAAAGCGGCTTAGGAAACGCGCAGTTGTGGTATCCAGATATCGAGGTGGTGAGGGTGGAATTTCATAAGACTATTGTCTATTAAACATAAAAGAAGGATAAATGCCAAGGAAATGAGAGCGTTAAGAAGATAGAATAAAAAATAGCGATATTCAAGATCGTTGTGGATTAAAAGACGATGTAGAGACGAAAATTGAAAAAGGCATGAGGCAAAGGAATATACTGTGATGCGTTCGTGAGGACACGAATGCTTTTAAAAAGCTATCTAGAGTCTCGTACTTTAAGCTGTTGTTGCAATTTAGACACTAATTATTTAAGTATATGCTATGTATATTACCTATCCATAAGAGTAAAAAAAGTAATGAAAAAGTATCGAAATTCCGACCGGTTAACGAACCACCGTTAAAAGGTAGAAAAACAGTGAAATACACATTACGCGTTTCGGTCTCAGTCTATGGATTTGAGTATGCTCAAAGTAAAAAGGAGATCGACTGCGCATCATTGACATGTTCCGTGGCTGAGTATCACCTACCATCAAGTGTACTTCATGCTTTTCTGGCGATATTTAACATAAAAGAAACATGCACATCAACAAATTTCACGCCTGCAGCAAAAATTGGAGCAAAAATCTGAAAACACAACATTCACCCCACATTCAAAGTAGGCGCGTAAACAGTTATATTTACAAGGTAGGTACGAGTACGTATTACCTTTTGGTAAATATTCCGTATCGCGCCACCAGCGATTTTGAGGCTGATTTTTTTTACACGTGCGTTATGCAACATAACTAGTGTTGTTATGATGGCGCATGACATTTTGGGGTAAAAAAAACAAATTCTCAAAATATGAAGTGATATGAGTAGGATTCGGTTCTGGCACTCGTCGGCCGCTGCCGTGACACCGCTGCTCGCACCATACCAACATCACCTAACTAGGTAACCTAGGTGGTGGCTCCTTTTTAGGGTATAGTGAACCACTCGATGAATTTCGTCGATCCGGATACGGAAGCGTACACGCAGAATATTGAGCGCATATAGCGTGATGCTCGTGGTACGATCCCAAAATTTGGATGACGAGATTACCACATCAGTGGTTACATTGCGGATTTTCTTTTTCGCCGGGCACATCCCTCACACACCACGCGCATACATGCTTTCGCCAATGCCGTCACTAAATATCATAAAAGCAGTGCACAGGTTTTTTTTTCGAGAATTTGAGATTTTTTTTGGTAAAAAAGGTCATGCGCCATCATAACAACACTAGTTATGGTGCTGAGAACTCATGACGAAGTCATAAAAAAAATCAGCCTCAAAATCGGTGGCGCGTTACGGAATATTTACCTCTCTTTTTTAATAAATACTTTACTTTCAGAATTTTTATAATATTAGTAGATGTTGAGGCTGAAGCATATACTCGTAGATAGATTTCGTTTCATTAAAAATCCATATCCGGAAGAAAAAATTATTGTCAAGAAATTTCAATTTCAAAATTTAAACTTAAAGACTACTAGGGTATTTAATCAACGATTAGCGAATGAATTTTTCACATATTTCTTTTTTCAGAAACAGCTTTCCATTTATTTGAAAATAGGCTGACAAAAAGGCATACGAACTTGTTTAAAAATGCAATGTACGTTTATTATTAACAAATGAACTTTTTAAAAATTCTCCTTTACGTAAATACATTAATAAATGTATATTAACAACTAAATTAATTATAATTAATTTAGCTGTTTTCAAACCTGTTGAAAATAATATTTTTTCCACCTGTTATGTTAACTAACGAAAAAACTCATTACAGTGCCAAGAAAAATGTCAGTGACCTCTACATTTTGCATACGAATTTGCGGGCACAGGCTAGTATAAATTAAAACTAAAATATTTAACCCAATTCACATAACCCTTATTAATAAACAAGTTTTGTAAGGGTAGGTACAATTAACATGTGTTTATGGTCGAAATATTTCAGCGGAAGTCGCAAAAAGTTACCGGAAGGTCTAAAATTTGAATTTGGGATGGAACTATAAACAAGTAATGTTATTATTTGGACATGTGTTTCAAACAATAAAGTTGTCTGAAAACTATGCAAATGTATGTTTGTTTAAGTATTGTTATTTTTAAGCGTTGACCGAAAGCTTTAAAACCTTTAAAATAATCATATATCAAACATTCTCATGAATAATGCGCTGCCTGCCTATTATATTTTAACTCAAAGCCTTCAGAAATTTGTTTTTTTTTTTTGTTATTTTACAAACCCTATTTGATGTCAAAACTGGATAAACGTAGGTAAAATTTATCTAAATAATGTTATAAAGAGGAAAGATTTGTTTGTTTGTTACGATTGAACTCAAAAACTACTCGACTGATTTTTAAAATTCTTTCACCAATAGAATGCAGCATTATCAGCGAGTAACATATGCTATTTTTGTGTATTGTACTTCTACATTGCATCCGTGTGAAGCCGAGTCGTGTTACTATAATAATAATTAATATAATAACTCAGCTTCATATTGGGGATTCTACTTAGTATCATTGTACCAAATTGCACAACTTTTTTTTAAAATTGCAGAACAGAGAGTTTTGGTAATAATCACCACCGCCCATGGACATACACGACTTAAAAATCTCTGATGCGTTGTCGGCCTTTGTCATTAATTAAAAAAATTGGGAACTAGAAGATTAAGTAAAAATAGAAATATAATGTTTATTAGATTGTAGTAAGTCTAGGAAGAAGAAAAAAATTCTTCATCGTAGATTTTTAATGAAGGGACTTACCCTTAGGTCCAGTGCTGACTTGACACTGATACATCGCGTCATCGTCCAGCGTCACATCTCTGATATCAAGGGAGTAATCTCCTGAAACAATAGATATATCGATGAAATATATACGACGGGCTCTTTGGCGCGTTAGGTAGAACACCTGCCGTGCGCATCGATGGGTCGTGGGTTCGAATCCCACCGGGACCACATGCTTATAATTTTCTGTGAGCATGTTTTCCCCACGTTTGGTAACTTCGGGTTTTAACGCACCACTGTTTATATATGGAAAAACCGTGAAGTGCACATTGCGCGTTTCGGTTTCAGTCTATGGATTTCCGAATGCTCGAAACAAAAAGTAGGTCGACAGCGCATCATTGACTGATGTTCTGTGGCTGGGGTATCACCTACCATCAAGTGAACCTCATGCTCGTCTGTCGATATCAGCCATAAAAAATGGTGGGGAAATACTTCACACTGCTGGAATTAATAAAACATCGGGGAAACTACGAAAGACAAATTTAACTTTATAATGAGTACACAAACTATATGTTTACCTATCTATCCTATAAAAAAATGTATTAATTTGTAATATTGTCTTTTATTAACGCGAGTATCACACATTTAAATAAAATACTGTATACCGGATTAAAACGCGATTTATTATTTAAATTATTTATCCCGACGTTTCGGATGCTTTTCAGCAACCGTGGTCGCGGGAGACTGCTGAAAAGCATCCGAAACGTCGGGATAAATAATTTAAATAATAAATCGCGTTTTAATCCGGTATACAGTATTTTATTTAAATATTAATTTGTATACAAACCTTCTTCGTCGCTTCCAATCATATTATATCGATCATAGCCCGACAGGTGTCTATGCGTGCCCAGGCCAAAATCGTCTTTGGTCCACTGCAATTGTCCCACTTTGTTGACAACACGACATGGCAGAATTACTCTGCCCCCAACCACAGCACTCTGTAATAAACGCATTTTTAACATTGTATTATGAATACACACAGCTTCGCACGGGTGCTTTATAGATGGACGCTGTTAAACAATACAGTGTCAACCTCTCTCTCTCAAAACAACGCAAAGCAACCATATGCCGTTTTGAGAGAATTGAGTTTGAAGTTTTAATTAGGTTTTATCTAATTTTAAAATTAACAGAAATAATTGATTTTTTTTTTGTAATTATTTTTATTACACTAAATGTAAATAGTTTTTTTTAATCAAAGTTATAGAATTTAGTGCATTATTGCACTGCACCCGGCTTCACACGGGTGCAATGTAGATGTACTATACACAAAAAAATAGTCTGATACTCGCTGATAATGTAGCTTTGTGAAATAATTTTTAAAATCGGTCGAGTTGTTTTTGAGTTAAATCGTAACAAACAAACAAATCTTTTCTCTTTATAATATTTGAATTTACTAGGAATTTAATTGCTTTCACTAATTATATTATTAAAACTATATAGCACTGCTTACACGTAACCCTTACACTGATCTACAGAAATCATAGATGGAAAAACCGTGACGTGTACATTGCGCGTTTCGGTTTCAGTCTATAGATTTCCGAATGCTCGACATTAAGTTATTAAAAAAGTAAGTAAAAAGTAGGTCGACAGCGCATCATTGACTGTTATTCTGTGGCTGGGGTATCACCTACTATCAAGTGAACCTCATGCTCGTCTGTATCGACAGAAATCTAACATAAAAAAATTCTCAATCACTTAGCTATACGACTTTATTCCCAAGCGGATAAATCTACAAATTTCCAATTAGTTAACTGAATTCTAAAGGTCCAAAGGCTAATAAATAAATCAGGGCTCCCTCAGGAAGGGTCAGAATCAAAGTTTCGGACCTCAAAATATTAATTTGGCAAACTCCATAAATCAAACTTTCTTCCCGACATAATTCTTTGGCCAATACCGACAGTTGACATGAAATTTTATTGAAAATATAAGATATTAAAAATTCCTTGCTTCCGAAGGCTTTTAATATATTGCACCTACATACAAATAAGTACAGTGCGTTCTCTATATTAATATATTTTTATGTTAGATATCGACAGACGAGCATGAGGTTTACTTGATAGTAGGTGATACCTCAGCCACAGAACATCAGTCAATGATGCGCCGTCGACCTACTTTTTACTTCGAGCATTCGGAAATCCATAGACTCAAACCGAAACGCATAATATGCACTTCACGGTTTTTTCATCTATGAATAGTGGTTCGTCGGAATTTAGATATTCCTCCCACCGGTCCAATACCCGAAGTTACAAGACGTGGAGATGACGTGTTATGAAATATCGTCCCGGTGGGATTCGAACCCTTGACCCATTGATGCGCATGGCAGGTGTTCTACCGAACGCAACAACGAGCCCGTCAAATCACGAATATTAATTACGGCAACGGCAATATTCTACTAATCTTATCCTACTAATATTATCCTACCCTACTTCCTCCTAATATTACATATAAATGCGTAAGTTTGTGAGGATGGGTGGATGGATGAATGTTACTATTTCACGCAAAAACTACCAAACGGATTTTGATGAAACTTTACAGATAATAGTGAAATATTTTTTTAATCTGTCCAGTAGTTTTTCAGTTTATTCGTTACAAACATATAAAAATACAAATATTTCCTCTTTATAATATTTGTGTAGATTACAAGTCACAGCCCTAGTCTATATTTACTCGTACATTTAGCAGATCACTCAGAGAAATCTCTGAATGTTTGCTATCCTATAATTAATATTTTAAAAAAAGTTGCTTACCTGATCTTGTGGTTCCAGCGCGAACTTTTGCTCCTTCGCACAAACAGTCACTAACAATAGAAACACAATACATTGCTTGTTTACTACGACTAAGTCTTTCACTATCCTTAACAAAATAAACAATGTATTCGAACATCTACTTGTTACTCTTGTCCTCATTGTATTTATCACATTAGATTCTAGTTCATCTGTATCGTAATGTCCTATAGTACTATCTTCCATTTTGTTTTAAGGGGTAGAAAATCCATGAAATGTTTTTAGGACATTTTTGTATTCAATATCTGAAACAAAATAAATATATATTAATATATGATTTTAGAAACTATCCTAGACCTAAGAATAAAATAGTATTGGAGCATGGCATAGACACATTTCTGTGGTTGTATCTTCATACAACTCTGGACTTCCAGTCAAGGTCAAATTTTATGTTTTTTTTTAAATATCTGCCGTCTTGTAAACCAGCCCAAATACAATGAGATTGCATTGTTTTATCATTGAGTTCCTATAGCCCATCAAACCAGTTCAAGCATACCATTCGGTGCTAAACATAATATAACCTATGAGGCATGGAAACCATTGGAAGATGAGACGTATTTAGGATACCAGGGCTTCGCATGTACCAGGGAAACATTTGCAAGTATGAAAGTATCGTATCTCGCCAAGACGAAACAACGGTAGCGCAGGGCACTGTCAACATTTTCTCGAAGCGTTTCGTCGTATTTTTGTACCCTCGTAATTTGGTTTAGCTATTCGGGTGCACCTGAAAATACTTGCATAGGAAAACAGTATTTTTTTGCAAATACGATTTTGCTCCCTATTTTTAATCAAATATGGATCGTTTTCCTTTGCAAGTATATTTCGTTTGACGAGTCCGTAGCTCAGTGCACTCGCCTGAAAAACCAGTACGAACTAGACCATATTATAGTTAATACCGCCAAATACTTTCAAGTATATTAATAAAGTATTCGACCCTGGTATTTTATTAAATGGACTCGTACTTAGAAACATTGATCATTGAATTTGGCAAGTACCTATATATAATCGCTAATGGAAACGGTCAGTTGTAAGTTCTTTAATTTCTCGTAATTTAAGTTACAAATTTTATGTCAAATATAAAAAAAAATAGTAATGGAAGCTAAAACGTATTAGCTTAATATAAAGCTAAACGGATCCGATAACGGTAACCAATTCGATTATAACCAATCGAATGAAATCATCAAACAATTATTCAAGTCCGAATAGCGCATTAACTGGAAATAGGTGAAAATTATTCATTATTAATACACACTAATTCCGGCTGTGGTCTGGTCTAGCTATTAAAATTATAATTGAATGGATTACTAAATGAAATGAATGAATTAAATTTATCTTCATTGCACATCACATACAAATAGAATATAATTTAAATAAAATATTAATAAACAAAAAGTGGCCTTATATAATATTACTAGTACGACGACCCGACTTCGCGCGGATACAATGTAGTATACACAAAGAAAAAAATAACCTATGTTACTCGCCGATAATGTAGATTTCTATTGGTGAAAGAATTTTTAAAATCGGTCCAGTAGTTTTTGAGCTAAATCGTAACAAACAAATCTTTTCACTTTACAATATTAGTATTGCCTAGCTAATGATGAACTTCATACCGCTTTCGATTTGAATTTGCCCACTTCTATTCTATAATCTAGTATCTATGTCACTGATTTGCAGTGGACATCAATTATTACAAAGCTATAATCGTGCGTGACGTGAGCTGTCAATTGCGGAAGATGGCGGAGTTTTAAACCTATTTTGTTTAAGAAAAGGAATGTTTTGGCCCTGGGTATCAAATAGATTAAAACGGGCACGTTCGGTAGAACACCTGCCGTGCACATCGATGGGTCGTGGGTTCGAAACCACCGGGACAACATGTTTATAATTTTCTGTAAGCATATTATCCCCACGTCTGGTTACTTCGGGCATTGATCGGGTGGGAGGAATATCGAAATTCCGACCGGGTAACGAACCACCGTTCATAGATGGCAAAACAGTAAAGTGCCCTTGCGTGTTTCGGTTTCAGTCTGTAGATTTCCGAATGCTCCAAGTAAAAAGTAGATCGACAGCGCATCATTGATGATAAACGAGTAACATAGGCTTTGCTTTTTTTCATCTATTTGCACCCGTGCGAAGCCGGGGCACATTGCTAGTTTTATTTATAATTATAATGTAGAAGTAGTATTCTACTTACAGACTTAATACCATCAGTCCGGGCCTGTCCTAAACAGTACGACAAATGTGGTAACATTAAATAGAGAACTCAGTTCCGTATGTAGAGCACTTTAGACCAACTCTACTAAACTCTTACTACACAGTCGTTACATTTTCAGTCTTTAAATAATTTAATGAGCTGTTAAAAGTTCCGCTTAAACTTCCCGCTTAGTTGAAAAGATAACTAGACGTGTTAATTGAACGGGAAATTATGATGTACCTTCGTACCGTGATCTCTAAGAGCAGTATTTTACGAAATAAAAAAAATTTCAAAAAGCCGAACATCAGACAATTATGCGCTGTCGACCTAATCTTATAGATATCGATTGAATTGAAATTGTGTAGAGGAAAAAATATAGATATACACAATACTTTTATGCTCTGACCGGGTATATAACGGCCAACAACACATTCTGGAAGACGTAAATTACTCTATAACATAAGACGGTACCGTGATATAATCAAGAACATTTATTACCAATATATAATCTTCATCTAAGAACAAGCGCACATCGTAATTCATAAGTAAAGTAGCATGAGATTGAAGCAATGGTTAAGTTATAGGAAATAGCGTTTTGAGTAAACTCGCTTCCGCTTTGCTGAGGCGCTAATTTTAAGAAAACTCGCGGGTGATATCACACACATATATACTCACACGAGTGCAATGTAGATGTATGAAACACAACAAAAAATAGCCTATATTACTCGCTGATAATGTAGCTTTCTATTGGTGAAAGAATTTTTAAAATCGATCCAGTAGTTTTTGAGATTATTCATAACATACAAATCATGCCTCTTTATAATATTAGTAAAGATATAGATATATAGATGTTTTTCGTTCGTTCTTCTTATAGTTTTTCATTGAATAGTTCACTTCTAACAGATAGTTTTTCATTGGAGCGACTCAAATGGTATTTGTGTTTGTGAGCATATCTCAGAAACCGCCTGGCCGATTTCAATTTTATTTTGTGATTTAATATACTTAATTAATTGCTAACTGAGGTTTTATCGAAGTCAGAATTTTAATATTTGACCCACAGATTTTTTTAATGCTGAAAATTTAGTAAATTTTACTCTGCTTTGACAGTACCTATTTCAGTCTAAATAGACTTTTTTATGTCAGATATCGACAGACGAGCATTAGGTTCACTTGATGGAAAGTAATACCTCAGCCATAGAACATCAGTTAATTTTTACTAATTTTTACTTCGAGCATTTGGAAATATTTCGGAAGTTTTTCCATCTATGAACAGTGGTTCGTTATCTGGTCGGAATTTCGATTTCCTCCCACCCGATCAGTGAGGAAAACATACTTACAGAAAATTATAAACATGTCGTCCCGGTGGGTTCCACCCACGACCCATCGATGCGTACGGCAGGTGTTCTACCGAACGCGACAACAAGCCCAGCCAATACTGTTTGGTTTTAAAAGTTTTAAAAGCTTTTAATTTTTTTTAAAATTTCAATAGCCTCGCGTACTAGTCTGGGAAAGAATCTACTTTCTCTTGTAAGGATTTTCGGTATATGGCAGCTTTGTGACATTTCAAAAATCAGACAACTGTCATTTTTCTGTCTGCCCGTGACCACGGTTGCTGAAAAGCATCCGAAACGTCGGGATAAATAATTTAAACAATATAAATAATAAATCGCGTATTAATTCGGTATACCTACAGTATTTTATTTAAATGTGTGATACTCGCGTTAATAAAAGACAATATAAGTTTTAAAAGCTGTTGTCTACCCGCTAGCTCCTTTAAGTTACACCACACAATATCACGACTACATACCATAAAAGCAGGTGGCGAGTTCTCCGTTGATCTAAGCGGAGCAAGTCCATACTAAATTAAGAATAACAAACGACCGCCATCTTTTACTTGTCGTTTTAATTCTTATTCGTATATTTGAGTAATGACGTGATTATAATCAATACGTAGACGTCTAATCCTGAATCGCGCTATATAAATGTTTTTGAGCGCTGAGTATATATACAACATCTCAGCCTTAGGGCCGGCCAGTCAGTGGTTCGACTGGTCGAGGATCCTCCCTTTAGGTTGGAGGAAGACCACACCTCCCTTCCTCTACAACATGATGCCATTAACTTGTACATACAAGAGCAATGATTGAAATTCAAGAATTGTATGCAACTGTTTACACGCGTATATTTGGGGGCACGGTAGTGCCCCCGCCAAGTCGAGCAAAAAGTGGCACGGCCGTACTATCCTTTTCTCGAAGTAGTTCGGGCCATTTTCGACCCCCTATAACTTCGTTGTGGATAAAACTAGAATCCTGAATTTTCAGTCACTAAGCAGACATTGTATAAACTCGGTATATTTCAAATATCATTCTGTTTGAACCAGTAGTTTAAGAATTATAACTAGTCAAAGTTTGATAATTTGTCACTCACTCACTGACTGACCGATCATCAAAACTCTAAGGCACTTCTAGCAGACATAGAAACTTGAAATTTAGAATACAATTAGTGTTTAGTCTATAAATCAAGGAAAAACTACAATATTTTGAAATTTCGGTCCAGTTTTCTAGATATACAATTTTTTTTGGAATTTCTGTATGTAATGAATAACTTAAAAACTACTGGACCGATTTTAAAAATTCTTTTACCGTTAGAAAGCTTATCACTGTGTAACATAGGGTATTTATTACTAGAAAAAATAGAGATCCTTAGAAATCCCTACTAAAAACAACCCAAGGTGTAAAAAAAATAGCCATAAAATGTCTTTCACCGCATGTGCTGCGGAAAGTATTGATGATAGAACAAAAAAACGTTCTACAATATTATAGAACATATCAAAATCTACAAAAAACTTCACGAGACCATATTATGTCCAACTATTGTAGTTATGTCACTATAACTACTTTTTTACATTAAAAAGTTGATAAAAATGCCGATCAAAATCAGACTATGTTATCCATAGTTTTGTATTAATTCTTATCCAAATAAACTAAGAAAAGGACTATCTACAAAAAGAAATGAGATGCCATCAAAAACATAAATTGTAAAAAAAGCCAAGTCTTGCAACTCAGTTCTTCTATCGTAAAAAGTTGTGAGATCCATATAATACCAAGTCGGTCAATTTATTCAGTCTCTACTGAAGGATCCTTCTGTCTTAAGTAATTACATGATAAGCTAACCTAACAATATCTTATAGTGATCGTATCAATGCCAATATTAAAAATCTTTGATGTTTAAAATAAATAGATTGACTTGGCAATCGCACTTAACAATCTAATTTAATATAATATGTATTACTTGTGAAATACATTATGTTTTTAATAAAATAAAAAAAGATACATCGTGATTTCAAGCGATAGCCGAGCCAATCTATTTATTTTAAACATCAAAGATTTTTAATATTGGCATTGATACGATCACTATAAGATATTGTTAGGTTAGCTTATCATGTAATTACTTAAGACAGAAGGATCCTTCAGTAGAGACTGAATAAATTGACCGACTTGGTATTATATGGATCTCACAACTTTTTACGATAGAAGAACTGAGTTGCAAGACTTGGCTTTTTTTACAATTTATGTTTTTGATGGCATTAAGTTTACCCCAAGCAAAGTATTGAAACAAAACTTGTATGACAGATAAAGAATGTTACGAGTTGAATAGATCATGCAAGTCATTTATTGCTTCAATTTAATTGCATGCAATTATCAAGAATCTTGCATCGTGTAAATGGGCCTTAAGTCTTTATTTACGGCTTACTTTAAAGTTGCTTACAATTCTTGGATGTCAATTATTGCGCTTAAATTAAAATATTTCTGTAGTATTCATGAGTGGTCTTATTTGTAAAAAAAAATCATCCCTATTTTCCCATCCTATCCATTAAAAAAAAACGTTTTTTGGCCGGACCTATTTTAACTAATTGTAAGAGCATCTGAAAGCTAAAGTTGAAACGCGCAATATACACTTTATAGTTTTTTTTATATATCTGAAATAGTCGAAAATAACAAACTTAATTACAGAAAATTAAAAACTGAAAAACCGGAGGAATTCGAACCGGCGACCCATCGGAACTTAAAGTGTAATAAGCCCGTCAAAATATCAATGATTGCTTTAACGATTTCAATCACGGTACACGAAAGCCCAACCGCAGGTGAAACGGATGTATCAAACCTGTATACAGGATGTTTAGAACTAATTGGTTCTGGAAGCGTTTAATGTATTTGATAATATATTTACTATCAAACCAGCACTAATACTAAATTAAATCCAGCTATCTATATATATATATATAAGCAACTTTTTTTTTCTTTGTTATCGATAAACTTGAGAACTACTGGACCGATCGGCATGATACCATGAGCATTCGACGCGGAATTAATTGTAGAAGGTTTTAGGCTATTCATTTTTTGAATTCCATCAACCCTTTACCATTTTTTTTCAAATTTATGTGGATAGTTCATATTCGTCTATCCTTTACAATTCGCCCAGTGAAGCGGGCGGGCGGGGACGGCTAGTATAAATATAAGATTTATACTATTTCTAGCTGACCCGGCAAAAGTTGTTTTGCCATGTAAATATTTTCTAAAAGCAGGGGTTGGTAATAGGAGAGTGAAAATATAGGCTTGTATGTATATTTGAATGCCACATTATAAAAAAATAAAAACAAAAATTTTGTCCAAAAAAAAAAAAAAAATTTTTTTAAGGGTGAACAACCCTTATCACTTAGGGGTATGAAAAATAGATAGTAGCCGATTCTCATACCTACTGAATACGCATATAAATTTGGTAAAAATCGGTATAGCCGTTTCGGAGGAGTACGGTAACTAACATTGTGACATGGAAATTTTATATATTAGAAGATAAATATTCGCTTTTATACTATAATTTATATTCGCGGACGTTTTTTTTAAGGTCTACTTAATATCAATTTCATATTAAATCAATTTTAAGTTAAGCGAAACCAAAACAGCGCATTTACTTCCGATTACAAATAATACAATTCGAAATTCAAAAACAATTTTTATCAATATAAAATATAGTATATATAAATCTAGGATATTGTAGCTTACTAACAGTATGAAGAGGCAGAAATCTCTGGAACTATGAAAACAATTTAAAATAAACAAAAGAAAGCTACACTATCTTTGATTAACATAAGCTTCATTTATATTGATAAGAATTGGTACTAAATTCGAAATTTAAATTTAATACTATCTACGCATTTAAATTTCGAATTCACCGTTGAATATACATAGAATATAATATGTAAAAGCGACCAGCTCTGCAAGTACTTTACGATCCCTATCCGCAATTCGATTTTTTTAATTTATATAAATTCTATTTTTAAAATACTGTTTTCTCTACACATTACTGTATACAAAGTTTTGCGTTAATAATTGATAATGTCGTCTCACTCACGCAGAAGTTTATCGACCTCTGGGAAAAGTTCCCACATGTATCGACTAGTTTAATTTGGCCCCTCCAAGCCTTTAAATTGTACTACAGTACAGATCTTCGTACCTGGTCACTTCAGCTGACATAAGATGATCTATAGCTACGTAATAAATATGCGAAAAACTAGTTCTTTTTAAATTGGTTGTTTGAAAAATTACATATTTTGACTTTGGCAAGTCAATACATTTATGAGAATATCTTATATGTGCGTAAAAATATAGATATCTTTAAAAAGAATAGTAGCTTCCATAATTATAGTACTCGTAATAAAGACAAAATTAGTGCACCAACCACAAGGCTGCATAAAACGAGTAATTCTTTCCAAGGCAATCGTATACGTTTTTTCAACAAAATCCCTAGTGAGATACAAGTGTTGTCATTAAATAAATTCAAATCGTACGTTAAAGTAAAGCTACTTGCTAAGGCTTATTATAATATAAATGAATATTTAAACGATCCTAGTGCTTGGATATGATTTGCTCCAGTAAGTATAAAGAAGTAACGCGACTGAATCTCTCGGCTACATTTCCAGACTCGGGGGCGATCGTCAACATCCACGACTTTTTTAATGTAAAGTGGGAGCAAACCGTGATCCATGTGGTACGAAATTATGTCAGAATAATAACTATTATTATTATTTTCTTATGTAGCCAAGTTCACGTTTCAAGGATCGTCATGCTCGCTTAAATGTCATTGCTTGTGGCGGCGTCCATGCGTCGGGTTGTCTCTCTCCCTAAAATATGGCGAGGGGGCCGATGGCTGGCCATGCGTCATGCTCGTGAACGGGTGCTACTTGTGATGACAGGTCGAACTTGAATTCGTGCATGCGGTGATATTAGTTATTTCGTCTATGTATTTGCGTGTTGTTCCCACTAGAATGTGAGTGCTCCTATTTCACCATACATACTGCTGATAGAGGACAAATCTTTGTTTTATTTTTTTTTATTTTTTCATTTATATAATTTTTTTTTTTTGATAATTATAGTTAATTGTGTGATGTCATGTGGAACATGGTGTAATGGTTGCAGCCCCTTATAAAACATTTGTAAAACAAAAACTTGGCGATTAAAAAGAGTGGCGGCGAGTTTCTTGCCAGTTCTTCTCGTCCGCTCTACGCCCTTGATTTGTGAACTGGCAGTAAATGTAATATTAGAAGCATTTAATATGTATTTTTTATTGACGTTCATAAGTGTACATTGTGTTACCTAAATGAATAAATGATTTTTGAATTTTGAATTTTGAATTTTTGAAAAAACCAGTTTAAAATGACCTACACTCACATTTAAAATATGGACTGATAGCTTTATTTTTAGAGTTTCGTACTCTGTACCAAAATCGGAAATCATGTAGAGTCACTTTGTTGTCCGCCTGTCTGTCTGTCCGTCTGTCAAGAACGCGTCTCAGGAACGCGTGGAGGTACAATACAAAGTGCAAATACTCAGGTTGACAATCTTAAGTCAAACTTTCAAGTCGACGCAATCAAAGGATACGAAAGGATGTTTCGTTTATGCTGCATATTTTTGTCACTTGCAAGGGAATCAAAACCTATATAAAGTATTTAATCCCGTATAAAGTATTTTATTCAAAACTTTGAAATCGATAGAAAAACTTAAAGTTGATGTGTTGTTTATTAATAGAACAATTTGGATAAAATTCAAACGCAAAATTCAGATAATCGTCGTAAAAGCCCAATAAAGAATTTAAACGCTTTTTCAAACGACGAGTCACGTAAGCCATAATTGAACGGATTTTGAGAGTTAATGTTTGTCCACACTTGAGGGCTTAGACGAGATATAAAATCCCAAGTCCCTAGTGGTTTATGGGGTAGATATATTTCTGTGTCTGTTTCACATAATTTTTCTTTATAGGCAAGTAAGTTCTCTGTACCATGCCCGACTGATTTTTTTTTAAATCTTGTTTTCCCGAGATTCAAACCTAGGATATCCGGTGCTAAACGCATCGCTCTGACCACTGAGCTATGATGAGTTTTATTCTAAAATTGTTTATTAAATCTATTTCTTTGAGAATTTATATACCTTAGCCCAGTGGTCGGCAAAGTGCGGCTCCAATGCCGTATGTGGCTCTTTGGCTCCTTAAATGCGGCTCTGGCATAAATATCCACGAAAGGCGCAATAACATTTTCATTTAAAAGAAGTGTAATAAAATTTTACTAAACAAGCAGATTTGGCTCCCAATTTTTTTAAAAATTGTTGTAATGTTCATATTTGGCTCTTTGGCTAATAAGACCACTGCCTTAGCCTAACCTTATATTATAACTAATTTAAATTATTTTGTCAGTTATTTTCATGACATTCGAAAAGATTTATGTTAATTTATCATTGAACTAACACACGGGTGCAATGTAGATGTACAAAACATAGCCTATGTTACTCGCTGATAATGTAGCTTATTATTGGTGAAAGAATAGTCAAAATCGGTCCAGTAGTTTTTGAGTTTATTCATAACATACAAAAATACAAATCTTTCCTCTTTATAATATTAGTATAGATTAGTATAGACAACATACAGATTAACTTCATTTATCTCAAGAAAAAGATTGGATAACGGAAAATATCAAATAGACAACCAGCAAGTGTGTACATAGTATTACAGATATTCAGATTCTCAATAAAAATATATTGATTGTTTGCAATAGAAGGTTACGCCCGTGACCGACAATGTTAGAAATGCTTTTTTGTTATTTTGTATTGTTTTTGTATAATAATAGATCCACCCGGCTCCACACGGGTGCAATGAGATGTAGGTACAAAAAAATTTTAAAAAAGAATCGCTGATAATGTAGCTTTCTATTCGTGAAAGAATTTTTAAAATCAGTCGAGTAGTTTTTGAGTTAAATCGTAACAAACACATCTTTCCTCTTTATAATATTAGTATAGATTTCCTATGAAGATTTTTTTATAATATAAGGAGGTAAATGAACCTGCGGTTCACCTGATGGACAGACACCACCGCCCATAAACAACAACAGAGAATTTGCAGATGCGTTGCCGGCCTATTCTCTTAGGTTTAGTAGGTAAAAATTGGGTAATTAGATATAATCATACATTTCTGACAAGCCCATTGTCGCGTTTGGTAGAACACCTACCTTGCGTTCAGATGAGTCGCAGGTTTGAATCTCGCCGGGACGACATGTTTATAATTTTCTGAAAAACTATCTTCCCTACCTTCAGGTAACTTCAGGTTACCTTGTCTGGCAACTTCAGGCATTGAACGGATGGGAGGAATATAGAAATTCCGAACGGGTAACGAACCACCGTTCATAGATGAAAAAACCGTGAAGTGCATATTGTGCGTTTTGGTTTCAGTCTTTAGATTTCTGAATGCTCGAAGTAAAAAGTAGGTCGACAGCGCATCATTGACTGATGTTCTGTGGCCTAGATGTCACCTACCATCATCTGAACCTCATGCTCGTCTGTTGATATCTAACACTAGCGCGTCGCCCCGGTGTTGCACGGGTGCAATGTACTCGTATATACAGAAAAAAAGAAAAAAGAAAAGCCTTTGTTACTCGCTGATAATGTAGCTTTCTATTGGTGAAAGATTTTTCAAAATCAGTCCAGTAGTTTTTGAGTTTATTGTTTCCTCTTTACAATATTAGTATAGATTAAAAAAAACTATGCTTTCATGTAAGTCTTTATGAGAATAAATGTCTTTAAACCTAAACCTAAAAAAAAACTATGCTTTCTTTGAAGTAGCTAGGAGCTTTAGTTCAGGGTGCATTTTAACTAGATCGAATCGAAAACCGCCTAACGGTCAACACATAAGTTTAACATTTGTCTACTTTGTACTCTTCACTCATAGTACCGTAATTGAATACGGGCAATAACCACAAATACTTAGAGCAATTCTGAACGCGACAGTACCTACGTATATTTGCGTGTGCGCCAATCGTCATACACTCATTAGTGTCATTAAGTGTACTTACGGCATTTACTACATAAAGTTGACTGAGAATATTAACTCAAGTTACTTGAACAGGTTTACCGGGTATAATACAACTCGGGTAGGCCGATGCGATGATACTTTTTTTATGTAAGATATCGAAAGACAAGCATGAGGTTCACTTGATGGTAGGTGATACCTCCCATCACCGAACATCAGTCAATGATGCGCTGTCGACCTATTTTGTACTTCGAGCATTCGGTAATCCGTATACTGAAACCGTGTAGTGGAATGTTAATATTTCTCCCACCCGTTCAATGCCCGAAGTTACCAGACGTGGGGATTACATCCTTACAGAAAATTATAAACATGTCGTCCCGGTGGGATTCGAACCCACGACCCATCGATGCGTACGGCAGGTGTTCTACCAAACGCGCCAATGAGCCAATTCCTGTAACTACAGTTATATATTTTTATGAAACTGAAGTTACAGTAGCGCAATGATGTTATAAACAAATCTATATCACTACATAGTATAAAACAAAGTCGCTTTCTCTGTCCCTTTGTATGCTTAAATCTTTGAAACTACGCAACGGATTTTGATGCGGTTTTTTTTAATAGATAGAGTGATTCAAGAGGAAGGTTTATATGTATAATAATAACAGTTTTTATATAATTTCGAAGCCAAAATTGTGGCAGAACAACGTCTGCGGGGTCCACTAGTATGGATATAAAAATATTTTATCAAGAACTTTTCCTTACTTATTTGCAATATTTGATATATTTGTCATATTCGTAACATTTCACAGTATTTTTTTAAATTATATTTATGCTATTTGTTATACAAATTGTTACTTAAAAAAATAATATTTTAAGCCCTTAAAGCGTATTGATACATAATCTCAAGCAAACAAATTAATGAATTTATTTTCGAACCCCTGATTATTAAAGCTAGCAAAACAATTTCTGACACGTAAAGCAGAAAAAATGAAAGGGGGAATATTGCATTGCAATTCAATCAGAGTGGAAGGCTCGATTGACATAATTGAGATAGGCGAAGCCCTCAGCTATTCGAGTTAAGCCTTAGGCCGCATACAAACTTGGCAATTTTTAAGAGAAAATTTGAAACTAATATTATGAAAAAGAAAGATTTGTATTCTAGTATGTTTGTAATGAATACATTAAAAATTACTGAACCGATTTTAAAAACTTGTTTTAGAAATAGTAAGTAACATAGGCTTTTTCTGTGTTTAGTATGTATCTATATTGCATCTGTGTGATGCCAGGACGTGTTACTAGTTTATATTAATATTATAAAGAGGAAAGTTCGTTTGTTTGTTACGGTTCGCTCACCAATAGAAAGCTACATTTTCAGAGACTTTTTTTTACATTTCTATTGCACCTGAGCAAAGACGGGTTACTAGTATATAATATTCGCAAAATCTCTTATATTAAATTATATAGAAAATAACATGCTACTCATTATAAGCTCTCATGAGGAGTTGTCTCCCAATTGTAAAATGGCCCACTGAAGATCAGTGTTGTGACGATGACGCGCCACAACATATGCTGAGTAGTAGCAATCAAAGTAATATAATTTAGTTCATTATTGTTAAATATTTTAAACAATTAGTGTTTCGTGTGTGGAAAAAGTAGTGGTAGTTTTTCAATTTTTTTGCTATTAAAACGATTTAAATGAAAACATGTATACCAGCTCATAAGAAAGCGATTGGTATCAAAATTTCCATTTTTATCATTTTGTGGGTTGTGCTCCTAGGAATCGTTGACCCCGATCGCTTCGCGTATAGTTAGCCTTGTAAAGAACTGAATTCCCATTGTTCATAACCACAAATGAATTCAAGGAAGTCTACGGGTCATAAACAGTTAGATGTATTGTGGTTACGAGTATTATATCATGTTAAAGCTATTTCTTGGTTTAAATATCCCATACTATTGGGCGAATTCAAAATCAAAATCAAAAGTTTTTTATTTCAAATAGGCCTTTGCAGGCTCTTATGAAACGTCTAGTTGCACGGTTCCAAAAAGTGGGTCTCATGGAGAAGAACCGGCAAGAAACTCCATGGACACTCTTTTCAACAATGGTTTAGCTTACAAAGACTCGGTTACAATAGTAATAATCGGCTGAGAAGTTTATATAATGCAAGGTATACAGAGATTCTATACAATGCAAAATCTCAAACGCTAATCAACATTGAGGTATACTTAAAAACAGGGACTGAAACCGGTTAATTTTTATTTTCCAAAATACGTGTCTGACTGAGATACCGTGATATTAGTTTTAATGAGTAATACACACTAAACTTACCACAGTAATTTTTTTCAGTAAATATGAATAAAAACGAAAGAATATTAACAAAAACCTTTATTATACCGGTATAACTCCCATAGTAAATTAACCGGTATTCAGTCCCTGCTTAAAAGTATCTCTAACCCTTTCATTACGAAGGTAGGAAGACAGAAACATTTTAAGAAGCCCTCAAATTTTGACTATCGTTTCAGTATTCCGCGGTATGTACCTCTTCTATATTATTGGAGTCAAATGGCTTGTTGCCGGCCTAAGGTAAGAATAGGCTCGTTTCTAATAGGTTCCCGAGTCGTATTGGTTCGGAAAAACCGCCAGCAAGATGGTTCAACAGAGTGGTAAAATAACTTAACATAAAATAACAATTTAGTACGGTTTTTGGTGTCATTTAGATATTTTAACATTATACCAGGTTTCGCCAGCGTGTAAGAGGACGTAAATAAATTGTTTGTAGTTTTATATAAAAAATAAACTTTCGTAAGTAATTCTCTAAATGACAGTGAAAACGTGGTTTAAATGGAGTAAGCGAATGAACAGAAATGATGGAAGTTTTATAGTGTGATTTAGGTTGGAAAGATTTGTATTTTTGTATGTAACGAATAAACTAAAAAAATACTGGAAAGATTTCAAAAATTCTTTCACTAATAGAAAGCTACTGTCAGCAAGTAACATAGGCGAAGCCGGGGTGGATCGCTAATTTATTTATACTTTAGAAATATCGTACCCCGTACGATTGTTACTTTCATCATAAACATATCAACGTGCCTTTTTTTATAAAAACAAGATTGTAAAAAGTTCACACAAAAAGTATTAGAGTAAAAATAACATAGAGAACTCTCCGTAATGAAAGTTAAATAAACCTTGCAATCACAGCACGCCATTCAATACGATTAGCGTTCGCACATCCCTATCCATTAGCACCGGTCTTATGTCACGTAGTGATGTCTAGAACATCTCATAGTCTAAGAGTTAGTCAACTAATTGCATAGCAAAGATTTTACCAGTAATTAACATTCTTTATTCGATATTACGTACATACATACATCAATATCATGCCTCTTTCCCATTGGAGTAGGCAGATATCACGGAATTCCATATGCTCCGATCCTTACATACTATTTTCGCTTCTACCACTTTCATCAATGCTTTCATACACACTCGTCGGTTACGAGTACTTTTGACCTGGCCCTTTTGAAAAACGTCCCCGATCTAATCAAGATACGTTCGCCTAGCTCGACCACTCCCGACTCTACCACTCACACCAGTATTCGACATTAACACATTAGAAATACAATGTTGACCTAAACTATGGTTGGTAAAAGGACCCTTCATCAGCATTTGTTGCAGTTATTAACTATATAGTTATAAACAGGTTTTCAAAAGCGACACCTATCTGTCAATCTCAGCCTAAATGAAAGTAATGTGCTAAAAAATTAATGTAACAAGAGAAAAAAAAATGCCATAAATATTTTGTAATCAAATTACCTAAACCATTTAAGAAAGTACTTAAACACACTGAGTGACTTAAACTGCTATTTCGTCAAACAAAAAAAAATTGTGATGTGAATCCCATAAACCCTGATAGTCCTCTTCGTTAGAAAAGTACTGTCTTATTATTTGAACATTGAAATGAAAAAAAAAAAAAAACAAAAACCTGAAGCCGGATTAAGTAATAAAAATATTTATTTATTTATTTATAAAAATAATACATTTTATAAAGTCTCTTCAAAACCTACAACGTTAATTTTAAAGTTATTTATAGCTCGCATTAGCTCTTAGACTAGAAACCTTAGAAAAAGGCTAATCGACATTCCTTCTATTCTCGATAAACTGTTCTATGTCGTTAAAGGAAATAGGTAATTTGATAAATTTCTCTACATTTTACACAATCATTAAAAGCTTGTACCTACTTGAACGTTATCATTAAAATTTAAAATTACCTTTTTTATTTTTTATACTAAATATTTTGTGTAACATTAAATACATTTAGTACTAAAAGTGTTAATATGAATGTTCGCGCTGCAGCTGACAGACTGAGCTTGCTGCTGTTTATATAATCTACTAGCGACCCGCCCCGGCTTCGCACAGGTCAAGATTTTTTGACAAAAAAAGCAGGGGTTGTATGTATTTTTTAATGCCACATTATAAAAAAATAAAAACAAAAAATTTCGTCCAAAAATTAAAAAAAAAAATTGGGGTGGACTACCCCTAACATTTAGGGGGATGAAAAATAGATGTTGGCCGATTTTCATAGATACCGGATAAGCACAAAAAATTTCATCAAAATCGGCCAATCCGTTTAGGGAGGAGTATGGCAACGAAAACTGTGACACGAGAATTTTATATATTAGATATCTACATATATCGAAATATCCCAATTTTATAAAGAGGAAAGATTTTTTTTTTTGTATGTTATGAATAAACTCAAAAACTACTGGACCGATTTTAAAAATTATTTCACTAATACAGAATCTATTAAAATGGGTTGTACTTTGTGTTTCGTACATCTACATTGGGCGCGTTGCTATAATATGATGTATATAGCATTTAAAATACATACATATATTATATAACAATATGAGACAGTTTTGATATTGTAGCTTTAAACTGCTGTATACTAACTAAGGTGGAAATAAAAATTAATTTTGTATTTTGTATTAACATAATAATTCAATCACTAGCTCTTACGCTACATCACACCATGTAAATGAAGCACCCGGTGTTAGTGTATCAATTTCCACTCGTAATCAAAACACACAGATGTGCGAATGCAAACGTTGCACGACGAATTCGTATCTCGTACGTGCGATATATTGATTAACTAGTAATTTTGTATTCAGATTTAAAAGCCGTAAACTACCAGTTTAATAGTGTAATTATTGTTAACCTTTTGACCGCCAATGTCGGCTATGCTCGACAAACGCAAACGTGCCCTCGACGCCGACGTCGGCTATGATCGACAGCAAGACAGAAAACAGCTCACAGAAAAATACAAAATAAACCTATTAAATCATTACTTTACTGTGTTTTATTAATACATCTTAAAAACTGAATCTTCAATCATTACTTTACTGTACAAAGCAAAGAAAATTTCATTTTAGTTATTCAAATATTTGAATAACATAATTAATGTCGATTTTCAGGCTCGGCGTACAGGGCACGGAGATGCCGTTTTGACATGGCGGTCAAAAGGTTAAAGAGAATGAGTTGTATCCAAGACAACACAAAAGCAAGAAAGGGAGACAACGTCGCGGATGGTAGAAGGATATCAAAAGAAGAGCGAATATTTTGACGGGCTCGTTGGCGCGTTCGGTAGAACACCTGCCGTGCACATCGATGGGTCGTGGGTTCGAATCTTTCGAATTATAAGATGTCAATAACAGTTTGATATGTAAATGAAATAGTTTGATTATTTCGCCACTATCAATATGTATTCGTGGAATAGTGTAGATGAATATATCATATGAAAAAACCTTTCTAAAAAGCTCAGCTCAAGATGAAGCCCACGCGAACGAAGTCGCGGGCATCAGCTGCTAGTAATTAATTTGTTGTAACGAGTAATATACTTAATATAATATGTGACCAGAGCAGCAAACACGCTTCTGGAGATACCATTACATCGTACAACAGCATTTAGGGGTAGCTTCAAATTTAGTGCATCAAAGTGCTGGAACGACCTTCCTCCGCCTTTACGCTGCCTTGCTTCGGTTTTTAGTTTTAAAAAAAAATTAAAAGACACCTTATTAATGCACAAAAAGCTTGTACTCCTCAAAGCGACAAACAGCTCTTCTAGTCCTCACACTGTTCCCTATTCTGTTCTTCATGTGTTTTATGTGTTTTTCAGTAGTTATTTATTGTTATATATTTTGATTTTTGGTATTGTGTTGTATTCTATATAAAAAAAATCCAGGTCTTTCAATTCGAATTAGTTTATATATGTGTAGCTTTTATTATAACTATATTATATTTTTTTTTAACTATCTTCCACTACTGTCTTCTGCCACACTGGGGACTACTGAATATCAGCGTCAGAGCTTATGCTCTGACATAATATGCTGAGTACCTCCCCTTTTCGTGGCGGCACTTCTTCCTATATTTATTAATTGTTAGTTTATATTTTAAGTTGTATTACTTATGATGTACTTTTACTTACTTCTGTGCCGTCCCAAATAAATGTATTTCATTTCATAATATAAAGAGTATATGTCATTCATCTCCGTGCCCCTCAAATTCTTTCAAGGTTTTAAATTATTCTACTACGGAACCATATCACAAACGACTCTATCTTGACTGAACCGATTTCAATAAATAAACATCGATCGGTCCTTTTAAAGTTTTTCCATGGAATTATTTTTATAGATGTTACATTGTTGATGTTTTCTTAATTCACAGAAACTTGTTTAAACCTTGTTTTTAATCTTCTATACATATAAATAAAAAGTCAATGTAAGTATGTTCGTTTTCTATGTTCTTCTAAACTATATATTTGATTATGATTAAACTTTGTGAGTGAGTTGTTCCTGCTCCAAAAAAAAATATTTTTTTAACCACCATTATGGACTGAAAAACCGTAAATGCACATTACGCATTTCGGTTTCAGTTTATGTATTTTCCGATCCGATCGATCGATCGACTGATCTGTGGCTGAGATATCTATATGTATAATTATTAATAGAAATTATGACGTAGGTATAATACAACAAACAACTTGAAATCTGTTCTAAGCTCTAACAACAAGGGAAAATAAAAAAATCGACATTTTCAAAGATTTTCTTTAAACCTTGCTTCCATTTTCAACGAGAATTTATAAAAGAAACGCTTGAATTTGTAGTAAATGTTAAGGAAAACAAGGACAATTTCAAATGCTCTCCTCCGGGTAGCGGCGAGTGTTGTTACACGTTGTCATAGCAACCATTTATTTTCAGAAATAGAACGTTCTATTTTCAAATTTCAATTTTATTATTCCTTCCTATTTTTTTCCTTTCCGGCGATTGGTACCTACCTTGTGCTCCGATGGGTCGCAGATTCGAATACCGCCGGGACCTGCTTATAATTTTCTATGAGCTTGTCTTCCAACGTCTGGTCACTTCGGGCAATAAACTTTCAAATACTTTCTATATCCGTTTTGTTCTCAACATACGGATGACGATACCCAGGTAATCTATACTAATATTATAAAGAGGAAAGATTTGTATTTTTGTATTTTTGTATGTATCGAATAAACTTAAAAACTACTGGACCGAATTCAAAAATTCTTTCACCAATAGAAAGCTACATTATCGCTGAGTAACATAGGCTATATTTATTACTAGAAAAAAATAGAAATCCTTAGAAATTCCTACTAAAACCAACCCAAGGTGTGAAAAAATTAGCCAAAATATTTCTTTCATCGCATGCGCTGCAGAAAGTATTGACGATAGAACAAAAAAAAGTTCTACAATATTATAGAACATATCAATATCGACAAAAAACTTCGCGAGACCATATGTCTAACTATTGTAGTTATGTTACTATAACTACTTTTTAACATTTAAAAAATTGAAAGAAATGCCGATCAAAATCAGACCATGTTATCCATACCTTTGTATTAATTCTTATCCAAATAAATTATTTCGTATTTAAGACTGTTTCAATACATATTGAATAGTTTTTGAATTATTGAAATCGGACATTCCATTCAAAAGATATTACGAAATTAAAAATGTCAATACGAACAAAAATACACGCCGTCGCGCCGGTGTGGCTCCACGCAGCGCAGCGGGCAATGCGGCGAGGTGTAGCTACTCGAACGATTTTAAAAATTATTTCACTAATAGAAAGCTAATAAAATCAGTGAGTAACATAGGCTTTGCTTTTTTTTCATCTACATTGCACCCGTGCGAAGCCGGGGCGGGTCGCTAGTAATAAATATAATTACTTGTCAAAAGATCTTTGAGTTGAACTTTGCTAACTCACCTAAGGTTACTTTAGACTCCATGCATTATACCATCCATTTCTGAATCTTTCATTCATAATTTCCAAACAAAACGTAAGGATATATTACATAAATCGAGTTAAATTTATAGTCGACCTTGTCAAAATTACTGCACCTGTTCCACAGTACATTTTACTATAGCAGTAACTCAAAGACGAAATAGCCAATATCGAGTAAAAAAACTTGACTTTTTTTTTGGTAGCAAAAGGACTGTCAGCTCATCTGATGGTAAGTCATAGGAGCCCATAGACATCAGCAACACCAGAGGTATTGCAGGTGCGTTGCCGGCCTATAAAATTATGTCTGCATGAAGAACGTCTTCTTGAAATGGCTACTTCTTCTTATTCTTCTTCTTCTTCCTGCCCTGTTCCCTTTTTTTTTTGGTGTCGGCGCAGTATGTTTTCTTTTTCCATTCTCTCCTTTCACTCGCCATATCATCACTCACACCTTTCAAACACATATCATTCTTCACACAGTCAATCTATGTTTTTTTGGCCTCCCTCTTCCCCTATACCCATCCACTTTCATATTCAAAACTTTTTTAGATACATGCCCTTCATCTCATAACACTCTCTCCTCATAACATGCCCATACCAAGCCAAACGATTACCTTTCAATTTTTCATTCACTGGCGCTACTCTCAAACTTCCTCTTATATACTCATTGAAATGGCTACTTAATTATTACAAACTAGCAATTGCCCCCGCAACCCCCTTTGTGGGTTGAATTTCGTAAAATCCGTTCTTAGCTGACCTCTACTCGGCGAAAGGAATATTCCTACCATATTTCAAGTCGCTACGCCTTATGGTTCCAGAGATATCGTGATGAGTGACTATATAGGTGGGAATCTCTTTTATATATATAGATTAATTAACGTTAGTGTAATCTATACATATAATAAAAGAGTAGGATCGAAATTACGCTTCACTAAATATTTTTACCTGAAATTAAGAGGGGTGATAAAAGAAGGGTAGCAGAATGCATAAATGCAATTTTTAAGATTCTTGTCTGTCTGTCTGTCTGTCTGTCTGTCTGTCTGTCCGTCTGTCTGTCTGTCTGTTTGTTCACGCTAATCTCCGAAGATACTGAACCGATTTTCATGTAATTTATACAAATATATTAAGCAAAGTCCGGGGCAACATATAGGCTTTGTTTCATCGAAATCGGTTGTCGGAAAAAAAAGTTATCATCATTTAAATATTATTTTAAAGGCACCATTTCAACAAATTGCAATGAAAACTGACTCGCGTTGAATTTTTTCGAATTGTCAGATGTCAATCACAGTTTGATATGTAAATGAAATAGTTTGATAATTTCGCCATTTTTCGATATGTGTTCGTGGCATTGTGGATATACGGTCGTACTACGTAATTTCAGATGCGAGTTCGAATCATCACTAAGGGAAATATTTTTTTGTATTTATTTTTTATATTTTTAAAAGAACTAATATTGAAAATAGAAAATGTATTATTGAACTATTCTATTATATAAAAATGTATTTCTTATGAGATCGTTTATTTCGCATTTTCATCAATCCTTTCCTTTCCAAGGGAATTAAACAAAAATATCTGAAACTAGCAAAACGCCCCGGCTTCGCACGGGTGCAATTTAGATGAAAATAAGTTACACGCTGATAATGTAGCTTTCTAATGGTGAAAGAATTTTTAAAATCGGTCAAGTATTTTTTGTATTAAATCGTAACAAAACCGCAAAAATTGAAGAAAATGACAAAGTATATACAATACTACCCCTCGCAGCATTGCTCGCTGCGCTGCGCTGCTTGAAGCCGCACCGGCCGCGGCGCGACGGCCGCGGCGTGTATTTTTGTTTGTATTGATATTTTTAATTTCGTAATATCTTTTGAATGGAATGTCCGATTTCAATAATTCAAAAAGTAGTCAATAGGTATTGAAACAGTCTTGGATATGAAATAATTTATTTGGATAAGAATTAATATAAAGGTATGGATAACATGGTCTGATTTTGAACGGCATTTCTTTCAATTTTTTAAATGTTAAAAAGTAGTTATAGTAACATAACTACAATAGCTAGATATCTGATCTCGCGAAGTTTTTTGTTGATATTGATATGTTCTATAATATTGTAGAACATTTTTTTGTTCTATCGTTAATACTTTCCGCAGCGCATGCGATGAAAGACATATTTTGGCTAATTTTTTTACATCTTGAGTTGGTTTTAGTAGGAATTTCTAAGGATCTCTATTTTTTTCTAGTAATAAATATAGCCTATGTTACTCAGCGATAATGTAGCTTTCTATTGGTGAAAGAATTTTTGAAATCGGTCCAGTAGTTTCGGAGCCTATTCAATTCATACAAACAAACAAACAAAAAATCAAACCTTTCCTCTTTATAATATTATTATTATTATATTATTATTATAATTATTAGTATTAGTATAGAAGTATAGATTAAAGTGATCAATTAAATGAAATAAATATAGAGGTGGATATAGTATCTTCCACACTAATTAAATTTATTAAAAATTAAGTATTTGGCCAACATGGCCATACTATTTTTTTCATTCATTTTACGTTGCATTTCTCCATACCTTCATTTTATTCGTATTTAGACATCTTCTTGGCGTTTTTTCCATGTGTCGCAAGTATTTTCAAACCCCCGTACAATTTTCGTGCATATATTTAAGACGGAAAACGCATTGAATCCAATCTTCGACTGAACTCTGATTAGTGGAAAAAAGACACATATCTGCATTTTGGTGACGTAAAATTTGATTGATATGCATCTCCCTAAAGTTTCTTTAAAGTCAGGTTAATTTTTTCAATTTCTATGGTATTTCTTTTAAATTTCAAATCATCATTTGAACCCCAACCTCAACCACCATTAAACATGTCGATAATATGATGCAAAAGCAACCGTCAATGACTACTCTGATAGCTCTTTCCGAAAAGAAATCACCAAGTACAGAGGATGGAGGATATATAATATGAAGAAAGCTTGCTCAAAAGTTAAGCATAAAGTGATCCCCACGCGAACGAAGTCGCGGGCATCAGCTAGTTTCTAATAAATTAAATACGCCATATAAATATCATAGGTGGTAAGAACGCCATTGAGACAAGAGGTATTTTAGTTATTTTTAATTTTTCCAATCAACAATAATAAAAGTGTATAATAATAGTTCTAAGTTTTTGACGGGCTCGTTGGCGCGTTCGGTAGAACACCTGCCGTGCGCATCGATCGTGGGTTTGAATCCCACCGGGACGGGTTTATAATTTTCTGTAAACATGTTTCCCCACGTCTGGTAACTTTGAGTATTGAACGGGTGGGATAAATATCGAAATTCCGACCGGATAACGAACCACCGTTCATAGATGGAAAAACCATGAAGTGCATATTGCGCGTTTCGGTTTCAGTCTATGGATTTTCTAAAAAGTAGGTCGACAGCGCATCATTGACTGATGTTCTGTGGCTGAGGTATCACATACCATCAAGTGAACCTCATGCTCGTCTGTCGATATCTAACATAAAAAAAATTGTTTGCTACATTTAAATTTATTTTTTTGTATGAAAACATCGGCAAAATTAAATAAATAAATTAGTATAGTCGAGCGAAGCCGAATCGAGCAGCTAGTAATATTTTAATGTTGAATATATAATTTTAACATCATCTCCAAGCGAAGTCTTCATAAATGATAACAGAACTTTAAAGTTTATTATAGAACCGTTTTTCCCCCGAAGGGAATAAAAACGGATATTTTGGGTCTAGCCAAGGCTTGACCCTTCGAGATTACACCTTCATATTATTAGAGAGTTTACACAAAATAGTCCTGTTCCATAGTAATAATCGCTCCTATGCACGTCGTAATAAGCGCCGAGGCGCGGGACGCGAGGTGCGGGCGGCAAGGTTAGCGCAAGATTCGCGCGTCTCTTCAGTACCGTCTCGGCCGGCTAAGGCTTTAAAACTAGGGTCAAGCCTTGGCTAGACCCAAAATATCCGTTTTTATTCCCTTCGGGGGAAAAACGGTTCTATTTTAGGTCTGAGCCTACGGCTTGACCCTTCGAGACCTGTTTGGTTTCTGCCGGCCATAGGAGCGTACTGTGAAATAATAAAAATTAACACCCTATTTATGTAATGATGGTTACAGTGTAAACTAGAAACAAAACAACATTCATAATATAAACAAAAGAAGCATTTTTTCGTTAATGTCTTCAAATACAATTAATAAAACACAAAATTATTTCTAAAAATATAAGAATTATGTTTTAAGGTAATAAAAATAAATTATTATCCAACTTAAGTTAACAAGTGAGATCTAAAATTGTCAGTCTTAAGAATTACATTCATGAAGTATGTTAAAAGACTCACTTAATCTTATCGATCTATTATTATCAGAAGAAATATTACAATTTTCTTACAATAATGCTTAAAAAAGATATCTCTGCTTTGTCAGTTTTCCTTGTCTCAGACTTCGTCTAAAGGCAATATTTTATTATTCTTAGCTGCTACGGCTGAAGGTAAACTTCCTGATGATGATTTGATACATAAAATATCAAAACCCAACCCGCTATAACACTACGGGAAGCCACTTTTACCACTCCTCTTATTTTAAGTAACAAATAGGTTAGTAAGCTCTGCCAGAGCTAATCTTTGCGTTTTACTTTAATCTTACTTATCCAAAAAAGAATGTTCCAATTATTAGTTTCACAAGATTTGAACTCCCACCCAGACTGACTGTAGTTAACTGAATCAGTTTTAGATTCAAATCGAGGCCAAAAAGAAAATCTTTCATATTAACTTTGCATATCATCGGGGCTTATGTGTAAAAGAGTAAGACTATGCAAGCGACGTCCAATGCTCAGAAAAACAAGTAAAGATTCGTACATGCCTTGCCAATTGAAAAAAAAAAAAAAAAAAAAAAAAATGTTTTCTAGGGATGGATTACATGAAAGCCATAATCAATAGCCTCCGAGACATTTCCAAAAGCGAAGTTGGTTTTGTTCCTCTTTGCACATCTTATATGGGAAATAATAACTGTTTGATTGTCCGACTGGATCACTATTCCTTGGTTTTGGACATTTTTCATATTTTATATTGTTACATCTTTACATTCATCCGACACCCATTTTATTTTGATCTCCATGGTATCGACATTGTTTTGTCCTTTAGTTCTGCCCCCAATCCCCAGTCGGAGGTATCCGTGGTTAGAAATATCGTTGAATTTTTGTTCAAGATTGGAGAATTCTCGTGGACATTCTCAAAAACAACAATTTATGTTGTAATAAACAATTATGGGAACAGGTAAATTCTGGTCTGGTCGAAACAAATTCATTTTGGCTGTTGCATTTTTGAATGAGACATCTATCTAAAAGCCCTAGAGGGACTACAAACGACGCAAATACCAGAAAACCCAGCACAGATTTTGCTTTTTGTCATGTCCAAGTGACTAAACCTCAACTCACCCAAACCTCAACAATGTCCTCTCGACTATGTGGATTTTGATAATATTTAAGCTTCTTAAATTGCTTTTTGTATCCCAAATGATACCTTGGAACCCTCATTTTTGTGTCTGAACGAGACAAGACTTCTCCCAATTCATCAGCTAGCCTAACTGGCTTAATCGGTTTTGCAGTCATTTTTATTTTATTCTCCAGAACATCGAAGAAGTGCTGTCTTCTGACAGCAGTGGCTGTCGTAATAAAAAGATGATCCAACGTTATAGGGATATACAGCATTCATAGGTCAATTTTATCTAGAAAATCGTCTGGTTGTAGAAACTTTAGAACCCTCTGATGATTTATAAGTCTGAGAGTCTTAGGTCAACTGGTCTTTGAGTACCGTTTTGGTGTTGGAACTAATATTATTCGAGAAAGAAATATCAACTTTTGATTGCAAATTTCGATTGCCCCTATTTGATGTAGAGTCTCGAGTTCGAATTGCATAACCCTGATTTTTTGGTTTGAAGATTTACAAGATTTACCCAAGCTGCTTCCACAAGCGAGGTTTTCGTATAAAAGGAATTGAAATGCCCATTAAAGTCCTTAGAATGAAGGAAAGATCAAGACTTTTTCAAACTTCAAGTACGTATTTTAGACGTATTGCTAATTTTAAATCAAAATTTACTGGTTCAGGCTTTTGTTATCCTCCCATTCTTGTTGTTGACATGACTCAAACTTTGCAAGTTGAGAGGGTTGGATAAAAGTTATTTTTGTGTGATTGTTGTTTGACGTTAGTTTGGGAACGAGACAACTTATCGTCATATCGTCCAAATGCTTGTCTTTTTCTCCTTTGAAGGAAGGAAAAAACTTGAAATACCTGTTATTAAATGCTGTTTTAAAAATTCGGAAAGTGAAGCTTCATTAAACAATTGCGAAGTTGATGGAGGTATTCTATGAAGTACATTAGGAAAATAGTTAGAAGGCGGTTTGTATAAAGACCGTCTGGTCTCTATTTAGCCCGCGTGGTGTACACCACAAACAAATTGAAGCATATCATCACAGCATTTCCGAAAATCTGTATCAGTATTAGTAACATTATTCATGATTGCGTCTTTAATACTTGACTTGACTTAAGGTCCTATATCCCCTAAATGGGGCAGAGGGCATCCAGAGTGTTCCGCTAGCCTGCTCTGTCTTGAGCAACCCTTTTCATTTCGCTCCAAGTCTTCCCAATGGACTTCGCTTCTTCAAAGACAGTCCAGCGCCAAGTCAGTTTAGGACGAGCACGTTTTCGTTTCCCTTGGGGATACTCTCCAGGTATTTGAATTTACGTCCAAGACCACATTTTCTAAAGCATCTTTCAAAAGTTTTCTTTGACATAGAAGAGCATGTGCGAGAGAACCTAAAGTTTGGTCCGAACAATATTTTTATATGAGATCCACTTGGGAGTCTTAGATATAAGCTGCGGCTTGATAATTAAGGATGTAAAAACCGGCGCGGCCTGGAATTTCTTTTGAAATTCTCAATACCATAAAATATTATTCCAGTCCTCTTGGTCAAAGCTTTGGCAATCAAACGATTGTTTCAAAAAATCTACCAGTGCAGGCATAATCTTGGAATCAGCTTCCCTAACAAGAGGAAAAATATATATACCCTCCTGTGAGGTCCAGATTAAAGTCACATCGACTGATGACCCAAGGGTGGAATAATTTTCTTTATTTTGTACATCTGATTCGCATATTTCTTCAATTGAGGGCGATTTGTCACGATTTGACTCATCATAATTTGTAAATGTCATATTTTGAAATTTGTAACAGGAATTTACAATGGAGTATGAACGGTATAAATAAGCGACAGTTAAAGAAGTTTGAACCGTCGTATCAGCAATAGCAAATGGACGGATACTTACAGTACACACGACCATTGCTAACGACCACAGCATACCCACAGGTGGCCTCCACAAGTTATTTTATGGAGAATTATAAAACGATAGAATAACATAAACTAACGACGAATATTGATGAATAATAAAATCCAGAACGAGCTTACAAAAAGTGGGTGGTGATTAATCCATTTCAGATATTAAAATTCCAGCCATGTAAATTACTAAGTGAGCGACTAGTTTTGAAGTTCTAGGTTAGGTTGTGTTGGTATGGTGACCACCGCGCACGAGTCGAGCGAGCGAAGCGAGCGGTGCCGCGGCAGCGGCCGACGAGTGCCAGAACCGAATCCTACTTATTTTACTTGGCTTAATAAAATTAACTTACAACACCACCTCAGGATGCCGCTCAGTATAAATAAATAATTTGCCAAATATTGAAAAAACAAAAAATGCAGGACATAACGTTGACACTCAAACAAATATTAGTTCGGTCAAATATTATGAAGCTTCTCATTTTGTATTTTAAGTAACTCAAATTAATGTTTGTAAGTTACTGTTCTGTTGATTTCTCGTCACTCGTCAGTCGCTCACTAAGTAATACCATAACGTAAATTAGTTATATTTGTCATTTAAAACTTTTTATATCAGCAAACACGGCGCAGGCAGTCTCCATCCGACGACGGACAAGGTAATCTTGTCCGCCTGCGGACCACGGAGTTAGGCGGTCGGGCAAGAAAGCTTGGCCCGACGATTAGCAGTTTTAGTCCGACGGACTAGTTGGTGCGGGCCGACGGACCACGGCACCATAAAATAAAAATAACATAGGTAATCAATTCACATCTAAAATATCAAAAAACTGTAACCAACAATAAACAGGAAATTACTTACATAAAATATAGTCGAGATCTTCCAATAAGATCTCTCGAACAGTCACACTGTTTTATATATCACGTGTAATCTCTCCGCTAACATAAAGCGTACTGAAGAGACGCGCGAATCTTGCGCTAACCTTGCCGCCCGCACCTCGCGTCCCGCGCCTCGGCGCTTATTACGACGTGCATAGGAGCGATTATTACTATGGAACAGGACTATTTTGTGTAAACTCTCTAATAATATGAAGGTGTAATCTCGAAGGGTCAAGCCGTAGGCTCAGACCTAAAATACAAGATAACTTTGGCGATATTGTGAAGTTTGTTTTACCATGAAATGAGTGTCAGAATTTGTTCCATTTCACGAAATTCTTGTTTTTCGTACTCTAAGAATAAGAAAATGTATTCCATGCTTTTTTTTTTATGTCAGTTATCGACAGACGAGCATGAGGTTCACTTGATGTTAGGTGATACGTCAGCCACAGAACATCAGTCAATGATGCGCTGTCGACCTAATTTTTACTTCGAGCACACACAAATAACAGTCTAAACTATACTAATATTATAAAGAGGAACAATTTGTTTGTAATGATTTAACTCAAAAACTACTCGACCGATTTTAAAAATTCTTTCACCAAAAGAAAGCTACATTATCAGCGAGTAAAATAGTAAAAATGTACATGTACATGAACGCGTGAGGCTGGGGCAGATCGCTAAGTAATTATATACTTAATCCTTACTTAAATTAAATATGGTGTGTGGTGAAAGAAAAGGACGATGCTCAGCTTATGCTGTAAACCAGTACAGGTTGCGGCGCTGATTTTCAGCATCTGCTTGGATGTCTTTTGGAGTGCCAGAAAACACTAAAACGAAATGTCCATAAAACAACGTTTGTGTATGACGCCCTACATTACATTTGACCTTATTTTTTGAGAAATTAACTTCATGAACTAAGTATATTATTTGACTGCTATCTTCTAAAACAGGTATTTTTTGTTATTTATTTACTAGTAAAAACTAGGTTAGTCTTACAAAAACAAAAGCGACTTGGTATCATAATCATATCCGAATTCGTTCTATGGATACGTCGAAAAGAGAATTTAAGCTGATAGTTCGTATGATGGTAAGATATTATATGTTTGCTGCAGCCATACAATTTTGGTGCATTGAATTGGGTAGGTTATGTGTGTGTTTATAATTTTCAGTTAAAATTGGGACCACTACATTAATTAGGAACGAATCACCATTCATATATGGAAAGCAGAAGAAAAGAGAGATAAAGGGGATTTTTTTATAGATTTTCGAAAGTATTTTTTTTTTTTTTATGTCAGATATCGACAGACGAGCATGAGGTTCACTTGATGGTAGGTGATACCTCAGCCACAGAACATCAGTCAATGATGCGCTGTCGACCTAATTTTTACTTCGAGCATTCGGAAATCCATAGACTGAAACCGAAATGCGCAATATGCACTTCACGGTTTTTCCATCTATGAACGGTGGTTCGTTACCCGGTCGGAATTTAGATATTCCTCCCACCCGATCAATGCCCGAAGTTACCAGACGTGGGGAAAACATGCTTAAAGAAAATTATAAGCATGTGCTCGAAGTAAATAAGGAAAATAGGTGGACAGCGCATAGACTGCTTGCAGCTTGACAGCTATAATATATAATATAGATATAGAAACAAAAAATTATAAACTTTTTTATGTTAGATATCGTCAGACAAGCGTGGAAATCATCAATTCGCAGTCAACCTACGTTTTATTTCTGCATTCAGAATTCTCTAGATAGAAACGGAAACGCGTACCATGCCTTTAATGGTAGACAATACATTACAAAACATCACTAAATGATGCGCTGTCGATCTATGTTTCATTTAGCATTCGGAAGTCCAAAGATGAAATCGAAACGCGCAGCATGCCCTTCATGATAGGCCGCCACACACATCAGCCACAGAACATCAGTTAATGATGCGCTGTCAACCTATTTTTTACTTCGAGCGAAATGAATCCATAGACTGAAATCTTCAAGAAAGTGATTCGACATGAAAATCAAAGGTTTTTAAACGAGTTACTGTTCGAGTTATACCTACTGTAGCACCCAAAAGGAAAAAATCATTACGTCGGACCGTATTTTTTTCTCAAAAACCCGTTCCGATCTCATAGCCATGGGAATTGTTTTTTTTTGAGTTTTGTTTTAACAGGTGCTACTGATTCGACCTTTTCGATTCTTTTACCTGTAGGACTAAATTCTACGGCATGATAAATTAATTCACGCTGTGAAATGTGAAACGAAAATAATGGTTGAACGATGATTGGCGGGAATTTGAGTCGGTAAATACAGAGAATCCTTATATTTCTTACAAATTTATTAATTAGTCTATATTTTATTAATTTAAAGAGTGCTCAAATATTGTCTGGTTATTGATGTTTTTTTTTTATAATTATTAATATTTTTTTTTAGATTCTATCCTTGTTAATATTAACATATTTCTTTTGATGATATGAAAAATGAACGGAATCGGAAGAAAACGCGCTTTTTGACATCTTTATTGAAGTCAACTTCCTTCTGTCATATATCATTTCCTATTTTTTTTAAACATCATTGTAGTTTAAGTTTTCTCATGTCTTTGACAGTTTACAAAACAGATTCGATTTATGAACTTACCCGAAAGTTATTTACTAAAAAGTTTTCGCTTTAAATAGATTCGAAATTTGAATATTTGTAAATCGAATCGGAAAAATGTGCTTTTAATGATAATTATGTAAAGTACGACTCTATTTGTTACATTGGAGTCGCTGTTAAGTAAATAACATGCTAGTTACGCTGTATAGAAATGCTAATACGAGCGTCAGAATCTTCGTGAAACAGTTATTATTTTAGCAGGGCTGGATTTAGGGCATCAGGTGTAACTTACAGGGGCCTTTACAAAACAATAGAGAACCACAATAGAGAATTCGGGAAAAAAATCATTCAAATTTCGACGAGTAGGTTACATACCACTAGTAAACAAATTTTCTAAATCTGTCAATGTCAATTCTTCGCTTGTTTTATAACTAACATCTAAGTGCGAATTCTTGAGACCTCTAGTGGGACATATAGCAGACATATTTATGTCTGTTTCACTGATCATTTTGCTTCACAGCCAAGGTGATGAGTCTTATGTACCCTCACCATTACATAAAAAAATACATTTTTTTATATAACAGAGCGGACAACCCCCCATGGACATTCGCGACTTAAAAACTCTCAGATGCGTTGTCGGCCTTTTAAAAATGAATGGGCTCGCTTTTTAAAATTAACGAGGTATCTATATATTATTAGTTACAAATGTTGTTATAAACTAAAAGTTAAAACTTAAATCTACATTTAAAGTACCTTATAATGTTGTTACAAAAATACATAATTATACCTACTTTTCTATTTTTATATATTAACCCATTTAGCGCCGCCGTACTCGTTTGAGTACAGTTAGTTTTTGTAACCTAGCTTTTACATTCGATCGATTTCTTAAGTTTTTGGGGATAATTATTTTTTTTAAATAATCACTTAATCAAAATATGTATATATTATGAGGCTAACCTTGAAATTGTGTCAAAGAGAGCATTATATATTGACGAGACATTACGCCACTGTAGGTAAGTGTACTTTATTATAATTTACGATAGCTAAATTTCATTTTTAGATCATCTACCTTAAATATTTCTACTTAGTAATAACTATTGTATAAAACTATTCACATAAAATAAGTAATTTGCTAGTATTCGTGAAAATTTGTAGAAGTAAACATTGCTGTACTCGATCAAGTACAGCGGCAACATGCATATCAGGAAAATCTTTATTTTTGTTCAGATTGCTAACAATGTTTTCCAATCGTTTTACAACTGTTAACAACTACAAGGGGTTAGAAGAAGCTGTTGAAGTTATTATTGAAGACAGTGACGAAGACGGCGACTATAATGTAGCCATTATATCTCCACCTCCGAGCGTGGTGACGGATGTAGAAGAAAGATCTGATGAAGATTTTGTATCTGCTTCACTACCTCGATACATTGTCGGGAATTTTGAATTGTTAGTACATAATAAATGATAAAATATTTTGTCAATCACCCCGCAAAATAATGTATACGAAGGAAAAAGTGCCAATTAGACTAATGAGCATCTTGGAACAAGAGTTGTCAAAACACTTCGATGTTCGAAAAACTAGAAACCGATCACACAGATCACAAAGTCTTTTTTGACATATTTTTTTCTAGTTACAGTCTTACATTTCGTGAAAGCAGGACAAAGAAATGACCCCTGAAGAGTACGCAAGATATGAAAAAAGAAAAACAACTGCCAATAACTATATATTCGACAGAACAAATGAGTTATTGCTGTTTAGATGGAAAGATAATAGCGTTTATACGATTGAACCACAAGGTGTGGTGAAAGAGATGGTGTAATATAAGGCGCGAAAGAGTCGATGTAGGTATTCCTAATTTGTTATAAAAATATAATAAAGGAATGGGTGAAGTAGATGAACTTTATCAATCCATATCTCTCTACAGAATTGCTATTCATGGAAAAAAGGGGTGGGTGGGTTCTATTCACGTATATGATAGACGTATATGAAGCTAATGCCTGGGCGTTTATGTATTCTCAGCATCCATGATCATATGAACAAGTTGTTGTTTAGGCGCAATCTTGCAAGGTACTATTTGCATCAAGCAATCCAAGGTAAAAACCGCCCCACATCTTCAACAGTGCCAGATTTTGCGAACACTGGCTTAGGCAACTACCTCAAAAACTCGAAAAACAACATTACGTTGTGCGATTTTTCATGCGAGAGCAATATAAAACCTGCTTAAAACATTGTGCATATGAAGATAGTGTTTTGAAATTTTGCACCGCTAAGTGGCCGCTGTACTCATGCGAGTACACCCTTCTAAAACTTTCCAAAATAGAAAAACATTTCTTTTTTCTTTCTTTTATATTTAATAATGTCACAAATAATTAGAAAATAAACGATTTGAGTTTAAAATACTCCTAGTTTCATTTTGGCGCTTAATGGGTTAAGAAGAGACTAGAATCATTCCCGACATTATTTCGTTGTGTTTGTAGTATACAAAGTAATTTATTACAATAAATTGAGTACAATTCCTGAAACAGGATTACCTAGTTCAGGAGCTTACTATGTAATGCATAAACAAATATTGTATGCAATTTATACCATAACTAGCTTTGCCATGGGTAGCGTTTCTGCAATTTTTTTTCCCTCCGTACATTTTTTTTATTAAAAAGTCCTTTCTAATACCTCTAAGAATATGTGTACCAAGTTTCATGAAGATCGGTTCAGTTCAGTTCAGTTTTGGCGTGAAATCGTAACAAACAAACTTAAATTCACATTTATAATTAGTAGGGATTATTATATTAGTAGGGATTTATATAAATATTTAATTTGAATTACAAACAGCAATAATCGCAGTACAGTCATTCATTCATTCATACAATAATTTCATAGATTCATTCATACAGTTATACCACGAGTCAAAACGTTAATAGAGTTTATATTTAAATCTTAAAAATTATCAAAAATAAACTTACCACAACTAATTCAAAGTCCAAAATGAAAGTTCATAAAACACTAATTATCACTCAACAAACACATAAAACCTCTTTCAATCAAACAAATGTCAAGTTCATTTTTAATCTGTGGCAAGTCATAAAAAGAAATAGCCAATAAGATTCGTCAGCGATCGTAATTCGAAATTCAAAAACACAGACAGCCACTAGACGCGACGCCCGGGCGACTACTGTTTGTGAAAACAATTTCCCGTCTGGCCATAGATTATTAAGCTATAGATATGACAACGTGCAAGGTTAGTGCATTTATAAGGATACTGCAGGGATAATCTGGAATCCTTAAAGTTAAGGGAAATTTATTTAAAATGACACTTTCGAATTTTGTTATACGTTACTTTGTAAGTAAGTAAGTACATAGAAATTAATGAAAAATTAAAAAAAAAACGGTAGAACCGACAGCGACATTGATTTTTTTAGTATATATTTTTTTCATTTCTAACTAATATAATAGCAATAACTTTAACTAAGTAAGTTAGAGATAAAAAAATATGAATTAAAGTTTTTTAAGAGAAAATAAATTATTTTACCTAATACATTTACTATAAATGGAGCAAGAACGATAATACAAAAATAACAAAATAAACAACAATCGTTTTAGCATTTTGTGTATCTGTTCAGAATGATCTCCGATACTACTGAACTGGTTTTCATGCAGTCTCTAGCGAAGCTTAATCAACAACATATAAGCTGTATTTCATCGAAATGCGAAAAGAATATTTTAACTGATGTAGCCTTTTCACATAGTATTCAATGGACTTTGGGTCCGCGCTCAAATATATCCCAAATTAAAGAGGAATAATCAAGCAAAAAGAGAAATAATCGACGAGCTCGTTGGCGCGTTCGGTAGAACACCTGCCGTGCGCATCGATGGGTCTTGGGTTCGAATCCCATCAGGAGCACATGCTTATAATTTTCTGTATTAGCATGCTTTCCCCACGTCTGGTAACTTTGGGCATTAATCGGGTGGGAGGAATATCTAAATTCCGACCGGGTAACGAACCACCAGTCATAGATGGAAAAACCGTGAAGTGCATATTGCGCGTTTCGGTTTCAGTCTATGGATTTCCGAATGCTCGAAGTAAAAATTAAGTCGACAGCGCATCATTGATTGATGTTCTATGGCTGAGGTATCACCTACCATCAAGTGAACCTCATGTTCGTCTGTCGATATCAGACATAAAAAAAAACGCTAAGTTTTCATATAATGTTTCAAGCGAAACTGAGCTCTATACAAACAAATTAAGACATGAATCAATATGTTAAGTTAAAGAAAAATGTAAGTAAACAACCTTATAGGTTAGAAATTCAAAATAGTGGGTTAATGTCAATTAAACTTTTAAAACTGAATTTGAAATGAAATGAAATGAAATGAAATGATATTTATTTGTGACAAATAGGAATACATAAAAACACATAAGAAGACATTTTACATACAGAAGTGTCACAAAAAGGGCCTCAACTCAGCATTTTGCTGGCTGTTAACCAGCGCTGATCTTCCGTTGGGACCTCTCGGTTACGTCACGGCACACAAAATAAAATAATAAATAAGTATATCAACTATACCCTACTAACCGTATATAAATTAACTATAAGTACATACTGAATCCAAAAAAAAAAAAAAAATGTGGAACATGGTGTAATAGTTGCAGCCCCTTATAAAACATTTGTAAAACAAAAACTTGGCGATTAAAAAGAGTGGCGGCGAGTTTCTTGCCAGTTCTTCTCGTCCGCTCTACGCCCTTGATTTGTGAACTGGCAGTAAATGTAATATTAGAAGCATTTAATATGTATTTTTTATTGACGTTCATAAGTGTACATTGTGTTACCTAAATGAATAAATGATTTTTGAATTTGAATTTGAATATCTACGTTTGTATCTATAGGTGTAATTCCGGACACCTATTTGTGAATTTTGTATGAGACTAAGTCCATGATTAGTATGTCAATTAGTGATGTACCGGATATCCGTATCCGTATCCTCGGATATTCGAGGGAGAAGACCGTATCCGTGACTTTTTTGGCGGATCGTTTACCTTATTAATTTTCAATATATAGATGAAATTGTATAAAAAGTGATTAGCTGTTAGCAATGAAAAACTATTAAACTCTATTGACATTATTTTTTATTTCTTGAAATCAATAATTTGACACCTTTATATTTCAAACTAAAACAAAATAAACTTCAAGATGCCATGTGGAACATGGTGTAATGGTTGCAGCTCCATACAAACATTTTCTAAAACAAAAAACTTGGCGATTAAAAAGAGTGGCGGAGAGTTTATTGCCAGTTCTTCTCGTCCGCTCTACGCCCTTGATTTGAGAACTGACAGTAAATGTAAAATTAGAAGCATTTAATATGAATGTTTTATTGACGTTCATCTGGCCTAGCATGACAACCGCGACAAAGTTTTATCCACCGTTTTCTCGTGTTTTAATCGATTATCTCTTTATTTCTTCCGGGTTCCTAACATGCCAATTACCCTTAAAACTCGTCTTTTAATATCAAAAATCGATATATTTGTCGATCGAGATATCTTTTCTATCAGAATTGTCGATGTCGAATATATCGAGATATCTTACATCGTAGTTTGTCTTTACTCGTCCGCGAGATATCTCGTGGCGGTCATGCTAGGCCGCACAAGTGTACATTATGTTACCTAAATTAATAAATGATTTTGAATATGAATTTAAATAAATAAATATATTCAATTTCACGTGCCTCGACACCAATTGAGTAAGAAAGTTAAGATTCGTATCCGCGGATACATTTTTAACGATCCGGTACATCACTAATATCAATGATATATCCATAAACTGGAGTTCGTTGTCGTATGAGAGACAATTCATAATCGATTTTGCAATATCTGTTAGATTCATCCATGGTATTATTAAAGAAACCCTTTCTTCAGCGTGAGTGAAATAACTATATTTTCAGTACAAAAAAGAAAGAGACAGCACACATGACATAGACTAATGGGTTTGCAGGACAGAATAGAATTTAAAAGGTCCTTTATTTCGTTATTACTGAGCGGTTATTTTTAGACTATTATCGTGGCGCATTTACATTACTACATTTACCACGCAATACTAAACGATAATCTTTTTGATGTTAGATATCGACAGACGAGCGTGAGGTTCACTTGATGGTAGGTCATACCCCAGCCACAGAAAATCAGTCAATGATGCGCGGTCGACCTATGTTTTTTTATGCTAGATCTCGACAGACGAGCGTGAGGTTCACTTGATGTTAGGTGATGACCCAGCCACAGAACATCAGTCAATGATGCGCTGTCGACCTATATTTTTTTATGTAAGATATCGACAGACGAGCATGAGGTTCAATTGATGGTGGGTGATAGATACCTCAGCCAAAGAACATCAGTCAATGATGCGCTGGAGACCTATCTTTTTATGTTAGACTAGCAACGCGCCCCGTTTTTGAGTTTATTCGTAACATACAAAAATACAAATCTTATTATTATTATTTTTTTTAACTATTTATTTTCTTTTTTATGTTTAACAGATTTTGTATTTTTATTTCTTCACCTTGTTTGTTTGTTTTGTGCCTAATAAATCTATTCTCTTATAAGGTCAAGTTGAAGTTACATAAAGAGTCATACGTTTACCTCTAGAATTAAAACGTCATAATATGTTAATCGCTGAAATAAGATGTAAATGATAATCAAATAGAACTCCTAGGTATTACAATTTGCCAGCGTAAAATCCATATTATTCCCCGGAAAATATTTCTTTGATTTTCAGTTGGGGTTCCTGTCTAAAGCCTGTGTCCGACCCTTCCCCTTGTATATCCACCCCCAATAGATTTATTGTTTTGACGTGAAGAACTACTTCAGACAAACCCTGTACCAAGGGCAAAATATGGCACGTAGCTTACACACCTAAAGCAAATACTATTTTGATTTATTCTAGCACAATACAAGAAATATCGTCTGGATCGGAGTATGAAAAATAGTATTTTTAATGTCAGATATCGACGGACGAGCATGAGGTTCACTTGATGGATACCTCAGCCACAGAACATCAATCAAGATGCGCTGTCGGCCTATTTTTTACGACGGAAATCCATAGACTGAAATCGAAACGCGCAATGTGCACTTCACGGTTTTTCCATCTATGAACGGTGGTTCGGTACCCGGTCGGAATTTCGATATTCCTCCCACGCGATCAATGCTCGAAGTAACCAGACGTGAGGGAAAACATGCTCACAGAAAATTTATAAACATGTGGTCCCGGTGGGATTCGAACCCACGACCCATCGATGCGCACGGCAGGTGTTCTACCGAACGCGCCAACGAGCCCGTCATAAAAATAGTCTTCAGGAGTTTGATGAACTCGGTGGCATATTGAGTACGAACGGTGTGTTCGAAGTCCTTCGAATTCGTTGTTTTTTATAATTTTCTGGAAACTTAATTTTCTTACGTCAGGTCACTTGCTTTAGTTATATCGAAATTCATAAAACCCGTGATGTGCATATAGCGCGTTTCGATTCCAGTAGATTTGAAAAATAAGTCGACAGCGCATCATTGATTTAAGTCTAAGTTTGGTTACCATATTTTAAATATAATATTATAAAGAGGAAAGATTTGTATTTTTGTATGTTATGAATAAACTCAAAAACTACTGCACTGATTTTAAAAATTATTTTACCAATAGAAAGCTACATTATCAGACAGTAACGAAGGCTATGTTTTGTGTATTGTACATCTACATTGCACCCGTGAAAGCCGGAGGGCGTTGCTAGTTTTTCATATAAGAATCATTGTTGGCTAATTCTCGTGGCTAACGCTAGTGTTGCGTATTCACTTACGCAACACTAGCGCCACTAAATGAGAACGAGAATACTTAAAGTAAAATATCTCAGTTCAGCATCAAGTTGGAGGTCGGGAATCTTAAAGAATACAGTTTTAAATAGTTTTGTATAAGAATTTGTCAATAAAACGTGTTGAAGCTCATAAAACAAGTGAATCCGCTGTAGAAATACGTGTTGTGAAGCATGACGCCAACAAAGGGCTATTTTATCGGATATCACAAAAACTTGATCCTTCGCGGTTGCGCAAGGTCAGTAATTTTATAGTATAAGGAAAGATTTAAGATACAGTTCATATCAAATTTGCCAGATTTTATCGTATGGTAACATTTATTCTGATTTATTACAGCTCTTCTAGATGAAATCTGTATAACCTCTTAATGTAATATTAAAATACGATGAAGTTAATTTTTAATTCTCGAATGTATGTGGCAGAAAGGCCTAACACAATTCTTCGTTTTTCTTTTTTAAGGGTCAAAAGATATAGATCTACAACACATCAATTATATATTGATATCCCGATGTAGGATTTTGTGGATGAGGCATCAAGTTAGCCTCACACTCATCAAAATACGTCGTGATTACTGAGACTCAACTGTATCGTCACCAGTACATTTACATTATTTTGAAATAGATGCTAGGTTTATTTAAACAATTTAAAATGCTATTATGTACGTGGGAAGACAATTTATATAAAGTATCGGCTTACATAAGCTTTGATATAAATCCATGTTTATTATTGGTTTTTGTTATCTCATTCCATTGAGATTTTTGACAGAGTATTCTCATAGGAATCCGATTTGTTTATAATTCGATTACATTATATTAAAATGAACAATCAGCATTGGTATAAATTTTCAATATAAAATATAATTTATTTTATCTCTCGTTAAATTCATTCCCAAGCGAAATTCTGTCGATTTTATGAATGTTATAGTTTAACACTATGGCTCAGTGGCAACTGCACTGAAAATAGAAATTATTAACATATTCGTACATATATATATATTCACGCCTCTTTCCCATTGGTGTAGACAGAGATCAAGCTTCTTTCATTTTGAAGATGTTAGAAGCATTTTTCACTTGTCAGTTTTGAGTTCTTTTCACTTAGCTCTTTTGAAGAACGTCGCCGATCTGATCGAAGTGCATTCGCCTAGGTCGATCACTCGACTCTTCCACTCATTGATTACTTGCCTGAAGATAACAAATATACTTAAAACAGACACAGAAATGTACCTACTTCGCACTCCTCTAAGAAATAATATTAATCTAAGAACAATTTATTTCGTATATATAAATTACTCAAATAATAAGTAAATAAAATATATCGATGTAATATCTTACAATTTTAGTTATACTATAATTGCACCTGTGACGTCCTATAAAAAGCTGATTGAGAATGACAAGTGCGTGACAGAGAAGGAGTATTATTTACACTATTTATGAAAGAGATGGATATAGATTATAGTCTGAGAAGAATTGGTGTTATCTCGAGAAATAATGATAGGATGTTATTATGACCGGGCAATTTTATGTTCTATTAAATGATACGCTAAAATACACTTTAGGCGTTGAATTGAAACTGATTTTTGGATAATATTCTAGAATCTAGCTATTAAAATACAAAACATTTTGTAAAACAAAACCTTGGCGATTAAAAAGAGTGGCGGCGAGCTTATTGCCAGTTCTTCTCGTCCGTTCTGCGCCCTTGATTTGAGAACTGGCAGTAAATGTAAAATTAGAAGCGTTTCATTTTTTTTTATATTGACGTTCATAAGTGTACATTATGTTATCTAAATTAGTAAATGATTTGAATTTGAATATTTTTGTCATACTACGAGCTATTTTTTTATTTAGTAAATAGAAAGGTTCTACAAAGTTGGAGTGTGCGTTACGATGAGTAGCAGGATCGAATCCCACAGGGACAAAATGTTTGAAATTTGAAAAGTGTTACCGGATTAAAACCTGATTTGTTAATTATATTATTTATGTTTCGAATGCTTTTTAGCAAACGTGGTCACAGGTGGTCAGACTGAAAGGTAGGAACTAAGACTGTCTGATTTGAAATATCACAAAGTTGCCATCTATAATATTATGGCAATATTATCTAACTAGTGTCCTCTTGTTTTTAGTATGTTTGTGTTGGGGTTTTAGATTTTTAATTATTGAATCTCAGGTGTTGAAAAGTCTTCGGGTCATTCTTCAGCCGGCCTAGCATGACAACCACGACAAAATTTTGTCGACCTTTTTCTTGTGTTTTAATCGAATATCTCTTTGTCTTCCAGGCCCATGTCATGTCGTGCCAGACACATTAAAAAACTCGACGTCTAATGTCAAAAGTAGAGATATTTGTCGATCGAGATATATTGTATATCAAAGTTGTCGATGTCGTGATGTAAAATATCGAGATATCTTATATCTTACTTTGAGTCTTCACTCGTCCGCGAGATATCTTTTGATGGTCATGCTAGGCGGCCTATAGACTGTGAAGAAACTTATTCGACATTTTTGGATTTTTGTCTATAAAAAATCAGAATTACTGATTTAAATTTTGGTTTTCACCAATTGAAAGAGTGTTTCATAAGGAAGGATTACGTATTTAACTTGTCAAGGTTTTTTGTAAATTGGTTGAAATATAATGATAATTAATTGTTGGAAGTGTCGGAAAAACTCAAGTCACCTGGGAGCTTTCCCAAAATAGCTAATTATTTCCTGTTCTTTTTTCTTTTTATAAAATCCGTTATAATCAGTGGCGTAGCTATCATAGGGCAAAGTGATGCAGTAAACTAGGGCCCTGAAGCTGAGAGGGGCCCCTGGGCTTCGGAAGGAGGGGGAGGCAGCCCTTGAAGATAGAAAAATTCTAAAAAAAAGATTTTAAATGAGCATTTATAACGCCCATAATGGCGCCTTGCTCTTTAGCCCGTGGTTGGGGGGGGGGGGGGGGGGGGGGTAATTGCGATTTTGTCTCTGCACCGGGGCCCTTGTTCACCTAACTACGCCACTGGTTATAATCCTAAATATTGCTAAAACCCTTGCAGATAAATCTGACCATAAACAGTAGATTTCCGTGTCAATGTCACATCAAAATAGCGTTATCTTAATGGGACGGGATTTCCGCTAATAATAAATATTTTTATAATTCACACGCTTATAATTAATTTTAGCATTAACCTATAAAGTGGTACATTTTGTCTGTAGACAGCAATTTCTATAGACGTTTTCCTTTTTTTCAAGAATAAGATAATTATTCCTGCAACTGTAGAGAAAAGCATCAACTCCTTAATAAAAAATTCGACTGTTCTCAATTGCTGCACAATGATATGATATTTATATGTATATGATTTGACGGGCTCGATAGCGTGTTCGGTAGAACACCTGGCGTGCGTGGTTCGTGGGTTCGAATCCCACCGGGACACAATGTTTATAATTTTCTGTAAGCATGTTTTCCCCGTTCACGAAAAAAAGCTCACGTCTGGTAACTTCGGGCATTGATCGGGTGGGAGGAATATCGATGGTTCTTACCGGCTAACGAACCACCGTTTATAGATGGAAAAACCGTGAAGTGCATTGCTCGTTTCGGTTTCAGTCTATGGATTTCCGAATGCTCGAAGTAAAAAGTTGGTCGACAGTGCATCATTGACTGATGTTCTGTTACTGAAGAACCTACCATCAAGTGAACCTCAAGCTCATCTGTCGATATCTAACATAAAAAACTTTTTGTCGCTCATATTTATATTGTATTTATCTATTTTTTTTTGTTTTTTCCTAACTATAAATTACTTTCCAGTAAAATTGTGAAATGGCAGTTATCCGTTTTCGCTATCGATATATCTACGCTATAAATGAACGAACAAAAATGAATACCGTTATGAATTCATTTTTTTATGAGTTACAGGTATAATGAAAACTTCCCCTTGGTAGCCATCATGAGTTAGAAAGGGTTACCAAGGGTCACATGTTACGAACAATGTTTAATTTCTGCCAGTTTTATGAATCGCCCGGGTAAATAAATTAATTAAACGTATTACGTTGTTTGCATTATTGATACGCAACTCGTATTTTTGTGCCGTTTTTTGTTAATGTCAGATATAACTTTGTTTAATGAGACTTTGACAAGCATTTTGAGGTTGTAATTTAATTTTCGTTGTAAAATTGCTACGACCAAGTAAAACTGGTAAACTTGTTCTGTTTTATTAGTTTATTTTTTAAACATTTAATGTAATAATTTAGTTAGTTAAGATATTGTTCAATGGTTTTATTGTTTTTTAATGGTTTCACTTCCTGAATTTTTGTATTTTGATATTTTACGCAATAGGTTGGATCGCCATTTTCACGCCAAATTATTTTCTGTATATGTTTAAATGTATTGTGAAAAAAGATTTAATCGTTTATTTGCAGATACGATTTTGTTCTTGGGACACGTCGTAATAAATAACCCGCATTTTTAAGGGGTATAGGGCACACATACATATTTTTTTGTCACACACAGGTGCCCATTAAAATCTGCAACACCAGAGGACTTGCAGGTGCGTTGCCAGCTTTTAAGAAATAATTAGGCTCTGTTTCCCTAATTATTATCAGTTCAAAAAAACTGCAGGAGACCAATGGTTCCACAGAATGTGCGAGGTGCAAGTGTGCGAGGCAGACACTTTATAATAAATGTAGTTGAAATCAATTATATTATGTCACAATCTATTTTAGTACTTTTCTGATGTATACTTCATATCATAACTGAAACCGGTTAATTTTTATTTTCCAAAATACGTGTCTGACTGAGACACCAGTTTTAAAGAATAATACTCACTAAACTTACCACAGTAAGATTTTTCAGTAAATATGAATAAAAACGAAAGTCCATTAACAAAAACCTTTATTATACCAGTATAACTCACATAGTAAATTAACCGGTATTCAGTCCCTGCTTCATATGTATATTGGTCAAACGATAATTGACTGTTTTCCCACTTGAACTACAGCATGGGAAGCATCACCCTAACAAATGTCACTTGAAACCAACTTCTGACCTTTCTAGTTATATCTACTACGCCTTTCACTTTTGCCTTTTTTGGTTGTAATTAATAATACATACATACATTTCTACTTACAGATGCCCAAGCACTGACAACTAGCGGTAAAAAAATATTTAAAACTTTAATTTATATCTATACTAATATTATAAGTAGGAAGTTTTTATATTTTTGGATTTTTGTATATTATGAATAAACTCAAAAATCGACTCGATCGATATTAAACATTCTTTCACCAATAGAAACTATACTTTTTTATGTCAGATATCGACAGACGAGCATGAGGTTCATTTGACGGTAGGTGATACCTCAGCCACAGAACATCAGTCAATGATGCGCTGTCGACCAAAATTCTTCGAGCATTCGGAAATACTGAAACCTTAGACCATAGACTGAAACCGAAACGCGCAATGTGCACTTCACGATTATTCCATCTATGAACGGTGGTTCGTTACCCGGTCGCAATTTCGATATTCCTCCCACCCGATCAATGCCCGAAGTTACCAGACGTGGGGTAAACATGCTTAAGTAGAAACCTATAAACATGTTGTCCTGGGTTTCGAACCCATACATTATCGAGCCCGTACATTATCAACGAGTAATAATAACAAAATACAGTAATATGATAATACTTCTGTACAAGGACTGAATACCGGTTAATTTACTATGGGAGTTATACCGGTATAATAAAGGTTTTTGTTAATATTCTTTCGTTTTTATTCATATTTACTGAAAAAAATCACTGTGGTCAGTTTAGTGTGTATTACTACTTAAAACTAATATCATGATATCTCAGTCAGACACGTATTTTGGAAAATAAAAATTAACTGGTTTCAGTCCCTGCTTCTGTATATTCCCTTTGTTTTCTATGAAAGAAAATCATTCAATATTATCCCATAAAGTTCATTCAGTTTCAACAAACGACCACAACGTTCTTATAGATACTCGAATTTCAATTATTCATTTCACTATACATTCGGGATTTATAGAAGACTGGAAGGTTATATTTTTTAGTTTATATTAGGTTTTTTTTTTAATTTTTCCGTCTTCTTCTTCCTGCATTGTTCCCTTTTTTTATTTGGGGTCGGCGCAGTATTTTCTCTTTTTCCACTCTCTCCTTTCACTCGCCATATCATCAGTCGCACTTTTCAAACACATATCATTCTTCACACAGTCAATCCATGTTTTTTTGGCCTCCCTCTTCCCCTATACCCATCGACTTTCATATTATAAACTTATTTTTTTTTTAATTTTACGTATTTAATAAAAATGTATCTACATTGTGTGATAGAGCAGTGGTTTAATGATTGAAAACCAGCTTAATTTTTAGTAAAAAGGTTGCAATTCAACGAATTCTATACGAAATAAAAGAAAAATGCGAAAATTGATGAATGAATAAATAAATAATGATTTAAAAGCAGTTTATAGATTACTAGCAACAGAGTTCGCACAGCTGCAATGTAGATGTACTATGCACATACAACATTACTGTTACTCGCTAATAATATAGCTTTCTATTGGTGAAAGAATTTTTAAAATCGGTCCAGTAGTTTTTGAGTTTATGCTTTACAAACCCAAATATAAAACTGCTCTCTTTATAATTTTTTTACATCTTGGCTTACATTATTGAACTTTTGGATAATGTAGCATTCTAATGGTGAAAGAATTTTGAAATAGGTCTAGTTGTTTTTGAGTGTATTCGAATCAAACATACAAAAATAATCTTTCCTCTTTATAATATTAGTGTAGACTAGCAGACCCGGCGAACAATGTCATGCATCCTGTCCGCACTTAATCCTAACACAGCTAAATGTAACGAGAATTATGAATTTAAAAGATCCACCCACTCAAACATACAATTTCATCAAAATCGTTCAGCTGTAATGGCCAATAGGGCCAACAACTAGATACCATACGAAAAAAGAAAAAAGGCTTCGCTGTGGAAATGTTTTTAATTTCAATGTCACGCAACATCATTGCAATAAATTATTAGTTTACCTATATTTATTAATACACAAGCAACGCGCCCCGGCTTCACACGTGTGCAATGTACTATACACAATAGAAAGCTACATTATAGCCTATGTAACTCGCTGATAATGTAGCTTTCTATTGGTGAAAGAATTATTAAAATCGGTCCAGTAGTTTTTGAGTTTTTTCATAACATACAAAAATACAAAAATTCAAAAACACAAATCTTTTCTCTTTATAATATAAAAAAAAAAAAAAAAATATATAATATAAAGTATAGAGTATAGATTTTCATCGTTCAAAATTAAGGCGTATCTAGTCGCTCTATTGCAAATAGCAACATTGAAGTTTTATATAGTGTTCCGTGAATTTAGAAGCAGAAACAGACATAGATACAGTAAAACAGAGCAAAAAGCTCACTGTAACTAAGAACTAAAGTAAAGGAATGAAATAGTGTTGCTGAGAGAGAGAGAAAACATTAATTCACTGTGACAATAAAACACAGTATAATATAATATCTAGAGATGACTTTGAAAAGGGAGGGGACATAGCATTTTGTGGTAAAAACCTTAATAATACGTATATTGACTGAGCTGATTTTTAGCTACTGTTCACGCCATATAAAGTCACACGTGATAACAGTCTTAACAATAATTATAACAAAGAAAAAGAAAAATAACAACAGAGAACAAAAAACAATACATGAAAAGTAAAAGACATAGGTCGTTTTAATAAACCGGTAAAATGAGAAACCAACAAACGTATTGATGGAACACAGTACTATATTTTTGATTATAAAACAAACTAGTAACACACCCCGGCTTCGCACGGGTGCAATGTACACAAAAGAGATAATAGTCTGTAAAAATTTCCTTACAATTCTGCACGTATTTAATATTACAGCTTTTTGTAGGGTGGTAAACGTAAATTTTGTTATTATTATTATAGATAATTAGTATACATAATACAATAAAAAGAATAAAGTTTTTATCATTCATTCATTGGCTAATATTTCAAGGACTAACGTAATCTATACTAATAATATAAAGAGGAAGGATTTGTTTGTTTGTAACAATTTAACTCAAAAACTACTGGACCGATTATAAAAATTCTATCACCAATAGAAAGCTACAGTATCAGCGAGTAACATAGGCTATTATACGTTTATGTATATAGTACATCTACATTGCATCCGTGTGAAGCCGGGGCGTGTTGCTAGTACAATAATAAAATTAACACTTGCGTCAGAAAAGCAGACCACTCAGCATGCAACACTGATTTTCAGCGTCTTCACACCATGAGCCAACATCCCATACTACCCAGTGTTTAATACAATTTAGAGTTTTATATGAAAAAGACAAGCTGAAAGAAAATATTTTTGTACTTATTTTTAAATGCTGGAATAAGCTTCACCATCACTGTACTATGGCCATACATATAACATCACCTTAAGTAATCAAAACGCTAAGTGAATCTTGTATGAATGAAGCAATACTCTTCCAATGTTAAGTTCACATACAATCTATCCAATTATTGGCAATTTAAGGCTATAGTAGGTACGTTACAGTATTTTTTTATGTATAAAAATTTATGAAAATATAGCATGAGGTTTACTTGATGGTAGGTGATACCTCAGCCACAGAGCATCAGTCAATTTTCCCAATAAAAAAAAAACTATAAACGGTTTTCGGAAATTTTCCTTTACTGGTACTAGGATATGACATTAATATTGTCTTTTATTAATGCGAGTATCACACATTTAAATAAAATACTGTATACCGGATTAAAACGCGATTTATTATTTATATTGTTTAAATTATTTATCCCGACATTTCGGATGCTTTTCAGCAACCGTGGTCGCGGGGAGACAGACAGTTTAATCCGGTATACAGTATTTTATTTAAAAAGGATATGACATTGTTTCATGCCAAATTTCATGATTCTAAGTCAACGGGAAGTACCCTATAGGTTTAAATTCCCTTGCGAGTGTCAAAATATGCGGCATAGACGGAGCATAAAAGGCCGTATCTTTTGATTTCGTTGACTTAGAAGTTTGATTTTTCCACTGCTGTAAGGGATTGCAGACTTGAGTATTGTATATTAATTTCAACTTGATTCCTCTGTTCCTGAGAAAAAGGGTCCACTTCACAGACTGACGGATAACAAAGTGATCCTATATGGGTTCCGTTTTTGGTACCTAGTACCTACGGAACCCTAATAACGAAAATTCAATAAGAACCTCAAGGCATTTCACTTTACATTGTATGTAGGTAATCTGATAACAACACGATATTACGGTTTAATAGTTTCGATAAAATTAGGTGTGTGTTACTGATTGTAGCGATACGTGTTTTATCGATACCGGCACCGCACTATATGTTAATGGTTTTTTATCGATAAACATTATACTGATATAATTCCTTACTTCGTGTGGGAGGAAATACGTAGATGAAGTGCACATTGCGCATTTCGGTTTCAGTCTATGGATTTCCGAATGCTCGAAATAAAAAATAGTTCGACAATTCAAAAATCTAAATTACTGTATGTTGTGATTCGTTAATTTAAAAGGCAAAATTGTATATTGTAATCAAATTTAGTATTAAAAATTGAAATAATTTATATTAATAATAATGAGTTTACATATTGTATCGATACTTTAAAGTGTATTTAATTCAGATATTCAATTGTTCTTACTGTGGAAGTAATATCAGTCATTCAATTCATTTGACAGTTCACTCGTCACGTGTTCACTCACGTCATTCGTTCCTTTCATTCATTCAATATTGAGAGAGTGTCGTCTAATGTCAAGCTGTTAAGCAAAATTATTAGAAAACGGGCATTCTGTCTACAGTCGTGCTCCAGTAAAGTCCTAGTTATACTGTTCGTAATCTCGTGATGTATTAACGTCTATACAAAGTGAATATCGATATTTTAAGAAATTGTACACGTGTTGGTAGTTGAATATATTCATGTCCGAGAAGTCAAATCTGTATTGAAGATGGAAATATACGTTTGGATACTGTACACTGGTGGTTTTACTATAAATCAGAAGTGTAACGACCCGCGAGCCACGTCAAAGGACATTTTAGTAAGTACGAATTTGAGTTATATGGTCAATATAAAAAAAAAAAAGTGTAAATTTGACTAGAACTAAGTAACCTGGTCCAGCCGTAAGTTCTGTTACAAATGAAAATGCATTTTTTGTGAAGTAGTAATCTTATTAAAACTTATATTTATCGAAGTATTAGAAAATTATTCTACTCGAATTCGCCACTCTTGGCTTTGAATTTGGATTTATGCATAAACACATCGGAAATTTAGCCATTATGCCCCAGAGATTTCTTAAGATACTTAATGTTGACGTGTCGTTTAGAGCAGACTATATTCTCTAAAAATGACCAGGTTTTGAACTGATCAGTAAGTAGGTGGAGAGTCCACAGTACATTTTTAGAAAAATATGATGACCACGTTATACCTTTTCAACCACTTATTGTAGTGCTCTTCAATCGTGAGAATTTTTTCATCAGTATAGAAGATATTTAATTGACAATAATTAATTGATAAGATCAGTAGACCTGTGTATCGGGACAGAAGGCGTTTGATCGATCCACTCTTAATTGTAGGGATTGATTTAGAACATGTCCTGTATATCGATGATAAGAACTCAGCTTCAGGTTTTATTTTTGTTATAAATATGCGACAACAGGAATTTTCATTTCTCGCAATAAGATTTTTGTTTCCTAGTAGAGTTTTGGCTACTTAAAACTTGTATGTGCTATCTTCCCTTCTTAGTATATCTGTCGATAGTACGATATACAAACATACAGGTGATACTAAACTTTTCAAGTGTCTTGAATATGACCGACGCGGACGCAACGACTCGATACCCACTTCGTCCATTCTATTTTCGACATTCCATAGTGTAATTAGATATGAATAAAAAAAAAAAAAAAAAAATGTATGTGAAATGGTGGGAAATCGAAATAAGTTTTTAACATAATAACAATTTAAAATAATTGAGTTGAAAAGAAAAAAAAATAATAGATTTTATGTAACAGTATTTATGGTCATGCTAGATATAGTAGTCATGAAAGTGAGCTATATGAGCCATGTATGTGTACTGTAGAGATCAGCCATGTATGTGTGCTGTAGATATCAGCCATGTATGTGTGCTGTAGAGATCAGCCATGTATGTGTGCTGTAGATATCAGCCATGTATGTGTGCTGTAGATATCAGCCATGTATGTGTGCTGTAGAGATCAGCCATATATGTGTGCTGTAGATATCGGCCATGTATGTGTGCTGTAGATATCAGCCATGTATGTGTGCTGTAGATATCAGCCATGTATGTGTGCTGTAGAGATCAGCCATGTATGTGTGCTGTAGATATCAGCCATGTATGTCTGCTGTAGATATCAGCCATGTATGTGTGCTGTAGTGATCAGCCATGTATGTGTGCTGTTGAGATCAGCCATGTATGTGTGCTGTCGAGATCAGCCATGTAGGTGTGCTGTAGAGATCAGTAAAGATACAATAGCCATGTAGGTGTGCTATTATGATCAGCCATGTATGTGTGCTGTGGAGATCAGTAATGACACAATAGCCATGTAGGTGTGCTATTATCAGCCATGTAGGTGTGCTGTAAAAGTCACTGATGATACAATAGCCATGTAGGTGTGCTATTATGATCAGCCATGTAGGTGTGCTGTAGATATCAGTAATGACCCAATAGCCATGTAGGTGTGCTATTATGATCAGCCATGTAGGTGTGCTGTAAAGGTCACTGATGATACAATAGCCATGTAGGTGTGCTATTATGATCAGCCATGTAGGTGTGCTGAAGAGATCAGTAATGAAGCAATAGCCATGTAGGTGTGCTATTATGATCAGCCATGTAGGTGTGCTATTATGATCAGTCATGTAGGTGTGCTGAAGAGATCAGTAATGAAGCAATAGCCATGTAGGTGTGCTATTATGATCAGCTGTGTATGTGTGCTGTAGATATCAGTAATGACACAATAGCGATGTAGATATGCTATTATGATCAGCCATGTAGGTGTGCTGTAGAGACCAGAAATGACACAATAGCAGTGTAGTGTATGTAGATCAGCCATGTAGGTGTGCCTTAGAGATCAGTAATGACACAATAGCCGTGTAGGTGTGCTTTTATTATCAGCCATGTGTGGTGTTGATATCAATAATGATACAATAGCTATGTAGGTGTGCTATTATGATCAGCTATGTAGGTATGCTGTAAAGGTCAGTAATGATAAATTATAGCCATGTAAACGTATTATAATTTTATCAGCCATGTAGTTGTGCTGCAATAGTCACATAGTTGTGATAGGACAGACATGTAGGTGTGCTGCAAAAGCCATATAGTTGTGACGGAATAGCCATGTAGGCGTGCTGCAATAGTCATATATGTAGTTGTGATAGAATAGCCGTATAAACATACTGAAATAGTCATATAGTTGTAATGAAATAGCCATGAATATCCTTAAGTTATTAACAACCATGCAGGTGCATGCATGCATAGCTATGTAGTTGTGCTGTAACATCTATTTAAGTGTGTCATAGTTGCCATGACAAAGTTTATAAGTATCAGATACTTAAGTGTATGATTATAGTCATGTAGGTGTGCAATTGTCAATCAAAGTGTAGTAGTAATAATATAAAATTGCTGCTATTAGTTTTTCTTACGACATTAATTATCTAGATACATGTTTTTATATGAATAACATAATAGTATTATGTATACTGTTTAAGACATGTATTGAATGAACAGAAATATTTGAAATTAGTTTCAAGATTAAAGCAGATGGCATAAAGTTTATAAAGTTTACTTACAGTGTATTGTAAGGTGGTAACACGGCAGTATAGAGTTTATAAGTTATTATAAAATGATATAAAGCGTGTGAAAATATGTATTTCAGCCAACCAGAGAAGAATACGGGTTCACCCCGGAAGCTAAGTAAGCGAAGGACGCAGGACACAGAAGTACCAGATGTAACTAAGAGAATATCGGAAGGCTGGATACCTGCTAAAAATGAAAGCGGCGTTAAGTGGTATACAACAAAACTATGGTATCTACGATTTATTTATTTGGGAAAGATTGGGATCAAAAACTAAAAAAAAAAAAAGCCATTTGCGGCTGATGAACATTTGGTAAATTTTAAGGGAATATTACTATGTAAAAGTAGTTTACTGCAGTATTTATGGAATTATTTATAGTTCAATAGGTAATGGAGCAAAAGATCTTTAATTTAGCGAACCAAAAGATTTGTTAACATTTAGCTTCTCAGCAATTCTATCAAATTAGAGATAATTCTAGGATAAATACTACTACTAATAAATACTAATTATTTTAGAAAAACTCAATTTAAGGACTGGTTCTGTTATCATAGTTAATGTTTGCAAGTCAATACAATTAGAGGAAATAATTCTACATGTTAAAGCCAATTATTAAATGTAGTAAATGTGATAGAATAAGTCATAACCTTTATGACTGTACCAGAAACCTCTCTTCATGTGCATGAAAGTAATAGTACAAACGAATTGACAAAAGTTTTTAAGATATTTAATAGAGATATTAATTTCCGATATAAATTGTTTAAAAATAAATCCTTTAAAACGAATCAGCATTTGATAAAATAAAATATTTTTAATGTCTTAAGTAAAAGCACTCATAATTTCAGTAGCGATCGTAATATTCAATTATATTATCAGTGACTAATATTTATTTACTGACTTGAATAAAATTCACAAGGATTTACCATTTATTGAATTATTTATGAAATATGATATATATTTATGAATATATACATATATATATTTTGATATATATACCAGATACCTATATGAAATTTTGTTATTATTGATAATCATTTTGTGGAATAAGACCTAGTGATAGTCAAGAAAGGATTTTAAAATAAAAAAAAAAACCCTTTTTACCACAAACTAATCATTTACATAATATTTTACTGTTATAAAATTAGTTATAGAAAAGTATTTTATTTGTGTCTGCATTAATATTAATAGATAGTACATATTGTATTAGAGTCAGGATTTTGTTAGTTAGTCAACTCTACTGAGAAAACAAATATGGCCATGTTAATTGGTTATTCGAAATATTCAAGTTCATTGATAATTATTATTTAGACATTCGCGTAATGTGTTGATCAAATAAGAAGTCAATATTGGTTTCCTGAATTTCAATCACATTTAATAAAAACAGCACAAACAAAGTAGCTTACTGGAGATTCCATGGAGCGATTAAACAAAGAATGTGTCTAAATAAACTTCAATATTTTGTTGCTCAATACATTTTATTTTTGTTTCGATTTATTAATAGAAAAAAAAAAAATATATGTATACCATAACTCCGCTACAATATACCGTTGCGAATCGTTATGGCTAGGACTACAATTATGGCCAGTGTATTTAAAGATTTTTCTCAGTAATAATCAAAAAGTTGAGTGATTTTCACCCTATGAAATATCAGAATGTTTAGGTTACGATCGATAATCAAGTTATTAAAACCAAACAAAACTCAAACAGGTTAGATAAGATGAGATCTTTGAAGACCTTGACATATATCTAAGCAATAATGTAAAACTAAACTAAATCTGGCCCTAACTATACTTAATCTCGCATGGAAAAGTGAAAATAAAAAAACAGACCTTAACCATTCGGTTACAGACTGTAAATGCATAAGATAATAAATGTGTCGGTGCATGTTGCGCCATCTAGGTTAATTAAGAATCAATTGGTACCCTACTTTCAAGTCGGAAAAGAGTGTCAAGTAGTTGACTTTGACGGCACTCTAGTGAAGCGTCAAAACGATGGTGGCGGTGCGGCCATCATACATCAGCACTTTTCTTAAGAAAGTCACACATGCACCAAGAATACGACGAATCACTTATTTCAGAGACAATCGATATACTTTCGTGGGCAATTATTTAATTGTGGTTAAATCAGTGTTCAAAATTGTAAGATGTGATTAATATTTGTTAATTAAAGTAAATAATTATCTTTAATACGTCCATTGCGCGATTACAAATGCATAAATAGAAATGCTAGAATGTTTAATGTAGCTATAAGTAGTACTGTAACATTATTTATTTACCATATTATAATGTCATTTTTAATAAATAATGTATTCCAATTTATGTATTATAAGCAATTTTTGAAGTATCGTCTAACTTTCTATGTTATAATAATAAATAATTTTATGTAACAAAGTATCTTTGAGATTGATATTGTGAATATTAATTGTGTATTGATTATATTGATAGCGTTTGTATGTTCTAGTTTCCGAGTTAAAAAAAATAAAAAAAGAAGTTATTTAATTAATTATTTCTCGTGTAAGTGAAATTGTATTATTTTTTGAGAGAAATAAATGTATTTAACCATTAGTAGATACTTTTCTAGATTTCATTGTAATTATAGAGGATAAGATGGTAAATCGTATAAGATTTCTTTTGCATTGTATAGAATCTCTGTATACCTTGCATTATATAAACTTCTCAGCCGATTATTACTATTGTAACCGAGTCTTTGTAAGCTAAACCATTATTGAAAAGAGTATCCATGGAGTTTCTTGCCGGTTCTTCTCCATGAGACCCACTTTTTGGAACCGTGCAACTAGACGTTTCATAAGATAAATACAAAACTTTTGATTTTGATAAAATGTGCTCAATGAGTGTTGTGATTTTGCGTGCTCCGGAGATAGCACGCTTGTGGATGGCCGAGTGTTGTGATTCGTTAATTTAAAAGGCAAAATTGTATATTGTAATCAAATTTAGTATTAAAAATTGAAATAATTTATATTAATAATAATGAGTTTACATATTGTATCGATACTTTAAAGTGTATTTAATTCAGATATTCAATTGTTCTTACTGTGGAAGTAATATCAGTCATTCAATTCATTTGACAGTTCACTCGTCACGTGTTCACTCACGTCATTCGTTCCTTTCATTCATTCAATATTGAGAGAGTGTCGTCTAATGTCAAGCTGTTAAGCAAAATTATTAGAAAACGGGCATTCTGTCTACAGTCGTGCTCCAGTAAAGTCCTAGTTATACTGTTCGTAATCTCGTGATGTATTAACGTCTATACAAAGTGAATATCGATATTTTAAGAAATTGTACACGTGTTGGTAGTTGAATATATTCATGTCCGAGAAGTCAAATCTGTATTGAAGATGGAAATATACGTTTGGATACTGTACACTGGTGGTTTTACTATATGTAGATGATTGGCTCGTAGGCGTGTTCGGTAGAACACCTGCCGTGCGCATCGATGAGACGACATTTTTGTAATTTTCGGTAGACATGCTGTCTTCCCAACGTCTGGTAACTTCGGGCATTGAACAGGTGGGAGGAATTTCCAAATTCCGACCGGGTAACGAATCACCGTTTATAGATGGAAAAACCGTTAAGTGTATATTGCGCATTTCGGTTCCAGTCTATGGATTTCCGAATACATAAAAAAGGCTTATTAAAGACTAGCTGATGCCCGCGACTTCGTTCACGTGGGGTTCACTTTAAGCTGAGCTTTTGAGCAAGCTTTCTTCAAATGACATATCTTCCTCCACCCTCTGTACTTGGTGATTTCTTTTGGGAAAGAGCTATCAAATTAGTCATTGACGGTTGCTTTTGCATCATGTTATCGACATGTTTAATGGTGGTTGAGATTGGGGTTCGAAGGATGATTTGATATTCAATATTTGAAATAATTAACCTGACTTTAAAGAAACATTAGGGAAATTCATATTAATTAAATTTTACGTGACCAAAATCCAGATATGTGTCTTTTTTCTACTAATCAGAGTTCAATCGAAGTTTGGATTCGATACATTTACTGTCTTAAATAGATGCGTGCGTTCATTTAATTGGTTATTTTCATTTTCGGACATTTTTTTAAATTCCCGGGATTCCTGCCCGGGTTTCCGGTGCTAAATGCTGAAACCTCTAAGATACGGAAGCAAAAAAGCAATGTCGAATAATCGTAATTCTGTTTAAGAGAAAGGATTGATGAAAAGGTGAAATAAATGATCTCATAAGAAATACTTTTTCATATATTATTTCAATAATACATTTTCTATTTTTGTTATAAATCAAAATATGAAAATATAATATATAGAATATAACAGAATATAAAAATATGTTCTTTCAAAAAATAAATACAAAAAAATATTTCTTTCATTTCAACTTCAGATTCGAACTCGCATCTAAAGCTACGCTATGGGACTGCATATCCACTATTCTATCCACTATTCTACGAATACATATTGGAAATGGCGAAATAATCAAACTATTTCATTTACATATCAGACTGTGATTGACATCTGACAATTCGAAAAAGTTCAACGCGAGTCAGTTTGCATTGAAATTTGGTGATATGGTGCCTTTAAAATAATATTTAAATGATGATAACTTTTCTTTCCGATAACCGATTTCGATGAAACAAAGCCTATATGTTGCCCCGGGCTTTCCTTAATATATTTGTGTAAATTGCATTAAAATCGGTTCAGTATCTTCGGAGATTAGCGTGAACAAACAGACAGACAGACAGACAGACAGACAGACAGACAGACAGACAGACAGACAGACAGACAGACAGACAAGAATCTTAAAAATTGAATTTATGCATTCTGCTACCCTTCTTTTATCACCCCTCTTAATTTCTGGTAAAAATATTTAGTGAAGCGTAATTTCGATCCTACTCTTTTATTATATGTATAGATAATAATATGAAAAACAGCGCTATGCCAAGCTGAGTAACCTCACCATTTAGGTCGCTATACAAACTAGGTTTTATTTCCTCTTATATTTATCAATGACTAGCAACACACCCCGGCTTCACACGAGTGCAATGTAGATGTACTATACACAAAATATTCAAAAATACAAATCTTTCCTCTTTATAATTTTGTATAGATGTACGTATATGTATAGTGCCTGATAAATTAACTCTTATCCTTATAAAAGAATTTTGCCTGAATGGCATTAATTCCGCATACAGGTATCGAAGTATAGTATCACTTGAAAAAGTAAAACATTACTTCTTCAAGTGATACTATACCTATAACTCAGACTGGTATCGAAGCACTTTGATAGTGCGTTTCAGGATTATCTGAATCGCACTACTAAAATGCTCTATTTACAGCCGTACGTTCATTTACATAGTATGTTGATACTCAACAAAAACGCCTGGGCTGCTCATAATCACCCTTTAAAAAATAAAAATATAACACAAACTACTTATGTATTGTATAATTGTATATACATTAGTTGGGGTATCGATGATTTATTGTTTTAGTAACCTTCAAAAATTAGGTCAAAAAGGTGTCTATTAAAATCACCATTCAATATAAACACGCCATCCCGAAGCGCTGTTGGAATTAATTAATTTGTTAATTATTCCATATTAATTTACAAACCTTTTGTGTTCGGGTGAAATTCGATATTTCAGTGCAATACAATGTGAGTACAATCAGACTGAAGTGTATTGTTATCGAAGTATAGAATTTATTATTATTTTTTTTTTTAATTTTGACACGTTTTCCTATGTCCCGGATTCCGAGAAATAGGATTTTAAAAAAAAACTGAGCACTTACTTGTCTTTAAATAATATAATTATGACAAAACTACACTAATTTTTTCTAGTGCCTAAAATCTATCTATATCTATTCTAATGTTATACAGAGGAAATATTTGTAATTTTGTATGTTACGAATAAACGCAAAAACTACTGAGGTCCAAAAAATTCTTTCACCAATAGAAAGCTTCATTATATACACCCTGTCTCACCGGGGCTTCGATTTGTTATACAACATGTTATCCCGTTAGCCCCACCATGACGAAAAGGGGGCTTAGTGAGTCACCACTCTCCCGACTGTCTGACTAACAGACAGCCGCGAATGACTTTAACCCCCACACTCTCCCAGCATTGCACTGATCCTCTGGGATGTGGGAACTTGTTTTTCGTACTCTTTGGCAATAAGGAGCTTCCCTCCTCGTTAAAAAAAGGCACACCCTATCTATGGGTGGCCATATAACAAGGGTGACGTGGCCCAAAACTTGACATAGCCTGTCCATCGGTGGCCACATAACGAAGGTGACGTAGCCCAAAACTAGGCACAGCTTATTTCTCGGTGGCCACATTAAGAGGGTGACGTGGTCCCAAACTAGTCACAGCCTGTCTATCGGTGGCCACGTTAAAAGGGTGACGTGGCCCAAAAACTAGTCTCAGCCTGTCTATTGATGCCCACGTTAAAAGGTTGACGTGGCCCCAAACTAGACACAAGCTATTTACCAGCGGCCACATAAAGAGGGTGACGTGGCTCCAAAGTCCAAACTAAGCACAGCTTGTTTATCGGAGGCCACATTAAATGGTTAACTTGGCCCCAAACTAGACATAGCCTGTCTATCGGTGGCCACATAAGGCCCTCGTTTTGGGCCACGTCACCCTTGAAATGGCCCTAAACTAGTCACAGACTGTCTATCGGTGGCCACATAAGGAAAATATGTATATTATAGTAGCAAGTCATATATGCTCTCTATGAGAGCTATTTGACAAAGCTTCTAAAGTCATAATTTAACGTTATCACCTAAGAAATCTCCGGAACTATAGTTGAACAAAGAACTGTGGAAAGATTCAATTTAAGTGAATTTATGAGGACAAGCGGTCTAACAAATATTACTGGTTATAACTCTTTGGGACATTTACTGTTTTATCACTATTACTAAGATAGTCTGGCTTAGATAAAAAAAAGATCCATTTAAGTATACTTTTTCGTTTACCGAAACTAAATAAAGCTATGACGCAAATGTAAGTCGCAAAACATAATATTTTGAAGTCTTAATTATGTAGGTAGTATTCGATGAAAGCTCTCACAAGGCTTGATATGCTTCCGACATCTTGAACAATTATCGTCATATTTCAACAAATTAACATAAAACAATATTAAATTATACGTATAAACCTACCTCTTGAATTATAGCTATAGATGAACTGCATTAAAATGCGTTGCGTAGTTTAAAATATTTACGTATACAGAGGGACAGACGAAAAATCCTAGTTCAACTTCAAAATATAAATAAATATGTGATGTGTAATAAAAAACTCAGTTGTTTTTGTTGATGTGACTATACATTTTTTGTTGTTGTTTTACTAACATTTTTAATAATTTCGCTTTAAGTAAGTAGACATATTAAATAATTTTGATAACGGTAAACAAAAGAACAGACACAAAACACTCGTATTTTAATTTAATTTCCACAATAACAAGGACTACAATGAATATTTATCTATAATTAGCCGGAACATTTCTCAAACAGCGTCCTATGAAATTAAAACGGGCTCATTCGGCTAGAAAACATCAAATTAAACTACAAAGCGTGCTCGTTTACAAATTAATTTATGTTAAGGAATGTTCTTGAATTATCTGAAACACGTAAACTTCCTTGTTAACTGACTTTGTTGTTTTACATTAAATATTACATTTTTAGTATAATATACATACATAGGTATAACGTGGCTGCAGTGCTAGCTAAAATACTTCACAGCAGCATATTCAAGAGGTGTCAACATTACCAAGGACACGGTAACTTTTAAAAAAAAATCTGTTGGTAAAAAATTGAAAATTCGATCTTTGACGAAACTTCAGTAAATTGCTAATTTTCTGTTTATTTTTCTTTGTCAAATTGGCCAATCAATTGCTAAAATCTGCTCACAAACACAAATGCCATTCCAGTCGCTCCATGGGAGCTTCACTCCAGTGTTGCCAACCTCTAGGAAGCCCACCCCCCAGCAACATCTCGAATTCCCCTCGTTTATCCCCCGATCCTTTACTGATGACGCCAACATAGACATAGACATATATTTATTCATAACAAAACACACACACATACAAAAGTAACTATGAACAAAAATCAAGGACAAGAAGAATATTAAAGGGTACAATAATTAATAACTTAAAGTATGTAAACTTAATCCTATATTTTAAATTAATAAACAATATATGCGGCAGTGCGCTGTCATGAAAAGGAAAGCTACTTAGCTTAAGTTAGGGAGATTTCCATGACATGAGATCACTCTAGATTTTCCAAAAAAAAACTGAAATGAAGAGAATTCCTCTTAAAAATGTTCCCCCATAAAATACCCCTAAAACTCCCCTTTTCGTCTAAATTATCTCCAAATTTAGGGGAAATCCCCCAAGATTAGCGTGCCTACATCTTTCTTAAAGGCCAGGGCGGCGGTGATCACTTACTATCACGTGAGCCGTCTGCCCGTTTGCCCCCTATACTATAAAAAAAAAAAAGTTGGCAACACTTCGCTTCAATAATCCTGTTATAATATGCCAAGTCCTGTCTTCCGCTAATGAGTGGTTTCATAGATGCTTCTATAATTCTTAAACACTTCTTCGTTAGATGGCTTAAGCAAATTACTGAGGTTTTGACAAAACCCAAATTTATCATTGTTGGCGCACTTTTTTTTTAATCCCGAAACTTCGGTAATGTTAACTCAGTTCTAATAGGCATATTGGAAGGATGTGAAGTGTTATGGCTAGAACTGCGGCTACGTAGTATATTCAAATGTTTGTTGGGGCGTTGGCCAGTTTACAGCTCTCTTGCATTTTGATTCTGAATATTTGTTTGTTCCGATGAGTATCACGAGTGACGGTAACATCATACAAACCCAAAAGCCCAGTAGGGTTATTCACGATCATTCGAAAACTTTCCGTTCCGATATTACAAGATTTCGTACCGATATATCAAGCTTTCTATCATTTTATACTAAGATTCTAATCGGAAACTCCCGAAGAATGCCGATTCACAATCCTATCGGAATTGTGAATACCATTTTCATATCCGGTAAATACGAAAAAACTTTCAGTGGGAGAGCGTAGCTTTCCGGGCGGATTGATTTCGAATGATCGTGAATAGCTCTACAGATTGCCAACTTTAAAGAAATACGTTTTATATAAAACTAGCGATTCGCCCCGGCTTCACACGGCTGCAATGTAGATATACTATGCACAAATATATTATACTCGCTGATATGTAGCTTTCTATTGGTAAAATAATTTTAAAATCTGTCAAGTTATTTGATTTAAATCGTAAGAAACAAACTAATTTTTCCTTTTTATAATATTACTAGTTGTTCTGCCACAATTTTGGCTTCGAAATCATATAATTATTCTTAAAGAATTCCCACTATAATTGTCTAATATGTCACTGATTTGCAGTGGACATCTGTTATACGTGAGCTGTCAAGATGGCGGAGTTCCGAATCTAATTTATTTTATAATTAATTTTATGCATATTATATTTTTTTCCTGATTTTTTCCAATATTTTAATAGCTTATATCTTATTCCGGACATAGAGGAATCCAACAAATAAGATATCGTTAAAATCGGTACAGCCGTTCTTGAGTTATAAACGGTGTATTTAACACAACTTTCTAATCTAATATATATAGCTTACATATAATATATATTTATTTATGATTGCATTAATAGGTTAAGCCGGACTTTTGGGCTTATATAACTATCCCGCTACCATATCTGACATAAAATAAACCTCACTTTAAAAGTTACCTAAAGAAAAACACATTTAAAGCACAATATATTGTGAACAATTTTGTTTCAATTACTTAAGCTTTTTAAACAAAATTATTACACAAAACACTGTATTTTATGAGCTATTTAATGCAAGCACCACGCCTAGCCCGATCCGAAGGGACTAATGTAATTACCTACGATGAACTGTACTTTACGTATAGTGATGTACTGAAATATATCGATAAAATCTTACGTAATGCGTATAACATTTTACGACGTAACGGTTGATGAATTGACGTTGAGCACGGTAAGACTCACGTAATAAAAAATAATATGACGGGCTCGTTGGCGCGTACTGTAGAACACCTACCGTGCGCATCGATGGGTCGGGGGTTGGAATCCCATCGGGACTACATGTTTATAATTTTCTGTAAGCATGTCTTCCCCACGTCTGGTAACTTCGGGCATTGAACGGGTGGGAGGAATATCAAAATTCCAACCGAGTAACGAACCCCCGTTCATATATGGAAAAACCGATAAGAGCCATTTCAGTCTCATTCTATGGATTTCCGAATGCTCGAAGTCATAATTAGCTCATAAAGACAGCGCATCAAAGACTGATGTTCTATGGCTGAGGTAAAATTTAGCATCAAGTGAACCTCATGCTCATCTGTCGATATCTAACATAAAAGCATCATCGGTATGTTAAGTTGTTATTATTATATCATCATCATCATAGGAGCAAAATCGCTTTACATAAAGCTCATTATTAGTTCTTAAGAAATACAGTCAAAAAATATATATAATAATCGTTATATCGATGTTACCTGAGCACATCCCTAGACATTGTATGGAATTTAGTGCTATGCGCTTTTCTGCTACAAAGCCATTGTAAGAAGGTTAATTTTTTAATATAATCCTTTATACGCTGATAGTATTATGAGCCGAGTAAAAGTCCGTTTTCCTTTCTTGAAAATACTTCAATAGTTTTATACTAGCAACACGCCGCGGCTTCGCACGGATGTAATGTAAATGTACTTTACATAAAAAATACCACTACATACGTTTCGACCAAACGAAAATCCTTGCAAAAGAAAGTAGATTCTTTCCCAGACTAGTACGTGAGGCTATTGAAATTAAAAAAACATCCTAACTTCAATAGAGAAGATGGTTTGAGACTTTCCAACACCTGGGATCCAGTAATTAAAAATCTGAAACCCCAAATCAAACATACTAAAAAACAAGAGGACACCGTTAGTCAATATTGTCATAATATAGAAAATTACAGTAAATATCAACTCCGTAGGAATAGATGGCGTTAATATGTAAAGGTTGTAAAACAAAACATTTGTAAAACAAAAACTTGGCGATTAAAAAGAGTGGCTGCGAGTTTCTTGCCAGTTCTTCTCGTCCGCTCTACGCCCTTGATTTGTGAACTGGTAGTAAATGTAAAATTAGAAGCATTTAATATGTATTATTTTTATTGACGTTCATAGATGTACATTGTGTTACCTAAATTAATAGATTATTTTTTAATTTAATTGAATTAAATATGGCAACTTTGTGACATTTCAAATATAAGACAACTGTCATCTTTCAGTCTCCCGCGACCACGGTTGCTGAAAAGCATCCGAAACGTCGGGATAAATAATTTAAACAATATAAATAATAAATCGCGTTTTAATCCGGTATACAGTATTTTATTTAAATTCTTGATCTGTCATACAAGTTTTGTTTGTACTTTTGTTAGTGTAAACAGGACATACAGATACTTACTGGTAACATAGGTTTTTATTAGTACATAGTTATTACACTCCTGCGAAGCCTTGACGAAGTTTTGACGGGCTCGCTGATAGGTCGTGGGTTCGAATTCCACCGGGACGACATGATTATAATTTATGTAAGCATGTCTTACCCATATCTAGTTACTTCGGGCATTGAACGGGTGGGAGGAAAATCGAAATTCCCACCGCATATTGCACATTTCGGTTTCAGTCTATGGATTTCCGAATGCTCCAAGTAAAAAGTAGGTCAACAGCGCATCATTGATTGATGTTCTGTGGCTGAGGTATCACCTACCATCAATTGAACCTCATGCTCGTCTGACGATATCTGACATAAAAAATACAAACACTGTTCCGAGACAGAAAACCGTAGTTGAAAAAAAAATATTTCCTTTTTCAAAGTAAAATTAATCTGAAAACTTAATAATACATCTCTCAACAACAGGTAATGTAATTCTTTGAAGAGAAATAGAAAAAATAACACATAAAGGAAATTCTGAAAGCATATTTTTAAATGTACAAGGCATTCTTTAAATGAAGCCGTATTTAAAATGTATAAATATTTAAACTGTTAAGTGTTAACTGCAGTGAGTATAATTATTTTTTTATGTCAGACATGAGGTTCACTTGATGGTAGGTGATACCTCAGCCACAGAACATCAGTCAATGGTGCGCTGTCGACATTTTACGTCAAGCATTCGGACATCCATAGACTGAGACCGCTACGCGCAATGTGCACTTCACGGTTTTTCCATCTATGAACGGAGGTTCGTTACCCGACGGAATTTCAATATTCCTGCCACCCGTTGAATACACGAAGACGAGACGTGCGGAAGACAGGCTTATAAAAAATTATAAACATGTCGTCCAATTTCGAACCCGCGACAAATCGAAACGCAAGATAGGTGTTCTACGAAATGCATAAACGAGCCTGTCAAAATCCATAGAGCTTCAGCCTATTAATTTCGATTTCAGTCGAAATAAAACAGTAGGCCGACATTAGCTGATATATCAGACACCATAAGCATTCGTAGAATAGTGGATTTGCGGTCCCTTGCCAATCTTCAGACGCGAGTTCAAATCTTCACCGAATACAAGATTTTTAAGCACAAATTGGGGACAAGTTTTAGAATGGAAAAGGATTTACTTAGAGAGTAAAAACTTTTCCATTTAAAAAAAATATCGCCTACCATTAATTGTACTTCAAACCCATATGTAAAAGTGTAATATGTTTTATAATATCTATATTGGTATCAAACATTTAAATAATCATATCTATCAAATACAATTTCCACTGTTCCTACCGAACAGAGCCATTTATAATAAACCAAGAAGCAAACAGAATATCTAATTGTAAGTCACGGTTTGTCCAATGCAAGCTGTTAACATAAATCTAACTTAACCTGCTTCAAGTTGGCCTCGGCGGAAACAAGTTGAGCCAAGTTAATTCCGACAAACTTAGCTATACTTAGTATATAGTTTCAATGGCGACTGATAAAGATTCTATAGGGATGTTATGGATACGAAATTCCGGATGTTCGTATAACCCAAAACCAGATACTAATCGAAGTCTGCGCGGACGAAGTCGCGAGTAGAAGCTAGTTTTATATTTATTTGTTAGATATCCACAGATGAGCATAAGGTTCACTTGATGGTAGGTGATACCTCAGCTACAGAACATCCGTCAATGATGCGCTGTCGAACGCGCGAAACGCGCAATGTGCACTTCCCGGTTTTTTCATCTATGAATTCAGGAAGTAGAGTAGGTATGTCGACAACTCATCATTGACTGATGTGTGTGGATCAAATACCATCAAGTGAACCTGATGTTCCTCTGTCAATATCTAACACTAGTAATACGCTTAGGCTTAGTAATACATCTAAATGTACAAAAAATATAGCCTATGTTACTCGTTGATAATGTAGCTTTCCATTGGTATAAGAATTCAAATCGGTGCAGTTTTTTTTGAGTTAATACGTAACAAATAAATCTTTCCTCTTTATAATGTTGTTGTATTAGTATAGATAAAAAAGGCCGGCAACACATCGGTGTATATGGTTGGCGGTGACAAACCATAATGTGTGCCACCTGCCCGTTTTTTTATGTTAGATTTCGACAGACGAGCCTGAAGTACACTTGATGGTAGGTGATACCTCTGCCACAGAATAGGTACACCAGCGAGTAAAATAGGCTTCATTCTGTGTATAGTAAATCTACATTGCACCCGTGTGAAGCCGGGGTTCGTAACTAGTTTGTAATAATTATGTCATTTGCAAATCAGTGACAAGCATATTCAAATCGAAGGCGGTACGAAGTTCGTCGAGTCAGCAATTTTGAAGTTATACTTCTTTTGGCGCGTTTGGATGAGAGTGAAAGCATGACCTGCGCGCGCACGATGTCCCAAAAAAACGACATGATGAAGTTGGCTACAGAATAGAATTTGATTGATTTTAACATTTTCTTCGATATTTACTGCAGTTTTGTTTTTTAAAATTTTTCTTCAGACGTCAAAGAAGTATAACTTCTAACGCGTGCTCATAATAACCCACATACTTTTTTTTAAATAAAGAACAGTTTATAACCTCTTACATAAGGACTATAATCAATTATTTTTTCCATTTAACCCGTACAATGTCGCGTTAACCACTTACTGAACTCAGCCTAACCCGCTGAATACTTTATGACTGCCGTAAATCTAGCGAAATCGTAAATTTTGCAGAACTCGACGAAAAGGTCGGGACCTTTTCCACTACAAATGGATATTAGGTGGCGTAAAGTCACTTTGCTTTGAAAAGTCAAAGGATAACTAAAGTGGCTTGTTTTCTGATGTATATTATGGATGTCTTCGTCATAGAACTTGCAAGTGTTCGAACTATATTTTTTATAGAATAGGCAAACGGGCATCCGTTCATAGATAGAAAAACCGTGAAGTGCATTGCGCGTTTCGGTTTCAGTCTATGGATTTCTGAAGGGTTGAAGTAAAAATTAGGTCGACAGCGCAGAATTGACTGATTTTTTGAACCTCATGCTCGTCTGTCGATATCTGACATAAAATTAAAAAAAAGATTTTTTTTGGAACCAACAATTCTGAAAGGACAACATCTGTCGGGTCCGCTAGTTATTAAAAAAAAGTGAAGTGACACAGTGAGATGAAAAACGCAATTTTCTAAAAATACCTCGCAAAATATACGGAAGGTGTTAGTGTGACACGGTGGACTAACGAACTGACGGCAAATAGGAGGCGGCCAAGCGTGTGTCGGCGCTTATTGACTTAGGGTCACGTACTTTATTTATGTCTGAATTTTAAATATCAAGGGCATAGATTAATAATTGGTATCCGCGCGCTACGACTAGATACCGCGCTATAAAGAAAAAGCAGGTTCCTGAATGCGGCAACTCAATATTGTAGTATGTGTATAACACTGCGATTCGTTATATTACTGATGGTATGTGATGCCAGTATCTTTCTTGTGTCTTAAAGTATTATTTTTATAGTTTGACTACGCAAACCGGCATTTTGCTCCGGCGGTACGCCGAATACGGCGTAGTATTTGTTGCCACATTTTTCAAGCCACCAACGGTATCTAGTCGTAGCGCGCGGAGACCAATTATTATTAATCTATTATCAAGGGCATAACTATCATCTATTAAAGCGTATTATTTGCTAGAATTTGACGATAAAAAGGGACAGCGCTATTCAATACATGTCGGTCTCGTGCACTCGTAAAGTAATGGTTAAAAAAATAGACTGACCAAGCAGCCTTATTGCTTACAAAACGCGAATAGTGCCATAAAAGTTATTACGTAATTAGCTAACCTAACAATATCTTATAGTGAGCATATCAATATCCATATTTAAAAAACAATATGTTTTAAATAAATAGATTGACTTGGCCACAACCTAAAATATGTAGCACAAATTATATTTATACTAATATTATAAAGAGGAAAGTATTGTTTATTTTTATTACGATTTAACCAATTTTAAAAATTTTTTCACCAGTAGAAATATATTTGTGTATAGTACGTCTACATTGCGACCGTGCGAAGCCGGGGCGTGTTACTTAGTTTTTGTATATACAAACAACCGAATACTCCAAATTGCAAGCAAATAGATGTCCCATATTCATGGAAGTTAAAGACAAGAGGTGTAAAGACAGATACCTCAAACTTGGTATGAGCATCGTTATTAACTACTAGCAACGCGCCCCGGCTTCACACGGGTACAATGTAGATGTACTATACTCATATATCCTGTCTTACTCGCTGATAATGTAGCTTTCTATTGGTGAAATAATTTTTTTAATCGGTCCATTAGTTTTTGAGATTATTCATAACATACAAAAACTCAAAAAATACAAAGCTTTCCTCTTTATAATATTATATATTAGTATTAGTATATATTATTAGTATAGGAGTATAGATTTACTCTGTTTTGTTCTTGTTTCTTTCACTCTAGTCATGAAATATTCGATAGAGCGAGACAAAACTACTTTAACTATTTTATGCTTAAACTATATTTATGAATAAGACCGTGAGTTAGAAAAGGTTCCAGGCAATTACTTAAGGACCTCTATTATGCATGAGGATGATATTAGCTTTAACGAAAAGGAAAAAAACAAGGAAACCTAATTATTCGCCTCTCCCTGAACGATATCTACTATATAAAAATAAGTCGGGTTTTCCTTCCTGACGCTATAACTCCAGAACGCACGAACCGATTTCCACGGTTTTGCATTCGTTGGAAAGGTCTCGGGCTCCGTGAGGTTTATAGCAAAAGAAAATTCAGGAAAAATTTCAACAGAAAAGCGGGAAAATCTTTTTTCTTTAAGAATAATTATATAATTTCGAAGCCAAAATTGTGGCAGAACAACGTTTGCGGGGTCCACTAGTTTTTTTATATAATTTTAGGGACATTTATATATGTATTTATATATAGACATATGTGGCAGCTCATTTGACAGTCCAATTGAAGGCCCAAACACGCCATAAAGTAAAGGATTTTGCGATAAAATATTCATATGGTCAATCTGTAATTTCAACTTATTTGTCATACATCTGATAGATTTACGATATGAATATTTTCTCTCAAGTTGTTCGTACTAGACCCTCTGGTATATTATGAAATTCAAGTCGAAGTTTCGATCCAAAACAAAGAAATTGAACATTTAACCACATACCTTGGGGACCTTCAAGAAGAGAGCCTATTCCTACCTTAAAGGCCGGCAACGCATCTGCAAGTCCTCTGGTGTTGCAGATGTTCATGGGCGGTGGTGTTCACTTTCCATCAGGTGAGCCGCTGGCTCGTTTGCCCCCTATATTATAAAAAATACCTACTAATGTAAACCTTTTAAGGGCTGATGGCCATGCGTCGTGCTCGTGAACACGTGCTACTTGTGGTGACAGGTCGGACATGAATTCGTGAATACTGTGATATTAGTTATTTCGACTATGTATTTGCGTGTTGTTCCCACGATAATGAAAGTGCATGTCTCTATTCCCCATTCCTACTACTGATAGAGGACAAATCTTCGTTTATATTTTTATTATTATATTATAACTAATTACTTCAAGATGTCATGTGGACATGATGTAATTATTGCAGCTCCTTACAAACATTTTGTAAAACAAAAAACTTGGCTATTAAAAATAGTGGCGGACCGGACAGTTTATTGCCAGTTCTTCTCGTCCGTTCTACGAACTGGCAGTAAATGTAAAATTAGAAGCATTTATCTTTATATTCTTCATTGACTTTCATAAGTGTACATTGTGTTACCTAAACAGATAAATGATTTGAATTTATTTGGATGGTGAGGTTGGCTTAGTGACAATTTTTCAATATATTTTTAAATAAAAATCAATGTATGTTTATCCTCTATGCCCTTTGAAACTATTGTTCCGGTTATAACGAAACTTAGGTGAGTTGTTCAGCATATGCCCGCGAAGTTTCCTGGATATAAATTAAGAGACATAAATAGCGAAAAGTACCTACAATTCGCGACCTACTCGCTAAGCTATAACTTCATCCAGGTAATTATATAGTATTAACAACACACCCCGACTTCACATAGGTGCAATGTAGATGTACAATACAGCCTATGTTACTCGCTGATAATGTAGCTTTCTATTGGCGTAAAGAATTTTCAAAATCGGTCCAGTAGTTTTTGAGTTTATTCATAACATACAAAAATACAAATCTTTCAAATCAAATAAACTCAAAATTGCTTTATTTAGCCACAACAAAAAAAAATACATAAAAATACACTTGTCCTTAAAACTAACACATTTAAAATTTAACTTAGCTAAAATATCGCTCTAAGAGCAAGTTACAATTTTTTTTTATAAAAATTCCAAAATATAAATAATAGGAATAAAAAAAGAACAAAATAGAAATATTAATTGAAGATGTTACAACAAAATAGAGATTTTAAAAAAGACAGCCACTCAGCATTTGCCACATCATTTTTCAATGGTGTGGCGCTTGCCTCTTTATAATATTAGTGCAGATAAAATTAACTGCTGGTAAAATTCGTACTATAATATACAATATGAATCCATGGAACAATTAAAGTTCACGCCCACACAGTTATTGAGAATATTTCATTTAAATAACTCCCTACGGAACCCTAACCGTAGCTGCAATACTGAATATGTCCTATGAAGCGAATGACAAACAATTGTAGCGAAGCAAGCGCTGTACTTTATTAGCGAAAATATAACTCATATTTCTCTTCCGAGTTGAAAGCTCTCATTGTCTTAATCTAATATATAAAATTCTCGTGTCACAGTTTTCGTTGCCATACTCCTCCGAAACGGCTCCACCGATTCTTACCAAATTTTATATGCGTATTCAGTAGGTCTGAGAATCGGTTACTATCTATTTTTCATACCCCTAAATGTAGGGGTAGTCCACCCCAAAAAATTTTTTTTTAATTTTTGGACGAAATTTTTTGTTTTTATTTTTTTATTATGTGGCATTAAAAAACACATACAACCCCTGCTTTTTTGTCAAAAAAATCTAGACCCGTGCGAAGCCGGGGCGGGTCGCTAGTATTTTTATAGAATAGGGGGCTTCCCTCAAAGTACTTAACCCAATAACGAATCTACTAACTAGTTATGTGCCGGATATCCGTATCCATATCCGCGGATATTCGAAGGAGAAGAAAGATCCGTATACGTTACTTTTTTGGCTAATATTACAAAGAGGAAATATTTGTATTTTTGTAACGAAGATCTCAGAAACTAATGGGCCAATAATTATTTCACAAATATAATGCTACATTATCAGTGAGTAACATAGGCTATTTGTGTATAGTACGTCTACATTGCACCCGTGTGAATCCGGGGCGCGTTGCTTTCAGAACGGCTCACCTTTTGATTTTTTTAATTTTTGCCACTGAAATAGAGGATATGGAATGGTATATGGTTACCTATTTCGACTATGTATTTGCGTGTTGTTCCCACGAGAATGTAAGTGCGTGCTCCTATTTTACCATGCCTACTGCTGATAGAGGACAAATCTTTGTTTATTATTTTATTTTTTCATTTATATTTTTTTAATTATAATAGTAAATTACTTAAATATTTCATGTGGAACATGGTGTAATGGTTAGCTCCTTACAAAAATTTTGTAAAACGAAAAACTTGGCGATTAAAAAGAGTGACGGCGAGTTTATTTCCAGTTCCTCTCGTCCGTTCTACTTCCTTGAATTGAGAACTGGCAGTAAATATAATTTTTTTTTTTTATTGACGTTCATAAGTGTACATTATGTTACCTAAATGAATAAATGATTTTGAATTTGAATTTTAATATATTCTAGTTCATTTATTGGTATTTGTACAAACCATTGTTCCAATTAGCCCATAATTTATTAATTAACTGCATCACCAAACTTCAAATAGGTTTAATATTTAGGAAACAAGCAAAATAAAGCCTATTACATTGAATGGGCTTTGCATATAGGTTTTAGATCTAAATAATAGCTAATATGAAACGATTTTATTTGCATCGCTGAGTGCATTACAATTCACACACATTTGAATAAATTCGAAGAGTACTAATAATATATATAGGTAGATTATGTATTTTTAATATCTAGTTTTATCCCCTTAAGCGTCGTTTCCTGTATGTGCTCTGATTGTATTAACATCTTTCCTTTTTTTATTTATATTTTATTTTTTGTGGATGTGTTTAGTTTTTACATAAATGCGTGTGAACATACGTGAGGTGACTGCTGAAAAACAGCGTGGTGAGTTAACCAAAAGCTCACCATACCATGCTGAGTCCAGTGCCCTTTTCATCAGAGGTACTTAAAATTTTTTAGTTGAGTTTCCTCCCGATGAATAAACATACACATATTCTATTCTAATCGGTTTGTTCATGGGTTGTGGAGCGTAGATTTGAGTCGAATGAGACCTTTTTTGGTATTGGAGGGGAAATCAAAGTAAGAACAAACTATGGCCGAAGAATGATCACTTTTGTAGGAGCACAGCTTTATAACAAACTACTTACCTCTGAAAATAAAAAATGTAAACTCACTCACTGCATTCAAAAAATCACTTTCTCAATATATTTATAACGACATGTTTCTTTTCGAATAAACGAATGCAGTGAGCGAGTAAATGATATGAATGACGAACTATTAATTCGTGTTTACTTGTATAATGTTTAATGTTCTCAAGTAAGTGATATTATTCTTTATCTTTTTTGAAAATAAATGTCTTTAAACTTAACCTAAATCTTCATATAAAATGTTTAGGTTTTTGGGGGGAGAAGATGAAGTATCTTTTAGCAGTAGTGGAAAGGAGTCATCAAACAGAATGCTATCTCTCTCTGATCTCAATATCATACATTTTTTGTTGGTGTCGCTCGGGAGGAAAACTTCAAACAAACAACCTACATAAAAAATACTTAAAAAAACTTAAGCTCAAAACTATATATTTAAATTAGATGTGTGGCCGCTCAGGTTGGGAACTCAGCTTTTGCTGATAAACACAGCCGTGGTTTTCAGTCTTGACTGACCTCTTGTTACTCTTGGAGCATCTATATTTGATTAAATATATTTTTTATGTTAGATATCGACAGACGCTATGACGTTCACTTGAAGAAAGGTAATACCTCAGCCACAGAATATCAGTCAGTGATGCGCCGTTGACCTGGGATTCGAACCAACGATCCATCGATGCGCACGACACATGTTCTACCAAACGTAGTCCAACGAGCCCGTCGATGTTATTATATATTTTTTAATTAATATTTTGGGGGACAAGCCGAAACAATATGATATTTCTAACCATTAAAACCGCCTAACTGTGTTATAATTCATTTTTTTAATATTTATTTTTAATTAAAAAAATATTCAAAAAGCTAATGCCAGCGATTTCGTTCGCGTGGGCTTCATCTTAAGCTGAGCTTTTGAGCAAGGTTTCTTCATATGATATATTCATATCCACTATTCCACGAATACATTTGTGTAAATTGCATGAAAATCGGTTCAGTATCTTCGCAGATTAACCCGTACAAACAAACAAACAGACAGAGAAACAATATTTAAAAAAAAAATCGGGGTTTGTTTTATTTCTCTTCTTACAGTCTCTACAGACTCGGTTTTTAGCATTTTTTTTTCTATGAACAGACATTTAACCTCTACAATATAACAGAATACAGTTTTATTATATGTAGGTATATTAGAAGTGAATCGCAGAAATAGCCGGAGCTCTTTGGACGAGAGTGGCAAGAGACAGAAAAGTTGGCATAATTTGGAGGAGGCTTTCACCGCAAAAGGCGACCCTTACATAGATTAAAATATTTAAAAAATAAATCAATAATAATTAAAATATACTAATCACTACATAGTATAAAATAAAGTCGCTTTCTCTGTCCCTTTGTATGCTGAAATCTTTAAAACTACGCAAAGGATTTTGATGCGGTTTTTTTTAATAGATAGAGTGATTGAAGAGGAAGGTTTAAATGTATTATAAAAACAGATTTTCTGTAGTGTATTTAGTATCAGCATTGCACCCGTGCGAGGCCGGTGCGGGTCGCTAGTATAATCTAAAATAAACTTACTAATAATACTAAATACTAAACTATAAACTGTAAAGGGATAAATAAAGCTTTTTTTATTTATTTTTTATTTTTATAGAAGTGAATCGTATGAAATTCGTTTATTTTATTAAAGATAAATTCAAATTGTTTTCATAAAGTCCACTGTGGTTTCAAACCGAATGAGAGTTAGCTAACCAAATTGTATGTTATCTAAACCCAGATAATTGCAAATACGGAAATAATTTAGCATCGGTTAATAGTTATTTTCATCGATACTTCATGATCGAAATAGAATCGGAATTTTGATGCAACCACAATTACTAGTGTTCAATAATTTGAAAGAATATATGTTTAAACGTATTAATGAATGTAAAAATGGAATGGTTTTGGTATATACATTAAAAACCTAATTATTATCTTCCTCAAAAATCTCTATGTCTATAAATCGACAATTGCGAGTTTCCTTAAGAACATAGGGGGCGTCCATTGCATTACGTGAGGTGTTTAAGGGGGGGAGGGGGTCGAGTCAAATCTCATCTAATCTTACGTTGGAGAGAGGGGGGGTCTTGGCAAATATCACGCAATTTTTTTTCTGATTGAAACAAAAAAAATATACTATTTTGGTCCATTTAATCCAGATTGTATACATGTAAAAAAAATTCTTTTTACAATAACAATCCAACGCGTTTACATAAGAAACCCATATTTTGAAAAATCTCACGTGAGATTGGGGGTTGGGGGAGGGGGTTGAATAAAATCTCACGACATCTCACCAGGGGGGGAAGGAGGGACAGAAAATTTAAAAAAACATCTCACGTAATTTATGGACGCCCCCTTACTTAAGTATTTCTGAACCGATACGACCTGAAAGAAGAAACCTATTTATTCCTTAAACGTAACATCTCTGCTTGCATCGCGTATTTGGTATCGCTGGTACAATAAATATAATATGGCGAGGGTGCCGATAGCTCCATACGTCGTACTCGTGAACAGGTACTACTTGTGGTCACGATAATCAATGCGGCATGTATTTTTGTTAACCCTTCTTTGCATAATGATGGTTTCCATCATACTTTTTTACTTATTTCATATTATTTATTTACACTAGGATTTTTTAATATGGGGGCATGGTAGCACGAGCAACAAGCGGCACGGCCGTACTATCCTTTTCTCGAAGTAGTTCGGGCCATTTTCGAACCAATAATATTTTTCCTTTAATCTAAAGCGTGAATTCACAAAGATATAAAAAAATCAAAGCTAAGCAAAGAAGGAATCTATACTAATATTATAAAGAGAAAAGGTTTGTATGTAACGATTTAACTCAAAATCTACTCGACCTATCTTAAAAATTCTTTCACCAATAGAAAGCAACATTATCAGCGAGTATCATATTTTTTGTATAGTACATATACATTGCGCCCATGCAAAGCCGCACTAGTTGTACTATTTTAGCCGTCTCTATATTAGTAAAGTGTCTTATTTTCCAGACAGCATAGGACACAACTAAATTTAGCAGACTGCAATAATTATACCTCATAGAGGCTAAAATTATACTCAGAAATATAGTACTTAAGTAGTTTACTTACTAGGTACTTACGAGGGACCCAAAGTAGTTGAGTGAGTATTAGCCTCCGTCAACACGAGTTTCCGCCCTAATCTTTTGACAGGCTCGTTGACGCATTTGGTAAAACATTAACATAGAATGGGTTGCAGATTCGAATCCCGCTAGAACGACATATTTTTTTTCATGGTCACTTCGGTGACGGGTGGGAGGAAAACCGAAATTCCGACCGGGTAACGAACTACCGCTCATAGATGGAAAAACCGTTGCGCGTTTCGGTCTCAGTCTGTGGATTTTTGAATGTTCGAAATGAAAAAGTAGATCGACACCGCATCATTGACTGATGTTCTATGGCTGAGGTATCACCTACCATCAAGTGAACCTCATGCTCGTCTGTCAATATCTATACTAATTTAAATAAAATACTGTATACCGGATTAAAACGCGATTTATTATTTAAATTATTTATCCCGACGTTTCGGATGCTTTTCAGCAACCGTGGTCGCGGGAGACTGTTGCTGAAAAGGTTGCTGAAAAGCATCCGAAACGTCGGGATAAATAATTTAAATAATAAATCGCGTTTTAATCCGGTATACAGTATTTTATTTAAATGTGTGATACTCGCGTTAATAAAAGACAATATTATCTATACTAATATTATAAAAAGGAAAGATTTGTATTTTTGTATGTTATGAATAAACTCAAGCACTACTGGACCGATTTTGAAAATTATTTCACCAATAGAAAGCTACATTATCAGTGAGTAACATAGGTATGTTTTGTGTATAGTACATCTACATTGCACCCGTGTGAAGCCGGGGCGCGTTGCTAGTCTATGATAAATAAAATCTGTTATGCGCCATCTCCCGCCAGATGACAATTTTGAGGGAGTACAAATAAATTAATTACTTTAAGTGCTTATTTTAATTTCATTCACCATTTCATTGTTTCGCTCGCAAAATTAATTGTAGCATGCATTCGTAATTAATTGGTTTGCTACTGAATTAAAAATATTCTTATCGCAATGGCGCGGGCGGTGCGGAACAAATGTGTTTTTGCTTTAATCATTTTAAATTTACATGTAAGTTGGAATCCTTGAGGAAATTAAATAATTTATTCATCATTAAAATTGATTCTGAAGTTCAAATTATATAGTGTCTATAATAATACCCGAATGGGCATAGGGCATAGGGCCCATTTATGTGTCCGTTTTATTGATTACTTTTTTGCCCGCCTAGCATGACCATCGAGATATCTTGCGGATGAGTAAAGACAAACTAAGATATAAGATATATCGACATCGACAACTTTGAAAGACAAGATATCTCGATTGACAACTATCTCTACTTTTGACATTAGAAGTCGAGTTTTAATTATAAGTGTCATGTTAGACCCGGAGAACATAAAGAGATAATCGATTAAAACACTAGAAAACGGTTGACAAAATATTGTCGTGGTTGTCATGCTAAGCCAGCTGTACGTGTAATAATAAGGGACTAAACAAGTCTTCTGTTCGGAAAAGTTTACCTTTGTATATTGAAAAATATCCATTATATGACCATACTAATAACATGGATTCGCACTGTAGCAGGGTGCAATGTAGATGCACTAAACACAAAAGCCTATGTTACTCGCTGATAATGTAGCTTTCTATTGGTGAAATAATTTTTAAAATCGTTTCAGTGGATCCAGAGATTACAACCTACAACCTTTTTTTTACATCTTGAGTTACATTATTCAAGTTTTAGTAGGGATCCCTAATTATTTCTAGAATAAATAAAGCCTATGTTACTCGGTGAAGATGTAGCTTTTTAAAGGTAAAGGAATTTTTAAAATCGGTCGAGTAGTTTTTGGATTATATCGTTACAAACAAACAAACATCATATCCTCTTTATAATATTAGTATTGATATATAGATAAACGATTAAGTTTATATATTACAAGCCGACTACACTGCTGTCGTACGGGTAAACGCAGTACTTGCAAAATGGCAGTTTCTGGTAAAGCACGATAAAAGGACTTAAAAGGACTATTAACTTCAACTGTATTTTTATTTATTGTATTTTTTTAAAAATTGTATTTAAATTTAGTTAAAATAATGTGTATGTACAATTCGCACTTATTTTTAAATTTAAAAAAAGGAAAATTCATATTTTGTCAAATACTGCGTTCTTTATTACGACGCGACGGCAGTACAGCTACCCAGTTACAACAAAACGGACATCATAAAAGCCTTCTCCATGAAAAAATGCATATATATGCCAATTCATTTATGCAAACATCTACTTTTATATTTTTTAACTGTTTCCGTTTCAGTTTGTATTCCCACAGAATATAATAAATTCATTGAAAGATATTTTCAAAGGAGATTCAAGTCCTCCTATTATAATGATTTTAAATTCCAATCAACAAGCTAAGACAATTAATGACTTTATGCCGAATGATCGGACTATACGTGTAATTAAGAAAAGGATCAAAAATGAAGATACCATCAATAGTTCAGTAGATAATGATGAAGGAGCATATTTGTTATATCATTTGTTGAGGGTAAGTTTATATATTTTTTTTATTTGTCTCTGAAATCTTGCTAAACTATGCTCTTTGAATATTATAACTCTCTGTCCATTTATTAATTCGTTTTTTTGGTTATTTATTTTATATTTGAATATAATGTACAATGGGAAAGAGGTGTGACATACATACTCGTATATATCACACCTCTTTCCCATTGGGGTAGGCAGAGATCACGGAATTCCATATGCTCCGATCCTTACATACCACTTTCGCTTCTTCCACTTTCATCAATGCTTTCACGTATTATCACGTATATTTCACAATACACACTCGTCGATTTCGAATACTTTTGACCTGGCGCTTTTGAAGAACGTCCACGATCTGATCGAGATACGTTCGCCTAGGTCGACCACTCCCGACTCTACCACACACCATTTTCATAAATCTTTTTCGTTTCCCTACTTTCACCCATCATTTATACGTACCCAAACCAATAAAAATGTATTTAATGTATCATCACTACATAGTATAAAACAAAGTCGCTTTCTCTGTCCCTTTGTATGCTTAAATATTTGAAACTACGCAACGGATTTTGATGCGGTTTTTTTTAATAGATAGAGTGATTCAAGAGAAAGGTTTATATGTATAATAATAACAGTTTTTCTGTAGTGTATTTAGTATCAGCATTGCACCGGTGCGAAGCCGGGGCGGGTCGCTAGTTAATAATATAACAATAAACAGCATAGCATATTCATAATGAGAAAAGCGCATATTCAAACGCTTATAAAACTTGCGTACAAACGTACCTACTGTTAGTCAGTATATTTGCAGTTTTATAAAAAAAAACTTTATTGCAAATAAAACCAATTTAATATTATTTTTTTTCACAATTACTAAGATGTGTCACTGATTACTTTTCGGACTGAAATACCGCGTCGCGAAATAGATTAGAGATTGATTTCAAAAATATGGGAAATTTGTATTTATAACCATATATTGTTGATTGACAAAATAATTAGGGTTCAGCAATATATGTATAGAAAATGGTATGTAACATTACGTACTAGTACAAACAACTTGCGTAAAAGTAGAATTACACTTATGTAGTTATAGTACACTTAGCTTACGTTGTAGCAACATTTACATTAAAGTCCAGGTATCCAATTTGAGCCAAGGCTCTTTCCACAATTCCATGTTAGTATAAATTGGGCCATTGTATGAACATAGTATTATAGTTATTTACCAACGCGACGTTGCAAACTCTTCTGGCACTGCGCCAACAACTCTAGGGAGCACCAACTAGTTGTATAAAAATTTGATAGCTTACGGTACTTTTGAACTAGCGAGAAATTAAGCGTATAATAAGCGAGAAGTTTTGACGGGCTCGTTGGCGCGTTCGGTAGAACACCTGCCGTGCGCATCGATGGGTCGTGGGTTCGAATCCCACCGGGAGCACATGCTTATAATTTTCTGTAAGCATGTTTTCCCCACGTCTGGTAACTTCGGGCATTGATCGGGTGGGAGGAATATCTAAATTCCGACCGGGTAACGAACCACCGTTCATAGATGGAAAAACCGTGAAGTGCATATTGCGCGTTTCGGTTTCAGTCTATGGATTTCCGAATGCTCGAAGTAAAAATTAGGTCGACAGCGCATCATTGACTGATGTCCTGTGGCTGAGGTATCACCTACCATCAAGTGAACCTCATGCTCGTCTGTCGATATCTGACATAAAAAAAAAAAATAAAAAAAAAATAATGCTGTTCTTAAGGGCTTTTAGAATGTCAATTTCACAATCCTATAATAGTAGTTAATAAAAGCTTAAACGTTTTGATGTTAAAAAAACGAGTTATTCCGGTCGGATCCCCTAATCGGATCCACTGCTGATTATTATTATTATTTAATTCCGTTCTGATCCACTCTAAATTTAGTCATTCCGGTCGGATCCCCTCATTGTTTTTGAAAGGAAAGTACAGTCAAGAGAAAAACAGTTGTTCATGTAAAACATATTTGTTTTATTTATTTAAAATATTAAAATCTTCACAGGCAATCAGGCATTTGGTCTTTTTATTTGGACAAACCTTAATTAAAAAAAAGATTTCGACCATCTTAATAAAATAACAAAAATAGTACTTAAAATAACTAAGTATATAAAATCATCACAGGCGATTAGGCATTTGGTCTTTTTTTTGTTGGATAAACCTTAATGAAAAATATATTTTTTACCATCTTAATTAAATAACAAAATCAGAACTTAAAATTTCGATATTAAATTATCACAGGCAATCAGGTATTTGGTATTTTTATTTGGACAAACCTTAATAAGAATTTGACCATCCTACTTAACTAATAACAAATAAAAAAACAAACTTACGATATTAAATTGGCACAGGCAATCAGATATTTGGTACTTTTATTTGGACAAACCTTAATTAGAATTTGGCCATCCTATTCAACTAACAATAACAAAACATAAAATTACGATATAAAATTATCACAGACAATCAACAAACAACAACTTTGTCAACAACGAGTCGTTGTTCCTCAATACTAATATACACGTTTCCATTTCAATAAGTATTACGAACATAATATGTATTTTAATAAACCCTGTACGTATATTTTGTTGCTGACTGTCCCAAAAATCTGTTAATAGATAACGAGGGGATCCGACCGGAATAAAATATTTAAAATTATTTGTGATCCTCTGAACGGTGGATCAGACCGGAATAGAAAATATTATAAAATAAAACGGATCCTCCAGGGTATCGGATACGGGGTATCCGACCGGAATAAATCAAAAAAACAAACCTAATAAAGAAGAAACCTTTTTTTTTATTAAAGTATTCAAAACACGATTGAATCAACCAAAAAAAAACGAAAATAGTCAGCTTCTTAAAATTAAAGCTGTAAGCTACATTGTCAATTAAAATCATATAACGTTAGAATTCTCAAGGAAATTTTCAAAAACGTTTGAGAAGTTCGTTTTTAAAAATAACTAATTTATATGAAGAAAATACCACTAACCGCATGTTACAACGTCACTTTGCTTGTAAATTAAACAGAGTATATTAAATTATAAAAATTTGTAATCAAACCAACAAAAACCAGAAACATTCTTTAAAAAAGTGCCTACGCAGCAAAGTGCCTATGTGTGTATAATGCAGCAAAGGTGTCGAAATTATATTTCTTGCTGAGGTAATACAGACCCTAAACCCATTTTTTTAAGTTTTGTCAGATTTAATTTGATAAATTTACATAGCTAATTAACATATACATTTTAATTATATCTTCTTTAAAAACTGTTTCTTTACAAGGAAGTAAAACAGTTTCTGTGCCCTGCACGACCGGAATATCGGGATATGAACTTGAGTCATCCGATGATATTCTGAAACGGAGATATAGTATACTATTTTTTTTACAGAAACGGAAATAGAGTAATATTGGAACTCACTGCCATTTGGCAGACACATTTCTGTCCTTATTTTACAGTACTCAATTTAGCTCTATGTTGATCGGGCTCGTTGGAGCAATCAGTAGAACACCAGCCATGCGAATCGATGGGTCGTGGGTTCGAATCCCACCGGGACGATTATAACGACTATAGGTTTATAATTTTCTGTAGATATGTCTTCCCCATGTCTGGTAAATTCGGACATTGAACGTGTCGGAGGAATATCGAAATTCTAAACGAACCACTGTTTATAGATGGAAAAATGTATATGGATTTCCGAATGCTCGATATAAAAAGCAGGTCGACAGCGCATCATTGACTGATGTTCTATGACTAAGGTATCATCATCAAGTGAACCTCATGCTCGTCTGTCTAACATAAAAAAAATCTTCTCTTTCATTTTGCTCTTTATTATAGACAACACAAGAGAACGAAGATCTCGACGATTCAACGATAAGAACCTTCGAGAAAACAAAAGACATGCTACGCTCCGCGCTTCGCTCGCGATGCAACAAACTGGACAGATGTGTGCGTCGGTGTGTAACGAAGAAATACACATGCACAGTAACATGTAGAGAAGAGTATGATGCCTATGACATCTGCAAGCAGCCTGTGTGTGGGAGCCCATGTTGGGGCAAAACTATGCCTCCAAAATGGCTGTTGAAATAAAAAAATGTGATAAATTCATTTTGTTTTCTTTACTTGGAAATAATATTTAAAAATAAAACAAAACTGACTTCAAAACTATACCTATATATTATAGCATGTACAAACTTAAACTAAAAAGTAAAAAATAATATTTCAATTACATCAATTCAAATCAAAAGCCATAAAAGACAATCGATAAAATAATTATACTTATATATAAGTATGTATATCTATTTAATATTTATTATATGACCTACCAAACAAAAAAAGAATCATCAAAATCCATGCATAATTGGCGAAGTTATCACGTAACAAACATATAAAAAAAAACACAATTGAATTGGATAAAATAGGCAAATGAACTAATGTACAGTATAATTTCTTTGTTCAACGGTATCTGCTTAGCAATTAGCAGATTTTGATGAAACTAAATACTATATTGTTTATACATCGGAATAAGATATAGGTTTATTATAAGGATATTGAGTTAATTGGCCAAATTATAACGATGAGTGTCAAGTCGGAAAAAAATTTGCTATCTGAAAGATATTTCAGCGTGCGGTGCATGAATCGTTAGAGTTACACGAAAACAGTATATGGTGAATACAAAAACACAAAAACAGATAATTTCCATGCTTCAGGGGAGCCCAGAGCTGGTACCTATTTCGCCCAGCGAATAAGCCTCGCCATTCAGCGAGGAAATAGTGCCAGTATCCTGGGAACCATACCGCATGGCAGTTTTCTTGAGGGTGTATATATATTATAATTGTTTAAGATCTAGGTTATTGTTATTGAATATTTTTCTGTTTAGTTTTAAATCAAATTAAATTTTATAATATAGAAAATACACAAGTCATGTACAAAAACGAAAAATACAAGAATGCGGATAAATAAAACAGATAATAATCGAAGTCTTCCTGGGCAAAGTAGCGGGTAGAAGCTAGTTCAAAATAAAACTCTATTACTACACGAGTTTTATTGAGAGCAATGGCAGAAGGGTTTTTAAAATGAAACTTCGGAGCTCCGTCCAAGTGTTAATACATGACTGATTTAATTAAAGTAAAAAGTATAGTGCAAAGAGTATTATAACTATTGATATAGTGGTAGGCTCTAGATGTAATAATGCGCATACAATTGATTATCAGGAGGCAGTCAAAGTACTTAAGTTAGTGAGAGGGAAAAGCAGTCTGCCAACCGTGCTATACACCTAAAGTTCCATACTATAATCATTACAAAACAATAAATTAAACTCATAAAATGAAACGATAAATGTAAAAACATTCAAGAAAAATGTGAACAATACACAAAATGATTTCCAATAACAACAGGACAATCGCATCGAAGTTGTACAAGGAAATATAAAATGAAAACGTACTCAAAGCTAAGAATACTTTAATATTTCCATATCCTTGGATAATCTTGTCTGTACAATGCAATCGAAGCCACTTGAATATAACCAAGAGTAGTACAGAGATCTTGTTATACTTCGATGACATTGTTAAAATATTTTACAGGGCCGCACTCGGCTCATTGTAAGATAGAAATTACATTTTTTTTTTACGGGCCCGTTGGCGCGTTCGGTAGAACACCTGCCGTGCGCATCGATGGATCGTGGGTTCGAATCCCACCGGAAGCACATGCTTACAATTTTCTAAGCATGTTTTCCCCACGTCTGTTAACTTCGGGCATTGATCGGGTGGGAGGAATATCTAAATTCCGACCGGGTAACGAACCATCGTTCATAGATGGAAAAACCGTGAAGTGCATATTGCGCGTTTCGGTTTCAGTCTATGGATTTCCGAATGCTCGAAGTAAAAATTAGGTCGACAGTGCATCATGGACCGATGTTCTGTAGCTGAGGTATCACCTACCATCAAGTGAACCTCATACTCGTCTGACGATAGCTATCATAAAAAAGGCGCTTTGATCACAGTTATTGTATTTATTGGGGCCCCGTTAATTATCATCAACAGGGCCTCAACATTCTCAAATCCGTCCCCGAACTCACGATATTCAAAGAGATGCCACACAACGGAATTTCTTCTTGGTATCTCAAAAACTTATCAAAGTGAAGCATAGATACAAAATAGTGAAATGTATATTAATATTCTACTACTATATACATTAACTCATTAATATTATAATAAGGAAATATTGGTATTTCTGTATGTTTGTAACGAATAAACTCAAAAAATACTGAACCGATTTAAAAAATTCTTTCAGCAATAGAAAGCTACATTATCAGCGGGTACATAGGCTATTGTGTATTTGTGTATAGTACATCTACATTGCACCCGTATGAAGCCGGGGTGCGTTGATAGTCTAACATAAAAAAGAGATGGTGTTACCCTGAATATAATATGTAGATGCTAACTGTTATATTAAAAACAAAACATTATTGTATAGAAAAATCCAATCATCATAAAATAATTCGTCCATTTAATAGTTTTAATTAAACAGATTAAATTAACTCGAGCGGAAATACAGAAAAAACGAATAATAGAAAACTCACTTCAATTTTCAACGTGTCCGAAGACTTTCAAAATGACATTTATCCAAATTAAATTTATCTTTCATTTCATCTGTTTAATAATTGCAGTAAGTATTTATGAATTATTATTATTATAGATATGAAGGGCATGTATCTAAAAAAGATTTGAATATGAAAATGGATGGGTATAGGGGAAGAGGGAGATGGATTGATTGTGTGAAGAATGATATGTGTTTGAGAGGTGTGACTGATGATATAGCGAATGAAAGTAGAGAATAGAAAAAGAGAACATACTGCGCCGACCTCAAATAAAAAAAAGCGAACAGGGCAGGAAGAAGAAGATTTATGAATTATTATTACGCGTGTATGAAAGTGGAAGAAGCGACAGTGGAATGTAAGGATCGGAGCATATGGAATTCCGTGATCTCTGCCTACCCAAATGGGAAATATGTGTGAAATATTATTATGGATGTATTTTTATAGTCGTCATTTGTTTCTATAACTGTACTTACTGGACATGAGTTCGATATATCATAAAATAATTTATAACGGATATGTGTTAGAATCATATCGATAAGTTTATCAACAACGGATATCACAAAAACTCAACTAGCACCCAACAACAAAACTTCACAATCGATACGGAATATCCAATTTATATTCGCTACATATCTCTTTAATTATATTTTATTTTACTGGTATAAAAGAATTGAAGTGAATTTAACATTTGGTCAAAATGTTGATACGCCAAAATGAAAAAATTCTTTCACCAATTTTTATTGGTCATTATCAGCTACAATATCGGCGAATAAGTGAAAGCTTAAAAATTGACGATATAAAAGTTATTTTAAAATTTTACACATTTTTTAATACTCGCGGAGAATCCTGGCTCAAAAGCTCTACCGCTACAATTACATTATCAAAATACAATAATTACTACAATACATATATTTACTATAATGACCGATTGTAGAGAACCGAACACTCAGCATAATGTAGTAAAAATCTTTATAATATTTATCACGCTGTTTTTCAGTATCTGCCTTAAAAATAGTCTTATAATGGAAAGTCAGACGTGATACTATCTTACTTAACTAAAAAAACTTACAAGACAAAGCAATTCGACTCACAAATCGTTTACATAAACCCAATAAACATAGATTTACATAGAACCCGCTTAGCACAGTTTCCTGGGGTAAGAGTAGTTCTCACCCCAGCCACCGCGGCGCTGCTAGTATCTGTGTAATCCACAGAACAGAAGTATTTTTCCTGTTCTGTGGTGTGATCGTACTCTCTCGCACCCAGCCGCTTTTAGAGCGTTATTGCCGTTCGCTCTTAAGAGCAAGCGAGACAACGCGAGGGGACGAGTCATGCTGGACTGCAGCTGTGATGTGTGTGTCACACCGATACATAGCCGCGCGCTCTATAGTTCAAAAGCAGAACTACTTTTTCAGTGCCAAAAGTTAGTATGGGCCTGTGCTTCTATCTAAATCTAGGTTTTATTTTATTTTACAAATATTAGGAAAACTTACAGCTAAACAGAAATGCATATATGTATATGTGCATATATTGCATATATATGCCGAAAGCCATTTACAAGTTTTCACATATAAATACAGTATAAGGTTCTTTGATAAAACTAATTTTTAGTTTCAGAATATCAACCAAGTATCAGGACGCTTAGACGGCCTTCTTTCTCGTCTGTTCGACCAGTCTCAAAGCGCCCACCGCCCTTTGATCGTGATCCTAGACAACTCACACATCAATAAGAGAATACATAAACCAGTCCTGCAAGAAGTAAACCCTTTGACAAGCAGCGATGAAACAGCTCACATTGAACTACCAATAATAAGTCAGAAATTGGTAAGAAATGGTCTGATTGAGTTAACAGGCTCGTAGCCGCGTTTGGTAGAAAAACTACCCTTCGCTACTATAGGTCGCCGGGACGACATGTTTATAATGTTCTGTAAGCAAGTCTTCCCCAAATCTGGTCACTTCGGATATGAAATGGGTGAGAGGAATACCGTTCATAGATGGAAACACAGTGAAGTGCACATTGCGAGTTTCGGTCCCAGTCTACGAATTTCCAAATGCTCGGAGTAAATAATAAGTCGACAGCACATATTTGACTGATGTTCTGTTATCACCTACCATCAATACTGACACTATTGATGGTAGGTGATAACAAACATAAAAATAATCGATTTTTATAAGTTATATTTTTGACGACGGTATCCGTGGCTCAGGAGTATACGCATTGCCTATAGCACGAAAACAAACACAGAATTGTACTGAAAGTACGTATTGCAACTTGTCTTAAGTTCTCAAAGGCACAAGAAAGAATAAGTTTCTTGCAAATTATATTGTTTTTTATTAACGCGAGTATCACACATTTAAATAAAATACTGTATACCGGATTAAAACGCGATTTATTATTTATATTGTTTAAATTATTTATCCCGACGTTTCGGATGCTTTTCAGCAACCGTGGTCGCGGGGAGACAGAAAGATGACAGTTGTCTTATATTTGAAATGTCACAAAGTAGCCATATTTAATTCAATTAAATTCAAAAATAATCTATTAATTTAGGTAACACAATGTACATCTATGAACGTCAATAAATAATAATACATATTAAATGCTTCTAATTTTACATTTACTACCAGTTCACAAATCAAGGGCGTAGAGCGGACGAGAAGAAATCCGAAAAAAGCATCCGAAACGTCGGGATAAATAATTTAAACAATATAAATAATAAATCGTGTTTTAATCCGGTATACAGTATTTTATTTAAATTCTTGCAAATTTTTATATCGTTACTCTCTTTGTACATACAGTTAGATTTTATCGTCTAAAACTTTACAGACTAAAAGACCAAGAAAATTATCAACAAGACCCCCCATGAAGCTAAAACTTAACAAAAACAAAAACAGGTTAAGCGCAAGAGACCTTCTCGTTCAACGCAGCCGAATTCAGTCTCCAATCGTGAAAAGTCTTCTTCGAATTTCGAATGACCTAAGCTGCGATGCCAAAGACGAATGCGAGGACGAATGCAAAGACAAATTTAAAGGAAATAAAAAAGTAAAATGCGTAGTTACATGCAAGAAAATGTATGAGTGTGTTCTAGTTGAGTCTAAGGAATCCTGTAAAGACGACGAGTGTGATGTTAACTCGTGCGAATCTCGCGATTGTGAAGAGAAAACCGGTAGTACGAAGGGGTATCAAATGTCGAATGAAAAGAAATGGTGTAATAATGGACGATGCTAAATAAAGTATTGAAACTATTGTTTTTTTTTTTTAAGATTCCGCACTCCGTACCGAAAAATAACTCTTATACGATTACTTAATTGTCCGTCTATCTTTACCCTTTTTCTCAGAAACGCGTGGAGGTTTCAAGTTGAAATTAATATCGAATACTAAGGTCTGCAATCCCTTGCAACAAAAATCAAACTTCTAAGTCAGTGGTCGGCAAAGTGCGGCTCCAGAGCCGCATGTGGCTCTTTGGCTCCTTAAGTGCGGCTCTGGCATAAATATCCACGGAAGGCGCAATAATATTTTCATTTAAAAAAAAATTATATTTTAAGCATGAAGTTAGTTAGGTTTATTTAGTGTAGGTACTACTTATTTAGTTTAATAAAAGTTAACTTAACAAGCCGATTTGGCTCCCAATTTTTTTTTTAAATTGTTGTTATTTTCATATTTGGCTCTTTGACTAATAAGTTTGCCGACCACTTTTTTTTTTTTTTATAGAGGGGGAAGTTTCAACAAACCTGACCTCACCGGCGGGGCTCTTTTGAAACTGCCGGGAGAGTGTGGGGTTGAGTCACTCGCGACTGTCTGCTAACCACAGCCTGGTGACCCGACCCACTTAACCCCCTCTGGCCCCTCTTTTCGCCGTGTTGAGGCCGCGGGATAACAGTGTAAACTACCGCGACCTCGGCGACTTGCCACGATGGCACTACCGTGTCCTAAACAGACACATTACGGAGAGCGAAGGAGATGGGCGAACCTTCTCCTACGCTCCCCTGTCCTCCTCGCTCTTATAGTGCCCGCAGGAGCGGCGCACTCTCTTCGCCTCTCGGCGGTCTCCTTCTGCAACATTACTCGTTCGCAAAAGAAGACCACCGCGTTCCACGACTCGGAACTCCGCACCATCTCCCCCATCAGTACGGGGAGATTCAGGTCGGCACCGACCACGGATGTTAGGTCGTGCCTCTCCCTTGACCATCTTGAGCAGACCGCCAGAGTGTGATGGGCCGTGTCTTCTACGCCCTCATCACACTCCTGACACACTGGCGACTGCTCCCCCCTCGCTATCTTATGCAGGTACCGACCGAAGCAACCATGTCCGGTCCAGCACCTGCACCACCCTATATGTTAGACGCGTTTATTAACGCGTCTAACATATAGGGTGTATTATTGTTAGTTTATTAACGCGAGTATCACACATTTAAATAAAATAATAGACAGACTGTCTCCCCGCGACCACGGTTGCTGAAAAGCATCCGAAACGTCGGGATAAATAATTTAAACAATATAAATAATAAATCGCGTTTTAATCTGGTATACAGTATTTTATTTAAACAAAAGATACGGCCTTTTATGTTCCGTTTATGCCACATATTTTGCTCGCAAGGGAATCTAAACCTATATGGTACTTCTTACTACCTTAATATAAATAAATACCTAACCAAAACAAAATCATTTTGAACTATGATTTTTATTATGTTTCCTAATGATTACATTATTATGGCCTTTATTTTACCTTTTAACCGCTTGGCTCAATATCAATTGCCGTACTTCTAGCGCCCGTCTACGAAGTAGGAACTCTTGAATAATCATTTTAGTTGTACCATGCAGTTCATAACCTCATAGGACAAAAATAGAACAAAAAAACATACATGTTCTGTGTCGAAAAAATACGACACTGGTGTTACACACTGAAATACTTGTCGTATAAATGCGACACACGCGGTCAAAAGGTGATGTGAAGAAAAATATTCAAATTTAACCCATTTCTCTATATACGAGTAAAGAAATTTTTTTGCATACATATACTTATGTACATTGTATATAATACGTATAATGGCGGAAAATTGAAATGGTAATTAGAATTGAAATACTTTTTACAATTTTTTTTTTAATTCCCATTAGTTTTTAAAGGAATGTCAGCCATTATATCAACATCAATCAAAAAATGTCAATTAATGACAATGTATGAAAGTGTGGAATTGCAGTTTTCGATATATTTTAAAGCAAACTCAATATTATTTTACTTAATATTCATATGTTGTCTATTACACGAGTAAATTTTAGCAATAATTAAAGAATATTTGTTAATTTTATGAAAAATAGATATTATATAACTCCAGAATGAAAACAAATCTAACCTAATAGAGTATGAAATCGCCGCTTGAAATGGATTCTAAGCAAGTAAGTTTTTAATATTTTAATAAATAAATATAATGGATTACTAAAAATACCTTTACTGGCTGTTAAATAGAAATTTTGAAAGCAAACTAAAGTCCATCTTGATTTTTAGGATACTCAAAAATCAAATAAGACGTCTTCTGATGAACATGTAAGTTGTTTGTGTCAATTTTTTTAATTCTGTATACACTCAAAAAATTATTGTAACATGTATATCGCGACTGCTTACGTGACTCAGTGGTTGTACTTACCCACAATCGCGGGTTCGATTCCGGGAAAAAAATCGAAAATAATATTGGTCCGGAATCCTACTTCTATACAGGCAAGTAAAAAAAAACTCTTCTTTTTTTGCTGAAAAACTGCTTATTTTTTTAACAATACTTTGTACGCGAATGCTATTGATAAGTAAAAGGCGAATGCTATTAATAAGATTAAAATCTTTAACAGAATACTAACAATATAGATGTAGTTAATACAAAAAATACAATCCTATGTTGCTCGCTGGTAATGTGGCTTTCTATTGGTGAAAGAATTTTTAAAATCGGTCGAGTGGTTTTTGAGTTAAATCGTAACAGACAAACAAATCTTTCCTCTTTATAATATTAGTAAAGACTAGCAAGACGCCCCTTATACATGTTGTTACTCACTGATATTGTAGCTTTCTATTGGCAAAATAATTTTTGAAATCAGTCCAGTAGTTTTTGAGTTTATTCGTTACAAACACACAAGAATACAAATATCTCTTCTATAATATTAGTCGAGATAATTTAACACTAGAATGATTAAGTACAATATTTCAGGAGGATGTCGATGATATATCCTCTCTTTGCACCTTGCAAGAGGAATTATCGGAGTATCTCCAGAAAGTCGAGAGCAACGCATATGCCTTATATCCAGGAGTTGAGACGATTGAATACGACTTCACGGCTGAGAGGCAGAACCTTTATGCAACTAAGTATATTTTAATAATATAACAATAGATGAAAGAACAGATGAAAACAGAGAAACGAAACAAAATATGAGTCTGGTGTGAGTGGTAGAGTCGGGAACCTAGGTGAACATACCTCGATCAAATCGGGGACGTTCTTCAAAGGGGCCAGGTCAAAAGTACTCGAAACCGACGAGTGTGTATGAAAGCATTGATGAAAGTGGAAGAAGCGAAAGTGGCAAATATCGGAGCGTATGGAATTTCGTGATCTCTGCCTACCCCAATGGGAAAGAGGCGTGTTATGTAAATAAAAATAAATATATTAAAGTGATAGATCCATATTATTTTATCAGTTTAGTAGGTACAAAAAATATAGTTTTTCGGCTAAGATGCATTGACTAAGGAGTCTGAATATTGACCACCAAAAAGAAAAAAAGTTTGAAAACTTTTGAACTTTTTATTGGAAACTAGCAACACGCCCTGGCTTCGCACGGGTGCAATGAAGATGTACTATACACAAAATAGTCTATGTTACTCGCCGATAATGTAGCTTTCTATTGGTGAAAGATTTTTTTAAAATCGGTTCAGTAGATCCAGAGATTACCCCCTACCAACTCACAAACTTTATCTTATATATAAAATTTTCATGTCACAATGTTAGTAACCGTACTCCTCCGAAACGGCTTTACCGATTTTTACCAAATTTTATATGCGTATTCAGTAGGTCTGAGAATCGGCTACCTATCTACTATACTACTATATACTATTTTTCATACCCCTAAGTGATAAGGGATGTTCACCCTTAATTTTTTTTTTAATTTTTGGACTAAATTTATTGTTTTTTTTTTATGTGGCATTAAAAATACATATAACCCAAAATATTCACCAAACCCTGCTTTTTAGAAATTATTAACATGGCAAAAGAACATTTGCCGAGTCAGCTAGTCTCTTTATAATATTAGTATAGATTTTTTTAAATAGACAGGTGATGATTATTTTATTTCGTTTAAGCTTGGTGGAGTCAACAGCGCATTACGTTAAAGGCTGTCTAGGAGCTGGCCTACTAGGAATCCATGAAGGCTATATGTATGGGGGTCTCTGGGCTTCGCTTGGTGCTACTGCACTACTCGGATTCCTGGTGCCCCATTGTACGTATGTGAGTAGACTTATTTTATTGGGTAAGAGAATGAGAGAGACCGCGATATGTTATCTATACATATAATAAAACTGTAGAGGTAGAATGTCTGTACATAGAAAAAAATGCTTAGAACCGAGTCAGGGGGATGTAAGAAGAGAAATAGAACAAACCCAGATTTAGTTTAAGTGAATTTTATATTTTCGGTAGCGGTTTTTATATTATTTAGTAAATTTTAATGACGGGCTCGTTGGCGCGTTGGTTAGAACACCTCCTGAGCGCATCGATTGGTCGTGGATTCGAATCCCACCGAGACGACCTGATTATAATTTTCTGTAAGCATGTCTTCCCCATGTCTAGTAACTTCGGGCATTGATCGCGTGGGAGGAATATCGAAATTCCGACCGGGTAACCAGTGGCGGCGTAAAGCGTGGGCGATGTGGGCCACCGCCTACGGCCTCGCGACCTAGGGGGCCTCGTGCCAAAATTTATGCATTACTTAAAAGCCGCGAATGCGCCAAAAAAAATTTTTGCCAAAAAAAACTTTTTTTTTGCGCTGGCAGAGGGCCCCGCAAAATGAATCTTGCCCATATAACATTTTGGTCTTACGCCGCCACTGCGAGTAACAAACCACTGTTCATAGATGTAAAAACTGTGAAGTGCATATTGCGCGTTTCGGTTTCAGTCTGTGGATTTCCGAATGCTCGAAGTAAAAAGTAGATCGACAGCACATCATTGACTGATGTTCTGTGGCTGAGGTATCAACTACCATCAAGTGAACTCTCTCGCTCGTTTGTTGATATCTAACATAAAGAAAAATAATGTTTATCCTAAATACTATAATACAGTCAATACGCGTATGTCTGTTTATCTGTTCACTTCTTCTAAATAACGCAACGGATTTTGATACAGTTTTCACTGACACTTAGAGAGTATCTTACGGAGCTCATTTGAATGCAATGTTCTACCATATGCCGATATGCCGTCTAAATATGAAACTTTTCATTGCAGATGTTAATAAAATCAGCTCAGAGGATGTACGGGCGACTGCGGGTGCCAAGACTGTCGTACGCGGATCTGGCGGAGGCTGCAGTCGCGACTGGTCCATTGATATTCTTCAGGCGGCACAGTAAGGCTTTCAGGTGACCACAGTTTGCTTACGAACAGTTGCTCGCTGATGCTGACTGCGATTCGTTTGAGAGGAAGTGCATTCCCGAGTGCCCTAGTAGGGTATAGAGCAGTAATTTTCACATATTATTAACTAACAGTTGCTGATTTGTATTTCTAATAATTTGTACGTTATATGTGTGTGAACATCTCTGAATTTTCCCGCAGTCAACAAACAGTCAAAAAGCTACAGTAGTCTTATTTATTATTAATATTGTGTCACATTCACGTAAATATGCACATTTGAACGCGACTTATTTTTATGTTAGATATCGACAGACGCGCATGAGGTTTAGTTGGTAGTAAGTGATGCTTCAAAGATGCGCTGTCGAGCTATTTTTTAAATCCGAGCATTAGGAAATCCATAGACTGAAACCAAAATGCACAATATGCTTTCCATTTATGAACGATGGTATGTTACCCAGTCGGAATTTCGATATTCGTCCCACCCCGTTCAATGCCCGAAGTTTTCCAAGACGTGAGGAAAACATGTTTACAGATAATTATAAACATGTCGTCTCGGTGGGATTCGAACCCACGACCCATCGATGCGCATGGCAGGTGTTAAATGTTAATCGTTATTTCGTTTAAATGTTAAACAAGTCAAAATACTATTTTGCCTCCGTCTTTTCACAAAAGACTTAAGATTTGCTTATACTTATTTTATGTTTCTAAAAATTATTTTCAAAATTGTCCTACTGCAAATTCTATACACTGTGGCGATCCAGTGCATTATTCAACGGGTGTTGTGGAAATTGAACCAACTGCAGTTTTCTGTTCGCGTTTATAAGGAGTTGGGGCTATTATGACGCCAAAGCGAATGGCTATTTGGCAAGCTGTGCGTAAAGGAGTATTGATTTTAGAAGCTTTAAAGCTCAGCTTTAGCCTTATGGCCCCAGTAATTTTTCTATGACATCTCGCTATTCGCCCTATTGACCTTTGCATATGCGTGCAAACACGTACCTCGGCTTGGGCTGCCGTAGGAGGGGAGGGAGCCTGAAGGGACGGTAGCTCACCCGTGTGAGGGATGCGCGGAACAAAGACCGGCGGGTCTCAGGGGATGAGTGAAGATGATGAGTACGGACGGGCCGTATGAAATTCCCAATGATATTTTTTTTTGTATGGTATCTCACTGTTTGCCCTATTGGCCTTTAAAACTTAACACGGACAAGAATGGCTAGCACTGTGGCTCAGTCTTGTGGGGGTTTGATACGACACGCCTAAGGGCGTCTCCTGCGAGACACGTACCTCGGCTTGGGCTGCCGTAGGAGGGGAGACTGAAGGGCTGGACGGTAGCTCACCCGTGTGAGGGATGCGCGGAACAAGGGCCCTCGCCTTCGCCGGCGAAGGCGCTGTACGCGGGTCTGAGGTGATGAGAGTCCCGCCCGGGCGGAGTCCAACCTAGCGTTGGCTGCTGTGATTGGATGATCGGAATCCTCTAGGAGGTGTCTGGGTCGCCTCCAGAGAGACATCGGGATAGGGACCCAATGATGGATATCGAGGTGTTGTAGATATACTCAATGCTCAATGCAAACACTCTGATAGCGCGATCCAAGATTAGTCTTTTTCGTACTTTTTGCAGCCGTAGATTGTAGATGTCGCTAGCCCGTTAGCTAATAAACATATATATCCTTGTTCCAGATATTTTGTGGAGTTATTATTGTTTATAGAGTTTAACGGAACATGCTGTATTTATGAGATCATGATTGCGAACACTCTCAAACAGGTTGGAAATGATTAGAATTGTCTATTTTATTAGGTATTGTGTAATCTAATTAAAATCATATACGTATACATTTTATGAACCTAAATTTAAAAAAAATATCTCCCTCGTGCCCCGGCAAATGGCCTTTTCGCTAGTGTTTTTTACGTGCGGTTGCTTCAAAGAAAAATATATGCAGAAAATTAATTTTAAAATTAAGGTTCGGAACTCCGCCATCTTGCGCAATTGACAGCTCACGTCACGCACGCTTATAGCTTTTTTTGTAATAATTGATGTCCACTGCAAATCAGTGACATACTTGACATTAAAGAACAGAAGTGGGAAAATAGCCTATATATCTAGAAATAATAATTATTTAAATTGAATAAATTATATTTTTAGGTTTTAGAAGCAGTTTCAGCGAGCGTAAAGAATTCAAGCCTCGATATCACTATTTACATACTAATTATAACGATCCCGCTGATTTGCCTTTGTTCAATTCGCAGCTTAAAATATCTAGCGCCTTTTTCGCTCGTTGCAGATTTATTTTCAGGTAAAATTGTTTTTTATTAACGAGAGTATATTTTATAAAATATCCTATACAGTAATATAATCTTTTATTAACGCGAGTATCACATATTTAAATAAAATACTTTATAACGGATTGAAATGCGATTTATTATTTATACCGACGTTTCGGATGCTTTTTGAAATATCACAAAGTTGCCATATTAACGCCATCTATTCCTGTAATTTATTGCCACAATATAGAAAATGACAGTAAATATCAACTCCGTATGTAAATATGGCAACTTTATGATATTTCAAATCAGACAACTGCCAACTTTCAGTCTGCCGCGACCACAGTTGCTGAAAAGAAACTTCGGCATAAATAATATAAATAATAATTCGCTTTTGAAGCCGTTTTAAAGTATTTTAATATTAAAACTTATACCGTATTATATTATATATTATATATTACATGGGATCCGATACTTGAAAATCTAAAACCCCAAGTCAAATAGACTAAAATAATGAGAGAACGCTTTTAGCCAATATGTTAAGAAAATTACAAAATTTGAATCCGAAATCCATTCTATCTGTTTTATTTTCTATTGTATTTTATTTAAAATTGAGTCCCGTTATTTTTTCTTTCCTTTTTCTTTTCTTTCTTCCCATCGGTACGCAATATACCCAAAGCGCTAACTCCCGTATTAATATTTATATTGCAGCAATATGCGTCATTACAACGATGTACTATAGCATTTCCGTAGCGAAAGCGATCCGCGATGTTCCCGCGTGGAAGAGTGTACATGGCTTGCTTCGTTTCTGCGGCGTTTGTATCTACAGTATAGATGGTATCGGTGTATCGCTACCAATTGAAAACAACATGCGAAGACCGCAATACTTCAACGTTGTGCTGCAGTGTGGTAAATGCTTATATATTCTGGATATTTACTTTTCTAAAAAAAAAAACGATTTACTTATATCTATACTGTATACTAATAGAATAAAGAGGAAAAAATTGTATTATTGTATGTTATGAACTCAAAAACTACTGTACCGATTTCAAAAATTATTTCGCCAATAGAAAGCTAGTTCAGAGAGTAACGTAGTGTATATAGTACATCTACATTACACCCGTGTGAAGCCGGGGCGTGTTGCTAGATTACAGTATATAATAACAAAAATAGACGGTCAAGTACGAACAACTTGCAAGTGATGAAAAACCGTGAAGTCCATGTCAAGCTTGAAGTAAAAAGTAGGTCGGCAGCCTATCATTGACTGATGTTCTGTGGCTGGGGTATCACCTACCATCAAGTGAACCTCATGCTCGTCTGTCGATATCTGACACACTTGATTCGCAGGTATGGCGATAGTAGTACCTTGTGTTGCGATTGTTGGCTTCTTTGGCTACTGGGCCTGGGGTGAACAATGTCGGACACCGATAACGATACATATGCCGTTAGAAACGTTAGTATAACGCACCTATTACATGTATTTTTTTTGGAATTATAGCCTACAAACAGTTGGATCTTAATATTTATATAACAAAGTCGTGCTTGTTAAGGTTTAAAGACATTTATTTCCCGTTAAAGATTTACATCGCTTACACGAGAAACATAATTTTAACAAGTATAAACATTCGTCGCCGCTATTATAAAAACTGTTTTATGTTACACCGTTTATAACTCAAGAATGCTTGCACCAATTTAAAGGATATATTATTTTTTGGATTTGGCTATGTCCCGAATAATTATTAATATGTCGGAAAATTTCTGGGAAAAAAAAATCAGAAAATTTATTTTTTAAATAAATTAGGTTCGGAAGTCCGCCATCTTCCGCAATTGACAGCTCACGTCACGCACGCTTATAGCTTTGTAATATAATAACTGATGTCCACTGAAAGTCAGTGACATACTAGACATTATAGAATAGAAGTGGGAAAATAGCATATTCAAATATAGAAATATTATTTTTTGAAGAACATTCTGGCAGGACTACGTCTGTTGTGTCCGCTCGTAATTTATACGAATATTATAAAGAGGAAAGATTTGTATTTTTTTATTTTTGTATGTTATAAATAAACTCAAAAACTACTGGACTGATTTTAAAAATTCTTTCACCAATAGAAAGCTACATTATCAGCGAGTAACATTGCAACCGTTGAAGCCGGGGCATTGCTAGTTATTAATATTTAAATCGGTAAAAGTCGTATATTAATTACTAGGTAAAAAAATAAAAAGTTATTACATTTGTGTAGATGCATACATCATATTAACACAAACCCCAACAGACTGTTATGAAAGTTAGAGGAATCTGTTTGAAAGCTCAGTATAGTTCCATAATAATTACTAAACCAAAGGACTATTTCATAAATGTGCACATATTGTATTATTACGGCCCCATTACGCAGTATATAAACGGAATAGTAACTCAACACCCATGTGCTACGCGTAAGAGGAATAAACTGTACACAAACATATAACGCTTCGCAGCGGCGCGGCGTATTAGAACGGAGTTTTAAAGAAGAAGAAGAAGAAAAGAAGAAAAAACATTTATTTCCAAAAACACTCACAGGATAAACTTAAAAAATAGAATAAAAAATAAAGGTACAAAACAAAATAGAATTAAACAAGAACGTATTTAAATAACGAATAATTTAACATCAGAGAGTTCCTGTGCAGTGCCGGAAATAGGAAATAGGACACCGACTCAGGATTATCTGTGACATAGCCGTGGCTATGTCACAGCACTGATTTTCAGCGGTGCCCGTTTGACTCTGGAGATACAGTGCACTCTGCCTAAAATACAATAAATAAATAATAACAACGTATATATGTACATAAATCTCATATAATGGTAAGAAAATATATAAATGTTTTGAAATAAAAAATGTAGTAATAAATAAACATATAGCGACAAGCATATTTCAACAGTAACAGACTACACATATATATTTTTTTTTCACCACCAATGCAACCAAAGCTGATATTGTGTTTGTCTTTCCAACAATAGTGACTTACATTTCCGACGAAAATTTTCGACGGTTTGTAAGTCACGAAGATGCATGGTGGAAGATTATTCCAGCATTTGGTTGCATTGTAGCGAAAACTTTCTCTAAAAGCAGCACTGTGGTGTTTTAAGACAGCCAGTCCGTATTGAGAGGCTCTTGTGAAATAAGTGGCATTGAAATCCCCTAGCCAAGTCAATTTAAAGTATAGGTAATATGGAGTTTTGGTCTTTATTACACCGAAAAGCATTACTGCAAAGTGGACTTTTCTGCGGCCACTCATGTTAAGAACTCCGGCATCGTTCAAAAACGGAGTTATGTGAGATCGGGCAGGTATGTCCCAGCAGTATCGTGCACACGCTACATATACGAGTTAACATTTTAATAAAATTTTCAGCGGATTTTTCTTAAAAAAATCGGTGGGCCAAAATGAAAATTCGGGCTGCGTAATATTGTCCTTAATTAACGAGAGTTTCACACTGATTGATCACAGGATGAAAACGCGATTTATTATTTATATTACTTATGCGGATATACTAAAACCCCAAGTCAAACATACTAAAAAACCAGAGGACACTGTCAGTCAATATTGCCACAATATAGAAAATTACAGTAAATATCAACTCTGTAGGAATAGATGGCGTTAATATGGCAACTTTGTGATATTTCAAATCAAACATTGACCACGGTTGCTGAAAAGCATCCGATAAATAATAAATCACGTTTTATTCCGTTATAAAGTATTTTATTTAAAATGGGGCTGTGACAAAATCTCAGTAATTTGCTCAAGATTATTAAGACACAAAAAAAATTGGGCAAACGGTTGCTCGGATCTGCTCACAAACACAAATGCCATTTCATTTCATTTCCATTTCAGTCGCTCTATGCGAGCTCACTCCGCTCCAATCATATAGTTCTGAATATAAACAAACAAATTAAAACTGAGTTACTATATGTTCATACACTATAATTGCGCTCACAGTGTAAACTACAGTAGTTCAACTAATTACCGTACCATTTCGGTACCCATTGGAGCGAGGCATCTGGTCTATTATAAACTGTTTTGCAGTGTACCAATTATCATGCAGTTTCTGTTGACTGGCTTGCTTGGGGTCACGTTCGCTGTACATTTCTGGGTGCCTTTCAGGGTCATATGGCACTATATAAGCAGAAAATGTAAGAGGTTTGTTGTATGATGTATCTTTTTTTCATTCTATACTTATTTAAAAAAAAACGGCGACAGAAAATAATGAACATGTCAAACATAAAAAAATTGAAGGGCTCGTTGGCGCGTTCGGTAGAAAACCTGCCGTGCGCATCGATGGGTCCTGGATTCGAATATTATCGGGACCACATGATTGTAATTTTCTGTAAAAATGTCTTCTCCACGTCTGGTAACTTTGGTTGGGTTACTATCGAAATTCCGACCGGGTAACGATTAACGAACCACCGTTCATAGATGGCATAACCGTGAAGTGCGTATTGCGCGTTTCGGTTTCAGTCTAGGGTTTTCCGAATATTGGAAACAAAAAATTAGATCGACAGCGCATTATTGTGACTGATGATCTGTGGCTGAGATATCACCTCCCATCAAGTGAACCTCATGCTCGTCTGTCGATATCTAACATAAAAAAGTGTAGTAAGGTTAGCACTAACACACTAACAAACCCTTTTATTTGTCTGTCTGCATTTTTTGCATATTATCTAGTGACTTGTATATTTAAAAAAAAAGAATAATAATATCGTATATTTTTGAGTTTGAATAAAATATATCTAACGACAAAACGGATATTAATGGATTTTACTTTTTAAAATTAATGATCATTTTAATACGCTAGCGTTTAATCCCGTCCTTACCAAACAAAGCCACTATAATATTATGTTATATGTATAATGTAATAGAATATAGTATAATTTGTATTAACAGGAGAAGAAGTCTATGGGAACGAATATTTCGAATGGCTCACGTTATCTTCCTTTCATCTCTTGCTATAGCATTCCCGAATCACAGTAAATGGATGATTTTCGTAAGTTTTTCTTAGAAAACTATTCAAAACAAAGGACTAGCAACAGGGCTGGATTTAAACGTGTGGAGGCCTCGGGCAACAAAAAAGTGGAGGCCCTTATACTTGCCAACGTTCACGCATTGGTCAAATATTATTACACTATTACGTTATATCTGAATTATTGCTTAAAATTTATGATTTTGTTATGTATTAATATTGAAGTTTATTTTCCAGCTAGGAAATTTCTTCATGGGATTCATTGTTTTCATACTCCCAGCTTTCATTGACAGTATGGTCACGTGGAATCAACCGCTTGGACACTACAGGTATAATATAAAGATGTATTTATACCTATCCGTAGATATAGATCTTATTTTTATTTATCTAGCTTCTGCCCAGTGGTGGATTTACCAGCAGGCTGAGTAGGCTTCAGCCTAGGGCGGCAGATTTTAGGGGCGGCTTTGAGGATACATTTAGCTATCTTATAGAAATCAAGTCTTACTTTTCTTACTTTTAAGACAGTCTTCTGTACCTTACAGAGTATAGTCTAAAAGTAAGACTTACTGAGAAGTGTACTTACGAGACAATTCCTATCGTTGTATTTAAGAAAATTTAGGAACTTACATTTATAGAGGCTAGGGCGGCAAAATTTTGATAGCCTATACGCCGAAAATGTGTAAATCCGCCACTGCTGCATCTGCATCTGCCTTCGTCTGCATAGAATTAGTAAGTACTATGGGTACCTTATATTTTATCCGAGCTGTTTTTTCATCAATCTCCTTACTATTTAAATAATATGTATCTACTACATATTAATCTCTCAGTGGTTTATATAGATATAGTGTGGATAATGTACCTACATCATCTTCTAATCAACCTGATTGGTCAAAAATGCAGTATCATTAATTATTTCCTACGAAAAGTTAAATTACAATGAGTTTTATACTCCTTACTAATGAAAAGTGGTGTAGGTAAGTTTTTTTTTTTTTTCTTATTTCAGAGCAGACAACCGAGCAGGTGGGTTACCTGATGGTAAGTAATCACCACCGCCCATGGACATCTACGACACGAAAGTCTCAGATGCGTTGTCGGCCTTTAAAAGTTTTTTTGGTACGACTGAATTTTTTAAATTTTTGTATTTTGTTTTGTTTCAGGTTAAGATTACTGAAAAATTTATTTATAATCGCAGTTGGGATAACACTATGTGGAGGTGCAATTTATTCATATGACTAAGAAAAGTATTATGTAATGTAAATAATTAATAAACCTATATAAAGATAAATTTGTTTTATTTTATATTAACGCCATCTATAGTCATCGTCTTGAACTGCGTGTCAATGTTATTTATAAGTCTTGAAATATAGTAGTTCATATATACCACACTAGATGACATATTTATAAAATTTAGAGGAAATAACTTTGTTATAGAAAATTTGGTAAATATTTGCAATCGCGGCTTTTCCCAAAAAGCGTCCTAAGTCGCTAGTAACAGTTATAAATAAATAACGGTCCCACAACTTATTTTGGAGAGGGGGAAAAATATGATTAAATTTTCGTTTAGAAAAACGTTTTCCAAGTGAATAAGTAGGATTCGGTTCTGGCACTCGTCGGTATCTGTTTTATTTTTATATTATTTTTTTATTATTATTTATCTATTAAATATAACGAAAATTATATTTATATTATATTCGAAATTAAATATAACTCTTAAATATTTTAGGTCATACATACCATCACAGAACAGGGAAAAATTCCTCTGGTCTGTGCATACCATACTAAATTGCGTGTTTTGTGTTATGTATTTTAGAGTACATAACTTTGTTATACAAAAAAGAAAGTTTACTACACAGTTACTATTTTTGTTAGAAAAAAAATCATTAAAAATAGTGTTTATTAAGCTAATTCTATCAGTTTTATCAGTTATTTTGAATATTTTATTATTTAACTAGCGACCCGCCCCGGCTTCGCACCGGTGCAATGCTGATACTAAATACACTACAGAAAAACTGTTATTATTATACATATAAACCTTCCTCTTCAATCAATCTATTTAAAAAAACCGCATCAAAATCCGTTGCGTAGTTTCAAAGATTTAAGCATACAAAGGGACAGAGAAAGCGACTTTGTTTTATACTATGTAGTGATTAATTATTGTACGAAATTTTACATGAACGTCTCAGTAGGTATCACGAATTGATGAGGAGAAGAACTCAATTTCAGTTCGCGCAAAACACTTTAAATCGAATATTTTGGATTTATTTTTTATTCTAACTTAATATATTATGTACTTAATATGAAACCATATTATATTTCTTAAGCGCATGAATCGTTTCTACCCGAGCGTAAAGAATTAATATGTCATTATTGTGAGAAGTGCCTTCAATAGGCAGTAGCATATTATAATAGTACCAATTACTACCAAAAATAACTAATTAAAGCCAAGGTCGGAACTGTATCTGAATAATAAAAATATAGAAGTTTGGACTTCTTGCGACGATACACAATTTTTTTTTTTGACAAATTTGGATTTGGAGCAAGAAACATTGTAATTAATTTTGACTTACGGTTGAAATGACAACAAATATTTAACAAAAAGTTTAACTTCTATATTCTTATTGTCCTATATTTTGTGTGTTTATATAGAGCAGACAACCAAGTAGATTTTTTTTTATTTTTTTTAATGTCTCAGATGTGTTGTCGGTATTAAAATATTGGTTACACGCGCATAATATTATGATTATTTGGACATTGTTCATACAAAAATACTACAAACGCGATTAAAAATGTATGGTTGGTCTTAGAATGGTGAAAATTTAGGGTATGTACATATTTTAAATTAAAAAAGTTGTCCAAATAATAAAAATATTTTTTGTTGGATTGGACCACCCTTATCACTTAGGGTTATGAAAATTCTCATACCTACCTACCTACTGAATATACACACAAAATTTCATAAGAATCAGTCAAGCCGTTTCGGAGAAGTTTTGTTACAAACACTGTGACACGACAATTTTAAATATTAGATTACGATTGAATTGGAGCCTGTCCTCATTAGACCTTGACTATATGACCACCCCCCGTATAGCACTTGGTCAATGTAAGTTTGTAATCACAAAACATTTTTATATTTTCCTTTAAATTATATCCTGGGACTTTGCTTCTTGCCCTTCTTGCCCGTGATTCTCGATTTACACATTTCCATGGCGCTATTAACTACCCCCCTCCCTCGTCTACAATTGTCTATTCTTAAATAAATATAACATATAGAGTCCGATTACTGGTTCGGGGCGGCGAACTGGCTGTTTTGCTATAGGATATACAAGTTCGATATTTCGTTGAATGACGTCATAAAAATTGTTGATTTCCATAAAACACGTAAAAATACTCGTAAATACGTAAAAGCACTCCGCCTGCTGGTAAATCTGCCACTGAGGATACTCTTTCTGTTTTAATTCTTCTGTTAACGTCCTAACGTGCTTCATACATGGCTATATTTTTTGATAATTCTTCACAGCTCCAACGGACTGGAAGCAGCTGCACATAAGCCACCGGTCTACAACCGGTCGAACGGTATGGAGCGGCACAAACTTCAAAAATAACTGTTAATAAATAATGATTTGAAGTAATTAAAATATTATTTTTTTTACTTTTTAGTGCAAGATTGTATATAGTATATGCAGTTGTAGTTTCGAAGTCGGTTTTTGTTTTTTGCTTAAAAATAATTTTATTTTTATGTTCTCATTTTATAACTTCAGCATTTACCAAGTCCGTTGGGTTACATAAGTGTTCTTAGAAAAATAAATTAATAATGCACCTATTGACGCATATACCGGAACTATTTTTTTATAATATTTTTATTGTAAAATGTATAGTAGGTATATGTGTTGTTGGAGCACCTATTAAATAAATAATATGTAGTGATTTATAACAATGACAATGTTACTTCTCAATATTAATAAATAGCTCTATTCGAGTGGTGCGGTGATGTTTATTGTGTCAATAAGAAGTCATTAATATATAATTGTCTTTAAGGAACAGGTTGTCGGCTTGTAATAACCACTTATGATAAGTACCATTAATAAAAGCATCAATAAGCGGTGTTTTATATGTCATTAATGAATAATTTTCGAGATTTTCAACCTATGCGTAGATCAAACTTATTTTTTGGTAACCTTTCTATCTTCATAGTTAAACAATACGCGGTGTTTAGATATGTCATTAATTAATGAATTTTGTGTCAAATTTGGACACTTGTCCAAAATAAAATCAACATGGAACAATTTTCGAGATATATCCGTATATAAAACTTATTTTATGATAACCTTTCTGACTTCATAGTTAAACAATACGCGGTGTTTAGATATGTCATTAATTAATGAATTTTGTGTCGAATTTGGACATTTGTACAAAATAGAATCAACATGGAACAATTTTCGAGATTTCCAACCTATCCGTAGATCAAAGTTACTTTTGTTATTCACTCAACCTTATTGATTGAAGAAATTAGCTACATAAACATTGTGTAGGTATAATACTTTAGTTGCGTCGATTGGTGCGGGTTTGAATCCGTTTCCGAATCCTGATTCGCCGGGATGACGTGTTTATAATTTTTTGTAAGCATGTCTTCCCCATGTCTGGTTCGCACCCGTTTAGGGTGGATTAGGCAACCGAATGCTCGAAGTAAAAAGTAGGTCGATAGCACATCATTGACTGATGTTCTGTGGCTGAGGTATCACCTACCATCAAGTGAACCTCATGTTCGTCTCTCGATATCTAACATAAAAAACGAACCTCTACAAAGATCTTCTAATGGCCATTGAAAAATATTATTTTCTGCTGTCTTTTTTATTATACCTAAGTACCTATATGACTCATTCACAATTTTTATATTGGCATTGAGTTTAAATTCATTATTTTTTTTTTGTTTTTTTTTTAACGACTGATTAATACATCGATAATGAGAACTCAATGTTATCTTTAAGCGAAACATTTTCAATTACCTGTGTATAAATGTCATATTTTTTTCAGAGGTTTTCATGAATGAAAATGTACTTAACATTAACCGGTGCACGGTGGCTGAGGTATATTATCACCTGTCGTTGCCAGTCCGGATAATGCCTGACAGTGTCCGGCCTATATCGGCTTTTGTTAGATATGCTTCAATAATTGCAATAGTAATTACTGCTAATTAACATAATTGCAATTATTGAAATGAAATGAAATGCATTTATTCGGGACGGCACAGAAGTAAGTAAAAGTACATCATAAATAATACAACTTAAAATATATACTAACAATTAATAAATATAGGAAGAAGTGCCGCCACGAAAAGGGGAGGTACTCAGCATATGTCAGAGCATAAGCTCTGACGCTGATTTTCAGTAGTCCCCAGTGTGGCAGAAGACAGTAGTGGAAGATAGTTAATAAAAAAAAATAAAAATACAATATAGTCATAATAAAAGCTATACATATAAACTAATTCGAATTGAAAGACCTGGATTTTTTTTTATATAGAATACAACACAATACCAAAAATCAAAATATATAACAATAAATAACTAATGAAAAACACATAAAACACATGAAAAACAGAATAGGGAACAGTGTGAGGACTAGAAGAGCTGTTTGTCGCTTTGAGGAGTACAAGCTTTTTGTACATTAATATTGTAATAAGAGAGGACTGATTCTTATAATTTGATTATTTTATTAGAATTTAAGAAGATTTTATCGTAAATGATGAAAAGGCCTTGCTTTACTTTTAAAAAAATCGTGCCTAAGACTAAAAAAATATGGTCTCCGGCTTTTTTACCCTAATGTCCGGCAAAACAGACGATATCAGCTATTTTTAGAATCTACGGTATCTATTTAATACCTACATAATGTGTATGTATGTTTATCTTAAATCAGTCTAAGACAGCAGCAAACAGAGTCTGACCACGCTTGCTGAAATACACTCAAAACGTCGCGATAATTAATTCATAAATCGCGTTTCAATCTGTATTTTTTTTACATTCATATCTCCATTTTTCCGGAGATTGTACGCTAGAAACAATTAGCTATTTTACTGTATAAAATAAGTATATATCATACAAATTGACAATAGTAATATACCATACAAATTGACAAGAGAATACATTAAGAGAACATTTGTAATTTTATTTTTCTACTTACACTCGAAGGTTGCGACGAGTTGTAATTGAAACGAAAATTGTCTTGCTTACAGTGCACTCGTGTTAAATGCTTCTGTTCACTTTTCAAATATGGAATTAAACGCACATCACGTGAGTTATTTTTTAATTAAGTAATATTATAAAATTAAGTATATTGTCAACATTAATGCATTATTTGACATATTTGATTTAAAATTATTAAAAGTCAAATATGGATTTTTACTTTTCTTAAATTATAATTATTACTGAATATATGTATATAATATAAATAATATATAATATGTATATAGTTTAAAACTATTTTATAGTTCAGAAAAAAATATGCCTTATAATGTAAGACCTTGGCCTTGCCTCAAATTAAAAAAAAAAAGAATTTCAACATAAAAGTAAAATTATTAGGAAATACGCCTCACTCCTAGCGGGAAGTAACGTAAGACATAATTAAAGAAAGATATAAGGAAAATATAAAGTAAGACTAGGCGGTATGGTCGAAAGACTTTAGCCTGCCCTGTGGGCGAAAATAATAATAATAGTAAAATTATTAGTATAATGAAGCTACAGTAGATGTATATTTAGATTTCAATCCTGTTTCTAATTATATCTTATCTTATTTTTTATCACATATCATACAGAAAAAATAAATACTATTCAGATTTGAGAGTACAGTTTAGTATGTAAAATGTATATTACTTTACAATTAGTAGGTTGTAAATACTGTAAATTGTATTGTGTTATTCTAAAAAAAAAGTTTCTTATTCGTCTCTTTCTATTATTCTAACGCAGAAGATATAAATAAAATGATTATGTAATACACACTATTAATTTCTGGAAACGCCTTAGTATTTTGAAAAAATTCTTAACCAATATTTAAATAAAATACCGACCACGGTTGCTGAAAAGCCTCCGAGACGTCGGCATAAAGAATAAACCGCGTTTTAATCCATTATAAAGTATTTTATTAAACTCGTGTTTAAAATACAATATTACTACGTACCAATTACGTCTTATTGGCTAGAAGATAGATTGTATGATTTACTGACCATAATATGACGAACCCATGGCGTACCTACGTGCTATGCCCTTTTTCTCAAATCATTCGAACTCAAATTGAAGCCTTCTTCCTTGTCCGAAGTGCTCTTTGATTGTCGAAATAATATGAGCCAGCTGTTATTACAGTCGACTCTCAATAATTTTAATTTTCTTTCAATAAAATCAAAATAATTTGGTCTTTTCTGTAAGAAGTTAAAGGAATAGTATTTTGCCCGCTGACATTCTATAAGAAGTCGGGTTTCCCTACTCTCTAAAGTGTGAAGCAGTTTTCATGTACAGATCTGTCATTTGTGTACATACATGTAAAGACCGCCTCCGTGGCTCAGTGGTGCAATGCGTTTAGCACCGGACATCTTGGGTTCGAATCCCAGTTCGGTCGGGCAGGGCATAGAAGGTTGATCACCTACTTGCTTGTAAAGAAAAATGATCAGTGATATACACACAGAAATGGGTCTGCCTGAATTCACTTTTATATACAGAGCTATTGTTTACGACAAAAGTCGCTCACTCAACAGAAAATTACGGACATCTTTTAAATAAAATACTGTATACCGGATTAAAACGCGATTTATTATTTATATTGTTTAAATGTGTGATACTCGCGTTAATAAAAGACAATATTATACGGACATCTTATCAAAATGAACATTTGTGAATAATTGAATAAATGTTTGGAATCACGAATTTTAACTTATAACTTACTCTAAGTTATTTAAACCCTTGTTATTTTGAACTCTTGGTTATTTTACAAAACGCGCAATATAGCCTTCACGGGTTTTCCATCTATGAATGATGTGATATGCTGGTAAACATTTAAAGAGTTTAATAATGATACAAGCTACTGTGTAGAGGCCATCGTTACAAATTAATATGCGTGTCCCTGAAACCAATAGTGTTAAGAGACGCGACTAATTTGACATTATTGATAGAGCCAACTCCTTTTTATAAGTGTGCCCGTGGCAAATATATTGTTACGGAGACGGGCTCAAGATGGTTCTAAAAACATTTTTGGTATTTTTCAGTCACTCACTGCGGAATACTGAAACGATTATCAAAATTTGAGGGCTTCTTAAAAATATGTTTCTGTCTTTCATTTTACCTTCGTAATGAAAGAGTTAGAGATATTTTTAAGTACACCTCAATATTATTAGCGTTCGAGAATTAGAGACGTTTTCAGCTAGCTGAAATATGATTTCATGCCGTTTTATGCAGGCTCTATCACATAGTAAAAGTTCGGAAAGCGATACCGAGAGATCGGCTTCTGAAATATACGAGAGATAGTTCTAGCTAGTAGAGTAAGAGTCAGTGTTATGAGTGTTTTCTATACTAATATAATAAAGAGGAAAGATTTGTATTTTTGTATGTTATGAAAAAACTCAAAAACTACTGGACCGATTTTAAAAATTCTTTCATCAATATAAAGCTACATTATCAGCGAGTAACATATGCTTTTGTGTACAGTACATCTACATTGCACCCGTGTGAAGCCGGGGCGCGTTGCTAGTAGTTTTTAAATAAATATTAAGTGTAGAAGAGCAGCATTTTTTTTCCGGACCCCCATATTTCACAACAATATGAATGCGAATACTAATATAGAGTCAACGCTACCACTCAAGTTCGATAGCCGCGGCGCCTCTGTCGCGTATCAAAATGTTGTCAGTAAGAAGTGTAACTTTTCCTTACATCCCATCAACTTGATATTTCTCGACTTCCCAATAATGTTTTGCGCGTAATAAACTCGTATCGCGCATTTCTGACAAACAACAAAATGGCGGAGCTGTCACGTTTAGTTCCAGACTTCGCCGTGGGACTTGATTCGTGGCGTCGACTCTAGTATGTTATTGAAAATTCGAGAATTTTCATAGGCTATACCGTTGCATATTGCGAATTGATTTCTGAATGTCCGAAGTAAGAATATGTCGAAAACGCATCATTGACTGATGTCCTATGGTTGAGGTTTCACTTACCATCAAGTAAATATCTTGCTCGTCTGTCGATATCTAACAAAATTAACAGGCAGTCATGGGGACTGCCGAAAGAAGTGAAAACTTAGAAGTATTGTGTGTGCTAGTCTGGCTACTCATTGCTATAGATATACCATAAGCAACATACATCTATTATATAAAAATAAGTCGGTTTTTCCTTCCTGACGCTATAACTCCAGAACGCACGAACCGATTTCCACGGTTTTGCATTCGTTGGAAAGGTCTCGGGCTCCGTGAGGTTTATAGCAAAAAATTCAACAGAAAAGCGGGAAATTCTTTTTTCTTTAAGAATAATTATATAATTTCGAAGCCAAAATTGTGGCAGAACAACGTCTGCGGGGTCCACTAGTAAGCTATAAAAATCAGTTAACATAAGCGTGTCGGTAACGCGAATCTACAAGTTTTTCCCCTCTAAAAACGCTCAACGCGCCGAAAGAAGTTTTGATAATTTTGATAAAGATGAATTTGATGATATTTGTTATGGAAATAGCTTTGAATAACTTTGTTATGCTCTTATTGGATGTATTTATTCCGAAAAAACGTTTATGTTTTTCCGTGCGTGTCATATAGGTACCCTAGTTTGTGTTTGTAAAAATGATAGTAACTCCGTCTATATTACAGTTAATCTACTAAACTAATTTTGATGAAATTTAGTATCGAGAAAACTTGGTATCCATAATTTCTTTCTTCTTTTTCTCACTACAAAATTTATTTCGACTTCATTCATAAATATTCAAACGAACTGAAAACGAAATGGTATCAAAATAAAACAAGCAAGGTCGTTGCATATTATCTCTCATAATATAATATACTTACCTATATATATGTCAATTACTCGATTAAACAGTTCTTTTTTTAAACATAAATTAGTACCATGTGAAGCCGAATGAAATCGCTATTAAACTATAATATATATATTATATATACATAAAACAAAGTCGTGTTTGTTACACCATTAATAACTCAAAAACGGCTGCACCGATTTTAATAATATGTATCTTATTGGTTGGATCCGTCTGTGACACAACAGAATAACTATTGAAATATTGGAATAATTCAGGGAAATAATGTATGAAAAAATTAATGTTAAAATAAATTAGATTCTGAACGTTGTCCTCTTCCGCAATTGACAGCTCACGTCACGCACGCTTATAGCTTTTTTGTAATAATTGATGTCGGATAATAGAAACAATATTTTTTTATAGAATAGAGGGCAAATAATTTTTCAATAAAACATGAAAAACTACCAAATTATTACAGGTATTTACAGGAAATACCTGTAATAATTTGTTCATAATATGTGGCCGTATAGCGTTTGTATTATTTTATAAATGAAAAAAAAAACATAAAAACTAAAGGCAGGCGTGGATCCAGTCCTCACGCAAAAATCAGCGAGGTGCTAGTCAAATTCAAATTCAAAATCATTTATTCATTTAGGTAACACAATGTACACTTATGAACGTCAGTAAAAAATACATATTAAATGCTTCTAATTTTACATTTAACGCCAGTTCTCAAATCAAGGGCGTAGAACGGAAGAGAAGAACTGGCAATAAAGTCTTCGTCACTCTTTTTAATCGCCAAATTTTTATTTTACAAAATATTTGTAAGGCGCTGCAACCATGACCATGACATCTTTAAGTAATTAACTATAATAATAAAAAAATATAAACCAGAAAAAAAACAAAGATTTGTCCTCTATCGCTATTATAGTCAAAGTATAAACTCTACAAAGGAGATGTTTACAAAATAGTATATATACGTATGCGGAAAGATGGCTCGATGAAATATTAAAAGCAGAAGAAATGATTGGACAGATAAAGCGAAAGACAGAAATATGTGGAAAAAAATGGAGGAGGCCTTCACTCTATAGAGAGATCCATAATAAAATAAAAAGAAAGAAATCATATAATATTATAAGTATTAATTTGAATTTAAACAAGAATTTTATATTTGAAATTATTGAAAATAATCTTATTATATTAATACATAGATTGCATGCTATATAATCAAATAATTATAAAATAAATCAAATAATTGTAAATTTAATTCTTATTAAGAAAGGCTTTATTATTATTATTATTATACATACGTATGTATGACGCCCTGACTAAGATTGTATACAGTGTATAGTTCCATGTGGGTTAAGCCGTGGGGCAAGCACTAGTAAATTAATAAACTAGTTAATATAATATTTTCAGCATTTTTTTATGTTAGAAGTCGACAAGCGAGCATGAGGTGAACAAGTGAACTTGATGGTAGGTGATACCTCAGCCACAGAATATCAGTCAATGATGTGCTGTCGACCTACCTTTTAGTTCGAGCATTCGGAAATACATAGACCGAAACCGAAACACGCAATATGCACTGTTTTCCATCTATGAACGTTGGTTAGTTACGCGGTCATAATTTTATATATTCCTGTTACCAGACGTGGGGAAAACATGCTTACAAAAAATTATAAGCATGTCGTCCCGGTGTGATTCGAACCCACGACCCATCGATGCACACGGCAGGTGTTCTACCGAATGCGCCAACGAGCCCGTCGCAAGTGACGTTACAAGTCTATTAGAGTTGTAGACATGCCCATGAAAGGTACATACCGTCGTTGCGCCTGCCAAATTCCATATGTGATTTTTTTTGATTTTTGGTTTTCGCACAAAAAATACTCTTCGTTTTATTCTCTATGTGTTACTATAAAATCGTTTTTGTGATATTCGAACTGGATATGAGTTTAACTACATAATTCCATATATGTTTTGACCGGTAAGAAAAGCTCCGTATGTGAATCAATAATACGTTTTTCGTAGTCTCCCAAAACTATACAAAAATCACATATGGAACTTGTCAGGCGCAGCGACGATACATTAATGTCCCTGAAGAGGTTATATTTCGTAAATACAAGAACACTATAATAATATTATAGTATAAATATACGTAAAACAAAGTCTTATTCATTCGTTATCTAATTAGATAACTGATTCTGTGTCGATGCTCTACAGATAATAAGTATAATGTTTGCTATGTTAATAACTCTGGTTAATATATTTAACTACTTGTTATGCCTGCGACTACGTTACATGCCAGGACTTTGACCTTATATTAAGGACTAGTAAAATGCCCCGGCTTCGTACAGGTACAATGTATAGGTACTATAAAAAAATAATAATAACAAACAAATCTTTCCCCTTTTTAATATTAGTATAGACATCGCTTAAAAATATGAAGGAGAGTATTAAAATTACATCTCTTTTTATATTTAAGTCATAATCTTTTGTAACATATGATATGCCTGTAAAAAAGTGATCAGTGAAACGGACACAATTTGCCCCTTGCCCCATCAGGGCATGTATTTTGAATTTTCACATTTTTGACGAGCAGAGAGAGTCAGTCGTCGACACTCCGCCCTGCAAAGTCATATCCATTTCTGTAACTCATTCTCGCTAAAAATTTCGGTTACGACATATACCCATCGATTTATAATATATTTTATATATAGTAATATTATAGGGTGTCCAATTGTATGTAACATTTAAATTGGGTTTGAATAAAGACTGTGTGATTAAGTCTTTAAGATTTTATCTGAACACGTATTGAAGGCAATAATAAGTTTATACGACATTAATTAAAGCTCTCATACACACATTCTATATAAGGATGCTATTATATTATCATTTTAACTTTTTCAGGACCCTCATACTCAGCTCGATGATATAGATCCGACAAAACCGCCTCCACAGCCGCCGCCAGATGGCGCTAAGTATATTTTACACTCACAAAAGGAGCCCTATGATTTCATCGCTAATAGAACTGCACGGAAACGAAATAAGTGAGTACTTTGACGTTTTTTGAACTTTAAGACCACACACACACACGCTACTTTTTGACCCTTATTTTTTAATCATTATACATATATTTACTCTTTTTTTTAAAGAGAGGAAGCCTTTACGTCCTGGGTAGAATGTGATTTTGTGCGACAATTTGTGCGGCATAAGTTACCATATTTTTAGATTGTTATTGACTTCAAAACTTGATTTTTATCGTTGCAAACATTGACATAGTATTAGATCGAAGGTTGCAAAGTACTGTTTGATAAGAATTTTGAATAGATTTCTTGGGTTCACAAGTTTCTGAAGAAAAAGGTACTTTACAGTCCTATAGACGGACAATGGAAAGATTTTATAAGGTTACCTATTACTCCACTTATGCTGATAACCATTGCCATATATTATATTGCCAATGTGTGGAACCTTAAAAAAGACTATATAATAATAAATAATAATAATAATAAAAGCCTTTTATTTCAGACATAAGATATTTACAAATAATAATCTTAAATTAACGACTCTCCTGAGTCAATGACATCGAGAACTTCGCTTGTTTGCCCAACTTTGGCAAAGGCCTAAGTATTTTTTATATCTGCTTATATTTTACAGTTTCCTTGAAGCGACTGGTCACCTAATAAAAGGTTGTCTAGGCGGCGGAATTCTTGGTATTCACGAAGCCTTCATGAAATGTGGACTGTGGACCTCGTTATTCGTTACAATTATTTTCGGATTCTATATATCATATTGCTTACATGTAAGTATAACCCGAACTACTTTTCTTTTTATTCAAGAATAGGTAAAAAACAAAAACTACTTCGATAAAAGGATAGTACGGCCATGCCGCTTGTTGCTCGACTTGGCGGGGGCACTGCCGTGCCCGCAGATATGTAATGATTTTTATATTAGAAGAAAGCAGTGGCGGATTTACCAGCAAGCTGAGTAGGCTGGAGCCTAGTGCGGCAGATTTTAGGGGCGGCAAATTTGGGGACCAATTTTATTTTTACGTGTCTTATGGAAATCAAAAATAATTCTGTAGAACGTTTTTATTATGTTATTCAACGAAATATCAAACGTGTATCCTATAGCAAAACACACAGTTCGCCGTCCTGACTCTACAATATATTATATTAATTTAAGAATAGACAATTGTAGAAAAGTGGGGATGGGGTTAGCTAATAGCCTTAGAATTGCTGTGGACATACTTTTTACTTCGAGCATTCTGAAATCCATAGACTGAAACCGAAACGATTTTTCCATCTATGAACGGTGATTCATTACCCGGTCAGAATTTCGATATTCCTCCCACCCGATCAATGTGCAAAGTTACCAGACGTGGGGAAAACATGCTTACAGAAAATTATAAACTTGTTGTCCGGGTGGTATTCGAACCCACGACCTACCGATGCGCACGGCAGGTGTTCTACCGAACGCGCCAACGAGCCCGTCAAAATCTCGTTTCTGATTTCGGTTCCGATCAATTTGAATCGGAGTTCGAAGCACAGCGGCGGCGGTGGCTATGGTTAGCGCCATTTGATCTAATTTACTACTGTTTAAAATTCAAGAAAATTCGTATATTTTTAATTTCAACAATCAGGAAAGTGTTTTATTTTTGAACTGATATGAATGAAACTGATGAATAATACTTGTAATTTTATTTTATTACTCTTTGCCTTTGCCTCGGATTCAGATTCCGGTTCCGACATGCCAAATCACCCCAGTAACAACCCTTATTTGAAATACAATATTGTTTTTTTACAGCTCTTAGTGAATTCGGCACAGACATTGTACAAACGATTGCACATTCCTGAAATGTCGTATCCGGATGTAGCAGAGGCTTCTCTACAAGTAGGCCCTTTTCCACAACTCAGGAAATATAGTAAATGGTTCAGGTTTGTTTTTACTTACTTCGACACCTCCCACGTAAGTGGTTGTAAACAATAAAGCACTTCTCTTTGGTTACAACAACTTACGTGGGAGGTGTCAACTTATTTGTAACTAATTTTTTCAACACATTCGCATCGAAAAAATTAGATAATTTAGGGGTCATCCATAAAGTACTAATTTCGTGATTTTTACCCCTCTCCCGGCTTTGTCACAGTTTGTCACATTTGTGAGACCATCTCCCTAGTGTGACGTCACACATTTTGCAATTTTACATCTAGAAACTCACCAACAAAACAATTCAAACCATATATTCATATGGGTAAAGTTGAAAATATTTTTCCGTTAATAGTTCTGGCATTTTAACACTTAGATGTATAAGATTTAGAAATGTGACGTCACGAAACTTAGGACCCCTTGTCACACAATGTCACACTTCGTCAATCCCCTCCCCTTAACGTGTGACGTACTTTATGGATGGTCCCTTACCAGGTTATAAGAAGTTTCAAAGAGGTCCAAGCTTCTTCCGTCAAATTGGTAGAAACAATGACTTAGTCCTGGAAACGTCACTGATATATTTATAAGTATAAGTAAGATAGTTTTATTTCTTCATCTTCAGCAACATTTCTGGTAAATATTGACAGTTTCTTCTAAGGTATCTATACAATGTATACACATTTTGATCTCATACCTATCCTATTATTAAATTATATATGCAAAACTGGGCTTCAAGTGAAAGAAGGATAAGGCCTCTCAGTATATGTTGCACCGTGGAAATCGTACGAAACACTGACTAAATGATTCTGAGTGGCTTCCTCCGCCGATTTGATATTCAGAGAAAAATACCTGCTCTCAGTATCTTTAAAATTATTATAATTAATAAGGCCTTTTTTCCATACAGATATGCAGTAGATCTAACAATATGCGTGGACCTATTCGGCGCTTGCTGCGTCTACCAAATAATAATAGCCAAGACTATAAGAGAAGTAATAGAGAAAACACAGAATGTGGAAGATTTGAACATGCTTAGGCTATATATTCTCGCCTTGCTGATTCCAATATTACTCCTCTGTATGATACGGACGTTGAAATATTTGGCTCCGTTCACTTTAGTCGCTGATGTTTTTATTAGTAAGTATAATGCTAATAACACTTTTTTATGTCAGATATCGACAGACGAGCATGAGGTTCACTTGATGGTAGGTGATACCTCAGTCACAGAACATCAGTCAATGATGCGCCGTTAACCTACTTTTTACTTCGAGCATTCGGAAATTCGAAGACTGAAACCGAAACGCACAAGCACTTCACGGTCTTTCCATCTATAAATGGTGGTTCGTTACCCGGTCGGAATTTCGATTTTCAGGTGGAACCGTTTAATGCCCGAAGTTACCAGACGTGGGGAAGATATTCTAACAGAAAATTATAAACATGTCGTCTCGGTGGGATTCGAACCCACGACAGATCTGTGCGCACGGCAAGTGTTCTACCTAACGGCTATGTTACTCGCTGATAGCTTTCTATTGGTGAAAGAATTTTTGTAATCGGTCCAGTAGTTTTTGAGTTAAATCGTAATAAAAAACCAAACAAAATATTAGTATAGATAGAAATTGTCTGTATTGAGCTTATTTTATAAATATTTTTGAGTTTGGAACATACCACATGCGTAAGCAGTACACTATACTATCAAAAGCCTATCAAAAATCGTATTTTGCAATTTTTTTCAGTTGCCTGTGTAGTCGCCACAATAGTATATGGCCTTAGATCAGCGCCGCCGATTTCAACTGTCCCAGCATGGAAAGATGCTTTGGGCTTCTTTGAATTCTGTGGTATAGTAGTATTCAGCATGGAAGGTATCGGGGTAACGCTACCTATTGAGAACAATATGCAAAACCCGAAGCAATTCCCCTATGTTATTGGATGTGGTAAGTTGTTGCAACTACTCTTATTTATATTGTGTTTTTTTATGTAAGATATCGACAGACGAGCATGAGGTTCACTTGATGGTAGGTGATACCTCAGCCACAGAACATCAGTCAATGATGCTCTGTTGACCTAGTTTTTAATGCGAGCTTTCGGAAATCCATAGACTGAAACCGAAACGTGCAATGTAAACTTCACGGTTTTTCCATCTATGAATGCGACTACCAAAAAATGTGAGACTGATAGATGACAGTTGATACCGCGAACACTCGTACCTACTGAAGAATTACAATATGAATATATATAAAAAAAAACTGGCTTCACAAGGGTGCAATCACAGAACAGAAGAAGGGTGCAACGAAGAGTATACACACACAAAACATAGCCTATGTTACTCGTTGATAATGTAGTTTTCTACTGGTGAAAGAATTTTTAAAATCGGTACGTAGTTTTTAAGTTTATAACAACATAACATACAAAAATTCAAAAATACAAATCATTCCTCTTTATAATATTAATAAAGATATAGATATATGTTCAAAATTATTTATTATTTTTCTCAGGAATGACCACAGTACTATTATTTTTAATAACGGTCGGATTTTTTGGATATTGGGGCTTCGGCGAGCAGTCTGTATCGCCGGTCACCTTAAATTTTCCCTCCGATTTGTAAGTTGCTAAAAATACATATTATGAAGTGTTGTGTGTGAATTGATCTCTGGAGTAAAAAAATGCTTGATTTTTTTTATGTTAGATAAATGTAATTTTGTCTTAGTTTTAAAACAATGAGATTTATAGTGTTACAAAATATTATACACTTATATTTTTGTTAACTAGCAATGCTAGCTAGAACCATATTTAAATTATATTTATGTTCTGACAACATTGCCTCCAATCGAGTGGGTCAGCTGTCAAACGGAAAATGGCGGGAAAATGGTAGAAGAATTATTGGCGCGCTTAGTTTGGTTCGATGGTCGACAGCTGACCTGTGGTTGAGTAAATATAATTCTGATGATTATTGTGAAGTGATCATATTGATGTGAATAAACTATTGAGCAAATCAAGTATTTTCTTCAGTGGTCTAACAATAGTAGTCTAAATTAATAAATTGACCTCAGTGCTGACCATAACGCTTCTCAGCGAGCGACATATTGGATTAACATTACATATGTATTAACACAAAAAAAAATGTGGGCCCATAATGAAAATTCGGGAATTGACAAAACCACAGCAATTTGCTAAAATTTTTTTAGACACAAAAAAAATCAAATGAATCAGGTGGTTGTTGAGTTCTGCTCACTCCGCTCCAATTAATAGCCGAAGAAATTCTTAAAATTAAAAATAACATAGGTATACAATACAGCAGAAGAACTAGACAAACAGTTACAAGAGTGGATACTTTAAATAAGTGATTTGGATAGAAAAAATTCTGTACCACAATCTCTAAAAGCAATATCAATATTGCCATCTTAGTTTACGAGAGAGAAGTGCTATATATTTTGAATAGCTAGCTACTCACAAACTCTTGCAATAATACTATATAACGACTCTATTTATCTACTATATAAAAATAAGTCGGGTTTTCCTTCCTGACGCTATAACTCCAGAACGCACGAACCGATTTCCACGGTTTTGCATTCGTTGGAAAGGTCTCGGGCTTCGTTGGAAAGAAAATTCAGGAAAAATTTCAACAGAAAAGTGGAAAAATCTTTTTTCACATACAGCGGTGGGCAAATGGGCATATTCCAATCTAAGAATAATTGTATAATTTCGAAGCCAAAATTGTGGCAGAACAATGTCTGCGGGGTCCACTAGTGACATATAAAAATTTAAAATTCGAATGACATGTCATTTGAAATTATCATTAAACATATCATTTAAACACGACGCCACGCCACGGCATCTGACGCTGTCAGTACTTATCAATCCCATACATTTAATACGTTCAGAAACATATATATGTACAACACGACACGTGATCACACGAACCCCCTAGATAAATTCATAGCTACGTCAATTCTTTCGCCTTTCACAAAGCTGTCAGTGACAAAGCGTGTTGTAGCGTCGTGTGGCGTGTTGTATATTGGCACAATTCGCATCAGGTGTCGCGTAGCGATTTAGTAGTATATTTCCACCATTACCGTTACCGTAACGATACTATAAACTCATACCGTTACTCCACAGATTCCCAACAATTCTCAAAGGTCTTATGGGTTTCATGATATTCATAACATTCGCCTTAAACTTCTGGGCGCCTTTCAATCTTGTCTGGTACTATGTATCCAAGAAACATGAACCAAAGAAACATTGGATCTGGGAGAGAGTATACAGAGCGTTATTTGTAGTTATTATTACTGCGATTGCTATTGCCTTCCCTAATATTGGAAACCTGATGGGCTTGGTAAGAAACTTTTATATTATACTAGCAATTGCCCCCGCAGCCCCCTTGTGGGTTGAATTTCGTAAAATCCGTTCTTAGCTGACCTCTACTCGGCGAAAGGAATATTCCTACCATATTTCAAGTCGCTACGCCTTATGGTTCCAGAGATATCGTGATGAGTGACTATATAGGTGGGAATCTCTTTTATATATATAGATTGTCTTTTATCGAGTATTACACATTTAAATAAAATACTGTATACCGGATTAAAACGCGATTTATTATTACAAAAACTTGGCGATTAAAAAGAGTGGCGGCGAGTTTCTTGCCAGTTCTTCTCGTCCGCTCTACGCCCTTGATTTGTGAACTGGTAGTAAATGTAAAATTAGAAGCATTTAATATGTATTATTTTTTATTGACGTTCATAGATGTACATTGTGTTACCTAAATTAATAGATTATTTTTGAATTTAATTGAATTAAATATGGCAACTTTGTGACATTTCAAATATAAGACAACTGTCATCTTTCTGTCTCCCCGCGACCACGGTTGCTGTAAAGCATCCGAAACGTCGGGTTAAATAATTTAAACAATATAAATAATAAATCGCGTTTTAATCCGGTATAAAGTATTTTATTTAAATTTTTATATTATTATTCAACTGAGGTTTCGAGTATTGAAAAGCCCTGTTCTTTCGGCCTCAGTCTGGATTACTGATATCTTGTTTTATGTAAGACTAGCTTCTGCCCGTGACTTCATCTGCGTAGAATTAGTACTACGAGTAGCTTATTTATTAATTATCCGAGCTGCTTTTTCATCAATCTAATATATAAAATTCTCGTGTCACAGTTTTCGTTGCCATACTCCTCCGAAACGGCTCGACCGATTCTTACCAAATTTTATATGCGTATTTAGTAGGTCTGAGAATCGGACAACATCTATTTTTCATCCCCCTAAATGTTAAGGGTAATCCACCCCTAAATTTTTGTTTTAATTTTTGGACGAAATTTTTTGTTTTTATTTTTTATAATGTGGCATTAAAAAATACATACAACCCCTGCTTTTTTTGTCAAAAAATCTAGACCCGTGCGAAGCCGGGGCGGGTCGCTAGTCTCCATATAATATTTAAATATATTCTAATCGCGGCTAGATAATATATGTTATCTACTATACCTATTTTAATCTCTCAGTAAGGTAATAAACTGTAGATATGGTATAGAATGGTTCTTAAATTAATTTAAATAAAAAAAATGAAATTACCTCTAATTAACCTGATTGGTTGAAAATGCAGAAACACATTCCTGACACTCATCGTTGTGACTTGGCCAATTAAATCAAAATCATTATAAAGTATAGCATAAATATTATTTAGATGTATAAACAATAATACTGTAAAGTTTCATCAAATCCCGCGACCAGGGTTGCTGAAAAGCATCCGAAACGTCGGGATAAATAATTTAAACAATAAATCGCGTTTTAATCCGGTATACAGTATTTTATTTAAATCCGTTCAGTAGTTTTAGCGTATAAGTAACCATCCTCACAAACTTTCACATTTATAATATTATATTAAGTAGGAGTTAAAGCTAATTATATTTTTTTCAGCTCGGAGCCTTCGCTTTATCAAACATGGGATTCATCTTTCCAGCCGTCATAGACCTGTTGGTTATTTGGGAAGTCCCTGGCTTAGGAAGATGGCGTTGGCGTTTGTGGAAGAATATTATGATAATAGTCATCGGAACGCTTCTCTTCTTCGCTGGCACTTACTCCAATCTTAAAGGATTGATAGCGAACTTGTGAATAAATTATTGTTAAAACATTTTTGGTTTTATGTTAGACTAGCAATGCGCCCCGGCTTCACACGGATACAATTTAGATTTACTATACACAAAAAATAGCCTATGTTACTCCCTGATATTGTAGCTTTCTATAAAAATTTGTCCAGTAGTTTTAGAGTTTATTCATAACATACAAAAATACAAAAATTCAAAAATACAAATCTTTCCTCTTTATAATATTAGTATAGATATCAACAGACGAGCATGGGGTTCATTTGATGGTAGGTGATACCCACTGAACAAGAAAAATAAGTGGAAGTGCGAAGTAGGCGTGTTACGCGTGTCATTGACTCTTCTATACATATAATAAAAGAGTAGGATCGAAATTACGCTTCACTAAATATTTTTACCAGAAATTAAGAGGGGTGATAAAAGAAGGGTAGCAGAATGCATAAATGCAATTTTTAAGATTCTTGTCTGTCTGTCTGTCTGTCCGTCTGTCTGTCTGTCTGTCTGTTTGTTCACGCTAATCTCCGAAGATACTGAACCGATTTTCGTGTAATTTATACAAATATATTAATCAATGTCCGGGGCAACATATAGGCTTTGTTTTATCGAAATCGGTTGTCGGAAAAAAAAGTTATCATCATTTAAATATTATTTTAAAGCCACCATTTCAACAAATTGCAATGAAAACTGACTCGCGTTGAACTTTTTCGAATTGTCAGATGTCAATCACAGTTTGATATGTAAATGAAATAGTTTGATGATTTCGCAGTTTTCGATATGTATCCGTAGAATAGTGGATATGCAGTCCCATTGCGTATCTGAAGATGCGAGTTCGAACCTGGAGTTGAACTTTATGAAATAATTTTTTGTATTTATTTTTTACAAAAACTATATTATAACAATAGAAAAAGTATTATTGAAAAGTATTTCTAATGAGATCGTTTATTTTATCTTTTCATCAATCCTTTCTATTAAACACGATTATTCGACATTGCTTTTATTGCTTCTGACTGCCGGGTAGGAATCCCGAAGAAAGGGAATTTTAAAAATATTCCGAAAATGAAAATGATCAATTAAATGAAATAAATATCGAGGTGGATACAGTATCTTCCCCACTAATAAAATTTAAAGTGAACCCCACGCGAACGAAGTCGCGGGCATCAGCTAGTATAATATAACATAAAGTTTAATTTAGTAATTATATATTAGTTTGTTTTAATATTACAAAACGTCATATGTACTTTGTGCGCTAAGCCAAGAACCTAACCGTTATCGCAAAGCACTAAGATATACCTACTATAAATTGTAGGACCAGTGTGTACGTGTACTTTTTAGTTAAATAAAAGCAACGAATTGTAACTGTGTGCAGTGTTAAATACTCCATTCATTTGTGTGAATTTGGCGACAGTCGATCCGGTTCAAATTATGACACATCGCACTTCTACTTACTTCTTTTGTTCTGTGGTGATACCATCAGTCTATGAAGCACTGTCGTTATACTTTTTACTTCGAGCATTCGAAAATCCATAGACTGAAACTGAAACCAACTCTTTGTTTTTGTCAATTTCAATATTACACTAAAGTATTTGTATAGCTAATAAATAAAAAACAGCTTTAAATATAATCACTTTATTTCTCATTCTATTTACGTTTATATATCACAAAAAATATCCATAATATTAACGTAAAACAACAAGTTGATACAGCAATAAACAGCAAAAATGCAATAAAAAAAATAACAAATTTTTCACTCAAAAACAATCAAAAATTGAATTCAAACAGTCGCTTCTACGAACTCGTCAAAGTATTTAAATATACTATCTCACGAAGACCTGGCTATGAATGAGCGCTCGCTAAACATCGCGCACACCAAAACAATGTACAGTAAAATCTCACCAATCCGGCACTTTAAGAGACTGACACGTCCAATAATCCGGCACCCTCCAACCCCGCCTCTCAAAAATGACACAAAAACAGACCTCAAAGATTATTTCAAAACTGTAATTAGTTGTGAGATATGTTAGCTATAAAAAAGTGTAGAAAATGTAAGTACACAAATACGTTGTGTTCCCTTTATGAAATGATTTTTTTTTCTTATATAATCCAGCACCCTCTTTAATAGTGCCGGATTAGTGACAGTCTACTGTATATGTGCATGTTTGACAACATTCACAGCCAATCAGACTTCGTGACATAGAATATCTGTAAATTTTCTATTATAACTTATCTAAAGACCGATATAAGCTCATTAATGTTGACTGTAGAACCACAAATAAGCAAGAAGAATCCAATTACAATTAACACCATCGCCTTCCACAGTCGCCAGTTGTACTTTCCTAGTCCAGGCCTCTCATAACATGTGAGCAAATAAATAACGTTGGGCCAAATGAACGCCATGTTGGACAAACAAAACGTGCCAAGCTGCAAAATAATTTATCACTGTTATAGGTACTATCAAAGAACATATATGTACATAGAAGAACAGACCTTATAGGCGCGCTTTGCACGCTTTTTTGGAGTTAGAATAGTTCTCACCCCAGCCACCGCGGCGATGCTAGTATCCGTGTGAACGCACACTGACGCTGGAGTCATAGCGCGCACTCTCTCGCACCCAGCCGCTTTTAGAGCGTTATTGCCGTTCGCTCGAAAGAGCAAGCGAGACAACTTGAGGGGAGGAGTCAGCGGACTGCTTAGATGTGTGTGTCACCTTTTATGAGCCTGTTCCTCTATATACATCTATGTTTTATGATATTTTTTACAAAAAGTTCACCAGTCTTTTGAGTCTTTTGACCAGTCGAAACTCATTCATTTCCTCAGGATTTGAACCCGGGATGCACCTCCGAGATGAAATAGATTATTTTTTGTTAGATAATGACAGGCGAGCATGAGTCCTCAGCCACAGAACATCAGTCCATGATGCGCTGTCGACCTATTTTTAAGCATTCGGAAATCCAGACAAACTGAAACGCGCACTTCACGGCTTTTCCATTCCATTCATTTAATTATTTAGATAACATAATGTACACTTCAAATAGTCTATATAATATAAAAATTAAATACTTCTTATTTGACATTTACTACCAGTTCTCAAATCAAGGGCGTAGAACGGACGAGAAGAACTGGCAATAAACTCGCCGCCACTCTTTTTAATCACCAATTTTTTATTTTACAAAATGTTTGTAAGGAATTACAACCATTACACCATCTATGAATGGTGGTTTATTACCGGGTCGGTTATACCTCCCACCCATTTAATCCCCAAAGTGAAAATCACAAACACGCCGGATTGCGAACCCTTACCAGTGAGTTTATAATATATGACGAAATACTTACAAATCCCATCAACGCATTAATATTCGGAAATATTATAGCAATAATTGCGATCATCACAACAAAACAGGCCCTATAGAACAGCTCCCATCTCAGATGTTTCTCTTCCGGGTGGCGTTTTTTGAGATAGTAGAAGCAAAGGTTGAATGGCACCCAGAAGTTCAGCGCATGAGTCACATAAATCATGATTATGATTAGAAATTTCAAAATTTTTGGTCCACTAGAAATAAAAACCAATTATATAACTTTTTTTATTTGACAAAAATAACAACAATAATATTAATAATAATATTTTTTTATTGTTTATGTTAGATATCGACAGACGAGCATAAGGTAACGAACCACCGTTCATAGATGGAAAAACCGTGAAGTGCACATTGCGCGTTTCGGTTTCAGTCTATGGATTACTGGAGGCTCGAACTAAAAAGTAGGTCGACAGCGCATCATTGACTGCTCGTCTGTCGATATCTAACATAAAAAATAAAATTATTTTTAGAAAGACGACATTTTTTGTTGCAATATAATTAAAAAAATATTTTTGGGGCTAAAATGAAATTAATGTCTCGAAAAACACGTTGTGTAATAAAATATATAACCAATATACTTACATTGACATGGGAAAATTAACCGTAATAGGTGACTCGCAGTTTTCCAAAAACGCCGCATAACCGAAGAATGATACCAAAAATGTACACATGATGATAAGGGTCATTCCTTAAACATATTCGATAAGATAATTGACCTTACATATTTCATTATTTTAAAGTTTTACCCTTTGTCATTTCTATATTTAAATTAATGTATTATATAAGAATATCTATATATATGGACGCTGTTTAGCAATACAGACCCACAAAATTACAAAAATGTAGTTTTTGATACCAATCGCTTCCTTATGAGCTGAAATAGGTATATATTTCAAAAGAGATATGTATCATTTAAATCGGTTTAATAACAAAAATATTAAAAAAACTAGCGAGCACGAAAACCTAAAATGTTTAAAATAATAATAATGCATTAAATTCAATTACTTTGATTGCTACCAAGAAAAAGGGCATATATTTAGTCTAATAATAATAATTACAAAAATATCTATTATTTCATTTATTTTTTAAAATAAATTTTATAAAACCTGATTAAAACTTCAAAATTGCAACCGTGTGGGTTGACACTGTATTGCTTAACAGCGTCCATATAATTTAAGAACAGTTTTATTATAAACTAGTAACACGCCCCGGCTTCACACGGGTGCTATGTAGATGTATTATACACAAATAATATGTTCTAGCTGATAATGTAGCTTTTTATTGTTGAAAAAAAAAGGTATGTGTGTACCTACTTATGTATACGCGTTAGAAGTTATACTTCTTTGGCGTCTGAAGAAAAATTTTAAAAAACAAAACTGCAGTAAATATCGAAGCAAAATGTTAAAATCAATCAAATTCTATTCTGTAGCCAACTTCATCATGTCGTTTTTTTGGGACATCGTGCGCGCGTAGGTCATCTGTAGCCAACTTCATCATGTTAATTTTGTGTCACAGATGCGCGCGCATCTTAAAATTTCACTCTCATCATTTTTTCATAACGCGCCTAAAGAAGTATAACTTCAAAAATTTCTAAAATCAATTTATATTTTTGCCGCCTGCACAGGTTTCAAATATCCACAAATTCCTCAAACTCTGTGTTCAGACACTTAACTATCAACCTGAGAATCAAAGTGCACTTACCAACAACAAGTACTAAGGGATACTTGTTTGGATCCTTCATGTTATTTTCGATTGGTATAACAACTCCGGCGCAAGACATACTGAACACTGTCATGCCGACGAACTCGAAGTAACTATATAGTTTCGTTATATTCACCATTCCAATTAATGTGGGATTGTATACAAATGCATAGTAGACAGCCACGAATATAATTATCACTAGAAAAGGTGTCTCATATTAGCATTTAACTAAAAAAACTACAAGGAGTCGGCAAGTTTATAGGCTAGGTTGGTAGGCTTTTTTTTATATTAGATATCGACAGACGAGCATGAGGTTCACTTGATGGTAGGTGATACCTCAGCCACAGAACATCAGTCAATGATGCGCCGTCTACCTACCGTTTGACTTCGAGCATTCGGAAATCCATAGACTGAAACCGAAACGCGCAATATTCACTTCACGTTTTTCCATCTATGTTCAGTGGTTCGTTACCCGGTCGGAATTTTGATGTTTCTCCCACCCGTTCAATGCCCGAAGTTACCAAACGTGGGTAAGACATGCAAAATAATATAACCGGGAGAATCCCAGTGGGATTCGTACCCACGACCCATCGATACGCACTGCAGGTGAGCCCGGTTTTTTATAAATAAAATTATATATATAGAAGGGTTACTCACATACAACAACATTGGCGCCAATAGAGAATGGTGCTAACCACTTCAAATGGTGTATCATACATATTAAAATTACAGGCAATATCATGCACGCCAGATAAACCCGCAGACTAGGGTATCCTGTAAATATAAAAACACATTTGCTGGACTGCTTTTAAGGTTAAATGGTGAGCTACATCAAGACTAAGCGGTAAGCTACATCAATACTAAGTGGTGAGCTACATGAAGACTAAGTGGTGAGCTACATGAAGACTAAGTGGTGAGCTACATCAAGGCAAAGCGATAAGCTACATCAAGTCTAAGTGGTGAGCTACATCGAGATGAAGAGGTGAGCTACATCGAGATGAAGAGGTGAGCTACATCAAGATGAAGCGGTGAGCTGCATCAAGACTAAACTAAGTGGTAAGCTGAGAAAAGACTCCGGTGAATAATGAGCTGACTAAGTATAAGCCCAAGGTGACCATGACAAGGCTAAGTCATTTTTGAATATAATCTAATTGAATCTACGATTTTTCCCCACTAATGTAAAGGCCGAACCTTGGCGTAAAATAACATTGCAACATTTGAGTTTAATATAAATCTCACACAACGAATATTAACAAAATTCTTCGAATACTAAAATGGTACGGTTATTTTTTTTAACAGAATTTTTAGTAGCACACCTTTCGCATCGATGGGTCGCGAGTTCGAACCCCGCCGGGAGGACATATTTATAATTTTCATATCTTCCCCATTCTGGTAATTTCGGACATTAAACGGGTGTGAGGCTTTTTTTATGTTAGATATCGACAGACGAGCATGAGGTTCACTTGATGGTAGGTAATACCTTAGCCACATCAGTCAATGATGCGCGGTCGACCTACTTTTTGACTTCGAGCACGTGAATGCTAGTGGTCACCGCCGCCCATAGACGTCCTGTTACATACCGTTTTCTATACATATATTGCTGAACCTTAATTATTTTGTCTATCAGCAATATTTTTTGAAGCAGTGTCTAATCTAAATCGCGACGCGGTATTTCTGTCCGAAAAGTAATGTCAGTGGCATATCTTAGTATTTGTGTTTTTATTTGCAACTAGCAACGCGCCCCGGCTTCACACGGGTGCAATGAAGATGTACTATACACAAAATATGGCCTATGTTACTCACTGATCTACGTTATCGTTACTTTCTATTGGTGAAAGAATTTTTAAAATCGGTTCAGTAGTTTTAGAGTTTATTCATAACATACAAAAATACAAATCTTTCCTCTTTATAATATTAGTTTTCAATAAAGTTTTTTTGTATAAAACCGCAAATATACAAACTAACAGTCCGCAACACCAGATGGCTTGCAGATGCGTTGCCGACCTATAAATTGCGATGTACTTTTGCAACCGATCCACCCTGGACACAACTAATGTATCATTACCTGGAGCAATGCCTTCCACAGTTGTCCTTTGTGTGTCTTCAACGAGTTGTTTTATAGATTTCGCTATAATGATCTGATAGCATGCACAGGCGCCAAACAAATCGATACATATTATCGCATCAATGCTGTACCTGTAATTTTTTTTACCTTTTGACTGCCAATGTTGGCTATGCTCGACAAACGCAAACGTGCCCTCGACACCGACGTCGGCTATGATCGACAGCAAAACAGAACAGCTCACAGAAAAATACAAAATAAACCTATTAAATCATTACTTTAATGTGTTTTATTAATACATCTTAAAAACTGAATCTCCAATCATAACTTTATTGTACAAAGCAAAGAAAATTTCATTTTAGTTATTCAAATATTTGATGATAAAAAACAACATAATTAATGTCGATTTTCAGACTCGGCGTACAGGGAACGGAGATGCCGTTTTGACATGGCGGTCAAAAGGTATTAATTTTTTATAAATATTCATTTTTTTCTGTCTATTTTTTAATATTCATGTCGCAACGAAGCGAAGAGATAAAAAAATTATTTTATTTATTTTAAAAAAAAAAAGCCCGCACGGGGAGTCGAACGTGCGACTATTGCATTACGAACCCGAGCTCCCACCATTACGACGACCGCTGATTGCTAAACATGCTAACATTAATATCTTATACGGTATGAGAGCCGCGTTATTTTTTTTTATTTTTTAAACGCTTGGTCATCTGGAGTTAACACAACAAGTACCGGCTCACATTGATATCATGACATCATGGCTTGGCATATGCTGTCAATTTGAGCGAGATCTGTGTTGACGAGAAGCCTTGTCAGCCCAACTCGCAGATAATGTAGCTTTCTATTGGTGAAAGAATTGTTAAATTCGATCCAGTAGTTTTTGAGTTTATTCATAACATACATATTACATAGATACAAAAAATCAAAAATATAAATCTTTCCTCTTTATAATATTGGACATTGGTATAGATTAAAATTATGATATTCTTATCATTGAACGCTGAGCTAAAGATACTGTGGAGGAAGGGAGGTGTAATCTTCCTCCAACCTAAAGGGAGGATCCTCGACCAGTCGAACCACTGACTGGCCGGCCCCAAGGCCGCAGTGGTTGATGTCGAGATGTTGTATATATACTTAGCGTACACAGAAACTTTGATAGCGCGATACAGGATTAGACGTCTTTGTATTGATTCTTGTAGCTGATCATAGATGTCGCTACAATACGATTGAATTACCTGAAAAATCTAGAGAACCTTGCGATTTTGGGATTAGGAAAGCACGCCATGGCTGCCTCACCCACGTCCGGATACGACATGCTGGGCACATGGGTTCGTCGGTATAGCTTTTGAGCTGACATCACCAAAATCTGTAGAGCAATTTATAAGGCTCGAGATAATATACATATGTATAAATTATTAAAATAATATTAATAGATTACTAGTGGACCCGACAGACGTTGTTCTGCCAGAATGTTGGCTTCAAAAATAAAAAATAGATTCTAGATTTAATTATGCTATTTCTCACTTCTACTATATAATATATAAAATTCTCGTGTCACAGTTTTCGTTGCCATACTCCTCCGAAACGGCTTGACCGATTTTGATGAAATTTTTTGTGCTTATCCGGTATCTATGAGAATCGGCCAACATCTATTTTTCATCCCCCTAAATGTTAGGGATGGTCCACCCCTAATTTTTTTTTTAATTTTTGGACGAATTTTTTTGGTTTTATTTTTTTATAATGTGGCAATTAAATTAAAAAATACATACAACCCTTGCTTTTTTGTCAAAAAATCTTGACCCGTGCGAAGCCGGGGCGGGTCACTAGTATAATATATCTATAATCATGCGTGACGTGAGCTGTCAATTGCGAAAGATGGCAGAGTTCAAACCTAATTTATTTTCTACATAAATTTTTTTCTTGCATTTTTCCTATATTTTAAAATTTATTCCGTTATTCGGGACATAAATGAATCCAACAAATAACATATCATTAAAATCGGTGCAGCCGTTCTTGAGTTATAAATTGTGTATCTAACACGACTTTGTTTTATATATTTATAGAGATTACTATCGTATATAATTATTTCGCTCATCTAAAACTACTGACGTAATTGCAATTTGACGATTTTTCAAGATAAGCAAACGCTTGTCATAGATACTTGCTTGGTATAGATACTTACGTACAAACAATACCCCATGTAAATACCAAACAGGATATTGAAGGGTCCAGCGATGCCAACTCCAGCCTTCATGTAGGCCACGTGCCCTCCCAGAATACCTCCCCCCAGAGCACCCTTCACCATGTGAGCGATAGATCCAATGACTCTAAGAAAGAGGAAAGTTATATATCTAAAGTTATGAACAGTTTATAAAAGATATTATAAAAAAGTTTGTGAGGATGGATGGATGTTACTCTTTCACGCAAAAACTACCGAATGGATTTTGATGAAACTTTACAGTAATATATGTATCTTATATATAAGTATAATACATACAAAAAAAATATAAAGATTTTCTGTAATTTAGCCATAATATCGCGATAAGTATTAAGTCGGGAAAATTCCTGCCCTCTGAGAGCTATTGGCATGCTGCCTAAACCATTGGGAGTCACAAGAATATAAGATATCATGGATGGACTATGTCTTTCACACTAAGTAATTTGGACGAATAGTTTAAAAATATCACGATAAGATTGACTTGAGTGGAGTGCCATTAAGCGGAAAACGATGAAAAAACAGTGTTGGTTAAAAAATAGCCACCCGTAGTACTAATTGTACGCAGACGAAGTCGCGGGCAGAAGCTAATTAATAATAGGGAGCTGTTCCACCCACTCCATTCTATTACCGGATATCCGGTGCACGGCGGAGTTCCACCCTTACCGCAACTAAATACATGGCATTTTGCTTCCTCTTCTTACAAAAAAGAAGTGGAATTCTCTTCCTGAGTCTCTAGTTTGAATCGATCTTTAAGAGGAGACTAAATTTTGTTTATACATAGACAATATTTTATTTTTTGAAAATATTTTATTTATAGTTTGAAATTTGAACTTAAATATAATATAGCTGACCTGGCAAACGTTGATTTGCCATGTAAATAATTTCTTAAAATCAGGGGTTGGTGATAAAAAAGTAAAAATTTAAGGTTGTACGTATTTTTAATGCCACTTTATAAAAAAAATAAAAACAACAAATTTCGGCAATAAATTAAAAAAAAAATTAAGGGTGAACAACCCTTATCACTTAGGGGTATGAAAAATAGATAGTAGCCCTACTGAATACGCATATAAAATTTGGTAAAAATCGGTAAAGCCGTTTCGGAGGAGTACGGTAACTAACATTGTAACATGGAAATTTTATATATTAGATAAAGTTTACCGTTTTGTTTAGTTGGTGACTAGAATGAGTGAAGCGATCTGAACAAATGACAATATAGTCTTGAAACTTCGTACGAATAAGATCAATAAACTAACCCAGTAGGTTTCGGAACGTTTCTAAACTGCACATAATCAAAAGCGTCTTCTTCCGCTTGCGTTCTTGCAAGATTTTGAAAATTGCCTCTTCCACCTTGCACGGGTTTTGGAGCAGCCTGTTAAATAATGATTATCTATAGAAGTATACTTCTATACTTATATTATAAAGAAGAAAGATTTGTATTTTTGTATGTTATGAATAAACTCCACAACTACTGGACCGATTTTAAAAATTATTTCACCAATAGAAAGCTACATTATCAGCGAGTAACATAGGCTTTATGTTTAGTACATCAATATTGCACCCGTGTGCAATATGGGGTGTGTTGCTAGTTTTATAAAAAAATAGTTTGTTAAAAAAAATCAAAAACATTGCACATAGACATTCGGTTACGGATAATCTGTACCTACCTATATCCTTCTTCCTGTTTATTCGATGGATTATTTTATTTGTTGATATTCACTGAGTTGAATGTTTTAATATCAATTCGCTCATAGATTAACGAGTAATTTTTCACCGCGCGCTACGACTGGATACCGTCGGCCGCGGCGGCTTGAAAAATGCGGCAACAAACACTACGCCGAAGCGCCGAGAAAAATCTCGGCCAAACAAGAAAGATACTGGCATCACATACCATCAGGAAGTATTGTATAAATCGTCATCAATTTCACAGTAAAATAATATAACTAATCTCAGTGTTTTACACACACTACAATATTGAGTTGCCGCATTCAGGAACCTGCTTTTTCTTTATAGCGCGGTATCTAGTCGTAGCGCGCGGAGACCAATTATTAATCTATGCAATTCGCTATTATAACATCATAAACTGTAAGTTTGTTTGTAGTCAAGACATTTACTCAATGGCTATTTTAAGAACATTACCTGTAGCTATCTCTATTTAACATCTTAATAATTATTCTACTCAATATTACTCTCACGTTATAAGAAGAAGGATCACTTACCATATTAACTATTACAAAGGATCGTAAATTAATCAAAAAGCAAAAACATTATCTAAAATATTCAGAAACTGTTTACGAGTGTGTCAAAATTTTGTATTTCAAGAAGAATTCTAAAAATGTCTTATTTGATTTCTCCCACAAAAGAAGTTTATTAACTGCCAGTGTCATAAACAATATTCAAATTATTATCTACTCTTAAAATATACACAATTTATTTGCATTTTTTATGTTAGGTATCGACAGACGAGCATAAGGTTCACTTGATGGTAGGTGATACCTCAGCCACAGAACATCAGTCTATGATGCACTGCCGACCTACTTTTTACTTCGAGCATTCGTAAATCCATATACTGAAACCGAAACGCGCAATATGCAATTTTCCATTTATGAACGGTGGCTCGTTACCCGGTCGGAATTTCGATATTCCTCCCACCCGATCAATGCCCGAAGTTACCAGACGTGGAGAATGCTTACAGAAAATTATAAGCCTGTCGTCCCGGTGGGATTTGAACACACGACCCATCGGTGCAGGTGTTCTTCCGATGGCGCCAACGGGGCCTAGGGTCATCCCTAGAGAAATAAGATAAAAAAACAGTAATGCAGTAGATTGATAGGTGATGATATTTCGCCTCTAAGAAAATGAAAACTGTGACGCATACACAGTGGTTCCTATGTTCCAGTATGGGAGATGGGATTTTACAATCACATTCAGCATGACCATCAAGAGATATCTCCCGGACGAGTGAAGACAAACTAAGATATAAGATATCTCGATCGACTAATATCTCTTCACTTTTGACATTTGAAGTCGAGTTATAAGTGAAAGTGTATATAATAACATTGTCTAAAAATATAATATTGTCTATTATTAACGCGTGTATCTGTGGTGATATTAAAACTCCTTGTTTATGTTTTTATACTCCTCTATTTTGACACTGTCATTAGAAAATATGTACCTAAATTATGTCGTTGAATAAAACCTAATAAAGACAGGTTTTTCACTTTTACTACAATTTATTCAACGACATCAACTAAAAAACAATGGACAAATATTTACGTCCGGAAAGATTCGACGGAGACCCGTCCTCAAATGAAGATTTGTCCCCTCAGTGGACGCATTGGAAGAACACGTTCGAAAATTTCTTGTCTTCCATATCAAAAGAAGTACCTATAGAAATTAAAACAAAACTCCAACTCCTCATCAACCATCTGACATCAAATATATACGTATACATACAGGATTATACTGATTATGAAAAAGCAATAGGTAAATTGGATTCCTTATTTCTCAAACCTCCAAACGAAATATATTCTAGACATAAACTGAATAAACGATCGCAAAAAACTGGAGAGACAATAGATCAGTATTTGCAAGCATTAACACTATTATCAAAAGACTGTAATTTTAAATCAGTAACTGCAGAACAAAATAGAAATGAATTTATCAGAGATGCTTTCATTGCCGGTTTAACGTGTTCAAATATTCGACAAAGACTACTAGAAAACACTTCCCTAACTTTAGATGACGCTGTTAGGCAAGCTCGGAGTTTGGAAATGGCACAAATAAATAATTCTAATTATCAAGAAAGCAATACTAGTTCTAGCACTTTTATTAACGCAGTTACTGAAAGTAAGAAGAAACAAGAGATAAAAATCAATGAACAATGTTACTTCTGTGGAAATGCTAGACATGCAAGACGAAACTGCCCCGCAGCTGTATCGACTTGTCTCAAATGTGGAAAGAGAGGTCATTTCGCAAAGGTTTGTAAAAGTATGCCAGCTCAACAAAGTGCATCTATTCCTCTTAATGATATGAATGAATGTGAAGAAGGAAAACAATTATCTTGTATTACTGCAGCAACTTACCTAAATCTAGATAAAGCTATAATACCGATCAAAATAAATGGTTCATTCACAGCCCAAGCTTTGATAGATACAGGAAGTACTGCTAGCTTCATAAATGAAAGAATAGTCAATCAGTTTAAACTAGAAACATCGTCTTACCAGCAGAATATTAATATGGCAGCATTAAACTTAAAAACAATAGTAACTCAATTATGCATAGCTAACGTAGATCTGAAAGGACACATTTTTAAAGTAAACTTATTAGTGATTAAAAATTTATGTACAGATGTTATCATTGGTCATGACATTCTCTGTAAACACAGAAAGTTAGAGATGTACTTTGGTGGACCTAAAGCTCCATTAAAACTATGCACTTTATTTCAAGCTGACATTGAACCAGTCTCTTTATTCCCAAATATGACATCATATTGTAAACCTATTGCGATTAGATCTCGACGATTTTCTGATGAGGATTCTCAGTTTATACGTAAAGAAATAAACAAACTTTTAACTGAGGAAATAATAGAAGATAGTTTTTCACCATGGAGGGCACAAGTACTCATAGTTGAAAACGATAAAAATAAAAGACGTATGTGTATAGATTATTCCCAAACTGTAAATAAATATACTCTATTAGATGCGTATCCACTACCAAGAATTGAAGATATAGTTGCTAAAGTAGCTAAATACAAGTTTTATAGCAAAATTGATTTGAAAAGCGCTTATCATCAAATCCCAATTTTAGAATCCGAAAAACCTTATACAGCTTTTGAAGCAGATGGAAACTTATATCAGTTTCGAAGAATACCTTTCGGAGTCACCAATGGGGTAGCAGCTTTTCAAAGAGCTATCAATAATATAATTGCCAAGGAAAACTTAAAAGGTGTGTACGCATACTTGGATGACATAACTATATGTGGTAACAATCAGGTCGATCACGATCAGAAATTAGAAAATTTTCTAGAAGTAGCAAAACGTTACAATCTCACATTAAATCTTGACAAGAGTGAATTCTCATTAAAAGAAATCAGTATTTTGGGATATACTATAAATGGTGGAATTATAAAACCAGACGCCGAACGACTACGTCCACTATTAGAACTTGCCTTGCCGACAGATTCAGCTTCTCTCCGTAGAGCATTAGGATTGTTTGCTCATTATTCTAAATGGATTCCGAGGTTCTCTCATAAAATTCAACCTCTCATATCTACCTCAAAAACATTTCCATTGGATTTAGAGGCTGTTAACGCTTTTAATGCCCTTAAACAAGAGATAGCATCCTCAGCAGTAAGTGCTATTGATGACAAGATACAATTTGTTGTCGAAACAGACGCTTCAGACTATGCAATAGCTGGAACTTTATCACAGGAAGGACGACCAGTTGCTTTCTTTTCTAGAAGCTTACACAGCAGTGAGCGACATCATTCAGCTATAGAAAAAGAGGCTGCTGCTATTGTTGAATGCCTTCGAAAATGGAGACAATTTCTAATTGGTAAAGTATTTAAATTGATAACAGATCAAAAATCTGTTGCTTTCATGTTTGATCAAAAACATTCATCAAAAATCAAGAATGATAAAATACAACGTTGGCGATTAGAGCTTAGTGTATTTAATTTTGACATAGTCTATCGCCCTGGGAAAGAGAATTTTGTAGCTGATGCTCTATCAAGGGCAGACTCGGTTCTTGTAGCATCAACAACTACTATGCTAGCCACGTTAAAAGAATTACACAACACTTTGTGTCATCCAGGTGTGACTAGAATGCTTCACTGGGTTCGTAGCAAGAATTTACCATTTTCTACTGAAGAAATCAAACAGATGACTTCTAATTGTTCTGTATGTGCAGAGATCAAGCCACGTTTCTTGCAAACTCATGGGAAGCTGATAAAAGCGATGGCTCCATTTGAAAGAATATCAATCGATTTTAAAGGTCCACTTCCAGTAGATCGAACAGGATGTCATCGCTATATTCTGACAATAGTTGATGAGTACTCTCGTTTTCCATTCGCCTATCCTTGCGTAGATTTAAATACTGGCACTGTAATCCAAAAACTCACCGATCTCTTCTCTGTATTTGGTATGCCAACTTATGTCCATTCTGATCGTGGCACATCTTTCTTATCTAAAGAATTAAAAGTCTTTCTCCACGAAAAGGGGATTGCAACTAGTTATACAACCCCTTATAATCCTCAAGGAAATGGACAGACAGAACGCTATAACGGAATAATATGGCGGACAATACAATTAGCTCTAAAAAGTCGCATTCTACCTGTAACAAAATGGGAGACAGTGCTCACTGAAGCACTACATTCTATTAGATCACTGCTCTGCACGGCTACGAACAGCACACCTCATGAACGAATGTTCAATCATCCTAGACGTTCCTCGAATGGTCAGTCGTTACCTACATGGCTCGCGGTACCAGGGAAGGTATTGATGCGTAAGCATAACCGATCTAGTAAATATGATCCTTTAGTTGAAGAAGTAGAAACTATTGAAAGTAATCCTCAACATTCTCGTGTTCGATTGAACAGTGGGCGCGAGATAGTGGTCTCTAATAGACATTTGGCTCCTACTGGAGAACATGGCGTGGATAACTTTTTGGAAGTGGATGATGATCAAGAAGAATCCAGAATGCCTGAAGAGGAAGCAACATTTGCTCCAGAAATAACTCCGCCCCTAAATCAGCAGAGAGCAGAAACTTTGCGTCGCTCTGAAAGAGTTCATCGTCGGCCTGCATTCTTGGAAGACTATGTTGTGCAATAAGTAAGGCCGGGAGAATGTGGTGATATTAAAACTCCTTGTTTATGTTTTTATACTCCTCTATTTTGACACTGTCATTAGAAAATATGTACCTAAATTATGTCGTTGAATAAAACCTAATAAAGACAGGTTTTTCACTTTTACTACAATAAGTAAAATACATACTTTGTAACAGATTTGCGACTATGGTTGCTGAAAAGCATCCGAAACATCGGCATAAATAATAAATCACGTTTTAATCTGTTATAAAGTATTTTACTTAAATGTAAGTGTCATGAGACCCGGATATAAAGAGATAATCGATTAAAACACGATAAAACGGTCGACAAAATTTTGTCGTGGTTGTCATTCTATGCCGGCAGACCAATCAGCATTATTTTATAATAGATGTTATGTGTGATTTCTAATGATTTAAGTAATATAATCGCTATTAATAATAAAAAATAAATTATAATAAAAATATCAATAAAACACATAATATTCAATTGTATGACTAAGTGTGATACGATAAATGATTATGCACGCCTGCTTTATGAAAAACAATTACACAAATTGATTTTCCGGCAAGTCTGTAATGAATTCGCTCACGACGCAATCTCCTTTAGTGAACGCTTTAGTTATAATATCATGTTAGAAGTCGTGTGTAAAAAGTGAATTTAATATGAAAGTTATATATATATTGGTGATATTAAATAGTTTTGCTTTCTTGCTAAACGCGGATGAGGTAAATATTATGAGGAAATTGTTGGTGCAATTATAGCTATGTGTCTTTAGACTTGTATTGTTTCGCAGGAAGCAAAATCAGAAGAACTAGCAGCTTCACTCAAAGCCGATGACGCAAGTGAAGAAACGTCAGCAACTACCGTTACGGATGATGGTATTGTTAATACAGATGATATCATAAAAGATAGTGAATTCATTCGTTCGCACGATACTCAAAATACTCATGTAGGTAGCTTTACAGCATATCTGAGAGATCCTTCCAATGATGAAGTTTATAAGTCCGCAACATTAAATATTAAATCTAAAAATACTTCCAATAAAGAAAAAATCATAAAAGATGAAAACAAAACTGCATCAAATAACTCAAATGAAAAAGAAAAAACTGGATCAGATAAAATAAATTCTAAAGAAACGAGAAAAAGTTCAGATGAAAATAAAACTTTTAAGGAAAAGGATAAAATTGGAGCAGAAAATAGGACATTGACAGAAAATAATATAAGTACAATAGGAAATAGAACATTGAAAGAAAATGATAAAAGTGCAACAGAAAAAAGAACTCCAAAAGAAAAAGATAAAATTGTAGAAGAAAAGAATAATTCAAAAGAAAAAGTAAAAAATGCAGAAGAACACAGAATTACGAAAGAAAAAGATAAAAGTGTAATAAAAAAGGAGGAAGATAAAAAGGTAATCTCTAAAACATCAAATGAAAATTCTTTAGAAACTGCAACGGAAGTTGAAACAGAAAGTGAATCATCAAAAATAGCCTCAACTCCGAAAGAACGGTTGGCAATAGATGATATGGATGACTTGATCATTCCTTACGAATTAAATAAATTCAGGAGGAATTATGATGATAATGATGATGATAAAACTCTTAATGCTGAAACGCAAACCTCACATGAAACAGTAAAGCCCACGTTAGATGGCGAAATACATAATTATCATCAGAATAGAAGAATGTTTGATTCTATACCTCTTTTGGATAATAAAGAAAGCTCTGAAAGTAAAGAGGATCTTGAAACAATTTTGCAAACATTAAACATACCTGCGCCGTTAAAAGGTAATGTATTTTAAAGTCATTATAGCTTTAAGTAACACTAAAATATTGTGGAGGTAGGGAGATGTGGTCTTCTGCCCTGAAAACTGACTGGCCGGCCCTAAGGCCCCAGTGGTTGATGACGAGATGTTGTATATATACTCAGAGCTCCGAAATATTTATATAGCGCGATTCAAGATTAGACGTCTAATATAATACAATGTCTCAAATAAAAAAAATATAATTAAATAAAATAATACTAGCGGATCCGATAGATGTTATTCTACCTGATCATTGGCTTCTAACATTAAAAATATGGAAACAATATCAATTTTTATGAACGTTTATGTTGTCATACAATCTAGACAATTTCATCAAAATCGTCCCAGCAGTTTCGAGGGAAAGACAAACAAACAAACAAACAACCTCATACTTGTACTTACTTTTATCTACGAGTAGATACTAATATTATAAAGATTAAAGATTTGTTTTTTTGTTACGATTTAACTCAAAAACTACTTGACCGATTTTTAACCACCAATAGAAAACTATTATCATTATTTTATTTTTTTGTTAATAGTATTCATTAACTTCATTGCACTCGTTCGAAGTTGGGAAGGATCGCTAGTTTCGAATTAAATTAATCTTTATTTTTTCCCGATTCCTTGAAAAATTCTCGTTAATGACATTATGATATTCAATATTCATATTACGTTATTTTTATAATTAATCATTGATGCCTGCGGTAATTTTCAGTTGGAATACTTAATTTTTAAAGTTAATCAAGTAGTCCTAGACATTATTTCACACGTCTAGCAAACAACCGAGCAAATAATACACTTTATGCAGGTGCATAACACAACACACAAAAATTCACTGACGATAATTTAATTTGTTTTTCTGCCGGCCTAGCATGACCGCCACGAGATATGTTGCGGACGAGAGAAGACAAACTATAAGTTAACTCGATATATTATATCTTGACATCGACAATTTTGATAGAAAAGATATCTCGATCGACAAATATAATATCTATTTTTGATATTAAAAGTCGAGTTTTAAGTGTAATTGTCATGTAAGACCTGGAAGAAATAAATAAAAAATCGATTAAAACACGAGAAAACGTGTCGTGAAAATTTGTCGCGGTTGTTATGCTAGGCCGGCTGGTTCCCCAAGTTATCGAGACGCTATTCCAATAATGCTAATACAAATTGTATTTTGCAGACACTGAATTACCTCTTGGACACTTCAATATACCATCGTCTTTTGTCCAGACACCGCGACCACCGCTTCCATATTTAAACAGCTTCCAATCGTTACGTAATGATAATAAAATCCCAAAACCACTGATGGATATACAGGAGCCTCTCATCTTTCCAAATAGACGGAGCCAGTCACTGGCAATAGTCAATAGTCCCAATAGATGGGGGCATTTACAGGAAATGTTAAATAATCCAAACAGATTGGAGCACTTACAGGGAATGCCAAATAGTCCTAATAGATTTTACAAATCAGAGGAGATGAGTCATCCATCTCATTTACAGGAAATGTCAAACAATCTAAATAGATGGGGCCAGTCACAAGAATTTCCAAACATTCTTCATCCATACATTCACAACAATAGATGGAAAGAATCTCAGGAATTAAAAGATTCTTCAGAATACAAAATCACTGACGAAGCGGACATTTCTTCAGATTCAAATGCCTATCCATACGTTCCACCTCAAACGAACAAAATGCCTAAGCCCAATATGAATCCTATTTTCATGAAACTGGCACAAGCATCAAATATTCAACAGAGACCACAACTACCCTCGTTTTTATTCAGACATCCTGGCTTCTACAGACCTTTCGATCCCAGGTTAAATATTCAAAGAAACTTTCCTTTTATTTCTAGGTTCAGACGATTTTCTTTGGAAAATAATCATGAAATTAGTCGAATGTTGTGTTAGTAACGTTACCCTATCGTCGTATCTACGAAGCAGCTGCTGTTAATATATATTCCTGTGTGATTAGCTTTTTTTGGTACACTTCAGCCAATAAGCTAGAACATTCAGAAATCTACAGATTGTAACCGAAACTAGCAATCTCACTAACGGATGTTCTATCTACGAACGGTGGTTCGTAACCTGGACGGAATTTCGACCTAACCATTGAATGTCTGAAGTGATCAGTTAATTCATATTTACAGAATTTTAAATACATGATGTACATAATATATTGAACACGACGGGATATGCACGACCACTTTGCTACTTATATGTACCTACAACTCAAATTTTGAGTCACTTTCCAGCTTTTCTGAGACTTAAAAATAATTTTCAATTATTATTATTTTTTGTATGTATTTTTTTTACATACAAAAAATTATATAATATTATGTCAGGTTAATGCTATACCATAAGCCTTGAGAGTAATTCTGTTCGTGTCATATTTTGTTCATAATATTTGAATATTATCTTCACAGAACAGGGAAAAATAAGTCTGTTCTGTGATTATCTTTTATTAACGTGAGTATGACACATTTAAATAAAATAAATATTACCGTATCAAAACGTAATTTATTATTTATATTGGCGCTTCAAATGTTTTGAAACTAGATTATTTAATAATACTACGCGAGGCTATTGAATTTAAAAATACCCTAACTTGGATAGAGAAGATGGATTGACACTTTCCAAAACCCCTCGGATTTAATAATTAAAAATCTAAAACCTATGAAATATGTACATGAAAAACAAGAGCACATGGTAACTAGTAAGTCAGTAGTGCCATCCTACAGCAAATTATATAGTGTTGTGTAGGACATACAAGAGGCGGTACATTTGTCCCGTACATGACGTCAAAATGTAACAGCGCAGCGCGGCGGCTCGAAATTATAGAATGTACTACTTCAAATTTTATGTCGCGCCTCTTTTTTTACCGATATATTTGGGTTTCGCTAGTACAAATAACGCTCCGAGCTTCATACGCCTCGCTTCATTTGAAGCGGGACACAAACTCTTTTTAAAGTCCTGTACTACCCAACACTAAGCAAATATCAACTCCGTAGGAGTAGATGGCGTTAGTATGGCAACTTTATGATATTTCAAATCAGACAGCTGTTACCTTTCAGTCTGCCCGTGACCACGTTTGCTGGAGAGCATTCGAAAAGTCGGGATTAAAATGAAAATAATAAATCACGTTTTAATCCGGTCAAAGTGATTTTATTTAATTTTTTTATATTCGCGTTAATAAAAGACAATATTTAAATAGTATGTACGTTTACGTTAGTAATTTCAATAATTAGAACATTAAGATATAATATGTAAACATGAGAATTATTTCATCATAAAGGAACTTATTAAAACAATCTCAGAACCAAACTGTTTTATTAACTCTGATAAATGCTAAGTCTTGTAGAACTAAAAAACATTATTTTAGTAAACCAAGTAAAAAACTAGCCTAGGTAAGCACAAGAAGGTAATGAAATGAAGGTAAATAAATTCTTTATTAATAAGTTAGGCGTATTAAACTATAATAGATATATGCCATCGCCGACTTTTTTGGAAAGCATTGTTTTGATTCAGTTTATCGCGAACAAACAGACAGACGCGGCGTAGAACTTTGTTTTATAGGTAATATGTACGAGCTCTGTGTTAGTCTGACTCGCATTGTCAACAAACACTGACATTTTTGATAGATTATGAACTGTCAAAACTTATGATATTGACAATTTCTACCTTTGTTAATTTTACTGTTGTCTGTTTGGCGTTTGCCGCTTTCGCTTAAACATGTGTCGTTCGTTCGATCGCAAAGAACTAGATCAATACTGAACCATTGACAAAATGATCTGGTTCGTTCGACCCGTTCAATCAATTGGTTCGTTTGGCCCGTTCAATCAATTGGTTCGTCCGACCCATTCAATCTATTGGTTCGTTCGACCCGTTCAATCTATTGATTGGTTCAATTTCAAACGGACCAACATAGCAAAGCAATCAATAGTAAATAGTGATTGAGATCACAGGTCACCGTTTTATTAAGTTTTGATGAATAACATTATATGTATATTCTATATAATATATTTTTAAGCAGTATGAGACAAAAAACTCTAATTTTCTTATTATTAGGTATAATATTATAGACTAGCCTAGTGTATATGAGCAACATATTTCCCGCGTAAATATGTTGCTCTATAATCTCCTATATCTTCCGGTGAAAGTCCCATTAAAATTGTTTTAAACGTTTCAGAGTTTAGCCCGGACAAACAGAAGGATACATATAATTAAAAATAAAAACTAGAAAATACATAATATATGTTTGCCTTATAACATTACCATATTATTTTTTCCAATATTGAACCTTATTAACGTAAACAATATAGCTTATTAAAATTTCTGAATTATAAGTACAGTAAGTTAGACATAATATTACATACATATTAGTAGAACGGTGACCTTTATAATGTATAATACAGAAAACGTCATCGCCGCGTCGGCTCGTGCTTGGTTCGTTCGTTTCATATGATCTATTACTACCTCGGTTCGCCGCGACCCGCCTGACTGTAATCGAACGAACGAATCATTTTCAACAAAGTGACCCATTGGTTCGCGCAGATTTCAAGACCCGGGTCTTTTGGTTCGTTCAATCGCGAACGACACATACCACAGAGTACATTATATATAGGGTATAGAGTTGTCAGTGAATAAAGGCAAAAGCGCCATCGCGTGGGAAGTTGACGAAACTTTCCTCGGTTATACCTACGTATACCTATAACATATAATATTCCTACCTATATTATGGTTAATTTAATTGTAATATTTTTCGTAATTTATCACAGAAATTCTGCCATAAATTACGAAAAATATTAACTTATGGCAGAATCACTAAAATGTAGATATTAGATACTAAAGTTACAATAAAACAAAATATATAGGTAAATAAAATACTTTATACCAGATTAACACAAAATTTATTATTTATAATATTTATCCTCACGTTACGGATGCTTTTCAGCAACCATGGTCATAGGCAGACTGAAAGGGGGGGTTTACATTATTTAATTACTGGATCCCGGGTGTTGGAGGAGTCTCACACCATCTTCTCTATTGAAGTTAGGCTGTATTTCATTTCAATCATACTAGTCTGGGGAAAAAACTACTTTCTCTTGCAAGGATTTTCGGTTGGTCGAAACATATGTAGTGTTGGTTAGTCTAGAGCAGGGGTCGGCAACCTTTTGCTATAGCAGGGCCACATATGTTGCCAGAGTATCAGTGCGGGCCGCACTTATTTTTATATTTATATGTTCGGGTATGTATTTTTAATATTTGAAATAAAACGCATATATATTAATACAATCATGTCTATTTTAATTGAATTACTATACTAACATAAAAGTAAGAACTAGTGAGATTTTTGCGGCTGCATTTGACTTGCAAGTTTTTTAACGTCTGCTTTCATTTTAGTAGTAGACACGCGTAGAATCGCGTCCAAATGTTCATCCGTTAACCGCGAACAATTCTTATTTTTGCGGTAGTTGAGAATTGAAAAAGTCTGCTCACACAAATATGTACTACCAAACATAGTTATTATCTGCTGAGCAAACTTTTTCAATTCTTTGAAGTTTTCAGAACTCAAACCTCCGTAGAACAGTATCAAGTCAGTGCTTTCCTTAAATGCCGTTTTAAGTGTGCTATTACTTTGCAAATCTACTATGTTCATTTGCAAATTGCTTGGTACCTCACTAATATCAATTGCAAAAGGGTTTTGGAATATTTCCAGGTTAAGGGAGCTCTTTTTAAAGTCGGTGAATCGATTTACAAACTCAGTTTGTAGTTGTGTTAACACGTTTCTCATTGTAATATTTTGCCACACAAAATTATCTCCAGCTTCTTCCACGGCTTTCTTGCAATTAGGAAAATGGTCAAGCTTTTTTTCATCAATATGCTCGATAAACAGTTTCAGTTTCATCTCAAATGACTTAACATCTGAATACATATCGCAAATCAATTTATTTTTTCCCTGCAAGCGTTTGTTGAGCTGATTCAGTTCCTTAGTCAAATCAGTCAAAAAACCAAGATCGATAATCCACTGTTTGTTAGTAAGCTCTTCGACTGGCTTTCCTTTCATCTCCATGAAGTTGCCAATTTCTTTCCTCAAATCAAAAAACCGTTCCAAAACGGCACCTCGACTGAGCCACCTCACTTCACAGTAGTAAACCACGTCACCATGATCAGCTTCCAGATCTTCCAAAAACTTTTGGAACTGACGGTGTGTCAGCCCATTTCTTCTTATAAAATTAACAGTGGATGTTACAGTATCCATTATTTCTTTCCAGGATATAACCTTGGAGCACAATGCCTCTTGATGGACAATACAGTGAAAAATCAATGGCACAGTAGATCCAGAATCTTTCACTTTGCTGATGATTCTCCCAACAACACCTTTGTTTTGACCGCTCATGTTCTTGCCTCCATCGGTAGTGACACTTGTTAACTTTTCCCAGCTTAACTGCAATGAATCCAGAGCTTGTTCCACATGGTGAAATAAATCTTCTCCCGTAGTTGTACCTTTCAAACTGCACATTTTCACAAGCTCTTCGTAAACAGTAAAGTTTTCGTCAATGCCGCGTACAAATATGAGTAGCTGTGCTGTATCCGACACGTCCGTACTTTCATCCATCGCTAAAGAGAAGCAGTCAAAAGACTGCGCCTTATCCCTGAGTTGTTCACACAAATTAGCACCCAAGTCTTCAGTACGTCGGGTGCAAGTTCTCGCAGAGAGACTAAGACTTTCAAACATTTTTTTTTGCTCTGGGCATATTTCTTCTGCGATAGCTAAGACACACTCTTTTACTAATTCACTATCGGTAAACGGACGTCCACTTTTTGCTAGAATCTCTGCTACCCTGTAACTGGCACGAACATTCGATTCGCTGTTGTCTGCCACAACCTTAAATATGTTTTGTTGATTTTGTAATGACGATTTCAAAGTGGAAATTTTCCTTTGTCGTATTTCTCCTTCAAGACAGTCAAATTTAGCTTTGTGCTCAGTGTCGTAATGTCGCTTCAGGTTATATTCCTTTACTACAGAAATACTCTTTTGACAAATCAAGCATAACGGTTTTCCTTTAAACTCGATAAAAAAGTATAATTCTGTCCATAATTTGTTAAAAACTCTTTTTTCTTCTTCTATCTTCCTTTTTCTTGAAGCCATGTTTATATAAATATTCTGTAACAATAATGAAAAAAATTAAATTCGTTGTAAAATTATATGTTCCAGTTAGCACCTACAAATTCAACTCCACATTCAAAAAATAATTAAAACATGACATACTCGTAACTGACTTCATGTCATGTAACTACTATCCACGTCCTTATAACATTTACCCATCAATCTGAAGGTTCACATAAACAATCAGTAAATAAAATAATACAAATTGCTCGCGAGTGCATACAACGTACTTACCTCATACGTCGTGCGTGAGAAGCTATCATCGAAGGGAAGAAAGGTGAAACGAAACGCGTAGCCAGCAACCAGATGAGACGTGAGTTTCCGGCGAATTTCCACAACCGAATGAGGCGATAGCTGCGCGCGGCTGTGATTTTAACTAAAGTCGGTCGCTTTGAATTTTTTCGCCGCCGCACACCTGCGTCTAATCAAAGACTGCCGCCGCCTATTGTCTCAAAGGAGCCGCCCGCCACCGACGGCCAGGTGCAGCGTATAAACGCAAAAAAATTTGCCAAGAATTGAATAAGTACAGCAAATATTTATTTTCGGTAGAAACAATACATAACATAACAGTTCTTAAAAAATGAAATAGGTACATTTTTATCACCCCGCGTGGGAGCGAGCTTTCAAGAATACTCTCATGGCCCAGCAGCATGGCCGTATAAATTCTAGTGATTCTAGTAATATGGCCTATTGCTTTGGTATTTTTTTCTTAAGGACCTGAGGCTTGCGGGCCGCAACGAGATAGAGCACGGGCCGCATGCGGCCCGCGGGCCGCCGGTTGCCGACCCCTGGTCTAGAGAGTGTTCATATACTAAGAGTGACGTTTGTGTTTGATATCCGCAACGTGTTCCAGCACCAAAACTAAAATTAAGAAGACAATTTATAAATATAATATCTCTATAATAAAAACTTAAAATATGTTTTGTTTCTAATAGTAACTCAGTGCTCAAATTAATTCCACAATTAGTAAAAAACTTTATTTGGAATCATTTTTAAAATCCATACTATATTATAACCAGTTTTTGTGGTCATTATCTACATAATTAACTTCTATAGTCACGGTTGAAAATCTAGAAGTCTTGGTCTTTTCAGAATTGATTTGATGAAACCACACACAGATATTATTATACTCGTAAAAGTAATGATAGCATACTGTTACACCAATAGCTTGTCTGAACTTCAAGTTATATGAAGTTGAAATATATGCGTTATTGAATTTTCAAGTACTTACGCGTGTTATCTCAACCTGGAACACAACATTTTCTATCTGCAGTCATAGTATTCAGTTTAGTAAGCCGTAAAACTAGCAAAATTCCATAATTCCATTGATAAAGCCAGGTTAACAATAAAACGATGATAATCGGAATTCAAACGAAGCCTTAAGCCTAGGTCAGAGTATATAAAACATAGATAATCGGAGTCCAGAAATAAGTAAAAACTCGAGTTGATCAAGCTTTAAGATAACTACAGAAATTAACACAAATCTGTCAATATACAACAAGCACCAAACAATAACAAATATGGCTAATGGCTAACAATTAACAAATATGGCGGATGGCCGGCGGGGAAGCGGTAATTTTATGTTTTGAAATTGCATTCCATCTATTAAATTATTTAAGTTACTCAGGATTTAAAATGTACTTAATATAAACAGATATATTAATTCGTATAATTTTCTAAGATTCAGGATAAATATAATTTAAAATGCAAAATGTATCCTAAATGTTATTTTTAATGTTTCCGCACGAATCATTTTAAATTAGTGTCTCAGTGCCATCTGTATTCAAGTTGACAAATTAATTTTTAGTGATTGTATTGTATGAATCAAAGAATGTTCTAAGTGCAACCCCCGTACACATACTTACTTTCGCTTATTTCTTAAGAATAAAGTTATTATTGTATGTGTATTGTGCATACTTTTTGTTTTAAATAGTTAATACTTAATTTGCTGCCTCTAGTGATTGCAATTATTTTGGGCCGCCGCAAAAATTTAAATAAGTTTACAAAGGGATGTTTTTTATATGTACTACTAAATTTAGAACATAGTACACAATGGGGAAGAGATACCACTGTGATTACTGCGACAAAACAATTGTAGCCACACCTTCCACCATAAAAACGCATAACAAAGGATCTGCTCATCAAAAAATTGTTAACAATCACTATCAACAATATAAAGGTTTGTGTACTTTACTAGTATAACTGTTTGTTCAAATTCAAATATATTATATCTTTATTCAAGTAAACTTTAACAAGTACTTTATTGGACTATTTTTGAAGCTTACTTAAGTTTTGGTTTGAAGTATAAATTATAAATAATATCTGTACAAAACAGTAACAAAGTAGTATGTACAATGTACATAAATAATTAAAAAAAAACCAACCTTAAGACTAGTGGCGGGACCACAAAAGCCTGGCTTGCCGGCTTCAAAGTACAGTAACAATAAGAGACAAAAATGTACTTTAAAGTATTTTTGATACATATATTAATTATAAATACTATTGAAAAATTGAAAGGTTTGGCTTGGTATGGGCATGTTATGAGGAGAGATGAAGTGTCTAAAAAAGTTTTGAATATGAAAGTGGATATAGAGGATAGGGAAGAGGGAAGCCAAAAAAACATGGATTGACTGTGTGAAGAATGATATGTATTTGAAAGGTGTGACCGATGATATAGCAAGTAAAAGAGAGAATGGAAAAAAGAGAACATACTGCGCCGACCCCAAATAAAAAAAAAGGGAACAGGGCAGAAAGAAGAAGAAGACTATTGATATTATACAGTACAATATTATGAGTTCTTAAAAAAAATCAAATCCCAACAAGAGTTAGTGTGGCGAGAAATATCTTTTAAAAAATGTGTCGTTTTCTCAATTGACTAATTCATATTTCATATTATTATGCACTTACTTATTCATGATATTATTTAACACAGATCCAGAGACGATTTTGGAAGAAGAAAGCTCAAAAAGACCCTGTACTAGATACTTATCAGGTCAATGTCCATTCGGCAGCATATGTAGATACTCACATTATACACAGGAAGAGATCAATTTTTTCAAGAATTATGGTAAATTTATTTTATAATTACGTTCTTTGATGCTTGCAGGATTTTTTTTAAATGCAGTGTGGTCAAAGAAGTATTCTATTGCAAATGGTTAAGCATATCTAAGTTGAATAAATAAAGAAAAATTTAAATTTAATCTTAAAAGCATCCTTCTCTAGACAACTGAGCAAGTTACAGTTGAATTTTAATGAAATAGTTTGACCAATTTTAAAGGCCGGTAACACATCTCAAAAAATCAAATATCAAAAATCAAAAGTTTTTTATTTCAAATAGGCCTTTGCAGGCTCTTATGAAACGTCTAGTTGCACGGTTCCAAAAAGTGGGTCTCATGGAGAAGAACCGGCAAGAAACTCCATGGACACTCTTTTCAACAATGGTTTAGCTTACAAAGACTCGGTTACAATAGTAATAATCGGCTGAGAAGTTTATATAATGCAAGGTATACAGAGATTCTATACAATGCAAAAGAAAATTGAGTTTTTACTATTAGTGTAAAATGAGATACACACACTTGCACAGCGCAAGTTGCCAGGGAAGCCGCACATGCAGAGATGAATTAGCGCCATACATCTTTATCGTCAACATAAACTGCTGCTGATGTTCATATGTGTTCACTTTCCATCAGGCTTTGCATGGATGCAAATGAATTTTTAAAATTGGTCGAGTAGTTTTTGTGTTTAATCATTACAAACAAATGTTTCCTCTTCATAATAAGTAATAGTATAAAATTATAGTATAATGTATAAAAAACATTATTTTATAGAAAATGGTTTTGCCTATGCTAAATTAATCTGTCAACCATTTCACTTTGTTGTAATAAAGAGTAGTCTTTACAGACAAGATGTTTTTCTAATAGGCAAAAAGTCTAATTCTAATAAGTCTTCTTTTTTTTACAGTTGCCCAAAAGAAACAACAACAAGTGGAAAATACACAATCATTTGGGGATCTCTATGATAAATTTATGGCCAATCACTCTACTAGAGTAACTACAAGTGAAAATAGTAGTGTTGTTTATGATTCTAATGGATTTACACATGTGTTACCATGGTCGTACAACTCTGTATTTGACAGTTATGGGGAAAATTTGCCACCAAGTTTGAAAAGGTTAAAAGTTGAGGATTTTGTTAATGCTGACATCACCAATTGGGGGTAGAATTAATGTAAGTTTTCAATTATTATATACATCATATACTTTCTCAGTGGAGTAGGCCGAGATCTCGGATTTCAGGTACTTCAATCCTTGCATACTTATTATATATGCCACCTAATGTAAGGGCATAAGTCGAAATATTGACTTTTTGTGATAGATGGGCTCAATATCAACTGTTCTACCACTTGGCTTTCACAGAAAGAGAAAAAAGACAATAATAAAATTATGATGTTATGAATAATTATTATCATAATATTAAAGCTTCTTAAAAGGTCGTCTTGTACTCGTTCTTTTCTTGTTACCTTTTGATGTTACATATATTAATGGTGGGTAATTGATAAATCTGAAATGAGGCAATACCGTACGGCGCGGGCGTGTTGTCACCTAAAAATTGTTTATTTTGTTAAAAAAATATTTTTTTTAAATGTTAAATACCTTAAATTTAATTTCTAATTTTATATCTACCACAGAATAATGAATTTGACCCTAAAAAAACAAAAACAAAGGATAATATTTATTTCATAGTAATTTATACCCACATGTAATAAAAACACCACTAAAAGCAATAAAAGCAAGAATCCATATCGAAACATTTTATGACCACAATTCAATTGAATTTTATTTTCCATATAAAATATCTGCATATTATAATATTATGTGAGATTGGCCACACTAAAGACCGATTTTACAATGGTGTGATGAGATCCTTTAAGTATTTTTTTTCTTAATTCAAAAGTCAATATCTATGTTAAAGTATGTACCTTAACATCCTAAGTCCTAGGTGCCTAGGCAAAGAACAAAATGGCGTTTATATTTAAGTCCCGGGTGAATTACTGCAAGTGAAATGATATCATTATAGCCGAATGTCCTTCACAAAGTACAAAACGTTTCACACCGTTTTAATTCGTACTATTACTATAAAATTTGTTGTTTATATCTTATAAGAGAAGCTATATTATATGCGCTTGCGCTAACTTTTTCAATTGTCCATATATTTGTTCTATATAAAGAGCACTGGATTAATTAAAAAAATATGTTCTACAATACTATCTTACACTTCGAGATTATGGGGTCATAATATTTAAACCAAACTGTTAAAAATGCATCTTTCGTTATTAACGGTTAATTAACCGTTTTTTATGCTTTTTACGGTTAATGTGGTATTAACCGTACGCTAGATGTCCTTAGACAGAATCCGTTTATGGGCATTGCTATTTAAAAAAAGAACATTCCAATTTTGAAATGTGAATGTGATATAAAGTCATAGCTGCAAGTAAAAAAGTAAAATATAATTATATTTTCAATCAAAACTGTTTATGCTGCGTAACGTAAATGAAAATATGCCTTAAAATTACTTGGCTGGAAATGTTTATTTACGTTATTTTTGGTGTAAGTTTATTTTTATGTGTTATTTCTTGACTATCTTAATTTATTTAAAATAAAGCTATTTTCTTCCACAGATATTGGCATCTGTCAAATGCGATTCCAAGATAAATCATCCATTACTGGTCATACTGCGGAATAATGATTTCATAGACAAACCAATTGCTAGAATGAATTCAAAGCCGTTGACGCCCAAACCAGACGTTCATATGAATAAAATGATAGAAATTAGAAATTTCATGAAGGATCATGTTATGTCAACGAATTATTTCTATGAAGAAATGAAGAGGATACAAAAAACTCACATTATTAAAGATAAATTAAGACTAATGGTGACATATTTAGAAAATCCTGATAATGAACAGTTAAAATCATTAGTACTGAAGTTCTTTCAATTGCAAAAAGATCAGATGAAGAAGACTAAAACAAAAGACCCGTGGAGGCTGAAGACCAATGATTTGGTCATCAATTACTTAAATGATCCCTTTAACTATTAGTGACTTATGTCTAGATATCGTTATCGTGGGGGCACGAATAATTTAGATTATTAACGGTTAATTAACAGTTTTTTATGCTTTTTACTGTTAATACCACCGCTAGATGTCCTTAGACAGAATCCATTTAAATGGGCATTGCTATTTAAAAAAAAAAAAAGTTGAGAGGTGTCAAGGGACACCCGGATGGAACGAAGTTATATATATATGTACTCTGTCTGTCTATTCTTTCATACACGTCATAGATGCGCGGGACTATAGCAAAAAGTGTCGTGACAACTTTTCGTAAGAATTTTTTCCGTCTAGCCCCCTTTCACAACGCGCGATAAGGAACTTCATCGTTCCAAAAATGAAACTTGAATGTTGAAAGTTGAAACCGTTCTATTTTCAAAAAAGTGTCGTGACAACTTTTCGTAAGAATTTTTTCCGTCTAGCCCCCTTTCACAACGCGCGATAAGGGACTTCGTCGTTCCAAAAATGAAACTTGAATGTTGAAAGTTGAAACCGTTCTATTTTCAAAAAAAGTGTCGTGACAACTTTTCGTAAGAATTTTTTCCGTCTAGCCCTCTTTCACAACGCGCGATAAGGAACTTCGTTCCAAAAGAACATTCCAATTTTGAAATGTGAATGTGATATGAACTCGATTTCATAAACAGAGTGGACAAACTACATAAAGTCTTTTGAGCGTACCTTACCTATATCTATATTGGGACTTTGCAGCGTTTCTGCATCAATTCATAACCTTTCAGTAACAAGGCCAAGGTGGTTTAATACAAATAGGAGGACGATTAGATCTTTTTGAACAAATAAAAACACAAACTGGCACAAATAAAAACTCTCAGAGAACGCGTAAAACTAGGTATTACATACTTACGGCCTTATTCATAAGCTTGATATAGTTAAAATATGTTTTGTTTCTTTCGATCTGTAGTCTATTTATATTTGATAGAGCGAGACAAAACCATATATTTTAACCATATCAAGCTTATAATACGTTTATGAATAAGGCCGTAATTGTCCATTCTAGATAGATATTTTTTGATTTGTTTGTTCGTGCCCTCGCGATAACGATGTCTACTTATGACCTAATAGTCTAATACTGAAATGGTCAAAGTTGAGAGCTATCGAAAATGGTTCTGTCTCTTACATTATGTATGTTAATAAAAGTGACAGCTATATTTTTAAGTTAAACTTAATTTTGTTTGCGTTTGAGTATTCGGTCATTTAGGAAAGGTATTAATTAAAATTGTAAACAATCGAATGAGTGTTTTTTTTATATCCAACTAGTGGACCCCGCAGACGTTGTTCTGCCACAATTTTGGCTTCGAAATTATATAATTATTCATAAATTTGAATATGGGCATTTACCCACAATAATTGTCTATTATGCCACTGATTTGCAGTGGACATTGTTATTCCAAAAAAGCTAAGAATGCATGACGGGAGCTGTCAAGATGGCGGAGTCTAGAAAACGTTTGTATGGGAAATAGAAAAGGGCTGTTTTTAGGGCTTTCCCGGAAATTATTCGATTTTTCTCGCCTTTTAAACCTTCTCTAGACCTCCACGAACATTTCAAGACTAAGATAAGATAAATCCGTTCAGCCGTTCTCGAGTTTTAGTGAGACTAACGAACAACAATTCATTTTATATATTATATAGAAGTTAATCAGGCGTGGTTTCCCTCGCGCGTAAATACTTTTATGCATGTTTCACCTTTATAGTCCAAGATTTTTAGACATTCGCTCTACATAAATAAAATCCTTCTACGTGATTTTTCTATTGCATAATGCTCCCTACGTATAAGCAACTTTCTGTCACCCGAAACCGCGAGCGTAAGCCGTCATTTTGAATAGCGTATTTTTGATTTTTTTTTTTCGGAAACCGTCAGTTTTACTTTAAATACAGTGGAGAGACTTTTTTATGTTAGACATCGACAGACTAGCATGTGGAATTCCGAATGCTCGAAGTAAACAATAGGTCGACAGCGCATCATTGACTGATGTTCTGTGGATGAGGTATCATCAAGTGATCCTCATGCCCGTCTGTCGATATTTAACATAACTCATAGGATTACTAAGTTTTGGATAACACCTAGTAACTTATATATTATTAGCTAAAAATAAAACATTTTTCATTATTCAGAATCATCATTTATTACGTAAAGCAATCGCGGTGAAATATTTTTCAATTCGTTCACCAACTCGTACAAACTGGAGCCTGGTAAGAATTGCAATCTTATTGATTCCTGGAAAAAGGAAGGAATATTTTAATCACCCACGTGGCATAGCGTTTTGTTTAGCACTGTCTAGGATTCGAACCGGGGAAACGATGTAAAAAAATTGTTGATCAGTCGTTATTTTTTTTAATTAGATATCGAGACGAGCATAAGGTACACTTGATGGTAGGTGATACCTCAGCCACAGAACATCAGTCAATGATGCGCTGTCGACCTATATTTAACTTCGAGCATTCGGAAATCCATAGACTTAAACCGAAACGCGCAATGTGCACTTCACAGTTTTTGCATCTATGAACGGTGGTTCGTTACCCGGTCGGAATTTCCTTCCACCCGACCAATGCTCGAAGCTACCAGACGTGGGGAAAACATGCTTACAGAAAATTATAAACATGTGGTCCCGGTGGGATTCGAACCCACGACCCATCGATGCGCACGGCAGGTGTTCTACCGAACGAGCCCGTCAAATTATAATAATATTATTTAGGCGAAGTGCTAAGTTATTAATTAGTAAGTATTTATTGATAACTTACGACCTTTGTTGGCCTTTTGGATCTTAGAATTGTATCAGGATTTACTTGCTCTTCTACAACATCATTCCAATAGTCCTTAAAATAATACATTTATTATTTAGGTACATACATATATAATACACTAGCCGTCCCCGCCCGCCCGCTTCGCTGGGCGAATTGTAAAGTATAGACGAATATGAACTATCCACATAAATTTGAAAAAAAATGGTAAAGGGTTGATGGAATTCAAAAAATTAATAGCCTAAAACCTTCTACAATTAATTCCGCGTCGAATGGTCATGGTATCATGCCGATCGGTCCAGTAGTTTTCAAGTTTATCGATAACAAAGAAAAAAAAAGTTGCTTATATATATATATAGATTAAACTAAATTAAGAGGTAAAGCATATTGTATCAAAATATTTTTGAGTCAGCGCCATCTAGTAAGTTACTTTTTTATTAATGTTCATTGTTCGAATTTTGAAAAATTTGTAGTACAATTTAAGACTGCGAGTAAATCGAAATTTAATATTTGATTTTTTTTTTTCTCTTTCTGTTACCTATCAGTTATTATCATGTATAGTCACTTTGAATTAAATATTTGAAATATAGGCGCCTATTTCAAATATTCAGTTGGCCATCACTAGCTTATAATCCTAGGCCTCGTAGTCAAGAAGGCTACTTTTTTATCCAAACTTAGGAATTTATTTATTTAAGTTTTAAATTAAAAGCATAAATTTTTTCGTAATCTTCGTGGTGTGCCCTTAAAGTAGAAGTAATCAAGAGTGTTCAGGATTTTTTTCAGATTTTTTCATGGCAAATTACGCTTTGTAACATGTATTGGGTTTTCAGCTACCCACGATAAACCTAAGTGGTGACGAAAACTGATAGGGTTAAATTTCGAGGATATATTGCTAGAATACGAATTTGAAATTTATTTAGCTGATTTTGTTTTTAAATAACTTGGATACGGAAAGTAAATCTATTAAAGTTCGCTGCATTTCTAGAGAATCGTGCATGATATAACATTATTGCCTAAATATTGTATATATGTATCTTGATTAATCTTGAGACTGGAGGATATTATTATGAAAGAGATCAGCTTTCGCATGAGAACTTACCCCAGTGCGAAGTATATTCCTTTGCATCACTTCATCAACGGGATTGATCGGTGTCGCAGCTTCTAATAGCGCTGACTGTTTCGCCACAGCGAGAACAAATTCGGGTGATGCCTTAAAAATATTTTCATATTGGTTGATAGGTACATCTATGCATATAATAAAACTGTAGAGGTCAAATGTTAACATAGAAAAAGATTATTAAAACCGAGTCAGGGGTATGTAAGAAGAGAAATAGAACAAATTCCGATCTTTTTCCAAATATTTTGTTTCTCTGTTTGTACGAGCTAATTTCCGAAAATGGTGGACCGATTTACATGAAATTTTCATGGTCGTACCTTATATGCCCGGTCAACATTTTATCTATCTCGTCATCAACATCTTTTCATCCCGGAAAATTAAAGAGTTCCCAACATATAGGCTTTGTTTCATCGAAATCGGATGTCGATAAGAAAAGTAATTATCATTTATGTGGCCCACGCGAACGAAGTCGCGCGCATCAGCTAGCAGGGACTGAAACCGGTTAATTTTTATTTTCCAAAATACGTGTCTGACTGAGTGTTGTGATTCGTTAATTTAAAAGGCAAAATTGTATATTGTAATCAAATTTAGTATTAAAAATTGAAATAATTTATATTAATTATAATGAGTTTACATATTGTATCGATACTTTAAAGTGTATTTAATTCAGATGTTCAATTGTTCTTACTGTGGAAGTAATATCAGTCATTCAATTCATTTGACAGTTCACTCGTCACGTGTTCACTCACGTCATTCGTTCCTTTCATTCATTCAATATTGAGAGAGTGTCGTCTAATGTCAAGCTGTTAACCAAAATTATTAGAAAACGGGCATTCCGTCTACAGTCGTGCTCCAGTAAAGTCCTTGTTATACTGTTCGTAATCTCGTAATGTATGATTATGTATTAACGTCGATACAAAGTGAATATCGATATTTTAAGAAATTGTACACGTGTTGGTAGTTGAATATATTCATGTCCGAGAAGTCAAATCTGTATTGAAGATGGAAATATACGTTTGGATACTGTACACTGGTGGTTTTACTATAAATCAGAAGTGTAACGACCCGCGAGCCACGTCAAAGGACATTTTAGTAAGTACGAATTTGAGTTATATGGACAATATTAAAAAAAAAAGTGTAAATTTGACTAGATCTAAGTAACCTGGTCCAGCCGTAAGTTCTGTTACAAATGAAAATGCATTTTTTGTGAAGTAGTAATCTTATTAAAACTTATATTTATCGAAGTATTAGAAAATTATTCTACTCGAATTCGCCACTCTTGGCTTTGAATTTGGATTTATGCATAAACACATCGGAAATTTAGCCATTATGCCCCAGAGATTTCTTAAGATACTTAATGTTGACGTGTCGTTTAGAGCAGACTATATTCTCTAAAAATGACCAGGTTTTGAACTGATCAGTAAGTAGGTGGAAAGTCCACAGTACATTTTTAGAAAAATATGATGACCACGTTATACCTTTTCAACCACTTATTGTAGTGCTCTTCAATCGTGAGAATTTTTTCATCAGTATAGAAGATATTTAATTGACAATAATTAATTGATAAGATCAGTAGACCTGTGTATCGGGACAGAAGGCGTTTGATCGATCCACTCTTAATTATAGGGATTGATTTAGAACATGTCCTGTATATCGATGATAAGAACTCAGCTTCAGGTTTTATTTTTGTTATAAATATGCGACAACAGGAATTTTCATTTTTCGCAATAAGATTTTTGTTTCCTAGTAGAGTTTTGGCTACTTAGAACCTGTATGTGCTATCTTCCCTTCTTAGTATATCTGTCGATAGTACGATATACAAACATACAGCTGATAGTTGATACTAAACTTTTCAAGTGTCTTGAATATGACCGACGCGGACGCAACGACTCGATACCCACTTCGTCCATTCTACTTTCGACATTCTATATTGTGAGTTGATATGAATAAAAAAAAAATAATGTATGTGAAATGGTGGGAAATCGAAATAAGTTTTTAACATAATAACAATTTAAAATAATTGAGTTGAAAAGAAAAAAGAATAGATTTTATGTAACAGTATTTATGGTCATGCTAGATATAGTAGTTATGAAAGTGAACTATATGAGCCATGGAGATGTACTGTAAAGATCAGTTAGTAATTATACAATAGCCATGTAGGTGTGCTATTATGATCAGCCATGTATGTGTGCTGTAGAGATCAGCCATGTATGTGTGCTGTAGATATCAGCCATGTATGTGTGCTGTAGAGATCAGCCATGTATGTGTGCTGTAGATATCAGCCGTGTATGTGTGCTGTAGAGATCAGCCATGTATGTGTGCTGTGGAAATCAGTAATGACACAATAGCCATGTAGGTGTGCTGTAAAAGTCACTGATGATACAATAGCCATGTAGGTGTGCTATTATCATCAGCCATGTAGGTGTGCTGTAGATATCAGTAATGACCCAATAGCCATGTAGGTGTGCTATTATGATCAGCCATGTAGGTGTGCTGAAGAGATCAGTAATGAAGCAATAGCCATGTAAGTGTACTATTATGATCAGCCGTGTAGGTGTGCTGTAGATATCAGTAATGACACAATAGCGATGTAGATATGCTATTATGATCAGCCATGTAGGTGTGCTGTAGAGACCGGAAATGACACAATAGCCGTGTAGATGTGCTATTATGATCAGCCATGTAGGTGTGCTGTAGAGACCAGAAACGACACAATAGCTATGTAGGTGTGCTATTATGATCAGCTATGTAGGTATGCTGTAAAGGTCAGTAATTATAAATGATAGCCATGTTGACGTTGTAGTTGTGATAGAATAGCCGTATAAACATACTGAAATAGTCATATAGTTGTGATGAAATAGCCATGAATATCCTTAAGTTATTAACAACAATGCAGGTAGTTGTGCTGTAACATCTATTTAAGTGTGTCATAGTTGCCATGACAAAGTTTATAAGTATCAGATACTTAAGTGTATGATTATAGTCATGTAGGTGTGCAATTGTCAATCAAAGTGTAGTAGTAATAATATAAAATTTCTGCTAGTATATTTTCTTAATGTGTGACATTATATTATCTACGTATAGATATATATAGCTTTTATATGAATAACATAATAGTATTATGTATACTGTTTAAGACATGTATTGAATGAACAGAAATATTTGAAATTAGTTTCAAGATTAAAGCAGATGGCATAAAGTTTATAAAGTTTACTTACAGTGTATTGTAAGGTGGTAACACGGCAGTATAGAGTTTATAAGTTATTATAAAATGATATAAAGCGTGTGAAAATATGTATTTCAGCCAACCAGAGAAGAATACGGGTTCACCCCGGAAGCTAAGTAAGCGAAGGACGCAGGACATAGAAGTACCAGATGTAACTAAGAGAATATCGGAAGGCTGGATACCTGCTAAAAATGAAAGCGGCGTTAAGTGGTATACAACAAAACTATGGTATCTACGATTTATTTATTTGGGAAAGATTGGGATCAAAAACTAAAAAAAAAGCCATTTGCGGCTGATGAACATTTGGTAAATTTTAAGGGAATATTACTACGTAAAAGTAGTTTACTGCAGTATTTATGGAATTATTTATAGTTCAATAGGTAATGGAGCAAAAGATCTTTAATTTAGCGAACCAAAAGATTTGTTAACATTTAGCTTCTCAGCAATTCTATCAAATTAGAAATAATTCTAGGATAAATACTAATTATTTTAGAAAAACTCAATTTAAGGACTGGTTCTGTTATCATAGTTAATGTTTGCAAGTCAATACAATTAGAGGAAATTATTCTACATGTTTCAGTTATCAGGAATGTTGGCATATATATAATTATTATTGCCAAAAGCCAATTATTAAATGTAGTAAATGTGATAGAATAAGTCATAACCTTTATGACTGTACCAGAAACCTCTCTTCATGTGCATGAAAGTAATAGTACAAACGAATTGACAAAAGTTTTTAAGATATTTAATAGAGATATTAATTTCCGATATAAATTGTTTAAAAAAAATCCTTTAAAACGAATCAGCATTTGATAAAATAAAATATTTTTAATGTCTTAAGTAAAAGCACTCATAATTTCAGTAGCGATCGTAATATTCAATTATATTATCAGTGACTAATATTTATTTACTGACTTGAATACAATTCACAAGGATTTACCATTTATTGAATTATTTATGAAATATGATATATATTTATGAATATATACATCTATATATTTTGATATACATATATACCAGATACCTATATGAAATTTTGTTATTATTGATAATCATTTTGTGGAATAAGACCTAGTGATAGTCAAGAAAGGATTTTAAAATAAAAAAAAACCTTTTTTACCACAAACTAGTCATTTACATAATATTTTACTGTTATAAAATTAGTTATAGAAAAGTATTTTATTTGTGTCTGCATTAATATTAATAGATAGTACATATATTAGAGTCAGGATTTTGTTAGTTAGTCAACTCTACTGAGAAAACAAATATGGCCATGTTAATTGGTTATTCGAAATATTCAAGTTCATTGATAATTATTATTTAGACATTCGCGTAATGTGTTGATCAAATAAGAAGTCAATATTGGTTTCCTGAATTTCAATCACATTTAATAAAAACAAAGTAGCTTACTGGAGATTCCATGGAGCGATTAAACAAAGAATGTGTCTAAATAAACTTTTTGCAATTTACTAAGGTTTTGTCGAAGGATGAATTTTTATTTTACAAATTTATTTTATTTTATGAAATGTTTGTAAACTTTGGTAATTTTAAGTCTATGGGAAAATTATGTACGAGCTTTGTTTCTTTAACAGATTTTGTTAGTTCTTCTTATGAAATGAATCATTAAAATGTTAGATTGAAAATTTGTTCCAAGTTATTGGTTTGACACACCAAAAATCAATTCAGTTTCTAAGGGGTTGCACAAGAAACAGAAAATTATCTTTAAAGTTCCTGTTTTGATTCTTCGTACACTCGATGAACATTTGCTTATTAAAAAGCGACAGATGTATTTAAAACCATATGGTAATAAAAACAAATACAATTAAGTTGAAGAAGTGTTGAATGCACATGAAACAGTAAAGTTTTAGCCTCAAATCAAGATCAAATATGTGGGGTCAATATTTTGTTGCTCAATACATTTTATTTTTGTTTCGATTTATTAATAGAAAATATATATATATATATATATATATATGTATACGAATCGTTATGGCTAGGACTACAATTATGGCCAGTGTATTTAAAGATTTTTCTCAGTAATAATCAAAAAGTTGAGTGATTTTCACCCTATGAAATATCAGAATGTTTAGGTTACGATCGATAATCAAGTTATTAAAACCAAACAAAACTCAAACAGGTTAGATAAGATGAGATCTTTGAAGACCTTGACATATATCTAAGCAATAATGTAAAACTAAACTAAATCTGGCCCTAACTATACTTAATCTCGCATGGAAAAGTGAAAATAAAAAAACAGACCTTAACCATTCGGTTACAGACTGTAAATGCATAAGATAATAAATGTGTCGGTGCATGTTGCGCCATCTAGGTTAATTAAGAATCAATTGGTACCCTACTTTCAAGTCGGAAAAGAGTGTCAAGTAGTTGACTTTGACGGCACTCTAGTGAAGCGTCAAAACGATGGTGGCGGTGCGGCCATCATACATCAGGACTTTTCTTAAGAAAGTCACACATGCACCAAGAATACGACGAATCACTTATTTCAGAGACAATCGATATACTTTCGTGGGCAATTATTTAATTGTGGTTAAATCAGTGTTCAAAATTGTAAGATGTGATTAATATTTGTTAATTAAAGTAAATAATTATCTTTAATACGTCCATTGCGCGATTACAAATGCATAAATAGAAATGCTAGAATGTTTAATGTAGCTATAAGTAGTACTGTAACATTATTTATTTACCATATTATAATGTCATTTTTAATAAATAATGTATTCCAATTTACGTATTATAAGCAATTTTTGAAGTATCGTCTAACTTTCTATGTTATAATAATAAATAATTTTATGTAACAAAGTATCTTTGAGATTGATATTGTGAATATTAATTGTGTATTGATTATATTGATAGCGTTTGTATGTTCTAGTTTCCGAGTTAAAAAAATAAAAAAAGAAGTTATTTAATTAATTATTTCTCGTGTAAGTGAAATTGTATTATTTTTTGAGAGAAATAAATGTATTTAACCATTAGTAGATACTTATCTAGATTTCATTGTAATTATAGAGGATAAGATGGTAAATCGTATAAGATTTCTTTTGCATTGTATAGAATCTCTGTATACCTTGCATTATATAAACTTCTCAGCCGATTATTACTATTGTAACCGAGACTTTGTAAGCTAAACCATTATTGAAAAGAGTATCCATGGAGTTTCTTGCCGGTTCTTCTCCATGAGACCCACTTTTTGGAACCGTGCAACTAGACGTTTCATAAGATAAATACAAAACTTTTGATTTTGATAAAATGTGCTCAATGAGTGTTGTGATTTTGCGTGCTCCGGAGATAGCACGCTTGTGGATGGCCGAGTGTTGTGATTCGTTAATTTAAAAGGCAAAATTGTATATTGTAATCAAATTTAGTATTAAAAATTGAAATAATTTATATTAATTATAATGAGTTTACATATTGTATCGATACTTTAAAGTGTATTTAATTCAGATGTTCAATTGTTCTTACTGTGGAAGTAATATCAGTCATTCAATTCATTTGACAGTTCACTCGTCACGTGTTCACTCACGTCATTCGTTCCTTTCATTCATTCAATATTGAGAGAGTGTCGTCTAATGTCAAGCTGTTAAGCAAAATTATTAGAAAACGGGCATTCCGTCTACAGTCGTGCTCCAGTAAAGTCCTTGTTATACTGTTCGTAATCTCGTAATGTATGATTATGTATTAACGTCTATACAAAGTGAATATCGATATTTTAAGAAATTGTACACGTGTTGGTAGTTGAATATATTCATGTCCGAGAAGTCAAATCTGTATTGAAGATGGAAATATACGTTTGGATACTGTACACTGGTGGTTTTACTATATGAGATACCATAATATTAGTTTTAAAGTGTAATACACACTAAACTTACCACACAATTTTTTTTTTCAGTAAATATGAATAAAATCGAAAGAATATTAACAAAAACCTTTATTATACCGGTACAACTCCCATAGTAAATTAACCGGTGTTCAGTCCCTGTCAGCTAGTATTAGTTTTATAATTAACTTATGGCTTGAGCAATAAATAAAAACTGGTACCTTGACAGGAATAATCGATGGTTCAGTACTCTCTTTTTCTCGTAGATAATGCTGTTTGTGTATAAAAAATATATTAATTTACATCTTAATAATATTATTCAGATTGTATTATTATTTTTGGCTGTTTGAATCACTAGACGATGTAGTGACGAGAATTGAGAAAGGTATGTTGAGGTGGTTTGGGCATGTAGAAAGGATGGATGAAAGTAGGGAAACGAAAAAGATTTATGAAACTGGTGTGAGTGGGAGAGTCGGGAGTGGTCGACCTAGGCGAACGTACCTCGATCAGATCGGGGACGTTGTGCAAAAGGGCCAGGTCAAAAGTACTCGTAACCGACGAGTGTGTATGAAAGCAGCGATGAAAGTGGAAGAAGCGAAAGTGGTATGCAAGGATCGGAGCATATGGAATTCCGTGATCTCTGCCTACCGCAATGGGAAAGAGGCGTGATATACATATATGTATGTATGTATGAATCACTATGAACTTCATGTTTCCATTCGCTACCAGATACTTTAATTAAAAAGACGCGTATTCCTTTTTCTGCCTCCGTGGCTCAGTGGTAAGCGCGATGCATTTAGCACCGGAAGTCCTAGGTTCGAATCCCAAGAAAACAAGATTAAAAAAAAATGGTTGTCAAGCAGGGCATAGAAGGCTGACCACCTACTTGCCTGTAAAGAAAAATGATCAGTGAAACAGACACAGAAATGGGTCTACTCCATGCCCCACTACGGGACTCGGGAATTCACTATATTCATTTGACAACATACCTCGGCAAAATATTTTCTTTAAAACTGCTATTTTATTGTCGAAACATACCTTGATAACTTTTTCCAAACTTGATTCATCTGTTATATTTATGTAATTCTGTTTCTGAAAGAGCAAAACTTTTCTAAAGAAAAGCAACATTTTCATTACAATGCTAAAGTGTTACTATAGAGATATAAAATCCACTGTCCTGACCAAAATTATAAGAGTAGAAAAATATGACGAAACGCTTCGAGAAAGGGTAGTTTGTCTTGTTGGGGGCACTACAGTGCCCCCAGATAAATTAAATATTTAGCTACATGACATTAAAAACTTACTTCTGTATAGGGATATTGAAAAACAAATCGTCTACCAAACTCTTTGAAAGTGCTTGGTATTTTATAATGTTTGATCTTTCCGAGTGAACCTGCTGTATTATCCATTTCTGCCTTAAGTTCTTCCTTCTAAAGTATAACATATGATTGAATATAACATTATTATCAACTAACTATATAAAATATCACCTTAAATATTATATCCTACTAGCAACACGCACGGCTTCGCACGGGTGCAATGTAGATGTACTAAACACTAGTGTAAAAAACACAATACTAAACATGTTACTCGCTGATAGTATAGCTTTCTATTGGTGAAAGATTTTTTTTATATCGGTTCAGTAGATCCGGAGATTACCCCCTACAACCAAATAATAGTTTGAGGCTGTTCATTCGATATAAAAACGTATGGGTGACATTTTATCCTAGGCAATTACTTCCAAAAATCAAATTTCTACAAACTTACCACCCTTTCTTCAAATGGTATTCGTTCCTTTGAATTAATCTCTTCTCCATCTTCATTTAACTATAAAATTGAGCAATCTTTAAAATATTTAATAAAAAATACAATAATATATTGACTAATATGATATTTTTTAATTTTGAACTTATTGAATTAATTATTAAGCTTACGCAAAAACTAAACTTGTGAGAAAGTATGGAGATTAATACAACAACGTTGACTATGATTTTCTTCATTCTGTGACTTTAAAAGAAAATGCATTTATTCGTTATCAGTAACAGTTAAGCATTATAATATCTTCCATTTTACGATAAACCGCCGAGCACAATTAATTACTGTACATAAATTGAGTCTGGAAGCAAAATATTAGTAGGTATACCTACTTATTACGAAGAAAAAATTTTAAGGTCAAGATAAAGCGTGACGTCACCCATAACATATTTTCAACACCGATTTCTATATCAATCACTAGCTGAATTTCGTAAAATCCGTTCTTAGCTGACCTCTACTCGGCGAAAGGAATATTCCTACCATATTTCAAGTCGCTACGCCGTATGGTTCCAGAGATATCGTGATGAGTGACTATATAGGTGGAAATCTCTTTTATATATATAGATTAGCGGGGCATGTTGGCTTCGCACGGGTACTATGTAGATGTACTACAATACGATACACAAAAAAATGTAGCTTTCTATTGGTGATAGAATTTTTAAAATCGAATAGGTAGTTTTTGAGCGATACGCTATTAATCTAAAAATAATACTTATTTATCCTATCCTACTTTCTGCTATCCTATCCTACTAATCCTACTTATATTATAAATGCGAAAGTTTGAGAGGATGGATGTTTTTTACTCTTTCACGCCAAAACTACCAAACGGATTTTGATGAAACTTTATAGTTATATAGCTTATACATCAGAATAATATATGGGCTACATTTTGTAAAGACTGTGTAATTTGGCCATAATATTATGATAAGTATGTATAAGTAGGTCGGAAAAAATCCTGCCCTCTGAGAGCTGGCTTGACGTGCCCTGCCTAAACTGTTGAAGTTATAAGAAGATAAAGTCACGATACTTTACGATGATTGTTTGTCTTAAACAGTTCTAAATAAAAGTCCAGGACAGCATAACTACTTTTATATGGAAGATTATATCCCAAATTATGAGCCATAAATATTAAATACCTTTAAATTGGATACTTTTTTACAACGCACATTTTAGATTATTTAGCAAATTCTTATCAAAATTGATACGTTTGTCGCTTTGAATATTTAATGCAGATAAACTTTGTCTTTGTCTAAGTAATTTGGACGAATAGTATAAAATTCAACACGATAAGATTGACTTGAGTGGAGTGTATTTAAGAGGATAAGCACATAAGCTACCCGTAGTACTTATTCTACGCAGACGAAGCTAGTTATTCGTAAAAAAGTTCCTATATCTTTATTTTATTATAAAAAAAAATCAATTAATTATTATTATGATAATATTTAATTCATGAATTATGAGGGAAATATTAAAAAAAAAACCGCTTACTAAATTAAAAGACCTGTATACAGTAACCTAATACATACCTGTGTAGAATTAAAAACTGTGTTGTCATTTGTCAATTTCATCATGACTTTGACTGATGATAATGTCAAAAGTTCGAGAATAATTATTGAAAATAATTGCAATTGAAATAGAAAGAACATAGAACAATGTGTTTTATTTATTTATTATTCTAATAAGTCCATTCGTTGTTATTGAACAAAAAATGTATATTATGAGCCGTGTGGTCGCAATAGGTCAATTAAATAAGATGTGTATCCTTTAGTGCTGTTTCGTGTTGTGAAAAGAAGAAAAAATGTTTGGGAGGCCTAGATGCAGAGAATGGACGCCTTTAACTACTCAGCAGCTTCGATTAAGAAGTTTAATACAGGTAAATATGTTGCAAAGTAATTCTACCATTTTCTATAAATTCCGCTGACTCAAGTGATAATTTACCAACAAACGCCTACACATAGGTGACGTATAAAAGGATATACATTATCACGTTTTAAAAACTTGATAGCAATATCAATATTCATTGTTATTGTTGATTTGGCGTAATAGCAATTGAAGAAACAGGATATTATATCTTCATGATGCAGTGGCTATCTATATGGTTGTACTGCAACTTTTAAATCATAAAATTTAGAGATATATTTAGTCCCAGAAAAAAAACAGCCTGTGACATAGACATATAAAAAAAATAGTTTATATATAAGAAAAATAGACAAAGACCTATAATTATAGGTCTTTCTGTATTTATTTGTCATAAGTAACACAAATCATTCTCAAATTTTATACTTAGGATCTAATTTAGTCATCAAAAAATGGGGTTTTGTTTAGATTATTTCTAAGTCATTTATCACTTTTCTCTGCTAGCATGTATAAATTAATATAACAATTTGTGATCAAGTAAGTATTCATGTTAATATGATATTGCTATACAATATGTCTTCTACTTTTGCCTATGTGAGACATACGTATCTCGTAAAATATGCTTGAACATTATTACTTTAGTATATTTACAGTGTCACATTACTACATTATAAATTAAAACTGCCTTTGGGATTTACAATAACTAATATTTTTTTATAAGAAACATATATTCTAGTTATATACATTTCACAGATTGAGTCATTTGAGTATGTAATCAGCCCTGTCCGAAAAAAAAAATCTATCACACATACAGCCACAAAGCTCAAACATTCTTATGTAATATATAGTATAAGGATTTCAGGAGTATTCCGGCTGTAGCTTAACCTCATGATAACTATGTCACTAACATCTCATGAATTATTGTTTGTCCTGAAGCTAGGATATATTATTGTCAATAATAAAGCTTTACTTTGACTTATGTGTAACTCATTGGGCCATCAACATCTCAATATGTCAAAAATAAAAATAAATAATTGACACAATCGCTTGGAAGTTTCAAAAGTCTAAGAGATTATTCTTATGGTGACACTGGGCCGAACGTGTTAATTTGAATGCCAATTATTAAATCTTTATGTATACTTTATGTCTTCTTAATAAAATAAAAATGTCATAATATGTTAAAATTGTTTAGTCTGATAAATTGGCTATTAATAATTTAATTAGCTATCAAAACCATTGACACAATAATACTAGTTAATTATCCTCTAGGTCAGGACAAAGCTATTCTAATTTCAGTCAGAGACACAATACATAGGTTATTAGGTTATTATAACTGGTAATTCCCCAAATGTGATAAGTTTGAATATATTTAATATTTATACATATAGAAAATATAGTAGGGTTTGCATAAATAAATTGCAAGAATGCATATGTCTCTATGTTTTCACTTGTATTAGAATAAATCTATACTAATATTATAAAGTGGAGTGATTTGTTTGTTTGTTATGCTTTCACTCAAAAACTACTCTTAATAATGATTTCGCGAATATAAGTACATTATCAGCGTATAACATAGGTTATTTTTTTCTTTTTAGTACATCTACATTGCACCCTTGTATATATGTACACTTTCATTAATTGTTATTTCATTTCACTTTCAGATAGTTGGCTACAATATACGCCCACCAGAGTGGTGTACACATCAATGCAGTTACTATTTAACTCTACATCATACGACTATGTCAGCACCGTTCTACACTAGCGAGAGAATTTCGTCCCCTCATCCTAAGTGGAAAGAGATTGACTCAGGTATGCTTTTCCCTAATATATAATTTTTCAAAGTGGGCGATAGCCTTCATGTGACCGCAGGGGTGCTATCAAATGGATTGAAAATGTTGAGAATCACTAGCAACTTTAACACTATTTGACATGCTCGTTGGCGCGTTTGGTAAAACATCTACTTTACACTTGGATGGATTACGGGTTCGAATCCTACTGAGACGACATGTTTATAATTTTCTATAAACATGTCGTAGCCACGTCTGGTCACTTCTGGCATTAAACGGGTGACAGGAATCCCGACCGGGTATCGAACCACCGTTCGTAGATGGGAAAACCCTGCGGCCTCAGTCTACAGATTTCGGAATGCTCGAAGTAAAAAGTAGATCGACAGCGCATCGTTGACCATGACTGGGGTATCACCTTCCATCATGTGAACCTCATGCTCATCTGTCGATATCTAACATAAAAAAAAACTACATAATATATGTTTTTTTGTGTAATATAATAGTTCAACTCAAAATGTAGTTGATTGATGTATTGTGAGTCACTCGGTTGATAAGTCTCGTTGAATGTGGGTCAGACGTTAACAGTATTAAGGGTATCGCTGAATAGTATAAATCAAAGTCATTATCCACGTGCGTAGTGCGTAAGAATATAGTGGACAGCAAATACATTCTACGCAACTACGCAATGAATATGGATACTGTTTTAATTATTGTGAAGAAGATTTATATTATTATTACTTTAATTATTTGAAATTTTATACAAATAACAGATTGACAATACTAATACTTTCTCGCGAGTCGTTCGTTCTACTAAAGAACATAGATTTTCATAGAAACACAGGCCCATACAAACTTTTGGGACAGAAAATATAGTTCTGCTTTTGACCTGTAGAGCGCGCGGCAATGTATCGGTGTAACACACACATCTAAGCAGTCCGCTGACTCTTAACCCTCGCGTTGACTCGCTTGCTCTTACGAACGAACGGCAATAACGCTCTCTCGCAGTCTAAGACATCGGATCCGAAGCAGCCCGAGCATTGCCAAACGTGTGATAGCGAGCGAGAACGCACCATTACCCCAAGCACATAAAAGCGACGGGCTCGTTGGCGCGTTCGGTAGAACACCTGCCGTGCGCATCGATGGGTCGTGGGTTCCAATCCCACCGGGAGCACATGCTTATAATTTTCTGTAAGCATGTTTTCCCCACGTCTGGTAACTTCGGGCATTGATCGGGTGGGAGGAATATCTAAATTCCGACCGGGTAAAGAACCACCGTTCATAGATCGAAAAACCGCGAAGTGCATATTGCGCGTTTCGGTTTCAGTCTATGGATTTCCGAAGTAAAAATTAGGTCGACAGCGCATCATTGACTGATGTTCTGTGGCTGAGGTATCACCTACCATCAAGTGAACCTCATGCTCGTCTGTCGATATCTGACATAAAAAAAAAAGCGGCTGGGTGTGAGAGAGTGCGCGCTATGACTCCAGCGTTAGAGTGTGCGTTCACACGGATACTAGCAGCACCGCGGTGGCTGGGATTAGAACTACTCTTACCCCAAAGAAACCGTGCCAAGCGCGCCTATAAAGCCTGTGCTTTTATATAAATCTATGTTCTTTGGTACTAGTTTGATATCAAAAGTGTAATTTAACAGCGTTTGAAAGGCTAGACAAAGTTTATAAAGACATAGCAATATTCAAAGATTTTATAATTCTCATGGCCTGTTTATTCAAATGGAATGACAAAGTAGTTAAGGCCTTTTTTATTAATTCTTCATTATTAAACGTATCTCATTTAATTGAAAATTGACTGGTTATTTGCCGATAATAAAGAAATATGTACCTTGTAATAAAATAATTTATTTTTATTGTTTATATGTACTTGCAAAGGTTAAACATTATTATCGTTTATGCATACAGACGAAGAATAGAATGAAATGTTTGTAAATACTTATATGTTATCTATTTAATACATTTCTTTCAATTGTTACGAAATCAAAACATCGTAGGCAAATTATGAACGATATGCGAGATTTTCATAGCAATTTTCTACCTTACTCTGTGGAACCAGTTGTCGCTAGCGGTACTTTCTCCCTTACTCTGTGGAACCAGTTGTCGAACCAGATGTCTATGGGTGCTGGTAATCACTTACCATAAGGTGAGCCGATAGTCCGTCTGCCATTCCATAATAAACTGCACCAAGGATTCTGTATTAACTTTTAGTTAAGTAAAGATTTTCCTATTAAAAAAACTGCTAAACGGTTTTCGGATTATTTCCTATACTTGTGCTACATCGCATTACTTCATGACATATTTAATGATTCTATCTCAATGGGTACCTTTAGGTTTTTATTCTCTTGCGAGTGTCAAACTATGAGACAGAAACAGAGTATAAAAGACCCTACCTTTGATTGGGTCGACTAGCGATTAATTCCAACTTTTTACCTGCACGCGTTCCTGAGAAAAAGGGTCTTGACAGACAGGCGGAAAACGAAGTGATTAAAAAAAGGGGGTTACAGGTCAAACATGACATCTGTTATACCTGTTACTGCAGTTACTCAATAATAACATATGTAAATATCTGCTATTAAATAACAGTCTATTATTTAGATACTAAAGGAATTACAGATAATAAGACTTGTGACTTTTCAACATGATTTCCTTCCTGTAAAGTCCAATATTTTTGAAGTTTTTGTATAATAAATACTAGGTGCATCTCGTCTTAGCACGCGACAATCATAGATGTTTAAGTGAAATAGGTAACAATCACAGTTGTTCTGTTACTAGTATTTGTTGAACAGTTGTTATTTAATATTGCATGATATTTTCAATGACAGTTATATCACAACCGCAGGAACAACTGTTATCTGTTATTTTTGAATACCTGTGATTTATATCTGTTACGATAAATACGCCTCACTCCTAGAAGTGATCCTATAAGGGTTCCGCTTTTGGTACGGAGTAAAAAGTACGCGCATCATCAAACTATTGTTGATCACATGTTTGTCTTTTTCAGAAATCACTCAACGCATGTCATCAACGAATGTTGTCATACGAATTTGGTGTCATATCCTCTCACCTCCTTGCAAGGACGGCGAGGAAATATGCGATCACATCCAAGAAACAGTGATTCAGACGTGGGGCGTCTATTTCAGTGGTCTCAGATATATCGGCGCCAATTTAGCTTTAAATTTTAATTCGGATTGTTTTAAAAGCAACACGCTCGTGTTTCAAATGCAAGGAGGTTATTTTTGTTCGTATAGAAGTCTCAAATTAGATATAATACCTCCGGAAAATGAAATCGAACACAGCTCGCTCTCTTCCGACTCTTCAGATCGTACGCTATCCAGGATTGATAGAAATCAGAAATTGGTGAAAGATATTCGATCTTTGTCACCTGGGAATTTGAAGAGGTCGGATAAAGAGTACTCGAAGAGTCATAGTCCAGTCGATAAAGGGTTTAAACAGAACTTTCCAACGTTAAGGGCGTCGTCAAGTTTAAATATAGGTAGACATCGTGAGGGAAGCGCTGAAAGGAAAAATGAGCCAAGTCAGGTGTACGAGCATTCGCCGGATTTAGTTACAGAATTTAGAACCAGTGATCTTGACTGTGATATAAACGAGATGTCTAGTAAAATTGATTTGAGTGAAACGGCTGAAAGTTATGATTTGCGAAACGAAACGGACGGTGTGCCCAAATATCGTTATTTAGCGTTAAATTTCCTCAAATCGGAGATTAGGCCGAGTTATAACTCGACCAAATTGCAGAACCTCCACTTGCTGCAATACGCGATCAAGAAACGCCAAGAGGCAGTGCAGGAAATAAAAGAAAGGATATATAAGAAGTCCGCTTTCTCAGACACGATATTGCAGCCAGATTTCGATGGAAAATTAAAGATTAGAAGTAAATCCCAAAGACAATTGTTTTCGCTAGACGAGGATTTGCAGAAGGGAAAGTGTTCGTCACAAAGTGAAACTAAGAATGGGAAGATCAAAGAAGACAGAACGCCTGTGTCGAATGGACCAAGACTGACTTTGAAATTGAATGATTTGCTTTCATATAAAGTAAGTAGTAGATTTTTTTTAATTACGGATCCTTTAAAGCGGTTCTTTGATTTTCAGTCTGGGTGAAAGTCATAATTAATGATCTCAAAGGAGTATAATCAAGTAATCGTTCGATTCGAATTGAATTTCGAAAATAGTTACGGCCTTATTTAAACGTATTAAAGCTTGAATGATATGATTAAAGTATGTTTTGTTTCTTTCGTTCTGTAGTCTTTTTATATTTGATAGAGCGAGACAAAACATATTTTTACTATACCGCGTTTCTGAATGAGTATAACTAACCCCTGTTAATTATTTAGTCTAGTCTTTTTTATAAAAATAACTAGAAACTACTGAAACAGTTTATTTTTTCCCATGATATATTATATTCTTGTAACTCCCAACGGTTTAGGCAGCGCACGCCAAGAAAGACCTCAGAAGGCAGGAATTTTTCCGAGTTACACTTATCGTTATATTATGGCCAATATACAAAAACTGTTTATAAATTGTAGCCTATGTGTTATTCTGATATATAAGCTATTCCTGTAAAGTTTCATCAAAATCTGTTCGGTAGTTTTTGCGTGAAAGAGTAACAAACATCCATCCATCCATCCATTCTCACAAACTTTCGCATTTATAATATTAGTAAGATAGTAAGATAAGATGCAATCGACTCAAAACTCAGGAATGTTGTCTTTTTCAGACTAAACCCTCTCCCTTCCAAAGAGCAGAGCATGTTAGATTAACGAAACAATTAGAAATACTACACTTCAAACGACTGATATTGTCTGACGAGAGAGATAGCAAATTAGCCAATATAAGAAGACTGAAAGAGAGGCATGCAAAGTTGTTTGAAGAGAATCAGGATGTCGGTAAGTTTTGGTTTTTTAAAAAAAAAAAAGGTATGAATTATGTTACGGGCAGGTTACAACAAAGCCGATGAAATTGTCTATGAAAAAATACATATACATTCCAATTCATGGTGATCAGTTAAAACTTAAAAGCCATTGGAGTTACTATATACAAACATATTTTTTATATTATATCGAAGGCTATTTTTTTTGGCAATTTTTTGTTTTCTTAGTATATTCGATCTTTTGCTGCGACAAACTTTTTGTTGCACTTTTTTTTCGGTTATTCCGCTTTAAATTACTTTAACGGTAAAGTTAACGCTAATGCTGTTAGCCATCGATTCACATACATACTAATTGGTTCATGGTGATTGGTCAAAAGCTAACGGAATTTACGATTTGTTTTATTCAAACGCCTTTTTTAACTTCGGGTTGGGCAGCTAGTATTTATTATACTAACAGCCCGAAGAAAATGAGACCAAATCAAATATTTGTCAACAAAAAAAAAGTGGATAGGCACACCCTAATCCATTTCTCATATCTACCAAATATACATAAAAAAATTCATAAAAATCGGTTGGGGCGTTTCGGAGGACTGCTAGCACAAACGCCGTGACAAGATTTTTATAGATCATTGGTTCAAAGGTAATAGTATGTATAGAAGTATAGATGTACACTTAGTGAGTTTTCCTTTTAAACCGACGATAATCGTGAAAGGGTGCTACTTGTGGTGACAGGTCGGACTTGAATTGTGTATGCGGTGATGTTAGTTATTTCGACTATGTATTTGCGTGTTGTTCCCACGAGAATGTAAGTGCGTGCTCCTATTTCACCATGCCTACTGCTGATAGAGGACAAATCTTTGTTTTTTATTTTTTTCTCGCTTATATTTTTATTATTATAGTTAATTACTTAAAGATGTCACGTGGAACATGGTGTAATGGTTGCAGCTCCTTACAAATATTTTGTAAAACAAAAACTTGGCGATTAAAAAGAGTGGCGGCGAGTTTCTTGCCAGTTCTTCTCGTCCGCTCTACGCCCTTGATTTGAGAACTGGCAGTAAATGTAAAATTAGAAGCATTTAATATGTTTTTTTATTGACGTTCATAAGTGTACATTGTCCTACATGAATAAATCATTTTTGAATTTCATACATAGATATAATAAATATGTAGCGTATATGCGTGAAGGGCGCCAAGAAAAAGGTCCAGCTTGTTTTGTATTAAATTGCGTATATTATAAATTAACTTTACAATTAGTTTCGTTTTCGTATAACGTATATTACAGGAGTATAATGCGAATATGACCGTTAGTTTTCGTATAACGTTTTGTGCAGTGTAAATGACACTTGCTGTCATGTATGAATCGAAATTGTCATTGTCAATTATGGCCGCGACATGCCCCCGGCCTTGAAATCGCCTCGTTGATTTCAAAATGTTGTAGTCTCGTTCAGGTCAACCAGGAAGATCTTGATGATGCTTGAAGATGTGCGAAGATCTTTTATGCTAGATACGCCGTCATCGTCCGGAACAATGCTGATGATACGCCCAGCAGTACTTCAGAGAAGGGAGATCGTCGTCCTTGATAACAACCAGTGTGTTGAGATCAAATGTATCGCAGTTTTCCCTCCACGTTGCTCCTTTTTTATAGTTCTGAAACGTATTTTGCGTCGATCGGGATCAGAAGTGATGACGGATCTGCTCCACTGCTACTGTTTTAAGACATCGTTTAATAGGGTCGTCGTTTGTCTCACATGCCTTGATATACGTATTAGCGCAGTAAGTATACGACCAACAAAATGTACAGGAGTCAGGGGAAGGTATGGTTCGGTTAAAAAGGGGGACATAGGAATGGAATGGAAGGAATAGTGAGTCTTTCCGAAGACACGCAGCAAGTGATACTTGCAAGCCTCCACTCCAGCCTCGCACAACCCGTCGCAATGAGTAGCGTGAATAAAATCAATGAAATTGAATCGTATCGTATACGCGTTTAATAATAATATAAGGACAACTACTTGAATACCGTAAAATTCGTTCATAGCGCCCACGAAATTATTTTCTAAATTGGAAAATATTTTATATGTTTACCGTGTCGTAACGTATATCATTTGTATGTATGTCCCAGTAGATAAGTCACTTACAAGCTCTAAGTGAATATAACGTGCAACGAAACAAATACATAAGCGTTCGTATGATTTATCGTTTAAAACCTCTGCCTTTGCGGTTAAGATGAGCAGTGGTTTAGTCGAACAGAGAAGTGTAAAAAATTTGAGCGTTCCTTCGATAACTTATCTATAATAGGACGAATCGTTTATGCTTATATGCTAGAAACGTATCACATGCGTTTAGAAGAAAAAAGATCGTATGTATTCATTCGTCGTGAATTCGTTTGAATACTCAAACTTAACATTACGTATATAAAATAATAATTAAATAAATAAATGAATAAATTTAATTTCGAAAACTAGATTATATTTGGCGATTATTGTTTAAAAAACGTATGTGTAAGTACGTGTGAGACGATTAAAGAAAAACTACTTGATGTAAAATTTTATTAACCTACCAAAAAATGAAAATTAAAACGAATTAGACTTCACCTCGGGTGAATTATTTTGCGTAATATTTTTATTATAACTTACGTCGTTTATAATCTATACATATAATAAAAGAGTAGGATCGAAATTACGCTTCACTAAATATTTTTACCAGAAATTAAAAGGGGTGATAAAAGAAGGGTAGCAGAATGCATAAATGCAATTTTTAAGATTCTTGTCTGTCTGTCTGTCTGTCTGTCCGTCTGTCTGTCTGTCTGTCTGTTTGTTCACGCTAATCTCCGAAGATACTGAACGGATTTTCATGCAATTTACACAAATATATTAAGTAAAGCCCGGGGCAACATATAGGCTTTGTTTCATCGAAATCGGTTCTCAGAAAGAAAAGTTATCATCATTTAAAAATAATTTTAAAGGCACCATATCACCAAATTGCAATGCAAACTGACTCGCGTTGAATTTTTTCGAATTGTCAGATGTCAATCACAGTTTGATATGTAAATGAAATACTTTGATTATTTCGCCATTTCCGATATGTAATCGTAGAATAGTGGATATGCAGGCCCATTGCGTAACTTCAGATGCGAGTTCGAATCTGAAGTTGAACGGAAATATTTTTTTTTGTATTTATTTATTTATTTTTTTAAAGAACTATATTATAACAATAGAAAATGTATTATTGAAATATTATATGAAAAAGTATTTCTTATGAGATCGTTTATTTCACCTTTTCATCCATCCTTTCTCTACAGAATTACGATTATTCGACATTGCTTTTATTGCTTCTTAAGGACTGTCTTCGTATCTTAGAGGTTTCCGCATTAAGCACCGGAAACCCGAGTAGGAATCCCGGGAAATGGGAATTTAAAAAAAAATTCTCAAAATGAAAATGATCAATTAAATGAAATAAATATCGAGGTGGATATGTGGTATCTTCACCACTAATAAAATTTATAAAAAAAATAAGTAATTTTCTTTAAAGTCAGGTGAATTTTTTCTACAATGGTATTTTTATTGAATTTCAAATCATACTTCGAACCCCAATCTCAACCACCATTAAACGTGTCGATAATATGATGCAAAAGCAACCGTCAATGACTAATTTGATAGCTCTTTACCAAAAGTAATTACCAAGTACAGAGTATGGAGGATATGTCATTTGAAGAAAGCTTGCTCAAAAACTAAGCTTAAAGTGAACCCCACGCGAACGAAGTCGCGGGCATCAGCTAGTACACGATAAGAATCGAACCCGGGTTACGGGACTATCCACATTGCACGAACATACACTCATGCGCCATAAGCAGAATGAATACATGACTTCACATTGCTTATGATTGTTATAATATATGTTGCGGTATGCGTATAAGTGGCAAGTATAGATAAGCCTGCAGTAACAAACCGGTTCCTAGTCGCGATGTCGTTATGCGAAACGGATCATCACTATTTACATTAAATATTATTCGTAACATGATATAGTGCGTTTATTAATTTAATTTATTATAAATGCGTATTAATAAACAAATTCTCTATACGAATCCTTATAGGAAGGATTCCGTTTAAAATGCCCCTTTGGTCTTCGTTCCGTTTGTGAATATGTTTTATGATTATTTTTATTATTTGCGAATATGGATGAAAAATTACAAGATATCGTATCCTGTGATAATTGCGTGTTCGTTTTATGTATGATAGGACCGGACACAATCCAGCCTAGCTTCGTATTTTGAAGATAAGGTCCGTTCGATAGGCGCATCTTACCTTCAAGTATAACATCCCAAAAATGATCTGACCCTATTAACATATCGATAGGTTGACATTCATTAAATATAGGATCTGCTAAATTAATGTGCATAGGTATACTAAATTTATTTTTAGGAATATTAAAAGCAGGTAAATTTGAAGTGATTTGTGGCAGCACTAAACATGAAATGCGCATGGAAAATGGACCACAAATCGATTTAATATCTAAGTCACAATTTCGCGTGCTATTTGTGACGATATTACCAACCCCGTTTATTTGTAAAGTGGACTGTATATTTTAAGTTGCAATTTATCGCATAAAGACTGCGTAATAAAACTGCGTTCACTTCCGCTATCTAATATTGCACGAATTTTATGAAATGAACCAGCCCGGTCAGCTAATTCAACTATAGCAGTTGATAAGTAAACGTATTGCTTAGGCGAGTGCATGTGTAACGTATGTATAGGTTCGTATAGATGCGCGTCACAGTTTACCTGAGTGGCCCGAGCGTCCTGCGTAGGCGCACTGCGAGCCTCCCTTTCACTTACCGACGCACAGTGTGAAATAAGACCTCAAAAACGGACGTCCTTTTTTTTATTCGATTTTCGTGTAGATTTTACTGAAATACATACTTCAGTAAAAATCCCGCATTTTTATCTTTATTATTCACTGAGAAAAATAAGTTCAAAAAATGGGTAAATTTATGACTCCCAAACAAAAAAATATCGATTAAAAGAAATATATCAACTTTTAAAATTATCATAGATGTTGTAATATATCTATACAAAAAGCCGCATAATTTGATATATTTGGTTTAATTCTACGACATCGCGAGGCCGAGTAATCGGCTTTTTTAGGATTTTGTTTTTTATTTTTTTTCTCTAATACCCCATCGTAGTAGCAGCTGATATTTTACGTCGTAATAGAAGAACATCTAATCTATACGTAAAAAAAAAACTAGCGCGCAATTCCATGGGGTATAGCTATAATTGCGTTTTTACTATTTACACATAAATTACCCTACTAGGGTTGTGAGTTTGCAAATAAATATTATAAAAAATTACTTTACAATTGGTGAAAATAAATTGATGGCATCCGTGGCGTAGTGGTGAGGAGAATGCCGTAGGTTCCGAGTTCGAGTCCCAGAAGGGACATTGTCTTTGTAATAAGCACGGTTATTTGAACTTCGATCATGGAATTTTTATCAGTATAAATGTTACAGGCAATGTCCGAACATGATGGTTAGTCTTAAGATTAGGCAACAAAATGTGGCCTTAACAACAATAACTAAGTCGACAAGTAACAACGTCAGATTTATTTGATATAGGGTTCTGAGAACGTTTGACCCTTTGATTTTAGTAATAAGGCTACGAGAAAGGCAAAAGAAACTGCGTAAATTACCTCTTCTGCATGTAGTATGAAAATCGACGGTCATGCCTGATTTACCCGAACCTTCAACATCACATGAAAGTTGTGAGTCGACTGATGATGCCGTGAATCAGGTTTTATCAGAGTAATGGCTTAAATGAGGATGATACAGTATTTATATAAAAATATATAAAAAAAAGTATTTTTCTATGCAAGTGAAATTGAAGAATAATAAATAAGAATTGCAATGTTTGAAATTATTTAATCAGGCGTTATCAATTTTTACCACATTTACTCCTTTTCGAGTGACAGCCCTGACTAAAAAATTAAAAGTCCTATAAAATCAATACCCCATGGAATTGCGCGCTAGTTTTTTTTTTACGTATAGATTAGATGTTCTTCTATTACGACGTAAAATATCAGCTGCTACTACGACGGGGTATTAGAGAAAAAAAATGAAAACCAAAATCCTAAAAAAGTCGATTACTCAGGCTCGCGATGTCGTAGAATTAAACCAAATATATCAAATTATGCGGCTTTTTGTATAGATATATTAAAATATATATGATAATTTTAAAAGTTGATATATTTCTTTTAATCGATATTTTTTTGTTTGGGAGTCATAAATTTACCCATTTTTTGAACTTATTTTTCTCAGTGAATAATTAAGATAAAAATGCGGGATTTTTACAGAAGTATGTATTTCAGTAAAACCTATACGAAAATCGAATAAAAAAAAGGACGTCCGTTTTTGAGGTCTTATTTCACACTGTGCGACGGCAGTGACACGGTGCGGATGTCATCGTTATTGTGAATTAATGTATTATGTTTATTATCACATTTTCTGCAGGGACCGTATCGACATTCGTTTAGTGGATGATATGAATGTAAACAGTTCTCACATAAGTTCTTATCCTGTATAAATTTAAGCTTGCTGTGTAGATCTAAGTTTAAGAATTGTGGACAAGAATATAGTGCGTGATTAGCGTTACAAAGTATGCATGTTTTAGTGCGCGAATTGATTGTGTTATGCTGTCGAGGTGTAGAATATTTACTGTTTACAATGTTGCAGTGTATCTTTGAGTGCGTTTGAATGTTAGCGGATGAACGTCTGTGATCGAATGGATGCGTTTTAGTAGGTTTTGAATGAGATACTGACAATGTTTCTAAAATATCTGATTTATCCCTGAGAAATTTAATTAAATCGTTTAAGGTTATTTTAACTGATTGCTCATTAGAAGATAATAAAGTATTTTTATACTGTTCCCACTCTCGTTCCGTGGTGGAATCTAGTTTCGAAACTACTAAATAAACGATTATTGTATCCCAATACTCAGTAGGTTCACCTAGTAATTTCAATGCGCGTATATTTTTTAATATGATATCTATAAGATTTCGGTAAGTAGCTGACGATTCTTTGTTTACCGAAGGAATGCTAAATAGGGATTTAACATGATTATGTATTAAAAGTCTGCTATTATTATACCTGTTTAGTAATAGTTCCCAGGCTATGCTATAGTTATGCGCTGAAAATTCGACTGAGTCTATTACTAATGCTGCACTACCCTTTAGGGACGATTTCAAATAATGGAATTTCTGTATATAAGATATTTTATTAGAATTGTGAACTAAAGCTAGGTACGTATCTCGAAATTCCAACCACTGCTCATAGTTCCCACTAAAGGTAGGAAGTGAAATTGTTGGTAATTTAATGGCATCGTTTGAACACTGATTAGAACTGGAAGTGCTCTCATCACCGCTGATCATACATTCAGCATGAGACAGTGCACTGTAGTAGCACTCCTCAAACTGATCACGAATTTGGAATTGACCTTCGAGGTCTGTTTCGGAAACATTTTCCTCTAAATGCGATTGAATAACGTTAAATTCAGAAAATAATTCCGTGGCGCTTCTAATTCTTAATTTTAAATCTATCGTGGATTGCAATGATTTTCGAATATCATCTATAGAATTCAAGTAGTTGCTGAAACGGGTTAAACGGCCTTTGATAATACCTCGTTTCTTTGTTAATTCGCGAATCAATTGATTAACATCATCATCATCGTTTATTTTAAGCAAAGGCGATTTCGAACGCTCACTCATTTTGACAAAACTATGCTAAAGGATAAAGCTAAGGTATTGCGATTACGGATTGACTAGGAATAAACGGAAGGGAACGGAATAGGTATGGATAGCTGGTCGTACCTTATTCTTTTGCGCAGACGTCTTTTTCTTTGTTCTTTGATTTCGGTTGATGGTTCAAAATTCGTGAATCCGGCTGAAGGTCCAAAATATGTAGCGTATATGCGTGAAGGGCGCCAAGAAAAAGGTCCAGCTTGTTTTGTATTAAATTGCGTATATTATAAATTAACTTTACAATTAGTTTCGTTTTCGTATAACGTATATTACAGGAGTATAATGCGAATATGACCGTTAGTTTTCGTATAACGTTTTGTGCAGTGTAAATGACACTTGCTGTCATGTATGAATCGAAATTGTCATTGTCAATTATGGCCGCGACAGAAGGATTAGCTCAGAAGATAGGAAAACAACAGTTGATTTTCACAATAATTCCAGATTTATTTTCTTCCATTAGTAAATTATACAACGTGTTATCTTTGCAACGGTCTCAATATGAATGCCCCATAGAATACAGAATACAGAATAAGTCGTCTATGCTTTCCTCCCTCCACTCGTCTATGCGCAATGCATAGATAAACAATTCCATAAACATCATCGTAGTCATAAGTTATCTGTGGTTTCCCTTCTCAATCATTCAGTTTATATTTAGTCTGTGTTAAAAGTATAATAGGCGACATCTATGCATTAAAAAGGGAAACAACAGTTACACAATAACAATATGAAGACAGAGTATTTATGAATCTTACAATAATAAATTTCGTTTTTTTAAATTAAAAGTGATAACTCCAGGATCCGAACTAATGACCAGCTACCACACGCTGTCGCGTCGCAACGAGTCGCTCAAAGAGTTGCGCGACTCTTGCGCAGCGCTGCGCGAGCTCGCGGCGCGCAGCCACGCCGCGTTGAGCAACTGTCGCAGCGACATGTTGCTGCACTTGCAGAAGATATTCTATATACAACAGGTAATGTATCTCGCCTTTTTATTGAAGACTAGTGGACCCCGCAGACGTTGTTCTGCCACAATTTTGGCTTCGAAATTATATAATTAAATTGACTCTAGAAAACGTTTGTATGGGAAATAGAAAAGGGCTGTTTTTAGGATTTTCCCGGAAATTATTCTATTTTTTCTCGCCTATTAAACCTTCCCTAGACCTCCACGAACATTTCAAGACTAAGATAAGATAAATCCGTTCAGCCGTTCTCGAGTTTTAGTGAGACTAACGAACAGCAATTCATGTTTATATATATAGACTAGCCTATGTTACTCGCTGATAATGTAGCTTTCTATTGGTGAAAGAATTTTCAAAATCGGTCCAGTATTTTTTGAGTTTATTCGTAACATACAAAAAATTCAAAAACACAAATCCTACTTTCTTCAGAAAGACGCAACAACCTGGACCATAATCGACGTTCCGCTTCCGATATGCGGTGACGACACCCGGGCATCGAACCCCGTGACTGATAGTGTGGCCGCCGGGTTCGTGGCTCAAGCCACTGTGCTCACCGCCGCTATACTGAACCAACCGCTGCGGTACAAGCTAACACTGTTGGGTTCCGCTAGTAAGATATTGGATATCACATCGGATTTGCCTGATCCTAAGTGAGTATGAGACTTTATGCAGTCAATTTTGGCTTATTGTTAGTAGGAGAGTTTATACAGTTAAATATGTCTTATTGTGAGTAAGTGGGGAGAGTTTATACAGTAAAATATGTCTTATTGTAAGTGAGTAGGAGTGTTTATATAGTAAAATATATCTTATTGTAAGTAGGAGAGTTTATACAGTAAAATATGTCTTATTGTAAGTGAGTAGGAGAGTTTGTACAGTAAAATATGGCTTATTGTGAGTAGGAGAGTTTATACAGTAAAATATGGCTTATTGTGAGTAGGAGAGTTTATACAGTAAAATATGGCTTATTGTGAGTAGGAGAGTTTATTCAGTAAAATATGTCTTATTTCAAGCGAGTAGGAGAGTTTATAAAGTAAAATATGGCTTATTGTGAGTAGGAGAGATTATACAGTAAAATATGGCTTATTGTGAGTACGTGAGTTTATACAGTAAAATATGTCTTATTGTGAGTAGGAGAGATTATACAGTAAAATATGGCTTATTGTGAGTAGGTGAGTTTATACAGTAAAATACGGCTTATTGCGAGTAGGAGAGTATATACAGTAAAATATGGCTTATTGCGATTAGGAGAGTTTATTCAGTAAAATATGGCTTATTGTGAGTGTGTAGGAGAGTTTTTACAGTAATTTGGCTTAATCTTAGTGATTATGAGACGATTTAGTTTCAATTTTGGCTAATTTTATGTAAATAGGACACTTTACTATACCATTATTGTCTTATTCTAAACAATTATAATACTATACAGGTTTTGATTGCCTAAATTTTTTTGCACTTGGCCTGATATGTATGGTGGCTTGTAGCTAGGGAACACAATCCCGAGCATGTTTTTCAATCCCGGGATTACGGGATTTTTTTTGCGTAATCCCGGGATCCCGGGGCTATCCCGGGATTAGACTATATGGTTTCTAAATGGGCTCAAATGAAATAAATGTGTAATTTCTTTAAAAAAAAGTATTACTAAGAAAATAAAATAGATCAAATAATAAAAACTATACTTTTGTAAGAAATCAAAACGACATCACAAAAAAAACTATTAAGAAATTTTAAAATACATAAAATAAAATCGCAGAAATATCAAAGCATCCATTGTTTAACTTTCAAGCCTACCTTTTAGTATAAATAAAATATTATAATATGATATGAGGTGATCGGGTGATGCCGCTCTTGGCCAGTTGGGTAATAAACTAAAGAGTATCATATGGAAGTATTCCGAGATGGAACGTCCCTTCTAAGGTCTACGACAAACGTATCTAAGGGTTGTTTTTGTCGTTATTTTTACATTTATTACAATAAATGCTATTAATATAATATAGGCAAGGTTATTGTCAAGGCGCAACGGATTACGTAATGCAAAATAAACCTGTTTGTGGCAATCCCGAAAATCCCGGGATTAGCCAAGTACAGTCCCGGTATTTACGGGACCAGAAAACGGCCGGGATCCCGATGTATTCCCTACTTGTAGCCCTTCTGTGATCAGAATTGGACTTGGCATAAAACTTCACACTTCCAATTTCAATTTTAAGTAAAACGACAAAACTAATTACACCATTAAATATATTTGCCATCAATTAAAAATAAACAGCAAAATAAAGACCCAATAAGCAGTGGCGGGACCACCAAACAAGCCCAAAAGCCCCTTTTACCGACTTTAACGTAATATGTGTTTATATATAACTTACATAACTACGTAATCATAACGTATAAGTTATATTTGACTGATATAATAACGTTTAGGATATTATTTTTCTTTTTGTAGTTGCATTAATAGGGAAGCTGGGCTTTTGGGCTTGGATGGTAGACCCGCCACTGCCAATAAGCTCCTTATACTTTCAGCATACCGCTGTTCGCGCGAGGCGGCGATATGACCCTATTCCGCTATGCCATGTTCCTACTGAACAAGTGTATAGCGCAGTTACTATGGGGGAGGGGTCTGGCCGTTCACGACATGAGACCCACGCTTGCTAACTTACAACGGCTGCTAATCACACCTTGCAATTTGTGAGTATTGTAATTGTGACTTTTGTATTGGTTAATTTTGTAATTTGACGTGTAATTCATTGTGACTGTTGTAATTGTGAATTTTGTAGTTGTGACTGTTGTAACTGTATCTATTGTAATTGTGACTCTTCTAATTGTTACTATTGTAATTGTCTCTTCTGATTGTTACTGTTCTAATTGTGGCTATTGTAATAGTGACTCTTGTAATGGTTACTGTTGTAATTGTAAATTACTAGTAACTAACATTTATGTCATGTGCGTTACCTTACGTACTCTCATACAAAAATATATTTTATAATAGTCACAGTAAAATGAGTGATGGATATGCATATATCATTTTGGTTATAATTCTTCATCTTGACGGGCTCGTTGGTGATGGGTCGTGGGTTCGAATCCCACCGGGACCACGTTTATAATTTTCTGTAAGCATGTTTTCCGAACGTCTGGTAACTTCGGGCATTGATCGGGTGGGTGGAATATCGAAATTCCGACCGGGTAACGAACCACCGTTCATAGATGGAAAAACTGTAAAGTGCACTTTGCGCGTTTCGGTATTAGTCTATGAATTTCCGAATGCTCGAAATAAAAATTAGGTCGACAGCGCATCATTAACTGATGTTCTATGGCTGAGGTATCACCTACTATCAAGTGAACCTCATGCTCGTCTGTCGATATCTGATATAAAAAAGTCACTTGCTTCTTTTCATATACAATGTACTATGGTATATGAACTCCCATCATACGAATATCGGAAGAATTAGGCTTATACAGGCTGTATTTTTAGATCAGATACATCTAAATTATTCGGAACATACCGTTGGCTGGCCGACGGTGACTGTCCTAGAACTCAGTCACTAAGGAGTCTAGTTGCGTCCGACAGAGGGAAATATAGCCGACAGTTTAATAGATTCAAGGTAAGATATCTTAAGAGGGCCCAACCCGTCTTACTTTCCATACAAAAGCTCGTACGTGATTATGGCGATGTAACCAATTTTTCTTTAAAACTTTTGAACTAATAGGTATCTCGTGCACTATATCTAGGTTTCTATCGAAACAAAATCTCAAAATTTTCAGAAATAAATTCAGTATAAGCCTCCAAAAATCAGCTTTTTTGCAGAAAAAATACCTGAAGTTTAGGCGTTAATAATGTACTCATAAATTGTGAAAGTAAATATTTTGTTGTGATAGAAACCTTGCAAATATAATGGAGATTCTAAATTACAAAAAAATATTTCACAAACTTGTAAGGACTACTGAAAAACACGTATTTCCTAGAACAAGTTTTATGAAATTTCCGCACACTATTTTTCGTTCAATGTTATCGCGTTCTCACTCACTCGTTAGCGGTAGAGGTATGCGCTGCATGAAACAAAAAGCTTTTCAACCATGCTCGCATTGACGATAGACGAACCGGAAAGGGGCCCTCTTAAGATCTATCTTAAGATCTGTCTTAAGACGTTTATAGTAGTACTAGCAATGTGCCCCGGCTTTGCAATATCAGCGAATTACACAGGCTTTTGGATCTGCGAAGATCAAAAACCTGTGTATCTCGCTGATAAGCTCTCTTAAAATCGGTTCAGTAGTTTTTGAGTTTATTCATAACATACAAAAATCCAAAAATACAATAATACAAAAATTCAAAAATACAAATCTTTCCTCATAATATTAGTACAGATAATAGATCCGATCCGCCCGGCTTCGCAATATCACTTCGAAAATCCAAATAGCCTATGTTACTCGCTGATAATGTGGCTTTCTATTGGTGAAAGAATTTTTAAAATCGGTTCAGTAGATCCAGAGATTACTCCCTACAACCCTTTTTTACACCTTGGGTTACATTATTTTTAGTAGGGATCCCTAATTATTTCTGGAAATATGTTATATGTTTCTATGTTACTCGATGAAGATGTAGCTTTCTAACGTTGAAAGAATTTTTAAAATCGGTTCAGTAGTTTTTGAGTCAAATCGTAACAAACAAACAAATATTTCCTCTTTATAATATTAGTATAGATGATAAACAAGATAAGTATAAGATAAAAAATGATCTATAAGTACTGGATGGGGTGCATCGGGCTTAACATCAACGTTATGACGTCAGCTTAGCTTTTTTATGTTTGTCTTTGTTTTTTATATTTTTAGTATAAGACTATGGGTTGATATTTGAATGAATCATGTGTTATAATTTTCTGTAAACTTCCCCACGTCAGGTCACTTTCACAAATGGAAACACGGTGAAGTGCACATTGCACGTTTCGGTTTCAGTCTATGTATGTCCGAATGCTCGAAGTAAAAAGTAGGTCGACAGCGCATCATTGACTGATGTTCTGTGACTGAGGTATCACCTACCATCAAGTGAACCTCATGCTCATCTGTCGATATTAACATAAAAATATATCTAAATCTGTTTTTTTTTTTTTGTTAAATAAATATTTTTTTTTTGTTATAACGACAATATATTTACCAGGAATGCATAGACGGTCAGACACCACAAAAATCGATGAATTCCCAAAGACATAAACACTCTAGAAGCTATGGATCATGCTGTCAGGATGATCATGTGAGTTCTTTCTAGTAATTTTATGACTGTTTATAACTATTATGATTACATAGGCCGACAAAAGTCCAGAAACAGAAACCGGACGTAGTGTTCCTGAAGGACTTTGGTGCTCTGAATCCTCAGACGTACTTTAAAAAAAAAAAAATTGTTTTCCCGAGATTCGAATCCAGGACCTCCGGTAACTCCGGGACTGAGCCAAGGAGGCAGTTAATTGATAATGATCTTAAAATAAAATTATAATAATTTGTACCTTGAAAGATCTTGAACTTAAACTTCTTTTTCCTTTATCCGGTTCTACTTTAACTCTTGTTTTTAAGTTCATTTAAGCTGTCTTTTTTATATTTTTACTATAAAGTTTACTAAAAATTATATACTACTGCTCATAAAATTACGCTTTTTGGTTATATACTACTGCTCATAAACTTTCTAAAAACTACTGTTATTAGCAAATTTTCACAACTACCCACAAATTAAAAGTTATACACTTTTATATAAACTACATATCAGATTAAAACGCTATTTATTATTTATCCAGACGTTTCAGAAGTTTTCCAGCAATTTTATTTAAATGTGTGATACTTGAATTAATACTATTTATTATTTATCCGGACGTTACGGATGATATCCGGAATTTTATTTAAGTGATACTTGCGTTAATAAAACACAACATTATCTTATTCTGGCTATAACTTGTTCAATTTTTGTTTTTCAGGATCTATCCAATCTAGATACATCATCAACATCAATAATGGGGAGTGAATCTAACTTATACAACATGAAATTGACCGAATCCAATTTCAAAACGCAATCAAACCCAGAAATATCATCTATCAATAGTGAAACCGTTACTTTCACTATCGGAGACGATGAAAAATTACTCAAGATATCGTCCAACAATGAAGATATGACTGATATATGTACAGCGATTAAAGATTACTGTTCAAAAACAGATTTAGAACATTTCGATGTCCTAAAACATATGAAGAGCGAAACAGACACAGAATTGTGTCCGAATACTGCGGATATAGAAGATATGTGTGTTACTTGTGACAGAAATAATAGTGATGTGTGCAATTTGGAGTGTTCTAATAACGTTGGTGAAGTTATAGTTATTCCTAGTGCTGAGGCGATAATTGGTGAACAGTGATTTGAATAAAATACTGTATACCGGATTAAAACGCGATTTATTATTTATATTGTTTAAATTATTTATCCCGACGTTTCGGATGCTTTTCAGCAACCGTGGTCGCGGGAGACAGACAGTCCTGTTGATGATGCTGAAAAGCATCCGAAACGTCGGGATAAATAATTTAAACAATATGAATAATAAATCGCGTTTTAATCCGGTATACAGTATTTTATTTAAATGTGTGATACTCGCGTTAATAAAAGACAATATTAAGAGTGCTTTGATGAAAGCGCCATCTTGTGGGATGTAAGTGATTTTTTGATTCTACCGTCATTAGCGAAAAGCGTTTCCCAACTGAAGTGACTTTTGTGAGTATAATATTGCCATAATATAGAAAATTACAGCAAATATCAACTCTGTAGGAATAGATGGCGCTAGTGTGGCAACATTGTGAAAATTCAAATCTGTATATTTCGCGGTTTAATCCAGTAAGGTATTTTTTTTTTTTAGAAAATGAATATTAAAAAGTATTCATTTATATCCGCTAGTTTACGAATTATCTTTGATTAGCTCGTCTAAATGTGAATTGTAAAGAGGTCTTCCTATATTAATAACTCAGTGTAATAATTATTATTTGAAAGAAAAGGACATTATTAAAACATGTTTAAGTTATAAAAATACAGTCAGCTTTTCAAGTTGATGTGAGTTATGCCAAATGGTAACAAGTTATGTCATAATAAAATCTTACAGTAGAACTTCGATTATCCGACTCTCAATTATCCGAAATCAGTTATCCGAACGATGACTTGATCCATCCGAACACTCAGTTATCCGAAAGATGACTTAGTTTATCCGAATACTTAGTTATCCGAACGATGACTTAGTTTATCCGAAAGCTCAATTATCCGAACGTTGGTGTGAACGATACATTGTTTTTCGCTGTGACCACCGTGAGCAACTTATCTTTGCAAGAATCGCGGATATGCAACAGCACATATCGAGCGTGTTGAAAGGCGTTTTATTTGAATATATATACGTATATGTATGTTCTGTCTACATGTAGAAAGGTTTCGTCTATGATCTCGTCCCACAAAATCCACGTGTCGATTATCCGAACTTTTGTGTATCCGAACTAGTCTGTCCCAATTGGTTCGGATAATCGAGGTTGTACTGTTCTCAATGCGAATGCGAAAAAGTATTTTAAATGTATGTTTGGGAACTGGGACACCTAAAATAATCGACAATTTATTTAAAAATGTGATATAAATTAATAATATACGAGTAGAATGTATATAAGTAATAATTTATTGTAGCTCTTTTAATTATAATAATGTATAGAAATTAGTAGTTATTTTGTAAAATTAAATTTAGTGAGAATTTAAAATGTATCATATTTTAAATAGGGTCAGTTCAAAAGTAAAACTCACTGTAATTTTGAATAAAAAATATTTTTTACTAATATTGCTTATTTTAAGAACAAAGCTATAATTGCGTATTGTGGCCCGTAACAAAACTATGAAGTGCAATACGAACTTAGTTATCGTTTCTTATAGTTGATCCAAATTCAAAATCATTTATTCATTTAGGTAACACAATGTACACTTATGAACGTCAATAAAAAATACATAATTAATGCTTCTAATTTAACATTTACCGCCAGTTCTCAAATCAAGGGCGTAGAACGGAAGAGAAGAACTGGCAAGAAACTCTTCGTCACTCTTTTTAATCGCCAAGTTTTTGTTTTACAAAATATTTGTAAGGCGCTGCAACCATTACACCATGTTCCACATAATAATAATAATAATAAATATAATAATTAAAAAAAAATATAAACCAGAAAAAAAAACAAAGATTTGTCTTCTATCAGCAGTAGGCATGGTGAAATAGGAGCACGCACTTACATTCTCGTGGGAACAACACGCAAACATATAGTCGAAGTAACTAATATCACCGCATACACGAATTCAAGTTCGACCTGTCACCACAAGTAGTGATGTACTATAGTAGACAAAAAAATTATTCAAAATTATACTTAGTGAGTTTTACCTTTGAGTCAACGATATAAGCTCGGTGATTCTCAATTTTCAGGTAAATTATATAATTTACGAAAATCAAAATTTAATACTTTATATGATTATTGTTGTTTATTTGAAGCAAATAAAATTACTTAAATATCTGTAATTTATATAAATTCTTTAAGTTGTATGAAATCTGACCGTCTCCGTGGCTCAATGGTAAGCGCAACGCGTTTATCACCGGAGGTCCTGGGTTCGAATCCCGGGGAGTTAAAAAATGTTTCAGTCGGGTACAGAAGGCTGATCATCTACTTGCCTGTAAAAATTATCAGTGAAACAGACACAGAAATGTGTCTAACCCATGCCCCACTACTCGGGAATTCTAAGAAGTACCAGGACATCAGAAATAGGGAACAAGTATACTATCAATCTATACTGGGTAATAATTACTAAAGAAGAAGCTAGTATTATTAGTAAGGGATGATCAGTGAAACAGATACAGAAATGTGTCTGCCCCATGCCCCACTAGGGAACTCGGGAATTCTAAAAAGTACCAGGGCATCAGAACTATGGAACAAGTATACTATCAATGTATACTGGGTAATAATTACTAAAGAAGACGCTAGTATTATTAGTTAGCGATGATCAGTGAAACAGACACAGAAATGTGTCTGCCCCATGCCCCACTAGGGGACTCGGGAATTCTAAAAAGTACCAGCCGGCCTAGCATGACAACCGTGACAAAATTTTGTCGACCGTTTTCTCGTGTTTTAATCGATTATCGCTCTATGTCTTTCGGGGTCTAACATGACAATTACACTTAAAACTCGACATTTAATATAAAAAATAGATATATTTGTCGATCGAGATATCTTTTCTATCAAAATTGTCGATGTCGAGATATACTATATCGAGATATCATACATCTTAGTTTGTCTTCTCTCGTCCGCGACATATCTCGTGGCGGTCATGCCAGGCCGGCAGGACATCAGAAGTATGGAACAAGTATACTGTCAATCTATACTGGTAATCTATATAATATATAAAAGAGATTTCCACCTATATAGTCACTCATCACGATATCTCTGGAACCATAAGGCGTAGCGACTTGAAATATGGTAGGAATATTCCTTTCGCCGAGTAGAGGTCAGCTAAGAACGGATTTTACGAAATTCAACCCACAAGGGGGGTTGCGGGGGCAATTGCTAGTAATCTATATATATAAAAGAGATTTCCACCTATATAGTCACTCATCACGATATCTCTGGAACCATAAGGCGTAGCGACTTGAAATATGGTAGGAATATTCCTTTCGCCGAGTAGAGGTCAGCTAAGAACGGATTTTACGAAATTCAACCCACAAGGGGGGTTGCGGGGGCAATTGCTAGTAATCTATATATATAAAAGAGATTTCCACCTATATAGTCACTCATCACGATATCTCTGGAACCATAAGGCGTAGCGACTTGAAATATGGTAGGAATATTCCTTTCGCCGAGTAGAGGTCAGCTAAGAACGGATTTTACGAAATTCAACCCACAAGGGGGGTTGCGGGGGCAATTGCTAGTAATCTATATATATAAAAGAGATTTCCACCTATATAGTCACTCATCACGATATCTCTGGAACCATAAGGCGTAGCGACTTGAAATATGGTAGGAATATTCCTTTCGCCGAGTAGAGGTCAGCTAAGAACGGATTTTACGAAATTCAACCCACAAGGGGGGTTGCGGGGGCAATTGCTAGTAATCTATATATATAAAAGAGATTTCCACCTATATAGTCACTCATCACGATATCTCTGGAACCATAAGGCGTAGCGACTTGAAATATGGTAGGAATATTCCTTTCGCCGAGTAGAGGTCAGCTAAGAACGGATTTTACGAAATTCAACCCACAAGGGGGGTTGCGGGGGCCTTAATATTCTTTTGTTTTTAGTTATCTTCTATATAAAAGAGATTTCCACCTATATAGTCACTCATCACGATATCTCTGGAACCATAAGGCGTAGCGACTTGAAATATGGTAGGAATATTCCTTTCGCCGAGTAGAGGTCAGCTAAGAACGGATTTTACGAAATTCAACCCACAAGGGGGGTTGCGGGGGCAATTGCTAGTAATCTATATATATAAAAGAGATTTCCACCTATATAGTCACTCATCACGATATCTCTGGAACCATAAGGCGTAGCGACTTGAAATATGGTAGGAATATTCCTTTCGCCGAGTAGAGGTCAGCTAAGAACGGATTTTACGAAATTCAACCCACAAGGGGGGTTGCGGGGGCAATTGCTAGTAATCTATATATATAAAAGAGATTTCCACCTATATAGTCACTCATCACGATATCTCTGGAACCATAAGGCGTAGCGACTTGAAATATGGTAGGAATATTCCTTTCGCCGAGTAGAGGTCAGCTAAGATCGGATTTTACGAAATTCAACCCACAAGGGGGGTTGCGGGGGCAATTGCTAGTAATCTATATATACAAAAGAGATTTCCACCTATATAGTCACTCATCACGATATCTCTGGAACCATAAGGCGTAGCGACTTGAAATATAGTAGGAATATTCCTTTCGCCGAGTAGAGGTCAGCTAAGAACGGATTTTACGAAATTCAACCCACAAGGGGGGTTGCGGGGGCAATTGCTAGTAATGTATAAATGACAGCAGTCTGGTTAAAGATTAAACAAAATGAGTGCTTGAAGTGTGTCTCTGATAGAAGGAGATATGTATAAACAATCTTTGACTACTGTCAATAGCTAATTAATAAAATCTACTTCATTAAAATAAATATTGATTATTATATGCAGATATTCAGAAGGTCTAGCGTGAACAAATTGTGAGAAGATATTCGTATTTTTAAGGTCAATTTACAGGACGCCATTTTCTTGCATGCAATAATTGAAGTGCAATCGCATCCAAGAATTGTAAGCCACTGTTTACACGCGAATATTATGTTCTGATTACACCAAGAAAAGCATTGCAACAAAATTTGTATGACAGATCGAGAATGACACGTGTTTAGACCATGCAAGTCATTTATTGCTGCAATTTAAATGCAACAGTTGTATGCAATATTGTATCAGAAATCAGTTAAAATTGCGTACAAAGAATCGTAAGATACGAATTCTTTCTCGCAAGTTGTTCGTGCTAGGCGCTCCTGTTAAGTTTTTCGTTTAAATGGGCCTTATGGTATAGTATGTTGGAAGAATCCCACAGTGCCTGAAATCAAGCAATAATCGGTATAATATAATCAGCATTGTTACGAACAGAAATAAAATATGAAATTAAATTTTGTTTTATTTTCTCTAAAGCTTTTCGTCGTAAGCATGATTTGGGCTAGTAGGATGGATGGATGAAAATAGGAAGCGAAAAATATTTATGAATTTGTTGTGAGTAGAAGGATCGAGTGGTCGAGCTTGGTGAACGTAGGTACTTCGATAAGATCGGGGACGTTCTTCAAAAGAGATCAAAAGCCTACTCGAAACCGATGATGCGCTTTTAGTTTTCATCAAAATTGGCTTCGAGACTTTTGAGTACTTTTTGCTAAACCTCGTAGATTCATATCAAAAGTACTCGACACCGACGAGTGTGTATGAAAGTATTGATGAAAGTGGAAGAAGCGAAAGTGGTATGCAAGGATTCCGATGCTCCGGCATATGGAATTCCGTGATCTTTGCCTACCCCAATGGTGAAGAGGCGTGATGTATATATACATATACGTGATGTATGTATGTAAATAGTACGAAGAAGTATTTTATTTCAATGTAAAGTAGGTAGAAATGAGTCGCAACTTACATCATTGTTCCTACCCTCATCTCTCGCGCGGATAGAACTACCGGAGAAATGTTCCTCCGCGCGCACACCCGCTCCCTCGCCGATAATATCTAGCAGTCAGCGTCAGACAACCGTCGGTGAAGGTGCTTTGAACTTCGTGCTCGAAGCTTGTAATTCCAAATCTTAAAACGTCAAGTTTATCTTATACCTATTTATTAATTTCTACGTATGTGATGAATAAAACTAGCAACACGCCCCGGATTCACACGGGTGCATTGTAGATGTACTATACACAAAACATAGCCTATGTTACTCGCTGATAAAGTAGCTTTCTATTGGTGAAAGAATTTTCAAAATCGGTCCAGTAGTTTTTGAGTTTATTCATAACATACAAAAATACAAATCTTTTCTCTTTATAATATTATATAGTAAAAATAGTAATAGTATAGAATGCAATTTCTGGCCTCTGCGCAGGATTTAACCAGAGACAAGAAATGGATTAAGGTTAGTGGTAGCTACTAAATATCTAATTATCAGCTTTTTTTTTTTTTTTTTTTTATAGAGGGGGAAGTTTCACCAAACCGAGGGCGAGACAATTTTTTTTTTAGAGCATTGCTCTTCTCGCCCTCCCTCGCCGGCGGGGCTCTTTAAACATTTACCGGGAGAGTGTGGGGTTGGGTCACTCGCGACTGTCTGCTAGCCAGACAGCCTGGTGCCCCGACCCACTAAACCCCCTCTGGCCCCACTTTTCGCCGTGTTGAGACCGCGGGGTAACAAGAGTATGCGACCGCGGCCTCGGCGATTTGCCACAGAGTGGCACGACAATAACAACACAACACACAAAGACAAAAGAACAAACAACTTAAATTTACGGATCTAATTATCAGCTAGAGCAAGGTTGTCCAAGCTAGATAGGAACCCTATATAAGTAGTTTTTACTAGTTTCACGCAAAATGCTTATTTTAAATTATTAAAGAAATACTAATAAAAGCCATAACAAAAAAAATTTGCACCGAAAGTCCGATATGTAAGTATACAATATCAACCACTGGGGCCTTACGGGCGGCCAGTGAATAGTGAGACTGGTCGAAGATCCCCCCTTTAGGTTGAAGGAAGAGCACACATGCCTTCTAAGTGTATGTAGTAAGTACCTAATATCGTAACTTCTAAAGCAATTTCATTAAATATTTTATTACGAAGCAAAAATGTTCAAATGAATAACATAACCTATTTATTTTGTTTTATAGTTCTAAAGTTTATAATTGTTTCAAATTGTAAATATAATTTGATGAAATTGTTTAAGTGTTCTTTATTTAAAATTCGGAATAATTAATTCATTCAGATTAAATACGAAATACAAATAATCTATACAAATATTATAAAGAGGAAAGGTTTGATTTTTTGTTTGTTTGTATGAATTGAATAGGCTCCGAAACTACTTGGCAGATTTGAAAAATTCTTTCACCAATAGAAAGCTACATTATCGCTGAGTAACATAGGCTATATTTATTACTAGAAAAAAATAGAGATCCTTAGAATTTCCTACTAAAACCAACCCGAGGTGTAAAAAAATTTGCCAAAAAATGTTGTTCGTCGCATGCGCTGCGAAAAGTATTGATGATAGAACAAAATAAAGTTCTACAATATTATAGAACATATAAATATCTACAAAAAACTTCGCGAGACCATATGTCTAACTATTGTAGTTATGTTACTATAACTACTTTTGTACATTTTAAAAGTTGATAGAAATGCCGATCAAAATCAGACCCTGCTATCCATACCTCTGTATTAATTCTTAATCTTCAAATAAATTGTTTCATATTTAAGACTGTTTCAATAGCTGTTGATTACTTTTTGAAATATTGAAATCGGACATTCCATTCAAAAGATATTACGAAATTAAAAATATCAATGTAAACAAAAAATACACGCCGTCCGCTTCGCACCGCTGTGGCTCCACGCAGGGCATCGAGCAATACGGCGAGGGGTAGTACTATGTCATTTTGTTCAATTTGTGGGGTTTTGTTACGATTTAACTCAAAAACTACTCAACCGATTTTAAAAATTCTTTCACTAATAGAAAGCTACTATATTATCAGCGAGTAACATAGGCTTTGCTTTTTTTTCATCTATTTGCACCCGTGCGAAGCCGGGGCGTTTTGCTAGTCTATATATAAAGAGGAAAGATTTGTATTTTTGTATGTAATGAATAAACTCAATAACTACTGAACCGATTTTAAAAATTCTTTCATCAATAGAAAGCTACATTATCAGCGAACGATAGCGAACGGTCATACCATATTTTTTGTGTATAGTACATCTACATTACACCCGTGTGAAGCCGGGGCGGGTTGCTAGTATGTTATACTATAAGGGCTCCAAGAATCCAGTCTACCAGGTGTGGTAGAGTCAAAGCAAATGTTTTTTGTATTGTATTTAGTGTTCTTGTATCAGCAGCTAGACACGTTCCTTGGGTCTTAAATCTAATGTTTTTTTTGGCACTTATCTTCGATCAAATTGTATGAAATATAACAACTAGAATATTTAACAAATACATATCTGTCAAATAAGAGCCAAGCGTTGCTGTACCGGTCCTCAAAAAATAGTTTAAAATTTCTAACAATTCTATAAGTAGTTTTGTCTCGAATAACACTAGATTTAAGTCGATAAATTCGCCTTACGTTCTTTATTAAATCGTAGATGAAAGGGGTATTTAGTAGTAGGTAAAATACAATAGTATTTCCCGGTTAGATGTATTTATTTTTACCAAATCTAATAAACGATAGCACCGGTTAAGATCTGGCCCAGCGGTATATAAATAGCCCACCACTCGCCTGCTACCACGATCTAAATACATTTGGGCGTTCGGACTGCCCGGTCAACAAAAATTCCTATGAAGTAGGAACAATCTCGAAATCCAATTGGAAAGGCCACCTTGGTTGTGTTGTGTTGTGAAAAAATGTGTGATAAGTGCACCCAAAGATAATTTTTGGATTATATTTCGATGTGGTAAGCTGACTTCCGTGTTACTTAAATCTTTAATATCAAAAAGTAATGTTCCGTTTTTATATACATTATGTTTTAATTATAGTACCAAAGCAGTAATAGACCGTTTTCCTATTGTAAATAATAATAATATGACCTTTATTATGAGAATAATAAGCTTAAATAAACTAAAGCTCAGCATAAAACTGACAAACTGGGATTTGCTGCGCTGATTTTCCGCCAGTCCTTAGTCCACATTTTTTAAATAAATTCAAATTAATAATTAGTAATAATAAATTTCAATAAAGTGTCTTAGTGGAAGATGAAGCAGACGCATTTCTGTACCTCATTAATAATTTTTACGAGTTTCTGTGCCCTGCTGATATGAATCAATTTTTTATCTTGTTTACTCGGAATTTTAACCCAGGATAGGTACTATATATATAACTAGCATACAACTAAGGCACGGACGAGGTCAATGACTTAAGTTTTTTTAGGAATATTTTGAAAAGAGATGTGAAGAAATTGTTATAGAAGTTATTACAAGACAAGAGGTTAGGTGAAAGTATTACTCAACACGGTATCACTGCGAGGCATATAAAACTTCAAAAGAAATAAGAAACCCATTAGAACCGAATAATCTAAATCTTCGCATTTCGTGAATATACTAGCGACTCGGCTTCGCACGGGTACAATGTAGATACTAATGTGTTATTACGTCAAAAGAATAAGTCAGCATTTTCGATGAAAGCTCTCAGTCGGCTTGATTTCTTCCGACATCTTTAACAATTATCGTCATATTTCTACTAATTAAGACAAAACATTATTAAACTATACGAATAAACCTTCCTCTTGAATCATTCTATCTATTGATGAAAACCGAATTAAAATAAGTTGCGTAGTTTAAAAGATCTAAGCGTATGGAGAGACAGACGGCGGAAAGCGACTTTATTTTGCGAAAGCCGGGCGTGTTAAATAGAGACAAAAATATACATAATATGCATTGCCGGATTACACATGTCTTTCATTTCTTTCTAGCCTTTATAAAATATATGTGTTCTAAAATTTTCTAAAATAAAATGATAGGAAAGAGGGATTGTCTTCATTTCTCACTGAAAGTCATACTTTTAGACTATTCTCTATAAGATATAGAAAACCGTCTTAGGTACTTGTCTTGATTTCTATATGATTTAGATTTTGACAGCCTCGTTGGCTTAAATATTATCTTTCCCTGGAAAATTTTATACTTAGGCTTTATTTTATTTCGGTATCACTCATGTCGAATTTATAGGGCCTTCAATATAAAATTTTACGATATAGCATTGTGAACTTTTTACTGGATCTACTTAAGAGCAATCTATTTAAACAAACAAACAAATAGATTTATTCAAACTCCACATGATTTATATCTAATAAACACGCCGCGGCTTCACACGGGTGCAATGTTGATGTACTATACACAAAACCTAAATAGCCTATGTTACTCGCTGATAATGTAGCTTTCTATTGGTGAAAGATTTTTTTAAATCAGTCCCGTAGTTTTTGAATTTAATCGTTACAAACATACATAATTACAAATCAATCCTCTTTATCATATTAGTGTAGATTGATGATAAAGCTTTTTTAGTTCTCTACCTTTTTTCTATATTGTAGATATCACAATGAGAGCAAATAAAGTTAAAAAATTGACTTTTAAATATATATTAATCGCGTTACTTAATATTTTGTATTTTAGATAACGAAAAACATCAACTAAAGCTATCCATTCATTTTATTTCTCGGTTTATTGATAGCTAAATGAAAAATTACCTAACGGTTCAAAAATACTTGTAATTATAAAGAGTTTACTTCAAAAAGGTTTTATTTGGATTTGAATAAATAATCGTTTATTAATAAAACATTATTAATCAAAACTCGCCAGTATTTAAAGTTCTATACTAACACTGTGCTTTTCTAAAAGCTATGATAACTATCCAGCTACAGAGCTTTCAATGCTTCAGTATTACTGCGGCTTTCGACCGCGGACGACGTAAACGATGTTGTATGAGAATATTCATAATACATTTCTAGAAAATGAAATAATTAAGTTTATAGTGTGTGTAGCTTGTTATTGAAGTGACATGTAAAACGTGTTAAAGTGTGAGTGTTATTGTTTTTAGTGTACAGTTTCGTATTGAGATTGTTTTGATCTAGTGACCTAGCCTGCAGTAGGAAGTCAAACCAGGTTATTATATAGGGTCGGCATACTAAAGCACACAAGTCAAAAAAATAATACTTTTCAGGAACAACTAGAAACTTAATTAAATTTAAAATTTGGTATATAAAAAAAATTTGAGTTTTTTACTTATGTGATTTAGCCTAGCTATTTCAATGAAGGTTTTTAAAAAGGTTTTTGAATTATATTCCTTATTAAAAGGTTATTAATAAGGAAGGCTTGGGGCTAGGGCAAGTCTAATTTTCATATTCCATATATCATTTTTCATATATACGCGATGGCCTATGCTGTCTGTCTATTTTTATGTGTTTTTTCATTTGTAGTAGTAAAATTATTGGGCAACATTTTCGCAGAATGTGTGTATTTTCTTGTAAATAAACATATATTACTTTAAACATTTTTTGAATAATCGAATGTTACAACTATTTAGATTTTTCATTTTTTATATAACTTTCCTACTATTTTTTTTTTTATTTTTCTTCGGGATGTGAACCCACAACCATGCATAATGAAACTACTCCACAATGGCGATGTTAATTAATGAATCTTTTCGCAAAAAATCGTTACGTAGCGTGTTTGCGCTTATGAAAGCAACACAGAGCCTTTGCTGGTCATTTATTATATTTTAGACATATCTCGGTCACATGATTTTAACTTACATGTCTAGTAAAATACGTAGTACGGGTTTACCATAAATGTAAGTGGAATAGATTAAACAATATATTCAAAAAAACACCATAAATAATAGCAACATCAAAAACAAAACATAAATACCTACGTTCAAACTGTTTGAATTGTACAGAAAAAATAATGTTTGATTAATATTGTTTTTTATTAACGAGTATCACACATTTAAATAAAATACTTTATAACGGATAAAATCATCAACCAGTCAGTCGTGACCACGGTTGCTGAAAAGCATCGGAAACGTCGGGATAAATAATATAAATAATAAATCGCGTTTTAATTAAGTTATTTTATTTAAATATGTTTTATTATTTAAAAAAATTAGACAGTTAAATTTATGAATTTTATAGAAGTGATATTACTAGTAGATATTTGAAAATTGTGTGTGTGATTTGTTATAATTGTTCAATTTTTTAAATGGTTGTAAATTGTATTAAACAATTTTAATATTTTTAAAAAGTGGAATTATCGAGTTCTTTCCAGCTCCTCTTGGTAAAAGCAACATTCTGAATATGTGTTACCTTAAAAAATTGACGATTCGAAAGACTACCTGAATTAAATTATGTTTTTTTAATTCGAACATTTAAAAAAGTGAGTGTGCTTTAGACTGCATAACTGAAATAAAACTTCTTTCGTACATACATACATATGTACATATACCTATATCACGCCTCTTTCCCATTGCGGTAGGCAGAGATCACGGAATTCCATATGCTCCGATCCTTACATACCACTTCTTTCGTAACTAACAAATATATTGTTACCACAAACATTAACGTATCAGATGAATAAAGGAAATAACAACTTCGTTCGCCTCAGCTGATCACACTTTTTGTAACGCTCCCGTTACGCATTCACCAGTTTACTTCCCAAGCGTATCGTTTTACTTCAAAAATATATGACAGGCAAACAGGTGGGTGAAACATAAAATTCTGCATCTCTATGAATCATTGTTCAAAAATGGAACAGCCATAAAGCGCAGGTTGTGCTTCAGTCAAGAGTTGCGAATTCTCAGAGCTTAAATAAAATAGGACTACAGTACATTATTTATCCTGAGCCATTAATTTCACGCTCACCTATCAATATTTGACATTAGGAAAATTACGCTTTGAATGCCAAAGTACTATCGTATGTTTTTTTTAGTTAACTGTCTTAGTTAAATTTTTGAGTCCCCTAGTGGGCTTTGGGTTTTTTATTTATAGGCAACTAGTTGATTAGTCTTCTATTCCCTGACCGACATAAATTTTTTGTTTAAAATTTATTTCCCGGCACTCGAACCTAGGACCTTAAGTACTAAATGCAATGCGCCACTGAGTCACGGTTTTTTTAATAAGTCTTATAAATCATTTAGTATTTAAAACAATATCTAGTCTTGCAATATAATGATTACAGTATCGATATTCCTTATAATATGCGTAATGCATTCCATTCTACGCTAGCAATGCGCAGCTTGTTCGATATTCATGCAAATTATTCATTTAGAGTTTGGTGTAAACTTATAATACGTATTAAAATGGTTCTTAAAAATAAGCTTTTATTAGTCACTAGCGATCCATCCCAGCTTCGCACGGGTGCAATGTAGATGTAATATACATCAAACAAGTCTATGTTACTCGCTGATAATGTAGCTTTCTATTGGTGAAAGAAATTTTTAAAATAGGTCCAGTAGTTTTTGAGTTAAATCTTAATAAACAAAACTTTCCTCTTTATAATATTAGCTGGCCGGCCATTAAGCTCCAATGGTCGATGTCGAGGTATTGTATATTTACTCAGCCCTCGTAAACACTTTGAAAGCGCGAGTCAGGATTATTGACGTCTTTATACTGATGTAGGCTCAGAAGTCGCTACATATCTAAAAAAAAAGGTTAAACTAAGTTTGATTGATCTCTTCCAACAGTAAGCAAAGTAAAAGAAAAAATGACATGGAATAAAAAAATATTTTTTTTTATACTTAATAAAAAAAGCTATAAAATAACAATTATTATTAATCTTACGTTACTAATACACTAATATTATCGTAACATATTTTATATAAAGTATTCCAATTACACAGATTGTTTGAAAACAATGACCCAACATGGCCTTTAGGGGTGTGTCAGCAATAAATTTGAGGGTCATTAACCTATCGCAGAATCTAAGAACATTCATTTATATCAAGTATCGATAATAATTAATTGATGGATATACGTTTTAATACTATTCTATATGGATATGTACATGCAAGAAAGACTTGCGGGAATTAATTCATATCTTCGGAGATTAACGTAAACAAACAGGCAGACAAAAATCTTAAAAATTGTTTTATTTATACTGTTACGCTTTCTTTTCTTCTTTTGTGAAAAATATATTCAGTGAACAGTAACGCCGGATCTACTCTTTTATTACTGGAAGTAGAAACGTGCAATGTAGATGTACTATACACAAAAATTAGCTTATGCTTGTGGTAGTGAAATAATTTTTAAACTCGGTCCAGTAGTTTTTGAGTTTATTCATAACATACAAAAATATAAATCTTTTCTTTTTTGTAATATTTAGTATAAATATATTATATATATTACCTATATGCAGATAATAAGTTTGGCAGGTTCGTTGGAACGTTTGGTAGAACACCCACTATGCGCAATGGATCGTGGGTTCAAATCCCACCGGAACGACATCTTTATAATTTTCTGTAAGCATGTATTCTCCACGTCTAGTAACTTTGAGCATTGAATATCGAAATATCGACCGGGTAACCGACTGTTCGTAGATACAAAAGCCGTAAAGTGCATTTCTGATGTTCCACGGCTAAGGTTTCGCTTACCATCAAGTGAACCTTATGCTTATTTGTTGATACTTATACACTCTACTGTCAAGCGTTAGCGTGAACGTACGCGTGTTGAATTTAATATAGTGCAATTGTGCTACATTTATTAAGTTAGTGTGAAAAGTAATAAACTATCCGTACATATTGAGTAAAAACTTTTGAGAAGTATTAAAAAGTTTAGACGTTTAAAAGTGTCGTGCAAACAGTGAAAAAAACGAAGAAAAAAAAAAAGTGCATTTTTATAAAATGAGTGTACAAAGAAGTCCACCTGGCTACGGAGGCTCAGGTTCACAACCAGACCTCTCTAAGTTACGTGATGATACAAATGCAATCATGGACTCTCATATTTCGCAACGAAAAAAGAAAAGGATGCCGGACTGCCATTGTAATTACGAAGATACATTGCAAGATTTTCAAACTAAACTAATGGGATCAATAAAATTATCACTTGAAGCTCATAATGAGAGTATTAAAGGTACTCTTGAGGTGCTGAGACAAGACTTTAATGATTTTAAGAACGAAATGCGGGATACCCACATCGCGATTCAAGAACTGAAATCGACAAACGCTGAATGCAACAGAAAATTAGATTCTTTGGCAAAGGAAAATACACATTTAAAACTCGAGTATGAAAATCTGTTACAACAATCAAAAATAAAAGACCAGCAGTCCAGGATGAACAATGTAGAAATATCTGGAATACCGTTTTTAAAAGGAGAAAATTTAAATAACATATTTCAAAACTTAGCCACCAAAATAGGTTTTGTTTCTATGCCAACTGATATTGATTATATCCATCGTGTGCGTCGATTTACTCCAAAACCCAGCAATAACGTTGCTCCAGGCCATAGTGAATCATCTACCATCCCTAATATTATCATCAGATTTACACAGAGAAGGCGAAGGAGAGATATGCTAGCGGCTGTGAAAGCACGACGCGGTTTGACTACGGCTGATGCCGGTTTAGACGGCCCTTCTGCTCCTATTTATATTAGTGAACACCTAACACCCCATAATAAACTGTTGTATAAGCGTGCCCGCGCTTTAGCGAAAGAAAAAAATTATAAATATGTATGGTTGTCCGATTGTAAAATCTTTCTACGTAAAAACGACACTTCCAAAGCGTTATTTATGTTATATCTGATGAGACCGATCTGTCAAAAATCCTGTGACTAAATGTCTATTCAGGTAATAATTCATTCTTCAGTTTATATAATTTACTAGTTTTATTACTTTTATATGTAATCATACATCTCATACTATTAATGTACTTATATTCAGAAATAATAATTAGAATAACGTATATATGTACTGTAAACAGCGAAATCTTGGTAACATTCTATATTGTTCTTACTGTATTTGTTGGTGGAAAAAATATATCAAATTGTTTAACTTTTAAAATTCGATAACAACACGACATTTTCTATTTATTATCAAAACGTGAGGGGCTTACGAACCAAATCACATTCATTCCTGAATGCCGTTTTGTGCAATAATTTTGATGCAATATGTATCACTGAAACTTGGCTTAACAATAACTTCTATAACTCAGAATATTTTGACAGTAGATATGTGACATTTAGATGCGATCGTAACACAGCTGCAAGCGGTGTTGATCGCGGTGGCGGAGTAGCGATAGCAGTGAGAAGTGATTTGTCTCCATGGCAGCGCGCCGACTTGCATGCGCCTCCGCAGGCTGACGAGGTATGGGTATCGGTGCCGCTCCGTGCCGCTGACTGCCCTGCCCCCCTCCGCGGCACTTCCAACACCGCTCCTCGCAACCTGCATCTTATAACTACGTATATCGCACACGGTAATAATCATGAATCATTATTAAATTCTTTCTATGACCGGGTGACCGAATTCATTATAGATAATCCTGATGACATTTTTCTTATTCTCGGTGATTTTAATATTTCGCACGCTCACTGGTCCTATATTACAGAAACTAAATCCATGGACATGGACAAACTAATAACAATAAATTAGCTTGCTTTACAGCTGACTTTATGAACATATCCTCACTATTACAATACAACGACCAATTTAACAAAAATGGTAGGCTCCTGGATTTAATTTTTAGTAATCAATATTGTCTGGTAACGTCTTGCAAAAACCCCTTAGTTATTGAAGATTCTCATCACAAATCACTTGTAATCGATTTAAAATTAAATTATATTACTGCCCTTAAGCCTCCAGGCACTATGAAAAAACAGTTCTATAAAGCCGATTTTGATTCAATTAAAACAACACTCAACTCGGTCGATTGGGAAAATATTTTTAGCACTATGTCCGACGTTCAATCCATGACTACTTACTTTTATAATGTACTCGACTCTATTATAGATAAGTATGTTCCGTCTTATAATTTAAAAACTAAATACAAATATCCACCGTGGTATAATAGACCACTAATAAAACTATCAAATGAAAAATGTAAATATCATAAAAAATGGAAACAATATGGCAATCTGGCCGACTATCACACTTTTTCGATCCTGAGACGTAGATTCAAAAAAATGGCATATAACTGTTATAATAACTACATTGAACTCTCTGAAGATAAAATTAAGTCTAATCCTAATTTGTTTTGGTCATTTGTAAAATCAAAGAGATCTAATAATGATATTCCTGATAAAATGTTGTATAAAGGTAAAATCTTATCTAGTGGTCATGAAATTTGCAATTCTTTCAATCAATATTTTAACTCCGTTTTTGTACCTTCTAGTAATCATATTCCAATAAATTCCTATAATACTGATAATCGATTTTCTAACCTTTGTAATATCAATACATTGAATATTAGTTTTGATCTTGTATTGAAAGAACTTAAACATGTTAACATTAAAAAGGGAGCTGGTTCAGATAACATTCATCCAATTCTTCTCTCTAAATGCGCTAAAGAGTTTATGATACCTGTCACAATAATCTTTCGTACCTCTATTGAAACTGGAGTATTTCCCACTATATGGAAGAAATCATTGATCACTCCTATTCCTAAAACTATTAGACGAGATATTCTCACCGAATATAGACCCATCTCAAAGCTATGTGTCTTAGGAAAGATCCTTGAGAAGATCGTTACTAATCACATATTTATGACTGTTCGGAGACATATATCCCCACATCAACACGGTTTTTTCAAACAGCGCAGCGTTGATTCAAATATGATAACGTTTACAGCATATTTAGCAGAGGCTCTGGATGATAATCTTCAGGTTGATGTTCTGTATACCGATTTTTCTAAAGCATTTGACAAAATCAATCACGATCTACTTCTTGAAAAGCTAACTAGGGCGGGTATGCATGGCAGCCTCCTCAGATGGATGGAGTCTTACATTAAAAATAGAAGCCAAGCAGTTTGTATTAAGGGGTACTCTTCACAATTTCTTCCTGTTTCTTCCGGTGTTCCTCAGGGTTCACATTTAGGACCTTTGCTATTTACCCTGTATATAAATGATATAGGACTCTCATTTAACCACAGTAACCATCTATTATACGCTGATGATACTAAGTTATTTAGAATAATAAAGTCAATTGAAGATTGTAAATATTTGCAACAAGATTTACAGCACTTATATCATTATTGTGAGACTAACCAATTATACCTTAACATCGACAAGTGTAAGGTAATATCATTTACACGTAAAATAAATCATCTTAATTTTGACTATAAAATTAATAATACTATCCTTGAACGTGTAACTACTATTAGAGACCTCGGCTTAATAATGGACTCAAAGTTATCATTTAATCCTCATATTGATCATATTTTATGTAAAGCATTTCGTAATCTAGGATTTGTCCTAAGAACTTGTAAGCCGTTCAGAAAAACTACAACACTCAAAATTCTATACTTTTCATTTGTCCGTTCGATCTTAGATTTCTGTAGCGCTACTTGGAACCCCTGTTATAATATTCATATTGAAAGAATTGAAAAAGTTCAAAAAAAATTCATTAAATCACTCAACTATCTTCAGGAACAGGTAGAAGAATCATACATTGATAACCTCAAGAGACATAATTTATTAAGCCTATCTAATAGACGAAAAATGTTCGATATTGTTTTTCTTTTTAAACTTTTAAACTCCTTAATCGATTCTTCTGAACTGCTTGGTATGATATCCTTCTCAGCTCGGGCTCGTCTCCCCGTACGCCCCTCACGAACCTTACCACTATTTGTGCCTCCACGGTTTAACAAAAATTATACTCGTAATTCATTTCTTTATCGTTCCACCAACACATATAATAAGGAATTTAATAACATAGATCTTTTTAACACCTCTCTAAATTGCCTTAAACGTACTCTTACGCAATTATTGTCTTAAAAAAGTACTTAATTCTGTAGAAATAGTTTAGTTTAATTAAGTATAATTTAATTACATGCTAGTTTATAGTTTAAAATAATCGTTTCACGCGATTCTATTCATAGTTGTTGTATGTTTATTTTTTGGGCACTGTAGGTCTGTAGTTTTTAAGAAATATATTGTTTTTATAATTTATATGTATGTACATGACTGTTTGATGCCAAAATAAATGAAAAAAAAAAAAAAAAAAAAAAAAAGATACTTGACATACAACAAACCATTAAGTTTCTCTCACCCTACAGTATTAAATTGACATTGGAAAAACATACAGAATATGATAAACAAGTTAGTAGTGGGATTCGAAGTAAAACCAACGAAACAAAGCATAGGTTTAAGACAATAAATTAGAATTAATAACTCCATATTAGGGATGTTACGGAAGTGGTTTTACCGGAACCGAATTCGGAATCGGAGTTTTCAAATTTGGTTTATCGGAACCGAAACCGGAATCGGAGGCAGACACAAAAGAGAATTGTGTAATAAAATAAAATTACAAACATTATTCATCAGTTTCATTCATATCAGTTCAAAAAAGTATACGCCTTCCTGGGTGTGATATATACAAATAAACTACTTTTCTTAAATTTTAAACAGAAGTTAATTAAATAAAATGGCGCTGACCACGGCCACTGCCGCCGATGTGCTTCGACCTCCGATTATAACCTCCGATTTAAATCTATCGGAACCGAAATCGGAATCGGAGGTGCAAAATCAATCGGAAGTTCCGACTTTTCGGAACCGAATTTGAACCTCCGTAACATCCCTGCTCCATATAGAAAAATACTATGTTTGTCTTTAGAAATGTTAGTTTACCCGGGACAAACAGTTTTTACTACTTTCTGGACTTGCAACTGTATCTGTGATAGTTATAAAGTTCTATAAAGACTGAAACATAAAACACGTTCACATGTATAATACTGCTTATAACAAATCCTCGGTTTCACATTTATCTTATGTATATTTTTAATTCGTAATATCGTTTTAAAAATAAGATTTGACATCTTATTTAGTAAGAGATAGTCCTTACAACTAATTCCTGGCACATTTCACATTGCGATATCCTTGCTACGCAGCTATGGTCGAATATCTATTCAAAATATGAAGTGATACTTATTTCCATATTCTATTTCCAACATGAAATTTAGTAGTCATAGATGGAACAGCCGTGAAGTGCATATTGCGCGTTTCGGTTTCAGTCTATGGATTTCCGAATGCTCGTAGTAAAAATTAGGTCGACAGCGCATCATTGACTGATGTTCTGTGGCTAAGGTATCACCTACCATCAAGTGAACCTCATGCTCGTCTGTCGATATCTGACATAAAAAAAAAAGTACTTCTACAATAAAACTCGTAGCATCATCTAGAGGCACGTAGCACAGTCTACGATCAATGTAGTTTCCAAAGTGTATCGATATACTGCTACCATTGACATGTATATTGTTGATCGAAGACTGCTACATAATAATTGTAGCACTTCGTAGCACTACGAACCAAGAGGTTATATTATTATGAGTCTTTCGTAACACTGTACCTAACGTTATATGGGTCTATTAATATGCTGTATCGACACATGCAATTAATCTGAATGACGTCACGTGACCTTAATCACGCTATTAAAATTCTTTTGAGACGAAGACAAGTACACATTTTCGCCATCAACATTGGAGTTAATTGGTCACTTGAGCATCGCCTAGCAACCTTTTATATTGAATTATTTTTCTAAAAAGTAGTTAAAGTAAGGACTAGTTACAATTTGTTTAATTTTGAAATAATAAATGATATTTGTAGTCCGACCGAATGAAACAAATTACAAAACATTGTTTTACTCGTCTTAGCTTTATTAATAAGTCCTGAAATCTATCGTGAACTTAATAATTTTTTTTATGTTAGATATCGACAGACGAGCATGAGGTTCACTTGATGGTAGGTGATACCTCAGCCACAGAACATCAGTCAATGATGCGCTGTCAACCTAATGTTTACTTCGAGCATTCGGAAATCCGTAGACTGAAACCGAAACGCGCAATATGCACTTCACGGTTTTTCCATCTATCTAATAAGTATTTGACTAGGACCTTTTTGGTATACTTAAGTGATTTTGAAATAAAGTTGTAGTAGGATCCTTTTCATGGATATATATCTAATTTATCCACTTTAAACGTAGCTCCCTACTGGTCCTACTACACCCTACAACAAAGTGATCTTGTATAAAAGTCGCAAATTCGTCCCTGCTTAGATGTCCATGAATATTTATAGCGAGAGCTAAGCTTGTCCCCGTTAGCATTGTTTAAACATTCCAGTGTTTGAGCTTTGTAATTACGAAATAACACGTGTTCGCTTCAATAGCTTAAGCCTACGCTTAAGGTATGCTCTGAATGAAAGTAAATAAGTTGATTTTGAAGTAAAACTTCTTTACCACGCTGGGCTTTACGCTGGGAGCGTTACGAAAAGTGTGTTCGGCCGAGGCGAACGAAAGTTATTTCCTTTATTGCCGTGAAGTGCATATTTGCGCGTTTCGGTTTCAGTCTATGGATTTCCGATTGCTCGAAGTAAAAAGTAGTTCGAACATCACTGACTGATGTTCTGAGGCTGGGGTATCGCCTACCATCAAGTGAACCTCATGCTCGTCTGTCGATATCAAAAAAAAATCACAATTATCGTGACACGACATTTTTATATAGTAATTCTCTTCTAATAAATAGTTCTAATAATCTAAAGCACTTCAAAAAGTATGTATATTATGTTAAAAAAGTACTTCCAATAGAGACTGCAAAGCGAGTATCAGAGCATTTAAATGTGACCTAGTCGTTTGTGTAATTTGTTTGTTTTATGTAATACGAGAAATAATTTGTACTTTATAAAGTACGCTGGGACTTATGAGGATAAAAGATTTCATATCTAGTTGGAAAATAAATGCGAAAGGCAAAAACTTTTGATCAAAGCTCAGGTTTCGGTTTAGCCTTGAACTGAACGTGAACTGTTTATCAATTCAATGTCTAGACACTAGATTCTAGATTCCAGACTTAAGGCGAAATACTGTCACTAGAGTAAATTATGTATATTTTTTAGAAAGAAAAAAGAATTAAATAAAATTTGTATATTAAAAAAAATAGGTTTCTTTAACCTATGATTTGAACAGAAGAGCATTATAGTTCTCTAGATATCGTCAACGATGCGATAGCAGCTTATTTCAATAATATTTTTCAAATATACGAAGTTGTCCATAGACTTTAAAAGCTATACTTCACAGAACTATGAAGAGTTATACCCAATCGACGTAGAAATTTTTATTAACTAGGTATATGATTTTTTTAGACCCGATGGAAATTGAACCTGCGTGAAACGTACGTACATCCATCATCATACTCTACTATTTGATAGATGAAAAGCGGAATCATGAAAATATTTTCCCCCACGATATAGAATTCATGAATGTTGTATGGAATATTCACGAAAGTAGATTCTATATTTATAAGTTGGCTCAGATTGTTGGTAAGAGGGTCGGAATAAAGGATTTATAGGGTGATAAATGCGTGTTGTGTTCACGAAGTTCTTGTAAATTGCAAGTCAAATAAACATATTTTGTCTTTTTGGGTATACCTTAGTTTAGTAGCGAACTAAATAGCGGCTATTCACAAAATAGCCACGGCTATGATATTCGTCAATACCATAACTAGCTATTGGCTACTTTGGCAGCTAGTCAGCTAATCAAATGTCTGTACATAGAAAAAAAATTCTAAAAACCGAGTCAGGGGGATGTAAGAAGAGACAGAACAAACCCAGATTTTTTTAAATTTTTTGTTTCTCTGTCTGTTTGTCTGTTTGTACGGGCTAATCTCCGAACATACTGAACAGATTTTCATGAAATTTGCACAAATATATTAAGCAAAGTCCGGGGCAGCATATAGACTTTGTGTAATCGAAATCGGTTATCGGAAAAGTTATCATCATTTAAAGATTATTTTAAAGGCACCGGCACAGGCACAAGGTTAATTGGACCTAGTTCTGCAGAAAACAGCCATGTGCGAAAAAGTAACAACAGAGTTATAAGCATTTCTCCGCGTCGAACTTTTTCGAATTATCAGATGTCAATAACAGTTTGATATGTAAATTTTATAGTTTGATTATTTCGCCACATTCAATATGTATTCGTAGAATAGTGGATATGAATATATCATATGACAAAACCTTGCTTAAAAGCTCAGCTTAATATGAAGCCCACGCGAACGAAGTCGTTGACATCAGCTAGTTTAAGATAAGTGATAGTGCCTCAGCCAGCCTAGCATGACAAGCGCGACAAAATTTTGTCTACCGTTTTCTCGTGTTTCAATCGACTATCGCTTTATTTCTTTCGGGTCTAACATGACAATTACACTTAAAACTCGACTTTTAATATCAAAAATAGATACATTTGTCGATCGAGATATCTTTTCTATCAAAATTGTCGATGTCGAGATATAATATACCTCAATATCTAACATCTTAGTTTGTCTTCTCTCGTCCGCGACATATCTCGTGGCGGTCATGCTAGCCCGGCAGGTCATCAGAGGCTATTTTATTCAGCATTCTCGTTGTCTGGAATCCCTTAGCACCCTATAAAATAGCTTAGTCTATATTACCAGGTACGTCTGTTTGTTATATAAAATCATATATAAAAATATAATATAATTCTATACAAAAATGGTAAGTCATTAATACTTGTTAGAAGTTTTTTATCTAGATAGAAATTACATATTACTATAGAAGGCAAAGAGACAAAGCAAATACGGGCATGATGATACCTCAACCATAGATGGAAAAACCGTGAAGTGCATATTGCGCGTTTCGGTTTCAGTCTATGGATTTCCGAATGCTCGAAGTAAAAATTAGGTCGACAGCGCATCATTGACTGATGTTCTGTGGCTGAGGTATCACCTACCATCAAGTGAACCTCATGCTCGTCTGTCGATATCTGACATAAAAAAAAAATCTGCTTTGTTTTCTATAGATTTATACTAATAGGTATTCGAATTAAAAATGTATAAGGTTATAGTACCTTAACTGACGTCCTGATGATTTGTCGATATCTAGTAAAAAAAACGTAATATTTATAATATTATAGCTATTTCTCTTTTTAATTGAAAGTTAAATTACTCTTTCGCTTTTATCTTTTAAGGGTTCCGTACTCGATTCCAAAACGGAAACCCTTATAGAATCACTTCCGTCCGTCAAGACCCTTTTTCTCAGAGACACTTGGAGGTTTCAACCTAAAATTAATGTCAAATATTCAGATTTGCAATCCCTTGCAGCAGTGAAAATATGGCTTTTTATGCTTTGTTTATGCCGCATTTTTTTGACACTTACAACTCGCAAGGGCATCAAAACCTATAGGCCATAGGGTAGGTACTTCCCGATGATCTATTTCCCGATTGTAAGCTAAACCATTGTTGAAAAGAGTGTCCATGGAGTTTCTTGCCGGTTCTTCTCCATGAGACCCACTTTTTGGAACCGTGCAACAATACGTTTCATAAGAGCCTGCAAAGGCCTATCTATAATATAAAAATGAATCGCAAAATGTGTTGGTAAGCGCATAACTCAACAACGCCTGGACCAATTTGGCCAATTCTTTTTTTTAAATGTTCGTTGAAGTTCAAAGATGGTTTTTACGGCGAGAAAAATTCGAATAATTGCCGGAAAAACCCTAAAAACAGCCCTTTTCTTTTTCCCATACAAACGTTTTCTAACTAAAACGAGCTTTATTGGTATTGTTTAAAGTTCATATTGAATTACAAGCAGTCACCTATATACAGTGTTTTGTGCAGTGTTTATTTACTTATGATCGCTAATTATTGGATGTGACAAAAAAAATATGTAGGAACAAAAAAATGACACATTACAAATCATTTTGACAGGCTATATATTTTGGCAGTACGAAGTCTGCCGGGTCAGCTAGTTTGAAATAAAAAACTTTTGATTTTGATCTAGAATCATGGAATTTGGCATGAAGCAATTGGAAAATATTTACTTAACTATTTTTATTCTACTAATATAATGTTTTAATGTTTTAATATAATCTATTTTTTGTTACAGTTATGAATTTCACGAGGAATGGTTTTGAGAAAATAAGAAGCGAACGTTAACTACGAAAACAAAATGGCGGAAGCGGAAGGCGGAGCGAGCGAGCAAGATGATGTCTCATTCTTGCGAACGGTAAACAGTTTTTTGTTTTTTTTTTAAATAACCAAGACCTATTTTCTTGTTTTATTTATCTTCTTTAGTTTAAGTTTATAGGAGATTGAGGTATAAATATTTACTATGTAGATTTATAGAATCTAAGATCTATTTAAGCAACAAACTGCAATGTACGTCGAAGGCGCAATAAATTTCCAAGTTTCCAGCACACCTTCAGCATACAAATGACCTTGACCTAATACTTGCTCAGAGCGCGGATATTAAATTTTATATGTACAAGCTCAGTCGTGTGCCGATCTTCAGATAGACCCTCACAAAAACAAAATGGAATTTTACAAATTAAAAAAGTGAATTCCCAAGTTTCCTAGGCATAAACTATGGAATGAATTACCACCCTCTGTATTTCCATCCGACTACGACCTCGTTGGTTTTAAAAAGCGAGCCTATAAATTCTTGAAAGGCCGACAACGCATCTGAGACTTTTAAGTCGCGGATGTCTATGGGCGGTGGTGATTACTTACCATCAGGTAACCCACCTGCTCGGTTATCCACTCTGTTATAAAAAAGGCAGCAGGCAGAGCCATTTGTATATACAAAAATACAGATATACTATACTGAAACAGTTCAGTGATGATTTTTGTTTACGGGCAATTATTTTTTTTAATACAAGCGATCCGCCCCGGCTTCGCACGGGTGCAATGTAGATGTACTATACACAAAATAGCATATATTACTCGCTGATAATGTAGCTTTCTATTGGTATAAAAAAAATTACTTAAAATCGGTCGAGTGAACCTCATGCTCGTCTGTCGATATCATACATAAAAAAGAGTAGTTTTTGAGTTAAATCGAAACATACATATATACAAATCTTTCCTCTTTATAATATTAGTATAGATATCGACAGACGGGCATGATGATACCTCAACCTTTTAAAGGCCGGCAACGCACCTGCAAGCCCTCTGGTGTTGCGGATGTATATGGGCGGCGGTGACCACTTACCATCACGTGAGCCGCCTGCCTGTTTGCCCCCTATACTATAAAAAAACTGACCACAGAACATCAGTCAATGATGCGCTGTCGACCAACTTTTTACTTCGAGCATTCGAGCTACCTTCTTTGTCCTGTCTAATCACCTTTTTTTAAAGCCTGGGGAACTTCCGGTGCTTATTCAATACGCTTAGCACTAACAAAAAGTAAATGTCGCTGGTCTGGCGATATAAGAATGTATTTCTTATGGCGATATATTCTGCCATAAGAAATACATTTTACTTTACGCATTGGCAGTGTGTAATAATAATACGTGTATCAATGAATCATACGAATATTGTCGTCATTTGTTCATAGCTGTGCCAAATTCTATTTCGAGGTAATATTGAGATTTCATTGATATTTCGAAGCTATTCAACAAGATCGAAGTTTGAAAACATTATTTTGAGTACATTGTGGTCAATGTACCTAAAAGAGATGTGTGTTCAGGGTGCGTTTTTAGCACCGGAGGAGCCGGGTTCGAGTCCCGGTGAAACAGATTTTTTTTATTACCGAGCGGACAACCTAAGATATAATGTTGTAGGTAATCATTTTAGACCATGTGCATCCCCGACTCAATTGTCTTAGATGCGTTCTCGGCCTTAAATTAAAAAAATATTTCGTTCGGGTAGATCAGTGCAAGAAGACTCAGAAATTCACTTTCTTTCATGTAGACTAATATTATAAAGAGGAAAGATTTGTTTGTTTGTTTGTTACGATTTAAATAAAAAACTACTGGACTGATTTTATGTTTATTAAATTATTTCACCAATAGAAAGCTACATTATCAGCGAGTTACATAGGCTATGTAACATAGGCATAGTGACAATGTAGCTTTCTATTGGGGAAAGAATTTTTAAAATCGGTCAAGTAGTTTTTGAGTTTAATCGTAACAAACAAATATTTATATTATTACGGCCTTACGTATATTCATAAACGTATTATAAGCTTGATGTAGTTAAAATATGTTTTGTCTCGCTCTATCTATACTAATATTATAAAGAGGAAAGATTTGTATTTTTGTATTTTTGTATGTATTGAATAAACTTAAAAACTACTGGACCGATTTCAAAAATTCTTTCACCAATAGAAAGCTACATTATCCCTGAGTAACATAGGCTATATTTATTACTAGAAAAAAATAGAGATCCTTAGAATTTCCTACTAAAACCAACCCGAGGCGTAAAAAAATTAGCCAAAAAATTTTGTTCGTCGCATGCGCTGCGAAAAGTATTGATGATAGAGATACAATATTATAGAACACATAAATATCTACAAAAAACTTCGCGAGACCATATGTCTAACTATTGTAGTTATGTTACTATAACTACTTTTTTACATTTTAAAAGTTGACAGAAATGCCGATCAAAATCAGACCTTGCTATCCATACCTTTTTATTAATTCTTATCCAAATAAATTATTTCATATTTAAGACTGTTTCAATACCTGTTAAATACTTTTTGAAATATTGAAATCGGACATTCCATTCAAAAGACATTACGAAATTAAAAATATATATAAGCAAAAAATACACGCCGTCCGCTTCGCACCGCTGTGGCTCCACGCAGGGCATCGAGCAATACGGCGAGGGGTAGTACTATGTCATTTTGTTAAATTTTTGCGGTTTTGTTACGATTTTAAAAATTCTTTCACCAATAGAAAGCTAAATTATCAGCGAGTAACATAGGCTTTGCTTATTTCATCTATTTGCACCCGTGCGAAGCCGGGGCGTTTTGCTAGTTAAATATAAAAAGACTAGAGGACGAAAGAAACAAAACATATTTTAACTATATCAAGCTTATAATACGTTTATGAATAATGCCGTTACTATATATTAATCGCATCTTAATCGTATTTTATATAAATACACATACTTTATTATATATTAACCTTGATATAATGTTAACAGGAAGACATGGTATGTCTGTCATGCACGGCGACTGGCGAGAGGGTCTGCTTGGCCGCGGAGGGGTTCGGAAACCGGCACTGCTTCCTCGAGAACATAGCCGATAAGAATATACCCCCGGATTTGTCGCAGTGTGTCTTTGTTATTGAACAGGTAAGGTTTCAACACTTGTCTTGTATTAAAAAATATAAAATGCTTAGATTAATAATTTGGTCTCCGCGCGTTACTAGATACCGCGCTATAAAGAAAAAGGTTCCTGAATGCGGCAACTCAATATTGTAGTGTGTGTAAAACACTGAGATTCGTTATAATATTATTTTACTGTGAAAATTATGACGATTTATATAATACTTACTGTTGGTATGTGATGCCAGTATCTTTCTTGTGTCTTGTAGTATTATTTTTATAGTTTGATAGCATTCTATGGCATTCTATGGCAATCTATGATAAAATTTATAAAAGACCATGTTGGCGCTTTGGTTTCGCTCGCGATTTGAACCTCTTAATTTCTGGTAAAAATATTTAGTGAAGCGTAATTTAGATTCTACTCTTTTATTATATCGCGTGCTTAAAGGTAAAGGACTTATAGCATAGGGTTAATAGGGATTTGTGCTGAAAGGGCATATAATTTTTTTTTTTATTGCCATTCGTTTTTAAATTGTCTGAAACGTAAAAATCTGTGAAAAAAAAAAAGTTGGTATCCTAAAGCTGAAAGGGCCTATCTCAAGACATAGGCCCTTTCCCCTTTAAGAAAAGTACTACGTAAAGGTAAAAGGGCGTATAAAAAAATGTATTTTTTATACCAAATTGTCAATAATTGTTTCACAAGACAAGTTATACTCAAATAACAGCCTCATATACAACGTTTGATATAAACAAATAGAAAATAAATCAATCAAAAACAAATTACGTAAAAATTAAGTAAATCGCCATATTGAATATAACTACTGGCGCCGTTCACACAACAGCTGTTTAAATCAACAAAATCTACTGATTTTTAAACGAATGAAATTTCCCGCCAGTCGCCATATTGGATACCGGTGCTGCCACTGTTGTTATTCAAACAGCTGTTTTCTCTCGATTCAGAGTCTGTTTACAATATTCTTCAAATCACATTTAATAATTTGTATAAAAATGTTTTATCAAATATATAAATATTATATTTTGATTTTATTATTTATATAATATAGAGCAAGAGGGTATGGGAACAGTACCAAGATGAGTCCGGTTTTTTTTAATTAAACATAATTTTATGATGATTGTTCATGTTTATAACTATTTCTTAAAATAAAAAGCGAGTGTTTTTTTAAACTACAAATTTTTAAACTACAAATATGTTCTTTTTTGAGCTGGCCGAAAAAAAAATTATATGCCCTTTCACCTTTAGATCACCAAAATTTCGAAGTCTTAAAAGTAAAAGGGCGTATAATTAGAGTCATAGGCCCTTTTACCTTTAATTTTTTTTTTTCAATTTTAAGCTTAGAATGTGTCTACTAATCGATTAGCATTAAAAAAAAATATGTGCCCTTTTACCTTTGCAAAGGTAAAAGGGCACATAAATTGTTATAAGTCCTTTTACCTCTAAGCACGCGAATTATGTATAGATAACGACAGACGAGCATGAGGTTCACTTGATGGTAGATGATACAATAGCTAATGATACGCTGTCGATCTACATTTTACTACGAGCATTCAGAAATTCATAGACACAAACGCGCAATAGATATGCACTTCACTGTTTTTCCGGCACATACCCGGTTTGAATGTCGATATTCTTCCCACCAATTCATTGCCCGAAGTGACGAGACGTGCGGAAGATATGCTTATAGAAAATTATAAAGTTGTCGTCCCGGCGGAATTCGAACCCGCGACCCATCGGAGTGCAAGGTAGGTTCTACCAAACGCGCCAACGAGCCCGAAAACTTTTATTGAACGAGCAAGATTTTAATGAAACACTTTTATATTGATATCCTTAAGCTGATATCTATTATCGTGTGGGCTTGATTTGACAAATCTATATATATAAAAGAGATTCCCACCTATATAGTCACTCATCACGATATCTCTGGAACCATAAGGCGTAGCGACTTGAAATATGGTAGGAATATTCCTTTCGCCGAGTAGAGGTCAGCTAAGAACGGATTTTAAGAAATTCAACCCACAAGGGGGGTTGGGGGGGCAATTGCTAGTTAAATTATATTTCCCATTTTATATGTGATGAAAGCATGGAAAAAGTCGAATTCTTCAAAAAAATTTTTTTGAACGCGCCTTTTAAAACTTTTATAAATAGTTTCATTTAAATAAAGATAATTATTATATATTTAATTTTGAATAGAGTTGACACTGGCTAAATTTCCAGGCTTTATCCGTGAGAGCTCTTCAGGAGTTAGTAACTGCGGCCGGATCAGAAACTGTAAGTACAATCAAAAAGAAATGTTAATAGTTGATATTTGTAAGTGTTTAACAAATAATACACTTCTTAGACTCCTTTATGATCTATATTTCAAAATCCTTCACAATTAAATTTGGTACACTTATGTGGAAAAGTTCTTTGGGTTTTTTAATTTGTCGAATTTTAATTAAATAATTTATTTTAATTTTTAGTTTTATATATTGATTTCTATTGTATTAAGGGATCAATGATTAACTTAATAAGCCAAAGAGTTATTCCAGTAATCAATAAAATCCTTGCAATTTTATATTTGTTAATTAATTATATAAACTCAGATAACTCTATGTATTTATCGTTATAACATATATTTTCATTTGTGATTAATTTTCACGTTTTACGTATCGCTTTTGTCTTTAAATTTTACAGGGCAAAGAAAACTTATTAGTGAGTATACGAAAACAAATACCAATGCGGTAACAGTAAAGTCACGGCGAAAATATTCATTATTAAAAGCTTTTAAACTGTTGCTAACTTATATAATTGTTTGCGTGTTACTAAGAAATAATATTTGGGATACAAATTTTAGCCTACGCGCAGACTAGAGCCACTATGGCGACCACAGCATAGCCACCGGTGGCCGCCACAAGCTACGGGCGTAATATTTCATACATTTTAGGCCGTTCGCGCAAACACGGCGCTCGAGTGGCCGCCACCGAGCTTCTAGCCACCGGTGGCCGCCACAACGTGCGGGCGCGATATTTTATACATTTTACAGTGACTGAAACGCGGCCACCGGTGGTTTCTAGTGGCGGCCACCGGTGGCTCTAGTCGGCGCGTAGGCTAAGTATTGTCAAAAATAAACTTTAACGCTACAGGTTAGTAGAATTATACCAAAACAGTAACAAAATAAAGCTATTATATAACTGTAATTAAAATAATAATAATGTTTTTGTAAATATTAAAAAAAATTACAATAAAAATCATGATATTTTCGTCGTAACTGTATCTGCATGTATTCATTACGAGACAATAGATTTTTCAAAAAACTTAACGATTTTTTTTAAAACTCTTCATAATTAAAATATTATGCTTAATTACTCATATTATTCGATGCGATTTATAAATTATATTATTGTTATCCATTAAAAATTTCATTTGCCAACTAAACTCATTTTTCAAGCAAATAAAACACACTCAGCTATTTTTTCTTATAATATAGTCACTATTCAAAGATTTATAGTGTTTTAATATTATTTTTAGTGTATTAATAATTATTTGTTACAATAAAACACAAAATAACAATGCTTTTTTTCGAATATTTTTAGTAGATTCATCGTATAGATTGCATGTACTTATTTTCTATAATAAATAATTGTTTTTTTTAAATACGCATTTCACATTTTACACTTTTACTGCACATATACTATAATAGTCTTAATATGCTAGATTTATTAAACTTTCATAAAAAAAGTTTATCAGCCTGGTTTAATCTACTATATAAAAATAAGTCGGGTTTTCCTTCCTGACGCTATAACTCCAGAATGCACCAACCGATTTCCACGGTTTTGCATTCGTTGGAAAGGTCTCGGGCTCTGAAAGGTGAGGTTTATAGCAAAGAAAATTCAGGAAAAATTTCAACAGAAAAGCGGGAAAATCTTTTTTCTTTAAGAATAATTATATAATTTCGAAGCCAAAATTGTGGCAGAACAACGTCTGCGGGGTCCACTAGTATTCTATAAAAATATACTTTTTTAAATTTGCTGTTCTTCCAAAAGGGACACTTAATTTAATACGTATGCAGGTTTTACATACGTAAAGAGGTAGTTGAAAAGAGTTCACTCTAAAAATTTCAACCGCGGCAAATATTGTTTTTTTTAAAGGGGTCCAAAGCCATGTGACTCCATAATATTATTTTGGAATACCACATACTAATGATAAAGAATGATAGAAAAAAAATTGGAGCACTTTTGAAATGCAGACCTACCGGCCTAGCATGACAACCGCGACAAAATGTTGTCGACCGTTTTGTCGTGTTTTAATCGATTATCTATTTATGTCTTCCGGGTCTAACATGACAATAACACTTAAAACTCGACTTTTAATATCAAAAATAGATATATTTGACAATCGAGCTATCTTTTCTATCAAAATCATTCTAGGCCGGCTGGTTGCCGAAACATTTACCAAAAATCGAAAACAATATTTGCGGCGGTTGAAATTTTTTAGAGTGATCTCTTTGCAACTGCCTCTTTACGTATGCAAAAGCTGCGTAATTAAATCAAAGAGTCCCTTTTGGAGGATATCCAAAAAGTTAAACCATATTTTATTTTTTTTAAATAAAATTGTGTTGTTTCCATACAGGGTAAAGGTACAGGATCTGGCCATCGAACGTTACTATACGGTAACGCTATTCTACTTCGTCATCTCAACAGTGATATGGTATGTTATTCAAAAGTATATTTTTTTTAATTTAAAAAAACTAATATGACCTTAATATGTCCTCAAATACTAACAAGGGGAGTGTCAAACTTGGGAATCACAGATTCCTATCACTTTTATATATATTATAGGGCAGGGTCCCCTCAACAAATATATAAAGCGGCAAGACACTATTCGTTTTTATTATTGAGTTTCAACTCAAAGTTCTATATGTAACTTAAGTAGAAGGTTGCAGCAATGGTTCCGTGGCGTAGTGGTAACGCTCTTGCTTACTGAGCAACTGGACGGTTATTCGAGTCAAGATTGTTTTTTTTTTAAATTTTTATTAATTATAAGTAGAAGGACTTAAGTTACATATAGAACTTTGAGTTGAAATTTCACAATAATAAAAACGAATGGCGTCTTGCCGCTTTATATATTTATTGAGGGGACCCTGCCCAACAATATATATAAAAGTGATGGGAATCTGTGATTTCCAAGTTTGACACTCCCCATGTAAAACAGTCCCGGTCCAATGGTGAATTTAAACATTTCCAAGGTGTAAGCTATTAACTAAAGTCTACAATTGTCTATTCTTCAATTGATATAATATGTATATAGAGTCCGATTACTGGTTCGGAGCGGCGAACTGGGTGTTTTGCAATAGGATATACAAGTTTGATATTTCATGACATCATAAAAACATTCTACAGAATTTATTTTGATTTCCATAAGACACGTAAAAATAAAATTGGTCCCCAAATTTACTGTCCCTAAAATCTGGCTGTTCACGTCATAAGCAATATTTATGTAATTATTTACCGATCCCCTCTCCTCTTCGTCAGCAAAAGTAAATGATTATCATTGACATAGACTACGAGTACTATCGAAGCGACATAAAGTTACTTCCGCCCTCCCTATGGAAAAAATCTCATAAACCTCATAAAAACATGGACAAATGCAGACCGATTTCTCATAAATCTCATAGCCTCTGATGAGAATTTGATCTGCATTTGTCCATGTTTTTATGAGGTTTATGAGACTTTTTCCATAGGGCTTGAACATAAGTTTAAAATTCGATTACAAGACGCCCCCGCCGCAGTGCGCTGTTTTAATATGCCGTGTTTGGAAAGTGTGGATTGTACTTCAGTCACGCAAAAACGGATTTTCATAAAGATTGCTTAGAAATATATACTTTAAATTAGTCCAGTACTCAAGAGATTACCTTCTTCAAACAAACAAACTCTTGCTCTTTACTGTATTGACATAAGTAATATATGTACTTACTAATTAAAGTTACTACTTAATAACATTACGTATTAATTAATAAAAAATTAAGACAATCGCTTTAGAAGCGGTCGACCAGACGGCCTAGCATGACCGCCACGAGATATACGAGAGAAAACAAACTAAGATGTAAGATATCTCGATATATTATATCTCGACATCGATAGTTTTGATAGAAAAGATATCTCGATCGACAAATATATCTATTTTTTTATATTAAAAGTCGAGTTTTAAATGTAATTGCCCGGAAGAAATAAAGAGGTAATCGATTAAAACAAGAGAAAACGGTCGACAAAATTTTGTCGCGGTTCTCATGCTAGGCCGGCAGGGCACAAAAGATTCATCACCTGCTTGCCTATAAAGAAAATGAATGAAAAATATGTCTGAAAAAGTAAATTCCAATGACAATGCCACTAAGGGACATGAATTCACACTTAATTGTTGAACTGTGTTTTTTGCAGTACTTGGCATGTCTGTCCACATCTTCATCTCAAGATAAACTGGCGTTTGACGTGGGTCTGCAAGAGCATTCGAAGGGAGAAGCCTGTTGGTGGACACTCCATCCCGCCAGCAAACAGAGGTGTGTAAATTGAGTAAGGGTTAGATTGCGGCCATTCGTATTTCAAAGTTTGTGTGCACGATCTATTAGAAGAAAAAATATTCAGAGGTTTGTAAATTCAGTAAGGGTTAAATTGTGAACATTCGTATTTCGTAGATCCTGTGCACGTTGTACAGGAAAATTATTATTGTTATGAGAACAAATTAAGCCTGCGCGTGAAGGAAAATTTGACATTTACTGTAAAACAGTAACATATTTTTCTATTTATAATAAGAAGTATATACTATATACTACTTAGTATATTAATATGAATATGGGAATACGAATTTAATTCATTTTTTAATTTTTTTGCTCTTTTTAGATCTGAGGGTGAAAAGGTTCGAGTTGGTGACGATTTGATCTTAGTATCTGTCGCTACAGAAAGATACTTGGTAAGAAATTACTAAAACGTTTTAATATCTATTAATTATAATAAATTAAACTTGCTGCACGTCCCGGTTTTGCACGGCTATAGGTAATTTAAAAATGTATAAAATGAGAATCAAATCTTTTGTCAAAACACTTTAGGGACACCCAATTGCCCCTATTGGGTGCCCTTATTTACCTAGCGGTATGAAATATATTTAACGACCTATTCTCATAGCTACTCATAAAATTCATAAAAATCGGTCGAGCCATTGCGGAGGAGTGCGACCATTAACACCGTGACACGCGATTTTTATATATGTATATAACATGCAGATGTATCCAGATAGTCCCGACAGTTTTTATATTTCAAAAAATAAAAAATAATGATTTTGAGTCTGTATCGCCACCTACCAGTTCCATTTGTAAATATAAACCATCCAACCCATTCAAATCACACAAAAAAATCATCAAAATCGGTGAAGCAGTTTTGGTCGTTCGATGATATACCTACAAAAGATTTATATTATATTTAAAAATGTAATTGCAGCACACTACAAAAGAGAATGAGGTATCAATAGTCAATGCATCGTTCCACGTGACTCACTGGTCGGTCCAGCCGTATGGTACGGGCATATCGCGTATGAAATACGTGGGCTATGTATTCGGAGGTGATGTGTTGAGGTTCTTCCACGGAGGAGACGAGTGTCTCACTATACCTAGCACTTGGACTAAAGATGGAGGGCAGAAGTAAGTCCTGCGAATTAACTTTTATTTTTATGTCAGATATCGACAGACGAGCATGAGGTTCACTTGATGGTAGGTGGTACCCCAGCTATAAAACATCAGTCAATGATGCGCTGTCGACATCTTCACTTACTTGCCCTATTTATTTTTTTATTGCCCTACTTTTTACTTCGAATGAATCGGTACCTACGCTTCGTGTTTTATCGTGTGTACTGCCAAGGAATGGAATTCTCTACCAGGGTCTGTCTTTCCCGATTCCTACAATTGATGTCTTTAAAGCCAGAGTGAATATACTTCTTCTAAGTAAGCATGCTAAGCCATGCACATCCGCGCTTACCATCATGCGGTCAAATGCTTATTTATTCTTTATAAAAAAAGACTGAAACCGAAACCCGCAATATGCATTTCACGGTCTTTCCATCTATGAACGGTGGTTTGTTACCCGGTCGGAATTTCGATATTCCTCCCACTCGATCAATGCCCGAAGTTACCAGACGTGGGGAAGACATGCTTACTGAAAATTAAACATGTGGTGGGATTCGAACCCACGACCCATCGATGCGCACGACAGGTGTTCTACCGAACGCGCCAACGAGCCCGTCAAAATAGGATATGAATAATATCATAATCAAAATGGTATCGTAATAATAACCCTAATATTGTCTTTTATTAACGCAAGTATCACACATTTAAATAAATATCGTTTTAAGCCGTAGCGTAGTTACATAGCTGCTGTAACCCAGATACCCTGGACACATTAAAATTCCATAGTTTCTTATTATATCTAGAGATAAGCCCACCACTGTAACAATAGTTATAATACTCGTTGCTCTATATATTTAACTTGAATTAAATCAGTCATGTTGTAACACTTGGATGGAGCAGTAGCTCCGAAGTTTCATTTTAAAAAACTCTTCTGCCATCGCTCCCAACACAACTCCGTTATAAAGTATTTTATTTAAATAATAACCCTTTCCTTCCAGTATCGTGGTATACGAAGGCGGTTCAGTAATGTCCCAAGCACGGTCATTATGGCGACTAGAACTAGCTCGGACGAAATGGGCCGGCGGTTTTATTAACTGGTACCATCCTATGAGAATCCGACACATCACCACTGGACGATATTTGGGGGTGAACGACCAAAATGAACTGTATTTGGTTAGCAGGTGAGATTAACTTACAATGCGCTACAATACAAGTAGCTAACTAAATAGCGGCTATTTACAAAATAGCCATGACTATATTCGTCCATACGATAACTAGCTATTGGCTACTTTGGTTAGAGGCGCTTCGATTAGCTGACTAGCTTATAGTCAACGGGCCACGGCGCGCGCGATCGCCGTAATCTCCATTCATTCGCATCGTCCTTCTCTTTTTCACATTCACAATATAATATGGAGACGGGATTATGATGCAGTTGAGCGTTATTCAAGTCAATTACATAGCTACAGTTGGTACGAGGCTAATGGTACCAACTAGCAGGCTGTCAGTTAGTGAGTCAGTGAGTCATTTATCCAAATAACCATATAGCTAAATAGCTGGTTATTCCACCACACATAACCGGCTAGCTAAGTTATTGAGATTTTGGCTAGTTACCCATTTCTAAATGCGACTAGCAAACTGCCCGTGTCTTGCATGATAATCAAGAGATATCTCACGGATAATATATGTATAAATGTATATAGATATCTAAGTGATAATGCAGTATAAGATATACTTCATTATCACTTAGATATCTGTTTTTGATTTATGGTTAAAATTCGCATCAATTAAGATGTTTCGAGTTAAATAAACAGATAAGACGCGGATTATGGTTTGTTTTGAAACTATTAAGAGATATTTATTTGAAAAAAAAAAATATTTAAGTAAACACGATATGAATATTTATTAAAAACAAGCAACCTTACCCGACTTCGCACGAAAACTAATGAAGAAAATGAGACCAAATTATTTTGTAATGTAATGTAGTTTTTTTTTGTGTATAGTACATCTACATTGCATCCCTGCGGAGCCGGAGCGTGTTTTTAATAAATAAAATTCTCCTATTTCCCTTAGAGAGGAAGCGACTACAGCATCCTGCGCGTTCTGTCTGCGTCAAGAGAAAGACGATCAGAAAGTTGTTCTTGAAGACAAGGATCTTGAAGTGATTGGAGCTCCCATCATCAAGTACGGTGACTCCACTGTCATTGTTCAACACTCGGAGACGGGGCTTTGGTTGTCTTATAAGGTAACATACTTTAAAACCATCTAAGGGGTCTTTAGCAACTTTTTGAATGTCTTCCCGACGTCTGGTAACTTCGGCCATTGAACGGGTGGGAGGAATATCGAAATTCCGATCGGTCGTTCCGTTCATAGATGGAAAAACCGTTACTGCGCGTTTCGGTTTCAATCTATGGATTTCTGAATGCTCGAAGTAAAAATTAGGTTGACGGCGCATCATTGACTGATGTTCTGCGGCTGAGGTATCACCTCCCATCGAGTTAACCTCATGCTCGACAGTCGATATCTAACATAAAAACTAGTATTTTTTCGTTTTTTCGTTCGTTGCAACCAATGGCGGGATCACCATACAAGCCCAAAAGCCCAGCTTGCCCTAATAATGCAAACATAAAAAGAATAATGTCATTAGCGTAATTATATAAGCCATATATAACTCAATAATTATATGCTTTGATTATTTATAATCTAAGATTATATGATTAAGTAAATACATAAGTAATATTATATAAACACGTATTACGTTAATGTCGGCAAGCCGGGCTTTTTGGCTTGTATGGTAGCCTTGTCACTGGTTGCAACGAGCCCGTCAAAATGCCTACAAGTGATAAATTCAAAAGCGCCGCCGTGGCGGGGTTTGTCGTTCAACCTCGAATTTCCCGCGGAACGGCAACTCCGCGACCCCCGGGTATAGATGTAAGGCCGGTTGAAAACCAATTAAATCAATCAGTTTAAAACTAAAAAAATGGTTTAAAATCATAATAAACCATTTTTTTTGGTTTAAAACGGTTGGTGTTGATAACTATGATTTTCTGAATCATAACTACATTCTTGATTTTACCGAGGTAGAGATATAACGGAGTACCTAAAAACTGTGTAAATATTTTTTTTAATATGTATGTACTGATATTGATATACCTACTTAGCAACTTCAGTTTTAGATGGTTCGTCTGAACAAGCGTAGGTATTACCTACCTAAGTTATAAAAACTCTATTGATAAGTTAAAAACACTGTGTTGGTAAATAAATTATTTTTTCATTGTTTTCAAACGATTTAAATAATCAATTTCTTTTGGTTTAAAACCAAACGCACACTCTTGCACTCTCGTTGATTAGCCTACGCACACATGCACATACATAATATGTGTGACATAAACAGCTGCGCCAGTTGACAGTTGACATCTCTAGAATTTGACAGCTGACAAAATGGGCCTTTAAATTTGCAATTTGCATACATAATAGTTCGTATTGTATCTTTATCAAAAGGATTGCTATTGTGACTATAAATAAAGAATAAGTACAAGTCAAACGGACGACATTGTGTTAATTTTGTCTTCTATTCGAGGTTGTGTAATATAATATAATAAATAAACATACTTTAAAAGTTTTCGTGTAGGTAATATAGGTACTTTCTAGTGATTTTTTATATACTCGTACTAATTAAAATGAAACAAGACATCAGGTGACCAAAAATGTCCCATAATGAAATATAAAACACAGTTCGTTTATTTTTGTAGGCGAGTTTTCAACCGTTTAAAACCGTTTATTTTGAGTTTAAAATGGCAACATTTGATTTAAAACGTTTTAAATCGGTTGTTTTACATCTATACCCCCGGGCCCCGACTCATACGCACAGGCAGCGTCGTTCGACCAGGGTTGGATTTCGGACTTATATAATTTATACTAAATTTTCATGTTTCGTACTTTAAAGTTTAAATACTATTTTACATATTAATAGATAATACGAAAAAATCCTACTATAATTTGAAAAACAATTTATGGATGTATCTATGAAATAAAGAATTAAATCTAATATATAAAATTTCCATGTCAGTTACCGTACAGCTCCTCCGAAACTTAAACTTAAAGTTTTTTTTTTTGGACTTTTTTTTTGTTTTTATTTTTTTACAATGTGGCAATAAAAATACACACAACCCTATATTTTCACTCTTCTATTACCAACCCCTGCTTTTTAGAAATTATTTACATGGCAAATCAACGTTTGCCGGGTCAGCTAGTTGCCAATATAAATACCATTCAATGCTCATAGTTCAAAGTTAATTAGGGTGTAATCACGTTGTAATGATGTATGATGTCGAAGAATACAAAGTGAATATTACGACATTTCAATCTCATTTTCAATTATTACAACATTTTATAAACTAGCGATTCACCCCGGCTTCGCACGGGTGCAGTATAGATGTACTGTTTACAAAAAATATAGTCTATGTTACTCGCTGATAATGTAGCTTTCTATTGGTGAAAGAATTTTTAAAACTGCTCGAGTAGTTTTTGAGTTAAATCGTAACAAACAAACAAATCTTTCTTCTTTATAACATAAGTAGTATATATAGATAATAATTATCAAAGATTGTGACGCTATCAAAGATATGATTTTATTCCTAAGCACATCAGTCAATGATGTGCTGTCGATCTACTTTTTACTTCGAGCATTCGGTAATCCATAGACTGAAACCGAAACGCGCAAAATGCACTTCACGATTTTTCCATCTATTAATAAGTCTAAATTCTAAGATTTCTAGAAACTAATATTGAAGAACTGATAAACTTGGAAGAGGAGTAAATCTATATATATAAAAGAAAGTTGTGTTAGTTACACCGTTTATAACTCAAGAACGACTGTACCGATTTTAATGATATCTTATTTGTTGGATTCCTCTATGTCCGGAATAAGATATAAGCTATTAAAATATTGGAAAAAATCAGGAAAAAATATATGCATAAAATTAATTCCGCCATCTTGACAGCTCACGTCATGCATTCTTACTTCTTAGCTTTTTTGGAATAACAGATGTCCACTGCAAATCAGTGACATATTAGACAATTATAGTGGGTAAATGGGCATATTCAAATTTAATAATAATTATATAATTTCGAAGCGAACATTGTGGCAGAACAACGTCTGCGGGGTCCACTAGTTTAGCATAAAGTGGTGTGGCTTTTAATTACTATGTTAAATTCAAAATAATAAAGTGTTCTATATTTTTTTTACAAATACTATCCTTTTAATTTTTCTGTGCATAATCCAACCCTGCGCACGACCTCCCCGCTGCCGCCCCTGCCCTTTAGTTAGGGATACGCAAAATTTCAAAAGTATCGATACCAACAAAGTATCGAAACAAAAGTATCGATACCTCAAGGTATCGAGTACTTTTTAATACATTTATAAAAACTTTATGGAGTGTTAATAATATAATATAAACATTTAACATACCTATATATTTTTAAAAACATCCATATTATACATAAATTACACCCAAATTCAGAACAAATTACCGTACAGATCACACAATATTTGTCATGGGTGGGAATCGAACCCACAACCTCCGGCTTAGCAGTCAAGGTCACTAAATACTAATCCCTGAATCATGTCTTAGATTTCGTAGTGATGTGACAAATATTATGTTTCAAAAATCTATTAAAATTTTTTCCTTTTCTTTATCAGAAATGGGGAGAAAAGTATCAATACTTTCAGAAAGTATCTACATACTTGAGAAAGTATCGATACTTTGAGAAAGTATCGATACCTCAAAAGTATCGGAACAAAAGTATCGATTCCAAAAGTACTTGGTATCGAAACAAAAGTATCGATACCCTGAGGTATCGATACTTTTTGCGTATACCGCGCGCCAGATAAGTCTGCGCGCGGCAAAAATTGGAACTAAATTTCTTTCCGTCATATTGTTTTCCGGAATTAGTGTGCAGCAGTGGCGTTTTTATTCGATTTTATTGGTAATCATCATGCCTAAGGTTATAAAAAGTGCTGGTAGAGATGTTGTATTGAAAGTAAAACGTGCTTATGAAGCAGAACGGCAAAATAAAGGGCCGATTGTACCATTTTCAAAACTTTTTTATTACTTGACAGGTAATTTTTGGGGTGACCAGTACATGGTATTATGTCTTTATGTGGGGTATTTTTATACGATACATATTTTTACTTTGTTGTTGGTTAATGATTTAGTTTGTTTTAGGATTAAAACCCCATTGAAAAAAAATACGTATTGTGGAAAAAAATTTAAATCAAGCCACAGGTGAAATATCTTCAATCTGAAGCGGCATTTAATTCGATAATGTGTGTCAGCATGTTGAAAAAATCGTAGACCAATATTTTGAATCTGACAGGCTTTTGGACATAGAACTGGACAAATTTATAATTGATCATGCAAGTGACAGCAAAACTTTAAACTCTTCTAATAACGAGTCAAGTGAATCTGAAACATGTGAAAATAGAATGGAAAGATTGACCCACTGATGGACCATAGTTATCCAAAATTTAGAAGTTCTGCTATATTCTCGATAAATGATTTACATTAAATATATATATATATATATATATATATATATATAAAATTTGGTGTTGTTTTATTTAATTGTAGATTATGTAAATATTTCTTATGGAGCAGGTAAATAAGGAGTTATTCAGTTACAATATGTAACAAATTAAAAATATATATATTTTCACTGAGTATTGGTATGTAATTATTATTCATCACCCTAAAACTAATTGAAATTTACAAATAAAATTGTTACATCACGTCAAATTTAGTAGTTAATTCGACGTGATATCTAAATATAAATTTGTTTTCTGTTGTATACTAAGTATACCTAATACGAATTAACATTCAGAATGCTGGTGATTTTTTTGGTGTTGCATAGTGGTTGAGAGTTTGCTTTATATACCTGGCAATATTTGGTACGCCACCCGTCGCGCGCAGACTTATCTGACGAGCACTTTAGCACCTTTAGTTCGCTGTCAACTCTGGTGCGTATATGACGTGTCATACTAAATGAGTCGTTGCTACGAATATCCTAACCCGTTGTACCTATTCTCATTGAGTTCTTATTTAAAAAAAAATACAAACTGTGATATCTGAGGTACTAGAAATGTAGGTAGGTGATCTTTGGTTTTGATGGGGATCCTGGGATAGCCGGGACTTAACTCCCCTGGATATTTAGTTTTTGTCAGAAATAAAAAGAACGCTGGTAGGTAGGTATATTCCCGTGAACACGCAATTGTGATGATTAAAAAGTGAAAGAGGCACAAAGACACATGAATAAAAACTTATAAATGTGTTTTGTGTATCGAACATCGTTATTAAATATGCAAGGTATTATTAAAATAAGTATTTTTATATGTATGTACACGATATATTTGTGTAAATTACTATGTAAATAAATACATATTAATTGACATAATAAGTATTAAAAGATTAATTCAAACATAATGTTTTGCGATTGAAAAGTTCTATTAAAAACTCGTATAAGATGATTCGCGCGCCACTAGGTTGATAGTTACCAGTGGTGGCGTAAGACCTAAATTTTATGTGGGCAACATTCATTTTGCGGGGCCCTCTGCCAGGACAAAAAAATATTTTTGGCGCGTTCGCGGCTTTTAAATAATGCATAAATTTTTCGGGCGCGAGGCCCCCTGGGTCGCGAGGCCGTAGGCGGTGGCCCACGTCGCCCACGCCTTACGCCGCCACTGATAGTTACTAATTAGAGATTGGCCTTACGGCGATTTATTTATTAAAATCAATTTACAGTCGTACGAAACGAAGAAAAAAGGTTTGGGCAAAGTGGAGGAAAAGCAAGCAATACTTCATGAAGAAGGCAAAATGGATGATGGTCTGGACTTCTCCCGCTCTCAGGAAGAAGAGTCAAGAACAGCTAGAGTCATCAGGAAGTGTTCTTCATTGTTTACGAAGTTTATTAAGTAAGTATAACTTCTATTTCCGCAGGAGACGGGATTTGATGAGCTCGTTTGCACGATCGGTAGAACACCTGCTGTGCGCATCGATGGGTCGTGAGTTTGAATCCCACCGGAACGACATGTTTACAAATTTCTGTAAGGATGTCTTCCCCATGTCTTGTAACATCGGGCATTGAACGGATGGGAGGAATATCGAAATTCCGTGCTATTGAAGTGCATATTGCGCGTTTCGGTTTCAGTCAATGAATTTCCGCATGCTCGAAGTAAAAAGTAGGTCGACAGCGTATCATTGTCTGATGTTCTGCGGCTGGGGTATCACCTACCATCAAGTCTATCGATATAATTGAATACTAGGGAAAACAGTTAAAAAAATTGATTATTTCGTGCATGGCACAGAAGATTGATTACCTACTTGCCTGTAAAGAAAAATGATCTCGGACTCGGGAAATCACTTTTGTTGTGCTAAAAGGACAAAAGTAAATAATTGCTAAAAATTCTGTATAATGTGTATAAAACTTACCTACACCATTTTTTGATAGACTATTTACATTCCTCCTTCATATTTTACTAATTCAAATTCAAAAACATTTCTTCATTTAGGTAACATAATGTACACTTATAAACGTTAATAAAGAAATACATATTAAATGCTTCTAATTTTACATTTACTGCCAGTTCTCAAATCAAGGACGTAGAACGGACGAGAAGAACTGGCAATAAACTCGCCGTCACTCTTTTTAATCGCCAAGTTTTTCGTTTTACAAAATTTTTGTAAGGAGCTAACTATTACACCATGTTCCACATGACATCCTTAAGTAACTAACTATAATAATGAAAAATATATATATAAACGAAAAAATAAAATAAAAAACAATGATTTGTCCTCTATCAGCAGTAGGCATGGTGAAATAGGAGCACGCACTTACATTCTCGTGGGAACAACACGCAAATACATAGTCGAAATAACTAACATCACCGCATACACGAATTCAAGTCCGACCTGTCACCACAAGTAGCACGCGTTCACGATGATAAAAATTAATACCCACATATTTTCAGTGGCCTTGAAACATTGCAACAGAATCGACGTCATTCTATGTTCTTCGCGTCGGTGAATCTCAGCGAAATGGTGATGTGTCTGGAAGACTTGATCAATTACTTCGCTCAGCCTGAAGAAGATATGGGTAATGGTCTTAAGTTATCCTTTTTCACATTAAAATATCTAAATTCAAGCGCGTTTCTCACACCGATGACGGGATTCGCTTGATGCGATCACCATCAGACAATCACCCTACTACAGACAAAATATGCTCTACTACCAAATAAATAAAAATTAAACGAAAAAAAAAAACAAAGATTTGTCCTCTATCAGTAGTAGGCATGGTGAAAAAGGAGCACGCACTTACATTAACTCGGGAACAACACGCAAACACATAGTCGAAATACTCGTAACTTATTTCACCGTATACACAAATTCATGTCCGACTAGTCGCAAAGCTTTAACCTTTTTTAAAAACGATTAATATTAATTCATGTTGAATAATTCAATTGTTCCGTTTCAGAACACGAAGAAAAACAAAACAGATTCCGCGCCCTTCGCAACCGCCAAGACCTGTTCCAAGAGGAGGGTATATTGAACTTAATTCTGGAAGCCATAGACAAAATAAACGTGATTACGTCACAGGGCTTCCTCGCCGGGTTCTTGGCGGGAGACGAATCTGGACAGAGTTGGGATATGATATCTGTATATCTGTATCAGCTTTTGGGTAAGTTTAATATATTTCTTTCTACAAGAAGAGTTCCTTTTCATCAGAGAGAGATAGAGAAAAAAGTTACTTATTCACAGTCAATAACAGACAATGATTACTTACATAGCCGTTCACTTCGACAATGCCGCCGTCGACAGTTGTTTTATAGAAATCATTTAAATAAAATACTTTATACCGGATTAAAACGCGATTTATTATTTATATTATTCATCCCGACGTTTTGGATGCTTTTCAGCAACCTTGATCAGCAAAATCACTCATTTCTGTATCACTATCACTCCATTTTGTCTCTATAATTACTTTCAGCGCCCATTGAAATAATTAGTTCCCTTTTATTTTTTTCTTGTTTAAAGAATGTCATTAGCTTGTATAAAAAATTACGTTCGACACTGTGTAGATCCATTTTAGCAACACAAATATGTCCGTCCGTACGTTCGTAGTAAATAACAAATCAACAGAAACAAAAACTCAACGAAAACAAAAATTACAACAAAATCGAAACACGGAGCATTGTATTCTTGAAGTGAACGGGTAGTAAACCGTAACTTAAAAAATATAAGTCTCAGTATTATATGCAAACATGAACCTAAGTCCTCTGATATTATAAGTCCCTAGACAGGAGTGATTATGGTTAGGTGACCTTTTCAATTTGCGTTTGATCATTCTAGAATGATTTTTATTTTGTTTATGAACGGTACACGCAGAAAAAATCTCCTAACTAGTACATTTACCAAAATATATCCTTACACACGTACATAATTTCCGTAATCATATAATATATATTGTTTCGACGTTTATTTTAGCTGCTATCATCAAAGGAAATCATACAAACTGCGCCCAATTCGCCAACTCTAACCGTCTGAACTGGTTGTTCTCGCGTCTCGGGTCGCAAGCCTCAGGGGAAGGTACGGGAATGTTGGATGTGTTACATTGCGTGCTCATCGACTCGCCTGAAGCTCTGAATATGATGAGGGTGAGTAATGGATTGGGTTTTATTACACTCAAGCTAAGAATTTTAAAAAGCATCCGCCAACGCGCTACAATCCTTTTGTTAATGAGTTTTTAGGACCTACTGTCTTTCGGGTTTGTATTCCGACCGGGTAAATAACCATCGTTCATAGATGGAAAACCCGTGAAGTGCACATTGCGCGTTTCGTTTTCAGTCTAGATTTCCGAATGCTCGAAGTAAAAAGTAGGACGACAATGCATCATTGACTGATGTACTGTGGCTGAGGTATCACCTACCATCAAGTGAACCTCATGCTCGTCTGTCGTTATCTATCATAAAAAAACAATTGAAATAACAGCGGCCTTTGTTGCCCTAGGGCCTCCATAGCAGGGACTGAATACCGGTTAATTTACTATGGGAGTTTAACCGGTATATTAAAGGTTTTTGTTAATATTCTTTCGTTTTTATGCATATTTACTGAAAAAAAATACTGTGGTATGTTTAGTGTGTATTACGCTTTAAAACTAAATATGGTATCACAGTCAGACACGTATTTTGGAAAATAAAAATTAACCGGTTTCAGTCCATACTTCTAAATCGGCTCTATCATTGACTAAAGTTACATATCTGAAACATCTATAAGTATAACTGTTGTTTGCGTTTTCAGGACGAACATATTAAAGTAATAATCTCACTTCTGGAGAAACACGGTCGCGATCCCAAAGTATTGGACGTACTGTGTTCACTCTGTGTCGGTAACGGAGTTGCTGTCAGGTCTTCACAGAATAATATCTGTGACTACTTGCTACCTGGGAAGAATCTGCTACTTCAGACGCAATTAGTGGACCATGTTTCAAGGTAATTTTCAATTTAAAAGATATCACACATTTAAATAAAATACTTTATAAAATATATATCAACTCCGTAGGAATAGATGGCGTTTATATGGCAACTTTGTGATATTTCAATTCAGACAACTGTCATCTTTCTGTCTCCCCGTGACCACGGTTGCTGAAAAGCATCCGAAACTTCGGGATAAATAATATAAATAATAATTCGCGTTGTAATCCGTTATAAAGTATTTTATTTAATCCTTGTTAATGATCGTAATAGCTTATTAGGATATGTATACTTAATGTTAAAATTGCAAGTTCAGTCAAATATGGATTACATCATTCATGAACATCTATACTAATACTATAAAGAGGAAACAATTCTTTGTTTGTTTGTTATGATTTAACTCAAAAACTACTCTACCGATTTAAAAAATTCAGTTACATTATCAGTTTTTTTCTGCAGAGTACATCTACATTGCACTCGTGCGAAGCCGGGGCGGATCGCTAGTATTTGGATATACTTGAATTTTGTATTAATAACATTGACATAGTATTAAAATAATAAGTAAAGAATACATGTTTAGTTATTTTATGTAACATATAAGAAGTAGAAGAATGTGAGATTTATTTATTGGTCTCCTTCAGCCATATGACATCAATATGTACTGACATCTACAATTAGTACAAAGACGTTAATAATCCTGAATCGCGCTATCAAAGTTTTACCGACTCAATCTGAATTTCGATGTCTTCTGGTCATTTCTAACCAGAAGACATTATACAGAAAATTATAAACATTCCGGTGGGACAATAACCCATGACCCATTGAAACACAGGCCGGTATATTATCCAGCAAGTCCGTCAAGATTTATAGCAAATTATTAATTATCATAGTGATGGATAGAGCACTAATAAAAATTGTTTTAGTCTCTTTGACAATAAGCAAAATAATCTTAAACTCCTTCTGTTTGAATTCAACCCTACAATCTCATGTTTTTATTGAAAATAAATTAACACTGAGTGGAACTAAGAAGACAGAACTCTGATTCAAATTGTTTCGCAGAATTCAATTCAAATTCCAAAATATTGTATTATTCGATTAATCTTTAAAAACGTTCATATTCCAGTGTCCGTCCGAATATATTCGTGGGTCGCGTAGAAGGTTCTGCTGTCTACCAAAAGTGGTACTTCGAAGTGACCATGGACCATATTGAGAAAACCACGCACATGATGCCGCACTTGAGGATCGGATGGGCCAATACCACAGGGTAAGCCAACCAAGCCAAAATATATTGTTAATCTAACTTTTAGACCTGGTTCGCTTTCTCCTTTTAAGGGCGGGGTAAGGTTAATTTGTGCTAGAAAACATTATTAAAGCCTGGTTTATGGTACATTAAAGTATGACATTGTGTAAAATTTTCATGAAGAAACATAAAAATACGGTAATGGCAGCAATTATTAGAATTGCTCCTCATAACTCGGTGCTGGGCACTGACAGGATTTTTCGAAATTCATCTTTTTGATAATACTTTGAAGTGAAAAATATTAACAAATCACCATGTTCTCTTCGTACCTATCCCGGCCCCAAGTAATCATCATATATTTCGGGATATAAATATTGTTTGAAATGACTCCTTTTTTATGTTATATATCGACAGACGAGCATGAGGTTCACTTGATGTGATACCTCAGCCACAGAACATAAGTCAATGATGCGCTGTCGATCTAATTTTTACTTCGAGCATTCGGAAATCCATAGACTGAAACCGAAACGCGCAATGCACTTCACGGTTTTTCCATCTATAAACGGTGGTTCCTCGGTCGGAATTTCGATATTCCTCCCACCCAATGCCCGAAGTTACCAGACGTGAGGAAAACATGCAGAAAATTATAAACATGTCGTCCCGGTGGGATTCGAACCCACGACCCATCGATGCGCACGGCAGGTGTTATACCGAACGCGCCCGTTTCCTTTGATTTCAGTTATGTACCATATCCCGGTGGCGGTGAGAAATGGGGCGGTAATGGAGTTGGGGACGACCTCTACTCGTTCGGTTTCGACGGCGCCTACCTCTGGTCCGGTGGTAGGAAGACACCAGTCAACAGAAGCCACGCTGAAGAACCTTTCATTAGAAAAGGTATGTTTTTTTTGTTTTGATTTGTTTTTACAAATTTAAAATATTTACTAAAAAAAAGTTTTAATACATTTTTATCTTTACATCTTTACAAATGTTATAAAGAGGAAATATTTATGAATAAACACAAAAACTACTAGACCGATTTTAAAAAATCTTTCACCAATAGAAAGCTACATTATCAGCGAGTAACATAGCGTCGTTGCGCCTGCCAAATTCCATATGTGTTTTTTTTTGATTTTTGGTTTTCGCACAAAAAATACTCTTCGTTTTATTCTCTATGTGTTACTAAAATCATTTTTGTGATATTCGAACTGGATATGAGTTTAACTAATTCCATATATGTTTTGAACGGTAAGGAAAGCTCCGTATGTGAATCAATAATACGTTTTTCGTAGTCTCCCAAAACTATACAAAAATCACATATGGAACTTGTCAGGCGCAGCGACGATAGGCTATTTTATGTGTATAGTACATCTAAATTGCACCCGTGTGAAGCCGGAGCGTGTTGCTAGTGTTTAATAAACTTTATCGCGTAGTAGCTTCCTTTTAGTAAGTAATTCAAGCTTGCTTATGAGTTGCAAAATTCTCATGATAAAGTTTTTGTTGTAATTTTTTATAGGTGACGTCATCGGATGTGCGTTGGACTTAACAGTGCCCCTTATAAACTTCATGTTCAACGGTGTAAGGGTCACAGGTTCATTTACCAACTTCAACCTTGAGGGCATGTTTTTCCCTGTCATGAGCTGTTCTAGCAAATTAAGGTTAGTTCATCTTAATGTTTGGCATTCGCCTGACCCGGCAAACGTTGATTTGCCATGTAAATAATTTCTAAAAAGCATTGGTTGGTGATAAAAAAGTAAAAATTTATGGTTGTATGTATTTTAATGCCACATTATAAAAAAATAAAAACAAAAAATTTCGTCCAAAAATTAAAAAAAAACTTAAGGGTGACCAACCCTTATCACTTAGGGGTATGAAATATGGATAGTAGCCGATTCTCAGATCTACTGAATACGCATATAAAATTTGGTAAAAATCGGTAAAGCCGTTTCGGAGGAGTACGGTAACTTGTTAGTTACCGTACTCCTACCGTTCCAAAATCTTTTGTGACATGGAAATTTTATATGTTAGAGATAGCATAATGTGAAATAAAATGGATGTACCTAGAAGCACCGGGCATACAAACTTTATCACAGAAAATGTAGTTCCGCTTTTGACCTGCAGAGCGCGCGGCAATGTATCGGTGTGACACAACCATCACACAGCTAAAACCTCAGCCACAGAATATGAGTCAATGATGCGCTGTCGACCTACTTTTTACTTCGAGCATTCGGAAATCCATAGACTGAAACCGAAACGCGCAATATGCACTTCACGGTTTTTCGATACTCCTCTCAACCGTTCAATGCCTGAAGTTATCAGACGTGAGGAAGCCATGCTTACAAAAATTAATATACATGTCGTCCCGGTGGTATTCGAACCCACGACCCACGATGCACACGGCAGGTGTTCTACCGAACGCGTCAACTATTTAACCATATATTTCAGCTGTCGCTTCCTCCTCGGCGGGGAACATGGCCGACTGCGTTACGCGGCTCCCGAAGGTTACTCGCCGCTAGTAGAATCTCTACTACCGCAGCAGATACTGAGCTTAGAGCCGTGCTTCTACTTTGGTAACTTGTCCAAGCGCGCGCTGGCTGGACCACCGCTGGTGCAAGATGACACAGCGTTCGTACCAACACCCGTTGATACTGTTTCCGTGAGTATCACTCTAGTAGTTTTTACCTTTACCTTATAACTAGCAACGCGCCCCGGCTTCACACGGGTGCAATGAACTATACACAAAACATAGCCTATGTTACTCGCTGATATGTAGCTTTCTAATGGTGAAAGAATTTTTAAAATCGGTCCAGTAGTTTTGGAGTTCATTTATAACATACAAAAATACAAATCTTTCCTCTATAATATTAGTATAGATTACAATTCTTCCGCTTGGGAGTAAATTTATATAACATGGGTTATTTACAAAGTATTTTTTGTATAATCCTATATGGCCTTTGTAAAATCTTAAGCTTCCTTATTTATTGTTTAAATCAGATTTTTAGTATTCTCTGTTATAATTATTTTGTAATAATTAATACTTTATAGTTTTCATAATAAGTAAGTAATTGATTTATATATTTTATGTATTAGTTATATATAAAGTTATAATATAGTTATATAGGACTGACATGTTCAAAATGGAACAAAGTCCTTAAAATAAAACAATAAAAAAAACAATTCTTCCAGATTACCAATTTGACGAGGTGAACTCTTATGTTTTTTAATGAAATGAAATATTTATTAGCATGAATTGTCGTATGTACAGCTAATGTTGTTGATCGTCTGATCGCCAATGTTTCGCATGCAAATTTTTAGGTCTTATAAACTAACATTTAAAAAAATTAGTACATCATATGTATTATGTTATATAAAAATATCATTAAAACTAAAGTCATAAACGTTATTTATTTCCTTTATCACAGTTCATCAGTTTATGTTTCTATATTGATAGAAGAGTTTAAGATTAATTTGATGTAGGTAAGGTGATACTTCAGCCTCAAAAAATAAGTCAATGATGAGCTGTCGACCTATTATTAATTTCGAATATTTGGATATCTTTAGACTGACATTAAATGATTGACTGATTATTCCATCTACTAACGGTGGTTCGAAACCCGGTTGGTACAAAAATACTGAGTCATTGAAAGATATTTTACTTGAGTTATATTAAGAATTTACTCTCGAAATACTTTTGTGTATTCCTAATAGTATACTTTTTGTTTAACATAAACTTTTTTGAATAATTTTGAAAAATATAAATTGGTTAAAAAAACATTATTTGCTAAAATCATTTTCAGATCACACTACCATCTTACATCGAACAAATTCGAGATAAACTTGCTGAGAATATACACGAAATGTGGGCTATGAATAAGGTAAGTTACGAGTACAGTAATAAAGAGTAATTGAAATTTTGTGTGATACTCGCGTTAATGAAAGACAATTTCAATTGACATTTACCTTTTAAATAGCTTGCCCAATATACCGTATCATACCGTGACCGTGCTATGAACGTGTCAGACACGTGCCAACACCGTCCGCGTCCGTGTTGGTCGGTCATGGAGCGGTATCGTGGGCATTGCCCAATGGGCAGTCTCATACTTGTCCATACAATTTTTTTTCTGCCATCTTATGATACTGAGGAGTGGAAAAACTCCTGTACTCTTCTTCTTCGTCCTGCTATATTTACCTTTTAATATAATTTAAATATAACAATTACAAATTTTGAATTTTTGAACGTCTTTGATAGTTAGTTGTTTTGCTTAAGGTTCGTTTCTTTCTATTTCTAAATTTCAACGGTGTTTAAATCAGGCTTGATTGCACCTATTTCTAGATTGAAGCGGGTTGGATGTATGGGGAGCAAAGGGATGATTTGCATAAAGTACACCCTTGCCTCGTTCCCTTTGAAAGGTTGCCGCCTGCTGAGAAACGATATGACATACAACTGGCTGTTCAGACACTGAAGTAAGTATTCAGTGGGTATAATGCCAGCCAAATATCTTGACCTTTTTTATGTTAGATATCGACAGATTAGCACGAGGTTCACTTGATAGTACCATTGGTGATACCTCAGCCACAGAACATCAGTCAATGATGCGATGTCGACCTACTTTTTACTTCGAGCATTCGGAAATCCATAGACTGAAACCGAAACGCGCAATATGCACTTCACGGTTTTCCCATCCTACCTTTTAGTTTGTAGAGAAAGGGAGGTGTTGTCTTCCTCCAACCTAAAAGGAGGATCCTCGACCAGTCGAACCACTGACTGGCCGGCCCTAAGGCCCCAGTGGTTGATGTCGAGATGTTGTATATATACTCAGCACTCGGAAACATTTATATAGCGCGATTCAGGATTAGACGTCTTCGTATTGATTCTTGTAGCGGATTATAGATGTCGCTACAAGTTCAAATAAGAGCATACCTTTCTTTCTCCATATATGTAGTTTATTACCTATACTAATATGGAAAAGTATATTTATAGTTTTTGGTTAAATTGTAAATAAAGTCATATGTATTGTGGGGACATGTATGTCAATGTGTGTGTCTCGACTTTTGTATTATATATTTCCCAGTGTTCTTGGCGCAGTGACACGGGTCACTTGCGTAATAAATATTTATCAGTGAAATGGTTTTTCATAACGGAACACTCAGTTACAAATACCAACTCTATAAGTTGTAACATTGGTGACCCCGACGTGATATGAACACGCAACCTTCTGATTACGGAACACTCAGTTACAAATACCAACTCTATAAGTTGTAACAGTATGACACGTTACCCCCGAAAAATCTAAATACTGCTTAATTTTCCAGGACAATACTAGCTCTGGGCTACTACATCAGCCTGGACAAACCGCCAGCGCGTATTCGTAACGTCCGACTTCCTAACGAACCTTTTATGCAGGTAAAATATATTATTAAGTAGTACACTTTTTAAAACTTACAGATAAACTGCCTGATAAGCAATCCAAAAGTTATCTGTCAGATAGTATTGTTTAACTAGTGTTTTATAAGTTTATATAGCACCTTATTTTGTCAGATTGATGCGGCCAGATTTTTGTTAGTATACTATTATATGTAAGGGCATCACATAACATCATCACAATTTTCATAAAAATATGTTTGCAGAAATAATTGAATTACGAATGTACTTAACAAAATGATAGGTTGATTAGTAGAAATAATTCACTATAGTGAGATATCACGAAGTCCGATTGGTTATGAATGTTGTCAAGCGTACATGTACATTATTTTAGTGTGCGTAATGTTTAGCGTGTGCTCCCGAGATTACGCATATTAAAACAATATATATGTATACGCCTAACAACATTCATAGCTAAACAGATTTCGTGAGTTAGAATTTTTAAAATTATATGCAAATGAATAACTATCAAACTATCTTCTTCAAGTCTATAGACTGAAACCAATCTGCGATTCATGGCAATTCCATATGTTTTGAATCAAATTCAAATTCAAAATCATTTATTCATTTAGGTAACAAAATGTACACTTATGAACGTCAGTAAAAAATACATATTAATGCTTCTAATTTTACATTTACTGCCAGTTCTCAAATCAAGGGCGTCGATCGGAAGAGAAGAACTGGCAAGAAACTCTTCGTCACTCTTTTTAATCGCCAAATTTTTGTTTTACAAATTGTTTGTAAGGCGCTGCAACCATTACACCATGTTCCACATGACATCTTTTTAACGTAATTAACTATTAACTATAATAATAAAAAAAAGAAGAAAGAAAGAATCTTATTATTCTCATCAAAATAACTTTCTATTTCAGTCAAATGGTTACAAGCCAGCTCCATTAGATCTCAGCGCAGTGACCCTTACTCCCAAAATGGACGAATTGGTGGACCAATTGGCTGAAAACACACATAACCTGTGGGCGAGAGAGAGGATACAGCAAGGATGGACCTATGGACTTAATGAGGTTGGTTTGAGCGTGTTCGGAAATGAGTATATCAGTACTAGATGTCCGTTCTAAAATACTTTCCAGCATGGCTGCTACAACTGAAACGTATCACCGTTATGTTGGACATTGATCCTATGGAATTACTGACTTCCGGCTGTCGAGACTGTCAGCACCGAGGTAGTGCAGTCAGTATTGCATATGGCCGGCATTGTGCTGTGTTCGGTTTGATTAAAGTTGGATTACTGCTCGATTAGTTTCAAATTATTTTTAAAAACGTCTTGTGTTAACGCAAGAGGTATGGATTGTCGTAGTATTGAAATAATCGGCATTCCGTATGTAATGGCCAACAATACACTGAAAGTACTGAAAGATGCGTTCGGATTTAACAGTGGTGGCAGCACTATCAGTAAAATAGGACGCGCAATTACCAGTAAAATCAGCGTCAGTACTGATAGTATGTTCAGCTCATTTCCCAACACGCTCTTTATGAGGAAATGTTTTTTTATTAATGGCAACAGCACGAGTGAATTATTAAGTACGAATTTATGGTGTTCGTTTTATAAACCAAAATAATATAGATGCAACCATTTCATAAGTAAGTAAATAAAAGGTAAAAAATTATGTTAAGATGTTGTGTTTTTATCTTCTAGGTACTCATTGATAATAAAGTAATAAGCCCCAATATAATTTTAATTGTTTTTAATTTATCTAGAATCCCATACTTAAGGTTATACCAAGTTATAATAACTCCGGTTAGACAGTGTAGTGGTTTCAACAATAAACCGCTACTAGAAACGTTTAATACCCGTATTTTCTCCTTCGAGGGAGAAAAAAGGAGACAAAAATCAGCAGTATGTGAACACACTCTAGATAAGCCAAACCACTACATACGTTTCAACCAACCGAAAATCCTTGCAAGAGAAAGTAGATTCTTTCCCAGACTAGTACGCGAGGCTATTGAAATTAAAAAACATCCTAACCTCAATAGAGAAGATGGTTTGAGACATTCCAACACCTCAAAGCCACCTTCAAAAATCAGACAATTTTATTTTTGTTTAAAACCGTTCCATAGCTTAAATCATCATCTTTTTTCTTTGACCAAACAATGTTCCATTATATTAGTAGGATAGCATTTATTTAATTATTATTAATAATTTCAGGACCCCGAAATGAATCGTTCGCCCCATTTGGTTCCGTATCCCAAAGTTGATGACGCCATCAAGAAAGCGAACAGGGATACAGCGTCCGAGACTGTCCGAACGTTACTTGTCTATGGATACAACTTGGATCCACCCACAGGGGAACAGCATGAAGGTAGAATTTCATTTAAAATTAAAATTGAGACAATTGCAAATGATAAGAGCTTATATAAAAGAATATAATAAATATTTTTTTATAGGCAAAATATATTGAAGGAAAGGAATTAGTAAATTAATGTTGTAATGGCTCGTTGGCGCGTTCGGTAGAACACCTGCCGTGCACATCGATGGGTCGTGGGTTCGAATCCCACCGGGACCCCATGTTTATAATTTTCTGCTTTCCCCACCTCTAGTAACTTCGGGTGGGAGAAATATCGAAATTCCTACCGGGTAACGAACCACCGTTTATAGAGGGAAAAACCGTGAAGTGCACATTGCTCATTTCGGTTTCAGTCTATGGATTTCCGAATGCTCGAAGTAAAAAGTAGGTCGACAGCGCATCATTGACTGATGTTCTGTGGCTGATAACCTGAGAATAGGTTGAGCATGAACCTCATGCTCGTCTGTCGATATCTGGCATAAAAAAAAAGGTAGCAATAATTAGAGAAATGTTTCAGCCCTGCTAGCGGAAGCGTCCAGACAAAAACAAGCAGAATTCAGAACTTACAGAGCAGAGAAGAATTACGCAGTCAGCTCAGGAAAATGGTACTTCGAATTTGAAATTCTTACAGCTGGACCAATGAGGGTAAGTTTACCGTTTTTCATCATAGCTTTTAACTTAGAAAAATGCCATTAACAGATATATCTATATTATCAAAACCGATTTATTATAATTTCGATTTTAATTCGTTGAAATCTCTTTTTGACTTATTAAAATAAAAATGAATTTGTTTCCTTTTATATAAGATCTCCATCTTCCATTATATAATGATGATAAATTCAGCCCTAATACTCGTATAATAACAAAATCTCTTTCAAAGGTTGGCTGGGCTCACGCCGATATGCCTCCAGGTATGATGTTGGGGCAAGACGAGAATTCGTGGGCATTTGATGGATACAATGTAAGTTTTGACACTGATTTCTTTAGAAATTGATTTATAGTTAGAAGGCAAGAGTTTAAGGGCTTAATTGTAATATTTCAATAAGGATTACGAATGAAAAGTCCAAATTATTCATAGAGAAAATATCCAGGACACTTGTCTGTGATCAAGGATTTGAAAACGAGAAATTGGAAATGAAAAAAGGACTTATTGTAAATTACCGAGTCCGCTTAAGTACTATTAATTTTAGGCACTTAAAATGAACACTATTTTGGCAGACATTTTATATCGCCAAATATGTGGGTTTTCTATATATAAATATATTAAATAGGAATTCTCAAGTTTCGACGCTTGCTAAGAGTGCCTGATGTATTAAATATGTTTGAATAAATGAATCAGACTAAGTACATCTGATAATGTTTATCTCCTTAATTGTTTCATCCACAGAATAGGAAAAATAAGTAGAAGTGCGAAATAGGCGTGGCACAGGTGTCACAATTTAGCACGGCGGCGCTAAATCGAACACAGTCAGCCAAAATCATCCTTGTATCTTTCACATAAAGTTTGCTTTAATAATTATATATTAGTTTGTTTTAATAGTACAAAACGTCGCATGTACTTTGTGCGCTAAGCCAATATAACCGTTATCGCGAAGCACTAAGATATATTATCAATTGTAACACCAGTGTGATTTAGCTAGTTATGAGTTAAATAAAAACGAGTCGAAAAAAATTGTAACAGTGTGCAGTATTAAATACTCCATTCATCTGTGTGAATTTGGCGACAGTCGATCCGGTACAAATTATGACACATTACACTTCTACTTACTTCTGTTCTGTGGTTTCATGAGACTGAATAACTACGACATGAAGTTGAAGCGATCGATTGACTTGCCTTACTTTACTATAAAGTTATGAATCAAATAAAGGGCAGTATAATAGTTGATAGGGCCATTAAAGTATACAATAAGAGTATGTTAAAAATACTGATGTTATTCTAACGTACAGTCGTTTAAATGGCACGGCGGTACAAGCGACACGTTCGGACAGCAACTCAAAATAGGGGATATTGTCGCCTGTTTCTTAGACGTGCCCGACCAGACCATTAGTGAGTCCGCATAGATGGCGCTGGTGTGCTTCTTTGGTGATAACGGTGTAACAATAAATACGTAAATGTATTGGAGATAAATCATTTAGTACTTTCAGCAAAATGTAATAGGTATGGTATGACAGATGCGGTCTAAGGAAAGGGCTTAGAATCTCGGATAATAAATTAAATTCAAATTACTTAGGGCGGTCGCACTTTGGATGGGTTTTGTACGAATTCTACTCGTACGAAACCGTACGAATACGCACAATCGATCCCGACTCTCCAAGTACTATAGTGCCTCGCATACTCTATGCGAACTAATCGTACCTACACGACATACGATAGTAACGTGTATAGTTTCGACATACGAAATCAATCCCAACTTGCTCGGAGTTTGTAGGCGTTCGTACGTTAAAAAAATGTGGGAAACAGGGCAGGGAGAAAAAGAGTACGTAAAATTCGCCTAAGCCTAGTTCGCATAGAGTGTACTTGAACAGTTGGAGGTCATTCGTGCGTATTCGTACGTGTTCGTACGAGTAGAATTCGTACAAAAACGCATTCAAAGTGCGACCGCCCTTCGATTTATATTTGATCACATTAAAGAAAGCGGAATCACATTAAAGATTGATGTTTTTAACTCGAAAAGATATTTTTTAGGCGTCGTTTCGCAATATTGTCGTTCATAGCTGTCATAGTGTACCTTTTAGATTGTAATTTGTGCGATAATTTGATCCTTTTACATTAAAAAGTTGTATATTGCTTATTATATTTATTGTTACACTCTGAATAAGATTAATACAATTTGAAATGGCAAGGAGGTTACTTGGTACGGGTTTCCATTATTCAAAATGGTAAGATTAGTATTCTGTGAAATTTAAAATTTATTTAAGGTTTACCCGGTTTAAGTATAAGAAACAAAGCCGTGGCAAGAACGAAACCTTATATGTATATTTATTCAGGAAACAAGTGACATGCACAAGTTTTTCTAAATCAATTTACATTTCCTGTTCATTTTCACCAATAAAATTTATTTTAAAATATATCTACATTAAATAAAATTTTGTATACAAACTCGTACCAAAGAATCCGTACAATATCATAGAAGCTCACCACTGTGAAATCTGTATCAAAAAGTTTATGTGGTTTTAACGATGTATTTGAAGTCTAAAATATATTAACGTAAATATTGAATTAAACTTAACTTGTATTCCTTCCCCTTGATGTATTCATACTATGTATTCAATAACACTGTGGATTTTGGAAATGATAACGTGTGCTCCCGAATTGGTTTATCAAATCTAAAATTACCTTTAAATAATATTTGAATTTAAATTCAATTTTAAAAATGGAATACTTCTGTATTCTAAAATATTGTCTATGGTATGTAAGTATAATATTATATGTATGTATTAGCTTTCTATCATATTACTATCAACCTCTCTGAGATTATTTTAAATATCGTGACTTACTGCCGATATATATACGTTTGTATGGCAATGACATTATTGGTCTCAACACATAAACAAATTATTATTTAAGGCCCGATATAAGTTGTCTGATACTTTAATTCAAGGGAAAATTTTGAAATTTTGACAGTTGTCTATAGACAATCTGTCAAATGTCAACATTATTTCACTATTATAAGATAACAGACGAGGGCAGTGATGCCAACTTGGGGGTTTTCCCCCCCAAATTTAGGGGGAATCAAAATGTCTAAGGGGTTTTTAGGGGGTACATTTATTTTGGGAGATTTTCAGGGGGTATTTTAATCAAGGTTTTTTTTTCTTAAAAAAACTCTCAATTTATAACCTAGAATCTCGAATTTCATTGTTATAATCATTATTATTACAACAAAACTTTTTAATCGATATTTAGGAGTATTTCAAGTTGGTCCTAGGGGGATCATTTTGTAGGAGTTGGCATCACTGGACGAGGAAAAAATCGGCCCTTTGAGGGTTGTTTAGACTAAATAACATATAGACATATACAAATTGCATAGAGTATTTCTCATTTAAAGGAAGAAAAAGTGTATACCGGTAGCGTGGAGTCATTTGGGAAACAATGGGCAGTCGGTGATGTTGTAGGGGTCTTCCTAGATCTCATAGACAAGACGATAAGTAAATAGTAACATCTAGCTTGCTTGCCGCGTTTCACATATGGCAGGGACATTTTTAAACTCTTTAACGTTTAATTTAAATATGAAAATTAATCTATGGTTAGACTTTTCTTCTTTTTTCATTTATTTTAAAGGAAAGAATGAATTCAAAATGTTTTTTTTGGAATTTTAAATTTGAAATATTTGATAACTTTGATCTCAGATTTTTTCGAGCATAATTTAAAAAAAAACCAAGCTTTAATAAGGGTGTAAAATTCGATCTTTATTGATAATGCCCAAATACCAATTAAATGCAGTCTCTACCTAAAATGACTGCATTTATTACATACAAAATATTATTTTGTTATATTACAATTTTTTAAACCTTTGTTCATTTAAAATTTCCTACATTATGATAGCCTTCAGATTATGTTTTTTGTTTTTAAACTTTAATCAGAAGTTAAGGTAAGCAAACTATTTTTTTTTCTGTAATTTCTTTTATTTTTTCCTCCCCTAAAATGTCCCTGCTGTATCAACTATAGGATTTTATTATGCTTTCAAAGCAATTATCTAGCTTCGAGTTGAAGAGCGATTTTTTATATATACTTGCTAAAAATCAGTAGATTTGCTATCGTTATGAATGAGGCATGCAATAATTTTGAAATTTAAATGCTTTTTTATTTGGATATAGAAAACTTTCATTGTAAACTTTAAAATATTTGTTTTACTAGAAACGTTCTAGAAGAAGCAAGACAAACTTATGTATCGATAAGTTGGCGCATTCGGTAGAACACATCGGGTGCGCATCAATGGTTCGTGGGTTCGAATCCCACCGGGACGACATGTTTATAATTTTCTGTAAGCATGTCTTCCCCACGTCTGGTAACATCGGGCATTGAACAAGTGGGAGGAATATCTTAATTCCGAACGAGTAACGAACCGTTCACGAAAGGAAAAACTGAAGTGCATATTGCGCGTTTCTATTCAGTCTATGAATTTCCGAATGCTCGAAGTAAAAAGTAGGTTGACGGCGCATCATTGACTGAAGTTCTGTGGCTGAGGCTGGCTATTACCTACCATCAAGTGAACCTCATGCTCGTCTGTCGATATCTAACATAAAAAAGTATAGTCTTAGTTTCTTATTTATGTTTATGGTAGTTTTATAAAGCACTACTTCGCCGTTTACGATTGTAAGTTATTCAACTATTTTACAATTGTAAAAAAATAAGTAATATTTTACGCAACATACGATCTACTGATTTTTACAATTGAATGAATACTACCAATGATTACTCTTAGGCTATTAGAAATAGCAAAATCAGCTTAAAAAGTAACACACCACTGCTTCGCTTTTTGCAAATATTTGATAAAATACCGATGGAATAAGTCTAGTGCCAAACACTTGAGACACAGTAAAATATTTTAAATGGCAGCACCGTTTTAAAATAATTATTTAGACACCGATTTTTTTAACTAATAAACTAACAATCCCTTTGATATTCAGTTTCTTATTTTCGTTATTTATTTACTGGAAATACTTTAAAATAATGCAACGAAATTTAGGAACTGAATGAAATGAACTAAAAGAGTCATGCTTCCTGCTTGGTCTTGTTTTTCACTAATTTTAATTATAGTTTAGTTTATATAAACATAACTTTGTATATCTATACATAACTGCATTTTATTATCAGTATTATAGTGAGCAAAATATTACAAAGTTTCATAGTACTTAGATAAAAAATACGTCACGAAAACTCCCTTCATGGTCAAATTCTAAAGCATACTATTTTTTTTTTTGTAATATTTGAATTTACATCTATGTATAACTTCTTAGAATTTTTTTTTATGAGCAATACTATAAAATGGCGCAATAAGAATGAGTTTTTTTTTTAAATTATTTCAGTTAGCCAAAAGAAATTGATTTTAAAAATTGTATGAAGTTCTTTTATAAAATTTGCTTTTCGACTCCAATATACATTAGGATTTGACCCTGAAAGCCCAGATGAAAAATATCTACTACCTATATATTATCATTTTTTTTTGTAATGATGTAATAAGCCATGGTTTTTGGTACAGTGCTATAAAAAATAGAATGTAATTACGAAAAATTCCATTTTTGTAATTTGAATTTAGAATACTGCACTGGAATATTTGAAACTTTATTTAAATTTTAATTGAAGTCTATATTACTATTTCAAACAAAAATTAATATTTTATAATAATGTTCGGATAGGTTTTTCCTTAAACGGTGAATTGCTGATGGATGCCTTGGGTGGTGAAACTACATTCGCTGATGTACAGGGAGACAATTTTGTACCCGCCTGTACCCTTGGAGTTGGACAGAAGGCTAGGTAAGTAAATTTATTATACGATTCGGAGACGTGTATCATTCTAGGAAAAACACGGTTAAACGTGAGCTGTACTCAGGTGAGAAGGATTCCGTATATATTTTAGAAATTGGTGATTGTTTGAAGTCTGTGCAAGCGGCAAGTAAGGTTGATAACAAAAACATAAAGCTAAGATAGCATAAAGCGCGGGATCGCTTAGCACGGTTGCGTACTAAGCGATCCTGTGAGCCCCAAAAGGTGGACATGGCAGTCTTTACATTGTGAATGTACTTATTTTACAGGCAATGTCTTATTTCAAAAATCCTCTATCTCCCTAATTCGACCCCTAAAGCAGTGACTGATTCCGGTTAATTTGTATTTTCCAAAATACGTGTCTGACTGAAATACCGTGATATTAGTTTTAAAGAGTAATACACACTAAACTTACCACAGTATTTTTTTTCAGTAAATATGAATAAAATCGATAGAATATTAACAAAAACCTTTATTATACCGGTATAACTCCCATAGTAAATTAACCGGTATTCAGTCCCTGCCCTAAATTATTGTGATTTGATCATATAACTGCAAACGTGGTCATGATACTGATGTGTTCCCGTGACGCTTAATGTTAAGTGCTTGATGATCATTTTATCTAATCCTAGGTTATCATACGGCCAAGATGTAAACTCTTTGAAGTATTTCACGACCTGCGGTCTTCAGGAAGGCTACGAACCTTTTTGCGTGTAAGTAACATTTTTTTTATTATAACAATATTAATTAATTTCTATCGATACATTATGACTATTTAATATTTTCAAAACTGTCTAAATGTCTTAAAAAGCCACTGTAGTTTGAAATACATTATTGAGAATTAATAAAGTAAATACAAATTAAATAAAAAGTATATATACAGCCTAATATTATTAAATATTAAAGATATTAATCCTATTAATAGTTAATTAAAATAAATAAATAATATTGTGTATAGGAATATGAAGCGTGATGTAACCCATTGGTACACGAAGGATCAGCCGATATTTGAGAACACAGACGAGATGATTGACACCAGAATCGATGTCACAAGGATACCAGCTGGATCCGGTAAGTGATAAGCGAGTATTACTCATCTTTATGCCTTCTCCCACAATGTATATTTCTCATCTTTATACCTCCTCCTACAATGTATTTTACGCGAGTATTACTCATCTTTATGCCTTCTCCCACAATGTATATTTCTCATCTTTATACCTTCTCCCACAATGTATTTTACGCGAGTATTACTCATCTTTATGCCTTCTCCCACAATGTATATTTCTCATCTTTATACCTTCTCCCACAATGTATTTTACGCGAGTATTACTCATCTTTATGCCTTCTCCCACAATGTATTTTACGCGAGTATTACTCATCTTTATGCCTTCTCCCACAATGTATATTTCTCATCTTTATACCTTCTCCCACAATGTATATTTCTCATCTTTATACCTTCTCCCACAATGTATATTTCTCATCTTTATACCTTCTCCCACAATCTCGCGAGTATCACTTATCTTCTTCTTCATGCCTTCTGCCACTAGGTAGGGTCAGCACAATATGTATTAAGCTCTTTTGTTTACACGAGTTGTACGTATGCACATCTTTATCTCTTATTCTACAAGTAGGGTCAGCATAATATGTATTTAGCTCTCTTTTGTTAACACGAGTATTACACATCGTTTTCTTCATGTTTTCTTCCACTAGGTAGGGTCAGCACAATATGTATTTAGCTCTTTTGTTAACACGAGTGTTACTCATCATCGTCTCATGCGTTTTTCCGCTGGGTAGGATCGGCACAATAAGAATATATCTCTCTTTTGTTTACGCGACTATCACATATCTTCATGTCTTACCCCACTAGGTAGAGTTATTTTGTTAAGTGTTCGAACTCCTAGGTTATAATAATTTAAAACCATGTGTATGTAATATGCTTTATACTAAGAAATAAGACGATGGTTAGGATTGCCATAACCTAGAGAATTAAGTTATAACTGCGAAGAACCCATATCAATCACCAATCCTTACATCCCACTAAAGTTTTGCGCATAATAAACACGTATCGCGCATTGCTGACAAACAAGATGGCGGAGCTGTCACGTTTAGTTCCAGACTTCGCCGTGGGAGTTGAGTGGTGGCGTTGACTCTTTTTTTATGTTAGACTAGTAGACCCGACAGACGTTGTTCTGTCTGTTCAGAATGTTGGCATAAAATACTAATTATGCTATTTCCCACTTCTATTATTTAATATTATATCTATAATCGTGCGTGACGTGAACTGTCAATTACGAAAAATGGAGTTCAAACTTAATTTATTTTAAAATTAATTTTCTACATATATTTTTTTCTTGTCCGATATTTTAATATTTATTCTGTTATTCGGGACATATATAAATCCAACAAAAAATATATCATTAAAATCGGTGCAGCCGTTCTTGAGTTATAAATGGTGTAACTAACACGAATTTGTTTTATATATATAGCAATCAGACAGGCGAGGTTCTCTTTATGGTATGTGATACCTCAGCCACAGAACATCAGTCAATGATGCGCTGTCGATATAATATGTTCCATCTATGAACGATGGTTCGTTACCCGGTTGGAATTTCGATATTCTTCCCAACCGTTGAATGCCCAAAGTTTCCAGACGTGGGGAAGACATGCTTACGGAAAATTATAAACATTTTGTCCCGGTGGGATTCGAACCCACAACCCATTGGTGCGCACGGCAGGTGTTCTATCAAACACGCCAACGAGCCCGTCAAAACTATTAAAACTAATACCACGTGTTTGTATAAAACCGTTATAGTATAAGTTTTAATTGTTTTAAAATGTAATATTATGTTTTCTTTTAGACACGCCTCCTTGCCTGAAAATATCCCACAACACATTCGAGACTATGGAGAAAGCCAATTGGGAGTTTTTGCGGTTATCATTGCCTGTTATATGTCAACTGGAATTCATTGAGTAAGTAGATTACTACATAGTATCTCCCACGTATGTTGTCGTAAAACTATACTGTCAAAAATGAATATATTAAAAAAAATAAACATTTTTTTATTGCGAATACAGAAAATAAATGAAAACAGACGGTTTACTTCAAAAAACGTAAAATCTTTATGTGGTAACAACTTACTTTATACAAATACTAGCGACCCGCCCCGGCTTCGCACGGGTCAATATTTTTTGACAAAAAAAGCAGGGGTTGTATGTATATTTTAATGCCACATTATAAAAAAATAAAAACAAAAAAAATCATCCAAAAATTAAAAAAAATTTTTAAGGGTGAACAACCCTTACCACTTAGGGGGATGAAAAATAGATGTTGGCCGATTTTCAGACTTACTGAATAAGCACAAACAATTTCATAAGAATCGGTCGAGCCGTTTCGGAGGAGTATGGCAACGAAAACTGTGACACGAGAATTTTATATATTAGACTAGCGACCCGCCCCGGCTTCGCACGGGTCAATATTTTTCGACAAAAAAAGCAGGGGTTGTATGTATTTTTGTATGTTGTATCATAAAAAAATAGAAATTAAAAATTTTGTCTAAAAAATAAAAAAAAAATTTAGGGGTGGACTACCCCTAACATTTAGGGGGATGAAAAATAGATGTTGGCCGATTCTCAGACCTACCCAATATGCACACAAAATTTCATCAAAATCGGTCAAGCCGTTTCGGAGGAGTATGGCAATGAAAACTGTGACACGAGAATTTTATATATTAGATTGCATAAATCATGTAGCGACTTGAAAAATTATTATTCTACTTGTAAAAATATGTAGAAGGTAATAATGAAATGAAACTAATACTTTATTTCGCTATTTTTTAATTTTTTTATTGATAACATAGTAGGTAGTCAGAATCACCGTCGGACAGATAAGAAGCTACGTTATCTACGAATTATCATTAAAATACATAAAAAATAAACTACTAAAATTTAAAAAAAAATAAGTCTCTCCGGCGGGGAATCGAACCCCGGTCTCCCGCGTGACAGGCGGGGATACTGACCACTATACTACCGAAGATATGGATGACATTTCGAAATAAACAGTAGTATTAAGTTGCTTAGAAAATTACATCAAATATAATTATGGTCTTTTTTTTTAATTTCGAATATATAGAAATGCCATCAAAAACATAAATTGTAAAAAAGCCAAGTCTTGCAATTCAGTTCTCTCGTAAAAAGTTGTGAGATCCATATAATACCAAGTCGGTCAATTTATTCAGTCTCTACTGAAGGATCCTTCTGTATTAAGTTATTACGTAATTAGGTAACCTAACAACATCTTATAGTGATCATATCAATACCAATATTAAAAAGCTTTGAATTTTAAAATAAATAGATTGACTCGGCTATCGCATGAAAACACAATGTATCTTTTTAATTTTATTAAAAACACAATGTGTATCACAACTAACACATATTATATTAAATTAGATAGTTTAATGCGATTGCCAAGTCAACCTTTTTATGTTAAAATTCAAAGCTTTTTAATATTGGTATTGATATGATCACTATAAGATGTTGTTAGGTTACCTAATTACGTAATAACTTAATACAGAAGGATCCTTCAGTAGAGACTGAATAAATTGACCGACTTGGTAATATATGGATCTCACAACTTTTTACGAGAGAACTGAATTGCAAGACTTGGCTTTTTTACAATTTATGTTTTTGATGGCATCTCATTTCTTTTTGTAGATATTCCTTTTCTTAGTTTATTTGGATAAGAATTAATATAAAGCTATGGATAACAGTCTGATTTTGATCGGCATTTTTATTAACTTTTTAATGTAAAAAAGTAGTTATAGTGACATAACTACAATAGTTGGACATATGGTCTCGTGAATTTTTTTGTAGATTTTGATATGTTCTATAATATTGTGGAACGTTTTTTTGTTCTAGCATCAATACTTTCCGCAGCACATGCGATGAAAGACATTTTATGGCTAATTTTTTTACACCTTGGGTTGTTTTTAGGAGGGATTTCTAAAGATCTCTATTTTTTTTCTACTCAGTGATAATGTAGCTTTCTAATGGTAAAAGAATTTTTAAAATCGGTCCAGTTGTTTTTAAGTTATTCATTACATACAGAAATACAAAAAAAAAATGTATATCTAGAAAACTGGACCGAAATTTCAAAATATTGTAGTTTTTCCTTGATTTATAGACTAAACACTAATTGTATTCTAAATTTCAAGTTTCTATGTCTGCTAGAAGTGCCTTAGAGTTTTGATGATCGGTCAGTCAGTGAGTGAGTGACAAATTATCAAACTTTGACTAGTTATAATTCTTAAACTACTGGTTCAAACAGAATGATATTTGAAATATACCGAGTTTATACAATGCCTGCTTAGTGACTGAAAATTCAGGATTCTAGTTTTATCCACAACGAAGTTATAGGGGGTCGAAAATGGCCCGAACTACTTCGAGAAAAGGATAGTACGGCCGTGCCGCTTTTTGCTCGACTTGGCGGGGGCACTGCCGTGCCCCCAGATATTTTGTGTTTTAAAGTTACAAAGCGAAGTAAATACCAGAATCAGAAATAGGGAAAACGTGGTTACACAAAATTATAAACTTGTCGTCCCGACGGGATTCGAACCTGTGACCCATCGAAACACTAAGTGTTCTACCCAACGCGCTAGCAAGCACGTCAATACTTAAATATCAGCTATTGTTTTTTTTATAGAATCCTGCTGTCCTATTTTGGCCTCTACAACTAGACATTTTTTTTTCTTTATACACGTTTTTTATTTTTTTTCTTATATAGTGAATCAGAAAAAGCCCGTCGTTGGGTTGCTATCAAGGAACGGCAGCAGACCTTAATGAAAGAAGCCACGGAAGCTCAAATGCCAGCCCACATCGACCAGATAATGAGAAGTGGTTTTACTATGAATGATATTAAAGGTAAGAGCTGGCTGGCACTTTTTTTTTTCAATCTGTTTTTTTTTATGTATGATATCGACAGACGAGCATGAGGTTCACTTGATGGTAGGTGATACCTCAGCCACAGAACATCAGTCAATGATGCGCTGTCGACCTACTTTTTACTTCGAGAATTCGGAAATCCAGAGACTGAAACCGAAACACGCAATGTGCACTTCACGGTTTTTCCATCTATGAACGGTGGTAAACTTGGAATCCTAAATACTTTTAGTCTGTTTTCAACATATTATTTAGGATTCTACGCGTTTATTTTTTTATCTGTATTTATAGATAGTGTGTTCAAGTTACGTACAATATCTTTATTGATATTTTAGATTATTTTTTTAATTATGTAAATATTCAATTGATTTATGTAACTAATATATAATGTATGTATAATAAATGTGTATTTAAAAAAACAATTATAACAGACTTTCATTATTACAATAATATACATACTGAGAATAATTATTAGAAAAATTATTTTTAAGCAAAAATCAAAAACCGACTTCAAAACTATAACTAAAAAGTAAAAAATAATATTTTAATTACTTCAAAGCATTATTTATTAACAGTTATTTTTGAAGTCGGTGCCACCCAACCGATGCCGCTCCGTACCGTTCGAAAAGTTGCAAAAGCAGGATTAAACAGTCCTTCTTTGCTGGCACCGACTCCAAAAAAGCAACATACAGACGAATTGAGAACCTCCTCCTTTTTTGAAGTCGGTTAAAAAGTGAATTCCCGTGTTCTATAATAGCCTGTTATATATTATGTGCCCCTGTTTTTATTTTTTTACATGCAAGTGTCAGCTTTAGGAACGCAACTATTTTTTAAATCGCGTGACTCCAGCCGGTCGAGCATGACAACCACGACAAAATTTTGTCGAGCATTTTCGCGTGTTTTAATCGATTATCTTTTTGTCTTCCGGGTCTAACATAACACACTTAAAACCCGACTTCTAATGTCAAAAGTCAAAACAAAAGAGATATTTGTCGATCAAGATATCTTGTCTATCAAGTTGTCGATGTCTAGATATAATACAGGGTTATTTGTGAAACACCGGCAACCTCGCAGGACTAGATAGCGAACATTGTGGGCAACAACTTTTGTTCTACGACTTTTAAAATAACTCAATATGTTAAACTAAAACGATTATATGCGTATTAAAATTAATTATTAGTAAAACGATTATATAGTATATTTAGGCGTATTTAAAAAGTGCAAACAGCGTATTTACAATAATTAAATAATCGACAACTCAATTATTACCTCAGAGGTTCAAGTCTCGCACATTTCTAACAGTGCATTAAATAAATATTTATTTTTGTATGAAAGTACGAAGTAACGAATTATCCAAAGTCGTAGAACAAAAGTTATTGTTTATAATGTTAGTTATCTGATCCTGCGAGGTTGCTGGTGTTTCACAAATAACCCTGTATATTGATATATTTTATATCTTAGTATGTCTTCACTCGTCCGCTAGATATCTTGTGAGGGTCATGCTAGGCGGGCAGGATATGAATCCTGGACCTCCGGTACTGAGTAATTTTTTTCCAACTGAAATAAACACAAACAAAACTCCAGCATTTATAATAATAAGTAGGTAAGGATTAAAATTTATTTTAACTGTTATAATTGTTTTATATTATAAAGTTACATGAATGTTGTACAAACGCATTGAATATGTTATAAATGTTGTTTTGCCCAAGTTTTTGCCCCTCCATTGTCCTATTGTACATTAATAAAGGTATCGCAATACTGTTTCTATACGTTATACACCAACTTTATAATTTAGCCATAATTACTATGAAGAATTTGAAGTGAAATTCAATTACATTTTACACAGTAAGATAAAATATCTTTCAACGGACTGAAACGCGATATATTAATTGTATTAATTTTGTCCCGAAGCCGAGTTACAACACTTAACTTCTTGCTGAAAAGCATTCGAAATGTTGGGATAAATAATATTAAATATATAGCGTTTTAATACGAAGAAAGTTATTATATTTTAATATAAAAAATCATAAGATATTGGCATCAGTCTGAAGGTCTAAAAGAGGTGTAGATCTTTGACTGGCTTATTAAAAGCTTAAGCCACCGATACTATGTTGATTAATATCATATATTCAATTAATAATCTACTGTCCCTGCATCAAATGTGATACACTCGAAAAGAAAATTACAAGTTATTGCATCACATGTGATGCAACGAGGTATAATTGAACATCCTGAAAATATCTTAAAACTATAAATATTTCAAATAAAAGTATAAATTTATTTAATAAAAAAATAAAACAATTAGACCTCACAGGAATGTGACGAAATTTTGGTTGGAAAGTATTCGGGATTTAAGAAATCCCATAAACACACATACAGTAAACAAAAAGCTTTCTGCTTGATTAAGCTAACGATTAAATAAATGCGATACCTTATACCCTACCGCTGTTCCCAAGGTCTCCACTACGATGAAAACCAAGAAGAAGTTAAACTGAAGAGGCAGCCATCGCGACCTCCACGCAAGGGGTCAATAACACGCAATGTCACTGTACAAAATTACAATTTACAACCAGGTTCTGAACTAATATGTGAAGTAACTGTTATAGTTTGGTTAACGCTGTTTGCAAATAATATAACCCCTTCAAATACTATGTATTATACTAACCCGTCTTACCGTGAAGCTGTTTCTAAACGAGCTATACTTTCCCGACAATGTATGGCTGTACTATCGGCAATTATTGCTCGGCCATCTTGAAAACAACAATCTGAAAGAAATGAAAGATTTTTATTGGGCTCGCACACAAGATATTATGAATGAAGAATAGGAAAATAAAAACTTAAATCAATACATACAGCTTAAAAATTTATAAATTAAACAACAACAGCTTTGTGGCCGCTCAAAGGGTAGTGACTCAGCTCCAGCTGATAAACACAGCGCTGGTTTTCAGTCCCCACTTGTGACTCTTGGAGCATCTATATCTATGGCTGGGCAATGTATTGCAAATATATGGCCCATGATTTGCGATCGTAAACGGACTATTCAATCATGCAACAATGGCTGACGAAATGTCAATCAAAAATTATACTATTTATAGTCCAGTCAAATTGTCGCTCAAAATGGGTTAAATAAATATATTGCAGTAAAATATGGCCCGTTTAGAAGCAGCTGAAAGCATGTATTTCGGATTTTACATCCTTTTCTAACCATCCATAAATCTCTCGCATATTACAACAATCATAAGTAACTTGTGATGGATCTATAAGTTAATTAAGGAAACTAAATACTTTTCCTCACCGATAAGGATCAGTGGTCCCAATCGCACGATAATTATCGTACGTGTGCGATAATGGTACACTACTATCGTACGCAGATTGTACGATAATTTCCAATGATGCAAATTTTTATAATTACACTGATAGCCAATAACAATTACAATCGTTTTTTTACTGTCAGCGCTATCTATTGGCTCATTTCTTTCTTAGCTGATGCTTCCGCTTTCTTTTCAAATTCTTTCGTTGGTTGCTATTGTCTGCCAACCAGCGAAATAAATCTATGAATTTTTTTTCGTTGGCACGTCAGTTTGTACAATTTTTAGCAACTGAGCGCCACCTGTACGCGTCTAGCTAAATGACTGATGGATACGATAATTTTGATCAAAATACGATAATTTTACGACCCTGGTACGATAGCTGGCTTCAGGTTGTGAACAATGATAGAGATAAGTTCGCGATTAGAAGTTTTATGCTATACAAATTGCTTATTGTCATCATTCTCTATAGACATCATAACGTTAATTCTAATATCACAATAATCTTCAACAATTCATGATGATACTTCACTTGTGTTATTAATTGTAAGTTCATATTTGGTAATATTAAAATGAATTGAAATATTGATATCAACTTCAAAAGCATACGAAATAACAAAGACAGGAACATTTTAATGATTCCTGACTCCTATTTTGATTTTCGGTAATAGAATTAAGCCATATATTGTTGCGACATTTACAATCTGCGGCTACGATCAGTACGAAGACGTGAGTAATCCTGCATCGCGCTATCGAAGTGTTTCCGAACGCTGAATATCAACAAATCGATCTCTAATGGCCAGTCCCACTGACAACACGATTCCTCCATTCAGGTTGGAGAAGGAGCAGAACACAACAATAGTTATTGATGTGTTATCGACCCATTGTTACTTTGAGCATTCGGAAATCCATAGACAAACCGACAAATACTTAAAATATCTGTCTTTGTTATTTTGGATGCTATAGAAGATGACGGCGATATTTTCGCTTACCGTAGACAAAATGCATACTAATTTTCAATACTAAATTCAAATCTTTATTGCGATTCTAGGTCAGAATGGTATGAACCGATCAACAAGTGAAGCAGAAATGTCTAAATATGAACTCGGAGTACAGAATATGCCCGAAGATAAGAAGGATAAACGAGGAAGATCGCCGTTCAAGTAAGTCGAGTGTACGACTGTCTTCTTTACCCGAGTATTACACTGTAAAATGAAAGAAAACCTTTAACAAATTCACACGGGTGCAATGTAGATGAACTATACACAAGAAATAGCCTATATTACTCGCTGATAATGTAGCACAACGAGAACAACGAAGTTCTCCTATAAGGGTTCCGTTTTTGGTACGGAGCTACGTTCCCTAAAAACTGATAAACTTACTATTGTTACAATGCCAATGTTTTAACATGTACAATAATTAGTAAGTAGTAGAAATTCAGGTGACAAAACTTATGCTAGTTTTTGTGAAATTCAAAACTTGTTGCAAACATATTTGATCTAACACCTTTCCATATTTTTTCTTCTTCCAAAGATTCTTTCGAAGCAAACGCGGTGAAAGCGGAGACAGGGGAAAATCTAGAAAATCCAAAACACCAGATCCTTATACGACTGATACTGAAGTTTCTCCAGACAGGGGAATGGCGAAAAGACCTAATCCTCAGATAAGAATATCACAGGTAATTTAATGGCCATATCCATTGCTATTTGGGTTCTGATTATAAATATAATCCCTATTAATCTATAAGAATTCTGTTTTATTTAAGATTTAGTAGTCTTTTTCTATTTCCACACAATAGATGTTAACTTTATTGCACATTTGGTTTTGTCTTAGTTACCTTCGGCCTATTGTCATGATGTCACTCAAGTAAGAAGATAATTCAACTCTAAAACGAAATTTACATTAAAATGAAGTTCTTAATCGGAAATAAATTAGTTATTCATATATTATTAAATGCTTGCAACTGACTGCACAGATAATTTCAATTTCAACTTGAGTTACGTCTTGAAATACAAGCTAAAATTAGTGTTTTGAAATATTGTGCAATATTGAAATACCCAGCAAAGTCAAGAATGACAGATTTTTTTTCCTATATGCTTAGAAAGAAACCTATGTGCTTAGAAGGAAACCTGTTACTGTGGCGAATTTTCACACACTGGATAAATAAAGGCTTTTAATTTTTTTTTTTGCCCTAGCCTTCAATTGCCAGTTCATAAAAAATTCTAAAATACAATTATAGGAAATAGGGAAATGTCATCAGAGTTATATGAATATGAATGCTCTCTGTGAGAAACAGAAAACCGTCTTACATTTTTATTTCTATTACATGGCTAAAAGGAAAGAATTATCAACCAAGCCTATTCTTACTGGTGAATTCGCCACTGTACTATACCAAAGAAGATAGATTTACATGGGAGCACATGGTCTATGTTAACTTTTGGCACAGAAAAGTAGTTCTGCTTCTGGACTGTAGAGTGCGCGGCAATGTATCGGTACACGTACATCTAAGTAGTCCGCTAACTCCTTCCCTCGCGTTGTCTCGCTTGCTCTTACGAGCGAACGGCATAAACGCTCTAGGCTCGTACGCTGGGTGCGAGAGAGTGCGCGCTATGACTCCAGCGTCAGAGTGTCGTCCACACGGACACTAGCAGCGCCGCGGTGGCTGGGTTGAGAACTACTTCTACCCCAGAGAATCCGTGCCAAGCGCGCCTATAATCTATGTGCTTCCATATAAATCTATGTTCTTTGACTATACCCAACTTATTTACTTTTATTATATTTATTTCCTTAAGGCGAATCAGAGATATAACACGCAAAATAGAAATAACGAGGCGAATATGTATGGCAGTCAAAATGCCTTGAACGTAAGTGATCCCGTCTTTTGTTTCACCGCTATCTTCCAATCTACTTTCTACCATCTCATCATTAGCTAATGTCATTATCTAACATACATATTAATTTTTAATCTGTAAATTGGGAAGTGATCGGGCTAATTATTCAAAGTTTTAAAAGTCTAATGAATGGTAATGTACGTGCTTAGGTCTCAGTTTATTAGTGCTAGAAAGTGTCGTATAAATATATTGGGCATTGTAAATAATAACTAAGCTATAAATATTTAAATTGCTCCAATAACTACCAATCTCGACTCAATTGCTCCATATTAAACTGTAAGATAAAGTAGAAAGTGACTATGATAAGCAGAAAAAAGGGTTTTTATGGAGAAGACTTAGTAAACCAAGTGTTAAGAAGATAATTAATTAAATCACACAACACAATATAATCCTCATAAAAATAAATTATTACGTCATCACAAGTATTTAATAGAGAAAATTTCTTCAAAATAATGTAATTCTGTTTACATTTTTTATATTATTGAGGTTGTTCTGTATGTGTTTTGGGTGCGAGTATGCGCGCGATTCTACTTTTTAATATATATATATATTTAAAAGTAAAATCCTAGATTTTTATCGCAGTAATATATTTGCATTTACATGGATACTAAATCTCTCTTACCCGTTAGTTAGTTAGTTAGTTTATATACGATAAAAATGACCCATTAATGACCATCGCCATCATATATCGCAAATAGTTTGTGCCTCAGATTTCGCTACGAACGTTACAAGATATGTAGATAGTGAATGTATATTCATTGCTATCTTATTTTCACACTCAAACGTGAAACTAACTTTCAGCATCTACTCTTTCTCATAGATGAGTTCCTTAACAACATTCACTTATCATATTTACATCTTCTTCTATATGTGAATTCTTCATAAATATCATGGATAGTTCTGAGGCTCGAGCACGAACAACGATCCGCATACTTCCTAGCAATTTGTTCGTGCATAGTCATAGAAATTGTTGTCATTTATGCCGAAGCATTTTTAAAGCTAAATATTCGCGAATACACATATTCTTGCGAAGTTGCAGACTACTCGCTCCACTATATTTGGGCTTGGCTGATCTTATACAATCGATGGATAGGAAGACAAAATATTCATCGAACTTTTGCGACTGAATATGTCGCCACGAAATTCGCCGTAGATAGAACACGAAGATTTTATCTCGATGCGAAACTTCGCTCAATAAAGGTGGCCATAGCATTACAGAGATTGATAGATCAATGCAGTTTGTTTTTTTGTTAATTGCCTTACAAGCCAAGTCCTGGGTTTCGCAACCATATGTTTATAATTTTCTGTGAGCTCTGTAAGAGTTAAACGCATAATATCGAAATTAGCACCATGTAACGAATGCAAACAGATCTTTATAGTTTGTTTATGGTTATCTATGAGAAAAAAGGTAGACAATGATTGATCTAAGTTAAGCTTTAATTGTGTTTTTGTTTAAATAGTTTAAAAAAATAATTTGCGATTTTTAGACAAACTTGACTCCAACGCAAGATCGTAAACAAATGACAACAGCTACGCTCGATAAGTCAACCACAGAGACGATCGGAAATGAAATATTCGACGCGGAGTGCTTGAAGCTGATCAATGAATACTTCTATGGTGTTCGGTAAGTTTTTACGATCTTCAAAATATGTTGATTGAACAAATTTATAGTATTATTAGCGACCCGCCCCGGCTTTGCACGGGTCTAGATTTTTTGACAAAAAAAGGCAGGCGTTGGTGATAAAAAAGTAAAAATTTAGGGTTTTATTAATGCCACATTATAAAAAAACAAAAAATTTCGTCCAAAAAAAAAATTAAGGGTGAACAACCCTTATCACTTAGGGGTATGAAAAATAGATAGTAGCCGATTCTCAGACCTACTGAATACGCATATAAAATTTGGTAAAAATCGGTAAAGCCGTTTCGAAGGAGTACGGTAACTAACATTGTGACATGGAAATTGTATATATGTATTAGTTTTTACAATTCACAATAGTATGTGTAGTTTATTTAAATGTGTGATACTCGCGTTAATAAAAGACAATATTAATAGTATGTAATTGTTTTTTTGTAAACGTTATATTAATGTGTATTTTCGCTGTCTGATTTAAGCTGAACATTAAAGATTTAGACAGTTTTGTATACATCATGTCCATGCTTTTATAACAAAATAATTTTGCCAGTATTTGTCTGACTAAATTAAATTTGTCTTTTATTAACGCGAGTATCAGACATTTAAATAAAATACTGTATACCGGATTAAAACGCGATTTATTATTTATATTGTTAAAATTGTCTCCCCGCGACCACGGTTGCTGAAAAGCATCGGAAACGTCGGGATAAATAATTTAAACAATATATATAATAAATCGCGTTTTAATCCGGTATACAGTATTTTATTTAAATATATTAAATTTTTAATAGTAAGCGTTCTAGTTCTCGACTGCCGAATTACTTTTATTATATTTATTCATGCCACCACACACTTGGCGGTGGGCCACAGCACAGCTACATGTGGCCGTCACAATTTAATATAGCATCAGTGCCCACTCAGCGCTCGAGTGGCACGATCGAGCCACAAGCTACGGGAGTGCGTGGCATATTTAGTGGCTCAGCGTTATTAATTTATAGTTAATTTTATTTATTGTTGCCATGTATATTTTTTCTAGAATATTCCCCGGTCAAGATCCAACACACGTGTATATAGGCTGGGTGACAACTCAATACCACTTGCACTCCAAGGACTTCAATCAGAACAAAGTCACTAAGTCCTCAGTCATCATCACTGATGATTATGACAGGGTTATTGAGAGGTAAGGTTAAACCTTTTTGAGATACCGTTTTGTCTTATGGCGGCAGATTTATACTTATTCTTATTTAAAATTTTATGTAAACGACTTATACATACACAGATAATATTATTTTCTGATGCTGCTACGACAACCGTTTGTATTTTATACTTACATTTTAAATGTACGCTGTGAAACAATCTAAGGAAATGTTAATTGTTTTATTGGCTATAGGTATAACAAATATTATACATTTTACATCAGAATGACATAATTGTAAATGAAATAAATATTGCGATGAAATCGAATAAATTTTATTTTGTATGTCATTGAGCGTAGATATATAGCAGTTGACGTACTTTGGTCAGCATTTCTAGAGTTGTAAGTCAGATAAATGAATGAATAGCAGTCAAAATCCAGAAGTAACTTAGCAAGATTTTATTTCGGATTGAACTAAAGATAGTTTTAATAGGTCACTGTTTCATATCCGTGTCGAAGGACCAAGCCGTGTTGGCTACCTTGGTGTATAGTTCCGATTATAATGCTCAGATTAAGCTAGGATGCTGGCACTGTTTTATTGCAATTTGCATATACCATCTACCACTTACTTCGACTGTGCCGAATTCTGCATGTAATACTTGTATTGTTCTTGTTTTTAATAGTCTAGGCCTATATTTAATAATCATGAGTTCAGTAACACTAAGTGACAAGATTATATAAGACTAGCAAAACGCCCCGGCTTCGCACGGGTGCAAATAGATGAAAAAAAAGGCAAAGCCTATGTTACTCGCTGATAATTTAGCTTTCTATTGGTGAAATAATTTTTAAAATCGGTTGAGTAGTTTTTGAGTTAAATCGTAACAAAACCGCAAAAATTGAACAAAATGACATAGTAGGTACTACCCCTCGTCGTATTGCTCGATGCCCTGCGTGGAGCCACGCGCGGTGCGAAGCGGACGGCGTGTATTTTTTGCTTATATATTATTTTTAATTTCGTAATATCTTTTGAATGGAATGTCCGATTTCAATATTTCAAAAAGTATTTAACAGGTATTGAAACAGTCTTAAATATGAAATAATTTATTTGGATAATAATTAATACAAAGGTATGGATAGCAAGGTCTGATTTTGATCGGCATTTCTGTCAACTTTTAAAATGTAAAAAAGTAGTTATAGTAACATAACTACAATAGTTAGACATATGGTCTCGCGAAGTTTTTTGTAGATATTTATGTATTCTATAATATTGTAGAACTTTATTTTGCTCTATCATCAATACTTTTCGCAGCGCATGCGACGAACAAAACCTTTTGGCTATTTTTTTTACGCCTCGGGTTGGTTTTAGTAGGAAATTCTAAGGATCTCTATTTTTTCTAGTACTAAATATAGCCTATGTTACTCAGGGATAATGTAGCTTTCTATTGGTGAAAGAATTTTTGAAATCGGTCCAGTAGTTTTTAAGTTTATTCAATACATACAAAAATACAAAAATACAAATCTTTCCACTTTATAATATTAGTATAGATAAGAAATGACTATTTGGAATACTTATTGACTATTGACGAAGTTTGAGAGTAGCGCCAGTGAATGAAAAATTGAAAGGTAATGGTAAGTTTTAAATATGAAAGTGGATGGGTATAGGGGAAGAGGGAGGCCAAAAAAGACATGGATTGACTGTGTGAAGAATGATATGTGTTTGAAAGGTGTGATTGATGATATGGCGAGTGAAAGGAGAGAATGGAAAAAGAGAACATACTGCGCCGACCCCAAATAAAGAAAGGAACAGGGCAGGAAGAAGAATAAGAAGTTCAGTAACACTACATAACAGGTCGGTAACATAAGTGTTTTTTTTTAATTAAGCGTGAACCGTCAATCGTGCTACATGGTACGGGCGGATGAGCTATACAATGAAGTAATGGCAGAGGCCACCGCTAAGGGCGCGTCACAGGGGATGTTCATTGGCTGCTCTGTGGACACTTCCACTGGTACTGTCGCGTTCACCTGTGAGGGAAAGGACACCAGTTTCAAATTTAAGGTCTGTATTCTTTGTTTCTGTCGATTTTATAGATATGTAAGCGCCAAAACACCAAACACCTACATGGCTTACGATGGGTTAATCTTAAGAGGTACATTACAATAATATACAAATAAATGTAGTTGAAAAGCTTATATTAAGGTTGACTCACAATAAGCAAATCTGACTTTAAAATATTGTTTGCGAAGTTGTTTTTTTACGATTCAGTATGAATACAGTTTTTAAAATGAAATATAGAAAACGTTTTTCTTTGATCGATATTTCTTTACGGACAGGTAAACCAATTTTTATTTTATTTCTCCGGAATACGAACCTAGGATTACGAAGTTAAGAGCACCTACCACTTAGCCACAAAAACTTTTATCTTATCTACAATTATATTAATTACTAGCAACGCGTCCCGGCTTCACACGGGTGCAATGTAGATGTACACAAAACATAGTCTATGTTACTCGCTAATAATGTAGCTTTCTACTCTCTTGCGGCCTCATGTCTTCCCTACAAGGTATAATCTGGATATATTCAAGAGGAATGTGAATAGGCTCTTTTTAGATCAGCGCGCTCCATCGTAGACCACGTTGTCACTTCAGATCAGGTGAAACAGTGGTTAAACGCTGATCTAATTCTTAAGTTAAAAAAAAAATGAATTTTCAAAATTGGTCCAGTTTCAAGATTGAGTTTATTCATATAACATACAAAAATACAAAAATTCAAAAATACTATAATACAAATCTTTCCTCTTTATAATATTAGTAGATGTATTATGTATATTAATGTAGAGTCTAGATTTTCTAAATTAATATAATTTACCTTCATAAAGAAACCGGTCTATTACCGTCTACATTTTGAAGAGTGTACTTTAGAACTCCATGAATTAGTTCTTCCATCCCAATTCCACCTCCGTTTTGACCAAAGTAGCAAAGTAGTGGAACTCTCTTCCTGCGACTATTTTCAAGGATCACTATGATTTTGATCTTTTTAAAGCGCTATAATAGTCTTTTTCTAGGTCGGCATGCTCCATCTTACTCGTAGATCACATCGTCATTTACTAGAGGTGACGGTTTTTGTGTTAACGAAATAAAACTGCTAATTACAAACTGATAACCTGTTAAAAAAGTAGCTAATTTTATTAGCTGGTGTGCAGTTAGCGACTACGCAGCGAATGGTTGTTGAGCTAATCCGCGCGTTGCGTTCGAAAATCGTTGAATGAAATAGTTAATATATTTAACGGCTTTTGCGGTAAATGAAAAGCAGCTAATTCGTTAACATTAGAAAAGCTGCTAAAAAAGCTGCTTGTTGAATTAATGCCCACTCCTACCATTTACCAGCAAGCCAATCTTTTATGTAAAACTACTCTTATATTACAGATGGAACCGGAAACAAAACTCTTCCCCGCAATTTTCGTAGAGGCAACATCGAAGGAGATCTTACAGATCGAGCTGGGCAGATCGTCCACGAGCCTCCCGCTGAGCGCGGCCGTGCTGCCGACCAGCGACAAGCACGTCAACCCGCAGTTCCCGCCGCGACTCAAAGTGCAGTGTCTGAAGCCACACCAGTGGGCTAGGGTAGGTTTTGTCATTGAGGCTTTTGCAGTTACTGGACTGATAATATATAAATTTTGTTTTTTTGTACAATGTACATATTACAGTATAGGAAATTATGAGTAAATGAATAACACATTAAAGTCTTAATTCTTTCAAATCGTCGTTGCGCCTGCCAAATTCCATATGTGCATTTTTTAGATTTTTGGTTTTTGCACAAAAAATAATCTTCGTTTTATTCTCTATTGTGTTACTAAAATCCTTTTTGTGATATTCGAACTGGAAAGGAGTTTAACTAATTCCATATGTGTTTTGACCGTTAAGAAAAACTCCGTATGCGAGTCAATAATACGTTTTTCGTTGTTTCCGAAAACTATACAAAAATGCACATATGGAATTTGGCAGGCGCAACGACGAAATATACACTACTGGAAACAACTTCACCAAAGTTTGGAAAGCTGTAATCTCGGTGAAAAATAGCCATATCGAGATAAAAAACATAGCATTTTGAAGCTTCGTTCTTCTACTTTTAAGATCGATTTTGTCTTGAAAAAACTAGGAAAATTTATTGTTCCTTTAATTGTTTCCAGTAGTGTATAAATAAATAAAAAATGACTGTAATTGATGCATCGATAAGAAGCCAATGCAAGAAAGTGGTATGCAAGGATCGGAGCATATGGAATTCCGTCGACTTTAAGTTGTTTTTTTGAAACAAAGTAAAATACTGTTTAGTTTGTTTCAAAAAATATATAAACATTACGATACTTCAGTTAGTTTCAGAAGGTCATTGAGAATATTAATAGTATTGGTAATGACCAATATTTACCTTCCTAGACTTAAATTACTCATCATAGAATCCGACATTTCAAATACTTCCCAGCAAACGTGGATAAGATTTTTTTTATTTTTTGTGAGACTGAAAGTGAAAGATTTGTTTCTTTGTTTGTTACGATTTAACACAAAAACTATTGGACCTATTTTAAAAATATTCCACCAATAGGAAGCTACATTATCAGCGAGTAAAATAGGCTATTGTGTTTTGTATTTGCTTTTAGTACATCTACATTGCACCCGTGCGAAGCCGGGGTATGTTGTAGGATACTATACATTACTTATATATTTAGGTCCCAAACCAATCTCTCCAAGTGCACGCACTGAAACTGTCCGACATCCGAGGCTGGTCCATGCTGTGTGAAGACGCTGTGTCCATGTTGGCCCTACATATACCTGGTAAGAAAAAAAAAACTATACACAAAAAATAAAAAATTGAATTAATATCTAAGTATAATATTAATCCATATTTTCATTTCTGTATTGAAATACTAGTCGCTGCTGTTCTGATGGAAAGTCATATTTGCCATTGTTTTATAACTATATACATAAACTTTTAGTTAGGAAATAAGATTTGAAGTTGACTGGTAGCGAGTTATAACAAAGCGTAAAGTCCATAACCTTCTCCATGAAGAAATACGAGGGTGAATCAAAAAATTCTTGGAATCAATATTAAAAAATGCAAAGATTTAAATAATAATATTTTATTTTTCTACATAATCTCCCTCCAATGCAATGCATTTAGAATAACGCGTTTCTAACTTCCTTATTCCTTGTGAAAAAAAAATATTTTCTTGACTCTCGAAAAAGTCCTCTACGGCAGCTATAACCGCGTCATTATCGTGAAATTTTGTTCCACGAATTTCCTCTTTTAATTTTGGAAATAAGTGGAAATCACTTGGGGCTAAGTCCGGAGAATATGGTGGGTGGTCAAGGAGATTGAAGCCAGCACAGCGGATTGCGTTGAGCGCAACTTCCGATCGATGAGCAGGAGCGTTATCTTGAAGGAACAACACGCCCAACGACAGTTTTCCACGACGTTTTTCTTTAATCGCTTCACGCACTTTCGGGATTAAATTTGCATAATAGGGTCCAGTAATCGTCTGGCCTTTTGGCATGTAATCAATAAAAAGGATTCCTTCACTATCCCAGAACACAGAGGCCATAACTTTGCCAGCGGTAGGAGCAACTCGAAATTTCTTGATGGATGGAGAGGATGGTCGTTTCCAAGACATGCTTTGTCTTTTAGTTTCAGGATCAAAATGGTGGACCCACGTTTCATCCATGGTGACAAGACGACGGCAAAAATTATCCGAATCACGCTGGAACATTTCGAGATTACGCTTGGAAATTTCCAAACGTCGCTTTTTGTTTTCGTCGGTTAACATTCGTGGCACCCATCTTGCAGACACTTTTTTGAACCCCAGTGAATCAATTAAAATGGATTGAACGCTACCAAAAGATACCTTTAGGATCTCAGCTATATGTTTTAGTCATTCTTCTGTCTTCCAAAACCAGATTCTCAACCTTTTTGACATTTTCTTCTGTAACGGAGGATGAAGGCCGCCCAGAACGCGGGTCATCTTTACAGCTTGATCTACCTCTTTTAAATTCAGCCACCCAGTACGCAACCGTAGAATAGGGTACAGCATCACCCCCTAATGTCTGCTGAATGTCCAAAAAAATTTCCTTCGTAGACATTTTTTTCAAACTGAGATATTTTATCACCGCACGTAACTCACTTTTATCCATAATTTTGACTTTTTAGCAACTCGTTGCACAAAAAAAATTATTACATGCGAACGAACTGACAAAAACAAGTGACAGTCTGCATAAATATAGTGTGATAGACACTCTTTAATTTGAATATCGAACTTGATCCAAAAAGGTTTCATATATATGCACTTCTAAGAACTTTTTGATTCACCCTGGTACTTTACGTACCAATTTTCATGGTGGTCGGTCAAACGCGATTTGGGTTTAGCGATTTCATATCTACAATCATCCATTTTTAAATATACAATTTTTGTTTCCATCTGATACCGAGACTAGAATAGGTCTCAATTCTGTGATCACCTTCTCCTTTGACTTTTTAATTTCATCCCATCTCGCTAGAGTTTAGTTGTAAATAATACGTTTATAAAAATAAAACATATACTCATTAAACCTGGTGAGAATCGAAACCGTGACTCAGCCTTCTATCCTTATAATTATATTAACCAACGAGCTTGTCCTTTTTAAGGTATAAGTACCGTATTATATGCGTCACGCTGTAAATAATATTTTTACTTTATTGAAAGCATGAAACAGGCTATTAAAGTTTGTTTTTGTAATTTCCAGAGGAAGACCGTTGCATAGATATTCTGGAGCTGATTGAAATGGACAAACTATTAAGCTTCCACGCTCACACACTGACGCTGTACGCGGCTCTCTGCTATCAAAGCAATTACAGGTAAATATTCGTAAAAGAAAAATGGAGCTCACATATATGTAAGGACCATTTTTCTCTGGAAAATATATGCAAACGCATTTCACGCAAATATTTTATCTATTAAGGGTGGTTCGTTACCCGGTCGGAATTAGGATATTCCCCCACCCCTTCAATGCCTGAAGTTATCAGTGGGATAATATGTCGTGCCGGTGGGATTCGAACACACGACCCATCAATTCGTACGGCAGGTGTTCTACCGAACGCGCCAACGAGCCCGTCAGAAAAATTGTAATGGAATAAATAAAGCTCATTCATTCATTCAAACTCAACATGTCCGCCAATCATGTGCTATTATGTCCCCCAGAGCTGCGCACGCGCTGTGTCAACACGTGGATCAAAAGCAGCTGCTGTACGCGATCCGTTCGCAGTATATGTCGGGCCCGCTGCGGCAAGGGTTCTACGACCTGCTTATCGCTCTACATCTGGAGTCTCATGCCACTACTATGTAAGACTGTTTAGATTTTCTTAACTACTAGCAATGCGTCCCGGCTTCGCACGGGTGCAATGTAGATATACTATACACAAAACTATAGCCTATGTTACTCGCTGATAATGTAGCTTACTGTTGGTGAAATAATTTTTAATATCGGTCCAGTTGTTTTTGAGTTTAGTCATAACATACAAAAATAGAAAAATTCAAAAACACAAATCTTTCCTCTTTATAATCTTTACAATACTAGTATAGATTACAATTCAAATTCAAATTTATTCATTTAGGTAATACAATGTACACTTATGAAAGTAAAAAAAAACATTAAAATGATTAAATGCTTCTAATTTTACATTTATTGCCAATTCTCAAATCAAGGGCGTGGAACTAACGAGAAGAACTGTGGCCTGGTGCTAAAATGCCTAAATTACTTTTTATATTGTGAAAAGTCGAGGCTATTGAAACGGTGTTTGCTTGTGTGAAATATATTTTGTCGATTTTTTTCCAAAGATACTATGTAAAAAGGCCAGTTTAAACGACATGTTCAAACTAGCATATGGGTTCACTTGATGGTATTTGATACCTCAGCCACAGAACACTCAATGATGCGCTGATGACCTACTTTTTACTTGGAGTATTCGAAAATCTATAGACAGACCGAAACGCGCAATATGCACTTCACAGTTTTTCAATAAATGTCTGCCCCATATTCCTAGGGAATTGACTGTTCTACTTATTTTTTTTTTGTCGTTTTTCTATATATTTTTTTATATTCCAATTATTATATGGAGTTTTTTTAAGTCACTATTCGAATTTTGGAAAAAATCAGGTCATCTAAATAAATTTGAAATCATATCACAATTTTGAATTTGTACTGTAGCGACATCTACAATCTGCGCCAAGAAACAATACGATGACGTCTAATCCTGAATCGCGCTATATTTATATTGATTTACGCATTATGTTGATGCGCTTAGGACCGGCCAGTCAGTGGTTCGACTGGTCGAGGATCCTCCCTATAGGTTGGAGGAACACCACACCTCCCTTCCTCCAAATTACGATTGTCAGTCGATTTTTTTTAATATATTCAGGGAAGCCTGCAAGAATGAATTTGTGATACCGTTGGGACCGGAACTGAAGTCCCTGTATGATGACCCAGAGATGTGCCACAGTCTGCGGTCGCTACAGACTGAGAGTGTTCGACCTCAGATGAATATGACCAATATTGCGTAAGTACTTATATAGAATATAGCAATGTTGATGAAAAAAAGCCTTTGTTATTCGCTGATAAATTTAGCTTTCTATTGGTTAAAGAATTTTTAAAATCGGTCCAATAGTTTTTGCGTTAAATCGTAACAAACAAACAAATATTTCATTTCATTACCAAAGCAACTTTATCTATTATTAGTATAGATAAAATTGCATTTCCTTTGCTTTGCATGCACCACAAACTAAGCTACTGTCTCTACAACTAAGCACTGCTACTAAGACCTACATTAAGTTACCGGTAGTGTCCACTAGACTAATTTACTATGCGGCAGGAGATGTCGGTAACTATGGCCATGTATGTGCGGGAAGCGAGTGAGAGTCAACCACTCTCGCAGCGCGGCAACTTGAGCGCTCAGAGTGTGGCGATACAATATATAAAATATCATGTCCTCAGCTTGTGGTCACCGGGGGCCTTACGTGTGGCAGCACTAAGTAAATTAATTCTGCATTAGCACTCTTTAAAACTCCTTTTATATATAAAATATCATGTCCGCAGCTTGTGGCCACCGGCACAATGTGTGGCAGTACTAAATTAATTCTCTTTAAAAGCCCTTCTCACAGCAAACTTCAATTTTGTGTTTCAGTGAGAACATATCGGACATAAGCAACCTCTACTCCCCCTACTTCCCGCTGGAGGTGGTCCGGGAGTTCGTGATGCAGGCGCTGGCTGAGGCCGTGGAGACCAACCAGGTGCACAACCGAGACCCCACTGGAGGCAGCAACGAGAACCTCTTCTTGTAAGTATGCAATGTTTTTTTTTTAGATATCGATAGACGAACATGAGGTTCACTTGATGGTAGGTGATACCTCAGCCACAGAACATCAGTCAATGATGCGCTGTCGACCTACTTTTTACTTCGAGCATTCGGAAATCCATAGATTGAAACCGAAACGCGCAATATAAATAAATGAATGAATGAATGAAAAATATGCAATATTCACTTCACGATTTTTCCATCTATGAATGGTAGTTCGTTATTCAGTCGAGATTTCGATATTCCTCCCACAACATAAAACATCTAATCGATATCACTTTGACAGGCTCTTTTGCGCGTATCAAACGCACGCAAGTACACCTAACTTGTGCTCCGATTGCTCGCGGGTTCGAATCTCGCCGGAGCGACATGTTTATAATTTTCTCTAAGCGTTGCACTTCATTGCACTTCAATGGTGGTTCGTGGTTGGTATTTCGAGATTCTTCCCTGTTTAATGACTGAAGTGTTCAAAAGAAGACAGAAGGGATAAATTAATATTTACAGAAATTTTAAACAAGTAGTACTAACCCGTAAAAATGCATGGCGTATTAGGTACGCTATGAGCCAACGTGTCCGTCAAGTTATGCATAATATGAGTTATGATACAAAGTTACGGATTTATTTATTGTACTTCTCCCATCACTGTAGTTATGTAGTTATGACCATATAATATGTATAATTCGTCGGCTGTAATCTAACTTGACGTAAGGGACAAATTGCTACTTTTCAGGAGAGCCAAAAAACAAATTTTATTTTGGAAATTTGATCATAACATTTTTATTTTTTTAGTTATATTGAAGTGGTTTATATGATTTTGTGTAACTTTTTGGCCTCTAATATTTGATATATTCCATTTACCCATTAAAGCTTTAGTTACAAAGATAGCTTGTCCCTTACGTCCAAAAAAAATATATGTATGTCCATTACGACCTTACATTCTTTTTTCACATGAGTGTAAAATGACTTAAAACTCTCAATATTCTATTAATAAAGTTAACTTGGCGTAAGTGTGTAATTATGTACAAGATGGGCCCGCGGTTTTAGCCACTCAAATCCATATCCCGTGAAAATATAGCGACAAAAAACGTCTACGTCATTTTTCAAGGTCCCATCTATGTCTATACCAAAAAGTAATCCAAATTTTTTCAGCGGTTTGGGAGTGAAAACGTAACAAACTCACAGAGTTACTTTCGCATTAATATTAATTTAATTATTTTGGATTAATATTTAATTTAAGTTTGCTTGAGCTTTTATTCTCAAGTCTCTTCAAGAGACTTAAGAATCATCAGAAATCTATACTGGGGACAAAAAGCAAGGGTAAGGGTTGATAATGAAGAATCGACACAGCACCAATGCAATGAGGAGTTAGAGAAAGGTGTATTTCTCTCTCCACTTCTATTTAACATGTATGCAGAAGAACTTTTTAGACTAGCATTATCAGACGGCACAGCAGGTGTCATAGACAATGATCAACCTCTTATAAAATACGCTGATGATACGGCACTTATTTCTACTGATGTGAAATTCATCCAATTGCTTCTAGACAGATACAATGTAGCATGTAATACTATGAGCCTTAAAATTAACATCGCTAAAATAAAATGCATGGTCATTTCTAAGAAATAAGACTTTACTTGAAAACTTTTTACAAAAAACGACAGAGAAGTTGAAAGAGTCACTAAGTTTAAATATTTACGTAGTTGGTTGAATAAAATTTGACATAACTCACAGGAAATTAGGACCCGTATTGAAATGGCTAGGAACACCTTCTTCGAAATGCAGAAACTCTTGTGTGATAGGAACATGAACATAGAGCTACGCTTACGCATGGTCCAATGCTATGTGCTTGCGGTATTGCTATATGGTGGCAAAACGTGGAATCTCACTTAACTAACCACTAAAAAATTAGAAGCTTTCGAAATGTGGGTCTTTCGCAATATGCAGAAAATTTCCTGGAGAGATAAAGTGACCAATGGGAAGGGAACTGGATAGAGTCAAGAAACACTCAGCACGCTGTGTGTATGTGAACGGTGTAAAATACGACAAAACACAGAAACTCACCTACTTTGGTCACATAATGAGATCTCAAAAACATACAGCTTTCCCCAACTGATTCTACAAGGGAAGATTGGCGGAAAACGCAGCGTCAGAAGAAGGAGACATTTCTGGCTAAAAATCCTAAGAGATTAATTCCAGATGAACACAACGTATTCCGCACTGCAGTATCTAATGTGAAAATAGCCATGATGTTATCCAATGACAGGAGAGGAACTACAAGAAGAAGAGATTCTATTATAGCCAACAAGTGACGATATAATAATGTACACAAAATATATGAAAAATTTATTCCCTTTCATCCCTCTTCATCATTAGTATTTTCATAATTGTCGCTTTGTAGTAACTTGTCATGAATTGATTTAGAATGTGAAGAAAATTCATGGTGATAATATTTTGGAAAAGTTCCATCTACATATAACTTTTTTTAAATCTTTGTATTTTTTAAGTCTGTATTCATAAAAGTGATTAATTGAAATTTTATTATTGACCCGAGTAGACGTGCCTTCCGTATTATTTTCTTTGTTTTGTTTTATTTTATGGAAGTTAGTGCATTACTAATTATTAACTTCCATTTTAATATGATATATAAATGAAACTATTGTATAGCTTGTCCAAGTTTTAATGCTTTCTCTTGTAATAATAATTGCTATATTTTAAAGTGATGTTCGTTGTCAATTCTTAATCGTCTGATCAACGACTTAACCAAAGAGGTTGATACTGGCGAAGTATTTATTCGCCACATCACCCCCCTACGGAGAAAATAAATCTAAACTAAACATAGAAAGAAACAACTGTATAATACTACTTATTCTAAAGTAAAAATATTAATAATAATAAACTTATAAATCTAAAACATCTCTAAACCTAACCCGTCTACCAGATCTAGTGGTGACAATAGGTGGTGCGGTATTAGAAACGTCTGACGAAGGAATGGGTGAACATACTGGAAATTGAACTGAGGTAGAAGGAGAAAAAGATACGTCTGAATCTAGATGTGCAGGCTTAACACGATCTATGCTGACTGTAGACTCTCTTCCATTCAAATCCAAGGTAAGTGTTTTATCTCTTCGTCTTAAAATGCGAAATGGGCCAGTATATGGAGGTTGTAAAGGACGACGTACAGTGTCATCACGCAGCATAACATGAGTCGCCGTTGCCAAATCCTTAAAAACAAAAGAAGACTGTCGAGCATGACTTGAGGCAGGCACTGGACGTAAGGATTCCATGTGTCTCTTTAGCTGAGTTACGAAGTCTGCGACGTCGGTGGAACTCCTCGGTTCTTCTGGTGGCATTATAAGTTCTCCGGGTAAACGAAGAGGTTCGCCATAAACCAACTCAGCGGACGAAGTATTTAAGTCCTCCTTGAGTACAGTTCGCATACCAAGAAGTACGAGAGGAAGGGCTTTGCTCCACGATTCTGCGTGGCACATCAAAGAAGATTTAATTTGGCGATGCATGCGTTCTACCATGCCATTTGCACACGGATGGTAACTTGTTGTTCGTACTCTCTTTGCTGCGCATACGTTCATGAGACGCTGAAACAAATCTGATTCAAATTGACGTCCTTGATCGGTCGTCACAGTACTAGGTACTCCATAACGAGATACCCAACCAGTAACAAGTGTATCCGCCACTTCTTCAGCAGTAATTGAAGACATGGGCCAGGCTTCTGGCCAACGAGTAAATCTGTCCACTGCGGTTAAACAATATCTAAATCCGTTAGAATATGGAAGTGGTCCAATGATATCTATGTGAATGTGGCGAAATCTACATGATGGTGTTTGAAATGAAATGAGAGGTGAATTGATATGTCTGATCACCTTACTGCGCTGACATTCTAAGCATGACCGAGCCCAGGATCGACAGTCCTTATTAATATTCGGCCATACATAGCGCTCTGCTACCAGACGGATGGTAGCTTTCACACCGGGGTGACTAAGATTGTGTAATCGGTCAAAAGCTGCACGACGATAAGGTAAAGTTAGAAATGGTCGTGGTCGCCCCGTTGAGGTGTCACAAACAACAAAAGTTGTAGTTCCGGGAATCATTATCTTCTCCAACTTCATGGATGAAGACAAATGACAATCGTTAAGTTCCGAATCATTCTTCTGAGATTCGGCAAGTGCTTGAAAGTCTGCCTCCAATGAAATGGACTCAACCCGCGACATAGTACCAGCAACTACGTTGTCATCACCTTTAATGTAACGAATATCAGTTGTAAATTGACTAATAAAGGTAAGCTGATTCAGCTGGGTTGGCGGCAGTTTCTCACGACGCTGTACAAAGGCATAAATGAGAGGCTTATGATCTGTGAAAATGGTCACATGTTGCGCTTCTAATATGTGTCGAAAGTGTTGCACGCTCTCGTACACTGCTAGAAGCTCTCTATAATAAGTAGGCCACTCTGCCTGTTTTGCTGTCAGCTTTTTGCTGAAAAATGCGATTGGTTGCCAATCGTTACTAATTTTCTGTTGTAAGCAGGCACCTAAATGAGTGATTGAAGCGTCAGTGAACAAACCTAAAGAAGCGTTCGCATTAGGATGCGATAAGGCTGTGACGTCTGTCAAACTCTTCTTGCAATCAATAAAGCATTGTTCAAGCTCGGGCGTCCATGGAAATGGTTTAGCGCCTTTGCTGTTGGTTGCAGCGACTGCATCGATTAAAGGAGCCTGGTATTTGGCAGCGTTGGGCAAGAACCTACGGTAAAAGTTAAGCATGCCAAGAAATCTACGCATACCTTGCACTGTCTTAGGAAGAGGAAAATCCATAAGAGCGCGGATACGGTCTTCAGGTGGATGTGTACCTGTTGCATTAATGCGGTATCCTAAAAAGGTTACTTCTTGAGCACCAATAATGCATTTCGCTGGGTTGATGACTACTCCGTATTCGTCCAGTCGACGGAACAATAGCCTGAGATGTTCAGCATGTTCATCAGCATCTTTGGAGTAAATAAGAATGTCATCTATATAAGCAAAACAAAAATCTAAACCACGAACCACTTCGTCTATGAACCTCTGAAAAGTTTGTCCGGCGTTTCTTAGACCAAATGACATGTAAGGGAATTCATAGAGACCAAAGGGTGTAATAATCGCAGTTTTGCAAATATCGTCAGGATTGACAGGTATTTGTTGATAAGCTTTTACTAAGTCCAGAGTACTGAATACTGAGCAACCGGAAAGATTTTGAGAAAAATCTCCTATATGACGGACTGGATAACGGTCCGGAATAGTGCGGGCATTCAAAGCTCTGTAATCACCACAAGGACGATAAGTGTCATCCTTTTTAGGCACAAGATGAAGTGCAGAAGACCATGGACTACTGGATGGTCTAGCTGTGCCAACCTTCAACATCTCATCAAACTCTTTCTTCGCTGCACGAAGCTTTTGTTGAGCGAGACGGCGTGGTCGAGCTGAAACTGGTGGTCCATCAGTAGTGTTGATGAAATGCACCGTTGTATGTTTAGGAAATTTAGGAGCACCTGGGGGACGGGTAATGCTGGAAAATTCTTTTAAAATGTGTGAGAAAGGAGAGTCCGGTATCTGAATAAACTTAATACTTTGTTGAGTAATCGAAGATACCACGGTGTTACAAGTTAAACCTGTTTTGTCGTCACGCAATATTCCGTGAGCACAATCCGGTAATAATTGATAGTAGGCAAGAAAATCTGAGCCTATTATTGAAGTCCCTACATCTGCAATAATAAAATTCCATACAAAATCGCGTCTAAGTCCTAAATTTAATTTAATTTTTACTGTACCAAAAGTATTAATTTTTGAACCATTTGCTGCAATAACCTCATATGGAAGCGGCTTAGTATTTGAACTTGGTAAAAAAAATTTAGGTACGCAAGAAATGTCGGATCCGGTGTCGATCAAAAATCGACGGCCCGAATGCCGATCGGTCACAAAAAGACGGCGACATTTCAACGAGCAATCTGAAGTCGCCTTTACAGACTGCTGGTTGAGTTTCCCTGCTGAGAAACGTTCCAGGAACAGGGTTTAAAACATTTAGTTGCGTTGTTACCGAATCGTTTATGATACCAACATAATTGGTTGCGAGAGCAGGAGCGTGACCGACTCCGACTACGATCTCGGAAACTCGGACCTGCACGCGCACGATCTGTGGTGAGACTCGCGACCAAATGTGTGAGATCAGTTACTTGTTTTTGAAGATTTTTTAATTGTCCTTCGGTTGTTGTATCGACGGAAACTGGTATAGACGTGTTAGCATTAACTAGCATGGGTCTTACAATGACCTCTTGGAGTCTATCTGCTAAATCACCTAATTCCTCAAGAGATTGCTGTTTTTGTGCAGTTAAGATACCTTGTATTTCGTGCGGTAACCTACTCATCCAAATGGTCTTCAATAATTCTGACGGAAAAGATCCACCGGCCAGAACTTTAAGGTGGCGAAGAAAGAAAGATGGTTTTCTATCACCAATATTTTCTTTTTCAAGGAGCCTCCGCATCTTTTCTTCATACGACTCTGAAAATACAGCAATAAGAGCATCTTTTAACTTAGTATAGGGATGTTCTGATGGTGGAGTAGTTATTAGATCTTCTACCTCAGCCGCAGACTTAGTATCCAGCTGGCTAATTGCATGGTAGAATTTGGTCAACTCTTGTGAGATGCCATTAATGTGGAACTGTGCCTCCAAGGTTGCGAACCACAAACCAGGCCGATCAGGCCAGAAAGGAGGAACACGAATGGACACTCTGTCTACCATGATCTGAGAAGCAGAAGTACTAGCCTTAGGTTCACCAATACCTTCATCAGCCATCATGTTAAATACTAAACAAACAACAAAAACAATAGAAATAAAATTAAACTATAACATAGAAGTAAAAAAAAAACCTTAACTAACTTACCTAGTACATATTAATAATTAATATAAAATAAAAATAACACTGACAAAAAAAAAAAAAGAAACTGTGGCACAAAATTGTATGGAAAATACAAAGAATATTAGTTCCGTAGCGTAGCAGTTGCAGTGTGCTGTGCTGAAGGTGGCTGTGGGTGCCGACCAGGCACACGCGCTCGCCGCATGCCAGCAGACAGGATAACCGTTGTAGGCTTGTTGGCTGTGACTCGATTGCTTTTGGTTAATATTACTCAATATTTCAAGAAACACAATTTATGTTGAGACATTATTGTTGAAAGGACGTCATCCAAAACACAGAGCGTTGCTGCGGATGACGTCAGGCGTCTCGATGTTCAGAGAAGTAGGTATCCTTCTGCGTAGTCACCTTTGTATTTTTTTGATTTACTTTTCTTCCGTTTTTTATGTTTGTGAGAGTAATCGCTACCAGAGTCACTACTAGAACTGCGACTGCGTTTTTTCTTTTCTTTTGTCGGGGTCACCAATTATGGAAGTTAGTGCATTACTAATTATTAACTTCCATTTTAATATGATATATAAATGAAACTATTGTATAGCTTGTCCAAGTTTTAATGCTTTCTCTTGTAATAATAATTGCTATATTTTAAAGTGATGTTCGTTGTCAATTCTTAATCGTCTGATCAACGACTTAACCAAAGAGGTTGATACTGGCGAAGTATTTATTCGCCACAATTTCATCTAGACTTTTCACTCTTCCTTTTCCGTTAACTACTATATCTTCCTATTCAAATAAACTCTCAATCATATTAGCAATTTCAACGATACTATATTTTACTGCCATTAAATCAATATTCTTCTTTTTAAAAGTGACAATCCCTAAATATCTTAGTTTTTTGTTTCTATTTTTAAAAGTATCTTTGTTATAAGTATCATAATTTAAGTATTCACTGTAATCCAGTATATGGTTCGGGCTCTTTCCTTGAGCCCTCTAAGTTTTTAATAGTTGAATGCATTGAGTCTATCGGCATGTATGTACGATCAGTTAAAAGGTAATTTATTTGAATGGTTTTCAAATTTAAAAATATTAGTGAAATATTCCCAGAATTGTTGTGTTTGTTTGGCCAGTGTACAAATCACATTATAATATTAATTATTATTGCATTCAATTTGACGTAAGGGACAGTTAATAAATATAGTGTCTTTTACGCCAGTCAAATATTAAATAACAATACATACATCAATCACATTTTTACTTTTGTCCAATACGTCATATTATTGTTAAAAAATTCATTAACAAATATTAATTTTTTATGGCGCCTATACAAGCTATGGATATGTTACCTATACCATTCGAAAGAGCGTAAAAAACTGCATCGAACTACATTCAAAACTAATTTTGGGCTAAATGTCCCTTACGCCAATTTAGATTACAGCCGACGATATATTAATTACCCTATTTCTTATGAGCATATAATATTTATATATTAATTACCCTATTTCTTATGGCCATATAATAAATATATATTGATTACCCTATTTCTTATGACCATATAATATGTATATATTAATTACCCTATCTCTTATGACCATATGAGTCGTATAGAATCATAGGCGGCTATCTGACATTTTTGGTCCGGCAATCTACAACAAAAGAATAAGTTCTTGTCGTTTAGACTGTTATGTTTTTTTATATATTTGGTTTTATTTTTAATTGTTAATATTAATAGATACCTTAAACATGCAATGAATGATACCTAATACAAAAATAAAGGAGAAAAACGTTTTCTTTTTTAAATTGCTAACAATCAGCCAGATAGCCGCCTTTGATTCTATACGTCTCATATAATATGTACATATATATCGATTACCCTATTTGTTATGACCATATAATATGTATATTGTATATATTACCTACAGGCCCCTTATAAAGCTGGTGGACCGCCTGCTCTTGGTGGGCATGATGCGCGATGAAGACGTTGAGAAGCTTCTCATTATGACAAACCCTGAGACTTGGGATCCTACTTTTGATAAAGGCAAGTATTTTAAAGGAGATTTTCAATTATATTAAATAGTAGCAACGCGCCCCGGCTTCGCACGGGTGCAAATAGATGAAAAAAAAGCAAAGCCTATGTTACTCGCTGTCGCTGATAATATAGCTTTCTATTAGTGAAAGATTTTTTAAAATCGGTTGAGTAGTTTTTGAGTTAAATCGTAACAAAACCCCACAAATTGAACAAAATGACATAGTACTACCCCTCGCCGTATTGCTCGATGCCCTGCGTGGAGCCACAGCGGTTCGAAGCGGATGGCGTGTATTTTTTGTTTACATTGATATTTTTAATTTCGTAATATCTTTTGAATGGAATGTCCGATTTCAATATTTCAAAAAGTAATCAACAGGTATTGAAACAATTTATTTGGATAAGAATTAATACAGAGGTATGGATAGCAGGGTCTGATTTTGATCGGCATTTCTATCAACTTTTAAAATGTACAAAAGTAGTTATAGTAACATAACTACAATAGTTAGACATATGGTCTCGAAGTTTTTTGTAGATATTTATATGTTCTATAATATTGTAGAACTTTATTTTGTTCTATCATCAATACTTTTCGCAGCGCATGCGACGAACAACATTTTTTGGCAATTTTTTTTACACCTCGGGTTGGTTTTAGTAGGAAATTCTAAGGATCTCTATTTTTTTCTAGTAATAAATATAGCCTATGTTACTCAGCGATAATGTAGCTTTCTATTGGTGAAAGAATTTTTGAAATCGGTCCAGTAGTTTTTAAGTTTATTCAATACATACCAAAATACAAAAATACAAATCTTTCCTCTTTATAATATTAGTATAGACTAGTAATGCGCCTCGGTTTCGCACGGGTGCAATGTATGTAGCTTTCTATAATTGGAAGGTTTTTTTAAATCGGTCGTGTAGTTTTTGAGGTAAATCGTAATAAACAAACAAATCTTTCCTCTTAATAATATTAGTATAGACTAGCGAACCCGACAGACATAGTCATACTTCAAAAAATAAAATATTCTTGGTACTTTACCGCAGCACCATCTACCGGGTCTAATGTATCTTTATATATATAATTCTTCTGTGAGTGTGTATGTCACTGAACTTCTCTCAAACGACTGGACCGATTTTGATGAAATTTTTTGTGTGTGTTCAAGGGGATCTGGGAATGGTTTAGATTCACAATTTTGTCCGCTGGACAATGTTTTTTTAATTAATTTTTAATATAATTTCGAAGCCAAAATTGTGGCAGAACAACGTCTGCGGGGTCCACTAGTATATAAATAAAAATAAATGTAAGTATGTTTGTCCTCTATGCACTCGGTCGGGTTCGTTGGTTCGGTAGAACACCTGCCGTGCACATCGATGGGTCGTGGGTTTGAATCCCACCGGTACGACATGTTTATAATTTTCTGTAAGCTTATTTTCCCCACGTTTGATAACTTCGGACATTGAAGGGGTGGGAGGAATATCGAAATTCCGACTGGCTAACAAACCACCGTTAAACTTTAATATAAAAAATAATATTTTAATTACTTCAAAGCATTATTTATTAACAGTTATTTTGAAGTCGGTGCCAAAAATTTTCAGATATAAAAAATGGCGCCCTCCTCATATTGACAGTTGTATCTTTTTGTGATTGTGAGATTGTCATATACGAGTAGATATATCTTACTAGGGAATGCAAATCTCGTGAGATTGGGGCTCAAGCGAGATCTCGCGAGTTTATTAATAACAATATTGCGAGATCTCGCCAATTTCGAGATCTCGCCGGCTCAATTTTCGGCTAATCGCATGCACGAACGAATCTGAGAGTCACCTCGTCCCGCGATCGCTGCCTCAGGCCGCCGCCTTCCGCGCACCGAACGAAACCGACAGATCGCAACTCCGTCCGTGTCAGTCCGCGCTTCCAATAAGACATTTTTATGCTCGAATGCAATCTCGTTAAACTCGCGAGATCTCGCCCTTTTTTCGTCCGAGATCAATCTCACTAAAATAGGCCGAGATCTCGCGAGAACGAGATTGCATTCCCTATTAATCTTACACGTAAACTTCATCGAAGCGTCACTGCAACTTGATCGGCGCGTCATTAAAAACGTGAATTGGCCTGCTGAACACTGGTAGAATCGCGCCTTAACATTTTAATTTTATTTGTACAATAAAGAACATTGTAGTTTTTGTATTGTTCATTCTACTTTAGTCTATTTATTAATTTCCTAGATTTTTACTTCTTGTTACACTCTACTCTTAATTCTTATTATTTTTCCTCTCTATCCTTTCCATGCGGCTGCTTGGAAGAGATAGCTAAATAGCTATAAAGCCGCCGTTTGTCCACTTTCTTTATCCTATTTTTTGTTTAATTTTGTGTGACAATAAAGAATATTCTATCTATCTGTAGCAACACCTATAATCCGCTACAAGAATCAATACAAAGACGTCTAATCCTGAATCGCGCTATCAAAGTTTTTGTGCGCGCTAAGTATATATACAACATCTCGACATCAACCACTGGGGCCTTAGGGCCGGCCAGTCAGTGGTTCGACTGGTCGAGGATCCTCCCTTTAGGTTGGAGGAAGACCACACCTCCCTTCATCCACATATCTATCTATATATCTTGTATCTATATCTTCAGAGGGCAAAGACGAGCACAGGAAAGGTCTCCTGCATATGAAGATGGCGGAGGGCGCCAAGCTGCAGATGTGCTACCTGCTGCAACACCTCAACGATATCCAGCTGCGACACCGGGTCGAGTCCATCATCGCGTTCGCGCACGACTTCGTGGGGGATCTGCAGAGCGATCAGCTGCGGTGAGTTGGTCACAAACATAGGCTGCCGACACATCCTTGACGAATTCATCCTGTGGCTTAAGGTGGACACGATGCAAGTTTCTTGCCTGTTGCATACAACTAAATAGAAGCAATACATGACTTGCACGGTCTAAACGTCGCGTAACATTCTCGATCTGTCATACAAGCAATACAAGTTTTTTTAAGTACTAAAAACATGTCAGATATCGACAGACAACCAAGAAGTTCACTTGATGGTAGGTAATGCCTCAAGTATCAACTACAGAACATTAGTCAATGATGCGCTGTCGACCTATTTTTATCTTCGAGCATTCGGAAATGTATGTTGCGCGTTTCGTTTTCTGTCTATGCATTATCCGAATGTTCGAAGTAAAAAATAGGTCGACAGCGCTTCATTGACTGATGTTCTGTGGCTGGGCTATCACCTACCATCAAGTGAACCTTATGCTCGTCTGTCGATATCTGACATAAAAATATACATATTGTCAAAAATTTTTAACTGTCATCTCTTAGGTTAAGCTTTACTGTACCATTTGTCATTTTTGGCTGATGCCTTAACATTGGTGAGGTTCTCAAACCAGCACTATGCCAAGAGTATTGACATAGTACTAGATGAGTAACCTCACCATTTAGGTAGCTAGCAAAGAAATTTTTCTTTTTTATGTTTTTGTATTATCTTTTTCTTTTCTTATTTTTGAAGTTACATATTAGGCGCGTTATGAAAAAATTATGATAGTGAAATTTTACGATGCGCGCGCACAGCGAGACACAAAATTCTCACGGGAGAAGTTGCCCACTATTTAATTTTTTAAATTTAAATTGAACTTTATTGACTGTGTTGACAATCCTTTTCCAATCCTTTTATTGTAATTAATTACTTGCATGCAATTAAAAACTATTTTTTAATGATGCCAAAGAAGTATAACTTCTCACGCGCGTACATAAGTACACGCACCCATTGTTTTTGTTTGTTTTGTACCTAATAAATTTATTATTATTCTTATTCTTAAAATAATGTATTGTATTATATTAAAGACGTTACACGGAGATCAAACAGTCGGACCTCCCGAGCGCTGTTGCCGCTAAGAAGACGAGGGAGTTCCGATGTCCGCCGCGCGAACAGATGAACGCCATTTTGAGTAAGTTCACAATTATATCGCACTACACCGCGACTTCGTCTGCGTAGAATTAGTACTCCAACGGTTTAGGCTCCCTAAACAATTAAGCAGCTGCTAAAATCTAAATTAGTATTGTCTAACGTCACTACTTATGGTGACAGGTCGGACTTGAATTCGTGTATGCGGTGATATTAGTTATTTCGACTATATGTTTGCGTGTTGTTGCCACGCGAATGTAAGTGAGTGCTCCTATTTCACCATGCCTACTGATGATAGAGAACAAATCTTTGTTTTTCTTTTTTTCGTTTATATATATTTTTTTTATTATTATAGTTAATTACTTAAAGATGTCATGTGGAACATGGTGTAATGGTTGCAGCTCCTTACAAAATATTTGTATAACAAAAACTTGGCGATTAAAAAGAGTGGCGGCGAGTTTCTTGCCAGTTCTTCTCGTCCGCTCTACGCCCTTGATTTGTGAACTGGTAGTAAATGTAAAATTAGAAGCATTTAATACGTATTATTTTTTATTGACGTTCATAGATGTACATTGTGTTACCTAAATTAATAGATTATTTTTGAATTTAATTGAATTAAATATGGCAACTTTGTGACATTTCAAATATCAGACAACTGTCATCTTTCTGTCTCCCCGCGACCACGGTTGCTGTAAAGCATCCGAAACGTCGGGATAAATAATTTAAACAATATAAATAATAAATCGCGTTTTAATCCGGTTAATTAATAATATTTTATTTAAATGTGTGATACTCGCGTTAATAAAAGACAATATTATAAGCATCTCTTAGTTTTAGATTATCTCAATGTAACCGGAGCTAAATCGCCATTTGATTTTTTTTATTTCTCATTAAAGGAATAGGCACTGAATACTGTATAGATAGTTGAACTATCTGTACTACCTTAAGCATGATATTATTCTCTCTTATCTGTTGTTATAACTTTTTTTTAATTTTTAATGTTTTTCAGGCTTTAAACACATGGAGGAGGAAGACAGTGAAAACTGTCCGTGTGGAGAAGACCTTATTGCTCGTATGAATGACTTCCACGAAAGCCTCATGTCACACGTCTCCTTGAATGCCTTACAAGAGCCAGACTCGGACGTAAGTTTCACAACTACCCTCAAAAATACCTGCTACATTTCGATTTTTAATACGTGTTTATGATATAGCCGTAAATTATTTCCCTTTTAATAAAAAGCAAATTAAGACATTTTATTAACTTGTTGACTTTACTTGTTGTTTTGATTGATGTCGTAAACTTATTTTATCAATGTTATTATGGAATAAAAATACATATCAACTTATATGGTAAAGCCGATAAATACCGATTATTTTTTACAAATTTTAAACCAAAAAAAAACCTACCTAAGACCGAAAAGCAAGTGTTCCGGTGACCGAAACGGTAATTCCATCTAATTTTTTTAGTTTCTCAAAATTAATTCAGGGTCAGTTAAAACGCCCAATAAAAAGGCTAGCCATTGTAGCTTTCTAGGGGGCTCGTGGTTCAACACTTTCAACCTATTCGATAGCGCCCCTATGGCCTCAGGGGGCCTGCAGGAGGCTGACCCACTGTGATATACTATACTTGGAACTGTTTCAGCAGTCCAATGAGCCAGAGGTGAGCCCGGGTGCATTTGGTAAACTCTACAGTATCATCAACACCGTAAAAGAAATGGAAAATGAACCAAAGGTAAAATTTGTAACTAATATGTATATAAATAATATTACTCACTACTGTCTTGTAAATTAAACAGTTAGGTTGATTCAAGTATTATTGACAAATACATTCGAGTAGTTCATTGTCGATAATTAACGCAACTTTAATTATTAAAAAGTACTATCATCTGTTAATTCTACATTCGTAATGTTATTTTATATATTACTACTAGCGACCCGCCCCGGCTTCGCATGGGTCAAGATTTTTTGACAAAAAAAGCAGGGGTTTTATGTATTTTTAATGCCACAATATAAAAAAAAATCGTCCAAAAATTAAGAAAAAAAATTTAAGGGTGAACAACCCTTATCACTTAGGGGTGTGAAAAAGTAGTAGCCGATTCTCAGACTTACTGAATATGCATAAAAAAATTCATAAGAATCGGTCGAGCCGTTTCGGAGGAGTATGGGAACGAAAACTGTGACACGAGAATTTTATATATTAGATTATGAATAAATGACTCCAATTCAATTATAATCGTCTAAGAACTATTTTGAATTATTAACTCCATTTTCATCATCGGCTCATCTATTATGAATAAATAACGCCACATTTATTATCGGTCAAGATCTATTATGCATAAATGACGCCATATTTACTAACGGTTATTATCTATTATGAATAACTAACTTCATTTGCATTTTTAGCTAAGAACTATTAGGAATAATTAACTACACTATTGTATACCCACGTATAACAAGTACACAATTCAAACTTCATTTGCAGGAAGAAACAGAAACAGTTGTTGAAGAGGTAAAAGTAGATCAATTACTGTAGTCTTTGGATATAAAAACTAGAATTCCAAGGAATTAGTTCTAGAGTTTTAAAAACATCATATACTTGAAATAAAACAGCTGTTTGAACATTCAGTACTGAATCCTATGCACATTTATGGCTAGAACACGTTTCATTAGACAACTCTGAGACTACTTTTAGCATGATTTTTTAGTTTAACCAGAATAGGAAGATTCTGACTGAACACTACAAAACAGATTTAAATATACATGTCCTTTTCTAACTTAGTTATAGTTTCCTTAGTTGTCCAACTAAACAAGCCATATACGCTGTTGCAAGTGCGTACACAAGAAATATCAAATAACTACATAATATCGATATCTAAATACAAATTTAATAATGTTTTCTATATAAACTAAATCGTCGTGATCGTAGAACAACGACGGTTCTGATTTTTTTACGGTTTTAGTTTTATTGTATTAGTCATAATATGAAACTCTTTGAAAGTTCTATATTGTAGTATTTAGACCTGTCAAAAACCCTTTATCAACAGAACAAGTAAAAAAACGGAGTTTGATAATACCTAAAACCGTAAAAAATCAGAACCGTCGTTGTTCTACGATCACGACGAAGTGATTGCGTGGATTAGGTTTTACTTTAAATGGCCTATGTAAAATCCCATGCCCATATTTCTCACGCACGTACCTTACAGCTCTGACGTCGCCATCTTCAAGTTTTATATTGTAAATAAAATATGTCGCCGTCTCGTACATCTCCCACATAAAACTTATAAAATAAATCCTATGCTTTCACTGTGGTCTTGTGTCAGTTTTGTGTTAGCATCAAATATGGTATATGCCACCTTCCTCTAGTCGGAATTGCCTCACTTCATCGTCAAAACTCCTGCGCAATTCGGGCCGTCCATCTATTTGCATAGACCATTCGTTTTTACTGGATGTACTATTGCATCGCGTACCTACCCAAATACTTAGTTGTAGTTTTACGTTGATTAGTGGTTTTCCTTAACGAAATGATTACTTTGAAGTTATAGGATGGTGATTGTTTGAACTAAGGGAGTGAAAAATTCAAAGTTTTCATTTCGTTGTAGAAGAATCAATCAGAAATCAATTTACTAAATTCCAGACTATTGAAGAAGAGTCAAGAAAGACACCAGAGGAGAAATTCCGTAAAGTATTGATTCAGACGATAGTGAACTGGGCTGAGGAGTCGCAAATTGAAACACCAAAACTCGTTAGGGAAATGTTCAGGTAAGAGTATAGCAACCCTGTTACCCTGGTTTTGATGAAAGATGATTATTGTACCCTCCATACATGAAATGATACTAAAAATACCTAAAACAGCAAAAAATCTTAAAAAGTGTGTGGTGTTAAATATTGAATTTCTCTATCGTTTTACCAATTGAGTTTACCAATAAAGTAATTCTGATATCATCCTTATGACATAGCTGCAAAGTAGGAAGGATATTTTTAGTTTCCATGAATTAGTAACAAATAATAATCTAACAATAAGATTTTTTTTATGTTAGATATTGACAGACGAGCATGAGGTGCGCTTGATGGTAGGTGATACCTCAGCCACAGAACATCATTTAATGATGCGCTGTCGACCTACTTTTTACTTCGAGCATTCGGAAATCTATAGACTGAAACCGAAACGCGCAATATGCACTTCACGGTTTTTCAATCTATGAACGTGGTTCGTTACCCGGTCGGAATTTCGATATTCTTCTCACTTGTTCAATACCTGAAGTTACCAGACATGGGGAAGATGAACATGCTTGCAGAAAGTTATAATCATGTCGCCCCAGTGTGATTTGAACCCACCCGTCGATGCGCACGGCAGGTGTTCTACCGAACGCTTCAACGAGCCTGTCAAATAAATTAAGTAATAAGTAAGAATGGAATCGAAATATTATTGAATCGTCAATCTCAAATGATTACGTACAATCATGTTCAGTCCGCGAAAGGGCTAAAGCTACCACCGGATCGTATTGTTATCTCTATCAGGAAGAACTGGTTATAAACTTAAAGAAAAAAAAAGGAAGTCATAAGGACTGCCGAAAGAAGAGAAAACTTAGAACTATTATGTGCGCAAGTCTGGTTACTCATAGTTATACATATACTGTTAGCTCTAAAAACGCTCAACGCGCCTAAAGAAGCTTTCACTTCAAAAAACAAAAGTTTATTTTATTGATTTAATAAAATGAAATATTATTATAATCTGTGTTTTGATTCTTTGTATATAAATTTTCTTCTCCCACAGTCTATTAGTTCGTCAATATGACGCGATAGGGGAGCTTATCCGTGCTCTAGAAAAGACGTACGTAATAAATGCTAAGACGAAACAAGACGTGGCCGAAATGTGGGTCGGGTTGAGTCAGATCAGAGCGCTCCTGCCGGTGCAGATGAGTCAGGAAGAGGAAGAGTTGATGAGAAAGAGATTGTGGTAAGTTGGAAATGTATAGTAGTGTCGTGCTCACATGTACTCATGCCGAGTAAAGTTACCGGCACGAGTCGTGAGCACACTTCATTGGTCGATATGACGTTAATCGCGCTGTCGCTCCACGTGATTGGTTCGGCAGTCGATGCTCGTCGTCGTACACTTGAGTGCAATTTTAGTGACAACTTTTTAATTAGTATATTTTTGTTTTATTTATACAAGGCTTTAAATCGATTTACGTACGATCACGTCGCTAATGCTGACTAAATCGTAACAAGTATATCAAACTCTCTATACTAATATTATAAAGAAGAAAGATTTGTATGTTTGTTTGTTACGATTTATCTCAAAAACTACTGGACCAATTTTAAAAATTCTGTCACCAATAGAAAGCTACATTATTTATTTTTTATTGTTCATCTAAATTGCACCCGTGCGAAGCATTGATACTAGTCTTAAATAATGTACTAAAGGATTGTTTTATTTAAAAAGCCAAGAAACATGTCCAGGATAGCATAATACGCTTATCTTCATAAATGACACCAGATTATATACAATATAATATTATTATTTACTTTCAGGAAACTTGTAAACAATCACACGTTCTTCCAACATCCTGATTTAATTAGGTATGTTTTCTTGCATTTTTAAGATTAATCTAATTCCTCCTAAAATAAGTCAATAACATAAGGACGGCCATGATGCGGTCGTCTTTTAGTCTATTCAAAAAATATTTTATTTATATAGTAGAATAAAACGTAGGTCAGGATGGTAAATATGTATATTTCTTCAACTTTATGAGGTATATTTTTATCCCCATGTATTAAATTTTTAGTTTTCATATCCACTTTCATTTGAAATCAAATCACGTAACTGACATATCAGTAGCGTTATCCATTGTAAACCCACTAGGTACACTAGGGACCACGACACGTGTCGGCGACATGTCAAGCGAAGTCGTGCGATTTCACTTGACATATCTGGCGACATGACAAAATTGTGTTTCACAAGACGTCTTTGGCGACACGTGTCGCGCGATGTTGCCATACATATCGAACGAAGTCCGGCAACGTCGCACCAGTTCAACCGACGCGGACGTCGCTTGCGACACGTGTTGCACGATATTTGTTCTCTAGTGTATCCTTGGCTTAATCCTTAATCATTAAGCCAGGTATACACTATGGTATCCCCTCTCCCGCGCCGCAACAAGTATCTTACAGTAACTGCAATGTGTACACAGAGTACTGCGCGTACACGAGAACGTGATGGCGGTGATGATGAACACGCTGGGCCGGCGCGCGCAGGCGCAGTCCGACGCGCCCGCCGCCTCGCCGCCCACTCCTGAGGATAAAGAGAAGGTATAACGCATGAAAAGACGAGTTTTTTAAACGAATTCAAAAAAGGAGGATGTTCTGAATTCGTATGTTGTATTTATTTGTATGTTTGTTACGCGATAACTCCGCAAGTTATGCATGGATTTGCTCGAAGCTCGAAGTAAAAAAGAAGGTTGACAGCGCATCATTGACTGTCTACTATCAAGTGATAGATGATACCTCAGCCACAGAACAGAAGCCACAGCCTTCTGTGTTCTGTATCATCCGTAACATCCAGTCAGTTCCAAGCTTTAAGTTCAATTATAAAAAGGAATGATTGCAGACACTGGTGGATGTTCCTTAGCTGCACTATACAAGTAGATATACCAATAGATAAACAAGAAATAGAAAGAGTATTTGTATATCTTTTATACTATACGTATAGTAATTATATTTTTTTATAAATAATATAATATGTTTTTGTAATAGGTTACTGTTTCCCCAGCAGTTGCATGGGGCCGACTGAAAATTAGTGTTGTGTCCATAATTCCCACAGCTTATGCTCAGTGGAGTCCTATTAGACACCACACTGCGGCATTTCTTTAAAAAATAGTTTACTTATTAAATATTTAACTTTATATAATAATTTTCTTTTAATTTGTTAGTTATTTTTGTCAAATGTTTGTGTGAGTGTGGAATAAATATATTTTTTTTAAGTGAACCTCACTCTCGTCTGTCGATATCTAACATATAAAAACCATACTTCTCTCCAGGACACATCTCACGAGATGGTGGTAGCGTGCTGCCGCTTCCTCTGCTACTTCTGCCGCACAGGCCGACAGAACCAGAAGGCGATGTTCGACCACTTCGACTTCCTGCTGGAGAACTCCAACATCCTGCTGGCCAGGCCCTCGCTGCGAGGATCCACTCCGCTTGATGTCGCATACTCCAGTCTTATGGAGAACACAGAATTGGCTCTGGCTTTGAGGTAATACTTTAAAAACATATCCATAATGCATGCGTTCTCTTCTGTTATGAAATACAGAAAACGGCATATTAGGCCGTAAATAAATAGCAAAAGATCCTCAAAATGAAAGGAAGACGCGAAATGCATCTAGCTGGTGCATAGACTAGTAAACTCCGGCAGACCCTACTATTTGTAAAAAATGGATCGAGAATTTGAATGGATCGAGAATTCACACACATTGTACATAAGAACCAATACACAGCTCATTAAAAAAAAAAAACAAAATTCAACACACAAACGTCTGGTTTCCAAGGAAGTTTCACGCCGCGACCAAAGTCGAACGATCTACCGCCACCTTTGAGATTCAATAATAATTCAAGTACTTACGGTCTTAACTTTCAAGAAAAAAGTATTCCTCCTTGGAAATCAGATAGAGGAATCTAAGAAGGTTTTACTAATCTTTGTGTAGATCAAGCTGCGGAAATGTTATTTTTGTTATTATGATTATAATTCTTTTTTTTTACGGTATATATATATATACATATATATGTATTATCCTCCCATTATGTTATTATCACTGTTACCTTCGAATCGGCAATAAATCATTTTGTATTTTTATATATTATTAAAGAGCAATGTACCCCTCTCTCAGCATAGGCTATGATGTGGTTTGACCAGTACCTCATATTGGTGATATTGTTCTTCTAGGGAGCATTACTTGGAAAAGATTGCGGTTTACTTATCACGGTGTGGACTCCAAAGTAACTCTGAGTTGATCGAGAAAGGCTACCCTGACCTGGGCTGGGATCCCGTGGAAGGAGAGAGATACCTTGACTTCCTGAGGTTCTGCGTTTGGGTAAGTAAAATTGTTTTTGATCAATTCGTTGTTGTTGAACGCCTTAAGGTTCTGGTTTGAAACACTAGTATGTTTGTAATTGTTTATAATTATATTTTCCTATCGAACGATATCTAGAATATACAATTAGTATGTAATACCTAGTCTTACAGGTCCTCTAAGAGTTTTTTATTGTGCAAGTAGTGTTCTATTCAAAAAAGATCTACATACGTATTTTAAAATTAATAAAATGACCCGGTTTATTTTGTTAGAGATGTTAATTCATTAGCCTCTACCTATTAGCATTAACGTCCTTGGCCGTGTAACTGAAAGGATATGAATTGATGCTGAAACGCTGCAAAAGTTCCAATGTAGATATAGGTAAGGAACTCTCAAAAGACTTTATGTAGTTTGTCCACTCTGTTTACATAAGCTACAAATGATTCGCGCCCCCGCGGTAACAATGTCTAATCATAACCCACCCACGAAATTTAGTGAACCCCAAAAAAATATTTATATTACAAATCTATACTAATATTATAAAGAGGAAAGATTTGTATTTTTTTATTTTTATATGTCATGAATAAACTCAAAAACTATTGATTTAAAATTCTTTCATCAATAGAAAGCTATATTATCACTGAGTAACATAGGCCATTTTTTTGTGTATAGTACATCTTCATTGCACCCGTGTGAAGCCGGGGCACATTTCTAGTATTTTATATTTAGTCAAATAAAATTTACGCTCGCAAAAATAATTCTATTCAAATAATTATCAGGTCAATGGCGAAAGTGTGGAGGAAAACGCCAACCTGGTGATCCGTCTTCTGATCAGAAGACCGGAGTGTCTGGGCCCCGCGCTGCGCGGGGAGGGGGAGGGTCTACTGAAGGCCATCGTGGACGCCAACAAGATGAGCGAGAGGATCGCGGACAGGAGGAAGCTGAGGGACTTGGAGCAGGAGGGGGATATTAGTGTAAGTGTTAAGTTCTGACGGGCTCGTTGGCGCGTTCGGTAGAACACCTGCCGTTCGCATCGATGGGTCGTGGGTTCGAATCCCACCGGGACCACATGTTTATTATTTTTTGCAAGCATATTTTCCCCACGTCTGGTAACTTCGGGCATTGATCGGGTGGGAGGAATATCGAAATTCCGACCGGGTTTCGAAATTCTGCTAGTAATTTAATTTAATATTTTTGGAGTAAATTTATTATTTGTATACGTGTACGCAACATAGCGTCCGTCAATCACCTCAAATTCAATCAGTCAAATAAGAAATACGCACCTAAATAATTATTTTTAATTTTAACTATATGGATAAAATTAAAGCACATACATTTCTTTTAAATTTTGTCTGTCTGTTTGTTCACGCTAATCTCCGAAACTACTGAACTGATTTTTATGTTATTTTCGTAGAAAGATGGACCTGGAGCTAAAAAGTTATTCTCATTAAAGATGCCTCCAAAAAATTAATAAATGTCAATTTCTAGGTGCCCTAGTGGGGCATGAATCACACCTATTTCTCCGTCTATTAATAATATAAAAAATAATATAAAATGTTACAGTTCAGTCACCCCTTGCCCGAATCCGACGAAGACGAGGACTACATAGACACAGGCGCCGCCATCTTGAACTTCTACTGCACGCTCGTGGATTTGTTGGGGCGATGTGCGCCCGATGCAGCTGTTATTGCTCTTGTGAGTAGATCATAGAGCAACACGGGCCACCGGCGAACCGGAGGGGAGTAGCCATAGCGTTCGTTACCGATACCAAACAATCTGTCATTTTTTGCGGGGGGAAACCTGCGCTATGTGTGCGTACTCAAGTTCGCACACACAAGCAATCGTCTGTCACTACGAAACTCACACCGTGACAATTAAAAAATACACTAACAATTTCACACACACATTTAAACATTCCGTGTCATAACAGTATAATTAAATGGCGCAACTACACTGACAAGTCCTTTTAGCCGTAGTTGCAACAACTGTCGATACGCAGTATCGATAATTTCAAGAACTGGGTTTGGAAAATTAGTTTTATAAGTTCGACTTAATTTATTTATTTTAAAGATGGAGTTAATTTATTACGTAATACAAATGAACTTGTCGGGAAATGCGCACGTAGCAGGTCACGGAGAGTGGACCATGAGTTGGTACATAATAAAATCTTAGAAATAATTTGAAAAACGATAACGTAATTATATAAGCTATATAAATATATAAACACATATTATGTTAAAATCGGCAAGACGGGCTTTTGGGCTTGTATGGTAGTCCCGCCACTGAGTAAAAGTAAGGTTATGTTACAATCAATAACTGACATATATATCATAAATCTGTGATCAATGATATTTGTAGTTGTCAAATCGTAACAATTCCTAAATGACGACAATCGGAAAAGCACTCAGACTCAAAACGTAGAAAACATGAAACGAATTAGCACAGAGTAAACAACTGTCATGCGGCATGCCAACGACAGACTAAAATAAAAGATCGATTTTAATCGATAATCATGCATATTCATTTTCTTTAAATATATATAATTTATATTTTATTTAATAACATAACTGTAATTATATGCAATATATTGTATTTAAAGTGCATTTAATTACTTTTAAGTTAATTACCTTGTCCAAAGGTTTTTTTTGTGATTGTGTAATCGATTCAATTAATCGAGAATCTCAGGAAAACTATATTTCTCATATTTCTCCTCTCCCAGATTGAGAATTGAGTTGATTTTTTATATGATAAGATTAAAAATATGTCATTTTTTAGATCATATCGCAATTATTAAATTTGGGCCCACAATTTTCCATATCCTTTGGATTTTTAGGAAATAAAAAAAACATTATGGTTGAAGTTTACACTAAGTGATTTTAATAAATGTGCTAACGCGCGTAAGTATTATATTATATTTTAACAATGTATATTATCACAATATAATATTTGAATCAGAAAATTTAATCTCAAAACTGTCTCTGTATAGAAGACTCCTTTGCCATTTTTTTTCGTTAACTTAAAACAATCTGACAACAACACTATTGCTCGGTGACAGCGACTTCTCGGAAATAAACTCGGATCAGTCGCTCGACAGATCCGTGTATTGTATGAGGGCTCATACAATACGCGGATCTGTCGAGCGACTGTGTTGGTAAAAAAATCCGAAACAACACGACCGATAATATTGTAATATTTTAAGTTTTAAAGAAGTAAATAGTAATAATATGATTAAAAAATACCTACATATGAAAGGTAACGCTATCTTTTTGTAAATTTGACGTGGCAGATATTTTTTGGCAACAAGAAACACAAACAATTCGGCATTTTTTTAGGAGGTCGATTCAGTCGCGCATCTGGATTTAGTCTAGTGAAAAGTGCGGCTACAACTAGTTTTATTGTACGCATAGGACCATTTGGACTTGTACTTTGACAGAGGGGAACGCCTGCGTATGGCTACTCCCCTCCGGTTCACCGGTGGCCCGTGTTGCTCTATGGAGTAGATAAACCTTTAAATAAAATACTGTATACCGGATTAAAACGCGATTTATTGTTTATATTGTTTAAATTATTTATCCCGACGTTTCGGATGCTTTTCAGCAACCGTGGTCACGGGGAGACAGAAAGATGACAGTTGTCTGATTTTTGAAATGTCACAAAGGTACCATATTAACGCCATCTATTCCTACGGAGTTATTTACTGTAATTTTCTATATTATGACAATATTGACTAATGGTGTCCTTTTGTTTTTTAGTATGTTTGATTTGGGGTTTTAGATTTTTAATTACTGGATCCCAGGTGTTGGAAAGTCTCAAACCATCTTCTCTATTGAAGTTAGGATGTTTTTTTAAATTTCAATAGCCTCACGTACTAGTCTGGGAAAGAATCTACTTTCTCTTGCAAGTATTTTCGGTTGGTCGAAACGTATGTAGTGGTTTGGTTTATCCAGAGTGTGTTCACATACTGCCGATACACTCTACAAGAGGAAAGTTTTGTATTTACTGTATGTTATGAATAAACTAAAAAAACAACTGGACCAATTTTAAAAATTCTTTCACCAATAGAAAGCTGCATTATCAGCGAGTAACATAGGCTACATGTACATGTATAGTACATCTTAATTGCATCCGTGTGAAGCCGGGGTAAGTTGCTAGTCTAACATAAAAAACAAACCTCATTGTAGGGTAAGAACGAGTCGCTCCGAGCGCGTGCTATACTGCGGTCGCTGGTGCCGCTAGAAGATCTGCAAGGAGTGCTCAGCTTGAGGTTTACCCTGAACAACCCCGCCGCTGGCGAAGAGAGACCCAAGTCTGGTAAGTTCTTTTTTTTACTGAAGGTCTCCATACTTGTATCGCTTGTACCCTTTTGTTGGATTATGTAATCCGTTGTATTATTCTCAGGGTATTGTTGTAAATAAAGTAATGAAGTTAATATTGTCTTTTATTAACGCGAGTATCACACATTTAAATAAAATACTGTATACCGGATTAAAACGCGATTTATTATTTATATTGTTTAAATTATTTATCCCGACGTTTCGGATGCTTTTCAGCAACCGTGGTCGCGGGAGACAGAAAGATGACAGTTGTTGAAATGTAACACAATGTACAACTATGAACGTCAATAAAAATAATACATATTAAATGCTTCTAATTTTACATTTACTACCAGTTCACAAATCAAGGGCGTAGAGCGGACGAGAAGAACTGGCAAGAAACGTTAAAAAGAGTGGCGGCATCCGAAACGTCGGGATAAATAATTTAAACAATATAAATAATAAATCGCGTTTTAATCCGGTACACAGTATTTTATTTAAAAGTAATGAAGTTGATTGACACGTTTAATTAGTACACCGCCATTACACCGGCTTGGATGCAAGAGTTTTCTGTATACAATAGACAACAGTCATAGACATATACATATTTGTTGCCCTTTAACACCTTTGCCATGTTTTTCACTTGAAAACCCCACTTGTTACCTTATATCAAACTTTTGGGAATTCGTCAACATTAAATGTTTAAATGATATATTATGGCCTCACTAGAAAGATTTAAATTTCAAACTGTAATGTATTGTTTAATTTAAATAAAATACTATATACCGGATTCAAACCCGTGACCACGGTTACTCAAAGGCAACGTCGAAACCGAAACGTCGGGATAAATAATTTAAACAATATTAATAATAAATCGCGTTTATTCCGGTATACAGTATTTTATTTATATTATACTCGCGTTAATAAAAGACAATATAATAATAGATTTTGTTGTCATTATTATTATTACACAGAAATAGAATTTAGTATATTATAGTTAAATATTCTAAACATGTTAGGGTTTCGTGCCTACTAATTTTTTCAATATTTTTCCTATTAAAACGACTTAATTGATATATATTTCTTTTTTAATATGTACTCCAGCTCATAAGGAAGCGATTGGTATCAAAATTTACATTTTTGTCATTTTGTGGGTTGACAATGTATTGTTTAACAGCGTCCAATTATTATTATAAGTTACTAGTTTGTGTACTACTAACCTATAAATGATACTAAGAACATACTTATCTTTTCAGACATGCCGTCCGGTCTAATACCAGGGCACAAGCAAAGTGTAGGTCTGTTCTTGGAACGAGTGTACGGCATCGAGACACAAGAGCTGTTCTACCGACTTCTGGAAGAGGCTTTCTTGCCTGATCTCAGAGCTGCCACTATGCTCGATAGGGTAAGTTTCTTATCTTCCTATTCCCTTTTTTTTATTTGGGGTTAGCGCAGTATGTTCTCTTTTTCCATTCTCTCCTTTCACTCGCCATATAAGCAGTCACACCTCTCAAACACATATCATTCTTCACACAGTCAATCCATGTATTTTGGCCTCCCTCTTCCCCTATACCCATCCACTTTCATATTCAAAGCTTTTTTAGATATATGCCCTTCATCTCTCCTCATAACATGCCCATACCAAGCCAAACGATTACCTTTCAATTTTCATTCACTGGCGCTACTCTCAAACTTCCTTTTATATATTCATTTCTTATCTTATCTAATCTGGTACTACACTCCACACACCTCAACATTCTCATCTCAGCTACATAACATGCAAACGTTTTTCATCCATCAGCTTACTTGCCCAACATTCAGAACCATACATCAAAACTGGTCTTATCACGGTCTAAGATTTCAAAAATAATATTTCAATTCTTTTATGAGAAAAATATTATGTATAAAAGTTATCTGAAAAGTTATGCTTGCTTGTTGCGCGTTGTCGCCACAAGCGCATTTTATTAGATCACTAATTCTAACCATAATTTAAAGGTTGCTATCTAATAAATGGACTTTTTTCAGAACGACGGCTGTGAATCCGATATGGCCCTGTCTATGAACAGATACATCGGTAACTCGATTCTACCGCTGTTGATCAAACACGCCAACTTCTACAACGAGGCTGAGAACTACGCCAGTTTGCTCGACGCCACGCTGCATACTGTATATAGGTCAGTGTTAATTAACAGTAGGTATCCGCGGCCGTAACGTTTCATAGCGGCATATTTGAGTGGAGATAACAATACCAAAGAAACAGCATTTTTTTTTTAAATGAATGCTTTAAAAATAAAAAATGGGCTTCGACAAAAAGGTATTTTTTTATGTCAGATATCGACAGACGAGCATGAGGTTTACTTGATGGTAGGTGATACCTCAGCCACAGAACATCAGTCAGTGATACGCTGACGAATTATTTCGAGCATTCGGAAATCCATAGACTGAAACCGAAACGCGCAATATGTACTTCACGGTGCGAATCTATGAACGGTGGTTCGTTACCCGGTCGGAATTTAGATATTCCTCCCACCAAACCCGAAGTTACCACACGTGGGGAAAACATGCTTACAGAACATTATAAACATGTCCCGGTGGGATTTGAACCCATCGATGCGCACGGCAGGTGTTCTACCGAACTCGCCAACGAGCCCGTCAAGGTTCGATAGCGCGTTTTTTTATGTCAGATATCGACAGACAAGCATAAGTTTCACTTGATGGTAGGTGATACCTTAGCCACAGAACATCAGTCAATGATGCGCTGTCGACCTACTTTTTACTTCGAGCATCTGGAAATCTGGCTGAAGCCAAAACGCGCAATGTCACTTCACGGTTCTTCCATCTACGAATTGCGATTCAGGAGTGACGTCTTCGTATTTATTGTAGCCGTAGATAGTAGCTGGTCACTACATACTTTACCACCGAATACTGAAACGATAATCAAAATTTGAGTTATCTTAAAATGTTTCTGTCTTTCATTTTACCTTCGTAATGAAAGAGTTAGAGATACTTTTAAGTACACCTCAATGTTGATTAGCGTTCGAGAATTCTTCCATTAGCCATATATTTTATCACCAGGCTGTCAAAGAACCGTATGTTGACGAAGGGCCAGCGAGAGGCGGTGTCGGACTTCCTGGTAGCGCTCACGTCCGCCATGCAGCCCTCTATGCTGTTGAAGTTGTTAAGAAAGCTAACCGTGGATGTTTCTAGACTCTCCGAATATACCACAGTTGCTTTGAGAGTAAGTAGTTAAACTATATGTATACTAATACTAGCTTCTGCCCGCGACTTCGTCTGCGTAGAATTAGTACTATGGCTAGCTTATTTTGTAACCAAGTTGTTTTTCATCAATCTCCGTTTAATGGCGCTATTCGTTCAAATTACTTAGTGAAAAAAGTTATATACTCTTAATTGGACGCTGTTAAGCAATACAGTGTCAACCCACAAGTTTGCCATTTTGAGAAAATTGAGTTTTCGGTAGTTTTTACGTGAAAGACTAACAAACATCCATCCATCCGGATGGATGTTTGTTAGATCCGGATGGATGGATGGATGTTTCTTGAATGGATGGATATCCATTCTCACTAAAAATTATCCATAGAAAGCTAAATTATCAGTTTTTGTTTAATCTACATTGTACCCGTGCGAAGTCTGGGCGGATAGCTAGTTGTTGATAATATTGTATTTGTTTAAGTGCTAGAATCATTGATAAAAGTAATAATTCTTAATAAGAAATATAAAAAAAAGTTTTAACAATAAATAACTTTTACTCTCTAAGGTTTATATTCTCGATGATTCTGATATTTATAACCAAAATACCTATTAAGCAATTCTGATGATTTTCTTATCACTTTTTATTTATTTGTATTTTTGATATTTTTCTGTTACTAGTACTACTCTAGAACTAGTATTTCAAAAGAAGTTTATTCGCCCTATAAATTAAGCAATCATAATATGGTCTATTATCATGTAAAAGAAAATTATGCAAATCGACTTATCATCCTATTCACGCCTGGAGGCCTATTACCAAAACAAAATACGAAGTGTCGGCTGACGGAACGTACATTTTGTTATTACGAATCCGATGATCGATCCATCTTTTGCAATTAGACATTGTTTTTCGTTTGACATTACTGTGACCATTTAAATAAAATACTGTATACCGGATTAAAACGCGATTTATTATTTATATTGTTTAAATTATTATACAGCAATACAGCAACCGAAACGGGATAAATAATTTAAACAATATAAATAATAAATCGCGTTTTAATCCGGTATACAGTATTTTATTTAAATGTGTGATACTCGCGTTAATAAAAGACAATATTATATTACTGTGACCGTAAGTATAATCGTAAATAGAATTGAAAATGTTTTCTTAATAAGTTAAAATACGAAGTTGTTTGTTCCTTCGTTTCGTTCCGTTCGTTGCGTTCGATTTTGGTAATAGACCTACTGCCGGGCTAGCATGACCGCCACGAGATAAATCTCGCGCGAGAGAAGACAAACTAAGATATAATATTGTCTTTTATTAACGCGAGTATCACACATTTAAATAAAATACTGTATACCGGATTAAAACGCGATTTATTATTTATATTGTTTAAATTATTTATCCCGACGTTTCGGATGCTTTACAGCAACGGTTGCTACGGGTTTTAATCAGTATACAGTACGTATACAGTATACAGTAGTTAAACGGTATACAGTATTTTATTAAAAAGACAAACTAAGATGTTAAATATCTCGATATATTATATCTCGACATCGACAATTTTGCTAGAAAAGATATCTCGATCGACAAATGTATCTATTTTTGATATTAAAAGTCGAGTTTCAAGTGTAATTGTCATGTTAGACCCGAAAGAAATAAAGCGATAGTCGATTGAAACAAGAGAAAACGGTACACAAAATTTTGTCGCGCTTGTCATGCTAGCCCGGCTGGTACGGATTTACGTATATCTCCAAACTAATTTTTTTTGTGGATTTAAATTTGATTCCAGCTATTGACGTTGCACTATGAACGTTGCGCGAAGTACTACGGCAGTACCAGCGGCCAGGGCTCCTACGGCTCCTCCTCGGACGAAGAGAAGAGGCTCACCATGATGCTCTTCTCCAACATCTTCGACTCGCTCAGCAAAATGGACTACGAACCGGAGCTGTTCGGCAAGGCGCTACCCTGCTTGATTGCTATTGGTGAATATAAATTTGATAATTAATTGTAAAAATTTCATTAATTTATCTATTATGGTTGATTTAAAATTTTTAATTAAAAATACTCAATTTTTTTTTGTTAAATTCAAAATTTTGAAAATTTTGGTAACTACATACTTATGAAAACTATACATGGACTTAATTTTTATGTTCAAGTGGAAATTGGGGGTCCGCTTGAAGTGATCTTGCTCATCTGCCCTTTTTAAAAAAAATAATTAAAAAAGCAGATGAGCAGCAGCTTTTTTTTAATACATATATTTATTTAATCTAATTAAAAAGTGAAGCAAGGAAGGTGTGATCTTCCTCCAACATAAAGGGGGGGCCTCGACCAGTCGAACCACTCACTGGTACTAAAATACTAAAAGTCGTCTCGTTGTCTCGTCTTGGCAGGGAGCTCTGCCGTGCCCCCAGATACCTTAATTTTTATTATATAAATATAATTATTTCAAATAATGTATTATAGTGAATACAAAACTTGTTACAGGATGTGCGTTGCCGCCGGACTACTCTCTATCTAAGAACTACGACGATGAATTTTATGGAAAAGACACCCATGCAACAGGTAACTATTTTTTTAACCTTTTGACCGCTTGTGTCGCATTTATGCGACAAGTATTTCCGTACCCCTACCGCCCGTGTCGTATTTCTGCGACAGATAACATGTATTTATTTTTGTCCTATGAGACTATGAACTACGTGGTACAATTAAAATGATTATTCAATAGTTCGTACTTCGTAGACGGGCGCTAGAAGTACGGCATGGGATATCTAGCCAAGCGGTTAAGAGGTTAAAATATAGGCCAGCAACGCATAGTTGACTGATGTGCGTGCGCACCGATGGGTCGTGGGTTCGAATCCCATCAGAACGACATTTTTATAATTTTCTGTAGCTCTCTTTTGGTAAAACAATTTTAAAATCGGTCGAGTAGTTTTTGAGTTAAATCGTATAAAAAAACAAATAAATGTTTCCTCCTATCATATTAGTATAGAAAAGTAGAAATTATAGAGTCCCGAAAGGCTAGTTTTGAACTGTGGTACGTATAATTTATATGCGTATAGGTGCAGACAACCCGCAATACGACCCACAGCCCATCAACACATCGTCCGTCGCTCTCAACAACGACCTCAACACCATCGTGCAGAAGTTCTCCGAGCATTATCATGATGCTTGGGCTTCCAGGTGAGGATATTAAAGTCTTCACTTGAGTTAATTAAAACAATTTAAGGTATGGGTAATCTACAAAATCATTCACTTCACCTGAAATCATTGACATAGTTACTACTGAATGGTCTTAAGGTCTCATACAAAATTCACGAAAAAGTGTCCGATATTACACCTATACAAACGTAGATAAATGTTTGAAGGGCTCGTTGGCGCGTTCTGTAAAACCCCTCCTTGCGCATCCATGGGTCGTGGGTTCGATTCCCACCGGGGCGACATGTTTATAATTTTCTGTAAGCAAATGCTTCCCAACGTCTGGTAACTCCGGGCATTGAACGGGTGAGAGGAATATCGAAATTCACCCGGGTAACTAACCACCGTTCAAAGATGGAAAAACTGTGAAGTCCACATTGCGCGTTTCGGTTTCAGTCTATGAATTTCCGAATGCTGGAAAGTAAAAGTAGGTCGACAGCGCATCATTGACTGATGTTCTGTGGCTGAGGTATCATCTACCATCAAGTGAACCTCATACTCGTCTGTCGATATCTAAAATAAAAACCAAATCATCTTCATCATTCAAAATATCCTATATTTTCTTTATATAAAGTAACTACTGGTATTTTTCAGAAAAATCGAGAATGGCTGGGTATACGGCGAGTCTTGGTCCGATAGCCAGAAGACACATCCGCGCTTGAAGCCTTACAACATGCTTAATGACTACGTAAGTTAACTGACTGAACATTATTGAGTAATTTAAGAAGACTGATTTAAAATAGACGTTTATAAAATTAAATAATAATATGTAACTATCTCCCTTTATGGCGCAGTGTAAGTGTGTTGTGTTTCACAGGAGGTCCAAGTTCAAATCCCAGGGAAAATAGAAAAAAAAAATCGTGAAACTAACTGCTAATAGATGAAAATGTAACTGCCCCATGCCTTCCCTCTTGGGGGTAATTTACGATCATGTACAAATATTATAATATACATAGAATGATCGAGATTTTGTTTAATTAGTAAATCAATTTTTAACAAAACATTTATAAAAATAAAATATAATTTAAGAAAGTGTCGTATGTTATATTCTTATACGATTTCAACTACATAGGTAATAGCTTATTTATTTAAAAATTATTTGCTAAATTTGCAAACTTTAACAGTTATATACCACATTTTAATATTACATTGCCAAACATTTTTTTTCTATAAAAACTCATTTACATTTTTGGAAAAGCTTACAGCTTACTGAAAATTAACATATGTACTTTTTTTTAAAACAAAGCCACATCCAAAGTTTACAGATTAGAAAAATTACAGAGATAATGTGTGTAGGGTGTGTATGTATTAAGAAAATAATAAGACATAAAATTGTCATGATTCATTGATATTAAACGTTTGGTAGTGTTCTAAGAGATTGCGTGCGGAGAATTTATTGCCGGTTCTTCTCGTCCGTTCTACGCCCTTAATTTGAGAACTGGCAGTAAATGTGAAATTAGAAGCATTAAATATGTATTTTTTATTGACGTTCATAAGTGAGCATTGCGTTACCTAAATGAATTTGAATAAGGATATTTCCTTTGAAATATTTGCGAGGGGAATTGAGTCCTTTATAGTTTGTTCAGTTTGGGCCAATTCAGTAAAAAAAAATTATTATTTCTCTGACAGGAGAAGGAGCGCTACAAGGAGCCAGTGCGCGAGTCCCTCAAGGCGCTGCTGGCGATCGGCTGGTCCGTGGAGCACTCCGAGGTGGACATCCCCAGCAACAACCGCAGCTCCATGCGGCGCCAGTCCAAGAGCGGCATCGTGAGTATACGAGTGGAGAGGAGTGGAGCGGAGTGGAGTGGAGTAAATTTTAGAGGATTAGCGATGAAAAAAGGCAATTGAAACGGAATTACTTTATATATTTGTTCAACTAATTACAAAGGTATATTATGACAAGTGTGGTGGGCCGCGCTTCTTGACGAGAAATGGAAAGAGCGCGGAACCATAAATTACAAAGTCAAGTTGACAAGTTAAAATAACTGTCAGTGTCAAATGACGTCTAAAGACAGTAGAAGGCCACTGGATTCAGTAATGTGGTGAAGTTTAGGCAACTTAATCACGCTGTTTTTCATAATTATGTACTAATACCTATATTTTAAGTAAAAAAATGTCAACATAATATAGGAGAAACATAGGGTGCGGTTCTTATCGATCGGCCTAACACGAACAACTTGCGAAAAAGTATTCGCATCGTCGACTTGTCATTTGTATGAAATTTTGAATGACTTCTCATACAACTGACAGATGGACAATTAGAATACTTTTTTCGACAGTCGTTCGTGTTAGGCTCTTAGTTCAGTGGTACATTATTTGCCTTGTATTTGAGGTGTACATCGGCGTACATCGACTTCCGTGTCATCAGTTTACGCTGCTGACACATTTAAAATAAATTTTTACTTGGAGTACAGTTCGGACACTCGGTGTGGGCACACTTTTATAATTTAATCTATATAAATAAAAATAAAATGCCGCATGTATGTACTCGCATCACTTGAGAACGGCTGGACCGATTGAGCTAAAATTTTTTTTGTTGTCTTCAGAATTTTTAGGAGAAGGTTTGTATGTAAAAAAATTTTTGAAAAATCTTACGAAATCCCTTTCTTCATTATAAAATAAATTAGATTCGGAACTCCGCCATCTTGACAGCTCACGTCATGCATTCTTAGCTTTTTTGGAATAACAGATGTCCACTGCAAATCAGTGACATATTAGACAATTATAGTGGGTAAATGGGCATATTCAAATTTAAGAATAATTATATAATTTCGAAGCCAAAATTGTGGCAGAACAACGTCTGCGGGGTCCACTAGTATCATATAAATTAATATCATACATATATCAATTATCACATAACAAGTCTTTAATAATTTTATTATTATACATTATGGGTTTCGTCTCAGCCCATGCATAAGGAATTCGTGAATGTTGCAATCATTGATAATTTTTTATATATTTTTTTCATGCAACAAGGGAGATGGAATGGTAATTAAATTCCCAATTTATTACATTATTCAAGTTTAAAAATCCTATAATTAACATATTTTATTATTTTACGCTATCAGCGCACACCAGATTCCTTGGTAAGTTGGTAGATAGATACAGTTAGATCTTAACTAAGGGCGCAAAATCAGCGTATGGTAAAAAAACCCAAAATTCCAAAAACTACGACCAGACATTTACAATAGGTAAATCAACTTCAATTATGATATATTTTACGCAATATGTTTTTCTTTAGCAAATGGACTAAGATGTTTACCGGAATAAATATAATATAACGAATTCTCAGTTACAAAAGTGTGTTTACGTGTCATACGTTTCATACTGGGGTCGCGGATTATATTCCCACTGGCTTTGATTACTATTAAAATATATCTATAAACTCAAAGCATTATAAACTGGTAAGATGAATATCGTAAAAAACCGTTAATAAATGGAAATCCAGTCGAAGTAAACTTGATGACTATTATGACAAACGATCGAGATGAAAATTCAATCGAAATTCAAAATCCATATTATATTTTAAATCACTATGACATAAATTGCACAATTTTGTAACGAAGAAAGACTAAAACGATATAAATAATATGAATCCATGTTCTTGCCATTAAAAAATGTGCAGGCGTTTTGTATCTTCAACAATGACAGTACATCATTTATTAACTCTAACGTCCTTCGGTTTAAGGACCTACCTACCTTTAAATGATCTCATCTTTCGACATCTATCACAAAAAAAAACATGTTCTCTTTATGTATAGGATTCTGCAACACCTTTCAACTACAACCCTCACCCAGTGGACATGACCAACCTCACTCTGTCTCGAGAGATGCAGAACATGGCTGAAAGACTTGCAGAGAATGCCCATGACATTTGGGCTAAGAAGAAGAAAGAGGAACTCGTTACTAATGGCGGTAAGGACAAAATACACTTAAAACGGCGCAAGGATCGAAGATTTTACGTCAGATCTTACGGTTCTGGGTAGCTTCGTTATATGGTAAATAGCAACATGCCCCGGTTTCACACAGGTGCAATGTAGATGTATTATACTCAAAAAAAGCCTATGTTACTCGCTGATAATGTAGCTTTCTATTGGTGAAAGAATTTTTAAAATTGTTTGAGAAATTTTTGAGTTAAATCGTAACAAACTAATCTTTCCTCTCTACTATACTCGTAATATAAGTTTAGATTAATGTTTGGTGATGATATAAATTCGTCATCACCATAAATAGTGATAAAGACTCATCTTGACCGATAAGCTGCATGCATTTGGGACTTATATATACATAATTTGAATATAATTATACTAATAGACAACCTTTGTATATACATATTATGTCAAAAAAAAATTGTCAGTTAATGGGTTAAGTATTTTGAAGTGAAACTTCTTTATCGACGTATGGGAGAAATTTTGTAGCAGTGTAAAAAAAAATCTTTACGTTTTTCGGTTACGCGCCACTACGTGTTGCTTTTTTTTATCAAACTTTAGTATAGTGACGTAAAGAATTTAATGTAATATTAAGAACAATTATAAAATAAATTACTCATTAATTGTATGCATGTCTATAATAATAAAATAGCTTTAATTTAATACGGAAAAAACTGCTTTTCTTATGCCGTATCTACCCCATTTTCGTGAAGTTGCAAATAGTACAAAAATGATATGTCGTAAAGAAGTTTCACTTCTTACCTGTGTACTCTGGTACACACACAAAATTTTAAGATGAGTACTTTTGTGCTTGGTACTTTACTGGCATATATTACTCGCTGATAATGTAGCTTTCTATTAGTGAAAGAATTTTTAAAATCGGACCAGTAGTTTTTGAGTTAAATCGTAACAAACAAACAAATCTTTTCTCTTTACAATATTAGAATAAAATAACCAATATAACACCTCATTAGATGATCTAGAAAATTACGTTTCGAAGCTTTGTTTTGCTTAGACCTGTTCTGATTCTCTGCCTTGTCCGAATTTTTTCCTGATTATTGTTAGAAATGTTTATTTACCTTCAATTCTCAGGTGGAATCCACCCGCAGCTAGTTCCGTACGACCTTCTAACTGACAAAGAGAAAAAAAAAGATCGCGAAAGATCCCAGGAGTTCCTCAAATACCTCCAATACCAGGGGTACAAGCTCCACCGCCCCAGTAAGGCGACTCAGAGCGACACGGAACAGACCACTACGGGGGTAGCAATAGAGCTCAGATTCGCGTACTCACTGCTGGAGAAGCTGATACAGTATATAGACAGGGCGACGATTAATATGAAGCTTTTGAAGCCGTCTACTACGTTCAGTAGACGATCCAGCTTCAAGACCAGTACGAGGGATATTAAGTTCTTCTCCAAGGTATTTGTGAGATTTTATTTGTATTGTAACCTAATAGTAGGTATGATTTTGACGAGTTATATTTATTTTCTATAAGCATGTCTTCCACACATCTAATCGGGTGGAAGGGTTTTGACGGGCTCGTTGGCGCGTTCGTTGCCGTGCGCATCGATGGGTCGTGGGTTCGAATCCCACCGGGACGACATGTTTATAGTTTTCTGTAAGCATGTTTTCCCCCCGTCTGGTTACTTCGGGCATTGATCGGGAATATCTAAATTCCGACCGGATAACGAACCACCGTTCATAGATGGAAAAACCTTGGAGTGCACATTGCGCGTTTCGAAGTAAAAAGTAGGTCGACAGCGCATCATTGACTGATGTTCTATGGCTGAGGTATCACCTACCATCAAGTGAACCAATAAAAAAGGGATATCCAAATTCCGATTAAAAATAAATTAAAAATACAATTAGTAATAATAAGTCTTGGGTTGATTTTTTTTAATAATTAGTTTTGAGATTTAGTTATTTAAATCCAAGTAGTTGAGAAATAGTACGATTTTTGTTTGAAATAATAATACTTCTCATCATTCTTAATATGAATTAGAGTAAAAAAGTATATTGTAGTTTATACGTACCGGATACATAGATTAATATAGCAACATACATCAGGATATTCAATTGCTTAGTAAATGATATTAGTGTTTAGTCTGATTTTAAACATTTTCAATTGCAAGCAAGACAAAAAGGAGTTGAAATATTACAAGAAGGTATCACTGTAGTTACATATCGTAAAAATAGCTGCAGTGCTTTTAGGCTTAGTCATTTCAAACAAAGAAACATAGAAACCTATTTCGTTGCAGTATTTGCAAGTGTCAGTTCATATATGGACAGCGCTATATAGTCAAATGTTAAATGTTTTTAGGCATGGCAACACAACGCTTATTTTAAATTTGTCCAATATATTCACTACAGCTGAAACAATCTAAAAGGTACAATATGACAGCTATGAACGACTATACTATGTAACGATCAAATATAAATCTAAGTAATTTGATTTTTATTTCTTATTCGATTTTATAAGTCCCATTTTAGACCGCATCTGTCATACCGTACCTATAACATTTTGCGAACAGTAGTAATGGACATGAATGCTCACGCTTCAATCGTTCTAGACGTATTAAAACACATGCCAGGTAAATATATACAAATAACGTAGATGTACATGGAAGAACTGCAGGCCTTATAGGCGCGCTTGTCACGGTTTCTCTGGAGTAAGAGTAGTTCTCGACGGGCTCGTTGGCGCGTTCGGTAGAACACCTGCCGTGCGCATCGATGGGTCTTGGGTTCGATTCCCACCGGGAGCACATGCTTATAATTTTCTGTAAGCATGTTTTCCCCACGTCTGGTAACTTCGGGCATTGATCGGATGGGAGGAATATCTAAATTCCGTCCGGGTAACGAACCACCGTTCATAGATGGAAAAGCCGTGAAGTGCATATTGCGCGTTTCGGTTTCAGTCTATGGATTTCCGAATGCTCGAAGTAAAAAATTAGGTCGACAGCGCATCATTGACTGATGTTCTGTGGCTGAGGTATCACCTACCATCAAGTGAACCTCATGCTCGTCTGTCGATATCTGACATAAAAAAAAAAAAAAAAAAAAGTTCTCACCCCAGCCACCGCGGCGCTGCTAGTGTCCGTGTGGACACTCTGACGCTGGAGTCATAGCGCGCACTCTCTCGCACCCAGCCGCTTGTAGAGCGTTATTGCCGTTCGCTCGTAAGAGAGAGCGAGACAACGCGAGGGGAGGAGTCAGCGGACTGCTTAGATGTGTGTGTCACACCGATACATTGCCGCGTGCTCTACAGGTCAAAAGTAAACTACTTTTGAACTTACTAGTGTGAACAAACACACAGACAAAAACGTTCAGAATGATTTTATGTATACTGTTCCCTCCTTCTTTAAGGTCCCGCCTCCATTTCTGGTAATACATAAGACCAAATTTAAGAATTTAAGAAAAATATTTTTTATACAGAGAATAAATTGTGTAATGAATTAAAAATAATTTTCCTTAACATTTAAAAAAGAAGTTTAAATGACTTCCTATAGCATTAATATCCATCTTTAAGATTTTTGATATCCTATTCTCTCTTCTTATATGTTAAGAATTTGAATCTTGCATAATCTTGTAACATAAAATATTTTTTAAAAGAAAATGCTTGCTAGCAGCATTCATAGCACGACAGGCGTTTCCGCAGCTTCCAGGCTAGATCATCATCATCATCTTGGTTGATTCCGGATGATCAGCTCTCAACACCTCGACCAATTTCCTATTACCAACCTATTAAAATTTAACTAAAAATATACCGAATATTATTCATTATTCTCCATCCGTCACAACTAAAACGAATAAAAAGTCCAAAAACTAAAGAATACCTTCCTCAGGTGGTACTACCGTTAATGGAGAAGTATTTCTCAACGCATCGGAACTACTTCATAGCGGTAGCGACAGCGACTAACAACGTGGGTGCCGCCAGCTTGAAGGAGAAAGAAATGGTCGCAGCTTTGTTCTGTAAACTAGCCAGTTTATTGAGATCCAGGTAAAATATTACTAGAAACTAGTTGCCTTTTGCTAGGGCAGTGGCGACACATTTCAAAAGTATAGGCTACAATTCGCTCTTCCAAATTATTTTTATTTTGTTTTTTGCTTAAAATAATTTTATTTCAATGTTTTTGTAGGAAGTGTATTTTTTAAGATCACTAATCCTCTAGCACCTCCCTTGCCTTTTCCCTAGTAATATAATATTATATTAAATACAAGTCTACACAAACTAAGGAAGCCTTGAAGTCATTATTTATATACAATTTTCCATATAACAGGTTAGCAGCCTTCGGACCCGACGTTCGTATAACAGTGCGTTGTCTTCAAGTGCTGGTGAAGGGTATAGATGCCAAGTCCCTCGTGAAGAACTGTCCCGAATTCATCAGGACATCCATGTTGACGTTCTTCAACAACCTAGCTGATGATATTGGACATACCATATTTAATTTACAAGAGGTACCGGTTAATTATTTTGTGTCCCAGATATGGATAGAGGAGTATTATAACCGCTTGTTGGTAGGATTCCTTAATTTTAATAGAAAAGAGAATTTAGATTTCAGGAATTTTATTCTTTCAATACGCTTAATGCACAGTGGGAACAATAGTTTCGATTGCATGTCTTCGGAGCGTAAGATCACTCGCCTTGCTTGCAACTCAAGGTGCTAACAAACTTGTCTTTTGTAACAAAAATGTAAATAGAAGCCCAATTGTTCTAGCATTATGTAATAATTTTAGTCAAGTTATATATTAGAAGCATTAAATTTTGTTACATGATTTATAGAAAACGTGGTAGAAAATGTTGTGCTTTAGGATGAAGTCCGAATTATTTTTTTATGCCCTTGAGGGGCATAAAAATTATGTTTATAAAAGAATCATTACTCTTATCATCAATAAAATTGACTGATACAATTGCAAAGATAAAGATGCACTATCCAAATTTTCCCAATTTTTAGGGAAAATACGCCCACCTGCGAGGGACACATCTTAAAACATCTACATCTTTGGGCTACATCAATGGAGTCATGTTGCCAGTGTTGACAGCTATGTTCGACCACCTCGCGAACTGCGAATATGGAGCTGATTTGTTACGTAAGTTATAAATTACTAGCGACCCGCCCCGGCTTCGCACGGGTGCAATGCTGATACTAAATATACTACAGAAAAACTGTTATTATTACACATATAAAACTTCCTCTTCAATCACGCTATCTATTAAAAAAAACCGCATCAAAAGCCGTTGCGTAGTTTTAAAGATTTTAGCATACATAAGGACAGAGAAAGCGATTTTTATACTATGTAGTGATAAAGAATTATTATAATGAGTCGCTTGGATCATGCATCGTGTTAGATAGCCTTCTAGAAGCGTTATCTAATTATTATATTTGCTCAATTTGGAGACACAGGATGAATGTACTTGTAACAGTATAAAGTTAATTGTATTATATGTTTATTCTTATTTTTTCTATAATGTAATATATGAGTGTTTTAATGTAATGTAATCAAATATCCGAAATAGACTCTCACTAAGACTCGACTTTGCCAAGTTCTAAGTTGCTGTCTATTACCTAACCTATGATATGTATGGTTTCATAAAGCGTTGTGTAACCTATTATTACTAGGTATTTTCTTTGCAATATTTATCCGTTTCATACTTCATTCAGAAATACAGATAAGTGTATGCACTACTTTAATTGTGTAAGCATTATTTATATAAAAACTTTAAAACTCTTTCACCCTCTTAACCTGTGAAATATAACTGCAACATTTAAACAAAAAATAAAGATTTTCTATACATAATAAGGTATATTTCTATATTTTGAATTATATTTTCTCAATCACTGTTACTTTCCGATTCGTCATCATCATCGTCGCTGCTAGCATCTACGTGCACATTGTATGCTGCCTTACACTCGGATTTGCAGGATTTTTTGAAGGCCTTCTTCTTTGAATTTTGACATCCATGCGTTGAGCACGCAGCGTCGGTAGCAAATTTACAAGCTTTAGTGCATTTCTTTGCCGATAGCTTTTTACATGCTTTTTCAAATCTATCTCTAAGTATATTTATAGATTTAAATTCTTTTGAACTGTTTCGGATATTTTCGTTTTTATTCTGTTAAATTAATTAATATCATTTAGTACATTTTAAAAAATAGTACGTTAAAACAAATATTTATTTTTAGATTGCTCACCGATGTCTCAGATCTCAAGTGTGGTAGGCATAGATCAACATATTTAGATACTTTATTACCTAAAATGAGAACATTATTACATACAATTAACCAATCTTATTGAATTAAACAATAACAAAACAAAAAATCCATATACTAGATCTTAACTCACTAAACCATATAATACTAGCAACGCGCCCCGGCTTCACACGGGTGCAATGTAGATGTACTATACACAAAAATTACTCGCTGATAATGTAGCTTTCAATTGGTGAAAGAATTTTCAAAATCGGTCCAGTAGTTTTTGAGTTTATTCATAACATACAAAAATACAAAAATTCAAAAATACAAATCTTTCCTCTTTATAATATTAGTATAGATAAGAACACAGCCATTTAGTATGTTTCCCAGTATATTGGCACCATTGCCTCACAGGATTTTTCTGGTCAGGCTTTCACTATCATTAGCTATTGGTATATAAACATAATATAGAAAACATGTTTCGTGCACATTAACATACAATGAAAATAGAACTCTCTTTTTACCAAATACTCGTTTCTGGATCCAATGTCCTGTCCTTGGGCCAAATCTTTCTATGACTAATGTACATTATTTACTTTGAAGACGCTTTCTTAGCTGTAATACTATTTAAAGATTTACAAAATCATGTTCACACATACCACCATTTTTATTGATTGTTCTTTCGAATACTATTTCTTCCTCTTTACCAGATTTTTTCTTGCCATTAACAAATTCTTGAATGCATCCCTTTTTAGCGTTTTCTTTAAAGCTACCTTTCAGAGAACTCTTACATTTGAATCGCCTTTGGCATACCACCTTAATAACAGATTTTAAGGCCTGGAATAAAAAATTATTACTAGAAAACTTGATGTAAGTATTTATTGCATTTTTATTTTCTTTCTGTCAAATCATCTTGTTGACTTCAAGAGAGCTTGTGTTTGTTTTTTAGCTCCTTTATGTAGCGTGTGTGTAATTAAGTTATGGTTACCTCGAAGATATATTTTCGGTGAGTTAATATTGTCTATTAACACGAGTATCTCAAAATCAAATCAAATAGTTTTTACCGGATTAAAACGTTAATATGGTAGCGTTGAGACATTTCAAATCAGACAGCTGTCATCTTTCACTCTTCATTTTACACTCGGAACGTCGGAATCGCATTATAATCCGGTAAAAGGTTTTATGTAAGTTATTGATACTGAATTGATTTCACCAATAAAAATATTATATGATAAAAATATTCTCGTAACTGATTAGAGGTATTTACCTCCTAAGTTAAATAAAATATTTATATGAACTAATCTTGGTTACTTACTTTATAGCATTTACGAACTGTAACTTGTAAGCATGCATCACCATAGGCATTCCGAAGGATAAGACTCTTCATTTCCTCTTTCTCAATAAGATCATCATCAGGCTTTGAATCTGATATTGCTTCACTGAATTCTTTTTCTTCAGTCTTAGGTGATGTACTATCAGAATTCTTCTTTTCATTAGTCACTCTAAAGTGAATATCTTCATCGTAAACTTTAAGTTTAATAGGTTTATGTATAACTTCATGCCATATTTTATCCGGAGAAAATACTTCAGCATAAACGATACGTTGTATTGTTTTATCTCCACTTCGCTGTCTTAAAATTGGTCGAACTTTATTAAACTGTCTTTTGTTAACTTTGTCTTGTATACTAAAACGCGTTTTGGGTTTTTTTGTTTGCGTGAATTTTGTTTTATTTAATATTTTTTTCTTTTCTTTGTCGTGTAATTTATTATTAGTTGTTTGAGTGACTATTTCTATCTCGTCGTCTTCACTTGAAGAATCTTCTTTCAATTCTTTGCTTTTGTTTGGTTTTATTTCTTTCGTTTCAGAACTTTCTACATGAATTATATTAGAAGTGTTACCTTTACTTTCAATTGATTGTTCTTCAGTACTTTCGACAGTTTCATCAGCTAATATCATTTGGGTGATACCATAAGATGGCTTGGTTGTAGATTCTTTATCTTCACTTTCTCGAGAAGATAATGCTTTAAAAAGATTATTCTTGTCATTATCACTGTCGTCGCTATTCGATTTTTCATCGCCGGATTTATAAATATTTTGCAATTGTTCATAGTTTTTAATTAATTCTTGCAATATTTGATTGGCGGAGGTAATATTCTTCAGTACATCTACGAAAGCATTTTCTTTTGATTCGTCACTTGTTTTTATTATAATCGTTTCTTTGCTTTGTACCTGTAATTATTAAATGTAGGTATATATTTATATACCTTACAGAATAATACTTGTAATACGATATATCGCACTTTTAAAGATACACCGTTATTAAAGGACTTTTTTCAAGAATCGAGCCTTGATGGATGGAGCGCTATCTGTCTTAAAATAAATATTGTTCTAATTTAAAAACAACACTTTTCTGTGTTTATATCGTAATATCAAAAGCCCGTGTATTAAGACTGTTTTAATAAAAAAAAAACATTAATTTTATGAATATTATATCTCTGCTGAATTTAATAGTTTCCTTTATCAACGGTTTGTCTTTAAAACTGCGATAGGTATATTATAATATTAAGTTTCTATTTTTACCCAAACTGTATTTAGAAGAAAAAACAAGTAAAATCTATAGTTGCAAAACAACATTTGATTATCTGAACATAAAGTTAAGCCCATAAAGTGAATTGCTTTTTATGCATTATTAAATTTTATAGCAAACGCTCACTTTGAATTTCGTTTGAAGCATTTTTTGTTTACTTGATTACGTTAAAATCAAAAGCAACTGCATAATACAGTTTTTGTAACTGGTAAATGCAAATATTATACTAGCGGTCCTTTTCGGTTTCACCCTGGTATATAGATTTAAAGTAAATGATCTTACCATTATGTGTGGGTATATGTGTTATAACCTATTATCCAAAGTTCATGAATCAGTCAATCTGTTGAACATTCTTTTACATGTTAAATAGGATGCAATAGCAAAAATAAATATAACAATTTAAGTATATTTTTTAAATAAATAGGATGTGTTTGAACGGTTACTTTTACCCAGAAAATTAAATTTTTATACCATAACTTTAAAAACAAAACGATACAATATGTCGTGAATTCCAATAAATTGTAAAATGTAATGTTGTAAACTTAATATAAACTAAAAATACATTCATAGATTACAAATTAAAAAAGTCTGCCCATCGCTATTATCGACGGCGTTCGGCAACATTGAGATAATTGTTCGTGATGAAAACTCCTAACCCTAATTGAAAAAAATATAGTTAACCCGTTGCTTCATTTATTATTCCCTCACCCCTAAAGTATATGTAATAACATAGTAAAGAATTAAACGTTTACTCCGTTTTCTAGAAAGTTTTGCTACTAGAAAGGATAAATAACATACGAATGTTTCAATTTCCAGTGGATGAAATTCAAGTAGCATCGTATAAGATGTTGGGTTCGCTCTACACTCTGGGCACGGACGTGTCTCTCACGCACGACCGGAAGTATCTCAAAACGGAGATCGAGAGGCATAAACCTGCTTTGGTAAGTTATTCATATTTTGGTTCACCATTCATTCTTTTGGAGTGACCGACCTAGGCGAACGTAGAAGAAAAAGAACGTCTCCGATCTGATATTGTATTCCCTAACTATACACAACCTATGTTACTCGCTGATAATGTAGCTTTCTATTGGTCAAAATCGGTCCAGTAGTTTTTAAGTTTATTCATAACATACAAAAATTCAAAAATACAAATCTTTCCTCTTTATAATATTAGTATATTAGTATTAGTATATTAGTATTAGGATACTTAGTAATTAGTATTAATATAGATGAGAATACTCAATTGTCAAATCTACAGATTCTAAAGCTTTATGAAGTTTGAAAAAAGAACAGGCTATAAAAATCTCCTGCGAAGGTTTTCAGTATAACTTTGCAGGCGCGTTTTTAAATCAAAATTTATTGCATGACTAACACTTCATACAATTTTGTGGCGACATTTTTAAACAGATTCGGAATCGATCATAAAAGCGCTACTTTGGTTATTATTTTTTTTAAATGTGCCTATTTCCGCACAAGTTTGAGAAAATTAATCTGTGCTTTATACATTAAATTAAGGTTTTTGAAGTTATACTTCTTTTGGCGCGTTTGGATGAGAGTGAATTCATGACCTGCGCGCGCACGATGTCCCAAAAAAACGACATGATGAAGTTGGCTACAGAATAGAATTTGATTGATTTTAACATTTTTCTTCGATATTTACTGCAGTTTTGTTTTATAAATTTTTTCTTCAGACGCCAAAGAAGTATAACTTCTAACGCGTGTATATAAGTACACACATACCTTTTTCCCAGGGTTCCTGTCTCGGAGCGTTCAGCTCGACATTCCCGGTGGCGTTTTTGGAGCCACATCTCAACAAACATAATCAGTTCTCTCTGCTGAATCGTATCGCGGACCACTCGTTGGAAGCACAAGGTGATATATATATGTCATGTTTCAAGAATATATTTTCTCAAAGGATTTTATTATACAATGCGTTCACTTATTAGAGAAAATATTATTTACATAAGCATACACAGAACATCGGAACAAGTATTCTTATTACTTCCTCTTACAAATTTTACAAGTATGTGTGTTGTAATAAAAAAAATATTCTGCTGCAAATATAAAAAAAAACAGTTATAACCTTGACTTTTAAGATTAATGTAGGTATATCTTAAAAAAAGAATACACTTCACTCATATTATAATTTTATATAGTTAGCCACCTATAATGCAATATAGTAATTTTTTTTTTTATTTATTATTTAAATAAAAAATACAATAATATTATTAATCAAAATAACATAGCAAATAAGGTTCTCAGTTCAGTTTGTATTGAGAACCTTTTAACTAATAGTTAACCGTTTTACCGTTAAGTAGTTTGAAATAGTTCTTTTTTTTTTATGTCAGATATCGACAGACGAACATGAGGTTCACTTGATGGTAGGTGATACCTCAGCCACAGAACATCAGTCAATGATTCGCTGTCGACCAAATTTTTTACTTCGAGCATTCGGAAATCCATAGACTGAAACCGAAACGCGCAATATGAAAACGGTTTTTCCATCTATGAACGGTGGTTCGTTACCCGGTCGGAATTTAGATATTCCTCCCACCCGATCAATGTCCGAAGTTACCAGACGTGGGGAAAACATACTTACCGAAAATTATAAGCATGTGGTCCCGGTGGGATTCGAACCCACGACCCATCGATGCGCACGGCAGGTGTTCTACCGAACGCGCCAACGGGCCCGTCAAAAGTTCGCGCGTTAATTTACATCTGTTTGAAATAAGTATCTTCTTCTTCTTCCTACCCTATTCCCTTTTTTTTATTTGCTGTCAGCGCAGTATGTTCTCTTTTTCCATTCTCTCCTTTCACTCGCCATATCATCTGTCACACCTCTCAAACACAAGTCATTCTTCACACAGTCAATCCATGTTTTTGGCCTCTCTCTTCCCCTATACCCATCCACTTTCATATTCAAAACTTTTTTAGATACATGTTTTGCATCTCTCATAACATGCCAAGCTAAACCTTTCAATTAAAAAAAAAAAAATTAAATATCATAGAATATAAATATTGTTCCAGATATAATGTCAAAGATGGAACAATCAATGCCAACCCTAGAAACAATACTGAACGAAGTGGACCACTTCGTAGAATCAGACAAGACGTATAGCGAAGCTCCGCATATTATCGACGTGGTGATGCCACTTTTGTGCTCGTATTTACCCTTCTGGTGGGCGCAGGGGCCGGATAATGTTACGCCCACAGGCGGGTAAGTAAAACCTGATGTTGGAAAAAATTATCATCCTTTTTTTATGTCAGATATCGACAGACGAGCATGAGGTTCACTTGATAGTAGGTACCTTAGCCACAGAACATCAGTCAATGATGCGATGTCGACCTAATTGTTACTTCAAGCATTCGGAAATCCATAGACTGAAACCGAAACGCGCAATATTCACTTCACAGTTTTTCCGGTGGTTCGTTACCCGGTCGGAATTTTGACATTCCTCCCACCCGATCAATGCCCGAAGTTACCAGACGTGGGGAAAACATGCTTACAGAAAATTATAAACATGTTGTCCCGGTGGGATCCCACGACCCATCGATGCGCACGGCAGGTGTTCTAGCGAACGAGCCAACGAGCCCGTTATCATCTTATTTTAAATGCTGTAATATTGTCTTTTATTAACGCGAGTATCACACATTTAAATAAAATACAGTCTACCGAGACCACGGTTGCTGAAAAGCATCCGAAACGTCGGCATAAATAATATAAATAATAAATCGCTTTTTAATCCGTTATAAAGTATTTCGCACAGTCGGAAATCCAAAGACTGAAACCTGTCTTTCCATCTAGGAGCGGTGGCTTTTTACCCGGTCGGAATTTAGGTATTCTGCCCGTTTTAATGCCCGAAGTGACCAGACGTTTTTGGAAAATGATAAACATGTCCCGACGACGACGACGAATTCGAACCCACGACTTCGTCTATATCTCTATACTTCTGTTCTTATATAATAAAGAGGTAAAGTTTGTGAGGTTGTAGGGTAATCTCTGGATCTACTGAACCGATTTTAAAAATAGAAAGTTACATTTAATATTAGCGAGTAACATAGGCTATATTTTTGTACAAAGCCGAGGAGGTTGCCAGTAGTTTTTATGTCAGATATCGATAGACGAGCATGAGGTTCACTCGATGGTAGGTGATACCTCAGCCACAGAACATCAGTCAATGATGCGCTATCGACCCTACTTTTTACTTCGAGCATTCGCAAATCCAAATGTTTGAAAAAGGTTTTTATTACCGTATAACAGGAACCACGTAACCATGGTAACGGCGGAACACATGAACCAACTGCTCAAGAACGTGCTCAAGCTGATCAAGAAGAACATCGGCAACGAGAACGCGCCGTGGATGACGCGCATCGCCACCTACACGCAGCAGATCATCATCAACTCCTCGGAGGAGCTGCTGCGCGACTCGTTCCTGCCGCTGGCCGAGCGCGTGCGCAAGCGGACCGACAACATGTTCCACAAGGAGGAGAGCTTGAGGGGGTTCATTAAGGTCAGTGGGGTCTAGTGCCGGCGTTAGGGGGGCGCAATGGGGCTACGGCTCAGGGTGCCAATGTCTGGAGTCTCCTGCCTGCAGTGCTGCATACCCTCAATACCTGTGCCTTACCCTGTGCTCTATGCGAGCGCGTGCGCAAGCGGATCGACAACATGTTTCACAAGGAGAGCTTGAGGGGGTTCATCAAGGTCAGTGGGGTCTAGTGTCGGTGTTAGGGGCGCGATGGGGCAACGGCCCAGGGTGCCGTTTTTTGGGGGGCGCTGAGGTCTGGAGTCTCCTGCCTCCAATGATAAATCTGTACTAGCCGTATCTGTATAACTTGAAATACATTTTTTTTTTAATTAATTAAAATTATTTAAAACATTTAAAAAAAATTAAAAGACAATAATTACGAGGGTGAATCAAAAAATTCTTGGAATCAATATTAAAAAATGCAAAGATTTAAATAATAATATTTTATTTTTCTACATAATCTCCCTCCAATGCAATGCATTTAGAATAACGCGTTTCTAACTTCCTTATTCCTTGTGAAAAAAAATTATTTTCTTGACTCTCGAAAAAGTCCTCTACGGCAGCTATAACCGCGTCATTATCGTGAAATTTTGTTCCACGAATTTCCTCTTTTAATTTTGGAAATAAGTGAAAATCACTTGGGGCTAAGTCCGGAGAATATGGTGGGTGATCAAGGAGATTGAAGCCAGCACAGCGGATTGCGTTGAGCGCAACTTCCGATCGATGAGCAGGAGCGTTATCTTGAAGGAACAACACGCCCAACGACAGTTTTCCACGACGTTTTTCTTTAATCGCTTCACACACTTTCGGGATTAAATTTGCATAATAGGGTCCAGTAATCGTCTGGCCTTTTGGCATGTAATCAATAAAAAGGATTCCTTCACTATCCCAGAACACAGAGGCCATAACTTTGCCAGCGGTAGGAGCAACTCGAAATTTCTTGATGGATGGAGAGGATGGTCGTTTCCAAGACATGCTTTGTCTTTTAGTTTCAGGATCAAAATGGTGGACCCACGTTTCATCCATGGTGACAAGACGACGGCAAAAATTATCCGAATCACGCTGGAACATTTCGAGATTACGCTTGGAAATTTCCAAACGTCGCTTTTTGTTTTCGTCGGTTAACATTCGTGGCACCCATCTTGCAGACACTTTTTTGAACCCCAGTGAATCAATTAAAATGGATTGAACGCTACCAAAAGATATCTTTAGGATCTCAGCTATATGTTTTATAGTCATTCTTCTGTCTTCCAAAACCAGATTCTCAACCTTTTTGACATTTTCTTCTGTAACGGAGGTTGAAGGCCGCCCAGAACGCGGGTCATCTTTACAGCTTGATATACCTCTTTTAAATTCAGCCACCCAGTACGCAACCGTAGAATAGGGTACAGCATCACCCCCTAATGTCTGCTGAATGTCCAAAAAAATTTCCTTCGTAGACATTTTTTTCAAACTGAGATATTTTATCACCGCACGTAACTCACTTTTATCCATAATTTTGACTTTTAGCAACTCGTTGCACAAAAAAAATTATTACATGCGAACGAACTGACAAAAACAAGTGACAGTCTGCATAAATATAGTGTGATAGACACTCTTTAATTTGAATATCGAACTTGATCCAAAAAGGTTTCATATATATGCACTTCTAAGAACTTTTTGATTCACCCTGGTATATTATTTTTATTATTTTATTAAATTCAGAGGTAATTAAAAACATTAGAATACAATAGAGGATTTCTTTTTATCGATTTCCTAAAAACATAGGTAGATAATAATTTATAGGGTACTCATAATACATATATCTGTAATCTTAACACATTAAGTGCTCTTTACTCGGATCCGAGTGGGGCGGGGTCATAGTAGCGGTGCCGCCCATTCGGATCCGTGCGAGCGTCCCGTTCATATTGTAATAAAAATAATAATAATATACATTCATATTTACTTAATCAAAATTCGTCATAAAAAGTTTTGGTTTCCGGCTATTACTTTGTATCCTAGTTAATACATAGAAATGTAACCCGTGAATTCAGTATTATCTTTGTCACGATTCCAGTCGTCAACGGACGACACGTCGCAAGTGGAGTCGCAGATACAAGAGGACTGGCAGCTGCTGGTTCGGGATATCTACTCCTTCTACCCTCTTCTCATCAAATACGTCGATCTGCAGAGGAACCATTGGCTCAGGAACAATGTTCCAGGTAACAAAACGTGGTTGTTTATTGCACTTTGAAAAGGAATACTATTGTCCATATACAACTATAATACCATAAAATGAATAAAGAAAATAGGTCGTTGGCGCATTCGGTAGCCGTGCGCATCGATGGGTCGTTGGTTCGAATCCCACCGGCACGACTTGTTTATAATTTTCTGTAAGCATGTCTTCCCCACGTCTAGTAATTTCGGGCATTTAACCCCGCGACCACGTTTGCTGAAAAGCATTCCAAACATCGGGATAAATAATATAATGAATAAATCGCGTTTTAATCCGGTAAAAGTGATTTTATTTAAGTTACATGAATAATACTAATATAATAATTATCTTAACAGAGGCAGAAGAGCTTTACAACCACGTTGCCGAAATATTCAACATTTGGTCGAAGAGTCAGTACTTCCTGAAAGAAGAGCAAAACTTCATCTCCGCAAACGAAATCGACAATATGGTAAGACAAATTGAACTCTAATACACTCACAATACAGCACATCATTGTGTCACAATATCTCATACAATTATGTTCTCTATTTTCTTTTCTTTAAAGGCGAAAATAGCTTGACGTAGCCTTTTACTTTGTGTAATCGTAAGCACTTTCTGGTACATAGGTGTTGATAATGCCTACTGCGACTCGGAGGGTGACCTCCGTTGTGGATGGGACTCCTCAAGGTGGCGGAAAGGTATTTGTCTCTTTTTTATGTTCCTTTTTTGTGTTTTGTCTCTTTCTTTTCTCCACTCCTGCCTATGTTATTCTTCAGATGTATGGGAATTACCACAGAATGGAAGAAATAAGTAGAAGTGCAATGTGTCATAATTTGTACCGGATCGACTGTCGCAATTCACACAAATGAATGGAGTATTTAATACTGCACACGGTTATTAATTTTTCTTTCAATTCGTTATTTTTCTTTAACTCAAAACTAGCTAAATCACACTGGTCCTACAATTGATAATATATCTTAGTGCTTGGCTATAATGGTTACTTTGGCTTAGCGCACAAAGTACATACGAAGTTTTGTAATATTAAAACAAGCTAATATATAATTACTAAAGTAAACTTTATGTGAAAGGTATAAGGATGATTTCGGCTGACTGGTCGATTAAGCGCTACCGTGCTAAATTGTGACACTCGAGTCACGCCTACTTCGCACTTCTACTTATTTTTGCTATTCTGTAGGAATTACAATGCCTACATAATACGGTATGATTCGAATATATTTGGATAGATTTAAGGTTTTACCGTTTGCTGATTGTCTATTCACAAACAATGTTATAGATACTACGACGGGCTCGTTGACGCGATCGGTAGAACCTGCCGTGGCCATCGATGGGTCGTGGGTTCGAATCCCACCGGGATTAAAATTTACAATTTTCTGTAAGCATATCTTCCCGTCTGGTAACTTCGGGCATTAAACGAATAGATGAAAAAAAATGAAAAAATATTTTTTCAAATTGGTCGAGTAGTTTTTGAGTTAAATCGTAACAAACACACAAATATTTTCTCTTTATAATATTAGTAGGTATATTATTTGATAAAATACAACCGGACACATCAGAAAGCGATGAATCTCTAACGTAGCCGTAGTTGATAGATTTTGAGTAGTTTAGTCTTTTTATAATCGTAAATTCAATACATATGCTTATATATTTCATACGTATGCAGCATGATAGAAGCTTTTAGTTTTTAGTTAACTGTAGAAATAACATTGAGGGCTACTTAAAATATTCTTATCTCTTTCATTATGTATGCTAATGACAGTGACGGCAATACTTTGAGTAAACTTTAATGTTAATTACCTTTTAAGAATTTCACAATTAGTATTTACAATAGAATAAGATGTAGTTTTTAATATTTTTCTATTATTAACTATTATGAACTAGTTTAATGATATTATTTTTATACAATACTAGTGGACCCCGCAGACGTTGTTCTGCCACAATTTTGGCTTCGAAATTATATAATTAAATTGACTCTAGAAAACGTTTGTATGGGAAATAGAAAAGGGCTGTTTTTAGGGTTTTCCCGGAAATTATACGATTTTTTCTCGCCTTTTAAACCTTCCCTAGACCTCCACGAACGATAAATCCGTTCATCCGTTCTCGAGTTTTAATCAGACTAACGAACAACAATTCATTTTTATTTATATAGATAGATTTTAGTTCTTTTTATGTTCTTCAATCTCGCGGTATCCCCTGCAACCAAATTGAAAACTTTTAAGTGTTTTGTGTAGAATTAGTACTACGGTTTACTACTACCTCATTTTTTATCCGAGACGTTTTTTCATCAATCTTCTTGCTATTCTAATCCCGACTATATGATACATCTACTACATATTAATATCTTAGTAGATATACTGTAAATATGGTATACAAACAGTAAGGTCCTTAAAAAAATTAATTATATTAGTCAACAATGCAGAAATATTATTTATTTCTTACGAAAAGTTACATTATAATTAGTTTTATATCCCTTTCTAAAGAAAATTTCTAAACCTCTTTTACAGACAGAGTTACTTTCGCGTTTAATATTAATAAGGATTTTCTTATTACAAAAGTCATTTAACTAACTGCAAAAAAGGAAAATCATTCCTGTATCTACAATATAACTTGATTCTAAAACAGAAAAAGAAGAAGCATCGCGACAAGAAGAGAGACAAGGACAAAGAAGTCCAGGCTTCGCTTATGGTCGCTTGTCTGAAGAGGTTGTTACCGGTTGGGTTGAACCTGTTCGCGGGCAGAGAACAAGAGTTGGTACAGCATTGCAAGGATCGGTTTTTGAAGGTAAGGTTTGTTTTTTTTATTATTTTTTTTATTATTTTTTTTATTTTTTCAGTGTTCTCGTATGTGATTTTATTTCGCATAAAAGCAGGTCCAGATTTAAAATCATTTATCTTCTTGATATCTTTTCAAACGTCCATTTTGTAAATATTCATAATGGTCAATATAGTTTTGTAATTTAATATTTTATCAAAGTAGTTTTGTAATATTGTCTTTGCATTTGCAGAAAATGACAGAACAAGACGTGGCTGAATTTGCCAAGACCCAGCTAACGTTGCCAGACAAAATCGACCCCGCGGACGAGATGTCCTGGCAACACTATCTGTACAGCAAGCTGGGCTCCAAGAGCAAGACCGCCATCACCGTGGAGACGTCCGAAAACAAGGCCAAGATTATTGATGACACCGTGGAGAGGATTGTAGCTATGAGCAAAGTTTTGTTTGGACTGCATATGGTGAGTTCATTAGTTTATAAAGAGTTCTAGATATTATATCTCTTCGTCTTCGTTGCCAAACGCAATGAATGTTGTCAGGCGTTCATATACACTGTTGGTGAAGATTTCTTGTGAACGGTCAAAAATGCTGTTTTTTAATTCAGTGTATCTCTTAAACCGAATATAATTTAAAGAACCAAAAAAATATGATATTTTTGCGTAAAAATGTATGCGTTAAAAAATCTTCTAATACACTTCTAAATTCTGTTTTAAAGCAGTTTATCTTCATTAGAAATTGTTGTTGTAATCCTCAGATTAGTCTGAGTTGTAATCAAAAATATTCCATAAAATCTCAAAAGCCAAACTGCGTTCAATGATGGATTGTTTCTCTTTATTTAATTTTATATACATTTATTTGCGTTTTACGACATACTTTCAAATATTAATCAGATGCTCCGATATATTATACTATTTTAATTTATTTTGTAAAATTATTACCTATCAATAGATCGACCATCCTCAACAAATGAGCAAGAATGTGTATCGGTCGGTTGTGTCCATACAACGGAAACGTGCCGTTATAGCCTGTTTCCGGCAGACCTCGCTTCATTCTTTACCAAGGTTCACTTGAGTGTTGAGTGTTAAGTGGAGTTGAGTGGAGTGTACTAACCTTTGTTACGATAGCTATAATCAGTAGAGGGACCACCGCAAGCCCAAAAGCCTGGCTTGCCCTTAATGCAAAAATAATAATGCCCTTAACCGTAATTATATGTATAAGTCATATATAGCTTATAGCAACACGTGTCTTCAAATTATGGCTGAGAAATTTCTTCTGAAAAACAGTGTTGTAGTTACCAATAATTTTATTAATCAAAAAATATGTTTATATTATATTGTTTTATTGTCAAATCTATGTCTTAATACAAAGAACCTTCAATTTTCTTTTGTATTAATATATGTAGACAAATGTATTAGTAATACAAAATAATGAAAGAACTGTTGACCGAATTGTTGCAAAAACATCTGCTAATAATTAAAAAGAGGTAGCAGAAATAGTTCTTTTTTTATCGTAGTTATTTAAACTAAACCAACAATAACTCGAAGATTTTAAGGTTTTTCTCTGTAGTAACATATGAATAACATCTATTCCTAGTACTAACCCGCATGAGTGTATTGCATGCTGCGTGGACCACAGGCCACCAAACCCAAGCAGTGTATGAGCAACTGGAAGAGAGTACTCTGTGCCGCGAGAAAACGAGCCGCAATAGCTTGCTTAAGATCTACGCATCTTTATAAATTAAGCCGGTAGGATATCAGCGATTTTTCCGCGCCTATACCTCAAAGCAGGGTCTGAAACCGGTTAATTTTAATTTTCCAAAATACGTGTCTAACTGACATACCATGATATTAGTTTTGAAGAGTAATACACACTAAACATACCACAGTAATTTTTTTCAGTAAATATGTATAAAAACGAAAGAATATTAACAAAAACCTTTATTATACCGGTATAACTCCCATAGGAAATTAACCGGTATTCAGTCCTTGCCTCAAAGGCCCATCTGCAGATACTCTGGTATTGAGGATGTTTCAAGGCGGTGGTCGATTTCCATCAGAAAAACCGCATCCATGTTTGCCCTTATATTCTGAAAAAAAAAACGAATGGGAACAGTGGCGGATTATCCTTAAGGACAACCAGGCACGTGCCTACGCGACATCTCAAAGAGGCGCACGTGATCAGAATTTTTTGACGAATAAAGTAATTAGCTTATAAAAAACTATACTTTCTCTAGAACTTTCGGACTATGGTGATATTATTATTTCACCAGAAAAAAAAGTAGACGAAGAAATGGTTAACTAAGAGGAAGGGGTGCCGTTGACATTTAATCCACCACTGTATAGAAAAACAAAGGCTCAAAAACAAAAATTTTGCTAGAAATATTGTATGAGTCAGTTGAAATTGCATACAAATAACAAATTGGCGATACGAATAATATACAAGTTGCTTGATTGTGCCTCAGTTAAAATTCGACTACAAATAGGTTTGAAAAATAAACTTTTACATAATATTAAAATGGAATAGGGAAATTCGATAATATAGTCATGGATTTTATTTTATTTTAAATGAACTAATTTAGTTTTTATAGCGCTTTTATGTTTTTGAGGCATATTTCGTTATTTTAGTAGCGAATTCTTCAGCTAATGGAATTAAATAATTGATCCGCTGTGGATCCTTTACTTCGAGCATTCAGAAATACACAGACTGAAATAGAAACCCTTAATCTGCAATACACAGCTTTTGCCTGTAAGAAAGATGATGCGTTTCTGGCAAGATCGGATTTATCACGGGGAATGCTCGGAGGAATTGTTCGTTTAATCCCGGCTGCTGAATTTCGCCATCGGACATCGCGTCAAAAATACCACGCATACCATCTTGATGTCTGGAAGTCCACAACTGCGCGATTCCTGAGACACTTCTTGCCTCGCACAACCACTCTGTGGAATCAGCTTTCGCCGGCGGTTTTTCCAACCGATACGACTTGGAAACCTTAAAGAAGCGAGCCTACATCTTTCTTAAAGGCCGGCAACGCACCTGCAAGCCCTCTGGTGTTGCGGATGTGTATGCCCATACACATCCGCAACACCGGCGGTGATCACTTACCATCACGTGAGCCGCCTGCCCGTTTGTCCCCTATACAATAAAAAAGAAGATATATGTATATGAAAAGTATCGTCCATTGCTATAATACTTACTTTACTTTACAGGCACAGAGCGTGTAACATCTTCGCCAGGACGTACTACGAACTTTGGCTGGAGGAAGAGAACATTGGGCAAGAAGTCATGATAGAAGATTTAACGGTAACATAACATAACTAGTATAGTGATACTTTAATATACACGCACACATATGTATTTTTTTTATGTCAGATATCAACAATTGAGAATGAGGTTCACTTGATAGTAAGTGATACCTCAGCCACTGAACATCAGTCTATGATGCGCTGTCGACCTAATGTTTACTTCGAGCATTCGGAAATCCAGAAACTGAATGCGCAATATGCACTTCACGGTTTTTCCATCTATGAACGGTGGTTCGTTACGCGGTCGGAATTTCGATATTCCTCCCACCCGATCAATGCCCGAAGTTACCATACGTGGGGAAAACATGCTAACAGAAAATTATAAGTATGTGCTCCCGGTGGGATTCGAACCCACGTCCCATCGATGCGCACGGCAGGTGTTCTACCGAACGGGCCAACGAGCCCGTCAAAATATATATATTTAATGAATGAATATTGTCAGCGCCATCTAGTTGTTTTAATTGTATACAGCTGTTGTTTTAAGCGCAGGTGGCGCTTAAAGCCCCTGAGTACTCAGTGAAACGTTTCATTCACCAGTTAGAGTTTAAGATCGTTCAAACGTTCACTCTTGATGGATCAATGAAAATAAAAGAACGATTGAATAAAGTTATTTGGAATCAGTGGTTTAGTCTGAAAGGCCGTGCTGATTTAGCGTGCGAGAAAATAATAATAATATATCGTTTATTTCGGGTAAAATGCCCTTAATTATAAATCACAATTACACATAATTACATTAAATTTATAAATACAAGAAGAAATTTATACTTGAAATTCAAACATACATACAAAGAAAATTATACTTGAATTTAATAACAATTAAAAATAAAAAAACATGACAGAGTAAAATCCGTTCCCAGCCCCGTCATGTACATACATATATTACGCAAGTCATCTTGATATGGAAGTCCACAGCTGTCGTTTTTCCAAACCCATACGACTTGGGAACCTTCTAGACCTATTCTTCTATTACATCGCATCCTCAATACATCCGGTGTTACATATGTATAAGAACTGTGACTAGATATAAAGTATATATATTTTTTAGCAATCATTCGAAGATGCTGAGTTGAAGAAGAGTGACGTTGTGGAAGAAGAAGGGAAGCCGGATCCTTTGACGCAGCTGGTAACGACTTTCTGTAGGGGGGCTATGACTGAGCGATCTGGGGCTTTGCAGGTAAGTTATCAAAAGTCTTACAGACTCAAAAAGTAGTTATGATTATATTAAAAAAAATTCAAGCATTCACAAAAAAAAATCATATTAATTTTTAAAAAATCTCATATTTTTAAATATAAAATAAAAAAAGACATAGAAAGCTTAAAACTACTTGCCTGTAAAATGATCAGTGAAACAGACACAGAAATGTGGTCGCCCAATGCCCCACTAAGGGCTTCAGGAATTCTAAGAAGTACCAGGCCATCAGAAATATAGAACAAGTATTCTATCAATCTATACTGGGTAATAATTACTAAAGTCGACGCTAGCATTTTTAGTAAACGATGATCAGTGAAACAGGCACACAAATGCGTCTGCTCCATGCCCAACTAGGAGACTCGGGAATTCTAAGAAGTACCAGGTCATTAGAAATATGAAATAGTTGTTCTATTTATATAAACTGTTTATTATTTACTTAACAATACACTAGCATTATTAGGAAGAAGTACCAGGACATCAGAAATATGGAACAAGTATACTTTCAATCTGTACCGGATAATAATTACAAAAGAAGACGCTAGTAGCATTATTTATAAGCGATGATCAGTGAAACAGACACAGAAATGTGTCTGTCTCATGCTCCACTAGGGGGCTCTGCAATTCCAACAACATTTGACTCTGTTATTCACCAATAACCATTTCCAGGAGGATCCCTTGTACATGTCGTACGCGCACATCATCGCCAAGTCCTGTGGGGAAGAAGAGGAGGAAGGGGGGGAGGAGGAGGAGGGAGGGGGTGAGCCCGAAGGGGAGGATGAAGGAAAGTCGAGTATACACGTGAGTTATACATTTACTGCTAAAAATTTTCCTTACACTTGTTACGTTACATATCCACAGACGAGCATGAGGTTCACTTGATGGTAGCTGATACCCCAGCCACAGAACATCAGTCAATGGTGCGCTGTCGACTTATGTCTTTTATTTTAGATATCGACAGACGAGCATGAGATTCACTTGATGGTATTTTTTGAAGAATTGCAATATATGACGGCTGTATAACTTTTTTTAAAATTATATTTTTAAACAATGTAATATGTATGTACTCTATTTATATTTACACGCAGAAAACAATGGATACATTTATGGTATGTACAAATAATATTAGGAAGCAAAATTCTTGCTGCTTTAGATTTTTTCTTATTTGTTACCAAACTTTTTTTAAGAAATAACCTCCATTCAATTAGCACTAGATATTTCGATTCACAAGGAAATATAATTGTTTCTGTTAGGCAGGTCACCTACTTGCCTATAAAGATAATTTATTTATTTATTTATTTATTTATTTATTTATTAAACGTTACTTGTCTTGACAGTTTAACCAATGCGACAAGTAACTTATACACTACATAATATGCACTATACTTATACATTAACTTATACACTACAAATTAAATAACAAAAATCCTAAACCATACAATAACAAATAAAATCTATTACTATAACTAACCATATGTTATAGTAGATAAAACTAATCTTGTGAGCTCACTCAATGCTACCATAAACACATCTACTCTGTCACAAACTTTATTTATGACAGAAATAGATCTGTTTATGGGCGCTTTCTCTAACAAGTTAGTTCTGGCCGGTGGTACCATCATGAGTGGTGGGCGATGGCGCCTCCACATATACCGATCGGGCACATATAAATTCATAACTCCCAATAATTCCGGATTATGAGAATTTCCACGCAAAACCTTCAACATATACATTACTAATGTAAAGTCCCTTCGCACTTTTAGTTCAGTGTAGCCCACCATACCTAGAACAAACAGCGTTGGGTACATTAGTGGATAAAAGGGATACACTCCGTATAATTTCAAATAGAGGTGTCGCATGAATTTATTTTGGACACGCTCTAACATGATCCTATACTTGTATTCGTAGGGAGCCCAAATAATCGAGTTATGTTCCAAGTAACTCCTTACTAATGAATTATATAGGACTTTCATGGCCGCAATATTATTAAAATCTTTAGTTTGCCTTAAGACAAACCCAAGATTCCTATATGCTTTTTTGCATATTTTGATAATATGATCCCGAAACATCATGTCAGGCGTGAAGAGCACTCCCAAGTCCCGTACTTGTGTCACCCGCTGCACCGTCTCGGTACCTATTTTATAATTATATACGAGAGGTGAAATAGCGCGGCTGAAACTTAATACAGAGCACTTTGCTGTATTAAAGTGAAGTCCGTTTTTGACGCTCCATTCCTTAACCCTATTTATGTCATCCTGAAGGAGTTCACAGTTAGTGCGATCTCTTACTTGAATGAAAAGTTTTAAATCATCTGCAAACATCAAGCATTGACTATATCTAAGGACCTCTGATAAGTCATTTATCATCAAGATAAATTCTAGAGGTCCAAGATTACTGCCCTGGCTTACACCTGAGCGTGTGAAATAGGGCTCCGACTCGTAGCCGTTATATTCAACATACTGCTGTCTATTTTCCATGTACGAGGCAAAGAATTGTAGCAGTTTTGGGATGCAGCCTACTTCTGCTAATTTTCTTAATAAGATGTCATTATTGACAGTATCAAATGCCTTTTTAAAATCGAGGTAGACAACATCGACCTGCCAACCAGAGTCCACCGCCGGCACCAATTGTGCCATCAATAATGATCAGTGAAACGGACACAGAAATGTGTCTGCCCCGTGCCCCACTAGGGGACTAGGGGATTAGCGCTTGGCCTTTATCGCGGTTTGTATTTTTAACACGATTTAAACGTTTTTATCTTTCAGGAACAAGAAATGGAGAAACAGAAGCTGTTATTCCACCAAGCTCGTCTGGCCAACCGCGGTGTGGCTGAGATGGTCCTGCTACACATCTCCGCTTCAAAAGGCGTTCCCAGCGATATGGTCATGAAGACGTTACAATTGGGAATATCTATTTTGAGAGGAGGCAACATCGACATTCAGATGGTGGGATTTTATTAAATTAACACTTATTTATTTATTTTTTCATAAAAATGGGTCATGTTTTTTTTACCATAAAGACATGGGAGCCGAAAAGCCTTCCATATACGTTTAGTTTTAAAAATGTACAAGTATTATTTTATACAATATCTTAACATCATATAATTTCTCACATAAGATTAAATTTAAAAAAAATTAATTAAAAAATATGAAAATACAGTAGAACCTCGTTTATCCGAATCGATTGGGACCGAGACTAGTTCGAATACATAGAAGTTCGGATAATCGAAACATGGGTTTTTGGGACGAGATCATAGACAAAAAAACATACATACATAAAATAAATAATAAATAAGTTTCGCGTTTCAACACGCTCGTTACGATTTTCCATATATACATTGTTGCTCAAGGTGGTGACAGCGAACAACAATGTGTAAAAAATCTTTCACGCCAACGTTCGGATAATTAAGGCTTCGGATAATCGAGGTTCTACGAGGGCACGACTGGACGTAGATAACCTTATAATAGCCAATTAATTGAGACAGCGAATAAAATATACGCTAATATTATAAGCTTTTCGTGAACAGGGAATGTTGAATCACCTCAAGGATAAGAAGGATGTCGGCTTCTTCACGTCAATAGCCGGTCTCATGAACTCCTGTTCTGTGCTCGATTTGGATGCTTTTGAAAGGAATACTAAGGCTGAAGGTGAGGAAATTAATTGAATTGATATCGTATGAGTCATATAGAATCAACGGCGGCTATCTGACATTTTTGGTCCGGCAATCTACAAAAAAAGTTCTTATCGTTTAGACTGTTATGTTTTTTTATATATTTGTTTTTATCTTTAATTGCTAATATTAATAGATACCTTAAACATGCAATGAATGATACCTAATACAAAAATAAAGGAGAAAAACGTTTTTTTTTTAAATTGCTAACAATCAGCTATAAGTCAGATAGCCGCCTTTGATTCTATACGATTCATATATCTCTCAAGTATAACACCAAACATACAATAGTGAGAAACTTCAAACATCTTTCATCGTTTATTTCTGTATAAGAATTTAATTAAAAATGCTAGTCTGACTATGACAATAATGTATGAAATTATTCAGTGACAGAGACAGAAGAAAGACCTTAATCTATTCTATAAACTATATGCGTATTCTACCGTATTTACAATGGGGAGTGTTCTAGCGAACTATTCAACATCATCCCAGCTGCCGACTTTCATCATCGCACCACACGTCTTAAACAGTCCTTTCACCTTCATCATCTCGATGAATGGAAGTCGAGCACGGTAAGGTTTACGCGCAACTTCATTCCACGCACTACCAAACTGTGGAACGAACTACCGCCTGCAGTGTTTCCATCTGTCTATGACCTAGCTGGCTTTAAAAAGCGAGCCTATAAATTTTAAAAGGCCGACAACGTTTAAACAACTTTTTAAGTCGCAGATGTCCATGGGCGGTGGTGATTACTTACCATCAGGTAACCCACCAGCTCGGTTGTCCGCTCTGTTATAAAAAAATTAATATATATAATCCCAAAAATATGAAATACCAAACTTTTCTTCATCTTTTGTTACATCTATATGAATACAATTAGATATGCCAGTTTGCATGTAAACATTTTGAATGACAGATTCATAGCAATCATGAACATTGTTTACATGCATTGATTTTAAAACCATCAGGTTTCCCATCAATATTCGACGTATTTAGTTGCCTTTAAATAAAATTATATTAATTTGGATGTGTATTTTTTTAATGTCAGATATCGACAGACGCGCTTGAGGTTCACTTGATGGTGGGTGATACCTCAGCCACAGAACATGAGTATGCGCTGTCGACCTAATTTTTACTTCGAGCATTCGGAAATCCATAGACTGAAACCGAAACGCGCAATATGCACTTCACGGTTTTCCCATCTATTAACGGTGGTGCGTTACCCGGTCGGAATTTAGATATTCCTCCCACCCGATCAATGCCCGAAGTTACCAGACGTGGGGAAAACATGCTTACAGAAAATTATAAGCATATATAAGGGATTCGAACCCATGACCCACGTCAAATGACATTTCGTTTGTCTAGGTTTGGGTGTCGGCCTAGAGGGCGCTGCGGGCGAGAAGAATATGCACGACGCTGAGTTCACCTGCGCGCTCTTTAGATTCATACAACTTACTTGTGAAGGACACAACTTGGGTATGTAATGCTTTGATCCTTAGAGCCGGACAAACTACGAACTTTGATTTATTTTTTAAATTCATTGCTTGTTTAGTCAAATTATTTTTATTTGTAACTAGCTGACCCCGCAATCGTTGTTTTGCCATGTAAATAATTTCTAAAAAGCAGGGGTTGGTGATAGAAAAGTAGAAATTTAGGGTTGTATGTATTTTTTAATGCCACATTATAAAAAAAATAAAAACAAAAAATTTCGTCTAAAAAATAAAAAAAAAATTTAGGGGTGGACTACCCCTAACATTCAGGGGGATGAAAAATAGATGTTGGCCGATTCTCATAGATACCGGATAATCACAAAAAATTTCATCAAAATCGGTCAAGCCGTTTCGGAGGAGTATGGCAACGAAAACTGTGACACGAGAATTTCATATATTAATGAAATGAAATGAAAATTAATTTATTTTGGAAGAAAACTTTACCACACATACAAAAAATAAATAAATGAAAACAATTGTAAGATAGCTTAAACTTAAAATTTATTTTACTAATTTTATTTAATACATTAATCTAATTAAATTATTAGATTAATGTATTTCAATATCTATATAATGCCTTAATATTTTTTTACACAGAATGGCAAAACTATCTCCGTACACAAGCGGGTAACACTACAACGGTGAACGTGGTCATATGCACAGTAGATTATCTACTACGGCTGCAGGAGTCTATCATGGACTTCTACTGGCACTACTCTAGCAAGGTAACGAGTAGTCAAAGTAGTTTTAATGTGACATATTTATTATAAGCAATCAGTGACTCAAAACTTATATGTAAATGTCTCAGTATTTACATATAAGTTACTTATTTGACGGGCTCGTTGGCACCTGCCGTGCGCATCGATGGGTCGTGGCCTTACTTTTTATGAAATCGTATTTAAATTCAATAAGACATATACTAAGATATATACTATATTCAGGGTGAATTTTTCAAGTGGGAGTTCATGGGCAAATCGGAAACTATGAGGAATAGCGAAAAGTACTCAAACGAGTCTTGAGGCCGATTTTGATGAAAACTATAACAGTTAAATAAAATACTGAATACCGAATTAAAACGCGATTTATTATTTATATTATGTAAATTATTTATCCCGACGTTTCGGATGCTTTTCAGAAAATCAGACAACAGCTGTCATCTTTCTGTCTCCCCGCGACCACGGTTGCTGAAAAGTATCCGAAACGTCGGGATAAATAATTTAAACAATATAAATAATAAATCGCGTTTTAATCCGGTATACAGTATTTTATTTAAATGTGTGATACTCGCGTTAATAAAAGACAATATTAACTATAACAGTACCTAATACATCAATAATACGCTAAATTGAACGTCACAACTATTATTATAGGAACTAATCGACCCCGCGGGCAAAGCGAACTTCTTCAAGGCGATCGGAGTCGCCTCGCAGGTGTTCAACACGCTCACGGAGGTCATTCAAGGGCCTTGTACCCAGAACCAGCAGGCTTTGGCTCATTCCAGGTCAGTTTGTGTATGAAATCTATTAAAATGCCTGATATCTTAGCATTTATATGATAAACAAGAAATAGTAGACAGTTTAACACTAATCAAAAGTTAAGTTTGAGTCTGCCTGATGTCAGAATGGATCCTATATTATATTAATTTTAGAGATTTGTCATTACAATAATTTCTGACGCTGATTACTCCGCCTTTTTAAATAGGCTATTTCAAAAACAAAGTTTGGCGATTGCACAAGATTTTAACGTGTTTTATTCTACACCACTTTCGCAAAAACAGCAGTGATTTAACATTTACAAAATTTAATTTTATAGCCTAGATTTAGCACTTCACTTTTGTGTAAAACAAGAACAAAAATACTTTCGCTTTTCTAAAAGTAGTCGGATTATAAAAAATGTTATTTAAAAAAATTAATATTTTTAAACTTAACCCAATAAGTATGATATGTATTAAAAGTTGTAACTTAAATAATTCAATTTTGACATATATGGAAAAACCGTGAAGTACATTTTGCGCTGTTCGGTTTCAGTTTTTGTATTTCCGAATGCTCGAAGTAAAAAGTAGGTCGACAGCACATCATTGACTGATGTTCTATGGCTGAAGTATAATCTACCAAGTGAACCTCATGCTCGTCTGTCGATATCTAACATTAAAAAATAATAATAATAACAGTTTAAGAACAAAATTACCCAAGATATACAAAGAATATCGTCGTAATTAATATTTGTGATCTACGTGAACTTTGGACAGTAGGAACCTAATTCTATTGCTGGAAGTACGAAATATAATTAAGATTATCTGATTAAATAAAATACTGTATACCGGATTAAAACGCGATTATTATTTATATTGTTTAAATTATTTATCCCGACGTTTCGGATGCTTTTCAGCAACCGTGGTCAACCTGACTGCCCGTGACCACGATTGCTGAAAAAAGCACGGTTAAATGTGTGATACTCGCGTTAATAAAAGACAATATTAAGATTATTATCTTTATATTGTTAGGTTGTGGGACGCTGTGGGCGGTTTCCTCTTCCTGTTCTCGCACATGCAGGACAAACTGTCGAAGCATTCCTCACAAGTCGACCTTCTGAAGGAGCTCCTCAATCTGCAGAAGGACATGATCACCATGATGTTGTCTATGCTTGAAGGAAACGTTGTCAATGGTAAGACCTATCTGTTTGTTTCTTCGCTAATTTCATCTATACCAAACCAACTTGACGGGCTTGTTGGCTCATTCGGTAGAACACCTGCCGTGCTATTATATACCGTTTTCTATACATATATTGTTGAACCCTAATTATTTTGTCAATCAGCAATATGTGGTTATAATCAACAATATATTTTTTGAGTCAGACTCTAATCTAATTCGCGACGCGGTATTTCTTTCCGAAAAGTTATCAGTGGCACATCTTAATATTTGTGAAAAAATAATATTAAAATAGTTTTTATTTGCAATAAAGTTTTTTTTATTAAACCGCAAATATACAAACTAACAGTGCGCATTGATCGTTCATGGGATCGAATAACACCGAGACAACATGTTTATAGTTTTTTGTAAGCATGTTTTCCCCACTTCTGGTAATAACTTCCGGCATTGATCGGGTGGATGGAATATCGAAATTCCAACCGCATAACCACCGGTTATAGATGTAAAAAACCTTGAAGTGCACATTGTGCGTTTCGGTTTCAATCTATGGATTTCCGAATCCTCGAAGCAAAAAGTAAGTCCACAGCGCATCATTGACTGATGTTCTGTGGCTGAGGTATCACCTTCCATCAAGCGAATCTCTTGCTCGTCGGTCGATATCTAACACTAGCAACGCTCAACATAGCCTATGATACTCGCTGATAATGTAGTTTTCTATTGGTGAAAGAATTTTAAAAATCGGTGCAGTAGTTTTTGAGTTTATTCATAACATACAAAAATACAAAAATACGAATCTTTCCTCTTTATAATATTATTAGTATATTAGTTAGTATTAGTATATTAGTATTAGTATAGATAAAAAAAATATCTAATCTTCATTTCAGGCACAATCGGTAAGCAGATGGTCGACACGCTAGTAGAGTCCGCCTCCAACGTGGAGCTGATCCTTAAATACTTCGACATGTTCCTCAAGCTGAAGGACCTCACCTCGAGCGCCAGTTTCAAGGAGATCGACACCAACAACGACGGCTGGGTGCTGCCTAAGGACTTCAAAGAGAAGATGGAACAGCAGAAGAGTTATACTCCGTATGTATAAGATGGTTGTGGAATTCGTAGCGATTCTAATTTAATTATTCTTTTTATAATAATAATAATAACTTTATTTGACACACACACACACAAAAAATTACAAACATAACTTACAAATTAAAATAAAATGAAAATAACTGGTATCAATAAAAATATTGTATAAAAATAAATGCTGCAGTGCGGTGTCAAATAGGACTCCACTCAGCATAAGCTGTGGCCATAATGGACACAGCACTGATTTTCAGTGGGCCCCATGCAACTGCTGGGGAAACAGTACTCTATTGCAAAATCATATAATATGTAATTTCTTTTTAAATATATAAAAATAATTACGATAGTATAAAAGATATGTATATGTAATATACAAATAACCTACACTATTATATTTGTTGTTTACTGGTATGTCTTCTTGTATAGTGCAACTAAGGAATACCCACCTTTTTGTGTTTAGTTAAAAAACTTGTATCAACATATTGGACCAATTTTGTATGAATGAATTAAGAAGAATGTATTAAACATTTTTATTAATTTACCTTATCAAAAATATTGTATCAAAAGCATAGCTAATATGTAAATCGTCATTAAAAAATCGGTTCTATACAAACTTTGATAACCATATTATTATTACAAATTAACGAATTTATAATAATTAACGATTAGGCAAAAGCTGAAAACCAACGTGGTAAATGTTGTTAAAAATGTTTACCACAATATGTTGAGTCCTTTGCCTTTTCGCTGTCAGTTGCTCAAAAAAAAACTGTGTTGTGTATGAATAATTATGTATAGTTATGTGTGACAGTGAATTAATGTTTTCTCTCTCTCTCTCTCTCTCAATTTCATGATTGACTTAGTAGTCAAGGGGAAGTACTCTATAGGTTGTGATTAATTGGCAACCTTTATAATATGCGGCTAAATAGCAAGTAATAAAAATCTCGTACGGTGTTTGTGGTCGCCTCCTACTCGTTCGAAACGGCTCGACCAATTTTTATGCAATTTTTTACGAATATTTGGTAGGTATACTTTACATACCGGTACAGAATTTTTTTTCTATGTTTTGACAAAAAATTGATTTGGTTTCATTTTCTTCATTAGTATAGCGGAGTCGGGTAGATATATAAAAGGTTTATCGAATTTAAATAAGTACGATTGCCAATTCTCAAATATAAGTTAAAATGCATACTATATTGTGTGTTAATAATTTAAGTAAATTAGCTTTAACCCCCTATGTAAATCTAAGAGCCTATTTGACTATTAAAGGATCATCTTGAAATTTGTTCCTTTACAGAGAGGAAATAGAGTTCCTATTGGCTTGCTGTGAAACGAACCACGACGGCAAGCTGGACTACGTGGGCTTCTGCGACCGCTTCCACGAGCCGGCCAAGGAGATCGGGTTCAACCTGGCCGTGCTCTTGACCAATTTATCGGAACACATGCCCAATGAACCAAGGTCAGTTGTTATGGAACAATGAATCAAAGTCAGTTTTAAGGAAACAATGAACCAAGGTTAGTTGTTATGGAGCAATGAACCAAAGTCAGTTTTAAGGGAACAATGAACCAAGATCAGTTGTTATGGAACAATGAACCAAAGTCAGTTTTAAGGGAACAATGAACCAAGGTCAGTTGTTATGGAACAATGAACCAAAGTCAGTTTTAAGGGAACAATGAACCAAGTTTAGTTGTTATGGAACAATGAACCAAAGTCAGTTTTAAGGGAACAATGAACCAAGGTCAGTTTTTAGGGAACAATGAACCAAGATCAGTTTTTAGGGAACAATGAACCAAGGTCAGTTTTTAGAGAACAATGAACCAAGGTCAGTTTTTAGGGAACAATGAACCAAGGTCAGTTTTTAGGGAACAATGAACCAAGGTCAGTTTTTAGGGAACAATGAACCAAGGTTAGTTGTTATGGCACAATAAACCAAGTTGAGTTTTATGAAACAATGAACCTAATCAAGAAAATGTTAATAACCAAAAACTTATCAAATATATGCATTACGTTACGAAAAAAACACATAATAAGATTTTATTATTTTTATCTACTTTGTGTTTTTTATTATGTTAAATGGAGGGTAGTTTTAAAGTGTGTTAAACAAATCAGTCCCGATTGAAGTGGCGCGTATATGATTGCGTCTCCATACTTCTCATCAGTTTCATTCTAAATCTTGGGTATAACTTTGATAAAAATATATATTTCCAGGCTGGCAAGATTCCTGGAGACGGCCGGATCGGTTCTGAACTACTTCGAACCGTTCTTGGGCAGGATCGAGATTATGGGCGGTTCTAAACGCATCGAGCGCGTCTATTTCGAGATTAAGGAGTCCAATATTGAACAATGGGAGAAACCGCAGATTAAGGTATGTACACAAGCTATGTGTAAGGTATGTGTTCCCAGAATAAAAAGTAGCCTATGTTACTTTCCTAACCCTATATTTTTTACGTTAGAAATCGACAGACGAGCATGAGGTTCTCTTGATGGTAGGTGATACCTCAGCCACAGAACAACAGTATTAACATCACTGTAAAAAAATATCTTATAACTAAAATAAATAATATTAAATTTCTTTACTCTCAATCCTTTTATATTTTTTTTTTATCATCAAAAAAAAACATTTGAACACTAATCTTATTTAATCCTTCATTAGGTATGTGTTCCCAGGGTAAAATGTACACCTATATTTTAACTATGTAAAAAATCTTTTTAATCCATGGCTATATTTTTTATGTGAAAGATGGACAGATTAACAATCATAACTATGCATTTATGATGTTAATGTTGATTTCAGATAATTATAAAATAATAGCGATCCGCCCCGGCTTCGCACGGATGCAATGTAGATATTATAAAGAGGAAATATTTGTTTTTTGTTTGCTACGATTTAACTCAAAAACTACTGGACAGATTTTAAAACTTCTTTCACCACTTCTTTTTCTTGTAAATCTACATTCTCCATGGGAAGTCAGGGCATATTGCTAGTAAATTATTATAGTGAATTATATTTACAGGAATCAAAACGCGCATTCTTCTATAGCATCGTAACGGAGGGTGGTGATAAGGAGAAGTTAGAAGCGTTCGTGAACTTCTGTGAGGACGCCATCTTTGAAATGACTCACGCTTCCGGCCTCATGGCTGCCTCCGAAGAGTCTGCAAGCGGGCCTAAGAACAGGGAGGCCGCTTACACCTATATGGGAGACGACGATGATGAAAGGTAGGTTTAAGAGCCCGTTCCTACTTATCGACTCCAAAAATAACTGTTAATAAATAATGCTTTGAAGTAATGAAAATATTATTTTTTACTTTTTAGTGCAAGTTTGAAGTTTTGAAGTCGGTTTTTGTTTTTTGTTTAAAAATAATTGTATTTTTAAATTTTCGTAGGAAGTAGGTACATTCTTTAAGTTCATTAATCCTTACAATATAATAATTTAGTTAACCTACCACTAAACGTGCTGCTCAAATGAGACAGCGCCGTGAAAGGAACCACAAACCATAACATCATCTACGTACAAGTATATTTTTGTTTTTGTTGATTTTCTAAAAAAGTACAAAACCAATTTCGATAAAAAATATATGGGACCACAAATCTATCTATAACTTGCGGAGTTACCGCGTAACAATTATACAAAAAAAATAGCAACATACAGACGAATTGAGAACCTCTTCCTTTTTTGAAGTCGGTTAATAAAAATATGTCGACAGTGCATCATTGACTGATGTTCTGTGGCTGAGGTATCACCTACCATCAAGTGAACCTCATGCTGTCGATATTTAATAAAGCAAAATTATTTTTCAGAGCGGGTAAAGATCCATTCCGTCGCGGTTTCCAGTCGATGAAGGATGGAATATCCGCAGCATTTTCGTCCTTATCTCCATCTAACATAAAGGCCAAAATCGCAGATCTCCAGCAGATGCCGCCCGCTGAACTCTTATTAGGATTCTTCAAACTGTTCTTCTACTTGTTCTATTATATAGGATATGGAGTCGTTGTTGTTATAAGGTGAGAGTTCTTAATAATTATTAGTCATACTTTAATAATAATATTTAAGTCGTATCGAATCAAAGGCGGCTATCTGACTTATGGCTGATTGTTAGCAATTTAAAAAAGAAAATGTTTTTCTCCTTTATTTTTGTATAAGGTATCATTCATTGCATGTTTAAGGTATCTATGAATATTAACAATTAAAAATAAAACCAAATATATAAAAAAACAAAGCAGTCTAAACGACAAGAACTTATTTTATTTTGATAGATTGCCGGACCAAAAATATCAGATAGCCGTCTTTGATTCTATACGACTCATTTATAGAACTGTTTGACCTAAACCCGCTTTTTACGCACGCTTTTCCGTGATCTAAATTACATTTTCACACCGGGAAAGCGTGCGTAAAATGCGGGTTTATGTCACACGTACTATAAAATAGTATACTATACTCGTTACAATTTGACTATTGCCTATTATGTACTATTAGTAATAACTAGTAATACATCTAGCTTCATTCGGGACAAGGATGTCCTAAATCAGTGATACCCAAAGTTGTCTATCTCTTTGAGTATTTTCTAAATACATCTCCGATTATTTAATCGTGTTAAGCTCTAATTCTAAATTTAAATTGTCCTGAGATATTTAAAAAAAAAAATGATAATCTGCATAGATGATATTTATTTTAGAATCTATACAGATAAATTTTGACTCCGAACTGTCAAATTGCTTGTTCCCACAGATAATTAATAATAATAATATACATAAAATGACTTCGAAATGATTGTCTTAAGGTGGTTCGTTTTCCATACAAAAAGTCATGATTATTAACGAAGTCAGTTTAGAGTTTCGATACTAAATATTTGTGCAACTATTTACTTTGGGGGAGTTCTTTGCGCGGAATTAATAAAATAATGTGATTTTATACAGAAATCATGCATATAACAACGTGAAATATTTATAAATTGTAATAATAAAATTTGACATTTATGTATCTTCTGCCTGAATACTCAACCGATAATAATCACTGAGAGTTACTTAAAAGTATCGCTAAATCTTTCATTAATATACATAATATGAAATTTCTTATCTTTTACTTCCTCCTATACTCTACTCTCACGTCTTATTATTTTCCTCTCTATCCTTTTCATGCGGTGCTTGGAAGAGATAGCTAAATAGCTATAAAACCGTTTGTCTACTTTTGCCTTTTTTGTGCGTCTATAAAGATAATCTATCTATCTATGAGAGGCAGGAATATTATAAGTAATCCTCAATTTTTATAACCTATTCAGTATTTTTCCGTATTATGAATAAAAATATATTTCATTTCATGCTTAACTTGATGCACAGCCATTGGTAAATTATCACTATAATATTATGTTAAATTTACAAATAACTAAATTTAAATATGAACTCATTTCTAACTAATAATAATTTTACCCTATACACACTTTAAGACACTTCTCTTTGGATATTTTACTTGTATCTATTGTAATTTTCTAAAGCACCTAACTTTTAAGTGCCATACACTTTTTATAATTTTTATTCACTGCATTTTTTCCAAATTTCATCCTCACCACCTCGATGCTTGGAAATCTACAACCGTGCGTTTTCTAAGAAATTTTCTGCCTCGCACACTTACTCTGTGGAACCAGTTGTCGCCAGCGGTATTTCCGAACCGGTACGACTTGGAAACCTTCAAAAAAAGAGCCTACTCATTTCTTGAAGGCCGGCAACGCAGCTGCAAGTCCTCTGGTGTTGCAGATGTCCATGGGCGCCGGTAATCACTTACCATCAGGTGAACCGACTGCCCGTTTGCCAATAGGGGGCAAACGGACAGTCGGTTAAAATATGTAACACTTAATAACAATATTTTGTCCACGAAATCATTCTTCATTGCATCACATTAACCCTTTGAACTATACATTTTTCTTTTTGTTCGATCAGCTTGGAATTTTGTACCAAAAAGTTTTTGGGGTCTATGATTACGAATCTACATTCGAAATTCGGAAATTCAATATGGCGGACCGATAATTAAAATAGTCGTTGGACGACAATAAAAGTTGGTACTAGTGGTCTCGCTAATTACGAAACTTGATACCAGGGTTATAAAATTCAAGATCATTTTAGACAATTATATGAATTAGATTAGATTTGTATCAGGGACTCCAAAAACCCCTGAGTAAGAATTTTCATCAATATTCTTGCAGTTACGTTTTAATGTCCGCCATCTTGAATTTAAACAATCTGACTTCTGACTAGATTTCAAGTTATTGCCTAGTATAGATTTTTTTTAAATATAATGTATTTTTTTTTCAGAAAATAACCGTTTTTTTAGTTTGTTTATTTACACGATTTGTAAATAATAAAAACAAATATGCCAATTTGACTGTATTTTTATGTTTTTGTAACACTAATTAAGGGATTAAAACTTAAATTAAATTTCTATATTTACTTTAAAATGTTCGCTTATTTCCTTGCATTATTTTTGAGAAAAGTATATATAGATAGCGGCACGAGTCGTGAGCACAGATGAACCGTGGTGGGGATTGAGTCAGCGTAAGTACACTGTCGGGCACAATTATTTGGTACCTTTATTATTTCAATCGGTAATTGAATAAATTACCTTAATTAGGGTATATAAAGGTCCATCATATTTTTCGTAATACCTATTTATTTCATGTAACAAAACACTGAGTAGATCATTTGTCGGGATTGTCTATTTAACATTGAACTCTTTCTGATCTGCATATTTTTTTTTTAAGTTTCAATCAAATCGGTAACAAAAATACACTAGTTAAAAAGTTGTCACTAAAATTGCACTCAAGTGTACGATAGTCGAATGATACGCGCGGACCCAATAGACGACGAGCATCGACTGCCGAACCAATCACGTGGAGCGACAGCGTGGTTAACGTCATATCGACCAATGAAAAGTGTGCTCACGACTCGTGCCGGTAACTTTACGTGTACTTTTCCCGCCACGACAATAATGTAGTATGATATACTTAAATTAAAATTATATATTTACTTTAGAATTGTTGCTTATTGCGTTGCATTTTTTTTTAAAGTATATAATTGTACTTTTCCTGCCTGGACAATAACGAACTATGGTATACGCTAGGTACATCTTCGGCGTGTTGCTGGGTTTGATGCGAGGACCGCACGTTGAGGAGACCGCTCCAGTCGAAGTTACGGAGGAGGAGAAAATCGGTCAGTTCAAACACAGATTGCTCACACAAAGTAAGGGACTCAGGTACTAGCGTGCGAGCTTCGCTATGTTCGGTCACCGATGGGTAGTTCGACAAAACTTTTTATTAAACAAAAATTGCTTTTTTATAATATATATATATATATAAATTGATTATGTATTTGTTTGGGTATATTAGTCAAGTAATCTTATGGGAAAAAGAAATACGTTAGGTTTTTATGACTATTGACTTTTGGTAGCCATTGCTAGATGACACCGAGATGTCGATTTAAACACGAAAAACTGGTTGATGTATTTATTTTCTAAAAAAATGCGCTCTATTTATATAAACTGGCATTAGTTCCAAAATCAAAAATAATATTTCAATTATTTTATGAAATAAATATTAGAACAATTTATGAAAAGTTTTTTTTATTATTATTTATGCAACAGAGTATTCAAAATGGTGACCGAATGCTTTAAACTCATTTAATGGCAACGCGGATTTTATTAACTTTTTTCTAAATTTTTATTAATTTTGTTTATACATTTTATAACAAATCTGCTTTTTGAATAACATGAGTAACATTGAAAACAGTCTAAAAATAATCAAAATTTTAACATATAGGCACACATTTTCTGTATTTTGGCTAAATATTTTGTAAATTCGTACTTGGTATTGTATTAATTTTAGTCACTAAAGTTAATATTTTTGTAAATTACTTTGTTTACAATACATACAATTGGAAAGACACAGACTCCTGAAACAGTTCATAACTATATCGGGAGTCTGGGTTTATTTATTTGGTGTATTTGAATTGATGTAATTAAAGATTTTTTTAATAATATGTACCTATGTCACACATTTCGTCTAAGATTTATGTTCTTGCTTTATATATTAATCGCTATGAAAATTATTTGCATAAATGTCCAGGTATCTGTTAAACAGTTGCCGCCCTAATACCGAGGCAATACAACGCTGATTAAAAAATATATAATATCACTTTTAATAGTTACAATATCGGTACTAAGAGCATTCATATTCATTTGTTTAAATTCTCGCAATAGAAAATAGATTTCCAGACTGGTATGCGAAGCTATTAAAATTAAACTAACAGTTTGTAAACAGCCTATCTTTAATAAAGAAGATGTTTTGTGACAAAATCTGGGATACAATAATTAAAAATCTATAACCCAACTCAAGGTATTTCTGTCCGAAAATAATCAATGGCACATAATCTTAGTATTTGTGAAAAATAATAAATATTTAAGTGGTGTAATTTGCAATAAAGTTTTAAGAAACTGCAAATATACCGACTAACAATGCGTTTCGGATGAGATAAATAATAAAATATCTCATTCTGCATCTGTAAACGTTATTTTAAATGTTTCGAGTGCTTTACAGAAACCGTTGTTACGGGTAGATTGAAACTCAAAATGGCGTCATATCCGGTAATATGGACGGAGATACCGGATATTTTTACGTTTTACGTTTTTCTCAATTATTTGTAATTGTGAATTCTAAATAATCAATTATTATAGGTCCGTCTCGTCACCTGCCCGCGCTACCGGCCGCGGACGATACGGGACAAATGCAGGTTTCAGCTTTCGGTTTGGACATCACTAAAGAGGACAACGGCCAGTGAGTAATATATAAATAATAAATCGTAAATAATATATAGATTATTTCAAAATATATAAGACTTTCGAGGAAGTCCAACCTAAAGGGTGCACAAAATTGTGGATATTCATAATTTAAATAGAATTCACTATTTAGGTGCGCCGAAACCAAATTAATGTCTGATTGTTTACATAGTATACTAGTACTATATATACCTATATACTAAGGCATATAGATCTTATGTTTTGCGAGCGAATAGTTCTGTAATGGGAGATGCCAGATAAACGAGTGTTTCTCTCATAAAAAGTTATTATAAGCATCGTAAGTTATAATCATGTAGCGACATCTATGATCAGCTACAAGAATCAATACAAAGACGTCTAATCCTGAATCGCGCTATGAAAGTTTCTGTGCGCGCTAAGTATATATACAACATCTCGACATCAACCACTGGGGCCTTAGGGCCGGCCACTGGCCAGTCAGCGGTTCGACTGGTCGAGGATCCTCCCTTTAGTTTGGAGGAAGACTACACCTCCCTTTCTCCACAATTTTATAATTTGTACATTTATGTTAGGTTATTTAATAATAATAAATATCGGTCATATAGTACATTAAATCGATAGAACTACCTACACCTGTTAAAAAAGTCACGGCTTACGAACATAAAGGAATCAATGAAAAAGATTTTGAATGATTTAAGTACTCTAGCGTTATATTTTCTCTATGGTATCTACATATATACTGTATTACATGACACAGAATACAAATTCAAAGAGGCGGGAAAACATGTGAAATACGTAGTAAAAATAATAAAATGAGTAAGTGAAAAATAGTGCCCGAAAACAGGACTTAGCCTAAATGTCTCGTTACCAGGCAATAAAATCTTTATAATAATAATAAACTATATTACGTGAAGGTTACAAGTGAAGCCCCACGAGTCGCCGACCGCGTCCACGCCCTCTTCCGGCGAGGAGGCGGAAGTGTCCCCGGACGACAGCGTCGAGCACTCTGAGGAACAGCAGCCTCCCTCACTCATCGACCTGCTTGGGTGAGCCTTCGTTTAACCTTTTGACCGCTTGTGTCGTATTTATGCGACAAATATTTTCGTGCCCCTACCGCCCATGTCGTATTTCTGCGACAGAGAACATTATATGGTTTTTTGTTTTATTTTTGTCCTATGAACTGCGTGGTACAACTAAAACTATTATTTAATAGTTCGTAATCGGGCGCTAGGGGCACGGCAGTTGATATTTAGTTAATTAGTCTGGCTTTGACAGCTAAAAAAATGAGTTTTTAATTACAATAAATCCACCTATCAAATATATACAGTTTAAAATCTATTTTATTTGAGAACGCACAGATATTCCTGTTCTCCTGATTGGTAACATTTATTATTTTCTCATATCAAGGGCGAGTAAAACAAAACAATTTCTTTATTTAGACTCTAAAATTTATAGAGATGTGCGCGCAATTCAATCTCTCGAAATCGATCGATGGCTTGAATCAAACAACCAAAAATTAAATTAGACTTATCTTCTAATTTTTGATTTTTTGAAGTTATACTTCTTTAGGCGCGTTATGAAAAAATGATGAGCGTGAAATTTTACGATGCGCGCGCACAGCGAAACACAATTCTCACGGGAGAAGTTGCCCACTATTTAATTTTTTAAATTTAAATTGAACTTTATTGACTGTGTCGACAATCCTTTTCCAATCCTTTTATTGTAATTAATTATTTGCATGCAATTAAAAAGTATTTTTTAATGATGCCAAAGAAGTATAACTTCTCACGCGCGTACATAAGTAGGTACACGCACCCATTTTTTTTTATTATTTGGCTTTTTTCTGCATCATTTGGTATGTTTCGTGAAACTACAATAAAGTTCGTCGCTCATATATTTATATCGAACTATGTTTATTCCGAAAATTAAATTAGTTTCCTGTAAATGAAATGGCGGCTACCCCTTTTTGACTGTAGCAATTGATATAAACGATACAATATACTTCGCAGCGGTGAGCAAGCAAAGAAACAAGCTCAAGAGCGAATGGAGGCGCAAGCGGCGCAGCAGGCCGCCATGTCCGCCATCGAGGCTGAGAGCAAAAAGGTACAGTATTTACTGCGCCTTCATAACAATATCTAACTTAGCAAATAGTTCATTTTTGCACATTAAAGTATGTTTAGTTTCTTTCGTTCTGTAGTCTTTTTATACTCGACTAGCAAAACGCCCCGGCTTCGCACGGGTGCAATTTAGATGAAAATAAGTTACACGCTGATAATGTAGCTTTCTAATGGTGAAAGAATTTTTAAAATCGGTCAAGTATTTTTTGTATTAAATCGTAACAAAACCGCAAAAATTGAAGAAAATGACAAAGTATATACAATACTACCCCTCGCAGCATTGCTCGCTGCGCTGCGCTGCTTGAAGCCGCACCGGCCGCGGCGCGACGGCCGTGGCGTGTATTTTTGTTTGTATTGATATTTTTAATTTCGTAATATCTTTTGAATGGAATGTCCGATTTCAATAATTCAAAAAGTAGTCAATAGGTATTGAAACAGTCTTGGATATGAAATAATTTATTTGGATAAGAATTAATATAAAGGTATGGATAACATGGTCTGATTTTGAACGGCATTTCTTTCAATTTTTTAAATGTTAAAAAGTAGTTAAAAGTAACATAACTACAATAGCTAGATATATGATCTCGCGAAGTTTTTTGTTGATATTGATATGTTCTATAATATTGTAGAACATTTTTTTGTTCTATCGTTAATACTTTCCGCAGCGCATGCGATGAAAGACATATTTTGGCTAATTTTTTTACATCTTGAGTTGGTTTTAGTAGGAATTTCTAAGGATCTCTATTTTTTTCTAGTAATAAATATAGCCTATGTTACTCAGCGATAATGTAGCTTTCTATTGGTGAAAGAATTTTTGAAATCGGTCCAGTAGTTTCGGAGCCTATTCAATTCATACAAACAAACAAAAAATCAAACCTTTCCTCTTTATAATATTAGTATAGATAGAGCGAGACAAAACATATTTTAACTATATCGAGCTTATACTACGTTTATGAAAAGGACCGTTTATCTTTGTTTTACTAACCTTGTATCATGATTTTTGCAAATAAATATTTCCTATTTTTATTCTTATGTTAAAGTAATTGACGTTACAGTACCGATATAACTTAGGAACCTTCAAAGAACTAGCCTATTTTTAACAACAAAACCTCTAGAGTTGCGAATGTCTATAGGTCTTACCGTCGCGTGAGACACCTGTTTTTCCCCCTCTCATATAAAAAATATATATATTTCCAGGCAGTACAAGGTCCGGCGCCATCAGCGCTCGCGCAAGTGGATCTGTCGCAGTATACCAAGCGGGCCGTCTCGTTCCTGGCGAGGAACTTCTACAACCTGAAGTACGTCGCCTTAGTGCTCGCCTTCTGCATCAACTTCGTACTGCTGTTCTATAAGGTAAGATGGTAAACCATCTCACAACTAAAAAACGCCGATTAAAATCGAATGTTAGTAGTAGTTAGTAGAAAAGTTTTAACTTAAAAAAGTTAAAACTTTTCTTCACGGCATTCGATTTTAAGAAAAGTTTGACGATGTGGGCACAAGATTATTATACATGTTATATAAAATGAGGCTATAAAAATGGTCAAAATATTCCTAAATTCAAAAATCTAAATTGGCTACTAAATAATATCCATATAGCACAGAACGCTAATATTAGATAGATATTGTTTTATGTATAGATTATATTGAAGATTGTGTGCAATAGCCAAATCACTATTTATTAAAAGAAATAAAATATTATTATGGTTATCAAATATTGTTATGGTATCAATTTAAGACAAAGTGGTTGGATCGTTGCTCCCTAGATATGTAGGTAGGTACTGAATTAACCGAACTAGTTGCTGCGTTGCTAAAATAGTTCATAACTAGTTAAGCGACGCAGCATATTTGAGAAAGAAAGAGAGAGAGTTTATTTACTGCACAAACAACAACAAATTAACAAAGATTACTTACAAAACTAAACTTAACAAGTTAACAACATAGTTGTACATACTATGGTTTTGATGGGATACTATTTAGAGAGATTATATATACTATATATTTTACTGTTTTTATAAGGTCTCGACACTGGATGGTGAAAAGGGCGAAGGATCTGGTATCGGAGACATCATCAGTGGATCCGGTTCAGGACAAGGTTCTGGTAGCGGGGACGGTAAGTACCTTTATGTTCTTCACCACTTGTTAGATATCGACAGACAAGCATGAGGTTCACTTGATGGTAGGTGATATCTCAGCCAAAAGACATCAGCCAGTAATTTATTTATTTATTTATTATACTTTTTTGACACCATATTAACAATATAGAACTTTTAAATACTAATATGCAGATAGAATGCAAATGGCGGCCTTATCTAGTGATCTCTCCCAGACAACTATTTAGTCATGTGCAGTCGACCTATATTTTACATCGAGCTTTCGCAGATCCGTGAAATGTCAAATGGTTCCTCTCAGAATACGTTGTAGCGCTTATACGTCACAACACTGATTTTCAATGAGACGGATTAGGCAGCGTTTCATTATCCAACAAATTAACTTTTTTAAATATAATAATAGTACTCTCTCGCAAATCCGCCACCTTAAAATCCAGACCACCGGTGGATTATTATTATCGAAAACGATAGATTATTACGTACAAGAACATGGAATTGAAGGAAACAACAAAAAATTACATAGATATTACCAAAGAACATAGATGTCCATAGAAGAACAGGCCTTATAGGCGCGCTTGGCACGGTTTCTCTGGGGTAAGAGTAGTTCCCACCCCAGACACCGCGGCGCTGCTAGTGCCCGTGTGGATGACGCTGGAGTCATAGCGCGCACTCTCTCGCACCCAGCCGCTTGGAGAGCGTTATTGCCGTTCGCTCGTGAGAGCAAGCGAGGCAACGCGAGGGGAGGAGTCAGCGGACTGCTTAGATGTGTGTGTCACACCGAAACATTGCCGCACGCTCTACTTAATTTTAAAATGACACCTAACTTTAATTAATCAGGTTTTTAAAAATACTGCTCTAATTAAGCTTGTTTATTACAAGACGATGCTGTTGTTTAATATTGGCGGAATACAGATTACATCGACTTTAAAAAATCGGCGGATTCTAGTAGTTATCTGATTAATTATCAAGTAACGGACTAGCGAGAAAGTACTGTACCTAAAATAAACAAAAAAATAATAATAATTGTACTGATTACAGGCAGCGGCGAAGGAGGGGATGATGACGACAGTGTGGAAGTGGTTCAGATAGACGAGGACTTCTTCTATATGGAGCACGTTATCAACATCGCCGCCATGTTACATTCTGTCGTGTCACTCGCGATTCTGATCGGATATTATCATCTTAAGGTATCCCTGTTTTTAATTAATAATGTCTATAAATTAATCTATACTAATCATTATATAGGTGAAAGATTTGTTTGTTTGTTAGCTTTAACTCAAAAATTAGTAGACCGATTTTAAAAATTATTTCACCAATAGAAAGCTACGTTATCAGCGAATAGGGAGAATGTTTGTGTATAGTATATCTTCATTACACCCATGCAAAGTCGGGCCATTTTGCTTTTGTTGTATAAATCAATAGCTAACAGCCAAAAAAGGGATAACCGTCATTCCAAAAATTAAATAAATATATGAACTACAAACAGTTTGTCGTTGATTTATGAAACTAAGATCAAATGACGCAGAAAAAAAGCTAAAAAATAAGAATATTACACTATCTTCACATACTTTAGTATGTGAAGATAGTGTAATATGTCGCTTATCCCTTTTTGGCTGAAAACACTCGCTCGGAAACACTCTGATCCTCCAACCTAAAAGGAGGATCCTCGACCAGTCGAACCACTGACTGGCCGGCCCTAAGGCCCCAGTGGTTGATGTCGAGATGTTGTGCATATACTCAGCGCTCGGAAACATTTGTATAGCGCGATTCAGGATTAGACGTCTTCGTATTGTTTCTTGTAGCAGATTATAGATGTCGCTACAACTCTATTTTCACATAAATGTCGCTTATCCATTTTTGGCTGAAATCACTCTGATAGCGCGATTCAAGATTATTGACGTCGTCGTACTTATTGTAGCCGCTGATTGTATGGTTTGCACCCAGGTACCTCTGGCCATATTCAAGCGCGAGAAGGACATAGCCCGCCGGCTGGAGTTTGACGGCCTTTACATCGCGGAGCAGCCCGAAGATGACGACCTCAAGAGCCATTGGGACAAGCTTGTTATATCTGCCAAGTGAGTTGTGTGCGCCATAGTTGTATGCGCCTTGTAAGTTATATGCGTTAAGTGAGTTGTGTTCGGCAGAGTTGTATGTGCCGAATGAGTTGTGTGCGCCAAAGTCGTTTGCTCCAAGTGATTTGTGTGCGCCAGAGTTGTATGCAACGAGTGAGTTGTGTGCGCCAGAGTTGTATGCACCGAGTCAGTTGTAAGCGCCATGTAAGTTATATGCGGTAAGTGAGTTGTGTGCGCCAGAGTCGTTTGCGCCAAGTGAGTTGTGTGCGCCAGAGTCGTTTACGCCAAATGAGTTGTGTGCGCCAAAGTCGTTTACGCCAAGTGTATGTCAGAGTTGTATGCCGCGAGTGAGTTGTATGCGCCAAGTGTGTTGTATGCAACTACTGTTAGGGGGAAATATTCTATTTTTTATATTTCTGTTTTTTTTGAAATAATGGATTATTTTTAGGAGAGAATAGATTGCATTAGATAACGGTCCTTTGTCATCATTCAAAGAGGCGATTAAAGGCCCAGAGCTTTTTTGAGCCGTGAAACTAGTATTCGAATCATTAAGGTGGATTCTGGGTCTTTTAGCGCCCCTCTAAAGTATGACAAAACGCCCACTTTTAGTAACTTTCAAACGCATTAGTCGCATTAATATTTTTAACAAAGCTCTTTAGTAATTAAAATGTTTCCAATCTTCATTACCTAGTGCGTTTTCAGGGGAACCACCGAATCTAAAAATTTTTTTAGTAATCTTTGTTATGGTAACTGTAACATTAATTATAATTACCATAAACTACAGATCGTTTCCGGTGAACTACTGGGATAAGTTCATAAAGAAGAAAGTCCGCGCCAAGTACTCGGAGACCTACGACTTCGACTCTATCTCCAACATGCTGGGAATGGAGAAGACTTCCTTCTCCGCTCAGGAGGAGGAGGGCAACAGGGGACTGTGGAATTAGTGAGTATTCTAGAAAAGAGGGGATAGTCTTAATGCTTGAAGTAAAAAAGTAGATAGACAGCGCATCATTGACTAATATTCTGTGGCTGAGGACCGATCTTTAAGGAACGAATAGGGTCTTTCCTTGAAGGTTCCCAAGTCGTTAAGTAAAGCAAGCTGGTTCTATAGATTTTTTTGTAGATATTCCATAAAAATGATAATTATTTTGCACCGTTCATAAAACCGTGAAGTGTATTATTGCATATTTCGGTTTCAGTCTATGAATTTCCGAATGCTCGAAGTAAAAAGTAGGTAGATAGCGTATCATTAACAGATGTTCTGTGACTGAGGTATCACCTACCATCAAGTGAATCTCATGTTCGTGTGTCGATATCTAACATAAAAAACCAAGGACAATTCCAATTCCCCGCATAATACTAAGGACAATTCCAATTCCAGCATAGTCAACATAGACTGGCGCTACCAGGTGTGGAAGGCGGGCGTCACCATCACGGACAACTCCTTCCTCTACTCGCTCTGGTACTTCAGCTTCTCCGTGATGGGGAACTTCAACAATTTCTTCTTCGCCGCGCACTTGCTTGACGTGGCTGTCGGGTTCAAGACTCTGCGGACCATTCTGCAGTCCGTCACGCACAACGGGAAACAGGTTTGTGACTAAGAGATACTAAATAGACAGGATACACCGTTCAGCCAGGAAGCTACTGAAAATCAGTGTTAGAGGAATACTCCCTAACTTAAACTGAGTAGCCTTCCTTTTTATGGCAGCACACTGCCGCATAGATTGTTTGATTGTAGAAAATAGGATTTAGTTCTTAAACTTTATATGTTAATTTTATTTTTAAACCCTTTTGTCCTTGATGTTTGTTCATAGTCGTTATCTTTGTATGTGCGTGTGTTTGCTGTGAATAAATGTCTATCTATCTATCTATCCATCTAGATAAACACAATTTTTGACGGGGTTATATATTTTTTTGGATAGTAAACGCCCGATAATGCAATACTGTATAGAGGCCTCGCAAGTTTGTTGCTGGTTTTTAAGCAAAAGTATCTTTACCTTCGATTGAATTGTATTATGTTGTCCTATACCAGAGCAGCTGTCCTAGCTAGATGGAATCTAGGGCCAATAAAAATGACTTGATTTTTATTGACCCTAAATTTAATTTAATTGAGATTGAGGGGCCGCAAAATATTTAGAAAAACCGAAAAAAAAAACGAATAAAAAGTAACGCAAAAACGATAAACGCAAAAATTCTAAATTTTGGTTTTTAAACGATACAAAAAGAAAACGCGTATATCATCTATTTCTAAAGATAATTTACTATAGTATCGTAAAAATGGCGTTAGGTTATAATGAATAAATCGCGTTTAAATCCAGTAAAGATCCATTGAAAAGTACTATAATTATCAATATCTTTTTACTGACTGAACTAAACCCAACAGCTGGTGCTGACGGTGATGCTGCTCACGATAATAGTGTACATCTACACCGTGATCGCGTTCAACTTCTTCCGCAAGTTCTACGTGCAGGAGGAGGACGACGAGGTCAACAAGAACTGCCACGACATGCTCTCGGTGAGTTCCGGGTACATGGGGATACATGGGAGTACATGGGGATACATAGAGATACAGAGGGATACAAAGAGATACAGAGGGATACATGGGGATACATGGGGATACATAGATATACATAGAGATACATGGGGATACAGAGGGATACAAAGAGATACAGAGGGATACACGAGGATATATAGATAAACATGGGGATATATAGAGATACATGGGGATACAAAGAGATGCATGGGGATTAGGGAACACAATCCCGAGCTTGTTTTTCAATCCCGGGATTTCGGGATTTTTGATGCGTAATCCCGGGATCCCGGGACTATCCCGGGATTAGACTATGTGGTTTCTAATTGGGCTCATATGAAATATGAATAAAAAAAAGTAGTAGTAAGAAAATAAGATAGACCAAACAATAAAAACAAGAAAAGAACTTTTGCAAGAAATCAAAAAGAACACAAATAACTATATAGGATTTTAAAATAGATAAAATAATATCGCAGGAATATCAAAGCATACAATGTTTGACTTCCAAGCCTACTTCGTAGTTTATATACAATATTATGATGTGAGGTGATCGGGTGATTCCCCTGTTAGCCCGTTGGGTAATGACCTAAAGAATATCATATTAAAGTATTCCGAGATGAAGTTCTACGACAAATATTATTAGGGCTGTAGGTACCTGTGTAGTAGTATCGTATGTATCGTATGGCGTTTGTAAGAGTTGTTTTTGTCGTTATGTAATAAATTGTGTTATATTCTAGGCAAGGTTATAAGTCAAGGCGCAACGGACTACGGTATGCAAAATAAACCTGTTTGTGGCAATCCCGAAAATCCCGGGATTAGCCAAGTACAGTCCCGGGATTTACGGGACCAGAAAACGGCCGGGATCCCGGGATTCGGGATCCCGGGATTGTATTCCCTAATGGGGATACATAGAGATACTTGGGATTTTATTCTTATTGTAATTCTTGTGTGCAATAAGAGTGCTAAATAATAAATATCCTGCAGTGCTTCGTGTTCAACCTGTACAAGGGAGTGCGCGCGGGCGGCGGTATCGGGGATGAGCTGGAGCCGCCAGACGGGGATGACTCGGAGGTGTATCGCATCATATTCGATATATCTTTCTTCTTCTTCGTTATCATCATCCTGCTCGCCATTCTTCAGGGTAAGACTGTATTTTGTTCGAGAATTAAATATAACTTTGTCCAAAAAAACTTTTACAAGAGCTTTTGAAACGTCGCTTTTGACAGCTACCATAGATTGTAAATGTGAAAAAGATGCTAATGCTAATTAAAAGTAATGTAGCGACATCTATAATCTGCCACAAGAAACAATACGAAGACGTCTAATTCTGAATCGCGCTATATAAATGTTTCGGAGCGCTGAGTATATATACAAAATCTCGACATCAACCACTGGGGCCTTAGGGCCGGCCAGTCAGTGGTTCGACTGGTCGAGAATCCTCCCTTTAGGTTGGAGGAAGACCACACCTCCCTTCCTCCACAGTTACATAGATTTTGACAACTTTTACTTTGAAAAAATAATTAATCTAACAGAACATTAAACATAGAGCCATATTGAGCTTTATATTTTGATAAACTTTCCATTCCGCCATATCTCCGTTTTTATTCTTTGAACAACTAGAAAGAGACAGACAGTGATCAAGTCATTGGTCAGTGGTTGGTGACTGACTCATATATTGATAAACGCAGGTTTGATCATCGACGCGTTCGGAGAGCTCCGTGACCAACTGGAGTCCGTGAAGGAAGACATGGAGTCCAACTGCTTCATCTGTGGCATTAATAAAGACTACTTTGATAAGGTAACATTATATACATAATATCAAAGAAAATAGATGTACATAAAAGAACAGGCCCATACAAACTTTTGGCACAGAAAAAGTAATTCTATTTTTGACAAGATATCTCGATCGACAAATATCTCTACTTTTGACATTATTTATATTTTATTTATTTTTATAACATAATATATAATATAATTTATTTTTATATTGCACACAGAAGTAATACAACTAAGAAACTACATTTACTATTAGTCGAGTTAACACTTAGTGTCATGTAAGACCCGGAAGACATAAGGAGATAATCGATTAAAACACGAGAAAACGGTCGTCAATTTTTTTGTCGTGGTTGTCATGCTCCCCGGCGTCGACTCACACAAACAACCTGTTCGACAGCTACATTGAAGGGAAACTGCCACAGACCATATTTCCAATTTTTCTGATCTATACAATAGTTTTTAATACTTTTTTTATATATTTTTGAAAACCTGAAGAAAATATTATTATTATGATTATACGCAGGTGCCACACGGGTTCGACACCCACGTGCAGAGGGAGCACAATCTAGCCAACTACATGTTCTTCCTGATGCATCTCATCAACAAACCCGACACGGAATACACAGGTAATATATACTTATATAGAGGAAAGATTTGTTTGTTTGTTTGTAACGATTTAACTCAAAAACTACTCGACCGACTTTAAAAATTCTTTCACTAATAGACAGCTATCAATTAACATTTTGACGGGCTCGTTGGCGCGTTCGGTAGAACATCTGCCGTTCACATCGATGGGTCGTGGGTTTGAATTCCACCGGTACATGTTTACAATTTTCCGAAATGCAAATTGCGCGTTTCGGTTTCAGTGTATGGATTTCCGAATGCTCGAAGTAAAAAGTAGGTCGACAGCGCATCATTAACTGATGTTCTGTGGCTGAGCTGACCTACCATCAAGTGAACCTCATGCTCGTCTGTCGATATCTAACATAAAAAAGAGGCTGTTTTTGTGTATAGTGCATCTAAATTGCACCCGTGTGAAGCCGGGGCGCGTTGCTAGTGTATAAATACAATAGAAAAATAAACAACTTTCAAAAAAAGTGTCCTAAAAATAGGACAATGAAAAGGAATGTATTAACAAATATATTTTTTCAGGTCAGGAAACATTTGTATGGAACATGTACACCCAGAGATGTTGGGACTTCTTCCCCGTAGGAGACTGCTTCAGGAAACAGTATGAAGACGTCATGGGAGAGTAGTGCTGTCCTCCTCACTCTCACGAGGGACTAGCACTGTCTCTGTCTCACAGTCATGGAAATGTGTTGTCTCTCTCTAACCTACAGCATAAGAGTATCTTTGTCACTCTTACCGCAAAATGAAACGAGTGTAGATTGTTTTAACTAATCGAACTCTTGCTCAATATTTGACACCAATTATTGTAAGACCACAGATAGCAACATTGTTTTAAAGAAAGTTATAGATTATATATTTAAAAAAAAATAAGTGACATAAGTGACTTTTTCAAAGATTGTTCGATATTCAAAAATAACGGAAAACAATATTTTTAAACTAAGCTAATTTTAGAATACCTAATTGTTAAATAAGAATTAATATCGAAAGTAACTTTTTCGAAAAGATCGTTCGATATTCAAAAAAAAACGGAAACAAAATTTTAGAACAAAACTAATTTTCACAATAATAAATTGTAAAATTTAAAAATTTATACCAAAGTAATTTTTTCGAAAAGATTGTTCGATATTCAAAAATAAAAGACAACAATGTTTTTTTTTTAAAGAAATCTTATTTTATTACCGCGTCATTGGCTATTCTGTGGTAATATCAAGTTAAGCTTCCATCGTGGTTAAGAATCTATTTTAAACAATGTTTTTTATTAAGTAAGGTGGCCTTTCCAAGTTAACTTTTCTATTTTAACTTTTTCGATATAGTTTATGTAAGACTATAAATAGTGTGTTGAATAAAAACTTTAATTTATTCTATTTTTGTTTTATTTTTACCTATTATTATTGTAACCTTAGTGTAAATAAAGAGATCATTTTTTAACTGTTATTATTTTTATTTTGCAACAAAAAATATTCTTACTTACTATACACCGATTTTATCAGTCTCATTAACATAGTGGAACATAAATCTACATTGTATTTACAAATTTACATATAAAAATATCGATCGTATACCCGATTGCATCGCATGTGATACAAGGCCATACTGTAGGCAAGTTTAAGGCCTTTCTATTGTTGTATCACATATGATTCAATGACACTCAAAGTGAATATTTGCCAGTACTTTATATCAGGGACTGAAACCGGTTGATTTTTAATTTTTATTTTCCAAAATACGTGTACGACTGAGATACCGTGATATTAGTTTTTGAGTAATACACACTAAACTTACCACAGTAATTTTTTTCAGTAAATATGAATAAAAACGAAAGAATATTAACAAAAACCTTTATTATACCGGTATAACTCCCATAGTAAATTAACCGGTATTCAGTCCCTGCTTTAGATTGTCTCGTGATTTTCTGAGGCACTCGGATTTACGTACATTTTACACTAATAGTAAAAACTCAATTTTCTTTTGCATTGTATAGAATCTCCGTATACCTTGCATTATATAAACTTCTCAGCCGATTATTACTATTGTAACCGAGTCTTTGTAAGCTAAACCATTGTTGAAAAGAGTGTCCATGGAGTTTCTTGCCGGTTCTTCTCCATGAGACCCACTTTTTGGAACCGTGCAACTAGACGTTTCATAAGAGCCTGCAAAGGCCTATTTGAAATAAAAAACTTTTGATTTTGATTTTTTTGGATCGTATGGTGTTTATAAGTAGTGTTGTGCCGTTGTTCATGCAAAGCTTAAAGTGCGTTTTATCTAAAAATATAAAAAAGAATCCCTATTTCCCTTGGTCACGGCATCACGCGTGAACGGCTGGACCGATTTCGCTAATTCATTTTTTGTTGTGTTTATTATTGTCGGGAGAAGGTTCTTATGAAAGAAAAAATTAAGAAAATTACGCGGAACATTAGAAAATTTAAGAATACTTAACCACCATATCAAATTACTTCTAATATAACCAAAGCGCTTTTACAATTCAAACTTTCTTGATGTAACCTTATGGCGTTTGACATAACACTGACAGAATGCGTGCTGCAAATATCGTCAAAGAGGATTGAAATCAATATTCTAAGACAGGACAATTTCGAGCCCGCTAGTATACAATACAATAAGAATTATATTGGATCGTGGTGTTTATAACTAGAGATGTGCCATTATTCATGCAAAGTGGTAAGTTCTAATTGACAGAGGGCTGTTTATGAGCAAGATACAGAGTAAAGATACTTGTCAAAGCACTAACTAAGAAGATTACATCGAACCATCTGTGGTAGAAGTTAAATTGCAAATCGCCTAACACTTGGGTGATAATAATTCGGTACTCAGGAGGCATATTCATACGCATCAAGAGCACGGACGAACAGAAATACATTCCCATTATCTGAGCTAGTATTAAAACTATGATGTTCGATGATTTCGATGATGATATTTTGTAGAAGAACTGAAAAGAAAATTATACATATTAATTCATTTATTTCATTTAGTTACTCAAATGCAATTTTAATCTATATTTTTTTAAGTTAGATATCGACAGACGAGCTCATGCTCAACCTCATGGTTCACTTGATGGTAGGTGATACCTCAGTCACAGAACATCAGTCAACGATGCGCTGTCGACCTATGGTTTCTTATGAAAGATATCGACAGACGAGCATGAGGTTCACTTGATGGTAGGTGATACCTCAGTCACAGAACATCAGTCAACGATGCGCTGACGACCTACGTTTTACTTCTACTGATATCGAAACGCGCAATGCACTTCGCGGTATTTCTATCTATTAAAGGTGGTTCGTTACCCGGTCGATATTTCTCCCACCCGTTCAATGCCCGAAGTTACCAGACGTGGGTGACATGTTTATAAAAAAATATAAATATGTGGTCCCGGTGGGAATCGAACCCACGACCCATCGTATAGCACGGGTTCTATCGCGTCAACTAGCCCATATGCAAACAAACACGCAATCAACTCATTCCGTTCTAACAACTCATATTAGTAACTATTCACGGATACACACTCACTCACTCATTTTGGTACTAACCTTGCGGATGCATTCTAACTCACTCTCTTATCCTAATGACTACTGATTTCATAGAAAGAATCCGATATATAAAAATGTGTTACATAACATTCTATATGGATATGTTTATCAAACATAACGGATGTAACAAAAACTTTATCGAGTCAAAATCTCTACTAGCATCCGAGAACATCGCAAATGATATATGAAATGAAATGAAATATTTTTATTGGGTTTCCACACAAGATATACGAACTATTATAGAAAAATAAAAACATATATAAATATATACAGCTTAAAAATTTATAAATTAGACAGCAGCTGTGTGACCGCTCAAAGGGCAGTGACTCAGCTTCAGCTGATAAACACAGCGCTGGTTTACAGTCCCCCCCTTGTGACTCTTGAAGCATCTTTATTAACTTAATTAACTTATAATAATAACATGATAATTTTGAAAATAATACACAAATTGTACCAAAACAAACCAAAACAAAAGTAATCATTAAACTTAAAATAATAATATATGGTACATCCTTTTATTATTTTACTGGTATAAAAGTGATAATTGCGTAACATTTAAAGTTGCAGTCCTTGATTTTTTATTTATATCTATTCGTGTTGATACGAATTTTCAATCAATTCGATTATCGCTGGATGATTGGATTTTTCATTTTCGATTCGAGTCCATATTAAATCCATTAATAATATTAATAATAGGTGGGACTCGAATTTAAAATATAGATTGTAAACTTGTTAATTCAACAAGCAGCTTTTTTAATGTTAACGAATAAGCTGCTTTTAGTTTACCGAAAAAGCCGGTTTTCGAACGCAACACGCGGATTAGTTCAACGAACATTCAACGCGTACTCGCTAACATCATCCGAAGCAGCTTTTGTATTAAACGCAAAACCTGATGAATTTATTAACTGTTAATTTATTTGTTAACTAATAATTACTACGAAAAATTTGTTGATATTACTGCAAACCAGTTAATAAAATTAGCTATTTTTTTAACAGGTTGTCAGTTTGTAATTAGCAGTTTCATTTCGTTAACACAAAAACCGTCAACGACCCACCAATACATACTAGGAGTGGGCGTTAATTCAACAAGCAGCTTTTCTAATGTTAACGAATAAGCTGCTTTTTGTTTACCGCAAAAGCCGCTAAATATATGTCGGCGCGAGTAACAGTGAAATAATGTCATTGTCACTGTTACAGTTGTGAACGATGATGTCATCAAATCACCACTACGTAAATCAGGCGAGGAGGGGGCAGACCGGTCGCCGGCACTATATAACTCCGTGTTCTTGACCTTTGAGGACAGTTTATTCGTGGCGCTCAGTCCGTCAACTATTCCAAGTTGTGTTATGGATCACGTCTGAATTACTTATTATTGTGAAAACTGGACGATGGGAATAAATATTGATTACAAGACAAGATGATTGGATTATTATTATTCACATACAAGAATCTATCTCAAATTCTCCGATATATATTAACTGTTTTAATCAACGACTTTCGAACGCAACGCGCGGATTAGCTCAACGAACATTCAATGCGTAGTCGCTAACTGCAAACCAGCTAATAAAATTAGCTGCTTTTTTAACAGGTTATCAGTTTGTAATAAGCAGTTTCATTTCGTTGACACAAAAACCGTCAACGACCCACCTCTAGTGATTATTGAGTCACAATCACAGGTAGAACAGATATCATGTTTGACCTGTGATCATCCATGTCTAATAGGGATGTTGACTATTTTTTGGAATTGCTTTTATTTTATAGATACACCTTTATGAACACGAAAAAAAATATTACATATTTTAATATAAAATACGTAAATAAAAATACTTTTCAAAGATTCCCGCTAAAACGCTCCAAACTGTCACGTCAAAACGACGTATTCATTTTTATTGAATTTATTCGTGAGAAGTGAAACGATTTGTTAAGATCTAACTTTGAACGAACGCGAGCGAGATTGTGTATCGGTCTGTGACGTAGATCGTAGTCACGTGACAGTTTGGAGCGTTTTAGCGGGAATTTTTGAAAAGTATTTTTATTTATATATTTTTGATTAAAATATGTAATATTTTTTGTAAGATTATTTTTTGCGTGTTTATAAAGGATGTATCTATAAAATAAAAGCAATTCCAAAAAATAGTCAACATCCCTATTCTATATTTTTGATTACATGTAGACATGGGTAACACTGCGCTGCGCGGCGCAATTGCGCCGGCACGCTTCAGTGCGCAGGGTGAGTCAGCTCACACATTCATAATGTGTCGGCGCACGGCGCAGTACCCACTCACTGAGTGAACTATGAGCGTGGCTTTGCGTGCGTTTCGGAGGTTTCACTGCTCGCTTTGCGCGTCCAATTTTGTTGCGCCGTGGCGCAATTTTGAGTTGACTCAAGGAGCCGACGCACTATACTGCGCCTGAGTTGCTGAGTTGGCGCGGGAAATTTCGCTGAGTTACCCATGTCTAATTACATGCACATTGCACGTTACTAACACTTTAGAAGTGCAGTTGACCTTACAAAAATAAACGGTAAGTTGAAACTTCTACCGTCGCACAGTGATCAATTTTCAAAAGTTAGGGGGACGAAATTATTAAATACTGAAATCGTGAATTAAAGGTATATTTATAACTTTAAATAGCATCTAAAAATCATTTTCATATAATTTAACTTGGTAATTAATATTTTATGTACTTTGTTACTTCACTTCTCATCTAACACAACTTATGGTTCTTGTAAAATATTAAGTACCTACCTCAATTGGCATTATATATGTTTAAAGAAGTTTATTTCAAAGAATTTTACAATTCACTTATTTAAAATATATCTTAGATGTAACAAATTTTAATATTAATTAGCACCTTAACTAAAAAACAAAAATGCGCGTGATGAAATTATATGTTTTTGTTTTACAGGTAATATTCTGATAAAATACTCTATACCATTAACAACGGCCAGTGACCACGGTTGCTGAAAAGCATCCGAAACGTCGAAATGAATAATTTAAACAATATAAATAATAAATCGCGTTTTAATCCGATATACAGTATTTTATTTAAATATTCTGATGTTAGAATTACAGGGTCTAAAGATATGAGCAAAATTGTCATAAAATCTTCATTAGTTTGATTCCTGGTCATCTTCCTGGTGTTATGCTCTCTGTAATATCTAACATATTTGTGGTGACTTTTCTGTGCGTTATCTCCAAGCATACCTATTGGCAACAAAATGGTTTCGATATTATCCTTGCCATGTATGAGAACTTTATGGACTGTTGGTGTCATAGGATACCACCTGTATACTATTCTTTCGCATATCCTGCAAATTTGTCACTGAAAATCCGGACTATAATATATTATTATAACGATACGAACGAACGATAAAGGAACATTTTTTACAAAATCTTGAAGTTCCTATAGTAAAGGTTTTAATAAAATTTTGAAGACTGTCCCTGCTTGTAGTAGGCAATTTCGATACTTTCTAATATCTCCAAAATATAACTAAGTAGTTTATCTTTATTTTCCTTTGATAGTAGCTTCACTGATCGATGTAATGACAAAATATTGATTTAATCAATATTTTTTATTGAGACATCGTTACCTAAAAACACGTTTTTATTATAGAAACCGGCAATCTCCGGTAAAAAAATGCATATTTTTATATAGTTTATAGTCCCTGCTATATAATGGAATCAAAATGATCGTGTACTAATTTGTACTTTTAAACGTAACACAGTTCAAACTTAGAAAAGTTAGTCAAAATCAGTACGTTAGTATATATAATTTTTTTTATATATAAATCGATCTATTTTATTTTTTATTTATATACCAATAAAAAGTACAGACCTTCCTTAAAGTGCACAATTTTTTTCAATTCACAGTTTTCACTGGTAACATAACCAACTTAACTTGAATGAAAGCGCAAAACAACGATAAATCAGTCTTGTTACAATATTTTTGCTTTCGAGATAACTTTGAAATGGCATATCCATTAAACTACTGACTACATAATCTTGATGTTTTAGTATAATGTAAACAACTTACCTCCAAGTCTTAATAAAATGATTTTTCGAACTTCCGACATATTGACCAAAAGTAATTATGAGACGCTAAGTTTGAATAATTGATCAGTGTGCGTCGCCCATAGACACATACACACATACGTATTCGGTAAATCACTCTGATAGCGCATTTTAACGATTTACGGCGCCATCTAGCGATGCACCTGCACACTACACCTCGGCATAACACACCTCAATACTGTATTTATAAATAATAATTTCATAGTTTAATAATGAATAACATATTGTATAGGCCGTTACGGAAGAGTTTTATTTTATACGATCATTGACATACTCAATAATAAGTCAATGTATGTAATGTTTTAATATTATCTGCAATAGATAAGTTAGTGTTTAGAGCTTGTCCAGAAGCGCGAATTTAGAATACGCGCGTAAATCGCGTTTACTTCGACAGATATATGGAGGGTAGAGTCAAGGAGGAATTTCTCTGTATATTAGAAATGTCCATAAAGTCATGTGAAATTAAGGTGGCGCTGCTGTAAGCTGATGACTGCATTTGAAAGAAAGCGCCTACAACTGTTAGAGTAGGACAGAATGAAACGAAGAAAGATAATATATATCCGGTCCGTAACGACTTTCAAAAATTTAGTTGTAAAGTAACGTAATTTCTTACATTGATTAAATATATAACAATAATTTTAAAAATTTCAGAATTCTTTTGAATGATGACGTTTTCAATTGCATACTCATTTACTTTATTTTTATAAACTACTCTACTCAGTACAACTACTTCTGTACTTTACTGTTTCCGTTTGGCTTTCTTCACTTCATTAATATTCGCCAATCACATCGTGGTCATCAGCGCCCTCTAAAGTTTTTAGTTGGTTTTGGAACTATAATCTAACAGCTTATCATGGACACTTTTGAAAGTAAAGCCCCATATGAGAAATTCCTCCTTGACTCTACCCTCTATAGACAGATACTAGGGTCGCCTTGTTGCGTCCAGTTAACGCGCGAACTCAAGAGCGAGTGCACGAATTGGATGTACTAAATACATCATATTTTCCCTCCGTTTTTGTCTCTTCCAGCGACGGTAAGCTAACCACAACGAGACCGCTTCGTTCAACTCCATGTTCCGTACTGAATAAAACTCCTTCTTGATTCCTCCCCAAATGCTCGCGTATTGATACGTGACTTGTGGACGCAACGGTCGCGCGTAATACGCGTGAGAATCGCGGCGAATTCGCCCTTTCTGGACAAGCTCTTAATGATGACATGTTAACTGCAACTTCATACACTTATACATCAATGATAATACTAGTAAAAAAATCGAAATATTGAAGTTTCTTTTTTAATATTGTATTTTATTAACGCGAGCATCACATTTAAATGAAATAACTTATACCGGGATTTATTAAACGGGACTTCAAAAAAGGAAGAGATTCTCTATTCGAGTGTATTATTTGTATGTAAGTTACACGAAAGCTTCGTCAATTTTGAACCGATTTTGAAATTTCACTTTTCGGCCCTTTTTTTAGCAATACTATTTTTTTACAAATCTATACTAATATTGTAAAGAAGAAAGATCTGTTTGTTTGTAACGATTTAACTGAAAAACACGCCCCATACATTTTAACTCATATTGATCTCTCACTCATCTCGTTCTCTTGATAAATTCTAACTCACTCATTCATTTTGATCATCACTCACTCATCATGATCACTAACTCACTCATCTAGATCACTACTCCCGTATACGTTCTAAACTCACTCACTCATCTTGCCCACTACTCCCGTATACATTTTAACTCACTCACTCATCATGGCCACAGCTCCCGTATACATTCTAACTCACTCACTCATCTTGGCCACTACTCCCGTATACATTCTAACTCACTCACTCATCTTGCCCACTACTCCCGTATACATTCTAAACTCACTCACTCATCTTGGTCACTACTCCCGTATTCATTCTAACTCACTCACTCATCTCGGCCACTACTCCCGTATACATTCTAACTCACTCACTCATCTTGGCCACTACTCCCGTATACATTCTAACTCACTCACTCATGGCCACTCTTCCCGTATAAATTCTAACTCACTCACTCATATTGGCCACTACTCCCGTATAAATTCTAACTCACTCACTCATCTTGCCCACTACTCCCGTATAAATTCACACTCTCTCACTCATCTTGCCCACTACTCCCGTATACATTTTAACTCACTCACTCATCTCGGTCAATACTCCCGAATACATTCTAACTCACTCACTCATCTTGGCCACAACTCCCGTATACATTCTAACTCACTCACTCATCTTCGCCACTACTCCCGTATAAATTCTAACTCACTCACTCATCTTTGCCATTACTCCCTTATACATTCTAACTCACTCACTCATATTGGCCACTACTCCCGTATACATTCTAACTCACTCACTCATCTTGGCCACTACTCCCGTATAAATTCTAACTCACTCACTCATCTTGGCCACTACTCCCGTATAAATTCTAACTCACTCACTCATCTTGGCCACTACTCCCGTATAAATTCTAACTCACTCACTCATCTCGGTCACTACTCCCGTATACATTCTAACCCACTCACTCATCTCAGTCAATACTCCTGTATACATTCTAACTCACTCACTCATCTCGGCCACTGCTCCCGTATACATTCTAACTCACTCACTCACCTTGGTCAACGTGAGCAGCAGACCGCGTATACTGGTGAGCACGATGCAGCCCACCAGTATGAAGGAGACGTGCTGGGACCAGAACGCCAGGTCGATGTTCCAGCCGAGCCAGTGCACCACCAGCTCGAGGCCGCGAGTCACCGGGTCTTTTTTACCGACACGATCGAATACTATGTTTATTGTTGACTGAAATGCGAAAAGGTATTTTTTTTATGTCAGATATCGACAGACGAGCATGAGGTTCACTTGATGGTAGGTGATACCTCAGCCACAAAACATCAGTCAATGATGCGCTGTCGACCTAATTTTCACTTCGAGCATTCGGAAATCCATAGACTGAAACCGAAACGCGCAATATGCACTTCACGGTTTTTCCATCTATGAACGGTGGTTCGTTACCCGGTCGGAATTTAGATATTAGATCAATACCCGAAGGTATATAAAATAGTAGGTATTGTGAGCATTTTTCAACCGCATTATGGGGGGCTTGTTGTGAGAACTGCCTACTTATTTGGTTTTATATTATTACGGGTTCAATGTAGATGTACTATGCGCAAAAAAATATGAAAAAATTATTTTTAAGCAAAACACAAAAACCTAAAGTACAAACTTAAAGTAAAAAATAATGTTTTAATTACTTCAAAGCATTATTTATTAACAGTTATTTTTGAAACGTGCTGCTGAAATGAGCGCCGTGAAAGGAACCACAAACCAAAACATCATCTACGTATAAGTATATGTTTGTTTTTGTTGATTTTCTAAGAAAGCACCAAACCAATTTCTATAAAAATTATATGGGAAAACCTCTGTAATATGTCCTACCAAACAAAAAAAGAATCATCCAAATCCATCTATAAAATATACCAAAAAAAAAAAAACAATATACAGACGAATTGAGAACCTCCTCCTTTTTTGAAGTCAGTTAAAAATAGCCTAATATGTTACTCGCTAGTATTGTAGCTGTCTATTGGTAAAATCGATTCAATAGTTTTTTTTTTGTTTTTTTTTTTATATTAGAGGAGGCAAACGGGCAGGCGGCTCACCTGATGGTAAGTGACTACCGCCGCCCATAGACATCCGCAACACCAGGTCTTGAGGATGCGTTGCCGGCCTTTAAACATTGTTGGAGATTATTCGTCATTTTGGCTAACTGCATCACTACTGATAGCAGAATTACCTCCCTAATATAATTGCAAAACTTTCTTAGTTTGTTTGCCCTTCCGACAACAAAACATACCTAAAGCATATCTAATATCTATACTATACTATAGTAGGGATGTTACGGAAGTGGTTTGTCGGAACCGGAACCGAAACCGGAGGCCGAGACAAAAGAGATATGTAAATAAATAAAATTACAAACACTATTCGTCAGTTTCATTCATATCAGTTCAAACAATAAAACACCTTCCTGGCTGTGAAATATAAAAATAAAAGAATTTTCTTAAATTTTAAACAAGAGTTATTTAAATCAAATGGCGCTGACGCGGGCACCGCCGCCGATGTGCTTCGACCTCTGATTCAAATTTATCGGAACCGAAATCGGAATCGGAGGTGCAAAATTAATCGGAAGTTCCGACCCTTCGGAACCGAAATCGAAGCTCCGTAACATCCCTTCTATATAGGATTTTAATGTCTGAAATAAATGTTTATTCTTATTATATCAAAGATCAATCATACTCACAATGAAAATCTTCCAAACGCAGTACAACGAGAAGAAATACCCCAAGAAATTGAAGTATTTCCCTTGGAACGTATTGGACCACTCTATTTTCTCTCGCATCGTCCGCGCGTCGTGCGCCTCAAGGAACAGCTGTCGACTCAATTCCTCCAAACCAGAGATCTCTTGACGTAGTTGGGATATATCTATAATCAAAATCAAAATCAAGTTTTTATTTCAAACTAGTGGACCCCGAAGACGTTGTTCTGCCACAAAAAACGTTTGTATGGGAAATAGAAAAGGGCTGTTTTTAGGGTTTTCCCGGAAATTATTCGATTTTTCTCGCCTTTTAAACCTTCCCTAGACCTCCACGAACATTTCAAGACTAAGATAAGATAAATCCGTTCAGCCGTTCTCGAGTTTTAGTGAGACTAACGAACAGCAATTCATTTTTATATATTTAGATAGGCCTTTGCAAGCTCTTATGAAACGTCTAGTTGCACGGTTCCAAAAAGTGGGTCTCATGGAGAAGAACCGGCAAGAAACTCCATGGACACTCTTTTCAACAATGGTTTAGCTTACAAAGACTCGGTTACAATAGTAATAATCGGCTGAGAAGTTTATATAATGCAAGGTATACAGAGATTCTATACAATGCAAAAGAAAATTGAGTTTTTACTATTAGTGTAAAATGAGATACACACACTTGCACAGCGCAAGTTGCCAGAGAAGTCGCACATGCAGAGATGAATTAGCGCCATACATCTTTATCGTCAACATAGTCTTGGATTTTATAATACGCTTTTTTAATTAGGATTCCTTTGATAACGTTTTTGAACTTTTTGGTTTACTTTATAAATATAAAACAAATATAAACTATTTAAATAAAATACTGTACACCGGATTAAAACGCGATTTATTATTTATATGGTTTAAATTATTTATCCCGACGTTTCGGATGCTTCTTAGCAACCGTGGTCGCGGGGAGACAGAAAGATGACAGTTGTCTGATATTTGAAATGTCACAAAAAAAATTTTTTATGTCAGATATCGACAGACGAGCATGAGGTTCACTTGATGGTAGGTGATACCTCAGCCACAAAACATCAGTCAGTGATGCGCTGTCGACCTACTTTTTACTTCGAGCATTCGGAAATCCATAGACTGAAACCGAAAGGCGCAATATGCACTTCACGGTTTTTCACTATAAACGGTGGGATTCGAAACCACGACCCATCGATGCGAACGGCAGGTGTTCTACCGAACGCGCCAACGAGCCCGTCAGTCATAAATACTCACTTTCAGATCCCTGACTCAAAGGATTCGCGATACTCCCAACACTAGACAATATATTCGTCCAAAAGCCTCTATTCTTGACATTTGATTGGTCCATCATACTGTAGTTCTGTCTCGCTCCCACACTGTTAGCCTCGGCTAGCGCTATCCTCTTCTTTTTGACTAGAATCATGTCCATAGTTTGCAATAGCTTCTTTTCTATCGACAAAACGTCTGCTTGGGTTACTGGCCTGAAAATGAGGAATTTTTGAAAAAAAAATGTATTCTGAATTTTTGTATGTTATGAATAAACTCGAAAATTACTGGACCGATTTTAAAAATTCTTTCACCAATAGAAAGCTATATTATCAGCGAGTAACATAGGCTATTTTGTGTATAGTACATCTACATTGCACCCGTGTGAAGCCGGGGCGCGATGCTAGTAGTGAAATATATTGATAGAATAAGCCAAAAGGGAATAACCGCCATTCTACAACTCTACAGAGTAATTTAGAGTTAGAAACGGTATAAACGAATAAGAGAGACAAAAAATTTGTTGTAGATTCATAAAACTTAAACTAAATCACGCAGAAAAGGGCAAATAATAAGAGAGAAAGAAAGGCCAAAAAAAGTCTATTTTTTCAAAAAGTCGCTTATGTCTTTTTGTCTGTTATCCATATTAACACATACTTCAGTCATAGATGGAACTATGTCCTAGTCTATGGATTTCCGAATGCTCGAAGTAAAAAAGTAGGTCGACAGCGCATCATTGATTGATGTTCTGTGACTGTGAACCTACCATCAAGTGAACCTCATGCTCGTCTGTCGATATCTGACAATTTTTTTTTTTTTTTTATTTCAGAGCAGACAACCGAGCAGGTGGGTTACCTGATGGTAAGTAATCACCACCGCCCATGGACATCTACGACACGAAAGTCTCAGATGCGTTGTCGGCCTAAAAAAATAACAATAAAAAAAAAAACAATAAAAAAAATACCTGATGAAAATAGCCATTGAAGTGTACGGATAGTTGACTGCACCGAAGCCAGACAACAAGGCCATTACTGTAACACCGATAACGCCTATACGAGACACACCTTGCTCTATTGAGAATATACCCTTAAAGCACATAAATATTTTTTTTTTAAATTCAAATTTCAAAAATCATTTATTCATTTAGGTAACACAATATACACACAAGTGTTCACACGTTCATAAGAACGTTAATAAAAAAATACATATTAAATGCGTCTAATTTTACATTTACTGCCAGTTCAAGGGCGTAGAGCGGACGAGAAGAACTGGCAATTAACTCGCCGCCACTCTTTTTAATCGCCAAGTTTTTGTTTTACAAATGTTTTGTTAGGAGCTGCAACCATTACACCATGTTCCACATGACGTCTTGAAGTAGTTAACTATAATATAAGAACGTAAAAAAACAAAGATATAACCTCTATCAGCAGGATATAGCAGGCTTGGTGAAATAGGCACACTTACATTCTCGTGGGAACAACACGCAAATACATAGTCGAAATAACCAATATCACCGCATACACGAATTCAAGTCCGACCTGTCACCACAAGTAGCACCCGTTCACGAGTATGACGCATGGCCAGCCATATTTTAGGGAGAGGGAATATAATAGAAACAATAACATTATTAAGTTGACTTGACTGTCTATGACTGGATTTGCAATTTTTTTTAGAAGGAAATTTTTGCTTAGAATATTTATCTAACTTGACTTCACTAACTAGCTGATTAAATAAAACATGTGTAACTTGAGAGCGTATATTGGCTAGTGATAGACATAGATAAACTAGACGTTTCATAAGAGCCTGCAAAGGCCTATTTGAAATAAAAAACTTTTGATTTTGATTTTTTTTTTGATTCGAATCATCTACAACTGGGTCGTGGGTTCGAATCCCACCGGGACATTTTATAATTTTCTGTAAACATGTCTTCCCCACGTCTGGTAACTTCGGGCATTGAACGGGTGAGAGGAATATCTAATTCCGACCGTTCATATATTATAGAAAATCCGTGAAGTGCATATTGCGCGTTTCGATATCATCTATGAATTTCTGAATGCTCAAAGTAAAAAGTAGGTCGACAGCGCATTATTGACTGATGTTCTGTGGCTGAGGTATCACCTACCATCAAGTGAACCTCATGCTCGTCTGCCGATATCTAAAAATTCAATAAATCTTTTTCCACTTGAATATTAGTAATGCACTAATGTTCATAAATAAAAATTATAATGAAATTTCGATTAGATAGTTTGTGATACTTATACATAACATACCTGTTTAGGACTCAATATCGGAAAAGGATCGCCAATCTTCCAAAAGAAATATAAATATATAAGCCACACGAATATTGTTAATGGTCGTATATGTGATCTTGACACTGAAATATAAATTAACATATCACATATTATAAAACAAAAACCACCAATGTGTTGGTCTATCTGGATGCGATATACTCAAAAACTACTGTTAAAAACTATTTTTTATAGTAAAACTATATATTGACTGAGTGATAAGCGCAATGCGTTTAACACCGGAGGTCTTGGGATCGAATCCCAGGGAAACAAGATTTAAAAAAATTGATTTGGTTGGGCAGGGCACAGTAGGCTGACCACCTACTTGCTTGTAAAGAAAAATTATCAGTGAAACAGACACAGCAATGGGTCTGCCCCAAGCCCCAATACAAGGGGACTCGGGAATTCACTTTTTTATACTATATATTATAGACTAATTAAAAAAAGAGGTTTCTTAATTAGCATTGTCATGAATCCTTTTCCCTGCTCTATCTTCTTTGGGGCTAATGAATTGTCTTCCATTCATTCATGCCATTCACAAATTGAAAAGGACTTGGCATACATTTTAATTTGTGTCCGTTCAGAAAATGGATAAATAATCGTATAATACTTACAAAACTGAATATTACTGATGCAATAATAAGCAATGTAGAATGGTATCAGAGCAATCACCATAAACAGTAATGAGTATAGACCTAGATTCCAATGGAAATATCTTGAACTGAAACAAAGAACGTAGTATTAGAAAAGAGTAACCTAGTAAGATGTTGATAGACAGTGTGCGATTTGATAGTGGGTAGGATGAAATTTACGTTAAATAATTATATCAACGGTTAAAAGGTAACCAACAATAACCATATTCTTCAAGAGAGCAGTTTAACATTCACTATGTTTAAAGGGCACTTCGACAACGTTGTTTTTTTTGTTTGGTTGTAAGTCACAAAAGGCAAAAAAGAGTCATGGGAGTGTGCATTTGAAACTGCAGAAAATTTTGGGTAAGACAGCGTTCATAAGTCATTTTCAAAATCAAAATCAAAAGTGTTTTATTTCAAATAGGCCTTTGCAGGCTCTTATGAAACGTCTAGTTGCTCGGTTCCAAAAAGTGGGTCTCATGGAGAAGAACCGGCAAGAAACTCCATGGACACTCTTTTCAACAATGGTTTAGACCAAAATGTTGCTTATACCAAATTACCTTTTGACCACTGATATGTACTTATTTAATATTTCAAGCAGTTAATAATCAATAAAAATAAAGCCAAAATACAAACTGTACAATTTTTCACTGCATTTCCTTCATATATTGTAGTTATTAACTGAATTTAAATATTATTCCTGCTCATTTAAGATGTGTAGTTGTCATAGGGAATAACATGTTTATACTATTTTATGAGTAGACTAACAGAAACTCAATGCTAATTTTAAAAAAAGCTAGTACAATATTTAGCTTAATATTTTTTTTGCAACAGGCAATCAAATTATTTTGTTTGTTTGGCTTTCAAATTCACTTTTTCTAATAAAAAAGTAACAAATAACTACTCTAGAATTATATGTATTATATGTATACCTACTCACCTTGAATCCAAATATCCAATTATCTCAAATATAATAAGCTCAAACATTGTACAACTCAGAGCAAATGTCACTGAGAATATTAACTGTACAAGTATGTGGTGTACTTCATAATCACGGAACAATTGCTTCACAAAGAATATCCAGCCGCCTATGAAGAAGATAGTCTAGAAAACAAGACCAAGTAATGCATGTGAAGATTTTGAATCAAATATCTATTTATGAGATAAAAATTACTAACAAATGATAAAACCAAAGAACATAGATGTACATAAAAGCACAGGCCTTATTGGCACGCTTGGCACGGTTTGTCTGAGGTAAGAGTAGTTCTTACCCCAGCCACTGCGGCACTGCTAGTATCAGTGAATGAACAATATGATGCTGGAGTCAGCCGCTTTTACAGTGTTATTGCCGTTGACTCGTAAGAGCAAGCGAGACAATGCGAGGGCAGGTGTCAGCGGACTGCTTAGATGTGTGTGTCACACTGATACATTGCCGCGCGCTCTACAAGTAAAAAGTAGAACTACTTTTTCTGTGCCAAGTTTGTATGGGCCTGTTCTTCTATGTACAACTCTTCTTCTTTGCTAGACCTTTCACAGTATAAAACTAGAAAATAGGAAATCTCTTAGACCTTAATTAATCCTAGAAACTTTATTACTTAAAAATAAGTATCTTGGACCTCTGGAGTTACTATGTCCATGATGCCATGGAAGATGGTAATTACTCAGATAGGTCACTTGCATATTAGTCCCATTTTCAGTGGACACACGATAACTGATATCAATTATCTTAAGTCATTATAAAAACTACTAAATCTAGTGTAAGCAGTAATCTTTAATTAAGGGTAAAGTAATATAATAAATTTATATTTCAAAGCAAAACAGCTAAACAAATAATTGCGGCATTCTAACCACTTACTTCCGATATCAAAACTATTAATGTGTCTTCTAAGAAAGTCATATTTGCATTTAATACTGTAAAACTAAATGAAAATTACTACATTTATCATAGAATCTCAAATCTTATAAGATTTCAAATATGTATTGTAGCTAATTTGTATTTTGATTTTGAAATAATATTATGTAGGTACATTATACATATTCCCTTTATTTTTATTTCACCCAATCTTGACATATGACATTTAAATAAAGTAATGTTGTACCTAGTACACCTACCTGTCACAAACGTTCAAAAGCGTTCACTTCGAGAATGCCGCCGTCGACCGTTATGATGTCATAATTCATAATAATATTATCTAACGCAATCTATTGTATACAAATATATAAAAAAAATTGTGTGTGTGTGTACCAGAGTACACAGGTAAGAAGTGAAACTTCTTTACGACATAATATCATTTTTCTACTATTTGCAACTTCACGAAAATGGGGTAGATAAGGCTTAAGCCGAAAAAAGATTTTATCACTTTCAAATTAATATATTGTTATTCTTAGACATATAAATAATTAAAGTTGTTATTCTTATTTCAAACCAAACTTCAAAACTAATATATTGTTGTTAATATTATAATATAATATTACATTATATTCTTTACGTCACTATACTAAACTTTGATAAAAAAAGCAACATGGCGCGTAACCGAAAAACGTGACGATACTTACAAAATTTCTCCCATACGTCGATACAGAAGTTTCACTTCGATATAAAGAAATATAAAATAATCTTGTGGTGGCTGAATCACGTCGGGGTCACCAATGTGGAGGAAGGGAGGTGTGATCTTCCTCCAACCTAAAGGGAGGATCCTCGACCAGTCGAACCACTGACTGGCCGGCCCTAAGGCCCCAGTGGTTGATGTCGAGATGTTGTATTATTAATTGCTTTGTCTAGATGGCCTAGCATGACAACCACGACAAAATTTTGTCGACCATTTTCTCGTGTTTTAATCGATTATCTCATTATGTCTTAAGTGTCTAACATAACATACTTATAACTCGACTTTTAATGTCAAAAGCAGTAGATATTTGTAAATCTTAGTATCTTGTCTGATGTCGAGATGAAATATATGGATATATCTTAGTTCGTCTTCCTCACGTCAGCGAGATTTCTCTTGATGGTCATGGTAGGCAGACTGCATTGCATTTAGTTTTACTCATACAGCATTTCCTCCATAATGATTTGTCTGGAAGAAATAGCTGTGAGCTATAAGACCATCTTCTATACAAATCTGTAACGCTGTTTATTCTTTTTTTTTACTTTGTGCGAAAAAGTATTTATTATTATAATTGTAAGTCAAAGGTCTGTCTATGACATACAATATGTACTTATTATTTATAAACTGATATTTCTCAAAATACAAAACAATTATTAATTTTGTTTTAAGTAATAAAAATATACAAATTATGATAGCCAAATCAGCAATAGCCAATAACTAACATCATGGAATCAGTCAAACTGTAAATAAAAATTCATGAAAACATAATAGCAATATTTTATTTTCTGCGATTTCATTTAATGATACAAATGAAACCAATTAAATTGACTCAGACTTTGTATTTAACGGGCACATTGGCGCGTTCGGTAGATCACCTGCCGTTCGCACCTATGGGTAGTGGGTTTGGATCCCACCGGGACGATATGATTATAATTTTCTGTAAGCATGTCTTCCCCACTTCTGTTAACTTCTGGTAACAGGTGGGAGGAATATCGAAATTCAAACCGGGTAACGTACCACCGTTCATAGATGGAAAACCTGTGAAGTGCATATTACGCGTTTCGGTAGGTCGATAGCGCATCATAGTCTGATGTTCTGTGGCTCAGACATCACCTACCATCAAGTAAGCCTCATGCCCGTCTGTCGATATCTATCATTTTTTTATATATTAAGTTAAGGTACAAAGTAAGGCTCATCATTGGACACAAAATACAAATTATCTACTGAAGGAAGCTTAAATTTGATATCGGGACCATTTTCCTCTGGCCTAGCAATTTCATCCTTAATATGTACTTTCATGTGTTTTTCCAGACATATTCTTGTAGTATACTTAATTTTACACACTGTACATTGAAATACAGCATTTGTATGGTGTCGTTTTGTATGGTCTGCTTTTCGTGAAGCTGATACAAATTTTTCATCACAATGATCACATTTATATGGTTTTTCCCCAGTGTGCGAGCGTGTATGATATAATAAAGACTCTTTAGTAACAAATTTTCCACTGCATACTGTGCACTGAAACCTCTTATCTTGAGTATGTTTCACTATGTGTGCTTTTAAGCGACTAGGTGCCCAAAATTTCTTCTTACACCACTTACATTCATGCGCTTTGTAATTCCCATGTTCGTATTGAATATGAACTCGCAATGATACTTTTTGGGTATATCTTTTCTTGCAATGATCACAAGTAAATTTAGCATTTGCTGGCGAGGCCCTAGAAGTTTGACTGCATATATTTAAATCTAGATGTTTCTTATATGTTGTTTGGCTTTTGTAAACACGACCACAGTCTTTGCAAACTATTTTTAAATGGTGACTAATTTCATGCATTTTCAAAGTGTGGCGATTGTAAAATGTTCTCCCACATTCGATACAAACAAGGGTGACATGACTTTCACTTTTATGAGCTTCAAGTAAAGCCAAGGAACCGAAACATCTTTTACAAATAGAACATTCAAAGTCCTTAGGAGCATGAACTCTAATGTAGTGATTCCGGAGATTGGATAAAGTTGGGTAAATTTTCAAACATTCTTTGCATTTTAAATTCAACTTATCGTTTTTATCATAGAGCATATCTTGTGTTTTTATTTTTACTGTATGACAGTTCTTTTTCACATCAACTATTTCTTTTTTTATGAACTCTGGTTTAATATGATGTTTTTCAAGGATGGCATCAATTCTTTTCACTGCTGATATAGTTGATGTTGCAATATTCTTATCATAATATTGTTCCGTGTGATAATAATTGGTATCCAACATAAGGTATAATGTCTTCTGATCAGTATTTTGTTCTGTATATTTTATATCATTTATTAAACTATCAAATATATTATTCAATGCTGTTAAGTTTCCCTTGGTTGTAGTTATAAATCTATAACTACTAACAGCTAATTTTGTACATCTACTACATATGGCTTCATTTGGTGATAATCTATTACAAGCCTGAAAATAAAGCACATTAATATTATCACTTATAATTTATCCCTGTCCTAACTATATTTATTTTTCAAATAAAAGAATACATTTTTATTAAAAGAAGAAAGAATGTGTGATACACAGCAATAAGAATACAGTCAAAATCTGTTAAAACAACATCGAGGGGACTACTCATATTTGGTTGTAACAACCAATGATGTTTTCAAAGTACAAAGTTTTTTAACAAAGTATTATTGAATGTATATATCCATATAAATCCATATAATTACATTAATATGAAAAATAGGTTCTGTATTCATAAAATCTTTAATATTTTCTTAAAATATGCATGGATATGGTGTATCAAGACAAATGAAAATTTTGGATATCTTTATAATAAACTGACCGAATCTGAAGAATCGGGCTTTGATTATATAGCATGCACATGTATTTTGTGTAAATTACGATATACCCTAAACTCGTTTTTTGTTTACTTTTGAGACCTTAATAGCCATTGACCATTATACTGAGCCCCAGATGTGGTTGTTACCATAAATGTAGTCGCTTTATGAGGTATGTCGTAAAAAGCAATGTTTTTAATAAGGCGGTATAGAATTCAGCCGGGACCTAACCGGTATGTTATTCTAAATTATGTTGTTATAAACGTTTTTAACTGTATTTACAAAATCCCATAGAAATGTATACAATTATATTATTGTTTACCAATTTATCTCAAAATCAAAATACATATAAAACGTAAGTAGATAGTAACAATATCCTTCTTAATATGTATTATTATGAAATATTTATTTGTATGGATAAAATTATTTTAAATGAATACCTCATCTCCTATAACTGTGGATAATATATTAAATAATTTTAAATTTTCAGTACATTCTTCACTGTCTGTTACATCGTCTTGTAGAAGTACTCGGTTCTCATCTACTATCTCATAACATAATGCACAAAGTTCTTCTCTTCCGTTTATTATTCTATGTAGAACTTTAGCCCAAACTACCATTTTGATGTCAGTAACAATCACTCTCTATCCATCAACATTGAAAAGCATATCTATAATCCTGAAAAATCAGAATCAATGTTATAATGAGAGTTGTTATTATAAAAATTAAATCATTGAAGTTCCCACCAGCAGCAATGGCACAGAACACCATGAGCACTGAACAGTGGTCTCGAACATCCAAGGCCTTTATTTATGGTAATCACTAAGCGATACTCTGATTATTGGCGAGAATGAAATGGAAAATGAAAATAATAAAATGTGTACAGAAGTGCCCGAAAATAAGACTTGGCTTAAAAGTATCATTACCAAATCTTTCATAATAATAAAAATCCAAAATCAAAATGAGGAATCGGTTATCGGTAGTGTTGCCAAGTAAAATCGGTAAATTTAGACCAAAAATCGGTAAATTATGGTATCAATTTATTATTTCTTTGAACGGCATCATTTCTGCGCTTCATCTGATAAGTCACGCAAAATCGTTCAAACTGATGTGCCAGCGGAAAAAAAGGAAAGTAGACATTAAAACATATAAAAACTAAGAAGTTAGTGTCGCAACTGACGTGCCAATCAAAAAATAAAGAGAGATTTATTTGTAATAAACTGGCAACACTTATGCTAACATGATTATTGAAAATCGGTAAAAAATTATTCCATTTCAGTTGGACAAGCTCCAAATTAGTTGAAATACCGAAAAATAAATACACACTTATAATAAATACCATAGATAATATTATTATTTACAAAAGTCATAGTCCCTCTAAACTTTACATGAAGATGGTGTGATCATTTTTGAACGCAAATAGTTATATACTGTCATTTGTCATTGTCTCGTTTAATTTCAAGACAAGCCTGTCATTTGTCAAAATTGAAACGTCAGTTTTGTACTAAATATTAACGTATTGTGCTAGATTCTTGTGTAATTTTCGCTTTAATAAATAAATGGTTTATTTTATCTTAATAGTTATAAAAATATAATGCAATCATAAACATTGTTCACTACTTAACTATTTGGAGATACTTAAAGAGAGGTAAGTTATATTATATACCTTTAATGTTTAATCTTTTATCGAGTTGCGATACCTTCACGTCTTTTAGTTTTAGGACAATTTCCAGGAAAATATATTGTTAAAAGTACTAACTTCTATTATATATTATTGAGTTCATTATAAATAAAAATAAATTACGAAACGTTATAAAAACTGTCCGGCCCATTTTTATTACCGTGTCTCTATAAGACTATTGATTTTTTTAAATGTGAATATAGTCTAATATCCGGCTTCTAAATATACAACAGTAAACTGGCATTGTTCGCCTAAAAACATGTGTATTTTTTTATCGAAATACTAAATGTTGAAAAAATTTAACTTATATTGGTAGAAAATGTTATATTACTTACTAACCAATTATATTAAAGCAGCAAGGAAGATACAGTAACGTTAATTTACTTAACTTAAGAATATAAATGCCAATATCTTTCTCTATCTTTCACATCAAAATGATGAAATCAGAATAATTTTTACAGACAGATGAGATGAGATTTGTATGAGCGAGAGAAATGGGTATCTTTACTATAGCCAAATACATTATTTAACTTCAACATGATGCCATAATATCTGTAGCCAATTTGTCCCTACCAGTACATAATAATAATTAATAAACTTTTAAATGGTATTCAGGGTTCATAGTGAAGTGCATGCAGTGAAGTTTTTGACTATGTAATTTGCACTATTATAAGAGCTAATTTTAAAATGCATGAAACACATAGTACAGTCACTATATAAGAGGACAGTAAGACTGCACCTGTGTTGCAGGTACTGGTACCTTTAATTTAAATTGTATTGTCATTATAGCTATAACTTTGGGAAAAATAAATAAAAAGCACAATGATTTTTATATACATATTTCTAACTAGAGATCCGCCCTGGATAAAATAAAATAAAATAAGCCTGTGTTACTCGCTGATAATGTGGCTTTCTATTGGTGAAAGAATTTTTAAAATCTGTTGAGTAATTTTTGAGTAAAATCGTAACAAACAAACCATTCCTCTTTATAATATTATATTTCTAGTCAATTGTAGCAAAGATAAGTGGTAGGAATATCAACATTTAAATAAAATAAAAAAAACTTTATACTGGATTAAAACGCGATTTATTATTTATATTATTTTGCGTTTGATGAAAAGCACTGAAAAACCTTCAGGTTAATAATAAAGCGCATTTTAATCCTTTATAAAGTATTTTATTTAAATGTTTGATACTTGTGTTTATAAAATACAATATTAAATATGATATTTAAAATCATAAGTAATTCTATTTTAAAAGTTTGAGGATAAAATGAATTAATTTTACACTAATAGTAAAAACTCAATTTTCTTTTGCATTGTATAGAATCTCTGTATACCTTGCATTATATAAACTTCTCAGCCGATTATTACTATTGTAACCGAGTCTTTGTAAGCTAAACCCTTGTTGAAAAGAGTGTCCATGGAGTTTCTTGCCGGTTCTTCTCCATGAGACCCACTTTTTGCAAAGGCCTATTTGAAATAAAAAACTTTTGATTTTGAATATATAACATCACAATTATTAATTACAGCCGAAATTATTTGTATTCCTTAGGTAATTTTGTCCCTAAACTTTTAAAATTGAATTTAACTTACAACTTAGTTTCATACTGTGGAGGAAGGGATGTATGCTCTTCCTCCAACCTAAAGGGAGGATACTCGACCAGTCGAACCACTGACTGGCCGGCCCTAAGGCCCCAGTGGTTGAGGTCGAGATGTTGTATATATACTCAGCGCTCGGAAATATTTATATAGCGCGATTCAGGATTAGACGTCTTCGTATTGATTCAAATCGCAGATTGTAGATGTCGCTACAGCACTATACCCTCGAAACGGGGTTTGAAGGGCTCGTCGGTAGAACACCTACCGTCATCGATGGGTCGTGGGTACGAATCCCACCGGGACCACTTGTTTATAATTTTCTGTAAGCATGTTTTCCCCACGTCTGGTAACTTCGGGCATGGATCGGGTGGGAGGAATACAACAGATCGGAGTCCACCGTTCATAGATGGAAAAACCGTGAAGTGCATATTGCGCGTTTCGGTTTCAGTCTATGGATTTCCGAATGCTCGAAGTAAAAATTAGGTCGACAGCGCATCATTGACTGATGTTCTGTGGCTGACCTACCATCAAGTGAACCTCATGCTCGTCTGTCGATATCAGACATAAAAAAAAGATATAGATTTCAAATAACAATATTTTTCAGAACCCTCATAGTAAAATGTAGTGCGTCATCAAAAGCTTGGCTGGTTCTTTTTATCTTTTGCACTTTGTAACATATTTAACCTTTGAACAATTGATTCAATATGTTATTCTGTACAGTAGATAAAATTGCGTAATATTGATGATAATATATTGTTTTGTCTAGTTATGAACAGTGTGCTTTATGTTAGACTCAACACGCCCCGGATTCGCACGGGTGCAGATGTACTATACACATGTATGTATGTATGTTACTCGCGGATAATGTAGCTTTTGTAGCGACATCTATGATCCGCTACAAGAATCAATACGAAGACGTCTAATCCTGAATCGCGCTATATATATACAACACCTCGACATCAACCACTGGGGCCTTAGGGCCGGCCAGTCAGTGGTTCGACTGGTCGAGGATCCTCTCTTTAGTTTGGAGGAAGACCATACCTTCCTTCCACCACACTTTCTATTGGTTAAATAATTTTTAAAATCGGTCCAATAGTTTTTGGGTTAAATCGTAACAAACAAATCTTTCCACTTTATAATATTAGTACAGATAAAATAATGATACTAAACGCGGAATACTAAAACGATAATCAAGAGAGCTTCTTAAAATGTTTCTGTCTTTCATTTTACCTTCGTAATGAAAGAGTTAGATATACTTTTAAGTACGCCTCAATGTTGATTAGCGTTCAAGAATTCGGCCATAAGTCGAATGAATATTTCCCAACCGGATCAACCCAACACAGTCCTCCCGACATAGAAGTATCCTGTGAGAACGCTTGCTCATAATAAATAAAAAAAACATATTTGTTGTTTCACTGATTTTTTTAAACAGGAAAGTACTGTGATCACTGTTCTATGACTTGTCAGACCGAAACAATGTTTCATCTCGTTTTCCCGGGATTTGAACTCGAGACCTCCGGTGCTTATATCCAAACGCTTGCGCAACTGAAAATAAGCTAAATATAGATTCAGCTTGTCTCAAAATTATACGAACACTTCCTCAAATTCCAAACTGTCAGTTACAATACGCGATATTGATTTACTTCCGCGAAAAGCAAAACAAATTGGCTCTTCCCCAAAAAACATAGGTAGTCATGTAATATCACTAATATCAATATTCAATATTCGCGAATATGAATGCGAATATTATATTATATTATATTGTTTGAATTTGGGTTTGTGAGCAGATCTCAGCAACCGCTTGGTCGATTTGCAAAAGTTTTGTGTCTAAAATAAATAAAATTAAGCAAATTACTGAGGTTTTGTCGAAGCCCGAATTTTAATTTTAGGTCCACAGATTTTTTTTTAAATACCGAAACTTTGGTAATGTAAACTCCGGTACAATATGACGCTGCCACTGATCTGTGGCCGCTGCGAAGCTTTATGGCTAGCACTGCGGCCACTTACAAGGAAATTCTTTCTGCTGACGTCCTTCGATTTGAATGAAATTGAAATATGTTATTCAAAAATCATTTATTCATTTAGGTAACATAATGTACACTTATGAACGTCAATAAAAAATACATATTTAATGCTTCTAATTTTACATTTATCGCCAGTTCTCAAATCAAGGGCGTAGAACGGAAGAGAAGAACTGGCAAGAAACTCTTCGTCACTCTTTTTAATCGCCAAGTTTTTGTTTTACAAAATATTTGCAAGGCGCTGCAACCATTACACCATGTTCCACATGACTTCTTTGTGTAATTAAATATAATAATTAAAAAAAATATAAACCAGAAAAAAAACGAAGATTTGTCCTCTATCAGCAGTAGGCATGGTGAAATAGGAGCACGCACTTACAATCTCGTGGGAACAACCATTGACTTATATGTATACATACAGACTTATATGTATACATATAAGTCAATGGGAACAACACGCAAACATAATATAGTCGAAATAACCAATATCACCGCATACACGAATTCAAGTCCGACTTGTCACCACAAGTAGCACCCGTTCACGTATTCTACATCGAAATCTAAGAGACACGTGTTTTTTTTTTATTCGCGGAAAAACGTTTCTAAGGGGTGAAAACATCCCTCAAAGTTGAGACCTCCAAGGGGTAGTTTTCAGGTTTCACCTATTTTCACTCGAGATAAACGAATGCACCCAAATGGATCTAAAGGTTATGGTCAATTTTCGGCCACTTCTTATAATCTATACTAATATTATTAAGAGGAAATTTGTTTGTTACGATTTAACTCAGAAACTACTGGACCAATTTTAAAAATTCTTTAACTAATAGAAAGGTTCCTCATCAGCGCATAACATTATATTTGTGTATGGTACATCTACATTGCAGCCGTGCGAAGCTAGAGCATGTTACTAGTTAAAATAAAGAGGGTATAATCTCGCTTTTTGCTAATATATTTTATTTAGTAAAATCGAATTGAACTGCATCAAAATCCGTTGTGTGATTTAGTAGTAAGTATATGTACAATACATAAGTACGGACTTTGTTTTATTTATTAATATATAAATAATAGCCAACCATAAGATGAGTACGTGTAAATACTATTTTTACCTGCCATTGTGACGACAAAGGCAGTCTACCTCTATATCGGCAGACATCTAGCCAGTTTTAGTGCAGTGTATTTTGTGAATGAAAAATCAAGATGAAAAGGGTCTTAATGCGACAGCAACGGATTTACGGTACATAGATTTCGAGTGGTCTTTTAATACTTTGTGTATTTATGGTATTTATAATCTGTGTTATTTTCAAGGTTTATGAAAAGTTTACACGAATTTTAAATTTCGAATTCTAATTAATTATTGTGTGGATTCAAATGGAAAAAGAATTATACTAAAAATCATTTTTGGTTAGCAACATTAGCAGGAAATAAAACTTCTATTAATACTTATATAAAATTACCATTTTATTAGAAAGAGATTATTAGAATTTGTTTTTGAAATATTTATACCGTGTATAGAGGATACAGGAGTAAACAAGCGTGCGACTCCCTTGAACATTCGTAATAATATTAAATCCAGTTAATTAAAAAAAATATTAATTATTACTATAAAAGCTATTGTTGCTCACTAAAGAATTATGTGCCTTAATAATATATTGTAATGGATGAGTATAAGGGAAGAGGAAGGCCAAAAAAAGATGGATTGACTGTATGAAGAATGATATATTGTGTTTGAGAGGTATGATCCATGATATGGCGAGTGAAAGAAGAGAACATGGCAGTAAGAAGATGAAGAATGAAATAAAAATGTTAGAGGTACTTCAGTGTATATCGTAACAATATCGAATAAATAAGAGTGTTTATTAATAAAGCATATTATGACCAGTCACTGTTAATTTTGGCGGGCTTCTGTACGAGAAAGAAATGGCAACACAAACTACGCAGGTACAGGTGTGACGTCACTGCGACGTCATGCAAGGTTGAATGATATATGCCGCGGGTGTGACGGACCGCGCCTCCTCAGTCTGGGGAATCGGGTGGAGGAGCGCGTGTCTGTGCAGTATTAAATTCGAATTTGGAAGGTGTTGTGATTTACTTTTTTTTTAAGTGGTGACAGTTGAAGTGCGAAGGTTTTTTAATATGGATGATGGTAGGTTTTTTCAATATGGAAACATTTGAACTTATTTTTTTTTATAAAACCGGCTGGATATATAATAATCTTAAGACGTATCGTAGTATTTTTCAAAATATTGTAATAAGAAAAACATTACATACGTTGAATTTTAATTTTATGCGCTTTTTTACTTAAACGTCGAATGACGAGGGAATTTTTTCACTCGTTTATATTTTTGTATGATCATAATATATTTTTCTATGGATTATTTTATGTGATCAATTAAATACATAATAATGCGCTTTTTTAATACGAGGTATGATTTAATATAAAGAATAACTATATTTTTGTTCATTTTTTAAAAAGTTATGAGCTCTTCCTAATGTGTATGAGAAATTCATTAGCAATAGGTAATTGTATATTTTTTAAATAGCTAGCTGATGCCCGCGACTTCGTTCGCGTGGGCTCCTTAAGCTGAGCTTTTGAGCAAGGTTTCTTCATATGATATATCCATATCCACTTTTCCACGAATACATATTGAAAGCGGCGAAGTAATGAAATTTTTCATTTCCATATCAAACTGTTATTGACATCTGATAATTCGAAAAAGTTCGACGCGAGTTAGATTGCATTGCAATTTGTTGATATTATGGTGCCTTTCTTAGACTTATAACGCTTTATTATTTTGTAATACGTGTTATATTTCGATAGTGCCTTTAAAATAATATTTAAACTTTTCTGTCCGACAATCGATTTCAATGAAACAAAGCCTATATGTTGCCCCGGGCTTTGCTTAATATGTTTGTGTATATTGCATGAAAATCGGTTCTGTATCTTCGGATATTAGCCCGTACAAACAGACGAACAGACAGAGAAACAAAAAGAAAATCTGGGTTTGTTCTATTTCTCTTCGTGCACACTCGGTTTTTAACATTTTTTTTTGTACAGACATTCGACCTCTACAGTTTTATTATATGTATAGATTATTATACGTCAATGCTAAAAACGAATAGCATTAATGTGACGCATTTTCTCAGTTCAATTAGTTGTGAGTTAATTGCTTCTGAGAATGACAGACGCAGTTAAACAATTAATTGCTTTGTTTCTTTTTATCATAAATTAGCTGGTTCTTTTTTATGACAGATATCGACAGACGAGCATGAGGTTCACTTGATGGTAGGTGATACCTTAGCCACAGAACATCAGTCAATGATGCGTTGTCGACCTTCTTTTTACTTCGAGCATTCGGAAATTCATAGACTAGAACATAGTTCCATCTATGACTGAAGTATGTGTTAATATGGATAACAGCCAAAAAAACAAGTTACTTTTGATCTTACTTTATCTGATCTTTTCTTTTTCACGGCTAAAGTGATCCATTTTGATATTTTTTTATGGTAATAGCATAAAACCACGGCTGCTAAATCGATATTAATGGAATTTTGATTAGAATTACTTTTGTACTCAGCCTATCATTATTTTCCCGAACTAAGTATAATTGCTACAATACTTGGTTTATAAAATTGTAATTAAGGATTAACTAGAATACAGTAAATTACATATTTGAACAATAAGACTTAATTATCTGATTATTTTTATGACTATCATATATTTTATGTAAAAGAATAATACGATACTTAAAGGTTAGATAAGGATAGGTTTAATAAAATTTTATCTTCTTATCCGATAAAATTCTTACAATTTTATAAAGATCGAGTAGAAGAAATTATACATAAGGTACCAAAATTTGACGGGCTCGTTAGCGCGTTTAGTATAACACCCGCCGTGTGCACCGATAGGTCGTGGGTTCGAATCCCACCGGGACATATTTATAATTTTCTGTAAGCATGTTTTCCCCACGTCTGGTAATTTCGAGCATTGATCGGGTGGGAGGAATATCGAAATTCCGACCGGGTAAACCGTGAAGTGTACCTTTCGCGCGTTTCGGTTTGTCTATGGATTTCCGAATGCTCGAAGTAAAAAATAGGTCGACAGCGCGTCATTGTCTGATGTTCTGTGGCTGAGGTATCACCTACCATCAAGTGAACCTCATGCTCGTCTGTCGATATCTAACATAAAAATAAACTAGTAACACGGCCCCGGCTTCGCACGAGTGCAATGTAGATACACAAAAAATACAAATAAATATAGCCTATATTACTCGCTGATAAAGCAGCTTTCTATTGGTTAAAGATTTTTTGAAACCAGTCCAGTAGTTTTTGAGGTAAATCGTAACAAACCAACAAATCTTTCCTCTTTATAATATTAAGTATAGAAGAAAATAATTGAATTGATACTTTTGTGTATTTTTAATGAATTTAAAAGGTCGGTAAAATACGGGTGAAATTGTTTCCAATATTAGTATTTTCCTTATATTATAGTGTTTTTCTCGCACGAAGGTCATTTCGTATATAAAATAGTTATCTGGGGGCACGGCAGTGCCCCCGCCAAGTCGAGCAAAAAGCGGCACGGCCGTACTATCCTTTTCTCGAAGTAGTTCGGGCCATTTTCGACCCCCTATAACTTCGTTGTGGATGAAACTAGAATCCTGAATTTTCAGTCACTAAGCAGGCATTGTATAAACTCGGTATATTTCAAATATCATTCTGTTTGAACCAGTAGTTTAAGAATTATAACTAGTCAAAGTTTGATAATTTGTCACTCACTCACTCACTCACTGACTGACCGATCATCAAAACTCTATGGCACTTCTAGCAGACATAGAAACTTGAAATTTAGAATACAATTAGTGTTTAGTCTATAAATCAAGGAAAAACTACAATATTTTGAAATTTCGGTCCAGTTATCTAGATATACAATTTTTTTTTGTATTTCTGTATGTAATGAATAACTTAAAAACTACTGGACCGATTTTAAAAATTCTTTTACCGTTAGAAAGCTACATTATCACTGAGTAACTTATGGTATTTATTACTAGAAAAAAATAGAGATCCTTAGAAATCCCTACTAAAAACAACCCAAGGTGTAAAAAAATTAGCCATAAAATGTCTTTCATCGCATGTGCTGCGGAAAGTATTGATGCTAGAGCAAAAAAACGTTCCACAATATTATAGAACATATCAAAATCTACAAAAAAATTCACGAGACCATATGTCCAACTATTGTAGTTATGTCACTATTACTACTTTTTTACATTAAAAAGTTAATAAAAATGCCGATCAAAATCAGACTGTTATCCATAGCTTTATCTTAATTCTTATCCAAATAAACTAAGAAAAGGAATATCTACAAAAAGAAATGAGATGCCATCAAAAACATAAATTGTAAAAAAAGCCAAGTCTTGCAACTCAGTTGTCTCGTAAAAAGTTGTGAGATCCATATAATACCAAGTCGGTCAATTTATTCAGTCTCTACTGAAGGATCCTTCTGTCTTAAGTTATTACGTAATTAGGTAACCTAACAACATCTTATAGTGATCATATCAATACCAATATTAAAAAGCTTTGATGTTTAAAATAAAAAGGTTGACTTGGCAATCGCACTAAACAATCTAATTTAATATAATATGTGTTAGTTGTGATACACATTGTGTTTTTAATAAAATTAAAAAGATACATTGTGATTTCATGCGATAGCCGAGCCAATCTATTTATTTTAAACATCAAATATTTTCAATATTGATATGATCACTATAAGATGTTGTTAGGTTAGCTAATTACGTAATAACTTAAGACAGAAGGATCCTTCAGTAGAGACTGAATAAATTGACCGACTTGGTATTATATGGATCTCACAACTTTTTACGAGACAACTGAGTTGCAAGACTTGGCTTTTTTTACAATTTATGTTTTTGATGGCATAAGTATAACTATTACGAGCTCCTATCATCGATAAGTGGTCTTCCCCTACACATTGTAAGAGGAAAATTATCTAGATATTCAATACCAGTTTTTACCAGTTTCTTGATATTCGTTTTTTATAAACACGTAGGTACGCCGTTTCTGCAAGTATTGTTTCCTTATAACGTTTAGCGAAATATAATAAGATTTTTCGGCAATATACATATATGTAACATACAGATTTTCCCAATAAAAAAAAAACAAGTAAAGGAAACCGTAAATTGTACTAAAATTTCATGATTCTAGGTCAACGGGAAGTACTCTATAGGTTTTGATTCCCTTGCGAGTGTACAATATTCGAATTATAAATGGAGCGTAAAAGGCCGTAGGTACTATCTTTTGATTGCGTCGACTTACGCCCGAAATTAATAATGTAACTCCCATCTTAGATTAAAACCAATCTCGGATGAATGCGTATCGCTCGATCGATCTCTAATCCACATGCCAATAATATAACTGTGCAATCTAAAAAATTTTTGACGCCGGATCGCTAGCGATCTTGGCCCTCTTTACCGTTCCGTTCTTAGCATAGGTAATGTTTTATTATGCAATACTTTTGACTCAATGTTTTATAAAAACAAACGAGTCTCAACATTATAAAATAATATAAAAAATATTTTCCAACTAAAAACGAGTGATTTTAGTTCTAAAAACATGTAAAAATCATATTGCAATCATATTTTATTAGTTACAATATTATATCAAGTACATAAATTAGCAAAAATGGAACGTGCATTGGGTCTGTGGTAACCGACCGCGACGTGCGTTAGTTTGAATTATGGAGGGTAGAGATACGGAGCCCGGAGGAATCTCTCATATGGGGCTTTACTTTCAAAAGTGTCCATGATAAGCTGTTAGATTATAGTTCCAAAACCAACTAAAAACTTAAGAAGGCGCTGATGACCACTGATGGTTCGATGTGAATTTGGCGATTATTAATGAAGTGAAGTATGCCAAACGGAAACAGTAAAGTACAGAAGTAGTTGTACTGAATAGAGTAGTTTATAAAAATAAAGTAAATGAGTATGCAATTGAAAACGTCATTATTCAAAAGCTGAAATTTAAAAAAATATTATTATATATTTTATCAATGAAAGAAATTACTTTACAACTAAATTTTTGAAAGTTGTTATGGACCAGTATCGTTAACTGAGCAAGAAACTCCAAATCACTATCGTCACTGTCACTAAATAATAATGCCATGGCCATTTCTTCTTTCTACAAACTTGTAATCCAAGCACCAAACTAAGGAATTTCTCAGATTGCAATCTACGATTGTTTACACGGATTGAAGCAAACGTCAAAATAGACGGATTGGTTATTGACACGCACAAACTGTCATTTTCGAACAGAGGTCAATCTTTAATCTGTAATCCGAACTCCCAAAGATGGATTGCTATTTAAGATACCAAACTCAATCCGAAGATAGTTTATTGGCATGCTTAATTCAAAAAACGGATTGTAATACCAATCTTAGATGGAAAAATTTGGATTAGGATTGATTATTAATTTCGGGCGTTAGAAGCTTGATTTGATTTTGCTGCAATGTTATATGGATTTGTTATTAATGGCGTATGTCGATGAGGCTCGCAGCGGGGTTAGAACGCAAGACGCAAAACGATTCGACTGATCGTCTCGCTTCATTGTGATTGGTGTAGAGATCATTGTGATTGGTGTAGAGAGTCTCTAGAGAGTCTCTACACCAATCACAATGATCTCTACACCAATCACAATGAAGCGAGACGATCAGTCGAATCGTTTTGCGACTTGCGTTCTAACCCCCCAGGCCGACAAATCGCTCTATTGAATGTGAGCGAGCGAGATTGAAATAATTACTTGAGACATGTAAAAAAAGAGACAGCTGTAGCTTGAACGCGCTCGGAATAAAACAACGTATGTGCCAAAACTAATTCATTTATAACTTTACGATGCTTTATTTGATTAAAAAACGGTTTTGAGCAATCTTAAAGACATTTGTTCTACATCCTTTAAAATAAATTAAATTCAATAACTCTTTGCCGTTGGGATCCAAAAAAGTGTAAAAATAGACAAAACTTCACATTTTTTTTCTATATAGAAAATTCATTATGTGTATCCTTTGTTGAAGACTCTATTAAATAAATTAAATAAATAAATAAACATGTTTTCCTTTTGAGCGGCACTGCAAAGTATAGTCAAAAAACAAATTCCAAAATTTCATATCAATAATCCACAGCCTGAACAAGTTACACGTAATAGAAAAACCGCATTTTTCTCAACATATCATCTTCATTTCAACTTGATACCTCCACGCGTTCCTAAGAAAAGGGGTCTTGACAGACAGACAGACAGAAGTGATCCCATAAGGGTTCCGTTTTTGGTACGGAGTACGGAACCCTAAAAACAAACCTACAGGTACCTATAGATTAAGATTACTAGCGATCCGCCCCGGCTTCGCACGGGTCTAGATTTTTTGAGAAAAAATCAGGGGTTGTATGTATTTTTTAATGCCACATTATAAAAAAATAGAAACAAATTTCGTTAATAAATTTTAAGGGTGAACAACCCTTATCACTTAGGGGTATGAAAAATAGATAGTCGCCGATTCTCAGACCTACTGAATACGCATATAAAATTTGATAAAGCCGTTTCGGAGGAGTACGGTAACTAACAATGTGACATGGAAATATATATTAAATATTCGAGTTATAACTTACTGTTCTTATCATTGAATTGTTATCAATCGTTTGGCTATTGAATATTCAAACGATAATTAGCTCACCTCAATAGTATTGCTGTCACTCTCATTAACACACATAATATGAGAGATAGGAACATTTTGAGTATGTTTTGTTTTTGCCATATTTCGTCGTGACTTTTTAGGGTTCCGTACCCAAAGGGTAAAACGGGACTTTTAAACTAAGACTCCGCTGTCCGTCCGTTTGTCTGTCTGTCTGTCACCAGGCTGTATCTCATCAACCGTTTTTTATAGATAGCAACGCGCCCGGCTTCATACGGGTGCAATATAGATATACTATACACAAAAAATCCTATGTCATTCGTTGATAATGTAGGTTGCTATTGGTTAAAGAATTTTTCAAAATCGGTCCAGTAGTTTTTGAGTTTATTCATAACATACAAAAATACAAATCTTTATAATATTAGTATATAGATTACATATAGATATTAGATATAGAAGTATAGATATAGATGGTACGGAACCCTTCCTGCACGAGTCCGACTCGTACTTTGCCGGTTTTTATTTAATAGAGTATTTCAATCGGTGAGATTACTGAGATTATGTAGACAATAATGGTAATACGTTGGAATATTTCATTGATATTGACCTGAGTGATAACGCAATTGATGTATGGAAAATTACAAGTGTCGTTTAATGGACTTTGAACAAAGGGATTCGATAATTATTATCGGACTTTAAATATTCTTTTTTTTTTTGTAAAGAGCGCGTTCTTTTTATTAACCAATAGCAAAGATTTGTATTTTTGAATTTTTGTATGTATCGAATAAACTTAATAACTACTGATTACAAAAATTCATTCACCAATAGAAAGCTACATTATCGCTGAGTAACATAGGCTATATTTATTACTAGAAAAAAATAGAGATCCTTAGAAATTCCTGCTAAAACCAACCCAATGTGTAAAAAAATTAGCCAACAAAATGTCTTTCGTCCCATGCGCTGCGGAAAGTATTGACCATATTATGTCTAACTATTGTAGGTATGTTACTATAACTACTTTTTTACATTTTAAAAGTTGATAGAAATGCCGATCAAAATCAGACCATGTTATCCATACCTTTGTATTAATTCTTATCCAAATGAATATTTCGTATTTAAGACTGTTTCAATACATGTTGATTACTCTTTGAATTATTGAAATCGGACATTCCATTCAAAAGATATTACGAAATTAAAAATATCAATATAAACAAAAAAATACATGCCGTCGCGCAATGCGGCGAGAGGTAGTACTATGTCATTTTGTTCAATTCTTACGGTTATGTTACGATTTTACTCAAAAACTACTCAACCGATTTTAAAAATTATTTCACCAATAGAAAGCTATATTATCAGCGAGTAACATAGGCTTTGCTTTTTTTCATCTTCATTGCACCCGTGCGAAGCCGGGGCGTTTTGCTAGTGTCAAATATGTATGGAAAAAATAGTTTGACAATTAGTATGAAAACTACTCGTATAATTTTTGTCTCTGGTTACGCTGGAAATAATAATTATTTATTGCATTTACCAATACTTGTATGGTTTTGTTTGTCCATTATTTAAGTTATTTTTGTACTTTCAAAATATCTTGAAGTCCTTCAACGATAAATAAATTTTGTTGTTATGCTCCATTAAACAACATTCCGATTGGTAAATAAGGATTATACGAGTAGCGGTAATAATGTAATTAAAAATAACTCAGGTTTCACGGGCTTGTTGGCGCGTTCGGTAGAACACCTGCCGTTCACATCGGTGGGGCGTGGGTTCGAATTCCACCGGGACAACATGTTTATTATAATTTTCCGTCAGCATGTCTCTCCCACGTCTGGTAACTTCGGGCATTGATCGGGTGGGAGGAATATCGAAATTCCGACTGGATAACGGACCACCGTTCATAGATGGAAAAGCCGTGAAGTGCATATTGCGCGTTTCGGTTTGACTATGGATTTCCGACTGCTCGAAGTAAAAAGTAGGTCGACAGCGCATCATTGACTGATGTTCTGTGGCTGAGGTATCACCTACCATCAAGTGAATCTCATGCTCGTCTGTCGTTATCTGATATAAATATAAAAGAGATTTCCACCTATATAGTCACTCATCACGATATCTCTGGAACCATAAGGCGTAGCGACTTGAAATATGGTAGGAATATTCCTTTCGCCGAGTAGAGGTCAGCTAAGAACGGATTTTACGAAATTCAACCCACAAGGGGGGTTGCGGGGGCAATTGCTAGTCTGATATAAAAAAGGTATCCGGCAAAGGTAAAGGCAGAAATATGCAATTTTTAATAATTTGAGATATTTCCCATACATATAAAGGAGCTGGGAACTCTCATCCATAATAACATAACAATCTATACTTTTATATCTATACTTCTATAATAATATTATAAAGAGGAAAGATTTGTATTTTTGTATGTTATGAATAAACTCAAAAACTACCGGACATATTTTAAAAATTCTTTCACCAATAGAAAGCTAAATTATCAGCGAGTAACACAGGCTATGTTTTGTGTATAGTTACATTGCACGCGTGTGAAGCCGGGCCGCGTTGCTAGTATATTATAATAGATACGTGTCCAAAGATTAATCTTCTTTGATCATTATTTCAGCTGAAGACATGCCGGTTCGGGAAGGTGCTGGCAAGTCTCTAGTAGGTGCTATAGACGATGGCACTCGGACTGTCAGATTTGTTGTGAGTATCATAAGAATAGGAGAAGAATCCACGGTATACTTTGACCTCTTCCTATAAGCTTTTCCGTAGACATGGGTAACTCAGCGAAATTCCCTGCGCAAACTCAGCAACTCAGGCGCAGTGTAGTGCGTCGGCTCCTTGAGTCAACTCAAAATTGCGCCACGACGCAGTAAAAATGGGACGCGCAAAGCGAGCAGTGAAACCTCCGAAACGCACGCAACCCCACGCTCATAGTTCACTCAGTGAGTGGGTACTGCGCCGTGCGCCAACACATTATGAATGTGTGAGCTGACTCACCCTGCGCACTGAAGCGTGCCGGCGCAATTGCGCGGCGCAGCGCAGCGCAGTGTTACCCATGTCTACTTTTCCGTAAGAGATATGCTACGTTATATTGTCTTTTATTAACGCGAGAATCACACATTTAACACAAAGGCCATAGCCGGGTAAGAAGGGGTGAGCGGCCCCCGCGCGTATTCGTTCCAAATTACGACTAATCGTTCCTAATAACGAAAAACAAAATAATTAATTAATTACTATGTATAAGTAATTTTAGTTGATTAATATACAACACTAACAACGACTTGTCAAAAAGCTAGTGTACACAATTCCACGTATCTTGTCCGGAGGATCAAAATGGATGTCAATATTCTTGCTATGCTCGTTCACCAACTTGCTTAATCTGCAAATTGGTGAGTTTGTGCCAAAGACGCTCTTTCGTAAGGAGGTTGGAAAGGGTTTATTAAATTTTGAGGATAAGTATAAAATACGTTATAGCGGATTAAAGCTCAATTTATTATTTATTTCTAAATCAGCAGTATGTGTACACACACTAGACAAGCTAAACCACTACATACGTTTCTACCAACCGAAAATCCTTGCAAGAGAAAGTAGATTCTGTTTAAAATTGGGATTTATTATATATTATACAAGAATCTTAAAAATTGCATTTATGCATTCTGCTACCCTTCTTTTATCACCCCTCTTAATTTCTGGTAAAAATATTTAGTGAAGCGTAATTTCGATCCTACTCTTTTATTATATGTATATAGATAAGGACCCCATGATTTAGTATTAACACATTATCATCGTATATCACGAATGATAAATGATTATAAGCCGTTTATTGTCCTTGACAGATAAGCGTTTTATTAGCAACACCAAGCTAATATTATCGGATACATTACTCACGATTGTGTTAAATACGAAACATTATATAACAAAAGTAAAAATAGCATAGAATTCAGCTGACTACTCCCGATTCATCCTTTTCGAATGACATCTTATAAAATCTGATACCATTTTTTTTAAGGAAAAGTTAAAACTTAAACGGTATACTCTATGTAGAATATATCTCCTAAACTCCCCTATTGGATCTATTTATGCTCCCCGATATGGCGATGTTATGCAGACAGCAGATTGAATAAACATTTAACATTATCGAATTGATTAACTAAAAGGATGCGAGATGCTAAGAACTTAGACAACGCACCTGCAAAACGTCGTTGCGCCTGCCAAATTCCATATGTGCATTTTTTTGATTTTTGGTTTTTGCACAAAAACTAATCTTCGTTTTATTCTCTATGTGTTACTAAAATCCTTTTTGTGATATTCGAACTGGAAAGGAGTTTAACTAATTCCATATGTGTTTTGACCGTTAACCCCTTCGGTCCTGGCGTCCATGTGAATGGACATGCTAATAAAACGCTCTTTATATTGTTCGGTCTTATCAAAAGTCGAATGTAAACAATGTTAGAAATCCTAGAAGTACTTAGAATCATAATATTATAAACAACGTTCGAGAAATATGATATGGGTTGGTAGAAATAAATAGTCAATTGTAGTGAACAATCATGGACAGCCGACAAGCTAGTGAGTGTACATTTTTTTAATTTTATTGATGCTCATCTGTTATGTATAAAGTTGAATTATTTTTTTTCTCAAAGAATAGTATGCATTTTATGTGTAGACGTAATAATAATCATGAAAGTTTGTGTCGTACTTTGTAAATTTGTACTTATTGCCATGTCCATTGTAATGGACAACAGGTTCCAATAGATAAAAATTGAGCATGAAAATTTACTGTGATAAGTTTGAATAAAACATACTATTCTTACTTATTTGGTTATTATTTTTAAGGTTTTGATTTATCAAGACATCGACATGACGATTTGCTCAATTTACTTGAAAATGGAACTTTGATATCGACAAATAATACATCAAAAGATATTGCATGATATGGAGCATCTGGTTCATATGTAAATGCACTGGCAAAGCGAATATCTAGCCCTGAACATTATCTTTTCTATGATAATTACTTTTTTATTAACTTTCGTTGCAAGACCTTGGAGAAAGAGAAATTTATGCTCTCAGATTAGACAGGTTCGGAAAACCGCACTCATAAAAGATAAAGAAGGAGCAAAAAAGCTCCAAGAATTTACTGACCTGAGGTAACCAACAGTTCTAAAGATGTGGTGGTCCTGAAATGGATGTATAACAAAAGTGTTATCTTAGCATCCGATTTTGTTGGTATTGGAGAGCTAGACGAAGCTCAAAGATGGAATAAACTATCCAAGTAATATATATCAATATCACGTCCTGAGCTAGCAAGATTATACAATAATGGAATGGGAGGAGTAGATACAAACAGATCAACTGATTAGTCTATACTGTATCTTCATTCGATCGAAAAAATAGATGCTTCGTAAGATATTCCATGCCATTGATTTATCATTATCTAACAGTTGGTTGAAGATTGCCCCATCAGTAAAATACCTAAGAAATATATTCTGGATTTACTCGATATTCGGCAGTGCGTGACAGATTACTGTTGAAAATGAGACAGCCACAAAACAACAGAAAAAGAGGACGTCCATCTTCTGGAAGTAGCAGCCTCATAAGCACTCCAACATCTAATCACGACGTCTAGTTGAGAAGAGGCCAATACCTGATGTTCAGTACGACACTGTTGATCATTTGTCAGAATACTATAAAAAAGGAAGCTGTAAAAAAGCAGAATGCAAGGGCAATGAACACATGTTTATTGCCTGAAATGTGAAATACAACTCTGTTTCACTAGTGAAAGAAATTTTTTCTGTTTTTTTTTTTACCAAAAACCTTGACAAAGTTCATCTTAAGTATGTTAGTAACTAAAAATATCATTGATATATTGTTTTTTTTATTCAATAACCTATCCATTGAGATAAAATAGTAACATTCCGTGATAAATTTAATATTAATTTATTATTACAAAATCCAGGTACACATCATTAAGAAACAACACTTAGAACCTGACGTCCATTTCAGTGGACATAAAATTTCCCAGAAAACTGAAAAAGGAAAATTATTTTTTTTTACAAAAATGTGTTCTTTATGCTCTAATCGTCTAATAAAACTTAAAAAATAATTTTTATATCGTCAATATTTAATTCAGGTCTGAAGGGGTTAAGAAAAACTCCGTATGTGAGTCAATAATACGTTTTTCGTTGTTTCCCAAAACTATACAAAAATGCACATATTGAATTTGGCAGGCGCAACGACGAAAAGCACTCTAGTGTTGCGGGTCTCTTTGGGCGGCGTTGATCACCTATCGCAATTACGATAATCTCTATCTCTCTCACTCTAATTTTATATTCTGGTATATAAGAGATAAGCATTCCATATGCATTTATGAAAGTGGGAGAAGCGAAAATGGTATGCAAAGATCGGAGCATATGGAATTCCGTGATTTCTGCCTACCGCAATGGGAAAGAGGCGTGATGTATATGTGCTCGTATATATGTATGTATAAGAGATGAATCGAATATGGCGTAACATTCGCCAAAATGTTTGAATGGTTAATGGCGTCCTAGATATATTTTTAATGAAGGGAAATCGCCATAATTTCAAGTAACTAAATAAATAAATAACTTTAAATAAGGAGTTATATAAGTACATATATTGATGAACCAAATAACTTGATAAATTAGCGAGTTTACGTTTGTTTGCAAACTGTTATTGATATTTGAAAACGGTTTTCGATATCCATATTAACACTATATCGATTACATAAGCGTTTTTGAAATAACCAATAACTAATTGATACTGATAAGTGTTAACATTTTGCAGATATATGAAGCTGAACGGGCAGAGGAGTTAGCGGCCCATCAGATGGACAAGACAGAGTTTCAGCCTCAAGAAGGCTGGTACGAACAGGATCCGCTGGAAATTCTCCATCACATCAGGGCCTGTGCTGAAAACGCGATCGATCAGCTAACTGAATTAGGTGAGGCTAGCTCGCGTCCCACACAGTGTTGCCAGCTGTGACTTGTCAAAAGTTACCTTTTAGTATGGAAAATAACATTTATTTTATTATTTTTTTGTTTGTATTTACTTACTAATATATATAATTTAATGATGTTTTCCATTTTAAGTTGCATTTATTAGCTATTTTTTTTTACATATTACTCTAATTTGCAAGTGAAAATGTACCTAGCCTACCGAATTGCTAAATGAAAATTTTTGCTACAATATCAGTGCGAGAGATAAAGACTTGTTTTTAGAAGTTGAACCTCAGAGGATTATTCGTTAGCCAACATTGTGTTCCATTTCAAGGTGGTTTTCTACAAATTCCTTAAAATCACTTAAAAGTAACATTTCGAGTCGCGTAACCTTGAAATAACCTAAAGGAGTTAAAAATCACCTAAAAGGTTACAGAAGTAACCTTCGGGCAACACAGGTCCCACATGACAAAATGATGTAAATATAAAAGTTTTGAAAGTGCCGAATTACCTTAGAGTTTGTATCCTTCATTATTTTCTTCTGGATTTTAATACTCTTTTGCAGTGTAGCAGGATGTACGAAAAAAGCTCAAATGTCATTAAACAGTAGGGATTTGAATTATTTGAAAAACGTTTGTCATATTAAATTTCTGACATATTGACTTGACATTGACATATTGAAGTGTAAACCAGCATCTCAAAAAAAATAATCGTGATTTGTTAATATATATTTTAATGTTTTGAGACCTAAATAATTATTTATTAATACTTTCGATGTTTGCAGGTTACTCTAAAGAGGATATAGTGACGTTAGGTATAACAAATCAGAGGGAGACAACTATAGCTTGGGATAAATTCACTGGACAACCACTTCACCCCGCAATAGGTAACGATTTGAATTTAGAATGTCACGTAATGCCCAATTTGCCCCTACTATATTAAATACTAGAGTACTGTTGACGGTAAAATAATTGTCGATGGTCTTGTTTGACGCGAGAGAATATTAATGACGTTTGATAAAGTACCCTTGACGGCAAAATAATTTACACTAATATTATAAAGAGGAAAGACACGTATTTTTGTATGTTTGTAACGAATAAACTCAAAAACTACAGGACCGATTTTAAAAATTCTTTCTTCAATATAAAACATTATTATCTTTTTGTGTATAGTACATCTACATTGCATAAATAAATAACAAAAATATTTTTTGTTATTATTCAACAATAAAAATATATTTTTCTAATTACAGCATGGAACGATATACGCACAGACAGCACAGTAGACGCCATTTTAGCTAAAGTGCCCGATAGGAATAAAAACTACCTCAAAAACATAAGCGGTCTACCGATCAGCCCGTACTTCAGCGCGTTGAAGATGCGCTGGCTGAAGGATAACATCAAGGATGTGAGGCGAGCTAGTAGGGATAAGAGGTTGCTGTTTGGAACTGTTGATTCGTGGATTGTATGGGTAAGTTGTTGTATTTTTTAAATGAAATGTATTTCTATTTGGGACGGTACAAAAGTGAATATTAGTACAAAAATCTGGCCAATGCGAGTCGGACTCGCGCACCGAGGGTTCAAACTTTTACTTAAGGTGACACTAGTCGACATTTTTTCCATAGAAATTTCGGGGGGGTATTACTCCACTATTTAGCACCGTACATACAAAGTTAAACATGATATCGTTTTGTCTCATTATTAATTTTGTCTGTACGGAAACAGAATGGTAAAATAAAAAACCATTAAAAAGTTGCGAGCTACCAAAGATTCGTTTTTATTGCCATTTTTTAACACAACTTTGGGCTTAAATTAGTAATAAAAGAAGTATCAAATTTTCAGACACGGTACCGACAAAGCACGATTATCGAAGAATACAATAACTTTTATTTGTAATTGATTTATGCAGTGGTTTTTTCATAAAACTCGATTTTCCAAAGGCTTTTTCGTATTTTTTTAGACGCCCCTTTTACTATGAATTATCGTGCATCTCACTTAATAATGACTGCCCCGGTGCGGTGCGGGAGAACAGCATGCTTTTTGGCCTCGCCCACCAGTGAGTTCGAGCCCGCGACTTGTGCAACCTTAAGTAAAGATTTTCCCAATAAAAAAATAACTAAAAATTTTGCCTTTACTTGTGCTACATGACATTGCTTCATGCCTTTCATGATTCTAGTACAACGGTAAGTTTTTTGCTCGTTGGCGCGTTCGGTAGAACACCTGCCGTGCGCACCGATGGGTCGTGGGTTCGAATCCCACCGGGACGACATATTTATAATTTTCTGTAAGCAAATCTTCCCCACGTTTGGTAACTTCGGGCATTGATCGGGTGGGAGGAATATCGAAATTCCGACTGGGTAACGATCGGGATCCACCGTTCATAGATGGAAAATCCGTGAAGTTTTCGGTTTCAGTCTATGGATTTTCGAATGCTCGAAGTAAAAATTGGGCAACATTGACTGATGTTCTGTGGCTGAGGTATCACCTACCATCAAGTGAACCTCATGCTCGTCTGTCGATATCTAACATTAAAAAAAATGCCGACGTTTTGGATGCTTTTCAGCAGTCCGCCGCGGCCACGGTTGCTGAAAAGCATCCGAAACGTCGGCATAAATAATAAATCTCGTTTTATTCCGTTATAAAGTAAAAAAATATATTTTATTGTTACAGAATTTAACTGGTGGTCCTCACGGCGGACTTCATATAACAGATGTAACCAACGCTTCAAGAACACTACTAATGAATTTGGAAACTCTGAACTGGGATCCGATGTTGTGTAGGTAAGTTATAAAAAAGTTAATTCCCGAGTCCCCTAGTGGGGCATGGGGCAGACCCGTTTCTGTGTCTGTTTTACTGATCATTATTAACCAGTATAGATTGATAGAATACTTGTACTGTATTTCTGATGTCCTGGTACTTCTTAGAATTTTTGAGTTGCCTAGTGGGACATGGGGCAGACACATTTCTGTGTCTGTTTCACTGATCATCACTTACTAATAATGCTAGTGTATTCTTAAACTATATACATAGAAAATACCTGTTCCATATTTCTGATTCCCTGGTACTTATTCCTAATAATGCAGGTATATTTTTTAGTAATTATTATACAGTAGAGATTGATAGAATATTGTTTTCCATATTTCTGATGTCCTGGTACATCTTAGAATTTCCGAGTCCTCTAGTGGGGCCAGATACATTTCTGTGTCTGTTTCACTGTTATGTGTCTTTACAGGCAAGTAGGTGATCAGCCTTCTATGTTCTGCTCGACATAAACGGATGTTTAAATAAAATACTGTATACCTGTCTCCCCGCGACCACGGTTGCTGAAAAGCATAAATAATTTAAACAATATAAACAATAAATCGCGTTTTAATCCGGTATACAGTATTTTATAAATGTGTGATACTCGCGTTAATAAAAGACAATATTATAAACGGATGTTTTTTAGTTTTGTTTCTCAGGGATTTGAACCTATCATATTATATTTGCTTCGGACCTTTGTAAATATTTTTTCATATTTTTTTCAGATTATTTGGTATTCATAGAGACTCATTACCGCAAATTAGAAGTAGCTCTGAGATCTATGGTATAGTTAAGGATGGATCAGTATTAGACGGCATCCGGATATCCGGAGTGAGTATAAACCGATATAACTCCAAAATTAAGGGTATGTTCCGATATGCACTGCGACCACTGTACAGTGTGACGTCAATTCAGTATACTGTGAAGCCGTTCCTTTATAGCCAGTTATACTGGTTACTATTTAAAACGGAACGCAATCCCGTATACTGTCAGCCGCATTTTTAGACGCAGTATTCAAATGAGTGTATTAAAGTTTTCTAGTACATTAAAAAAAACTGTTTTGCAGTACTGTCAAATTAAAAATATTTTAATTAATATTAATTGTAAAGTGAATTTATAATATAATAAAAGTAAGTACTTTTTCATTAAAACAATAGTTTATAAGATGTTAGGCACTCGAATGGTTATGACTGGTCACGCGATCAAAGTACTGCGAGTACCTTACCTCGAAAACGCCTATAGTAGAATATGGCGGCGATTTATGACGTCATATATTTCCCTAGGGTACTGCGGCAGTATACCCGCAGTCCATAACGGAACGAATTTTTCTACAGTGATAGCACTGTGCATTGCTCGCAGTGCATATCGGAACATACCCTAAATAATAATTTATTTTATTTGAATCGTGTTTTGTACTATCGATAAATTGATATAGGTAGAAAGGAATAATAATAAGATGGCGTCAAATACCATCTTCAGCCTTATAAATTTATTTTTCGTACTTTCACATTTAAATGAAAAATATAAACGCAACGCTTTTATTGTTGCAAAAATTATTTTTTATTCTGCCAGTACTAACTTTGGAAGCCTACAAAAGCATCTTATGAACGCGAGTATCACTCATTTAAATGAAAAATTATATACGGATTAAAACGCATTGTTTTTTAATAATTTTTATGTTAGGTATCGACACACGAACATGAGGTTCACTTGATGTTAGGTGATAATTCAGCCACAGAACATCAGTCAATGATGCGCTGTCTACCTATTTTTTACTTCGAGCATTCGGAAATCCATAGACTGAAACCGAAACACGCAATATGATACTTCACGGTATTAAAAAAAATTCGTTAACCGGTCGGAATTTCGATATTCCTCCCACCCGTTCAATGTCCGAAGTTACCAGACGTGGGGAACACGCTTACAGAAAATTATCAGGAAAATAAGTCGTCCTGGTGGCATACGAACCCACCGAACGTCAACGAGCCCTTCAATCAAAAACTATTGAACTACCCTCAAAAAGTTTACGTGGTTTTAATAGGGTAAATCGATTTATAGATACTAGGAAATCAGCAATCCGCGCTGGTGGGGCAAAACTGCCTCCAAGCGGGTCAAGCTAAGAACACCTACCGTAGTGGATGTTTCCTACTGTACAACACGGGAACTAGACGGGTGCAGTCTACTCATGGGCTTTTGACGACTGTCGCATACAAGTTGGGACCTAATGCGCCGGCGGTGTATGCTTTGGAAGGTGGGTTTTTTTTACGCTTATGGTGGTTCGTTTTCCATACAAAAAGTCATGATTATTAACGAAGTCAGTTTAGAGTTTCGATACTAAATATTTGTGCAACTATTTACTTTCCGGGAGTTCTTTGCGCGGAGTTAATAAAATAATGTTATTTTATACAGAAATCATGCATATAACAACGTGATTTCTTAATAAATATTTCACGTTGTTATATGAATGATTTCTGTATAAAATAACATTATTTTATTAACTCCGCGCAAAGAACTCCTCCAAAGTAAAGTTGCACAAATATTTAGTATCGAAACTCTAAACTGACTTCGTTAATAATCATGACTTTTTGTATGGAAAACGAACCACCTTATACCCCACATTTAAAAAAAATACTTTATATCGTATTAATACGAGATTTATTATTTATATTATTATTTCAGTCTGCCCGTGACCATGATTGCTGAAAAGCATCCGAAACGTCGGCATATTTTTTTTTCTAGAACATTCCTATAAATCAATGTTTTTTTTCCCTAGAACTTTCTTATAAATCAATGTTTTTATTTTTCTAGAACATTACTTTTGTTTTTTTTCTGGAATTTTCCTATAAATCAATGTTTTTTTCTAGAACTTTCCTATAAATCAATGTTTTTTTTTCATAGTCAATCGATGATACCATGTTGAACCCTCAAATAGTTTTTCAATACGATCTCTTTTGACACCAGGCTCAATAGCAGTAGCGGGCGGCGCTATGAAGTTCCTCCGGGATAACCTCAAACTGATTAAGGATGTTGCCCAGGATACGGAGCACATAGCTGGGCAGGTGTTCTCCACGGGCGATGTTTACTTTGTGCCAGCCCTGAGTGGGCTATACGCGCCATATTGGAGAAAAGATGCTAGAGGGTGAGTTGGAAAATTCGGTTTTTATTAATTCACACGTGACGAAAACCTAAAATATGGGCGGGTTTTGAAAGAAATATTACTCCTGGAGGCATTTGTAAAGTTGTTTTTTAAAAATAATTAGCCATTTTTGGGATGATTTTGGATTTAATTAAGAATCGTGTTATATTTTGAGCACGAGCTATATGAAAGAATGGCAGACAGTTGAGTACGAAAATTTTATGTCTTTAGTATGAAAATAGTTGAAATAGAGGTGGATTTTAAAAGAAATATTATTCTTGGAGGCATTTATAAAGTTATTCAAAAAAATAATGAGCCATCGCTCGGATGAATTTGGATTTTATTAAGAATCGCGTTGTATTTTGTGCACGCGCTATTTGAAAGAATGGCGGAAAGTTGAGTACGACAATTTTAGGTATTTAGTATGAAATATGGGTGGATTTTAAAAGTAATTTTTTAAACACAATTAGCCATTGTTCGGAGGAATTTGGATTTAATTAAGATTCGCATTGTATTTTGTGCACGCGTTATTTGAAAGAATGGCAGAAAATATAACTCCTTGAGATATTTATTATTAAGTTATTTTTTAAATATAATTAACCGTCGCTCGGATGAATTTGTATATTTCATGCACGCGCTATTTGAAAATGTACAGGAAGTTTAGTAATAAATACGTAAACTACTAGTGAAATAATATCCTTTACGGTGTCATTTAAAAACGTGGTATCAGCCTGAAGTAGTAAAAGTATCTTTTGTCTCACTCTATCAAATACTACATGACTTTAGAACGAAAGAAACAATAACAATTTATATGTACCACGTTTAAGATAAATGCTCTGAAAGTGTAATATTAAATGTGGGTTCTAATAGAAATATTACAAATAAAGGCAATTATAAAGTTATTTTAAAAAATAGCTGGGTGAATATGGATTCGAATTAGTAAAAAGATTAAATGTGCCCGATTGAAAAAAATGCTCGAAATTTGGCAAAACATATTTTATGATGAAAAATTTCAGAATTCGAATATCTGGGGGCACGGTAGTGCCCCCGCCAAGTCGAGCAAAAAGTGGCACGGCCGTACTATCCTTTTCTCGAAGTAGTTCGGGCCATTTTCGACCCCCTATAACTTCGTTGTGGATAAAACTAGAATCCTGAATTTTCAGTCACTAAGCAGACATTGTATAAACTCGGTATATTTCAAATATCATTCTGTTTGAACCAGTAGTTTAAGAATTATAACTAGTCAAAGTTTGATAATTTGTCACTCACTCACTGACTGACCGATCATCAAAACTCTAAGGCACTTCTAGCAGACATAGAAACTTGAAATTTAGAATACAATTAGTGTTTAGTCTATAAATCAAGGAAAAACTACAATATTTTGAAATTTCGGTCCAGTTTTCTAGATATACAATTTTTTTTGTATTTCTGTATGTAATGAATAACTTAAAAACTACTGGACCGATTTTAAAAATTCTTTTACCGTTAGAAAGCTACATTATCACTGAGTAACATAGGGTATTTATTACTAGAAAAAATAGAGATCCTTAGAAATCCCTACTAAAAACAACCCAAGGTGTAAAAAAATTAGCCATAAAATGTCTTTCACCGCATGTGCTGCGGAAAGTATTGATGATAGAACAAAAAAACGTTCTACAATATTATAGAACATATCAAAATCTACAAAAAACTTCACGAGACCATAATATGTCCAACTATTGTAGTTATGTCACTATAACTACTTTTTTACATTAAAAAGTTGATAAAAATGCCGATCAAAATCAGACTATGTTATCCATAGCTTTGTATTAATTCTTATCCAAATAAACTAAGAAAAGGACTATCTACAAAAAGAAATGAGATGCCATCAAAAACATAAATTGTAAAAAAAGCCAAGTCTTGCAACTCAGTTCTTCTATCGTAAAAAGTTGTGAGATCCATATAATACCAAGTCGGTCAATTTATTCAGTCTCTACTGAAGGATCCTTCTGTCTTAAGTAATTACATGATAAGCTAACCTAACAATATCTTATAGTGATCGTATCAATGCCAATATTAAAAATCTTTGATGTTTAAAATAAATAGATTGACTTGGCAATCGCACTAAACAATCTAATTTAATATAATATGTATTACTTGTGAGATACATTATGTTTTTAATAAAATAAAAAAAGATACATTGTGATTTCATGCGATAGCCGAGCCAATCTATTTATTTTAAACATCAAAGATTTATTGGCATTGATACGATCACTATAAGATATTGTTAGGTTAGCTTATCATGTAATTACTTAAGACAGAAGGATCCTTCAGTAGAGACTGAATAAATTGACCGACTTGGTATTATATGGATCTCACAACTTTTTACGATAGAAGAACTGAGTTGCAAGACTTGGCTTTTTTTACAATTTATGTTTTTGATGGCTTTGTTATTTTTCTTTTTATAAAATAACCCAAAGCTTCTCCCTTCCGTTTCCCAATTTTGAATGAAACTTTTTTTTAATTGACAACACCGTTTATAAAGCTTATAACACACAATGTGGATATTTTCTCGCATATTATAAGTACATAGACAATTTGTTTTTTTTTATAGAATTATCTGTGGTCTGACTGCGTTCACAACGAAGAATCACATCATACGGGCTGCTTTAGAAGCCGTTTGTTTTCAAACTAGGTAAGTTCGAATCTTAACGTTAGAAAAACCCTTGGTTGGCGAATGGCTGATCAATTCAACTTATCTGAAACCTTGGATTTGATCAATGGTAATTTTTGATGATTTGAATAATAATAACGATTCAACTATCAGATTTTATTTTATGTATCTAACATCGATAGATGAGCATGAGGTTCACTTGATGGTAGGTGATTCCTCATTTACATAATTAATCGTCAATGATACGCTGTCGACCTCCTTTTTACCTCGAGCATTCTGAAATCCATAGATTGAAACCGAAACGCGCAGTATGCACTTTATGTTTTCTCCATGTATGAACGGTGGTTCGTTACCCGGTCGGAATTTCGATATGCCTCCCACCCGTTTAATGCCCGATGTGACCAGACGTGGGGAAGACATGCCTTTAGAATATTATAAAAATGTCGTCTCGGGAAAATAACCCACGACCCATCGATGCGCACGGCAGGTTTTCTACCGAACGCGCCAACGAGCCCGTCGTAATTTTAAGTAATCGGTTTAATTTCATCAAGACAATATGTGGTTCTTAAAGGTCTTTTAAAATGTACATATTATGTTTATTCTTGTTATACAACAATACAACCGATTTACGAATACTTATATTTGTAAAGGCTTTGAATTATTTTTACGATTCATATTCCAAGTTAACCGAAACAAAATTAGGTCTAATTAGCGTTAACTTAAAGGTAAATTATTGGGCCCAAAGCTCTCTCTCTCAAATTCTCTCTTACAATTGTTGTATAAAAACTGCAGTATCACTATAATGTCCTGTCCAAAAATGATTTGATGACATATACGCAGACCATGATTTTAGATTATTGCAATATTTTTGTTGTCTAGGGATATATTAGAAGCCATTAAAGATTAAAGATTGCGGTATGGCAGTATCCAAAAATGATTTGATGACCTATACGTAGGCTATGATTTTATAGATTTTTGCAATATTTTTGTTGTCTAGGGCAGTGGCGGGCCTACCATACAAGCCCAAAAGCCCGGCTTGCCCTATTAATTCAACAATTGAAAGAAAAAAAGAATGCCCTTATCGTAATTATATAACATATCAATTGAAACAAAAAAATATTTGAATTAATAATTTTATGCACAACTATATCGAAATTATATTTATATTTGCGCCATCTTACGAAAAGCGTTGAATCGACTCCCACAATATTCAATATGCATCACGCGATACTACATATCTTGCGAATTGCGACGAGCTCAAGCGGAAACGTTTCGCTTCAACTCGTCGCGTCGTCGTGTTCGGTCGTTTTCTTTCTCTTTCTGGCATATTGGGTTGTGGATTGGAATGCCTTTCTGACAAATTTTTCATACAAAACTCAAGATAAAAAGCTATAAAATTATATAAACAAATCTAGCGATTGTATGGAGAACGTAACCCAGGCTTTCGGTGTGAAGTTAGTGCCAAATTGAAAGAGTTGAGTGTTATTTCAAGTTTGTTATGATTGTTTTTTGCTTTAGTTGAGTGAGTGATAACGTACGCGGTGCATTTTTGTTTTGTTTTGTTTTTATTATTATTTATTATGAGTAATAACGTAGTGGAATGTGTTCCGTGTGAGGATTTGATGTGTGTGCAAGTTTTAAAGCAGCAAGATAAAGTAAAATCTTTAACATTTCAACAAATATTAAAGCTACTTACTTCGTCAAAACCAACGCCCAACTTGTGTATTTCACAAACGATTAAAGGTCATAAAAGGAATTTCAGGTCAGTTTATAATAATAAATGGATTGTTGGTTGTTCAGATACAAATAAACTATATTGTTGGTGTTGCATATTTTTTTCTTATGACAAAAACGTTTTGAATACATCTGGTTATTACATTTTAATTAATTTATCTGGAGCATTAAAAAACATCAGAATTCTCAAAAACATTTGAATTCTGTAATTTATTTTTGTAATTTTGGTAAAAAACGAATTGAAACTTCATTATCTCAGCATAATCTTCATATCGTCAGCTATTAATTGAAATTACTAATCATAACTCCCGTGTTGACCATAATCGCAATATTTTTCGAAGGTTAGCTAGCTCAACAACAATTGTTATTTAGAGGCCACGATGTATGTAAAAATTCATTTAACAGGGGTAATTTTTCGGAATTGGTTTCATTACTTTCAAAGTATGACATTGTTTTAGAACAACATAATATGTAACATCAACAAAGTGGCAAATCGGCACCTAGTTATCTATACATATATACATATAATAAAAGAGTAGGATCGAAATTACGCTTCACTAAATATTTTTACCAGAAATTAAGAGGGGTGATAAAAGAAGGGTAGCAGAATGCATAAATGCAATTTTTAAGATTCTTGTCTGTCTGTCTGTCTGTCCGTCTGTCTGTCTGTCTGTCTGTCTGTTTGTTCACGCTAATCTCCGAAGATACTGAACGGATTTTCATGCAATTTACACAAATATATTAAGTAAAGCCCGGGGCAACATATAGGCTTTGTTTTATCGAAATCGGTTCTCGGAAAGAAAAGTTATCATCATTTAAAAATAATTTTAAAGGCACCATATCACCAAATTGCAATGCAAACTGACTCGCGTTGAACTTTTTCGAATTGTCAGATGTCAATCACAGTTTGATATGTAAATGAAATACTTTGATTATTTCGCCATTTCCGATATATGTAATCGTAGAATAGTGGATATGCAGGCCCATTGCGTAACTTCAGATGCGAGTTCGAATCTGAAGTTGGATGGAAATATTTTTTTTGTATTTATTTATTTATTTTTTTAAAGAACTATATTATAAAAATAGAAAATGTATTATTGAAATATTATATGAAAAATTATTTCTTATGAGATCGTTTATTTCACCTTTTCATCCATCCTTTCTCTATTACAATTACGATTATTCGACATTGCTTTTATTGCTTCTTAAGGACTGTCTTCGTATCTTAGAGGTTTCCGCATTTAGCACCGGAAACCCGAGTAGGAATCCCGGGAAAAGGGAATTTAAAAAAAAAATCTCAAAATGAAAATGATCAATTAAATGAAATAAATATCGAGGTGGATACAGTATCTTCACCACTAATTAAATTTATAAAAAAAATAAGTAAATTTCTTTAAAGTCAGGTTAATTTTTTCAACAATGGTATTTCTATTGAATTTCAAATCATACTTCGAACCCCAATCTCAACCACCATTAAACGTGTCGATAATATGATGCAAAATCAACTATCAGTGACTAATTTGATAGCTCTTTCCCAAAAGAAATCACCAAGTAGGTACAGAGGATGGAGGATATGTCATTTGAAGAAAGCTTGCTCAAAAGCAAACCCCACGCGAACGAAGTCGCGGGCATCAGCTAGTTTATCAAATAAAATTCTAAATAACATAATTCATTCAGTAGCCTCATTCACTAGTTCAATCATAAATTGAAATAGAGCTTAAATGTGTAATTTTTTGTCTAGTAGTAATACCTTCTGTGTGTTTTATTAAAATCGTTTATTAATACAACAAGGCTTGGGAGTTCACCACAAAATTGGCCAATTTTTTAGGAGTCCAGTTTTTGGGCTTGTCCTGCATTCAAACCCTAGGCACGCCACTGGTCTAGGGATATATTAGAAGCCATGAATAAAAACTGCGGTATGCCACTATCCAAAAATGGTTTGATGACGCAGGCCATGATTTTAGATTTTTTCAAATTGTTGTTGTCTAGGGATATATTAGAAGCCATGAATAAAGACTGCGGTATGCCACTATCCAAATTGAATGTAGACGGCAAGATGACATCCAACGATCTTCTGATGCAACTACAGGCCGATCTGATCGGCATTCCTGTCTGTGAGTATGACTTATGATTTGTTTTAAATATATAAATGGGCTTACTGTGAAGTCATTATACTTTCAAAGCTCATCCGATATTTTTTTATAGATAACGACAGACGAGCATGAGGCTTAATGGTAGGTGATACCTCAGCCACAGAATATCAGTCAGTGATGCGCCGTCGACCTACTTTCTACTTCGAGTATTCGGAAATCCATAGACTGAAACCGAAACGCGAAATATGCACTTTACGGTTTTTCTATCTATGAACGGTGGTTCGTTTCCCGGTCGGAATTTCGATATTCCGACCGCGAAACGAACGATTTGTCCTCTATCAGCAGTAGGAATGAATTTTAGCGACAACCCTAAATCCATTTAATGGTCAAATACAAATATTATTCCCAGTGCGTGCCCACACGTGGGATATGTCGGCGCTGGGCGTGGCCATAATGGCGGGCAACTCGGTGGGCGTTTGGAGTTGCGAGAAATGGAAACAGCATGCAACGTTGACTGATACCTTCCTACCTACTACTACGGATGATGGTAAGTATTGCTTTTTTATGTTTTTTTTTTTTTAATTTTAACCTCTCATTTGTGAATGGCCGCCATCTTGAATTTAACGTCTTATACAGTTGACTTTTGGCGGTTTATGTTAGATTAGCAACACCCGGGGGGGTTCGAACGGGTGAAATGTAGATTGTAGATGTCGATATAAATCGCGTGCTTAAAGGTAAAAGGACTTATAGCATAGGGTTAATAGGGATTTGTGCTGAAAGGGCATATAAAAAAAAAAATTTTGCCATTCGTTTTTAAATTGTCTGAAACGTAAAAATCTGTGAAAAAAAAAAAGTTGGTATCCTAAAGCTGAAAGGGCCTATCTCAAGACAGGCCCTTTCACCTTTAAGAAAAGTACTACTTAAAGGTAAAAGGGCGTATAAAATAAATGTATTTTTTATACCAAATGGTCAATAATAGTTTCACAAGACAAGTTATACTCAAATAACAGCCTCATATACAACGTTTGATATAAACAAATAGAAAATAAATCAATCAAAAACAAATTACGTAAAAATTAAGTAAATCGCCATATTGAATATAACTACTGGCGCCGTTCACACAACAGCTGTTTAAATCAACAAAATCTACTGATTTTTAAACGAATGAAATTTCCCGCCAGTCGCCATATTGGATACTGGTGCTGCCACTGTTATAATTCAAACAGCTGTTTTCTCTCGATTCAGAGTCTGTTTACAATATTCTTCAAATCACATTTAATAATTTGTATAAAAATGCTTTATCAAATATATAAATATTATATTTTGATTTTATTATTTATATAATATAGAGCAAGAGGGTATGGGAACAGTACCAAGATGAGTCCGATGTTTTTTTTTAATTAAACATAATTTTATGGTGATTGTTCATGTTTATAAATTTTATGATAACTATTTCTTAAAATAAAAAGCGAGTGTTTTTTTAAACTACGAATTTTTAAACTACAAATATGTTCTTTTTTGAGCTGGCCGAAAAAAAAATTATATGCCCTTTCACCTTTAGATCACCAAAATTTCGAAGTCTTAAAAGTAAAAGGGCGTATAATTACAGTCATAGGCCCTTTTACCTTTAATTTTTTTTTTTCAATTTTAAGCGTAGAATGTGTCTACTAATCGATTGGCATTAAAAAAAAAATATGTGCCCTTTTACCTTTGCAAAGGTAAAAGGGCACATAAATTGTTATAAGTCCTTTTACCTCTAAGCACGCGAAATGTCTATGTTCTCATGTCAGATATCGACAGACAGGTGTAACAAGATGACAGGTGATAGTTCGAAATATTTAGTATTTACTTAGAGCGTCAAGTTATAGACGACATTTCGACACCAGCAATTTCCACGACGCCAACTTGAAAAAGTATATTTACGCCAAATGCAGTTTAAAGACAATATAGCTTACCTTATTATATTATATAATTTATAAACTTAAAATTAAAACTTAAAATTTTTAAATGATGTTAAATAATTTAAGAGTTATCACAGTTTTTCTTTGAAATCTTCTGGCGTAAATATACTTTATCGTAGTACGTAGTGTAAATTTCTGGTGTCGATGATGCTGTCTGCATTTTAAAGATTTTTCGATTATGTATGTATAACGACCTAATTGTACGACTTGCTTGTTTAAGACAAAGTTACTGATCGAAGCAAAAAAAGCCCTAGAATAAGTGGCCTCAAAACGATTTAGTAACATTTAAATGTGGAAAAATAGTTGTGTATTCAATAATTTTAATTATTCACAGATCGTGACGCGAGATACACGAAATGGAAAATGGCCGTTCAACGCTCTCTCGGCTGGGCGACTACAAAGAAATCCATCGCAATGACAGGTCAGAAAAGAAAAAATAGCACCGTACAAAGTTTTGACACTATTTCCCCGCCTTCTAGCCGCAAAACCTCCATAGACACGACCATAGATAACAAACCCGACATAGAGGATGGCATAGACGAATTAATACAAAACTCCGCGAGGAAATTCTCAATATTTGTCCCGTTAAAGTCTCCCAAAGATGAACATACGATTTTAGACGACGCTGATTATTTTATGAGCAAAAAAGAGTGCGATTACGGAATCTGTCAGTGTTGCCTGAATAAAACTAAATGCGGTTATAGTTCATGCCCGTGTTGCAAGAATAAAAGAAAGTTACAAACAGACTGGACGACGATCGAGGAAATTATTGAAAATGATCCAGAAATTATATTCGATAGTGATGACAACCCGATTGTGGTTGAACCAAAACAGGAAATGAGAATGGATCCGGCGATTTCGATCGCTCGAATGAAAAGTCAAAAACATATCGAGAGACTTCCCGCCATTTTCCAAAATCTTTTCAGCAAACTGTCACATACGTCAGGGACGTAGTTTTTGACAGATTGCTTTTTTAAAACCTTAGTGTCATATTGTACAAAGCTACGCACAGTCTTACAACATATCTCAGGAGAGACGTACGTCAGTGACGTAGTTTTTTTGACAGGTAGTCCGTCATTTTTTTTTTTACTGTCATACGTCAGATATTTTTTTTATATTTGTGAGGCAAAGACATAGTACATTAATTTTAGTAAATTATTGTTTTATTTTATTGTTATATTCGTTTTTATGATGTTATATTTTATTCCTAAAGTATTTTTTTTTAGTTAATGTTACGTAGTACTTAACATTATGGATAAGACTGGTACTAACTCGAGTTAAATAAAAGTATTATTTTAACAATTCGTTTTTTCTTTTTAATTAATGCAGCTTGTAAGAACCTTTTAAAAAAATAATTGCATTTTTTTACTTAAATTATTAATGTGATATGAATATTTTTTTGCTTTCTCATTGAGTGAAATAAAACAACTTACACATAATATGCACCTTTAACAATTACAAAAGTATTTGATAGTAAAAATACATTAATTAACCGAAGTTATTGCAAAATCTCGACAGAAAAAGATAGTTAAAAATAAAAATTAGTTCTAGCAATATAAATATTAAGAAAAAAGTTCAAAATGACTCTACAATTTATTTTAATTATAAACTAGGAACAAATCAAACTACATAAAATTATGAAGGAAAGATAAGTACATTGAGGTGCCTTTATATTTTGTGTTTCATCATAATTATAACCACCAATGTTACGTATAGTGTCATTATGTATCTACGCTTTCTTGATATCGATGGCTAACAGTCAAAAAGGAATAAGCGACATTTTGGCAAAATAGACTTATTTTCTTTCTTTCTTACGTATTATTTGTCTTTTTTCTGCGTCATTTGGTCTAAGTTTCGTGAATCTACGACAAACTTTTTGTCACTCATATATATTTACTCATATATATTTACTCATATATATTTACTCATATATATATATTTTTTTATAGTTTATCGGTCGTCCATTTTTGGCTTTTAGCCATCGATACATTATATTCCTACCTCATAAAATAAAATAACTTTTTATTTTGACATTAGAACCAACATAGATACATCAATTAGTTATCATTAATACTAAATATTTCGTACGGTAATAGGTTTTTATCTGTAGTAAGATTCACTGTGTTGTGAGGTTTCTTTACTCTATGGCAACGCTATACTCTTTGCCATTTTCATATTAAGTGTCAAATTAAAAAAGAAGTAACGTTTCTTTTTTTTCAGACGAACGATACAGACTTTTGGCTTCAATTCCCGCCACTTTATACCTCATTGGCAGTTTCGCGATGCTAGTCGCATCATCAATGCTCAAAAATAGATGATAAGTTTCTTTAAATGTATCTTAGATATTTATATTTATTAGGGACGCCATTTTCAACTAGTTCTTATTTGTTGTTTTAATTTTGTTTAGGTTGACAAATTATGATAGGTATGAAATTGTGATCTAGTTAACGCCTATTTCATAATTCTCAAGTAAAACTGCTAATCACGCGTCAATGTTATAAGTTAACGATTGATTTACGACTAAAAGAAGTTGTTATTATGGAGAAATAATGGGAACATTAACTGATTATCAGTTGAAAGGACAGTCTACTTGAGAATAGTGAAGTAGGTCGTACGAAATCAAAGTAATTGATATATCTGACTCTATCACGATTAAGACATCTATGTATTTACTTTGATATTTATGCATTTACTTTGATGAAACCCATATAATCCAAAGACAAGAAGTAATATTTTCAAAATATATCGTCTATTCGTATATTAAATAAAAAAAGTTAAACGTCATACATAAACATCCAACTGGAGTTGTAGTCTGTAACACCAAAGAACATAGATGTACGCATAGGACTTATAGGCGCGCTTGGCACGGTTCCTCTGGGGTAAGAGAAGATCTCCCCCCAGCCACCGCGGCGCTGCTAGTGTCCGTGTGGACGACACTCTGACGCTGGAGTCATAGCGCGCACTCTCTCGCACTCAGCGGCTTTTAGAGCGTTATTGCCGTTCGCTCGTGAGAGCAAGCGAGACAACGCGAAGGGAGGAGTCAGCGGACTGCTTAGATGTGTGTGTCACACCGATAGATTGCCGCGCGCTCTACCGGTCAAAAGTAGAACTACTTTTCTGTGCCAAAAGTTTGTGTGGGGCTGTTCTTCTATTAACATCTATGTTCTTTGGTAACACGTATCTCTCAGAGCAGAATTATGTCCACCTTATTTTAAGAGAGAAAGTGACAGTCCAATTCATCAAAAATAGTTTTTTCCTGAAAACTGACATATATGTATATGTATAACGTAAAATTGCATTTTTTAATCAAATTCAATAGTAATTTAATACATTATTAAATCGATAATGTATCCTGTGGATTTCTTTATTAATGTACCAATCATTTAAACGTACTGACTATTGTATCATAGACAATTTTATTACAACTTAGTGCAATTTGTATATATTATGGTAGTTTTATTTATAATAGACATTAGGAATGTTATGGATATGAATACAGATAAAGATAATGGAATAATATCATACCGGTTTCAGATACGGTTACGGATATGACATTACTTCGGATAGTTTCGGTTACGGATATTAGATATTGTAATGTAATCCCACAATGACTGACTAGTTATGGCTAAGCGAAATTAGAAATAATAACGCAAGGGACGTGTGCGGCTAGTGTATCGGCTCGTCTGGGCAAAAACATAAACCTGTCGTAACATGTCTCATTTAGATTTCGCCTCTATCCGAAATTAACCGAACCTTTATTGAGTATTCGGTTACGGTTAAGCATATATTTTATATCGGATATCCGATAGTTTTGCTTACGGTACGGTAGAGATCCATAACATTCCTGATAGACATTTTTAATTACTCTTATGAATATTTAAATCAAATATCACAGTTTTTCAATAAGCACTGAACGTAATCTTAATTTTTGATATTGTAACGTATGTAAATATTTAAATATGATATTTTATTGAGACAATTTTAATCATGTAAGAATAAAAATTATATTACACTTTATATTTATTACGTTAAATAAAATTAAAGACTCGATGCATTTCTGATTATTGTCAAATAACATAAATATATATAGGCGCGCTTGTCACGGTTTCTCTGGGGTAAGAGTAGTTCTCCCCCCAGCCACCGCGGCGCTGCTAGTGTCCGTGTGGACGACACTGACGCTGGAGTCATAGCGCGCACTCTCTCGCACCCAGCCGCTTTTAGAGCGCTATTGCTGATCGCTCGTAAGAGCAAGCGAGACATCGTGAGGGGAGGAGTCAGCGGACTGCTTAGATGTGTGTGTCACACCGATACATTGCCGCGCGCTCTACAGGTCGAAAGCAGAACTACTTTTCCTGTGCCAAAAGTTTATATGAGCATGTGCTTCTATATAAATCTATGTTCTTTGTTATGTTTATAATACTACGTCTGACATGCTTTCACCGCCAAACTGATTAGATTTTTTTTGTTTGGTAGATCTTAAACCAATAGAAAGGATGAAATATGTAACGTCAGAGTGGTCTTTAAGTATAACATCGTTTGTAAAAGACTTTTCATACTGTAAAATAGTAATTAAGCTTATTTCTACTAAAATAAAGTGTATTTGTGTGTTTCCCGCAAACGATTGCTTTTTATAATCGATAACCTTATTACAACACCAAAAAATTCCAAAAATCAACTGCATAAAAAGCAATAAAAAAATTAATTTCCTTTCAAAGTTCACGCGTTTGCGGAAGACGAGAAATGTTATTGTACTTATTTTGCATTTTCAGTGAGTCACGTTTGGAATATTTGTATATAGGAATTCTATTTAAGAACTGTAATTGCTCAATGTTGCTCATAAACGCTTATTTTTGTTCCGTTTAATACTATTTCTACCACGATTTTGTGTACCCAATTCGACCAAAGTGTAAGGAAATTTATACCGCAAAATAAATTTAACTATCATCATACGAAAAGTCGAAATATGAATTCAGAAAAAATTATTAAACCTAGAAAATAATTTCAAGTTAAAATGTTAAATGATGTCAGCTTGACACCTTAGGTAGAAATAGTATTAAGACCAAGAAATGTTTGACCAGTTCTAATATTCATCTAAGTTCCCTTAAAATAGTTTGAGTACGAAATAGACCCAGTAATTAGTAAGAAGTTTGTTTCTAATTTTGGGTTATGTAAAATCGTGCGCCTTATACGTTGCGAAGTTTAACCAGACATTTGCCAGTTTGACTATTTAAAAACTAATACATTTTAACTATTGAATTGAAAAAAAGCTTGAAGCAGCTGTCTCAATAAGAATTTCATTTTGTTACGACACTAACGCCATCTATTGCATATCTAAAGCAACTGTGTGACATTTCAATTCACATAGCTGTCATTTTTCAGTCTGCTCGTAACCATGTTTGCTGATAAGCACTCTATACGTAAAGAAAAATTATTTAATGAAATGAATCTATGAATATTTTTTTTTACGATACTCGAGTTAACATCCAATTATTTGAGTAACGTTATTGTAATGTGTATAAAAGACAAAAAATCTTATTATATTTATTTTTTAAGGATATTCCTATAAAAGCATTTAGAAATCATGTAAAACAAATCTTTTTTTATACTTTTTATTGTTTGCTATATTTAATAAGTTTGCTATGTTATATTGTATTTAGTATACCTTCGTTATAAACCTTTTATTTAACTAATCCACATGCATATTGTCTATAGAATGGTCTGAGCGATATCTGAATGAAGTTGAACATTTTTAGGTCGACAGCGCATCATTGACTGATATTCTGTGGCTGAGGTATCAATCAATCAAGTGAACCTCATGCTCGTCTGTCGATATCTGACATAAAAAAAAGAAAGTTGAAAACTCTTTTCCACCCGTATTTATTTTCCAGCTTGATTTGGAACGCTCAGTCCAGTCCATATATAATGTCTATTTAACGAGAAGTACTGTAATTCTAGTTTATTCTACTTCCCATGTTCCTGTCATTGTCATTTACTCCCTTCGTTGTTAGAGTCAACGCCACCACTTAAGTCCGATAGCCGCGGCGCCTCTGTCGCGTATCAAAATGTTTATTATTTTTTAACACTTTTACATTAAAAACTTTACATTATATAAATTAATCTAAAAAACAGAAAGTACAGTAAGGCGCCTTTATTGCTCAAAGCAATTTCTTCCAGGCTGAGAAAAAAAGGCACTTCTTACAAACAAAATGTTGTCTGTAACAAGTGTAGCTTTTTCTTACATCCCATCAACTTGATATTCCTCGACTTCCCAATAATGTTTTGCGCGTAATAAACTCGTATCGCACATTCCTGACAAACAAGATGGCGGAGCTGTCACGTTTAGATCCAGACTTCGCCGTGGGACTTGATTCGTGGCGTCGAAATGTTTTGAAATTTTCCGGGAAATATTTACGATGGCAGCGACAGTAGAGATGATGCATTTTAGTGACAAAATTAAAATAGAAATTGTGATATTATTATGTATTATTATATTCGTTAATTAGGTACCTATTATTTTTGCATTTATCTAATTCTAAAAATAAGGGTATTTGTTAGAATCTGGCTAACGAAACTTGAGACTGGAAAAGTCAAAATGAGCCAAACACTGGATAATTTATTTAAAGTATTAAATTATGTTAAACTTTTTTTAATTTTCTGCGCTTCTCAACCTTCGTTAACCGGACTATAAGCCTAACGTTTGTCTATGTTTTTGGCATCTTAGCTGCTAAACGGATTGATCGATATTAATGTAGTTTTTTATAGTCAAACTAAGTCTAAACGGGATGGTCTTTATTCACAGCTATTTTTAATAAGCTATCTAGAAGCTAGAAGTGGGTCATTGACGGTTTTTGTGTTAGCGAATTGAAACTGTTAATTACAAACTGATAGCCTGTTAAAAAAACAGCTAATTTTATTAGCTGGTTTGAAGTTAGCGACTATGCATCGAATGTTTATTGAGCTAATCCGCGCGTTGAGTTCGAAATTCGTTGAATGAAACAGTTAATATATTTAGCGGCTTTTGCGGTAAACGAAAAGCAGCTTATTTCTGTAACATTAAAAAAGGGGTTTAAAAAAGCTGCTTGTTAAATTAACGCCCACTCCTACTAGAAGCTATTGTAAGCAGCTCAATACCGACTGGGTGTGAAAGACACGTGATATATCGTGTGCGAATTTTGGAAACCAGTATGTTTTTTTTGGAAAATTTCACTGGGAGTGTTTGTATGAAAATCTCCCATATTTTTAGTGTCTGATAGATTGATATTTGACCTTTGGATACAAGTTAATTGTTGAATTTTTGACTCCACAGTCAAATACAGATAAATAAAATTAATTTTATTCAATACATTTATAGATATAACATATTTGTGGTAAATTATTATTTTAATTAATAATAAATTATTGCAATTGTTTTCCTTGCATGCTGGTTACACCTATAACTGAGGATACACTGTTTCTGATTTCTGTATTGTGCATTATATCCTTATTTCTATCGTATAATGCTAAACCTTAGATTAATAATAATTGGTCTCCGCGCGCTACGACTAGATATAGTCCGATGCAAACTTATTGGCGGCTGGAAATTAGTAGCAAGTACAAGTGCGCGCAGGTATAATCAAGTCCAAAATTATTTAGCTCTATTTGAATTTCTATTAAATTACGAAATGCTATTACAAATGTGTTACTTATAGATTCGTATCTGAAGAATTGTTTAAAATACTGAATTAGATGAATATAGTCCTTAAATCAAAGGATGCAAGAAAAAAAACATTTTATGAGATATACAAACTATTATTAATTATTGTATTCATTATATTTATACATTCCATAGAACTTCCTTCTTTTTCTTGGCTTGAATCAAATTTGTCTTCTTATTCTCTATCTTTTTTATTAATCAATGAAGCTAACACAACAAAAATGTAACATAAATAAATAACTGATGAAACTAAACATTCAATAACAATAAAAACGAAACAATAACAATATAATTAATAATTAACTCTTAAGAGCTCGACTGTAGTTAGATAGAAATGTGCGCGTGTGTGCAGTATACCGATGTCACTCACACAAAGAATTAAGACGCATGAGGCGACTGCGGGGAAAAGAGAGGGCGCGCGGGGTGATTCCTCCGCTGCGCGTCACTTCCACGTCCCGCTAACACCTTATTATAGCGTTCTGCGCATCGAAACGCACGATGTTCACAGCCGCCAAATAGTTTGAATTCAATTATACCGTCGGCGGCTTGAAAAATGCGGCAACAAATACTACGCCATATTCGGCGTACCGCCGAAGCAAAATGCCGGTTTGCGTAGTCGAACTATAAAAGTAATACTACAAGAAACAAGAAAGATACTGACATCACATACCATCAGTAAGTATTGTATAAATCGTCATAAATTTCACAGTAAAATAATATAACCTTAAAATCTCAGTGTTTTATACACACTACAATATTGAGTTGCCGCATTCAGGAACCTGTTTTTTCTTTATAGCGCGGTATCTAGTCGTAGCGCGCGGAGAGAAATTATTAATCTAAGTGCTAAAACTTGTATGAAATTAAAAGTTGTAAGTTAAATTTTATCATCGCAAATATTAATCACGGCGATATTCTTTTTATATCTTAGGTGTTGTATTCCCTCGATTTGTGTCAGTGTTTGCTTTGTTGTGTAACAATAAATTCCTCTGTATTCGCGCAAGTTTAAATATCATATTACTGAAGACTATTTTAGAAATTATTAATATAATTATCATTTTAAATATGACAGCATTCGGAATGAATAGATTAGTCATTAGACGATTAATATGTAATGAACCAAAATATGTACAAAAATCAATATATTGTTAATAATGTTTGATGTTATTTGTGATTTATGCTATAATAAATTGTTGTTTTAAAACATTGTTTTATGAAATACTTATATTAACTCGGTAATTTTTAAACACCATTTTCCTTCATCTGGCTCTTCCAAGTATTAAATCGAAATCTCATTCGAGTATCGAACCTACGTTCATAAATAGAAAAGCCTTGCATTACGGGACAGGTGAATATCAGTAGAATATAAAAACCGCAGTACCTGTAGGAATCGAATCGGTGATTCATTGCTGCCAAGTTGTATACTTACGTAAGTCGATGTTATTTGACATAATATAAATCAATACTCTTTGATATAAATAATCTAAGGTTATTTTATTATACTAATGCGTCCTGAGACGGTTTTTTTATTAATTTATGCTTCAGAATCCTCGAACCTCAAGTGATCTTTAGAAGTATTCTGAAGACTCTTTTCTTCTTTTTACCATATTCGAGAGTTAAGAGATTGACTAACCATGTTCAAACAATGTTCGTTCTGAAACATGACATTTTACATAAAAGTATATCAATATTAATAATCATTTAAGATTAGCACTTAAATATATAAATTATATTTAGAAAATTAATTTTGCTGTATTACAATCTATCTATTTCGGGAAATATTATTATGTAAAACATTCTTTACATAGCTGCCAATATTATTGTAAATTGTCAAGGTTACAAACGTCAAAATCACGAGTTATCAATTTCTATTATCAGCTGACGTTGTTATCCCAGTGTTTTTAAATGTTTATTTCAAAATGTTGAAATAACAAGATACTTTTTTCTTGCAAATACAATAAAAAATTGTACTATAATCAACCTTGAACAAGTAATCAATAGAATCTGCACGTAACCTATCTAAAATGTGTGAAATTATGACAATAAACAGTTTGCCCATTGAAACATTCATAGAAATATTATTCAAAATAGACGGCCACAGTTTAACGAGATGTAGACAAGTGTGTAAGAAGTGGAAAGAAACAATTGATGCTACGGATATACTTTGGCAAGCAATGTGTCAGAGGGAATTCAACAAATCATCACGAATAGCGAGGAAAAAAAGCGGTGATATAATCAGTTGGTACCATGTTTATAGGAATCTTAAACTATGGTCCGATGTTTCTTCTTTTGAAAAGACCGTAAGAGAATTCTATAAATTCAATTTACGCGATAGATCACATATACTAGACATGAATTATGGAGTTTTACCGTTAAAGGACGTGAGAGGTACAATATTTTATGATATGGCGGATTTGAAATATATTCCTGTTGCGTTCCCGGAGAAAAACTATATAAAAATTAGTAACAGCGATCATGCTACTATAGTTCAAGTGAAAGCAGCTATTTTTGTGCAAAGAACTGTGTTTGATACAAGTCATGCTTCTGAAGGATACTTCAAAGCTGATAAATACATTCTGAGTGGTGATTTATTGTTTTTTCATAACAACAGAGATGTGTTCAAGTGCAATCTATTGCAAAAAGAGTTAAATCCCAAATTGATTATGCATTGTGCCTATGACATTAAAGAAATACAATATAATGACAAAATATTATATTTATTCACTGACTGTGGAAAAATTCTTAATGTTAGTGAAGATAATTCCATAACAGAGATGAAAATCAACTGTCCAGAAGAATGGATACTGCATATTAAGAATATTAATGCAATAGACGATAAGAACTTTATTTGCTACTCAAGGACCTTATTCAAAATCGAGACGGATGATTATCAACATCTTTATCTAGATTTTCCTCCAATAACTGCTTTATTTTTTTACATAAACATTGTTTTAATTGGCCTTAGGAATGGCAGTATACTTGTATACAGATTGTCAAGCCAGAAGAAGGCTACGAGGCCTGTATTTGAAACATTAGCTGAATTGCCAGATGGAAAATTCCCTGTACAATTGGATGTATGTGAAAGGAGATCAGGTCCAATGATTATTGCGGCAACATTTTTTGAATTATACACAATTGATATTAAATTTTTTCCTAATGTAAGTATATATTTTTGAATATTATTAACATTATTTCAATAATTGTAGTGGATTTTGAAGTTTTTTTTTAATTTTATAAGTAACATTAAAATTAAAGTAATATTTATTTAACAACTTTATTGCATTATAAATATATAAGGACTTACATAACAGAATAAATAGAGCAAAAGGTGGCCTTATCGCTACAATTCAGCGATCTCTTCCAAGCCACCGGTTCAGAATTATATAAAACTAAAAAGGAGAATATCTTGTTTTCAGGAACCAGTTGTGAAAAATACTTTCACAAACAACAAACTTCATATGTACAAAAGATTGAAAGTACTCAAAGAAAGGCTGCAATCAACATCAACATAAAGCAGCTTAAATTCCGACTAATATTATAAATGTGAAAAGCGAGGATGTTTGTTTCACTGTCACGCAAAATCTACATAAACGGATTTTGATGAAACATTACAGTATTATTGCTTATACATAATAATAGCATGTCGGCTATTCTGATGTATAATTAAAAAATATAACGATATTGAGTTAATTGACCAAATTATATGGATGAGTGTCAAGTAAGTCGGAAAAAAATCTGTTATTTGAGAGTTATTTCACCCAGCGAAGTGGGCATGGGTCAGTTAGTTTTAATTGCGTATGTCTTATACAATATCACAGCTTCAAAATTGAATATAGATAGTATAAATGGAGTATATGTATCATCCCAAAATATAACTATTTTCAGTACAAGTGAATCTGTGGGCCAACCTTTGAAATAAATTAATATAGCATAATTGACAGAAATGGAAGCACATTATTCTGTGGTGATTACAATCATGTTAAAATCACAGATTAAAACAAAAAAACTGGTTGACAGGTGGGCTGGGCACAAATGACATCATCTGCTTGCTTGTAATGGAAAATGATCAATGAGACACAGAAATGTGTCTGCTCTACTAGGGGGACTAGGGAATTCATTAAAATTTACTCATATAATAATACTTTTATTTCGTGGGGAATTTCTTTCATTCGCGAGAACGTAGGCCGTCAAGATCTCTGGGCTATGACCATACGCGATCTACGTCGTATATGACGGGCTCGTTGGCGTTCGATAGAACACCTGCCGTGCGCAACGATGGGTCGTGGATTCGAATCCCAACGGGATCACGTGTTTATAATTTTCTGTAAGCAGTTACCCACTGGTAACTTCGGGCATTGAACGGGTGGGAGGAATACCGAAATTCCGACCGGGTAACGAACCACCGTTCATAGATGGAAAAACCCTTAAGTGTACATTGCGTGTTTCGGTTTCAGTCTATGGATTTCTGAATGCTCGAAGTAAAAAGTAGGTCTACAGCGCATCATTGACTGATGTTCTGTGGCTGAGGTGTCACCTACCATCAAGTGAACCTCATGCTCGTCTGTCGATATCTAACATTTAAAAAAAATGTCCCGCTTTGTCTGCTATACCAGCACTTGCGGCCTAAACCACACGTACTCAGTATCATCGAACTTCCGAAGGCAAGGGGATAGCAACCGCGGTATAATAGTATTCATATTAGTAATTATTGTTTTATTTATATAATTATATTGTTTTGGTATAACCTAATACAAATGTATACTATAATAGTTTTCAAAATTCAAAACTAGTCAGATGAGTATTTATTTCGATTGAGGTTATAAAAAGTGAGAATATTTTTTTTTAATAATTGTTAAGTATATTTATAAATGAAAATGTAGATATAAAAATTTGATAATCGAGTTGCAGTGTTTTATTTATAATTTATGTGGATAAAATGATTAAATATCGTAATCGTAATTTAATTATTTAGTAAAAACATAATTTTTTTTAAAATTCAAGAATAAAGGTATCAATTGGTTTCCGTTTAATTGGTAAAAAAAAAATAAGTCCGGAACTCAACATTTGTGCGTAGAGAAGGTAACGGTCTATGGAAGAAAGATAATAAATAATGTTGAAGATATAAACAAGGACTTTATATATGATATAAAATACAAAAGACAAAAAGCAAAAAGCAGGAAATAGACAAAAGCATAGGAGAACAATAGTATCATTTTAAGAAAAGGTTGTCATTGAGATAGTTAAATGTTGTTTGTGCTTTGTTTCTAGGGTACCATAATATATTTGATGATATTTATTCTATTGTCTTTGAATTTCAAAAATAGTTGATTTTTTTGTACATATCAGAGATTGGTGGTCAAATTTTAGACCAGTACCGAAAATAAAAGCCAATTATGGGAGCCAATTTCGAAAAAATAATAAAAACTTCAAGTCCAATCATATGAAGTGTAGTGTACCTAGGGTAGCCATTCCTCTAGAAATTTCTAGATACTCGGAATTATAGTTATAACTTTGACATCCGCATTTACAAATTTGGTAACAAACATATTACGACTGACCATATTGCGTGTCAGAAATCGACTATTATAAAATTACCTAAATACATATTAATAATATACTATAATATCATATGTGCCTACTATAGACAATAGTAAAAACCTTTAAAACTACACTTACCTTTATTATCGTAAAAGTGAGTAGAAATTGTCTTGTTTTGCCATATTGAATATTATTTATATACTTTTTACATTGCCAGGCTTTTGCATGTCAAACAAACTTTGTTATTCACGAGTTGTCTTAAAGTATGTACAAATCGCAGTAGGTATCTTTTTACCTGTATGCGATCCAACTCATTACTCAAGCTCTAGCAAAACCCTCGAGGCTTGAATAATACACGCCGCGCGCGCCACAGTCGACCGCGCGGGCTGACGCGGCGCACGCCTTTACTTTTGACATTCTAAAGTTTACGTTCCAAATTCAAACTTTCAAACTGAATATGCTATAATACGTTATGTGAATTCGACAACATTTGTGCCATATAGTGATGTTATTCGTGTAAAAATGGGTGTTTTATTATATTTGTTAATTGTGACGATTATAATACCGTGTGTCTTCGGTCAACAAGAATGTTTTGGAGCTGGTAGTGTTGCCGGAGCGGCGATTGGTGCATTCTTAGCAGCGATCTTGTTTGTCGTTGCGGCGTATTACTTGAGGAAATTATATTTGAAAACGCAGAAAGGTAAGTGGTATTTTTTTAACGCCTGAAGCGAGAATTTCTCGTCTGATGATGCGACTTCGAAAAACTTGAATGTTGGAAGCGTTGACCTTTACAACGGAATTTTTATGAGATTTTTATGAAAGGTGTTTATGATCACGCATTCTATTTCGATATTTAAATAACATATTAAAATTAAAGCTAATACAAATATTTTAAAAACGAAATAATATTTTACATAAATTAAATATTACAATTCATGCTACATTGTTCGTCACATTTGTAAATAACTTACGAAAGGTATAAAAATAAACAAAATAATATAGGTATTTAGATAGATATAGTAGGGTGACGCTAAGTTTTAAATGTTAAGCATATTTCTAAAATGTTAACGGTAACATTGATTTGATTAACATTATTAACCTCGTTCTTTGAATACAAGCATTTATATATCGTCATATATTAAAGTTACTGTGACTTGGAAAGGTTGCTTATAAGCATAATATATGGTTATAAGACATTATAATTATTGCTCAGTCTTAATAGGTGTTCACAATTATTCTATTTGTTCAGTTAGTTGCGTGTTCGTTTCTTTCACTATCTAAATCCTTCTCAAACATAGATTATTTAACGTTATAAGTAGTTGAAATTCAAGGTTATAACTTTGTCTAACCTTGCAAATATTATAATAATTAATTAAATAATCTTAAAATTAATTTGCAACTATTTTTTTTAGATTTAATATTTAATAATAATTCCTTATATAATAGCTTTTGCAGAATAAATATTGTTAGCGATAAGTAATTTGATGCAAAATAAGATGCAACGTAATTTGTAAATCGCATGGGTTACCGACCTGTCACCGGTCGTTGCGAGATTGGTAGATAAGATAGCCACGTTTGTATGTGTCAAGTTTATCAATAGAAATAAGAAGTTTCTAGTTTATGAAGGATCTATCTACTGTAAGTGGCAGATAGATAATAGCATTTTGTATCGTTTATTGAGTTCAACATTCGACTGGAAATGGGCTGGAAAAAGATAGAAGCTATACGTACTCACTAGATATTATTGTTATACAGATACTGACGTACACAATTGCTGATTTTGAATATATTAAAAAAGTAGTCTGACTTCGAGTACAATATTGTTGACAAACTTCAATTTACTGACAACTGAGCCTTATCCATACTTCTATACTATAATATTATAAAGAGGAAAGATTTGTATTTTTGTATGTTATGAATAAACTCAAAAACTACTGAACCGATTTTGAAAATTCTTTCATCAATAGAAAGCTACATTATCAGCGAGTAACATAGGCTATGTTTTGTATATAGTACATCTACATTGCACCCGTGTGAAGCCGGGGTGCATTGCTAGTATAAGATAAAACGCCAAAAGTTGAGAAGAGGGAGGCCAAAAAAAACATGGATTGACTGTGTGTAGCATGATATGCATGTGATAGATTTGACTGATGATATGACGAGTGAAAGAAGACAATGGAAAAATATAACATACTGCGCCGACCCCAAATTAAAAAAAGGGAACAGGGCCGGAAAAAGAAAGATACATATTTTTATAAGTATATAATATTTTTGTTATGTTTGATAGTCAAGATTATTATTTTCAAGTCACAAGCTTTTTAGTTTCTAATTTTTAAGATTGAATCTTGAATGAATTGGCCATCATTGTTTATGAAGCTTCATCAAAATAACCTGTGAAACTTTTAATAAACATAGATGTAAAACGTTGATGTTGATTGCACTTTCACTTACACGATTACGTTATGTAAGTTGTTTTTGAGTTTAAGCTTACGTTTAATGTACGTACATAGTTCAATATTATTAACTACAACGCGCCCCGGCTTCACACGGGTGCAATGTAGATGTACTATACACAAAACATAGCCTATGTTACTCGCTGATAAAGTAGCTTACTATTGGTGAAAGACTTTTCAAAATCGGTCTAGTAGTTTTTGGGTTAATTCATAATATACAAAACTACAAATCTTTCCTCTTTATAATATTAGTATAAATAGCTATACTTACCATACACAATTTTAAAGTTCCTATAACCAACGCGTTAACTAATGTATTCTCACAGATAGGCAATTTCAAGCGAATGTTATGAATATTTTATTAATTCTAATGTAAGCTGAGTTGAGAAAACGTTTGGACGTAGCACGACTGGTTTCAATATTGAGAGAGTCTTTTAACCCCAGCAAGTGTAGGCGTTATTTAATCCTTATACATATACAAGGCTGACTGTTCATCATTATCATTTGTTTTTATAGCAATTTAAATACTGTTTAAAATAAAAGTCAACTCTTATATCAATTATTAACCAAAATATCTCAATTTTACTGAAATTGTGGTCATATCAATTAATTTACCTCGATTCTATACATCCCGAAATGAAATCGAAAATCATATTATAAATACAATTTCATTTCAACTAATAGCATAAAAATTCACATTCCAAAACAAAACTTACATTCTGAAGCCATAAAAAAAAATACATCTTCATAGTAAAGATTAAGAACCGTGAAAAATCACACTAATTGTAAATTCCTTTTGCTATTTCCGCTATACATTCCTAATTCGCTATACGCGTGAAAAGGATAGAAAACGTAATGAATTTCTGTGCATGTTTTGATGGTAAATATTAAGTAATACAAGAATTACGTTTGTTTGGAGCAATCAAATCGTGGCCTAGATTAAGTTTATGTAATATACTAATTTTCTGCTTTATTTTTGTGGAATGGTTTGAGATATTTTGTCAGTTAGTAGTTGTATAAAAAGTGAGGGTAATTTAGTGAGTAGAGAAGGTTAAATTACTCTTACAAAATAATATTGTCTTTTATTAACGCGAGTATCACACATTTAAAAAAAATACTGTATACCGGATTAAAACGCGATTTATTATTTATATTGTTTAAATTATTTATCCCGACGTTTCGGATGCTTTTCAGCAACCGTGGTCGCGGGGAGACTGTCTCCGGTATACAGTATTTTATTTAAATACTCTTACAAAAGTTAAAATCAATTACGATTTTTTTTAATAATTTTTATTTCAATAATCTCTTTAAAAAAGATATATAAATTCTATTTTTAAAATATCATAAAGTATTGACATTTTATCGAGCGATGAAATCTCATTGAATAATGAAAGTAACTGATCTATCAAAGGAAATTGCTTCTCAAGTAAGTGTGATATTAACAATAGGATAACCACACTGCCATAATAAAACAAGGCTCGGAACCGGTTAATTTTTATTTTCCAAAATAGGTTTCTTACTGATATACCATGATATTAGTTTTAAAGAGTAATATATATATACTAAAACCACATTAATTTTTTCAGTAAATATGACTAAAAACGAATGAATATTTTCAAAAATGAAAAGAGTGTCCATGGAGTTTCTTGCCGGTTCTTCTCCATGAGACCCACTATTTGGAACCGTGCAACTAGACGTTTCATAAGAGCCTGCAAAGGCCTATTTGAAATAAAAAACTTTTGATTTGATTTGATTTGAAAAACCTTTATTAATTAGGTTAAGCTCCCATAGTCAACCGGTTACCGAGCCCTGTAATAAAACAATACGGGCTTAGGAACGTATTTGGTTTTGCTTGATTGATGATTTCAAGTAATATTTCGTTCATCGCGTATGGTGTTGACTGTATATTTATTGTAATTGTTGGTATGCTTTTTGTAACTCCCGGCAGTTGACATTTGACAATACACCATACCATGTCTCCATTACCGTGTTTTCGAATAATTATAATTGTAATATCTAAGATCAATTCAGGTGTTCATATACGAAAAACGACAGCGTAGACATAGATAGAATAAAAGTAAAGAGCACATTTTGATCTATGAATTAGATAGAATGATTAAATATCTGTTATATAAAAAACACATACTATGACTATATAACTACTTGCATAAATTCTAGTTTGTAAATTATTACAACTAAGACTACTTAAAAGCTTTAATGACACCATAATATGATCTCATTTGTAAATGAAAATCAGTTACCGTAACTACTCTAAATATTTGGTGAACATGTAAATATTATTCAACGTCGCTTAAATACATATACAATACAACGTCACATAATATTGTCTTTTATTAACGCGAGTATCACGCATTTAAATAAAATACTTTATACCGGATTAAAACGCGATTTATTATTTACTAGCAACGCGCCCCGGCTTCCCACGGGTGCAATGTAGATTAGATGTAGACACAAAACATAGCATATGTTACTCGCTGATAATGTATCTTTCTATTGGTGAAAGAATTTTCAAAATCGGTCCAGTAGTTTTTGAGTTTATTCACAACATACAAAAATACAAATCTTTCCTCTTTATAATATTAGTATAAATGTCGACGTTTCGGTTTTTTTTTAATTTGTATTGTATAATGCTTAAACAACTTACAAAAGTTTTGTGAAAATATCCTAAACTTTCTAGATTTTTGGTCACCCCATTGTCAACGGACGTAATGTTTTCACTTTCCCATGTTAACGATAATGGTACAATTGTTATGCAAACATGACATATGAGTAGTAGTATAGGTGCTTAGTGTACACATACACTATACACCAGCAGTAAGACTCAAGAACTCTTGACATACCATACCAAATAAATTAAAAAAAAAAAAAATACCTGCCGGCCTAGCATGACCGCCACGAGATATGTCGCGGACGAGAGAAGACAAACTAAGATGTAAGATACCTCGATATATTTCGACATTGACAATTTTGATAGAAAAGATATCTCGATCGACAAATATATCTATTTTTGATATTAAAAGTCGAGTTTTAAGTGTAACTGTCAGGTTAGACCCGGAAGAAATAAAGAGATCGATGAAAACACGAGAAAACGGTCGACGAAGTTTTGTCGCGGTTGTCATGCTAGGCCGGCTGAATGGTATTTTAGAACCAAATGAAGATTTTGAAAATTTTCATTGAAAATATTTTTTGGTGAGTCAAAATTCAGTAGCGTCTTTTAGCTAAGTGGATGTTTCTTGGACAAACAAATAATCTACTTTTTGATTTGTACCTGGATAGACATCAACTGTTCCAACTCTTTTATTGTTACGTTTTCATGGCTAATTCGATTTTAGTGAAAATTTTTGCAAAAAATTCTTGGACTTATGAAACGAATGGATAAGATGTACTACTTACATTTATGTACAATTAATTTATTTATTTATCATCATTTTACAATAATTGTACTTACAGCCTATGAGCCAAGACGTACAATTTTTTTAACTCTTTACATTTTACAATTTAGACAAAGAATTAAGAAACCTCAAACATAGTTTCATAAATCTAGGTTTGTTAACAAAAAACAAATCAACATACGTATCAAAGGCTAATAATTCATTAAATAGTGTAAGAGATACAATCTAAACCACAATAAGTTACCGATAACTTTAGTTTCTAGTAATTAGATACGCATATTAAGTTAATATTTCGTACTAGATTATATTCAGAATATATCAATAATTAGGCCTTGGCATGAAAATATTGTATTTACATAAGACATTATTATTATACACGCATTTGAAGTTGCCCCCCCAATTGGAAGTTAATAAAAAAAAGAGGAGTTCTAGTTGCTTCCCACATAGTTATAGAGTTCCCTATATTTGGAATAGTTCTGTTGTTAACAAAGCTAAAAAATGGTTTTGTAAAGCATGGGGGGCTAACTTCCAAATTTGAATTTTTTGCCGGCTTGCGCCTAGAAAACTGTCAGTCGGTTCGAAAAGTGACATATGGATAATTTGTAGAACTCTTTAGAGGGCAACTAGAACTCTCGCCAGAATTCGCTTTTTTTTAAATATAAATAGTTATTAAACATAAATTCATTTATGACTAGTGGACCCCGCAGACGTTGTTCTGCCACAATTTTGGCTTCGAAATTATATAATTAAATTGACTCTAGAAAACGTTTGTATGGGAAATAGAAAAGGGCTGTTTTTAGGGTTTTCCCGGAAATTATTCGATTTTTTCTCGCCTTTTAAACCTTCCCTATACCTCCACGAACATTTCAAGACTAAATAAAGAATAATAAGATAAATCCGTTCAGCCGTTCTCGAGTTTTAGTGAGACTAACGAACAGTCGTTAGTCTCACTATACATTATATATATATATATATATATATATTTAGATTTATCAAAGTTGTCGATTTCGAGATAAAAAAATATCGAGATATCTTAGTTTGTCTTCACTCGTCCGCGAGATATCTCTTGATGGTCATGCTAGGCGGCCTGGATTTGCTTGTTATGTGCTATATTTTATACAAATTACATCTCAGTCAGCACAAAGTAACTGTAACTAGCAACCTGTTATATATTCGCACCATGTTTAGAAACTGCTCGAAGATATTAATTCAAAAATAACAGTGTATTCAGAATGATTGTTGGCGTTGGCGCGTTCGGTAGAACACCTGCCGTACGCGTCAATGGGTCGTGGGTTCGAATCCCACCGGGACGACATGATTATAATTTTCTGAAAGCATGTCTTCTCCACATCTGGTAACTTCGGGCATTGAACGGGTGGTAGGAATACCGAAATTCCGACCGGGTAACGAACCACCGTTCATAGATGGAAAAACCGTGAATTGCATATTGCGTGTATCGATTTCAGTCTACAGATTTCCGAATGCTCGAAGTAAAGAGTAGGTCGACAGCGCATAATTGACTGATGTTCATTACTCGGTCGGAATTTAAATATTCCTCCCACGACTTTAATGCCCGAAGTTACCAGACGTGGGGAAGACATGCTTAAGTATTTGTTTTACATTAAGTATCCAATTGGGTCACTAATTTACGTAGATGGAAAAACCGTGAATCGCATATTGCGCGTTTCGGTTTCAATCTATGGATTTTCGAATGCTCGAAGTAAATACCATCAAGTGCACCTCATGCTCGTCTGTCGATGTCTGACATAAAAAAACATGAAAAAAAAAACTTATTTATTATGCCTCTAAGTATTACTATAACCTTTTCCTATGAAATGTTTTCCAAGTTCATTTATCGATAAGCCAGATACAAGATAAGTTATCGCTTATAGATTGCGGTTTTACATAATTCAGTTTTTATTATATTGAGAGAGGTTTGCCTGTGTTTCTTGTGCATAATATGAGTGAGAACACGTATAGAAGACCTGTTCCAGCACCAAGGAGGAATAATATAAAATACAGTATGTAAAACGTTAAAAAATACAGATTAAAAATCGATAAAATATGATCATAAATCAATTAATAACATTGTGATACGCTATTATTGATATCTGTGTATCAATTTTCTTTATTATTGTCAGCGAAAATATTTACTACTAGCTGATGCCCGCGACTTCGTTCGCGTGGGGTTCACTTTAAGCTGAGCTTTTGAGCAAGCTTTCTTCATATTATAATATATCCTCTGTACTTGGTGATTTCTTTTGGGAAATTGTTTAAGAGAAAGGATTGATGAAAAGGTGAAATAAACGATCTCATAAGAAATACTTTTTCATATAATATTTCAATAATACATTTTCTAGTTCCTTCAAAAAATAAATAAATAAATACAAAAATAAATATTTCTTTCATTTCAACTTCAGATTCGAACTCGCATCTGAAGCTACGCTATGGGACCGCATATCCACTATTCTACGAATACATATCGAAAATGGCGAAATAATCAAACTATTTCATTTACATATCAAACTGTGATTGACATCTTAGATAATTTACATATAAATAATCAAAGATTGACATCTGACAATTCGAAAAAGTTCAACGCGAGTCAGTTTGCATTGCAATTTGGTGATATGGTGCCTTTAAAATAATATTTAAATGATGATAACTTTTCTTTCCGATAACCGATTTCTATGAAATATAGCATATATGTTGCCCCGGGATTTCCTTAATATATTTGTGTAAATTGCATTAAAATCGGTTCAGTATCTTCGGAGATTAGCGTGAACAAACAGACAGACAGACAGACAAGAATCTTAAAAATTGCATTTATGCATTCTGCTACCCTTCTTTTATCACCCCTCTTAATTTCTGGTAAAAATATTTAGTGAAGCGTAATTTCGATCCTACTCTTTTATTATATGTATATATATATATATATATATATATATGTATATATATAGATAACACGTCCCGGCTTCGCACGGGTGCAATCTACGTAAATATGTACGTAAAATGTCGTGTGTTACTTGCTGATAATGTAGTTTTGTTTTGGTGAAAGAATTTTTAAAATCGGTCGAGTAGTTTTGAGTTAAATCGTTTTGTTTATCATCATTTTTAATTTGGTAATATCTTTTGAATGGAATGTCTTCAATAATTCAAAAAGTAATTACTTTTAAATTTATTAATAAATAATCAACAGGTATTGAAACAGTCTTAAATACGAATATTGGTAAGGAATTAATACAAAGGTATGAATAACATGGTCTGATTTTGATCGGCATTTCTATTAAAATTAAAAATAAAATAAAAGTAGTTATAGTGACATAACTACTATAGTTGGACATATTATGGTCTCGCGAAGTTTTTTGTAGATATTGATATGTTCTATAATATTGTAGTACTTTTTGTTGTTCTATCATCAATACTTTCCGCAGCGCATGCGATGAAAGACATTTTATGGCTAATTTTTTTTACACCTTGGTTTGGTTTTAGTAGGGATTTCTAATTTTTCTAGTAATAAATATAGCCTATGTTACTCAGCGATAATGTAGCTTTCTAATGAATTTTGAAATCGGTCCAGTAGTTTTACCATACTAACTTAATGAGACTCGAATGTTCACATTATTTTTCAAAAAATGAAACGTATTTTAAAACCTGTACCTTTAGATTGAATAAGTACGTTTGGTGGAATTTTGCTTTGTATCTATGATACTAGTAATAACTCAGAGTAGAAATGTAAGCGAAAACAAGTGTAGCGGCTAAAACTGGTTCCCCATTCTAATCAACAAACATGACCAGTTCAACAAGGCATAGAATTGATATATACTAATATTATAAAGAGGAAAGATTTGTTTGTTTGTTACGATTAAAATCAAAAACTACTAGACCTATTTAAAAAAAAATATTTCTGAAATTTACATTATCAGCGAGTAACATAGGCTATTTTATCTACATTGCACTCCTTCGAGCCGGTCGTGTTTCTAGTATTAATATAAAATTGACGAAAAATATGAAAACATGCCTTATTTTTTTTAAATTGAGAAATATAGCAAAGGTTTCGTTTGGTATTACAATCAAAGAATACATTTTTCTGTTGTAAGAATTACCAATTTTATTAAAAAAAGATAGCTATATAACTGAGTACATAAGTTTTATTTTAAATTAACCTCCAAAGCTAATGTCAAAAGACCTTTTTGCTGATGTATTGTAAAACAAATTTGACCCTGACAGGAATTCCATAACCCAAACAATGGTAAAAAAAAACAAATGCCGCGCGTAAATATTTCGGGAATGGTCGGTTAAGAATCCTTGGCATCCGAAGGCCGCGCCGATGACGTAAGAAACAGGTATAAGTTTTAAGTGAGCCGGCTCAGATAGCATTGAAAGAGAATTAAGATTCGTCAAAACTTATTATATCTCAAACTAAATCTTTCTCATCATTTCATGAAAACGACAATAATAAATACAGTATCGTCATGATCGTAGAACAACGGCGGATGTGCAAAACGGTTACTTTACAGGAGAGCGTTTTAAAGATTGATAAGTCGTTTTTTATGCATTATTAAAACACGGCTAATCTATTCGGGTTCAAACTCGGCAATATTATGTTTGGTGTCTTTTTTATATTAACTTTATACTGATTACCGTGAGGGGAGGCCGAGGGGACGACGCGACGTAATACAATGAAGGTAGGATAATACGCGTTCTTGTACTGCGTTGAAAAAGCAGAACCACTGTTATTCTAGGCAGTAACTTGATTGTTTTTATCAAACTTAAATTTTTTGTTTGTTCTGTTGAGAATTGACATGTTTTTAAAGATTTTTATACAATAAAACTAAGATCGTAAAAAATCAGAACCGTCGTTGTTCTACGATGATGACGATATAGTCTTAATTCGTGTTTCATTTTCTTAAGCAAAAAGCAGCTGTGATAGGAAAACTCCTATAACGCAATTTTTAAGCCGAAACAAGCTCTTATATCGGCCATGAATTAGTTCACAAGAATGTAGTGAAAAAACACCATAAAATGATAAATATAAAATATAGTACGTGCGTTATCAGAAAGTAAATAACACGTAAAACGTGAAACAATTAAATGCAAGGTCAAAATGTGTTGAAATTGTCTGAGAAAATTTAAATGGGCGTAGGCTTTATAGTTTGTAATAAATCTGCGGAAAGTAGTGAAAATTACCGTCTGTTACTGTAAAAATTACCTATATATATAACACTAGCTTCACGGGGCAACCCGGGGCGCGTAGCTTTCTATTGGTGAAAGAATTTTTAAAATCGATGCAGTAGTTTTTGAGTTTATTCATAACATGCAAAAATACAAATCTTTCCTCTTCTATACTATATAATATTATAAAGAGGAAAGGTTTGATTTTTTGTTTGTTTGTATGAATTGAATAGGCTCCGAAACTACTGGACCGATTTCAAAAATTCTTTCACCAATAGAAAGCTACATTATCGCTGAGTAACATAGGCTATATTTATTACTAGAAAAAAATAGAGATCCTTAGAAATTCCTACTAAAACCAACTCAAGATGTAAAAAAATTAGCCAAAATATGTCTTTCATCGCATGCGCTGCGGAAAGTATTAACGATAGAACAAAAAAATGTTCTACAATATTATAGAACATATCAATATCAACAAAAAACTTCGCGAGATCATATATCTAGCTATTGTAGTTATGTTACTATAACTACTTTTTAACATTTAAAAAATTGAAAGAAATGCCGTTCAAAATCAGACCATGTTATCCATACCTTTATATTAATTCTTATCCAAATAAATTATTTCATATCCAAGACTGTTTCAATACCTATTGACTACTTTTTGAATTATTGAAATCGGACATTCCATTCAAAAGATATTACGAAATTAAAAATATCAATACAAACAAAAATACACGCCGCGGCCGTCGCGCCGCGGCCGGTGCGGCTTCAAGCAGCGCAGCGCAGCGAGCAATGCTGCGAGGGGTAGTATTGTATATACTTTGTCATTTTCTTCAATTTTTGCGGTTTTGTTACGATTTAATACAAAAAATACTTGACCGATTTTAAAAATTCTTTCACCATTAGAAAGCTACATTATCAGCGTGTAACTTATTTTCATCTAAATTGCACCCGTGCGAAGCCGGGGCGTTTTGCTAGTCTTTATAATATTAGTATAGAGAATAGATTATCCTACCCAAAAATCTCCACAAAATACCTTACTTTCCACATTAATTGACTAAAAATTCTACCTGAGTTTGCTTGTAGAAGATAATCTGTGGGACGATTAAATCGATTTAAGTTACTTAAATGCGCAATTTAGCGGTTTGATTGGCGTGTGAGTACTTACCGCTTCTGTTTACGATAAGATACGTCTGTTTATATTTAAGCAGTTAAAAAGGTTTATATTAGGCGTGAGTGACAACAGGTTATAAAGAAAGAGATATCTATCAATAGTAATAACTACACATCGTTATCGCGGGGGCACGAATCATTTGTAGATTATGTAAACAGAGTGGACGATATACATAAATGGCCTTATTATAATCTTGATATAGTTAAAATATGTTTTGTCTCGCTCTATCGAATATAAAAATAATATAGAGCGAAAGAAACAAAACATATTTTAACTATGTCAAAGCTTATAATACGTTTATGAATAAGGCCGAAAGTCTTTTGAGACCTATACCTACAGTGTCACTTTTTGCAGCGTTTCTGCATCATTTCATATCCTTTCAGTAGCAAGGCCAAGGAGGTTTAAGGGGTTATATACAGTTAGAATTTTCAAAAAAAAGATTTTATTTTTATTTTTTTATCTTAATGTACATATATTTAAGAATACACACAGAAAATTTCATATCGTTCCGGTGAATATTTTCGAAGTTACACGCAAATTTGAAAAGGCGTTTCAAAGTGCTTGAAAGCACAAGGCCGGAGTGGCAGCATTTACTTGGAGCGCTGTCCCTTATATGCACCTGCCTATTGTAAATGTTCCCTTCTAATGTATTTAGATGGGTAAAGCAAGCAAACTTAGTGGAAAGATGATCGATAAGTTGACAGTTTATTACGGCTTAGCAATAAGGAAAATTCTGTTGAAAAATGTATAATGCTATCTAGTAGCATATTATCATTATTGTTCAACTGACGAAAAACCTCAACACGATAAGTGCCCGGACGGACCAGACTCATGATGCAGCTGGCAGAAGGCCGCAGCTCAATTCAACTCAACAAAAAAATCAAGGCGAATATTCCACATTCGAACATGATTATGAGCCATTACCAGAAGATGTTGCTGAGGCTATACTGATGATTTATACAGATCTCAGCAGTCACAATTTATTAGAAAAATGTGTAGGTGATTTTAACCAAAACAACAATGAGAGCTACAATCAACTGATTTGGAAAATCTCTCCCAAAATTGTTCCGGCCGGTTCGAAAACTGTGGAAGTCGCTGCATACATATCTGCCGGTATATTTAATGAAGGAATGACATCACTATTGTATTATATGAAGGCAATAGGAATTACACTTGGGCCCAATGCGCATTCATATGGCGAAAAAGAAGATGAGCAGCGCGTGAACATTTCCGATCTCAGAGCGCGTGAGAGCAGCCAAGATGGAAGAATGGCTCGTAGACAACATCAGCTCGAGTTATTAGAAGCTGCCGAATCGGCGAAGGGTGTATTATATGGTCCCGGAATAGACGACTCCATGTAAGTTAAAAAAAATATATTTATTCTAAGTAAAGTGCTTTTCAAACTTTAAACGGGTTTTTCTCAAAATGGTGTTTTCAAAGTCGGTGACAGACATTACTCGAAAACGGCTGAATCGATTAGTCTCAATTTTTAACACGAGCTTCTTAAATATATTTTTTATTAATTAATCGAAGATTTTTTCTCACCGATAAATATTTATTTTTTTATAAACAATTTAAGGCTGAAATTTTGGTCAAAAATAGATTTTTTTTTTTTGAGAAACCGCCATTTTGTCAAAAATAATTATTTTGCTTATTCCTTCGATTAATTACTAGATTTAACATTACTTTAACGAAATCTGTTTGGTTTTTTAATTTCAGAGCATCCAGTTCAGAGATATAGTTGTCACCGCAAAACGTCTTTTTTGAGAGGAGCTTCCGGAGATCAGCTGTAGCTCTTTTCCAAATAAATATTTTTACTAATACTAAGTCTTAAAATACAGTTAAAAGATACCATAATATGTGTACAAATTTTTAATTCAATAAATTTAAAAGTTTTCTCAGAAAAAATTCTGGAAAGTTCGCTTTTTTTCGGCGTTCTAACTGTATATAACTTCTTAATGTAAATAGGAGGAGGCCAATGAATTAACATCTGTTTAATTGTTTTATTTAAATGCAATTCGAAATTTCGTAGTGAATTTGACTCAGAATTTCATCAATAAACTGCGGATGGAATTTTATTTCATAAAATGATGCAGTAGATCTTTTTGAATGGAACACTATTGGCACAAATAAAGACTCTCAGAGGATGCGTAAAACTAGGCATTACATACTAACTGTCTATTCTAGATAGATATTCTTTGACTTGTTCGTTCGTGCCCTCGCGATAACGATGTCTAGTAATAACACCAGTAATTTCAACCTTTGGAAGGAGGTTGTATATGAAGATACATTAAAGTTAAGGTTATTTAAATACGTGAGTTGTGGATTGCCTACAGTAAGAAACATCTACAGAGGAAACTAGCAAAACTTGTTCCGAGATAAAAAGCGGGTTTCCTACGATCCTCGTAATTTCATTCCTCGCGTGACATTTAATAATTTCCACAAAAACATGTTTAAGTATCAGCTTTGTTGGTTAATAAAAACGTATAATGCTTTAAGTAACGTAAATGTTGAATTTATTTCATCTAGAATATTCATAGGATACTCAATTATGAATGCAAACAAAAATGTAGTCAGTAACCTTTAAATAAAATGTATGCAGTTAAAAATTAACAGTTATAACCAACATTATCATTAATATCATTAGTTCCTACAATTATTATTTATGTATAGTTTGTAAAAACTTAATGCATTATTTATAAATTTAAAATTGACTGAGTCTTCATTTCTTATCTGTGAAGCTTACTTGTCAGCTGTCTAGGTCTATAGCCATATACCTTGCACTTTGTTTACTCGCGAATTAAAAAAAAAAGCGCGCAGCCGTATCGCTAAAATATAATGCATTAGAGTACAAATGTTCCAAGAAATAAGTCCCACGGATAATGTTGGAACTACAATATTTTTTATGAAAGTATTTTTAACTCAATAGACACAAGCGACACCTAAAAAGGACTTCTTTTATGAAAAGGACTCTATTTATAAACTTAAAATCGACTGAGTCTTCATTTCTTATCTGTGAAGTTTACTTGTCAGCTGTCTAGGTCTATAGCCATATACCATGCACTTTGTTTACTCGCGAATTAAAAAAAAAAAGAAAAAAGCGCGCAGCTGTATCGCTATTTAATGCATTATTTATAAACTTAGAAGCGACTGAGTCTCCATTTCTTATCTGTGAAGCTTACTTGTCAGCTGTCTAGGTCTATAGCCATATACCTTGCACTTTGTTTAGAGTCCTTTTCATAAAAGAAGTCCTTTTTAGGTGTCGCTAGTGTCTATGGAGTTAAAAATACCTTCATAAAAAATATTGTAGTTCCAACATTATCCGTGGGACTTCTTTCTTGAAACGTACTCTACTTGCGAATTAAAAAAAAAATTGTGTGTGTGTACCATCTGGAGTAAACAGGTAAGAAGTGAAACTTCTTTTATCATTGTTCTTAATATTACATTAAATTCTTTACGTCACTATACTAAACTTTGATAAAAAAGCAACATGGCGCGTAACGGAAAAATGTGACGCGTAACGAAAAAATGTTACACTACATTTTTTTCCAACCCCGATAAAGTAGTTTCACTTCAAAAAGCGCGCAGCTGTATCGTACATATGTATATCATGTATAATGCATTATATTATTATTTAACTTAAAATCAACTGAGTCTTCAGTTCTTATCTGTGAAGTTTACTTGTCAGCTGTCTAGGTCTATAGCCATATACCTTGCACTTTGTTTACTCGCGAATTAAAAAAAAAAAGAAAAAAGCGCGCAGCTGTATCGCTATATTGAGTTATGTGGGTCAAGCGAGGAATGTTGTTACACCGGCCGCTCCCACCTGTACTTACCGAGATGAGACAGGTTTGTGTGATGAACGTTTGATCCAACATTTTGAGGAATAAAGTGTTATAGAGCCTTTTTTATTAAACCTACTTCATGTTTTTTTAACGTTCAAGATACTTTGTATGTTTTTTATACCTACTTTTTATAAATGTAACTTTTAAGTGACAAATTATAAATTCGCCGTACAGACTTGTATGCAGGCAATGTAAATAAATTTAAACTATACTAGATTTTGCTTGCGGATTGCCCTGTTTGTATGGATCTGGATAATATTCAGGATAAAAGGTATTATATCAGCTTAAAATTCTGACAGGATAAAACTAAAAATTTGTATATTATAACTGTAGATTTTAATTTTAAAATAATGGTAACTCAACTAAGTTTTTTTGTATAACAAAGTATCTGGGGGCACGGCAGGGCCCGCCAAGACGGGTGTCCACCTTATCTCGAAGCATTTCGGTCTGCCGGCCTAGCATGACCGCCACGAGATATGTCGCGGACGAGAGAAGACAAACTAAGATATCTCGATATATTATATCTCGACATCGACAATTTTGATAGAAAGGATATCGCGATCGACAAATATATCTATTTTTGATATAAAAAGTCGAGTTTTAAGTGTAATTGTCATGTAGGTCATGTGTTGTCTAAGACCCGGAATAAATAAAGATATAATCGATTAAAACACGAGAAAACGGTCGAAAATATTTTGTCGCGGTTGTCATGCTAGGCCGGCTGGACAGTGCTAGAAAGTCTCAATTATCATCTTCTCAAGTTACACCTTGATCAAGTTGTGTGGCTTTACCGTTTCGAAAGAGTGACGTAGACACTCCAATGGGCTTATGAACAGTAAGTAGACATGGGTAACTCAGCGAAATTCCCTGCGCCAACTCAGAAACTCAGGCGCAGTGTAGTGTGTCGGCTCCTTGAGTCAACTCAAAATTGCGCCACGACGCAGTAAAAATAGGACGCGCAAAGCGAGCAGTAAAACCTCCGAAACGCACGCAACCCCACGCTCATAGTTCACTCAGTGAGTGGGTACTGCGCCTTGCGCCAACACATTATGAATGTGTGAGCTGACTCACCCTGCGCAGTGAAGCGTGCCGGCGCAATTGCGCGGCGCAGCGCAGTGTTACCCATGTCTAACAGTAAGTAATTCACCAACTAGGCGTTAATTTTGTGCCAATAGGTCCTTGAGCAACGAAATGGCCGACACACATTTTGACTGAGGTGTAGGGTTTGTAGGAAACTTGAGAGCTTGGCTTCTCAAATGATCTGATAACTTGTTTACATTGTCTTTTATTAACGAGAGTATCACACATTTAAATAAAATACTGTAATTCGGGACAAATTTAAAGAATATAAAAAATAAATCGCGTTTTACAGTGCAAGCAATATGTACCTACTGGTCTTTTTTTTTACTTGATAGGCAGGCGTTTGACCACAATCCCACCTGATGGTAAGTGGTGATGTGATCTAAAGTAGAGCATGCCGATCTAGAAATAGCCTATTCACCCGCGTCTTAAAAAGATCCAGTTCATAGTGATCCGGGAAGACAGTCGCTGGAAGAGAGTTCCACTCCTTTAGTGTTTTGATTTAAAAAAAGAAGCGAAACGAGAGTTGCGAACTGGTGGAATATCCACGATGTAAGGGTTGACATTTTTTTTGTAGGTATTTAACTTTACTTTTAATAAACTTTTTAATCCAACGTCAGTCAGTGATTTATCATTTATCTCTAATCAATATTGCGTGTATAATCTCGATCACACGTCAACCGGAAGCAATAATATAGTGCTTTCTAATAAATCTGAGTCTAGATTTTTCGATTTTTAATTGACTGATACCGAGGCTTTTAGAAATGTGCAATTTGAGAAACCGCTTCACCACAAACAAGACTGTTATGCAAACTCCTCTTACAAAAATAGTATATTAATCTATGCTAATATTATAAAGAGGAATTTGTTTGTTTGTTACGATTTTACTCATAAACTACTCGACCGATTTTACATTATTTATTGGTGAAAGCAATATTATCGGCTAGTAACATGGGCTTTTACAAACTGTTAAAGCTTTTACAAACAAATAATACATTTACAAAAAAAACAAACAACGATAAAAAATATATACCTACTTAGATATTCACGGCACGCTAAGGTAGCGTGTGTAATACTCTGTATTTACGAAGTAAACTCAGATACAAGATATTTCAAGGACACGCCGTGTTAAGTACGAGTATGAAGACATACGTAAGTGTCATATGTCGAAAGTTCGTAGGTATATAAAAGGATTTTATACATCTTAGCAAACTTTTAATAATAATTATTATTTATCTTCAATTAACAAATGAAATGTTTAATAATATTACCAACTAGTAACACGTCCCGGCTTCACACGGGTGCAATGTAGATGTACTATACACAAAATCTTACGTTACTCGCTGATTTAGCTTTCTATTGGTGAAAGAATTTTTAAAATCGGTCCAGTAGTTTTTGAGTTTATTCATAACATACAAAAATACAAATCTTTCCTCTTTGTAATATTAGTATAGAAGTATTAAAATAGTCTTCCCTTTGACATTTTACGAAATTACGATTTTCGAGACTCTTTCTTATTTATAATACATATTATAATAATATAGATATAAAATGAGGTTGAGTTTTTGTGTATTTCACCCTACAACCCCTTAACGTATTTTTTAAAAATATTAATAAAATACCTTAAGTTTTTATTCATTTCAATTTTAAAAAAAGTTGTCACGTCAGTTCGGAGTTGATGAACGAAGAAGTTAGAATGTACGATACATATACCTTTATATGCGTAGAAGATTACTTCATAAATCCTAACGAATTATGCTTCTGTAACACTATTAATCTTAGTTAGGTGTCGGATTTTATTTGGCCTTGCCTTGCATACCAATTACCAATACGATTTTTCACGTTAAAATTTTTAATAGTACATAATTCCTTCGCAATTAGAAAGTTTTGAATGACGTACCGATATGAAGTTGAGTTCATGACATAATTTGGTCACAATAACTAAATTATGTTCTGGATACTTTATAACGGATTAAAACTCGAATTATAATTTATGCCGACGTTTCGGATGCTTTTCAGTTTGCCTTGACCACGGTTGCTGAAAAGCATCCATTTGGAACTTGATTCCAAAATGCGTGGTTGTCACTTCTTCAGTATTTCACTGTCAATTTGGACGGCCCAATTCAATTCAAAATCTAATTTTTTCGAAGCGATTTTAACCAATACAGCATTAATCCTTATCCAATTAAATACCTTGAATACATTGTTCATCTAATATATAAAATTCTCGTGTCACAGTTTTCGTTGCCATACTCCTCCGAAACGGCTCGACCGATTCTTACCAAATTTTATATGCGTATTCAGTAGGTCTGAGGATCGGCTACTATCTATTTTACATACCCCTAAGTGATAAGGGTTGTTCAGTGTTCACACTTAATTTTTGACGATTTTTTTTGTTTTTATTTTTTTATTATGTGGCATTAAAAAATACATACAACCCCTGCTTTTTTGTCAAAAAAATCTAGACCCGTGCGAAGCCGGGGCGGGTCGCTAGTTTAATATAGATCTATATGGCCCTTTACACCGTATGATTTAAATGAATATTTTCGAAGATATTACAGATTTAAAAATTGCGGGACGTAACGTTTGCGGCGGTACCGGCCGGTATGTTTTTATATACAACGATCACAGTTTTTCTGTAGTGTATTTAGTATCAGCATTACATCCGTGCGAAGCCGGGGCGGGTCGCTAGTTTCGGCATAATATGCTCTACTCCCCGTGCGAAGCCGGGGCGGGTGGCTAGTTCAAAATATAACATATTCCGTAAGTGGACATGATAAGAATACTTTGTATTCAACATTTTGTCTCCAACAATGTATTGCATAATGTTGTGGCCTTATATCGTACATGTGTTGTGATGAAATTGAAACGATTTCATTGTATTGAAGTGCCTAATGTTCAATTGAAATCAATTTATTTTTGGTTCTTGCAGTATGGAAGAAGCTTCTAGCTTGGTGTTTTTTTATCTCTAGTAACACGCCCCGGCTTAGCATGGGTGCAGTATAGATGTAAGTACTATGTATACACAAAAAATGTTACTCGCTGATATTGTAGCCATCTATCTGTGAAATAATTTATAAAATCGGTCGCGTAGTTTTTGAGTTAAATCGTAACAAACGAACAAATCTTTCCTCTTTATAATATTAGTTTAGATAGACAAAATTAAATAAATTATTATTATTAGATTTATTAGACAAGTAATAAGTATTTTAGATCAGTGGAAATAGACGGACAAACAATTTAAACATATACAAAGTACAGTAAGTAAAAGAGCGAAAAAAAAATATCAAAGGAAAAGTTGTTTACCGGTGTTAACTCGTCGGAATTTGAAAGATTTGTTTTCCCGAAGAGTCTATTGTGGGGCCCCGGTCCCCTAAATCCGGCTCTGTATACATATACCATATCTCTATTTGTGGCTGTGCTCAACAGCGTACTAGAAGTCCAGGAAGGTTTCAGTCAATTCGTCGCTGCCACAACATTCAAATTCAATTCAAAAATCATTTATTCATTTAAGTAACACAATGAACACTTATGAATGTCAATAAAAAATATATATTAAATGCTTCTTATTTTACATTTACTGCCAGTTCTCAAATCAAGGGCGTAGAACGGACGAGAAGAACAGGCAATAAACTCTCCGCCACTCTTTTTAATCGCCAAGATTTTTGTTTTACAAAATGTTTGTAAGGAGCTACAACTATTACACCATGTGCCACATGATATCTTGAAGTAATTTACTATAATAATAAAAAAATAAACGATAAAAAATTAAAAAAAACAAAGATTTGTCCTCTATCAGCAGTAGGCATGGTGAAATAGGAGCACGCACTTACATTATCGTGGGAACAACACACAACATCGTAATAACTTATACGGACTAAGTTTCGATTATAAAAACATATTGTACTTCCAAAAAATATTATAGAATATTTACTATTAAACAATAATATAAGTCAATATTATCTCATTTAAAATTGCCAAACCTCATTATGTAATGTTAGATAATAGTTTAACTAAAACGGCAAAATAGAACTTAGAGGGCGCAGTGAAGCGAAATGAATCGCGTGGTTAATGTAATTGATTGAAATTGTAATAATTAACTGTTTACCGATCTTGACCTACTACAGACGTTTACAATGGTAGTATTATATCCGTAAAGCGTAGTGGAACTAATTCTAATAGCACACTAGAAGAACTAATTCTTCTAGTTTTACTTTCTATTTTCAAGTTTATTAAAATAAGAAAAAGTACGACAAATATACACTCGAAACATAATCTTTCAACGGGTAACACGTAAGACAAGTCAAACATAGGTACGCTTAGACCAACCAAAACGGTATTTTCAAAGAATGACGAGAAACGCGAAGAGAATTCAAATTTCCGTTGCGACATCTACAAGCTGCGGCTCAAATAAGTACGAAAACATCGATAATCCTGAATCGCACTATCGAAGTGTTTCCGAGCGCTGAGTATATTATGTATGTAATGTACTCGTACACCACCGTACACGTATAACATATAGTCAGTGGTTCGACTGATCGATGAAATCTTTGAAATCCCTTCCTTCCTCCACAGATAATTTTTAATAACGAAATTTTCACGAAAATTAAATTATAATACTTTTTCTGTGTTATGCACACAGATTTATCCTTTAATATAGCTGGTAAACGTGACCTTAATTCCTATCTCGTAATCCTAGAAGGTATAAGCGTCGTCTTATACCACACGGAGATAAAAAATTCAAATTGAATCATCGTAATTTGAATACAATCGAGGCAATCTTAAATTTTTTGTTTTTTGTAATTACTATAATGTATTATTTAATGTTCATTATTTTACATTGCAACATAATAAAGTTAATAAATATTTAAAAATAAAATATATTTAGCTAACTAGTAAATATAATAAAGACTTATATAATTATGTTTTGTATGAAACTTTTGTTGTTTTTATTCTACGCTAATATAATAATATTAAATATACGCTAATAAAGTTTAATACAAAACATTTATAAGAATACGTCTTAATTATATAAACTACTTATAGATTTTGTTTTTAAAGGAGGTTTAATGTGTTTGTCTTTGTAAAGAGGACAATCGGAGCGATTTAAAAATATTATATAAATACTTTTTTATTTATTATAAATCTGATGTCTACATCTTATTAGCAGAAGCTATGTTTTATTTTGAGATATTTAAGTTTTCACTTAATTTTTTTATGTAAGTTATCCTCTATGCACTCCTTAACAATTCAATTGATTATGATAAAACTTTGGTGAATTGCAATACAAGCCAAGTACAGCTAGTTTATTTATAAATTTAGGCGGTTTAGTTTTGTAAAAAGCCACGAACGTTTAACTATCTATAATTCTACCATTTAACCTTATGATATTAAATTTGACACCTCTGACATCTAATTTGTTAGTCTGACATAAAACATCTTGTGGTAAGATGATATAAAAATTGCGAATCTTATTTTTAATTCATAAATGTTTTTATTATTGCTTCAAACGCGTCAAGGTTACAAAAAGTCATACTACAATAAAACGTAATTTGTATTCAGAACGATACAACGCCTTCGACTCTGTTGATCACTAATCGTTAAGCGATTATTCTTTAGTCATTCGGTTTTAATGTAGCAATATCAGTGTTATTATTGTAAGTATTGATCTGTATCATCAAAATACTAGCGAAGAGTAATCATTATTGTTTTTTTTTTAAATTTGCGCATTCATAATTCGTTTTGGTGTGCCACAAGGACATATTCTCGGACCACAAGATTAAACCAAACATGTAATTTACCTTGCATTTTAAATTTTATGTGTTTGTATACAGCTCACAGAATGCGTAAGAGGGCCATTGACATATGCATGTAGTAGTAAAACCAACCGGTTTTGATAGTTGCGTTGACTGTTTTATTGTATTTTTACTGGTTTAAATGTTATAAACAAAGTAGATGCTGTGTCATTTGATAAAAACTATTTATTAAAGTACACCACATCACATATAATACAATTTTCTACATTTTAAGTTACAATTTGTTTTTCTATAATCTATGAGAAATACTTATTTGAATAATGCAGATTGGGTATGTGATAGGTGCTTATTAACGCTTTTTTTTAAATTGACCAGTCCAATACAGAATATAGTATATGAAGCTAAGTAAATTTTATTATATAAGTAAGTTTTCAAGTAATCAAAATTAAATTTAAGTAATTTTATTTTATATTTTATTTTTATTATATATTAAGACACGTGATTGTTTTATTTTATTATATCTCAGTTAAATTAAATATATTTATCCATCATTCTCACGATACTAAAAATTAAAATTGTTGTAAGCCATAAGTTAAAATAAAATATTTTTCCTCTAAACATATTATTAAAACCGATGTTTCGAATGCTTTTTAGAAAACGTGTCAGTTTGCCCGTGACCAGATTTTTAGTCAAAGTATTATATTACTAGCAAAACGCCCCGGCTTCGCACGGGTGCAAATAGATGAAAAAAAAGCAAAACCTATGTTACTCGCTGATAATATAGCTTTCTATTAGTGAAAGAATTTTTAAAATCGGTTGAGTAGTTTTTGAGTTAAATCGTAACAAAACCCCACAAATTGAACAAAATGACATAGTACTACCCCTCGCCGTATTGCTAGATGCCCTGCGTGCGAAAACAGTAGTTATAGTAACATAACTACAATAGTTAGACATATGGTCTCGCGAAGTTTTTTGTAGATATTTATATGTTCTATAATATTGTAGAACTTTATTTTGTTCTATCATCAATACTTTTCGCAGCGCATGCGACGAACAACATTTTTTGGCAAATTTTTTTACACCTCGGGTTGGTTTTAGTAGGAAATTCTAAGGATCTCTATTTTTTTCTAGTAATAAATATAGCCTATGTTACTCAGCAATAATGTAGCTTTCTATTGGTGAAAGAATTTTTGAAATCGGTCCAGTAGTTTTTAAGTTTATTCAATACATACAAAAATACAAAAATACAAATCTTTCCTCTTTATAATATTATAGTATCACAGATTAGTATAGATTTAAATGTATGTACTCGCGTTAATAAAAGATTAATCTATAACTATAACGGCCGGTACACATAGGATGTCTTAGTATTCTTAGTATGGTTTAAACTAAGAAATAAATCAAGAAAATTCTTAGAAGACACTAATAGCCATAAGTCCATAACTATAGATACACTGACAATGATCAAAGTCAAAGCCTGCGTTGACGTCATTATAAAAACCACAGCTAACAAATTACTAACAGTTAATAAATCAAACGACCTTGATTCCTTACACCTGTTTACTTTTACTGACATGCTGGTGGAAGATTTATTTACTATAAAATCTATAGTCTGTGATAAAACAATGACATCATCCATAGGATGTATGGAACGTGACTGAGAAATAATATATGATTAATAATTAATATTTAATATGCAGATTGTAAGATAAGGTTGAACATTCTTTCTTTAGTTCATTTGAGGTTTATTATCATTTCAGTTCTAGGTAATCCTTATAAGTTACTAGCGATCGGCCCCGGCTTCGCACGGCTCTAGATTTTTTGACAAAAAAAGCAGGGGTGAAAATATAGGGTTGTATGTATTTTTAATGCCACATACTAAAAAAATAAAAACAAAAAATTTCGTCCAAAAATTAAAAATAAAAATTTAAGGGTGAACAACCCTTATCACTTAGGGGTATGAAAAATAGATAGTAGCTGATTCTCAGCCCTACTGGATACGCATATAAAATTTGGTAAAAATCCGTAAAGCCGTTTCGGAGGAGTACGGTAACTAACATTGTGAAATGGAAATTTTATATATTAGAGAGATAAAATACGCTTTGGGTTTTAGTAGTAGAAAATGGTACCATTGACAAAGACGCTACTATGAATTTAGGTTCTATTATTGCCGATTTTACTTCGAGTATTCGGAAATTGAATGAATAGGTTGAAGCCAAAACGCGCAATCGACGCTGTGTCACAGATAATCTTGAGTCAATGACCCATTAGTAGAACTTTTTAATATTAATTAATATTTAATTTCACTGTATCTTTTTGTTTATTTTATTTGTGTAAGCTGTGTCTTCAATATGCACGGCTTTTTCATCTATGAATACTCCTACTCCGATATTCCTTTTCCCCCAATGCGATCCTTGGATACAAGCTAAGTACTCGTATAATAACCATCGTTCTTCAATAATAATCAGTGAAATAAATGTCAAAATGGTGGTTAGATTAAAAACCTTTGCTCTGTTGGAACTCAATTTACTACCACAATTAGTAGTTTTCCTTATCTTGGTACTAGCGATTAATTATTCACTTGTACAAATTGCACGATTTCTTAATGTCCTAAGTAATTAAAGTGTTTTTGTTCGTGATAAATGTAATATGTCATTGGTCTTGTCTTTTGTTTTTTTTAAATGAGTCAAGGTTGTTTAGTGCTATTGATGTAATGTTTCTATAAACAAACCATAAGGTTTCACTGACAAAAAATAATCAATGTTGCCAGTAGTCAAATTAAAATCACCCAATTAATTTCAGTTATTATTTTTTCTAATTTAGCGTACAATTATGAATAGTCGTATTAATACGATTTTACTAATAATGTATTTTACTAATGCGAGTCCCATCAGTAAAACCATCTAGTTTGCTGAAAAGCATTTGAAACTTCGTAATAAGTATACTCCGTTAAAACTAATTGCACTTTAACAATGGACTAACAAAAAACATATACCTAATTAATATTACAAGACAAATTAAAGTAGAAACTTGACTTCTAACAACCTATAGGTTTACGAGTATAATAATTATGCTAGACATGGATAACTCAGTGAAATTCCTTGCGTTAACTCAGTAACTCATTCGCAGTGAACTGCGGCGGCTCTTTGTGTTAACTCATAATTGCGCCATGACACAAAAAAATTGGGTCGCGCGAAGTGAGCAGCGAAACTTCCGAAACGCAAGACACGTCACGCGTCACGAACTATGAAGTTCACTCAGTGAGCGAGGTCCTGCGCCGTGCGCCAACTCTTTTTGAATGAGTGAGTTGACTCACTCGGCGTAGTGAAGTTTGCTGGCGTAATTGCGCGGCACAGCGCAGTGTATACATGTCTAAATTATGCTTGTAAGTGTCACGGGAAACAGACAATCCGCCGCAAAAAAGCTAAAGCGAATAGAGCATTAGTCATCGTAAAATGCATTAGTTACATTGCGACTTGCGTGCGCTTCCGAGAACAATAGTCTGGCAAATGGATAGTTCTTGTCAAAGAATTGTATAACATTATTGAGTAACAATTCGATAAGAAGTTATATTTTTGCGTACATTTAGATGTGATGATAAACATACTATTTTTATGTACTGTTGCATTAAAATAATTAATGTCTGGATTACACTATAAAGTAGACAAAGAATAATCTTTAATGAACTACTTCTCCTCAGTTTAACACTAGTTCTGCCATGATTTTGTGTAGACATATTTCGACCAAAAGGTGAATAATATGGCACACATAATAAAATTAGCTGCTTTTTTAACAGGTTATCAGTTCGTAATTAGCAGTTTCATTTCGTTGACACAAAAACCGTCAACGACGTACCTCTACTGTCCGTGCGAAGCCGGGGCCACCCGCTAGTTCAAAATAATTATAACATATTCCGTAAGTGGACATGATAAGAATACTTTGTATTCAACATTTTGTCTCCAACAATGTATTGCATAATGTTGTGGCCTTATATCGTACATGTGATGAAATTGAAACGATGTCATTGTATTGAAGTGTCAGTATTCAATTGAAATCAATTTATTTTTGGTTCTTGCAGTATGGAAGAAGCTTCTGGCTTGATGTTTTTTTTATCCCTAGTAATACGCACCGGCTTCGCATGGGTGCAATATATAATATGTAGGTACTATAAATAAAGGAAATGGGAAAAGAAAATTAAAGACATTGCCGGAGAAGATTGGAAGAGAAAATCTATGGATAGAGAACAGTGGAGAGACCTTCACTCTGTTAAGAGGTCCTTCATATAACAATAACTAATAATAATATTTTAAAAAAATATTGTAGATCAGATTATTAAACTTTGTAAGATTAGATTAAGGAAATAAAAGGCTTTTTATTTTATTTACTATAAATAAAAAATAATGTAGCTTTCTATCGGTGAAAGAATTTTTAAAATCCGTCACGTAGTTTTTGAGTTAAATCGTAACAAACAAACGAACCAATCTTTCCTCTTTATAATATTAGTTTAGATAGACAAGTAATAAGTATTTTTCATGAGTGGAAATATACGGACAAAAAATATAAACATATACAAAGTACAGTAAGTAAAAGTAAAAGAGCGAAAAAAAATATCAAAGGAAAAGTTGTTTACCGGTGTTAACTCGTCGGAATTTGAAAGATTTTTTTTCCCGAAGAGTCTATTGTGGGGGCCCCGCTTTTGTGGAGGCCCGGGGCCCCGGTCCCCTAAATCCGGCTCTCAATATACCATATCTCTATTTGTGGCTGTGCTCAACAGCGTACTAGAAGTCCAGGAAGGTTTCAGTCAATTCGTTGCTGCCACAAAATTCAAATTCAATTCAAACTAATTTATTTATTTAAGTAACACAATTAACACTTATGAACGTCAATAATATATGTGTATAATATTAAATGCTTTTAATTTTACATTTACTGCCAGTTCTCAAATCAAGGGCGTAGAACGGACGAGAAGAACTGGCAATCAACTCTCCGCCACTCTTTTTAATCGCCAAGTTTTTTGTTTTCAAAAATGTTTGTAAGGAGCTGCAACGATTACACCATGTGCCACATGATATCTTGAAGTAATTAACTATAATAATAAAAAAAATAAACGAAAAAAAACAAAGATTTGTCCTCTATCAGCAGTAGGCATGGTGAAATAGGAGCATGCACTTACATTATCGTGGGAACAACATGCAAACACAGTCGAAATAACTTATACAACGACTAAGATTCGATTATAAAAACACTAGCGACCCGCCCCGGCTTCGCACGGGTGCAATGCTGATACTAAATACACTACAGAAAAACTGTTATTATTATACATATTTAAACCTTCCTCTTCAATCACTCTATCTATTAAAAAAAATCGCATCAAAATCCGTTCCGTAGTTTTAAAGATTTAAGCATACATAGGGACAGAGAAAGCGACTTTGTTTTATACTATGTAGTGATATTGTACCTCCAAAAATATTATGGAAACATAATAAGTGAATATTATCTCATTTAAAATTGCCAAACCTCATTATGTAATATTAGATAATAGTTTAACTAAAACGGCAAAATAGAACTTAGAGGGCGCAGTGAAGCGACATGAATCGCGTGGTTAATCTTTAATGTAATTGAAATGGTAATAATTAACTGTTTACCGATCTTGACCTACTACAGACGTTTACAATGGTAGTATTATATCCGTAAAGCGTAGTGGAACTAATTCTAATAGCACACTAGAAGAACTAATTCATCTAGTTTTACTTTCTATTTTCAAGTTTATTAAAATAAGAAAAAGTACGACAAATATACACTCGAAACATAATCTTTCAACGGGTAACACGTAAGACAAGTCAAACATAGGTACGCTTAGACCAACCAAAACGGTATTTTCACAGAATGACGAGAAACGCGAAGAGAATTCAAATTTCCGTTGCGACATCTACAAGCTGCGGCTCAAATAAATACGAAAACATCGATAATCCTGAATCGCACTATCCAAGTGTTTCCGAGCGCTGAGTATATTATGTATGTAATATACTCGTACACCACCGTAGACGTATAACATATAGTCAGTGGTTCGACTGATCGAAGAAATCTTTGAAATCCCTTCCTTCCTCCACAGATAATTTTTAATAACGAAATTTTCACGAAAATTAAATTATAATACTTTTTCTGTGTTATGCACACAGATTTATCCTTTAATATAGCTGGTAAACGTGACCTTAATTCCTATCTCGTAATCCTAGAAGGTATAAGCCTCGTCTTATACCACACGGAGATAAAAAATTCAAATTGAATACTGAATCATCGTAATTTGAATACAATCGTGGTAAGTCTCTTATTTTTTTTTTGGTTTTTTTGTAATTATTAATAAATGTATGTAATAATAAATGTATTGTTTAATGTTCATTATTGTACATTGCAACACAATTAAGTTAATAAATAATCTATATATTATATATAAAAGAGATATCCACCTATATAGTCACTCATCACGATATCTCTGGAACCATAAGGCGTAGCGACTTGAAATATGGTAGGAATATTCCTTTCGCCGAGTAGAGGTCAGCTAAGAACGGATTTTACGAAATTCAACCCACAAGGGGGGTTGCGGGGGCAATTGCTAGTTAAAAATAAAATCTATTTAGCTAACTAGTGAATATAATAAAGACTTATAATAATTATGTTTTGTATGAAACTTTTGTTGTTTTTATTCTAAGCTAAAATAATAATAATATTAAATACAAAACATTTATTAGAATACGTCTTAATAAACTACTTATAGATTTTGTTTTTGAAAGGCACATCCAACCGTGTTTGTGTCTTTGTAAAGAGAACAATAAGATCGATTTAAAACTATATTTTTTATTTGTACACCTGATTGACAGAGGCTATATTTTATTTTGAAAACATGAAGTCTTCACTTAAAAAAGTATATGCTTTCCTCTATGCACTCCTAAACAGTTCAGTTTATTACATTTTTAGTTTATTTCAGTTTATTATATTTTGCATACGCCTGCAGAGGCTCGTGGCCAAAAAATTTTTACGTGGTACTTCAATGCAAGCAAGAATGCAGCTAGTTAATCTATAAATTTAGGCGGTTTAATCGGCTTTTGTAAAAGCCACGAAAGCGTTTATAACTATCTATAATTCCACCATTTAACCTTATGATATTAAATTTGACACCTCTGACATCTAATTTGTTAGTCTGACATAAAAACATCTTGAGGTAAAATGATATAAAAATTGCGAATCTTATTTTTAATTCATAAATGTTTTTATTATTGCCTCAAACGCGTCAAGGTTACAAAAAGTCATACTACAATAAAACGTAATTTGTATTCTGAACGATACAACGCCTTCGACTCTGATGATCACTAATCGTTAAGCGATTATTCTTTAGTCATTCGGTTTTAATGTAGCAATATCAGTGTTATTATTATAAGTATTGATCTGTATCATCAAAATACTAGCGAAGAGTAATCATTATTGTTTTTTTTTTAATTTTCGCATTCATAATTCCTTTTGGTGTGCCACAAGGACATATTCTCGGACCACAAGATTAAACCAAACATGTAATTTACCTTGCATTTTAATTTTATTTTATGTGTTTGTATACAGCTCACAGAATGCGTAAGAGGGCCATTGACATATGCATGTAGTAGTAAAACCAACCGGTTTTGATAGTTGCGTTGACTGTTTTATTGTATTTTTACTGGTTTAAATGTTATAAACAAAGTAGATGCTGTGTCATTTGAAAAAAACTATTTATTAAAGTACACCACATCACATATAATACATTTTTTTACAGTTAAAGTTACAATTTGTTTTTCTATAATTTATGAGAAATACTTATTTGAATAATGCAGATTGGGTATCTGATAGGTGCTTAATAACTAAGTAAATGTATATCAAACTAAGTAAATTTAATATATAAAATTTCCATGTCACAATGTTAGTTACCGTACTCCTCCGAAACGGCTTTACCGATTTTTACCAAATTTTATATGCGTATTCAGTAGGTATGAGAATCGGCCTTTTTCATACTTCTAAGTGAGTGAACCCTTAATTTTTTTTTTTTAATTTTTGGACGAATTTTTTTGTTTTTATTTTTTTTTATAATGTGGCATTAAAAAATACATACAACCCTATATTTTCACTCTTCTATTACCAACCCCTACTTTTTTTTGTCAAAAAATCTAGACCTGTGCGAAGCGAACGGGTCGCTAGTTTTAATATATAAGTAAGTTTTCAAGTTATTACAATTAAATTTAAGTAATGTCAAGTTGTTTTATTTTATTATATCTCAGTTTAATTAACTATATTTATCCATCATTCTCACGATACTAAAAATTAAAATTGTTGTTAAAGCCATATATTAAAATAAAATATTTTTCCTCTAAATATATTATTAAACCCGATGTTTCGAATGCTTTTTAGAAAACGTGTCAGTTTGCCCGTGACCAGATTTTTAGTAAAAGTATTGTATTTAAATGTGTGTACTCGCGTTAATAAAAGAATTAGCTATAACTATAACTGCCGGTACACATAGGATGTCTTAGTATTCTTAGTATGTTTTAAACTAAGAAATACTTATATCAAGAAAATTCTTAGAAGCCACTAATAGCCATAAGTCCATAACTATAGATACACTGACAATAATCAAAGTCAAAGCCTGCGTTGACGCCATTATAAAAACCACAGTTAACAAATTACTAACAGTTAATAAATCAAACGACCTTGATTCTTTACACCTGTTTACTTTTACTGACATGCTGGTGGAAGATTTATTTACTATAAAATCTATAGTCTGTGATAAAACAATGACATCATCCATAGGATGTATGGAACGTGACTGAGAAATAATATATGATTAATAATTAATATTTAATATGCAGATTGTAAGATAAGGTTGAACATTCTTTCTTTAGTTCATTTGAGGTTTATTATCATTTCAGTTCTAGGTAATCCTTATAAGTTACTAGCGATCGGCCCCGGCTTCGCACGGCTCTAGATTTTTTGACAAAAAAAGCAGGGGTGAAAATATAGGGTTGTATGTATTTTTAATGCCACATACTAAAAAAATAAAAACAAAAAATTTCGTCCAAAAATTAAAAATAAAAATTTAAGGGTGAACAACCCTTATCACTTAGGGGTATGAAAAATAGATAGTAGCTGATTCTCAGCCCTACTGGATACGCATATAAAATTTGGTAAAAATCCGTAAAGCCGTTTCGGAGGAGTACGGTAACTAACATTGTGAAATGGAAATTTTATATATTAGAGAGATAAAATACGCTTTGGGTTTTAGTAGTAGAAAATGGTACCATTGACAAAGACGCTACTATGAATTTAGGTTCTATTATTGCCGATTTTACTTCGAGTATTCGGAAATTGAATGAATAGGTTGAAGCCAAAACGCGCAATCGACGCTGTGTCACAGATAATCTTGAGTCAATGACCCATTAGTAGAACTTTTTAATATTAATTAATATTTAATTTCACTGTATCTTTTTGTTTATTTTATTTGTGTAAGCTGTGTCTTCAATATGCACGGCTTTTTCATCTATGAATACTCCTACTCCGATATTCCTTTTCCCCCAATGCGATCCTTGGATACAAGCTAAGTACTCGTATAATAACCATCGTTCTTCAATAATAATCAGTGAAATAAATGTCAAAATGGTGGTTAGATTAAAAACCTTTGCTCTGTTGGAACTCAATTTACTACCACAATTAGTAGTTTTCCTTATCTTGGTACTAGCGATTAATTATTCACTTGTACAAATTGCACGATTTCTTAATGTCCTAAGTAATTAAAGTGTTTTTGTTCGTGATAAATGTAATATGTCATTGGTCTTGTCTTTTGTTTTTTTTAAATGAGTCAAGGTTGTTTAGTGCTATTGATGTAATGTTTCTATAAACAAACCATAAGGTTTCACTGACAAAAAATAATCAATGTTGCCAGTAGTCAAATTAAAATCACCCAATTAATTTCAGTTATTATTTTTTCTAATTTAGCGTACAATTATGAATAGTCGTATTAATACGATTTTACTAATAATGTATTTTACTAATGCGAGTCCCATCAGTAAAACCATCTAGTTTGCTGAAAAGCATTTGAAACTTCGTAATAAGTATACTCCGTTAAAACTAATTGCACTTTAACAATGGACTAACAAAAAACATATACCTAATTAATATTACAAGACAAATTAAAGTAGAAACTTGACTTCTAACAACCTATAGGTTTACGAGTATAATAATTATGCTAGACATGGATAACTCAGTGAAATTCCTTGCGTTAACTCAGTAACTCATTCGCAGTGAACTGCGGCGGCTCTTTGTGTTAACTCATAATTGCGCCATGACACAAAAAAATTGGGTCGCGCGAAGTGAGCAGCGAAACTTCCGAAACGCAAGACACGTCACGCGTCACGAACTATGAAGTTCACTCAGTGAGCGAGGTCCTGCGCCGTGCGCCAACTCTTTTTGAATGAGTGAGTTGACTCACTCGGCGTAGTGAAGTTTGCTGGCGTAATTGCGCGGCACAGCGCAGTGTATACATGTCTAAATTATGCTTGTAAGTGTCACGGGAAACAGACAATCCGCCGCAAAAAAGCTAAAGCGAATAGAGCATTAGTCATCGTAAAATGCATTAGTTACATTGCGACTTGCGTGCGCTTCCGAGAACAATAGTCTGGCAAATGGATAGTTCTTGTCAAAGAATTGTATAACATTATTGAGTAACAATTCGATAAGAAGTTATATTTTTGCGTACATTTAGATGTGATGATAAACATACTATTTTTATGTACTGTTGCATTAAAATAATTAATGTCTGGATTACACTATAAAGTAGACAAAGAATAATCTTTAATGAACTACTTCTCCTCAGTTTAACACTAGTTCTGCCATGATTTTGTGTAGACATATTTCGACCAAAAGGTGAATAATATGGCACCTTTGTATTTCAATGTAAGAAAAGTTATACCGCTAAATAAATTTAACAATTATTGCACGAAAAGTCGAAATATGAATTGAAAAAATGATTATCTAGAAAACAATTTAAAGTAAGTTTGTTTGATACCTTTGGTAGAAATAGTATTAATATCCTCAAGTAGTTCATTACCCTGCAGTCATATATCCTCACTAGCGATCCGGCTTCGCACGGATGGAATATGTATGTACTCTACATAACTAAATACTATGTGAAGTAGCCTATGTTACTCGCTGATAATGTAGCTTTCTATTGGTGAAATAATTTTTAAAATCAGTCAAGTAGATTTTGACTTAAATCGTAACAAATAAACAAACAAATTTTTATAATATTAGTATAGATGACTGTCAAATATTCAATTCCCGCCGCATTTCCGCTAAAATTGTCACTTTTTGCAACTATCGGAGGCCCTATCAATTACTGACAATTAATCCATAGAATGGCCGACCTTAACTAGCGTGAAGTGTCAAGGTTGACTACCATCGAACACGCTTGCATAACTTTAATTGTTTTATTTGTGCTAGTAACACTTTCAATTAATGCTTTTAAAGCGTGAGCGTACTACGGTATTTTAAGTGAAAAACGGTATTAGGCCGAGATATTTAGTAACTGCTATTTTTTTATAGTATTTGATGATAATTTAACAAAAAACCTATTATTACTGGTCGTAAATAATTACATATTATGTAGTATTCGTCGTTGTTTTAAGTATACCTTCAGATTTCTACTAAAAATATATATAGGCAGAAATCACGGAATTTCATATGATCCGATCCTAATGACAAAAAATCTTTGAATTAGCATATATCTTAGTTCTTGAAAATAATGTTTGCCTAGAAAGAAATCATGTTAACATTCTAACTCCATTTAAACGTAAGAGAGAACTATTGTTTACGACATACGTATAATAAGTAATAGTTAGAGGCTTAGGCAATACCCGTTCATTCAAGTATCAAATCGAACCGGTCCGTACGCAATATGTCAGAGCGGTCGCCATCTTGTCAGTTGACAAGAAATGTCTGGATTTGACAGGTATGCAAATAGCATAGATAATTATCATCGATGAATTGCACATCGTCGTTGCGCCTGCCAAATTCCATATATGCATTTTTTGATTTTTGGTTTTTGCACAAAAAATAATCTTCGTTTTATTCTCTATGTGTTACTAAAATCCTTTTTGTGATATTCTAACTGGAAACGAGATTAACTAATTCCATATGTGTTTTGACCGTTAAGAAAAACTCCGTATGTGAATCAATAATACGTTTTTTGTTGTTTCCCAAAACTATACAAAAATCACAAATGGAACTTGTCAGGCGCAGCGACGACATATTAACTTGCACATTATAATTTTTTTTTAAATGATTTTAGATAAAGCAAAATCACGATATCTATAAGATTTGGATTTTGGACACCATTTTCATATTTTTTATTCGTAATCCGCATGCTATATTTATATATAATATTGTAGTTTTCTTTAAAATATTATCGACACAATTTCTAAACCAATTTTGATAAAATTTGGTACGGAGAGACTGATCTTGGGAATTAATTCGATATTTTTCTATGCGAACAATGTTGTGCGTAAGCGTATCTTGGGCATCTGTTTAACATGAAGTCTAGAATCCTGAATCGCACTATTAAAGTTTTGTCACTCGCTGAATATGTATTGACCCTTGCCTTATAGCCAGCTAGTTAGTGGTTAGACTGGTTGAGGTTTTAGTGTAAACGAAATGAAACTCTTAATTACAAAGTGATAACTTGTTAAAAAAGAGCTAATTTTATTAACAGTTTTGCAGTAATGTCAACAATTTTTACGTAGCAATTATTAGAGTAACCGTAAATAAATTTAACTGGTTTTGTGTTAAATAAACAAGCTGCTTCGGATGATGTTAGCGACTACACGTTGAATGTTCGTTGAGCTAATCCACGCGTTGTGTTCGAAAATCGTTGAATGAAATAGTTAATATATTTAACGGCTTTTGCGGTAAACGAAAAGCAGCTAATTCGTTAACATTAGAAAAGAGACTTAAAAAAGCTGCTTGTTGAATTGACGAAGAACATTAGTTCATTCACAGTGAGTATCTTAGACAATTAAACAAATATTTAGATTTCTGTATTATTAGATTAAAAATTACTATCGCAGTTGTATAACACCATTAGGTAAATCTACTTTGTAAAGTCGTGAGAATTTTCTCAGGATAAGTGTTGTAAATGAAGACATAAAATTAAGCGAGTACTTGTTGTCTGCCGGGTTAAAAACAATTTAGTAATTTTCAAATTATCTATACATATACATATAATAAAATTGTAGAAGTCAAATGTCTGTACATATAATAAAAATGCTAAAAACCGAGTCAGGGGGATGTAAGAAGAGAAATAGAATAAATGTAGATTATTTTTAATTTTTTTATTTCTCTGTCTGTTTGTCTGTTTGTACGGGCTAATCTCCGAAGATACTGAACCGATAATTATGCATTTTTCACAAATATATTAAGCAAAGCCCGGGGCAACATATAGGCTTTGCCTCATCAAAATCGGTTTTCGGAAAGAAAAGTTATCATCATTTAAAGATTTTAAAGGCACCATATCAACAAATTGCAATGCAAACTGACTCGCGTCGAACTTTTTCGAATTATCAGATGTCAATAACATTTTGATATGGAAATGAAATAGTTTGATTATTTAGCCACTTTCAATGGTATATTCACCATATAAAGAAACCTTACTCAAAAGCTCAGCTTAAGGCTACGCGAACGAAGTCGCTGGCATCAGTTAGTTATTATATGTATATTAAAAGTGGAAATGTTGAACTTTGTTCGTGAGTACTTTCATTCGTTTACTTTTGCACTCATATCAGTATAATCAAAGTTGCGGTAAATAATGATTGGACAGGTTCGTAAATGCATTGAATAGTACACGTTTAGATATAACGGGCGTAATAACAAAATTCCGACCGGGTAACGAACCACCGTTCATAGATGGAAAAATCGTGAAGTGCATATTGCGCGTTTCGGTTTCAGTCTATGGATTTCCGAATGCTCGAAGTAACAAGTAGGTCGACAGTGTATCATTGACAGATGTTCTGTGACTGAGGTATCACCTACCATCAAGTAAACCTCATGCTCGTCTGTCGATATGTGACATAAAAAAAACCATTACTCCACTTACTTTAAATAGTAGGTAAGATATTTCAAAAGATATCTGAAGAATTCACGCAAACAAGTTAATTGGGTAGTGACATTAGAAAATCGGCCAATTACACACAATTAACATTTATAACGTGGCGTAATATTATGCAATTATCAGATACCTTGGGATCATCTAGAGTTAATTGTGACAGGGGACTGAAAAAACAGATAAAAGAGAATTCATACACGCATTTACAGTCAACCTGGGTAACTTTGGATGGATTTTAAGGTAGTATGCATTTAGTATTTCTTTATTATTTTATAAGTTAGTGTTTGACGGTTTTCAGTGGGATATTACCTTATTTAATTTAAATTTATATATTATTTAATAAAATTATTATACCTAAAAAATTGTGGGGCCAAAGTTACAAGGATACTAGGGTAACATTGTCCTTAATGAATGTGATGAATAAAATCGATAATCTAAAACGTTTCATATATCTTTTGGGTCAAATTAGCCTGTTTTATGGTTAAATATAGTCAATCATATGAGTTGTCATATGATTTTTTTCTTTTGGTGTTTCCAAAATTATAACAAAATGACTCCTTGATTATGAATCAACTTTTATTTAAAGGCCTTTTGGTACATTTAAAACTACAGAACAAAGTCAAATTTATTCTGGCAGAACAATAAAACAAATATTTCAATAAGCAATTCCACGTTTCATTTTTATTTGATTGCCTCGTTTAGAAGAGCACTGGATAAGAATTGCGGGTGTAAAAAATACAAAAAAAAATCAGGTCGTAGGTCAAAAGAAGAATACGTACATATATGAAAATTATCAGTATTTTTTTTAAAATGTGTAAATTCACGCGGGAAATTATAAACGAACGGTTCGATATATATAAATCAGGTGTTAGATTTTTCTAAAAACAAATTGACAACGTAATTGTGCGTATAGTGACCCGAGTGCTCAAGGCTCAAGTTCGGAGTAACGTATTAAGTATGAGAACTTTAAACAATGGATAGTATTTGACTTCCGTTTCATCTCGAAGCAATTTAGACAAATTCTTTAGATTATTAAGTGTTTACGTATTAACTTGATATGTATCTCTTGGTTTATATCCCGATTAATCTTTGCTCTGTCTGACTGATAATATTTTTAACGACTATCTTAATAATACTATCTTAGCTACTAGTTACCTTCTATGTAATCCACTCTAAATACAACTCAGCATGATGCCATGTAAAATAAGTAGGATTCGGTTCTGGCACTCGTCGGCCGCTGTTCGTGACTCGTGCGCGGTGGTCACCATACCATCATAACCCTAGGTGGTATTTAGTTGGCGTTGTAAAAAAGACTGAATTAGTTTCTAAGAAGCTGAAAGATGTCATTTTCCCGTTGCTTAGTTATAACATTAGAAGTTTGATCACGTGACCAATAAATAATTTTGTGGCTTGACTTATAATTTCCCATTTTTAACAGGCAAGGGGGGCAAGATATTATTTATCTTTTATATTCAAGCAATTTAAAGGTTTTAGTTTGGGCAGGTTTTCAAGAAACCATAAAGAATGGAAGAAATTCGTAAATATTTTTTTGGGTCAAGACTCAAGACCGAAGGGGCTTATGCAAAAAAACACCAAAGTTACATCATAATCGGATGTATAGCTTACAAGTGCATACAGCATAGATGACAAACATACTTACATTGAGTTTTATTCATATAGAAGACTAGCTGATGCCCGCGACATCGTTCGTGTGATATAACTTTTCGACGACCGATTTCGATGAAACAAAGCCTATTTGTTGGGAATTCTTTAATCTAAGATCTTGACCGGAAATATTAGGTACCACCATGCATAATTTCATGTAAATCGGTCCAACAGCTTCGGAGATTAGCCCGTACAAACAGAGAAACAAAAAAATTTAAATAAAAAGGGATTTGTTCTATTTCTCTTCTTACATCCCCCTGACTCGGTTCTAAGCATTTCTTTCTATGTACATACATTCCACCCTACATTTTTCGACATAATCTTAGAAATAAACAGTTTTATTATATGTATAGATAGATATAGCTTGATATTGGACTACAATCTATGCTTTAATACCACAATCAATCCAATCATTATGTATGACAAAATCGATTGTACTCAGGACGTTGCAATGCCTGCCGTTACAACATATTATGTTACAATTTCTATTGAAATGACATTTTTATGGTTGTACTAGCAACGCGCCCCGGCTTCACACGGGTACGGAGATGTACTATACATAGCCTATGTTACTCGCTGATAATGTAGCTTTCTATTGGTGAAAGAATTTTTAAAATCGGTTTATTCATAACATACAAAAATTCAAAAATACAAATCTTTCCTCTTTATAATATTAAGTATAGATATAGATTAGTCTAGTCACTAGACTTTTGTGGTACTTTGGTTTGTTGATTGTTCATATTGTTTGTATGAAGTATATTTCAAGGTTATTTTTAATAATTATACTAAAATAGAAGTTTAAATTGCGCTAATGTATTATGCAAATTATGCAGCGTGAGAAATAGTCATTTACTGCATCATCTTCAATCATAAAAGATTTTATTCGTTGAAACAATGAAGGCTAGTACTTTATCACTATCTTTCTATAAATAGTATTAAACAACGTCGCTTTCGGCATCTGTCTTTTTCTCCGCTTACTTGTAAACTACGTAACCAATTTTAATACGATTTTCATGGTTATTAAATATTTTTTACAGAAGTTTTATTTATACTCTAATTATTCCATACCTATTTTAATTTTAATAAATTAAATCTTAGAAATAAACGGTTCAAATATAAGCAAGATGTTAGCATGGATCAGTCGAAAGGGACTGTCACTTGGCGGGAGTCTGAACAAAAACGAATATAATATGGGTATTATACGCCTTGAATAGCGTTTTAATTATAATGAGGATCCGTAACGTTTTTAGTTGAGAATGCAGATTTAAAGAGCTAAGAAATCCTTAACATACAGTGCAAAAATTTTTGTTCTACGATAATAATTGACGAAGTTATGACCAAATTACTAGCGAAGTTCACTGAGTGGCCGCCGCGGTTGCTATGACGTCACTGTGACGGTCGCCGCCTGTAGGCCGTATGGCGCGCAGTATTTTCTTTGGTTAATTGTGACTAAAACATTAAGTTTGTATCCAATTTGTGTTTAATTCACCTTTAAACTATGTGTTTATATTGTATAGTTCCGAAATGTACAAACACTTCTATTAAAACGCCAGAAAAACTACTTTTTAACGTGACGAAAAACCCAAAACTTCGTAAAAATGGTATTCCTTTGTACGAACTACGAAGATATGACAAAAGTCTACCCTCTGCCCAGGCTACAAGACATTGGTGTGAAGATAGTTTCGATTTACGTACCTACATAACTATAACTATTATTTAGTGTAGTGTACCTAAGTATTATCTTATTTTAAGCCCGCTGTAATAAAAACATAACTACTTAATTTTTCTGAGTTTTGTGGATAAACCTACGTTCGTACCTACCTATTCCCATTTCTATGTAGGTAATATTCCAGAGTCAAAACAAATGACACATGGACGTACTCGAGTAAAAAGCAAAGAGTGAATAACAATATTTTATAAGCAAACTGAAGATTGAATGACAAGTCTCAAAAATATAAATAAAATACTGTATACCGGATTAAAACGCGATTTATTATTTATATTGTTTAAATTATTTATAATAAATTATATTTACGTTTCGGATGCTTTTCAGCAACCGTGGTCGCGGGGAGACAGGGGTTTTAACCCGGTATACAGTATTTTATTTAAATGTGTAATACTCGCGTTAATAAAAGACATTAATATTAAGTCTCAAAAAATTAAATTGACAGAAGTGTACATAAAGAACAAAATATTATATATTTTTTGCTTTATATTGAAGTCACCTACCTAAATATATACTGAACGAAATATTTGTAAAAATGGCAAAAAAAACCATTGCAAAAAATATTAAGGTTTTTGTCATAGATCAGCAAATGTAGGGAACCATACACTAAATAAAGTGCAAGTAGGCTAAAAAGCCATCCACGAAATAATATACATTGGAACGAACGAAAACATCATAAGTTCTGAATACGTCCCTGTACCTATACACTTACATTAATTATTTCTTACACTTACATATACGTCCACTTAGACCTAAATATTACTTAAAAGTACCGACGTTCGTAAATAATAAGCAGCACCCTTACCCTTGAGGTTTCCAACCACGGATTTCAGCGCTAGTGAACTTAGAAATCATTCTAGGTAGTCAAATACCATGAACGAATCCACTTTTGGAAGGTTATCTGATTGATCTTGTACAAAACCAGCGTCTAATTTATTAGGACTCATATTATTTATTTATGTTCTATACTTAAAATATCACAAAATTACATTCTAACAGCTTCGTTAAATCGAGAAGTAAGAGCGCCGGTACTAGGCTGCGCTCCGTTCCGTCACAGTGACGTCACACGCTCCCGCGTACATTTACTTTTCGCGGCAGGAACGGCACACGTTTATCACTTAATATCTTCGTAAGTAATGGTCCGATTTGGAAAATTCAAAAAGATATATCATTCTTATGTCATAAAGAATAATGTGGATACTAATTTCATTGAATTTGCTATAACTTTACTGATCCTCATTGAACTTAAAATTTCACCGACATTGTTTCGTTTTTTAATGTCCCGGTATTTAAATCAATGTCAAAACATGACATAATTTTGACAGATGACTTTTTTTAATAAAAATATCTGAAGGTATACGACATCGTTCATTTAAAAAAAAGAACGTAATTTAAAATATTGAACATCGTTCTTTTTATGAAATGTGTTACGACGTTACGTACATAGCACGTTGATGATAATCAATTATCAGATTTAATTAGTATGAATGTGATCTAAGAAAGTTAATAGACCGGTCGGAACTCGGAAGGTTAAGTAAAAAAGGAATAGACTTGTGAAAGCGACTATGCGACCCACTTGTCTATGATCTCTAGAGAGTAAGAGCTGCTGAAGTTGTTTTAAAGCATTAATTTTATTTAGATTTTGTTTGGTTGAAATATTGAGTTGTTTGCCCAGGAAAAGTAGCTCATGTTCTACATCTAAAACTATCTCTGTTTTAAAAAAAGATCACATATTTAAATGATTTCGTCGATTCTTGTCTCACTTTGACAACAATATTTAATTAACGTGAATACGTGCTGCATACAATTACCACTTTTAGTAGGAAAAAAATAAATAAAAACTTGTATTTCATGTTTTTCAAGTACTTATTAAATATAACAAGTCTGACTACCTCTGTGTATACAACATACGTGTTGCGTTCAGCACTGAAGATCCCGTGGAAGCAAGAAAAATATCGGTATGGCAGAACATAGAAATCTGTCTGCCCCATGCCCCACTACTGCCCCACACTGGGTCATACATAGTATTATAATAATATTTTTTTTTATTCAGGTATAAACCTATAGTCATACTAGAAACAAAAGTAAAACAAAAAGTGATAAACATATGAAAGAAATGATAAAGGAAATACAATAAAACTAAGTTACTACTAGTTTTCGTTCCGAGACCGATTCACCCCCGTGCTTTAAGAACACGCTGTCAGGAGAGATCTAAGCGACGATTAAGACCAATTCGTTCTCTGAGGTCTAAGCACGAACAACTATCGAAAAAGTATTCGAATCGTCCATCTGTCAGTTGTATGAGAAGTCATTTGAAATTTCATACAAATGACAGCTCTACGATACGAAAACTTTTTCGCAAGCTATTCGTGCTAGTCCCTCTGAGCTCCGTAAAGTTTCCCAGAAACCGGTGATTCTACAACGATGCGTGGCACAAAAGACTGGAACTATGAAATAGTAATTTTTTCACGATATCAAATTACGATTGATGTAATTTTCGTGTCTTAAAAACATTTACTTGAAAAATCATGAATAAAATCGAACATAAATCAATCATATGAAAGTAAATATTGCCTCGATTTTTTGTACTAGGTAATTGGTAGTGTCAGGAAAAATAGTGAAAGGAGTCCGTGTAAGGTGTGAAAGTGACGACCATATTGGACGATCTTAGCGTGTTATTGTTCACATTAAATTGATATAATGTCTCTGCTACTGTCTTATATTACTATATTTTACTGTCTTGCAACCCAAAAGGTATAGTGCTAGTAATCTATACTTCTGTACTAATAATATAAATAGGAAAGATTTGTTTGTTACGATTTAACTCTAAAACTACTCGACCAATTTTGAAAATTCTTTCACCGTTAGAAAGCTACATCTTCACTGAGTAAAATAGGATTTTTTGTATATAGTACATCTTCATACATTGCACCTGTGCGAAGCCGAAAATGTTGTTGTTAAAATATATAGGTGGAGTCAAAAGAAATATTTATAATGTCCTAATAATTATGAGTTGAGTGTCACTACTAATCTTTTGCTTTTAATAAAGACAATTAAGAAGATCTTTTTTTTTCAATTTTCATAGATAATACCATTAAAGAAAGCCTCCAATATTAATAAATACTATAATAAATCCTCTTTGCATCTCTTGGTTAGTGAGAAAATAATGTTTTCAAAATATCTGTAATTTCGAAAGACCCTTCAGTTGAGAGACAGTATTTTTAGCTTATGACGCCTGTTAAGCTAAATTAAAATGTTTCAAACAAAGTGATACTGCTACAAAAAAACCTCCTAAGAGTTGTATACAATAAATCTATAATTTTATTAATTATTTCTTTTACTCGTCACTTGTCAGTATTAATAAGGTAATTTTAAGCTTTTTGCGAATTATGAATCAATCAATTTAGCTATAGCTATAGTTCAATTACTATAGTTATAGTAACATAACTATAGTTCTCTATCTCTTAGACTATATGTGCTACATGGTACGACAACATTCAAGGAAAGCAAATGACGTGTGAAGTTGCGTGATTTCTATCATTTACCAGCAAAGTTTAGAAACTTATGAAGGTGATAAAAACCCAGTTGATTAATATTTCTATGCAAATTAGTTTTATCAAAATATCAGGGCTTTCTATTTGATTTAATATTTACAAAAAACAAAATATTTTCTGATATACCTGGAAATTAGAGATGGTTGTATTCAAATAACAAGAACTGTTGAGTATTCGATTTTTAAATATTCGGATTATGTCAATGAACTCCAAGAAAAAAGGTGCCATTCTAATTTCAAATATTATGTCAATTACAAAAAAATATGAAAGCACATATACATTAATCATACTTATAGGTATAAGAACTCAGACTATTTCTAGAACAAAAATAAACTTTACTTAATTAAAAAAGCTCCGACATATTTATTGTCCTTATACATAATAAAATGATGACGTAATATTTTTAAGAATTTAGTTGCATGTAAACTATGTAATTTAATGTTGTTTTTTTATTAACAAAAAACAAAATGTTTTCTGATATACCTGGAGATTAGAGATGGTTGTATTCAAATAATGAGAACTGTTGAGTATTCGATTTTTAAATATTCGGATTATGTCAATCTCTAAAAAAAAGCTAGGTAGGTAGCCATTCTAATTTCAAATATTATGTCAATTACAAAAAAAATGTGGAAGCACAGATACCTTAATGTTTTATTTTTATATTTTATATCGATAGACGAGCATGAGGTTCACTTGATGGTAGGTGATACCTCACCTACTGAACATCAGTCAATGATGCGCTATCGACCTAATTTTACTTCGAGTATTCGGAAATCCATAGACTGAAACTGAAACGCGCAATGTGTACTTCACGGTTTTTCCATCTATGAACCTCCCACCAGATCAATGCCCGAAGCTACCAGAAGTGGGGAAGACTTGCTTACAGAAAATTATATACATGCTGTCCCGGTGGGATTCGAACCCATTACCTATCGGCAGGTGTTCTACCGAATGCGTCAACGAACCCGTCAAAAATGTTGAAATATTTATTTCCATCCATAATATCAAGGAAAAATACGCCCTTTCGCGTAAATTCATATTACCAAATTAAAATGTCGAGTTAAGAATGTCAGCATAACCTTATAACATTTACATATTTTTGACAGCGTTTAATTGACCACGGAAAATGTTGACTATGGTTTGTAGGAATATAACTTCAAAAACTGTTTATACTCCCGAAATATATAAAACAAAATAGCTTAACTCTCCTTTTAATAGAAATAATACTCCGACCGTGTAACGAACTACCGTTAATAGATGGAAAAACCGTGACCGTTGCGCGTTTCGGTTTCAGACTATGGATTTCCGAATGCTCGAAGTAAAAAGTAGTTCGACAGCGCATCATTGACAGATGTTCTGTGGCTGAGGTATCACTTACCATCAAGTGAACCTCATGCTCGTCTGTCGATATCTAACATCAAAAAAAATCTCAGAGTTGCCAACCTTATGATAGGAATTTTCTGATTTATAAAATATGCTAAATTAAATAATTTTTTGTCCACAGGCAAACATTTAGTCTTCACAACAGACCCGGAATCCGTCAAAGATGAATTCGCCTTCGACAACCCTGGCTTCAGGCAAGATGAGAGGAACTGGCAAAGCGAAGCCCCCACTCTTCCCATGGGGGGGAAGACGCATGGGCTTCATGTAGAGTTCACAAAGCCAGAGCAGAGCAAGGACGATTCGTATATACAGGTAGGAACAACAACAAAATAACACAATTTACCACTTATAGGTATTAAAGCAGTTTTAGTATGCGTGTATTCAGACCTTATTGATCTAAGTTATTCAAAAACCCTTTTTAAAATACTTCAGAATTACTTTATTTGACCACACAAAATACTATTAAGTATTGTCTAGTCCAAATAATCTTGATTAACATAAAATCAACCAATATAATACATATTTTAAAAATAGAAGATTATTTTGACTTGGTTTCAAAATATCGAGGTGACTCTTGTTGCGACATCCACAATATTTACAGTCAGTACGAAGACGTCAATCCTGAATCGCGCTATCAAAGTTTTTTCTTAGTACAACACCTCGACATAGACAATGACATCTACCTTTCTCCTCACTGTATTGATAAAAATTGAAATTACTAAACATAACCCTTTCATAATAATGTATCCAAGTGGGAAAATTAAGTGGCTAATGAGAAACGGGTAGAGCGATTTAATTATATAGCATTCAATTACATTTATATACTTAACAGTTAACGTATGGTTCGAATCTGCTCCGTCTTTCCTAACATACTAAAAATTCATGCAAAAACGTAGATCTACGTGATCTGTCATAGGAAGTCACAACGGAAAAACATAGTTCTACGTGTCCTGTCCTACAAAGTAACAACGAAAAACGTAGATCTACGTGGCCCATTCTAGGTAGTCACAACGGAAAAACGTAGATCTACGTGGCCCATGCTATGTAGTCACAAGTAGAAACGTAGATCTCGTGGCCCATGCTAGGTAGTCACAACAAAAAACGTAGATCTACGTGGCCCATTCTAGGTAGTCTCAACGGAAAAACATATATCTACGCGGCCCGACCTAGTAAGTAACAACGAAAAACATAGATCTACGTGGTCCATTCTAGGTATTCACAAGTAGAAACGTAGATCTACGTGGCCCATTCTAGGTAGTCACAACGGAAATACGTAGATCTACGTGATCTGTCTTAGGAAGTCACAACGGAAAAACGTCAATCTACGGGGTCAATCCGTTTATTTTTAAGCTGTACACTTAGCCACCGACACGTTCTATCTCTTTAAAGTTACATCACAGATTTTAATTCTCATTTATGTAATACATTTATGTATGTCCGCTTAATGCAACGCTGTCGTTAAAATTCTTCGTGTTACAAAATGCTCTGGCAAACATCCATATTGGTTAACAAGAACCCGGAAACTAAGGCTTTACGAAATGCGGGGAAAACTTAGTAAAATAATTATTTCATGCTGTGTTGGTACCGGTATTTTTACCCGATATAGGGAAAATTAAAAATTGGTGACTGGGTAATTCGATTTTCGATTTTTTTTTGTTTGGCTATATTCTTTTATCACTAATTCTCTTAAGTGAAGTTGACTCGAGAAACATATATTTAGATGTAGGTCCATTATCACTACATAGTATAAAACAAAGTCGCTTCCTCTGTCCCTATGTATGCTTAAATCTTTAAAACTACGCAACGGATTTTGATGCGGTTTTTTTTAATAGATAGAGTGATTGAAGAGGAAGGTTTATATGTATAGTAATAACAGTTTTTCTGCAGTGTATTTAGTATCAGCATTGCACCCGTGCGAAGCCGGGGCGGGTCGCTAGTATTATATAAAAGCATTTAATGAATACGCCTAAATATTTAAGACTACCCGCACAAAATTGTAATTTTTATTGTTCTTTTGACTAATGTAAGTTTTAATAAGAATAAATTACTTAAACCGAAAGTAGATGCGATGCGAAGTAGATTTCTCCATCACATCCTGTACTTATCCACAAATTTGGAAAGACGCTTATATTATTCCCCTTCCTAAAAAGAATAATCCCTCTACTTTTTCTGACTTCCGTCCTATCTCCATCCTGCCCTTCCTCTCCAAAATCCTTGAAAAGTTGGTGCATTATCAACTAAGCCAATTCCTTACTAAGTACTCCTTACTCGATCCTTTCCAATCTGGTTTTCGACCTGGTCATAGTACGGTTACTGCCCTTGTTAAGGTTACTGATGACGTTCGTTTGGGTATGGACAATAAGCAACTCACAGTCCTTACTCTTCTTGATTTCAGTAACGCCTTTAATACTGTTGATCATGAAATCCTGTTAAGTTTGCTAAGTTCTCTTAACGTTTCTCCTTCGGTTTCCGCTTGGTTTCAAGAGTACCTGAGCGATCGTCGACAGTGTATACGTGTTGATGAACACCTCTCGTCTTGGTGCAGTGTTACTGCCGGAGTTCCCCAAGGATGTGTGCTTTCACCACTTCTCTTTTCTATCTTTATTAAAACTATCACTATCAACGTATCTTCTCTTTACCATGTCTATGCTGATGATTTACAAATTTATACCCAAGCCTCACTTGAGAATCTTCATCATGCTATAAATACCACTAATGCTGATTTAGCTACGATTGTGCAATGGAGCAGGTCGCATGGCTTAGTAGTTAATCCTGCAAAAACTCAAGTTATTATTATTGGGAGTTCAAGTATGATCTCGAGAATTAATTGGTCAAATCTGCCGCCAGTTTCTGTAGATGGTGTCACGGTACCTTTTAGCTCGTGCGTAAAGAATCTCGGTATTTACGTGGATCAGACCCTGTCATGGACAAACCAGATACAGGTGGTCAGTAGGAAAGTGTTTGCTGCCGGAGCGTCGTTACGGCGGTTAAGCAATTTCTTACCGATTCCAACTAAGATAGTCCTGGCGCAATCTTTGCTCCTTTCAATCCTAGATTATGCGGACGCATGCTATCTAGATATAACTGAGGAGCAACTTAACAAATTGGAACGGCTTCAAAACTACGCTATTAGATTTATTTTCGGTTTGCGTAAGTTTGATCACATCTCGGAGTATCGTTCTCAACTTAATTGGCTACCAATTCGACAACGCAGGGACATACATATACTTTCTCTTCTATATCGTATTCTCTTCGATCCTACAACTCCATCTTTTCTTAAAAAACGTTTTATCTTTCTGGGCGCCTCTCACGAACTAGACTTACGCTCAATTGATAACTTACTCCTTTTTATGCCTCTTCACAACACCAAAATGTATTCTTCTTCGTTCTCTATATATTCGATTAAGTTGTGGAATAATTTACCTCTTCACATTAGGAAAGCTCAGACTCAATTACAGTTTAAAAGCTTGCTCAAGGTGCATTTCCTTCAGTCTCTGAAGTAGTCTTACTTTTATGGAGTATTGTGTATATATGTATGTTGTGTGTACACACACACATGCGAATATATATATACATATTTTTCATTGTTGTGGGTTATTATTATTATTTGTTAAAACATATTGTTATGATTTTTCGGAAAACATTATTATTATTATTATTCTTTTAGTTCACTTATTATGACTTGTTTCTTATCTCTTATACTTTATCTCTTTTCTTATTTGTATGTTTTCTTTTTAGAGCACTACCCTAATCTATGTTATGTTTATTTAATATTTTAATTTCTCTGGTTGCCTGGAAGAGATCGCTTCTCAGCGATAAGGCCGCCTTTTGTATGCTACTCACTTTGACTTTTTGTATATCTTATTATTTTTACGTGTGGTGTTCAATAAAGTGTTTTTGATTGATTGATTGATTGATTGATTGATTGATTTTGATTGATGCGATTTTGTTGCATCCTTGCTCGTCCTGGATTAGTATCTTTTAAAAACAACTAGCAATTGCCCCCCCACCCCCCTTGTGGGTGGAATTTCGTAAAATCCGTTCTTAGCTGACCTCTACTCGGCGAAAGGAATAGTCCTACCATATTTCAAGTCGCTACGCCTTATGGTTCCAGAGATATCGTGATGAGTGACAATATATAGGTGGGAATCTCTTTTATATATATAGATAAACAAATTAATCTAGCAAGATATAGAAGACTCATCTACTTATCGACAAATAGATCAGTGATAGAATGAATTGTGCAATCCAGTACCCCGCGGACACAGGAATTCACTATGTAGGTATAATATCTTATTCCAATCACACTAGATTCTAGTTTATAATAGTGTAATAGAGGCTGGTTACAAGAACTAGTTACAAGGCGTTGCGTCTGCGCACAATTCCGATTCACATTCCGATCTAACGCGTTATAAATCAATCTTTGCACGCGTCATATAGATACTGTAATTTATTTACTACAATCCACATAGATACATTCATATTACGCAAATAAGTCCTTTAATGTAAATTTTTAGTAATTTTTTTTTGTCAGATATCGACAGACGAGCATGAGGTTCACTTGATGGTAGGTGAGCCCAGCCACAGAACATCAGTCAATGATGCGCTGTCGACCTATTTTTTACTGCGATTCGGAAATCCATAGACTGAAACCGAAACGCGTAATGTGCACTTCACGGTTTTTCCATCTATGAACGGTGGTATATAACTTACAGACACTTTGGCACAGTGATGGGCAAAAAGTAATTAGATTAACAATTACAAATTACAGTTACATTGTAATTAGTAATTGAAATACTTTGTAACAGATTACTAAAGTAACTAATTACAATGAGTACCTAATGTAATTAATTACATTGTAATTCAATTACAAGTTAATCTAATTACATTTTAACAGATTACTTATTGTAACCTGTTATAATGTAATTAAACATTTATATTAGTAATAAGACATCTGCACTTTACAAAAAATGCCTTATTAATTTAATTTTTGACAAATACGAAAATGAAATACATTAATTAGTATACAATATTTTTTAATCATCTGTCAATAAATATATAATTTTACAATATTGTATTAGTTTTTTTTAATGCTAGATATCGACATACGAGCATGAGGTTCCTTTTGATGGAAGGTGATACCTAAGCCAAAGAACATCAGTCAATGATGCGCTGTCGACCTACTTTTACCTTCGAGTATTCGGAACGTGGCTAGTGCATTTACGCCCGATCGCTTGTGCGCTAGCAGTGCTCGCTTCGCTTCCCTAGTATGGAAAGGGTCCAATACATCTGCGATTTTTTTTAAAACAAAAAAAAACTTCATCCATGGAAGTTCCTCATCATTTCTCACTTCGACCCCCATACCCTGACTACAACGGTTTCCACGAACTGATGAACTTTCATTTGTATGGAAAATGGAAACCAGAGGTCAAAACTGATTTCCGAGTATGCAGATCTGTTAGCCGGGTCAATTAATGGGGCTACGCTAATTTTCAGCCCAATCGCTTCGAAAACAGCAATGTTGAAATTATAGTGCGGCCATCTTTTTTTTCGACCATTTTGAAAAAAAAAACACACCCGTTAATAATCACTCAAGGTGATCACTTCAACGTCTCACGATTCACGTCAATCACTTCTTCAAAGTTTGTTCAAACGTCTACCTCCAAGTATTACCATTTCGGTAGGCTGTTGAAATCTTTTTTCTTCACTCCGACCTTCGACCTGAATTTACTCTCACCAACCTCCATGAAGCTCTCCTACACAACCGCAGTGATAAAATAAAAATATCCTCAGATTCCAGAGAAAGTGACTTTTGTGGGGCAAAACTACCGAAAGTGTGGGAATTTGGTAATTATTCGCCCCCCTCAATGGCATTCCTCCAACAAAAGTCTCACCGTTTTCGAGAGCACCCATCGTATGCTTCCACAACCCTCTATCTCTCTGACCGGTTTTCCTCCTTTCAGACTTCGAACAATACAACCCTATCACCTTGCCATCCCAAATCCTCCGGCAAATACCCGAAACCACATTTGCCCCCCTATAAGTCAGATTTTGGTAGGTAGGGGGGCAAAATTCTCAGGCTTGGTAATTGTTTACTTCCTATTTACCTCCATTATCCCGTAAACGGAAACCCCCTCCGAGAACCGTAGGACCCACACCTGACACATTCGACGTCCTCGAGGTTTCAAATTTTTCCCGGATGTTTGGAGACATTCCCTATACGACTCGGGGATTCCTCCCTATTGGATTCGGGAACCTCGAGATGTAGACAATTAGCAGTGAGTGGTAATGTAGTTATCTATATATATATATATATATATAAGGGAAAGGAATATAGCAAGAAAATATATTCCATATTCAAAGTTAAAATTACAATGTAACTGAATACTATGTAATTAGGTTACATTTTAACCAAATTATTTTGTAACTAAATACATTGTAACTGATTACATTGCACATCCAAAGTAATTCAATTACATTGTAATTGAATACTATGTAATTAGGTTACATTGTAATTAAATTGTTTTGTAATTCAATTATTAATTAGATTACATTTGTAACTAGTTACGCCCATCACTGCTTTGTTGGCAACGCACTTCAATCCCTCTGGTTTTGCAGATATCATTTACCATCAGCCCGTTTGAGAGCAAATGTTTCGGCAAAAAGTAAATATTATAAAGTTTATATATTTGTTTGTTTGTTACGATTTAACTCAAGAACTATTGGACTGATTTTGTTGTGTACATCTACTTTGCATCTGTGCGAAGGCGCGTTGCTATAAAAAATAACTTACTTAAACAAAACAACATTTTAGCTTACATTTTTTCTAGAAACTGTCAGCGAATCCAATGTCTTTGGTTTTTAATGAAATAACAATTTTTATTTTTAATTGTTATTTCAGATAAAAATATTTCTTAACGGTTTTAGTTTTATTGTGTTATGTTTTATGCAATATCTGAGCAATTATCAAACTCCATTTTTTTATTTGTTCTGTGAAAAAGGGTTTTGACAGTTATAAATTATACAATATAGAACTGTCAAGGAGTTTCATGTTATGACTAATACAATAGAACTAAAATCGTAAATCCCAAACATCTTTGCACAATCATTCCTCTTTTTTTGGGCCTAGTGCAGAATTATATTGAGTGATATATATTGTAGCCCAAGTAATATCGTAATTATTATGAGCCATTAGCAATGACGACATCTTTTAAACCGATAATAAAACAAACAAGAGATTAGTTCGTAATCTCAAGCAATATTTGCTCGGGTTTGGTTATGGAATTTAAAAGGTGTAATAGTAAATATGAGTCATGGTTGAAAGTCTGTGTTGGGTTTTAGGGATATAAGGAGACAAGATTATAATTTTGTAAATCATATTAAATTGTATATTGTAGAAAATACACAGGACATATTGAATGTCAGTAAAAGAATAATAAAAGAGCAGCGTGTAGAAAACAATAGAACAATATTTGAATTTTACTTATAAAAATATATATATATTTTTTTATATGTCAGATATCGACAGACGAGCATGAGGTTCACTTGATAGTAGGTGATGCCTCAGCCACAGAACATCAGTCAGTGATTCGCTGTCGACCTAATTTTTACTTCGAGCATTCGGAAATCCATAGACTGAAACCGAAACGCGCAATATGCACTTCACGGTTTTTCCATCTATGAACGGTGGTTAGTTCCCCCCGGTCCACCCGGTCGGAATTTAGATATTCCTCCCACCCGATCAATGCCCGAAGTTACCAGACGTGGGGAAAACATGATTAAAGAAAATTATAAGCATGTGCTCCCGGTGGGATTCGAACCTACGACCCATCGATGCGTACGGCAGGTGTTCTACCGAACGCGCCAACGAGCCCGTCAATTATTCCAAGTTTATATATTTTCCAAAGTCTGTCTATACTTTTTGTGCTGTTATTATCTATTATTGGGTTTGAAACAATATTAGTAGACTAGTAACATGTCCCGGCTTCGAACGGGTGCAATGTAGATGTACTATACACAAAAAATCGCTGTTGTGTAGCTTTCTATTGGTGAAAATCGGTTCAGTCGATCCAGAGATTACTTCCTACAACCCTTTTTTATACTTTGGGTTATACTATTCAAGTTTTAGTAGGGATTCCTAATTAGTTCTGGAAATAAATATAGCCTAGTTAATAAATATAGGTGATGTAGCTTTCTAACGCTGTAAGAATTTTAAAATCGGTCGAGTTGTTTTTGAGTTATAAAGTAACAAACAAACAAATCTTTCCTCTTTATAATATTAGTATATATATGTAATCTACACTTGTTAGATACTTCGTAGAAGGTAATCTTTGGAATTTACCGATTAGATGAGTTTATTCGTTAATAGGAAGATAAACTATCACTGAATACTATTTATATTTAATATCACTCCATGTTATAAACTCAGAAACTTTTGAACGGATTTTCATTCGGTTTTCACGAATAGAATATAATATAATACGAATGATTAATGAGGAAGAATTTTGTGAACTTCTACAGAAGAATTACGCATTATTGTTGAAAACAAACAACTTTGATGTTGAAAAATTAATAATGATAAAAAAATTGCATCCCACGGTGAGTTTTGACAAAAACGATAAATTGGAACCTTCGGAGTACGAATGAAAATGCAGCTCTCTGCAATTTTGAGAGATTTTTGGGGACACTTTAAGGATTAAAAATTATCGATGAGATTTTTTGTTTATTCATTATATCCAAATTTATACCAAGATTTCCAAATATCGTTAATTTCACAAAATTACAGTCTGAATTTTATTTTAAATTACAAATAATAAATAATGATTATTTCTGATATAAAATACGGAAATATGCTCTCAATGAGTGGAATAATTAGGATGGTTTGTTGAATCTGTGACCACCTCTGTATGCCATTTAGTACTGAAGGTCTCTTGGGTTCTGAAAACCAAAAAAAGTCTCAAGAACCTGATGCAGAAATATACCCGAAATAAGCTTCAATGAGAGGCATCTTCGTATTTCCCGTCCATACAATTAAAAAACAATAAAACATCAAGCCATTATCTTTATTGGGGCTAATTTATTTATGACACAAAACATAAATCTAAATTTTATGATTTAGTTTATTAAGGTCAAGCAATTAACAGCATCGTGTTTCGGTTTGATAAACAATTAAATTATACTCGTATAAGTTATCTATTAAGAGAATTAAACATTATTATTATCTTTAAAAAAAATACTTAAAATGTTATATAATTAAACAAAATATTAAAAAAAAATTGTTCGGTAGATCACCTGCCGTGCGCACCGATCGGTCGTGGGTTCGAATCCCACCGGGATGATATGTTTATAATTTTCTGTAAGCATGTTTTCCCCATGTCTGGTAACTTCGGGCATTGATCGGGTGGGAGGAATATCTAAATTACGACCGGGTAACGAACCACCGTTCATAGATGGAAAAACCGCTAAGTGCATATTGCGCGTTTCGGTTTCAATGTATGGATTTCCGAATGCTCGAAGTAAAAATCAGGTCGATAGCGTATCCTTGACTTATGTTCTGTGGCTGAGGTATCACCTACCATCATGCTCGACTGTCGATATCTGACATAAACAAAATATTTTAATAATAGTATAAAGTTCACAATTGGCAGCAAGGCCAATATTTAAAAAAATAGTATAAAGTGGAGGTCATCATTGGCAGCAATGTCAATATTTAAAAAAAATATATATATATATAAGTGGGGGTCTCCATTGGGAGTAAAGCCATATTTAGCACAGGTTGACGGATCTTCTCACTCTGCGGGACTTGCCTGTGAGTCAGGGATGTTACGGAGCTTCGATTTCGGTTTCGAAAAGTCGGAACTACCGATTGATTTTGCACCTCCGTTTCCGATTTCGGTTCCGATAAATTTGAATCGGAGGCTATAATCGGAGGTCGAAACACATCGGCGGGGGTGGCCGCGTTCAGCGCAGTTTGATTTAATTAACTTCTGTGAAAAATTTAAGAAAATTGGTTTATTTTTATATATCACATCCAGGAAGGTGTTTACTTTTTTGAACTGATATGAATGAAACTGATGAATAATGTTTGTAATTTTTTTTTTGTGTAATAAAAATCTCTCTTTTGTGTCTGCCTCCGATTCCGGTTTCGGTTCCGATTCCGGTTCCGATAAACCAAATTTAAAAACGACGATTCCGAATTCGGTTCCGGTAAACAACTTCCGTAAAATCCCTACTGTGAGTCAACCTTAAGTAAGACGGACTTGTTAGTCGGTCTCGTAAGTTTAAAACGATTATAATAAATACTTACTTACTTAATCCACAAGTCTTAGTCCATACGGACGCAATGTTGGGTGTTAGAGCTGATGTCATCGGTTAAGTACATACAATTATGGAAGAGTGTGCGTTTTATTCGAACTTACGGGTTCCGTGTTTCATTAAATATTGATATTTTTTTCAAGAAAATTTATAAATTGAAAAAAAAAAATGTGGATTATTTATCTCATAAATGTATACATTTATTATGTTGGATCGTTTATTACAAACTAGTGGACCCCGCAGATGTTGTTCTGCCACAATTTTGGCTTCGAAATTATAATATTCTTAAATTTGAATATGCCCATTTACCCACTATAGTTGTCTAATATGTCACTGATTTGCAGTGGACATCTGTTATTTCAAAAAAGCTAAGAATGCATGACGTGAGCTGTCAAGATGGCGGAGTTTCGAATCTAATTTATTTTATAATTAATTTTATGCATATATTTTTTCCTGATTTTTTCCAATATTTGAATAGCCTATATCTTATTCCCGACATAGAGGAATCCAACAAATAAGATATCGTTAAAATCGGTGCAGGCGTTCTTGAGTTATAAGTGGTGTAACTAACACAACTTTCTTTTATATGTATAGATTAAGTTGTCCCTTATATTGCACTACGTTACATTAAATAAGCTCTTTTTGATGTGAATATAAAACAAGATAAAAAGTTCTATAATACTTTATAACTTATGATATTGTAGCGACATCTACAATCAGTACGAAAACTTGAATAATCCTGAATCGCGCTATCGACGTGTTTCCCAGCGCTAAGTACATAATATTATACAATAGCGCGTCATCCAATTTGATTCATAATGTTAAAAATAGAAAAAAAACGTGTTGTGTACCCTTTTAGGTTCGAATACAAAAACCTAGGATGATGGAGTAATTCTGAGATTTGGAATAAGAAAATTATTTGGGTACGGTGTATTTAACTATGATATTGTTTAAAGGAACCCTAAAACTGTTTAACGATATGAAATCACGTATAAAAACTATAATAGGATTTTTTTCTGACTTTAATGATTAAAGTTTTCCTTGTTGATTAAAGGTCGACTTATTTTAAAATGACTAAATACGCAAGACTTAGAATGAAACGTTGAAGTTTTAAAATCTTTGCTAAGATCTTAATATAAAAATAGATATTTCAAAACCCAGATTTTTATATAGAATAATTAAATCCATAATTATGGAGGGTAGAGACAAGGAGGACTATCCTATATGGGGGACAAGTTGAAAAAGTGTCCAGTTGTAAGCTTTAAGTAACAGTTCAAAAACCTTCCAGAATGGCGCTCGCGTCGCAACAGTGTATGGTATTTTTGACTCAAGTAGTCAACTTTTTAAAATAATAGAACAATAATGGGCAAAATTTGTGTCGTAAAAAGTTGTATATATTTTATAAAATATTTATTAACGATTCCTTACTATTATTTTTTAAATTAACTAACAAATTAACATCCATACTTTTGGCGTGGTTTTTAAAATTTACCCTGATGCGATTGTAGCGCCACCCTAATTTAACACATTACGACGGACACTTTTCATACACAGAGATAGTCCTCCTTATCTCTACCCTCCATAGTATAATGTAGGTACTATAAAGTAGGATGCAGACCACAGATCACTATAACGGATATGCAGACTACATATAATATCTTATGACTGAATGTCATGCGCCTGTTAAAAATGTCACCTTTCACCTACATTTTTTTTTAAATAAAAATAAAAAAATCATGTATTCATGATTTAAGAGTTAAGAGAGTATAAATTGTTGTTTATTGCTTGCAATTTAATCGCCGAAATATGACTTATTTTATTGTAGACGATAACTCAACCACAGCATATAAATGCCGTCTTATATTAATTTTAATTTGAGCAGCTTTTTTCTATTTATGAGTGATGTTTCGTTACCCGGACGAAATTTGTATGCAATTTTAGCTCATACGACAGATCGGAACTGACAAATGACGGTTTGACGATTCGAATACCTTCTCGATAGTCGTTCGTGGTAGGCACTCTTCTAGACATGGGTAACTCAGCGAAATTCCCCGCGCCAACTCAGCCTCTCAGGCGCAGTGTAGTGCGTCGGCTCCTTGAGTCAACTCAAAATTGCGCCACGACGCAACAAAATGGGACGCGCAAAGCGAGCAGTGAAACGTCCGAAACGCACGCAACGCCACGCTCATTGTTCACTCAGTGAGTGAGTACTGCGCCGTGCGCCAACACTATGAATATGTGAGCTGACTCACCCTGCGCAGTGAAGCGTGCCGACGCAATTGCGCGGCGCAGCGCAGTGTTACCCATGTCTACCCTCTTCTTTAGTCTGTATTTATCCACTGCTGGACGTAGGCCTCTTCTAAAGCGCGCCATTTTCTTCTGTCCCCTGCTCTTCGCATCCATTGTCTTGCCGCCACTTTTTCGAAGATTGTCACTCCAGCATGCAAGTGGTCTGCCCACACTGCGGCTACCAAGACGTGGCCTCCACTGTATCGACTCTCCGTACTGTACTTCGACTCGATCTGTTTTCAGCATTTCGGGCAATATGCCCAACTCACTGCTACTTCAGCTAGGCTCTCAGTATGTCATAATAATAACACTTTTAATTCAAATTTTGTGTATTTTTTGATAATCTGTTTTTGTGTTTTTGGTGTTGCAGATGTCTATGGGCTATATTATCAGCGAGTAACATAGGCTATTAACATTTTTGTGCAAAGTACATCTACATTGCACCCGTGTGAAGCCGGGGTGCGTTGCTAGTCATTAATATGTTTGTTTGATTTTCCAGCGTGCGCGTGTTCGTCGAGTGAAGCTATGGGCTCGCGACTTCACGGGTCTAGGTTTGACGTGCGGCGGGGGCGCAAAGGAAGGTGTCTCCATACAGTCGGTGTTACGGAGTGGACCAGCTGCTGCTGCTAAATTGCAACCAGGTAGGTGTTATGCGCGTTTAACACTGGAGTTCTGGGTTCGATTCCTGGGGAAACAAGAAAAAAAATCTTTTGGGAAGGTTACAAGAAATAATTAGGTACCTACATAAAAATGATCACAGACATGTTTCACTGATCATTGTGAAGACATGGCTGTCAAAAAAATAATCCGCGCGCGAAACGCACGCACGAAAAAAAAAGTATCTGTCAAAGTAAAAACGCGCGAAACGCATTCTTTCTTTTGTTATTGTTTGTTCAAATTCGGATTTAAGATCTTTCATAATTGTTCAAATATCAATATTAGCCTCTAATTATTTCTGTTTCTTATCGATTCTAACTGTATGCAAATCTATATATATAAAAGAGATTCCCATCTATATATTGACTCATCACGATATCTCTGGAACCATAAGGCGTAACGACTTGAAATATGGTAGGAATATTCCTTTCGCCGAGTAGAGGTCAGTTAAGAACGGATTTTACGAAATTCCACCCACAAGGGGGGTTGCGGGGGCAATTGCTAGTAATTAATAAACGTAATTCTACTTCATGAGTTCCACGTACCTATTTTCTCATTGAGGTGATAAAGAGTAGAGTGTTCACCTCGGGAGCAACACTATTTTATGTTCGAGTGACGTACTTTGAATCAGGCCCGGATTTAGGGAAGGCCATCCAGGGCAACTGCCCCGGGGCCTCCTCAAAAGAGGGGCCTCCACAATAGAGAATTTTGAAAAAACTTTCAAATTCCGACGAGTAAAAAACTTTTCGATTGATTTTTTTTTGCTGTTTTACCTATACCTAGTACCTACTGTACTTTGCACAAACATGATTATATTTTAACATGAAAGTTATATTGGGCCAGGGGGCCTCCACTCCTTAGTTGCCCCAAGGCCTCCACACCTCTAAATCCGGCCCTGCCTTGAATCCCTCGTTTCGCTCAGGATTCTATTTAAGAATCCCTCACTCCACTCTGGATTCAAAAAACAATTTCACCTTAAAAATAGTGATTTGCTCCCTTGGTTAATAATCTACTATTGTAACATATTATGTATGTTTTGTTCCGGAATAATACCAGCAATCATTGTACCAATTTTTTTTTCAGGAGACAAAATAAAAAGCATTAAAATAGAATTCACGGGAACACCACTAGAAGATGCCGTAGCCATTCTATCCCTTGCTTCTCCCTATCCTGTGGAGTTGGAGGTAGTGGAGGGACATAGAATCAGCGGCGAGGGCTGGATGGTTCATCATCCCCTGATGAAGAGGGCAGGGTCTACTGGCGATGTTAGCACGGTGGGTTTTTTGACTTTACAGCTTAGAAGTCCCTAACTACGTTACGCCTAAGGGAAAATATGATTGTAGCGACATCTATAATCCGCTACAAGAATCAATACAAAGACGTCTATTCCTGAATCGCGCTATCAAAGTTTCTGTGCGCACTAAGTATATATACAACATCTCGACATCAACCACTGGGGCCTTAGGGTCGGCCAGTCAGTGGTTCGACTGGTCGAGGATCCTCCCTTTAGGTTGGAGGAAGACCACACCTCCCTTCCTCCACAATGATAATGAGTTTTATAAGGTACTAGCTATCTGCCCCGGCTTCGCACGGGTGCAATGTAGATGTACTACACACAAAACAAATGCTATGTCTATGTTACTTGCTGATAATGTTTGATATTGGTCAAATATTTTTTTAAATCGGTTGAGTAGTTTTGGAGTTAAATCGTAATATACAAACAAATCTTTTCTTTTTATAATATTAAGAGGATATGTTGAGAAAAATGCGGTTTTTCTATTACGTGTAACTTGTTCAGGCTGTGGATTATTGATATGAAATTTTGGAATTTGTTTTTTGACTATACTTTGTAGAGTCGCTCAAAAGGAAAACATGTTTCAATGAAATTTTCTCGATAGAAAATAAATGTGAAGTTATGTCTATTTTTACACTTTTTTGGATCCCAAGGCATAACGGCAAAGAGTTATTTAATTTAATTTATTTTAAAGGGTGCAGAATAAATGTCATTAAGATTCCTCAAAACCGTTTTTTAATCAAATAAAGTATTATAAAGTTATGAAATGAATTAGTTTTGGCACATACGTTGTTTTATTCCGAGCGCATTCAAGCTACAGCTATCTCTTTTTTTTACATGTCTCAAGTAATTATTTCAATCTCGCTCGCTCACATTCAATAGAGCGATTTGTCGGCCTGCGAGCCTCATCGACATAGGCCCTTAATATAGAAGAACTAGATAAGAGTTAAAAAGAGGCGCGTCCTCCGGGCCATTCTAGAGGATGATGGTAGCTTAAGGTCGTCTGTGGAATCCACGGGAAGAGGCGCGAAATTCTCTATAGTCTATTATAACCTTATGATGCCATAATTAACTCTATAACTTCACTCGTTCCTATGAATAAAAATTGGAATTAGGAACCATAAACATATAAATATTCTAACACAAAAAATAAACAAAATTTTAAAGTTAATTAAATTATGTAAGTATTTCAAGACTATTTCATAGACTATTGCATTGTTTTACATAAAATCTAATATATAAAATTTCCATGTCACAATGTTAGTTACCGTACTCCTCCGAAACGGCTTTACCGATTTTTATCAAATTTTATATGCGTATTCAGTAGATCTGAGAATCGGCTACTATCTATTTTTCATACCCCTAAGTGATAAGGGTTGTTCACCCTTAATTTTTTTTTTTAATTTTTCGATGAAATTTTTTGTTTTTATTTTTTTATAATGTGGCATTAAAAAATACATACAACCCTATATTTTCACTCTTCTATTACCAACCCCTGCTTTTTATTGTCAAAAAATCTAGACCCGTGCGAGTCGCTAGTAATTTTATAAAACTTACCGCAGCAAATTCGAACAGGCCAAAAATGAATAAACAATAGATACCCGTAAAACTTAAAGTATGCATTCTTTAACGTTCATATCATACAAATTAAACCAATATAACTGGCTCTTTAATTACGTACTCTTAGTACGTAAGTGAAGTTCTATGTAGTATGGACGTCATTGTATCGAGATGTCAGATATGTAAATACAATAGTTGCATCTTGAATCTTATTATAAACAAATAGGGATGCATTTGCAATAACAACGGTATTGTAGTTAGGATGTTATGATCGTTTGTAATTGAATCATGTCGTTGATTATGGAATGTATTCTATTGTGTTTAGTATGCGTCGATATGTTTTGAATTCAAAGTCATCACATCGCATGAGGTATTACATTCCGTACATTTTTTCATCAATAGATAAGCGGGAGGCTCATTTATTTCTAGTTGATTCAGTCATAAGGCATCGATTATGATGGACTGTGGACATTTTTAAATACCGTGGATATTTGGAAAACCATAGACTACATCACTTTGCCTTCAATTCATGGCTTTTCCAGCTATGTATCGAGCAGAATTTTCGATATTCTTCTCACCCAATCTAAGCTCAGCTATCTTTTTTTTATGTTCGATATCGACATACTAGCATGTGTTTGAGACAGAATATCATTCAATGATGCGCTGTCGGCCTACCCTTATTTTTAGCATTCGGAACCCATAGACAAAACCTGAACGAGCAAAGTGCACTAAAGAAAAATAATTATTTAATTACACTAATCAAAAGAGAGGAAAACAATTATTATTTGTCATTAAACCTTTTTTATCTGTGAATATAATGTTAAATAATACGAAATTTAATTAATGATGACATCAAACAGTAAGTTTTTTAAGTTTACTATGTACTAATAAAAGCAAGGTCTTATATTTTCTTTCTCATTTCAGCTGGAAAAGGAAGGAAAACTCTTGCATCCTCCTCGCTCACCAAATACGTCACACTCAAACAACTCCACACTGGAAACTAAACACAGTAAAGGCGGTATCAAGAAAATAATCACTGAGAAGATCATTACTTCCACAACTCTCGAAAGAAACAAAAAAGAGAAGAAAGAAAGTCCAACTACGTTAGAGCGAGAAAACGAAAAGAATTTAAAACTTGCCAACAAACAGAGACATTCTGAAGTGCCAACAACCTTCAATAAACCCGAGAGAAATAAGAATAGGCACTCCACAGGCGGTGATATACAAATAATACAGCCAGAAAATGGGATAGTACATAACATAGAAAACGCTGAAGTTCAAAAGAGGGAAAGTGATCCTAAAAAAGGCATGAAGTTTGGAATTCGCGTCCTTCCACCTAACGTACCTGATGATGGCGTTCTTAGGCAGAAAAACGTTGAAAATGGCGCAGTAGTACTTGAAAAGAATGCTGTGGATGAGCCAGATAAACCAGAACCTCAAAGACTAGCTCCAACAACGCATATTAAACATGAGAATGAAGTTGAACAGAAAAAACCCGTCGTTGCGAAACGTCGAGAAAAAATGGCACCTCCAGTACCGAATGCAAGAGTAAAGGCGAACGAAAGCGATACAAGTATCAGTCAAGATACGACTAAAATTTTAGACACCTCTCAGTCATTCACTAGAACCGATTTGAATTCTAGTGGAATCAAACGAGACGAAAATGGCATACCTCAAGAATTACCTCAGCATATGTTCGACGCGGCCAAAGCTGCCAGAAGTAATAGAAAGAGTTCAGCGGAACTGATTCAAGAGAAAGAGAAGAAGGAGGAAGCACCGAAACCATCAAAGAAATCCAAGGGAAAAGCACCATCTCCACCAGCTGTAGAGAAAAACAAAAGCGATGATAGTATAATAGAACAGATGCAAAACGTTAATGACTTCTTAAAAAATGAGAAACAATATTCCAGTCTTCTTTTTGATAATTCTATGACCACTACTACATCTATGGTTTCATATAATACATCTACACCAAAAGTAAACAAGACAAAATCGCGATTAGAAGAATCTATTAACTTTAGTCAAGATGACATTGATGATATCGTTTCAAAACCTTTTAAGAAAGAAAGTGATTCACTAAACAATTTCTTCGCAGACTCTAAATCTAATTTATCATCTAATCAGGATGGTCACTCAGTTATGTCTCTTAATAACAGCGAAAAAAGTGAGAAGGGATCTACTACCATTGAGTTAAATAACAGTGACATAACAATACACAGTTCTCCTCTCAATGAAACAACATGTTCTGGATCAGATGATGTATCTACCTTAGACGAAAATGAGAGAAAAGCAGCATCTTTAGGTGATCTATCAAGGTTCGACCTGAGAGTTAAAACTACTAAGACATCCACTGGTACTCTTGAAAGAGCCCAAAGCTTAGATATATCCGCTGATGATGTTGATATTCAGGAAACTACTTTATCACCTAAGAAAAGGAAGGCCATGTCTGTTGTTGAAACCACCTTTTTCGATTCAGGCACAGAAGATGTATTACCTGAAATGATTGATCCCGATAAAGGTATTTTGATGAAACACAAAGAACCTCGATTGAGTTTAAATATTGCAAAAACTTCTGCAATAGAGGGTTTGAATACATTCCAAAGAAATCGTCTAAAGAAAGGTTCTGAATTCGGCACCTTGGAGGATGCTATCGTTAAAGGATCTTCAAGTTCAATAGAATCGGATAAGCAAGATTCTCAAGAATTTTATAAAAATAAATCGCAAACTAGTTTAGACACAACACAAAGTGAACATGAAACATCTGATCACTTAGCAAGAAGAATTATGGATGAAAATATGAGAGTTCATTTGAAATTAGTGTCAGAATTCGCGAAATCTACTTCAGATGGAAGTAACGTGGAAAACAAACAAGAAACACATACTGCATCGACGGAAGCAACAACATCACCTGTAAAGTATGAAGAGAAAATAACAATGAGCTACGATACAAACATTCCCGACGATATGAAAGTTTCACGTAATACCTATGTCAATAGCTTAGAAAGACCTAAATCGGATATGATGAAAAAATTACTCGCTAAAAATCCTATTTTTAATGTTCATATCGATCAAACCACACAGAAGCAAGAAGCTTCTTCAAGTAAAGAAACATCAACACCTATGACAGATTCATTAAAGTCTGCCATGCATCAACCCGATATAGTTAACTTTGATTTAAAGGCTTCAGAGTCAAAAGGAAGAGATTATGATGAGTTTGTTAGCAATATCAGAGTTGGTTCCAATAACAATAGCTTAAAATTAAACAGGAAGTCTCAAGAAATCATTACATCTGAATGGAGTGAAAGCAAAGGCAACCAAGATGTACAAACTAGCAATATAGTGACCATTTCGACCAACGAAAAAACTGCGCCTACAGAAAAAAGAACATCTTACACGAAATCTATTGAAATAGGCGAGCCAAGTATAAGATTAATACCAGATTTGGTCGAAGGCACAAAGAGAACCGAAGAAAAAGAAAGCAGGACGCTATACATGGAACCAGCTAATGTATCTCTCACAATGCAACAAGAACCGGTACAAAAAACTGTTACAGTTAATGTCTCTGAAGACGAATATGGCAATAAGGTCATAACACAAAATGTCGAAAAGATATCAACAAAATATATGACTACTAGAGCCGAAGCTCCCTTACAAGTAGAACAAATCACCTTCGGTATTACGAAAGGGTCTGGAAATATAGATGAAATAGAATTAGAAGAAGGAAATGTTCAAGATATAGATAAGAAGGTACTTGAAGAAATAAAGAGACAAAATCCAAATATGCATTTTACAACGGAAGAACCTTCGTATACGAGAACAGAAACTATAATATTAAACACAACAGACATGGATGAAAATCAAGCCAAAATGCTAATGGAACGGTTACAAAATGATCCTAGTTTTATGTCACAAAAGTCTCCTGAAGAACTAGCGCGATTAGGAATCAAAATAATTCACGATTTAGAAGACAAGCAATCGACTGTTGATGATGGACTCGAATTAACTAAAACAAGATATTCTATCAATCCCTCAGCTGTGTTAGAGTCGGAGATGCATTGTAAATTAGAATCTAAAGACAGAGAATCACAAGATGAACATATAACTGAAATTCAAGTAGTAACGCCGCGTACGGAAAAGATTATGAGTCAAAAAGAGGATAAGATATCAAGCAGACAAAGAGCGCCACCAACAGTCACCAGTTACCAAGAACCAATTCTAGACTACGAGCTAGATATAGAAGTATTGAATGACTTTATTTCAAACGAACGCCACTATTCAGCCAAACAAGAAATTGACGCGAAGAAACGAACGAAAACGACTCAAAGCACAACCGAACCAAAGAAACGCCATTCAGATTTTGATTTACCTAGAAACAGCCATATTAAATTCCGCACAGCGACCTACGAATCTCCAAAAGGCACAATAGTCACCAGCACAGATTTAGAAAATCGTCGTTTGTCACAAATGGACCAAATGCAGTTACGGGCGCCGAGCGAACCGGTATCGATTGCAAAACCGGTAATTTTGGCAAAACCGAGCAATATACCGATAAAAGCATCTGATAAAAAACCGTTAGCGGGTTTAGTTTCATCAAAAATACCCGTATTTTCTACGCAGAAATCTTTGAGCCAGGAGAATTTGTCGGATAAACATTTCTCGTTACCTCGTTCGCCGCCATTGACTTTGAGCACCAGTTCAGGTAACATCTCTGTAACGTCTATCAAAAGCAGTTCTAGGAGTCCTAGCGGTGGGCAATTGTAATTAAAATGAACTCTACACTTCTATAGAGCTGTCACCAAGTCACGTAGTAACTGAATAATTAAGATTCCGATATTTCTGATATTTTTATTTTTTAAAGAAATAAATTTAAAACACGAAATATACATTTTATAGTTAACTACTGTATTTTAATATTTTATTACAAGGAAGATAAAGACACTAAGTGCCGCACTTATAATCGTGAAATTAATGTATGTTTAAACTGTTTTGTCTCAGTTCATTACTTAATTTTAGAAAGAGATAGTAGAGTTAGTGGAAAGGCATAACTGTTAAAGCGTCAAAATTATACTTGTGTAAAATGAGGTTTAAAGTCTCTTTTTAATAAAAAATCATATCTCTTATATTCTTCATCTGATTTATTTATTTAAAAATTATAACATTGTTAAAATTATGTTCTATCTATGCAAATGTAATATATTTTTTATTTCTCTATCTACAAATTGGTGCTAGCAGTTTTGCCTTTCTATTGATAATATATGTATGTATATACATATAATGAGAATTATGTATAACACTGTGAGTACGCGATAAGTTCCGTATTTCAAGACGTGACTCAGTTTTAAGAGTTTTTGTTTAAAGAGGTATCAAACTATAACTGTTTCTAACCAAATTTTAACTTTTTTTTAAATAAGATTTTATGGCCTGGTAACGAGACCTTTGAGCCAAGTCTTATTTTCGGAATTTTAACAATTCTCAAAAATAGATTTCTATAAGGTTGGCTCTTGAAATACGCACCACAGGCAATTGATAGACAATATATTTTTGTTTATATTGTTCGTTTCGTGACTTAAGTGACTTTTAACTATGGAGTATTAACTGTTATATTGTATTCAGTTGTATCGGCATTATTAAGGTAAATATACCTTAAGTTTAGTTTAAGAAAAGTTTATAATATAGTGCCAGAAGTAAGATTTACCTTACGGTACCTTTCACTTCTCAACAATAAAGTGCCTTATTATCTTAATATTATTAATTCGACGTATTTTTGTTGAAAAATAAAACGTAGTTCGGTTGTGAGAGAGATGTAGTTTTAAAATAGTTCGTACAATTTGTCACAAGAAAAATAAATCACAAACATTCCGTCCGAAAAGAGTATTACCATTTTAACATTATTCTAAGAGATAGGGTTAATTCATAAACTTATATTTAAAAAAAAAAGTTTTTAATAACTTTTTAGTCTTCCAAATATACAATGTTGCCAACATTGAAATATACACAAAATAATGTATTTAGTTTTACATTTCTGAGAATTTTCGAATTTTGATGTACTTAATCTTTTATGGCGTTAATGAACTTTAATTTTTCTTAGTTACGGTATTAGGTAGTTATGTGATCGTGTTTGTTAAGTTAAAGGTTTTATATAAAGTTATTATGTTCAATGTAATTTTGCGCAGTTATTAACATTTATTCATGATTATACAAATCGTATTTTATTAATGTATATTATAAAATAAATACAAATTATAATGTTTACCTGTCTTTCATTTTACATTTAGCGTTTTGACAAATATTACCTTATCGGAATGCGTTCAGGAACCAGAAATTTGCTATCTTACCCGTGGCACTGTTCCAGTGTTAAAGAGGAAGTATTATGATAAATTATAATTATATTTATGGCACTGTGTGACCTAAGGCCACATTTTACGCACGCTTTTCCGTGACCTAAATAGGCCATTTTCACACCGGAAAAGCGTGCGTAAAATGCGAGTTTATGTCACACGTGCTATAAAATATTATACGATACTCGTGACAAGTTGTATATTATTGCACGACGTTCATGCCGTGTAATAATAGACAACTTAAGTAATACGTATCGTAATCTAGCAACAAAGCAGGCGCAAATCCAGCCTTCAAAGAACCACCCGTATATTGGTCAAGTGCTAGTCGGCATATGAACTCACTCATGATCAATATGGTGCATTCCTAAACATCTTTATAAAATATATGTATGACGCCCTGACAAATATTTTGTATAGTTCCACGGCCGTGGGGCAAACCTTAGTAAATTAATAAGCACTAGTAAATAGTTTGTTCATTCACGAAAATTACAAAAGTAATTGTGTGTTTGTTTGCGACAGAGGTACCAGGACATCAGAAATATGGAACAAGTATTCTATCAATCTATATACTGTTTAATGAAAATAAAGAATTTAATACACTAGCATTATTTAGTAGGCGACGAACTGTGCTTGTCTCATTGCCCCACGGTGACTCAGAAAATATACAAAGTACCAGGAAATCAGAAATATGGAAGAGGTATTCTTTCAATCCATACTGTTTAACAATTTACTTAAAATACACTAGCATTATCAGGGAGAAGTACTAGGACATCAGAAATATGGAACAGGTTCTACTTCGATCAACAATATACTATGTCAATTGTCAACAATATATATGGTTTTATCAATCTATATTGTTTAAAATTACTTAAGAATACACTTGGATTATTAAGAAAGAAGTACCAGGACAACAGAAATATCGAAAAAATATTTTAATAATTATTTAAGAATAGCATTAATTATATTAGTAGACGACAATCAGTGCAAGAGACAGAAATGTGTTTTTTCTCATGCCCCATGGTGACTCGGATAATATAAAAGTACCAGGACATCAGGAACATGGAACAGGTTTTTAATCAATCTATACGGCCTGCCAGTGGCCAGAGAATTCTGAGAAGTACCAGGTCATCAGAAATATGGAAGAGGTATTCTATCAATCTATACTTACTGTTTAAGCATTATTAGGAAAAGGTACTAGGACATCAGAAATATTGAACAAAATAATGTTCTATAGGTACTTTGCTGCGTTCCGAATCACGCAGGATTCATTGTTTTTATTTTATTAAGGCATTGGATATAATATTATCAGCCTATAGATCTCAGTAGACTGTGCAGCCATTGTATCTACAAAAGTGAATCCGCGCTTGCAGCAAAGCTGGTATTGAAAGACGGAATATACCATAAAACAAACTTTCAGTAATTTAAAATGTATAATAATATTAATAATTTAACACACAGTTAACAAATATATTGCTGTTAATCCGAATGTCGAGTCTTAACACGATTCACAAGACACTTCACAGTTCACACGTTAAACCAAGGAGATATCTATAACGTTTAATTGTAGTACCCAAAAGCCAAACTAGATGGCGCTTTTACAGAAAACGCTATTTTTTTAATTTGTAATACTTCAGTCGGCAATAAGAAATAAAAATAGGTGTTTACCAAGGACTTTATATACAGGTCTTTACATAAATAACATGATTACAAATCATTCGCTATCCGACCGGGAATCGGTTGCAAATCGATCTTTGCAGTTTCTCTTACATTCTCGTTTGAAACTCCTTTTCATACCCTTCTTACACAAATATGCGCTGCAAACAATTTTATACGCGCTCACACAGGCTTTCTTACAAACTTTTGCTGCTCTCCTATCGCACGAGCCACGCCACGATTTTCTGAGCATTTCTGCCTGTTGCTTAGTAAGCGTCAAGCCCTCTACAACTTCTGAATCTGTATTATTTGACCTGTTTATGTGTTTAGGCAAGGATTTGTAAGGCTCCAAATCTATATCAGAGAATAGCTCCGATCTTAACATGTCACGCTGAAAAATATACATATTATATAATGAGCCTTTATTTTCTCCATATATGTAAATAATAAAAAAATGTAATCGAATATTATAAAAATTACAAAAAAAAAAACTAATTTCCTTATAAACCTTAAGGACCTCTTTGCGGAGTAAAAAGTGAATTTCTGAGTCCCCTAGTGGAGCATGGGGCAGACCCATTTCAGTGTCCGTTTCACTGATCATTATTCTTTGCAAGTAAGTAGGTGATCAGACTCGTGTCCTGACCGAAACATTTTTTATTTCTTGTTTCCCCGGCATTCGAACCTTTGGTGCTAAACGCATTATGCTTTCGATTAAGCCACAGAGGCAGTATTTGTAGATTGATGGAATGAAAATAAAGTAATACCTGTATAATACAATTAAATTATATTGTGAAAATTGCTTGTTAATTATTACCAAAGAACATAGATTTATTTAAATAAAATACTGTATACCGGATTAAAACGCGATTTATTATTTATATTGTTTAAATTATTCTCCCGCGACCACGGTTGCTGAAAAGCATCTGAAACGTCGGGATAAATAATTTAAACAATATAAATAATAAATCGCGTTTTAATCCGGTATACAGTATTTTATTTAAATGTGTGATACTCGCGTTAATAAAAGACAATATTAACATAGATTTACATGGACGCACAGGGCCCATGATAACTTTTGCCACAAAAAGTAGTTCTGCTTCTGGACTGTAGAGCGCGTGACAGTGTATCGATGTGCCACTCACATCTAAACAGTCAGCTGACTCCTACCCTCGCGCTAGCGTCTCGCTTGCGCTTATAAGCGAACGACAATAATGCTTTCTCGCTCAGTCTTAGGCATCGGACCCAAGCATCTCAAGTGCAATCGAGAACGAACCACTACCCCAAGCACGGAAAAGCGGCATGGTGCGAGAGAGTGCGCGCTATGACTCCAGCGTCGTTCACACGGACACTAGCAGCGCCGCGGTGAGAACTACTCTTACCCCAGTGAAAACGTGCCAAGCGCGCCCATAAGGCCTCTGCTTCCATGTAAATCTATATTATTTGTTATTACATACCGGGACAACCACAAACAATAATTTGTTAGCACTTTCTTCACTCTTTGCATCTAAATCATTCATTATTGTAGGCTTTAAATATATTTCAGCATAACATATTTTCTAAAAAGGATTCAAAGTCAATTAATGTGTATTACAATGAATTTTTGCATATAAATAAAATATTCAATACCAACCAATTTACAAATGATAGCTAGAAATAACAATTTATTTATATTGATTATTTGGTTGTTTTTAAATACCATGTTTTCTTTGAAATTTTTACTTAAGATTTTAATTTCAGATTATAGGCAAATAATAATGAAACAAATTATTTTTAGTACTTGAACGTTGTTATTACGCATTTCAATTGTTTTTTATACATCGCTACCACCTTTCTGTGTCCGTAATTATTTTTAAATGTCATAGACGACTGCCAAACATGAGATTCACAGTGATGTGTTGTTGGTTTATAGGTCGAACCTTCGAAAATCCATAGTCTGAAACGGAAACGCGCAATTGACACTTGAGGGGATTTTCACCCATGAACGCTCGGACGGAATTTCAATATTCCTCCCATTCGTTACTAGGTGGCGCCTAGGTTTATTGATGATGATGTTCATAAACAATTTAGTTCCATCAGTTGATTCCGCGACCCGTTGTAGCAACGGGCAGTCAAATCTGTAAGATTATCTCTATTTATTTATTTGATTAATGCTGAAACCTCAATGCCAGTGTTGCTTGATTAAAAAATAACTAAATTCATAGAATATTTTCTGTTGATGTACCTACTCATTTATAAAAAAAAATACAGGTCTCGTCGATTTCATAAAGAAATTAGCATAAATACCTAAATTGGTAGTTTTATTCCATTAAAATTAGCTTGAGTAGTTTGGCTGTGAAAGACAGTTTATTTTTGTAATCGGCGAAACACAGAAATGTATGTCCCATAAGTACTGAAGGATCAATTTATCACTTTATTACAGTTACCGGCACGAGTCATGAGCACACTTATCATTGGTCGGCAGTCGATGCTCGTTGTCTATTGGGTCCGCGCGAATCATTCGACTATTACGAAAAACATGATGGACCTTTATAAACAAACTGCAGGTGCGACTAATACAATTTAATCAATTAATTAATGTACCTTCCAATTACCGACTGAAATAATAAAAGTGCCAAATAGTTTTGCCCGACAGTGTACTTACGCGGGCTCAATCCCCACCACGGTTCATCTGTGCTCACGACTCGTGCCTTTATCTGTACTTGAAGTTATTTTTGACTTGCCTTTTTTTAAATATTAAATCACGAATAGAGTGCGCGCCAGATAAGTCTGCGCGCGGCAAAAATTGGAACTAAATTTCTTTCCGTCATATTGTTTTCCGGAATTAGTGTGCAGCAGTCATGGACCTAAAAAAAAGAGCGGACAGAACGTCGCTAAGAAATATTTGAAGCACCACAATGGCGGCGGCGAACTATGTGTGAGTGTCTAAATTATTGCCAGATGGAAAAAAATTACCCAATTTGAAGGTGTGGTGACCTCGGAACTTGGATTTTATTATAAATAACAAAAAGGCAACGTAATACTCTAAAATATAATTGATTTTATATAAATGAGCACTTTTAAAATAAATGATGTATTTTTTGTTTAATCTTTATATTCATTATTGTGTTTGTATTATTTATAAATGATCTGCATTCAAGCTCAAGGTAACATGTTAATTATTTTTTAACTTTTATTTATACTCAATAAAATTTGGTATACCTAAATAATATTTGATCTTCTTATTTAGATTGTCTTTTTTGATAATTGATGGTTTTTATATCAAGTGTGCCTTTTAATATTGATCTCCTAATAAATACAATTTGATCTATATTATAATTAAAGTTTAAAAGATTCGATCAACCTATAAATATTTTTGGTAAATATATTTAATGAAAATATATATTTATTTATAATATTATAATAAATTTACACGGTGCTAAGTACATTAAGATAAAAATAATTTAACTCCTACGTTTTAGGTAATTTGCAAATTTAAATTACTGACAACACTGTTTGGTTGCGTTTTGCTAAATTATATTGAAGTATAAACGATAATTATGGTGAATAAATAACTTGCTTACTTATGAAAGGTGATTCCCTGACTTTCTTTAATGGAACCATTATGGTTTCTACAACTTTTCATCACGTAGAACGGCATCTTTTATTTTTCGTCATATAACATCACGCGCAGGCGGTTGGGAGCGTAATGGCGAGCGATCGGCTTCCTATGGTGTGAATGTGTGCGTGCCGGCGTGTTTGTATTAGCGAGCTGGCTTCCTAGGGGTGCTTCAGTTATTGTAACGAGAGGTGGTGTCCGCTCTTTTTTTTAGGTCCATGGCAGCAGTGTCGTTTTTATTCGATTTTATTGGTAATCATCATGCCTAAGGTTATAAAAAGTGCTGGTAGAGATGTTATATTGAAAGTAAAACGTGCTTATGAAGCAGAACGGCAAAATAAAGGGCCGATTGTACCATTTTCAAAACTTTTTTATTACTTAACAGGTAGTTTTTGGGGTGACCAGTACATGGTATTATGTCTTTATGTGGGGTATTTTTATACGATACATATTTTTACTTTGTTGTTGGTTAATGATTTAGTTTATTTTAGGATTAAAACCCCATTGAAAAAAAAAGACGTATTGTGGAAAAAAATTTAAATCAAGCCACAGATGAAATATCTTCAATCTGAAGCGGCATTTAATTCGATAATGTGTGTCAGCATGTTGAAAAAATCGTAGACCAATATTTTGAATCTGACAGGCTTTTGGACATAGAACTGGACAAATTTATAATTGATCATGCAAGTGACAGCAAAACTTTAAACTCTTCTAATAACGAGTCAAGTGAATCAGAAACATGTGAAAATAGAATGGAAAGATTGACCCACTGATGGACCATAGTTATCCAAAATTTAGAAGTTCTGCTATATTCTCGATAAATGATTTACATTAAATATATATATATATATATAAAATTTGGTGTTGTTTTATTTAATTGTAGATTATGTAAATATTTCTTATGGAGCAGGTAAATAAGGGGTTATTCATTTACAATATGTAACAAATTAAAAATATATATATTTTCACTGAGTTTTAGTATGTAATTATTATTCATCACCCTAAAACTAATTGAAATTTACAAATAAAATTGTTACATCACGTCAGATTTAGTAGTTAATTCGACGTGATATCTAAATATAATTTTTTTTTCTGTTGTATACTAAGTATACCTAATACGAATTAACATTCAGAATGCCGGTGATTTTTTTGGTGTTGCATAGTGGTTGAGAGTTTGCTTTCTATACCTGGCAATATTTGGTACGCCACCCGTCGCGCGCAGACTTATCTGGCAAGCACTCTAGTACAAAGTTTTGTAATATTGTTAAAAGTATACACGTAACCCACTAGATGGCAGTGTAAACAAAAAAAAACTAAATATTATGAAGATAATTAAAAAGGGTATTCCAACATCGATGGCTTAACCTTACCACAACAATCTTTATGAAAGTAAAACAAACAAATCATTTTTTTTTAATCATTTTTAATATCAGTACTTAAAATCGCCTGTCACAAGCATCGATGCATTCGCTCCTAAATTTTCTACGCATCCTTGACGTACATTGTCCACCGACTATGTTCCGGCCAACAAATATTAAAATTTCGAAATAAAAAAAATCTCATTGTATAGATCTTAATTTGCCCTTTGGACCTACGTTAATTATTTTATAAGCCCGTTTTTCATTTTTCCAGGATAAATCGAAATAGAATTTTCCATTTTCTTATATTTCAAATAGTCATATCTCTTTGAAAAATTATTATTGTTTACTCCATCAAGCGTAAAAAAATTGCCCTTGGGCTACTTTAATTTGCCCGCGTGCAAATTCTTAAAAATATTCAATAATAAAAAAAATAAATAATAAAAAAACTGTCGTGGCATTTTAAAGCCAATTATTTGCGCATTGCGCTTGCGTACATAAATTAACTTTCAGAAAAATGTGTAAATGTTCATTTTATGCCTTCCACAATCATCCTTTCCTTAAAATAAGCGATATTAAATTTTTTTTTTATATTTTATTTTCATTAATTTGAATTTCGCGCGAAATCTGCCGGTCACGTGACATTTTCGGCGATGATGTCATCTGTCCCATATTATATAAACAAAACGAGCTATGAAATATGAATTATTATTTATTATACAGTATACAACGCTCTAAGCGCATTTGAGAGGAAATTTAAAAAATATTTTTATTAATAGTATTAATATTAAAATACTTGGAAAATTTACAACGTACAAGACGTGTGCCGTGTCAATGTGAGGAAATACAACCGTTAATGTCCTGAAAATTTATTTAAATGTTTAAACGTTGAAAGCAGTGGATAAAGCACCTGTGGGATAAAGTTAGCATTAAATTGTTTAGAACTTGGTGTCTACATTGCAAACAGAGGATTTAAACATATATTTTAGAAGAATTATTACTGCAAAAAAGTAATAATTTAAGTTTAAGGATTCATATTGATATAGATTTTTACAAAGCAAGAATTTTCTGTTAAAACCTCATACTATACTTAATAAGAAACTATTAAAATATCTAGATTACTGTGTTGTTATTGCATGTGCAATGATTTCTGTAGTTAATCAGTAATGGTAAATTGAAATTAAAAATACATTATTTATTATGATTCAATTGTTTTTATTTGGTACAGATATGGACAAATTTGTTCCAAAAAGCCATTAATTCAGACAATAAGTCTTCTATGTATTTAGCCAAATCTTCAATCAATACTTGGAAATAAATATGTTTGTAATATATGAACAGGCAGACATACAGACTTTCAGTATTAAATCTGGAGCTCAAATAATTCAATAAGAGCAATTGCGCTGTTTTATCTTCCATGTTAATGTTTTAGAATTTAGCATTTCTACAATTCTTTATTCATTTTTATGTTATAAAGTATATAATCTCCACCTTGTCAGATGTATAAGGAATTATTACTGTTTCTTGTACATATTTTTTAATTAATATGCACTTCAGAGTACTAGTGCCCGTAGTTTTGATTTTTTCCAATAACATTCAGTGGCAGTGCAACTTGGCTCCTCTCTTGTATGAGTCCACATTTAAAAAGCCGCTGCATGTTTGCAGCACCATTGTGAAGATCTAAAATTAAAAAAACACTTCATATTTAAGTAAGCATTTCCTCAATCTTATAACTATTTACACTTTTTATAGCCTAAGAATTATTAATATTATCGACTTAATAAATAAATGGTGTATTACTTTGTTTATTCAAGTACTTACATGAAAGTTTTTGTTTTCCATAACTCTGCATAGCAAAGGCTAGGATAACACTCTAAGAAATTTGCGACTATAAATTCACTACAATTATACTTTGGATATATTTACACTAACAGATTTTATATATTCTGGCTCCATTTAGTGAATCTTTTCACAAGTTAGCTTCAATAAAAATAAAATGTTTTGTTTACATGAGATATGATATCATACGATGTTCAATCATGGCCGCCCCCGTTTCATTACTTTTAGTCGACAGATAAAAAATCGCAAATTTATTTTTTAAAAATAAAATATTTAAAATTTAATTTAATGCAAAAAACATATTCAATAATTATCCTTAACATATAAACTACCATATCCAGTAGATTGCATATTTTATTGTTATAACTGTCAAGTAGCCAATTGGCTTGAAAATGCCACGATAGTTTTTTTTATTATTAATTATTTGTTAATTATTGAATATTTTTAAGAATTTGCACGCGGGCAAATTAAAGTAGCCCAAGGGCAATTTTTTTACGCTTGATGGAGTAAACAATAATAATTTTTCAAAGAGATATGACTATTTGAAATATAAGAAAATGGAAAATTCTATTTCGATTTATCCTGGAAAAACGAAAAAGGGGCTTATAAAATAATTAACGTAGGTCCAAAGGGCAAATTAAGATCTATACAATGAGATTTTTTTTATTTCGAAATTTTAATATTTGTTGGCCGGAACATAGTCGGTACATTGTCCTCTGAATTTTCGGCAAACACGTCTATACGCATTATGGCAGGCATACACGCACCTTCTTCGGGCAATAGCTATTGGAATACTTTGATTTGACCCGTATGTTGTTGGTTCGGTATCGAAAAAATTCTCAGAATCCGAACCGTCGCGGTATCGTAAATAATTATTCAGCAAATTCGTGTTTTCTCCTGAAACTTGATTACTTGAATCATCAAGTTTTTCGTTTTTTTCTTTTTCCTGTAGATTTAATTTTAATTAAACGTCACTTCAGTTAAATCTTATATATCATTTTTACAAGCATGAGGTTCACTTGATGGTAGGTGACACCGAAACGCGCAATATGCACTTCACGGTTTTCCCATCTGTGAACGGTGGTTCGTTACCCGGTCGGAATTTCGATATTTTTCCCGAATGCCCGAAGTTACAAAGTAGGTCGACGGCACATCACTGATTTATTGTCTGTGGCTGAGGTATCACCTATATTACAATGAACATGGGCGTAGCAAGGTATGGGCAAGGGCGGCTACCCCCCATAGAAGGTCGATCGCTGGTAAGCTATAATGCTTACGAGCTCACATACAAAAAAACTACTATTAAAACAATACATATTTTCCTGATATATTTGATACGCGGTTTGATACGCATGATACATACATTGATACACGGCTGCTAGTAAATTTCACGCTCACCTGTCGATATTTGATAAAAATTCAGGATAACTTAAAACATGAAACGCCAGTGGCGGCGTTAGACCTAAATTTTATGTGGGCAAGATTTATTTTGCGGGGCCCTCTGCCACCACAAAAATTGCCTTTTTTTTGGCAAAAAATTTTTTTTGCGCGTTCACGGCTTTTAAGTAATACATTTTTCGGGGCGCGAGGCCCTCTGGGTTGCGAGGCCGTAGGCGGTGGCCCACGTCGCCAACGCCTTACGCCGCCACTGTGAAACGCATTAGTATAGAAACATACATCAACAATAACAACAGCTACATTTCCCGTGGGTTGCTCTGTAAGTAAAGTCCTCAGGAATCCATTGTAACTGAAGTCATTCAGTTTAATCATTTTATTAATCGTTTTTATCCGTTCTTCGTTCACATCAATCAATGAACTGAGCAATGATCCGTATTTGTCAAGCGAATGATTCCACTTCAGGCTTTCTCTGGAATATAGCTTAAATACGTAATAATGTAATAATTATAATAAAAGCAAAATTAAATCTCATGTTAACTCATTCCTTCTCAAGCATTGGATCTTTAAATTCAGTTTAAAAACAAAATAATTTCAATAAAAAATGGTAACCCTCGTTGTTTGATCAGTCTGTTGTTATTGTTTTTATATAATTAGTGCTTTTATATATTTTCCTTATTTCCTAAATAGGAAGGAATGGGTCGATTAATACTATATTTGAATAGGCTACTTGATTGGTCGACCGTGGTGATTAGCCCGATGCGTTAAGTCCTGGGTTCGATTCGCGGTGAAACAAGATAAACAAATGTTTTAGTCGGACAGCCGGCCTAGCATGACCACCGCGACAAAATTTTGTCAACCGTTTTCTCGTGTTTTAATCGATTATCTCTTTATTTCTTCCGGGTCTAAAATGACAATTACACTTAAAACTCGACTTTAAATATCGAAAATAGATATATTTGTTGAACGAGATATATTTTCTATCAAAATTGTCGATGTCGAGATATCTAACATCTTAGTTTGTCTTCTCTCGTCCGCGACATATCTCGTGGCGGTCATGCTAGGCCGGCTGGGCACAGAAGACTGATCACCTTACCTGTAAACAAAAATGATTAACGAAACAGATTTAGAAATGGGTCTGCCCCATGCCCCAATATGGGACTCGGAATTCTAAGAAGTACCAGGACTTCAGAAGTATGGAACAAGTATTGAATTAATTCATACCGGTCAATAATTACTAAATAATACACTAGCATTATAAATTACCCCATGCCCCACTAGAGAAAATCGGGAATTCCTACTTGATTTGTTGGAAGCTATCAATTATTTATTGGTATTTATCACTAAATAATCAGAAGTACACAAGAAGTAGTTATTTTTAATTTATGCTATATATTTTTTTGTAAAAAAATATCAGATTGTACTTTTACATAAGCCCCCAAAATGCTAACGCCTATTTTACTTACCTGATTATATTTTACACACTGTTTACTATAGGGATTATGAACAAATAAAATACCGTCCTACTTATATACAAGATAGTATAATACATTTCTATTACATTCATAGTTAAAAAGTCTTACCATTATTATAATTACAAAATAAATTTTTAAATTGTATAAAAACATTTGTGTGAGCAAAAAGTCATTATACTTGGTTTTTCTTTATCATAACTTTATATGCTTTTTATTACTCTTGGTAAAATTGAATTTCACAATTTTTAATACAAAATGTTATATGTAAAATATAACAGTAATACCTCGCTTAACATGATCTTATTCTGCGATTTTTTGAGAATGTGATGTCCAAAAGAAATGAGATGTTTCACAAATACCATTATAATAATATTAATAATAAAAAAAATAAATATACACCATAACAGCAATCTCCTATTATGGTTTCCTGTAAGAACTACAACAAAAGCAGACAGTGCTTTTAATTTTTGGTATACAATAATGATTGAGAATATAGATTAGAAAATGATATGGTTAGTATAATTCCTGTGTGAAAAATCTGTCTTTCTTTTCAATTTTGTTATGTATACTGCCATTACGTCGTTGCGCCTGCCAAATTCCATATGTGCATTTTTATGATTTTTGGTTTTTGCACAAAAAATAATTTTCGTTTTATTCTCTATGTGTATATGTTATTAAAATCCTTTTTGTGATATTCGAACTGGAAACGAGTTTAACTAATTCCATATGTGTTTTGACCGTTAAGAAAAACAATGTGAATCAATAATACGTTTTTCGTTGTTTCCCAAAACTATACAAAAATGCACATATGGAATTTGGCAGGCGCAACAACGATTATATTTGTTATTTTGTAAAGTCATATTCCCACTGTTATACAATGATATAATTTAAGAGCTATTTAAAACTTTGGTAACAGAAATGCATAAAAAACCAAAAATATTTATTTTGAAATACCACTTTTTGGCTTACGGCAGCAGTACATGTCACAAGTATTAAGGCATGTTTCACTACATGCTGATAATTTCCTTATTAATCTAACCACAACTTATCTGTTAAGTTGCATTCAGAATTAACATTTTAAACTTCCATTCTGGCTCATACGCAACCACTTCAACAGTCAGACACAAAACAGCATGTAATTGAAACAGCCTTTAACTTAAAATTATGATTGTCATTTTTAAAAACCTTATATTCTTTAATACACTGTTGTACACTATGTAGAACTCTGTTTATAGTTTGCTGTATCCAATATCTTTTTCCCACACATAGCACATATTCCCTTCTTGTAGGCACACGCTTGGCAGTAATGTGACCCCACTTGATGTACTTTGGTTCTGCATATCCTGAAATTTGATAAAATAAAATATTATTACATAAACTTGTACCACACACAAGGTGGGCTTATTAGGTGAACAATTATGAAACGCTTGCTTTGTAACTGAAGGGTTGTGGGTTCTATCTGAGGCAGCTGGCCTAGTATGACAACAATGACAAATTTTTGTCCACCATTTTCTTGTGTTTTAATCGATGATCTCCTTATGTCTTCCAGGTCTACTATGACACTTACACTTAAAACTCGACTTCTAATGGTAAAAGTTGATATATCTTGTCTATCAACATTGTCGATGTTGAGATATAATATTTTGAGATATCTTAGAACTTAGTTTCTCTTCACTGGTCTGCAATATATCTCTTGATGAGGTGTTTTATAATAATTTGTTAATTTTTTTGTGTATGTTACTTCCCATATTCCTAAATTCCCATTAGAATTTTGTGCTGAAAAGACAGAGGAAGAATGTTCCAAACAAAATCTAAAAATGTCATTTAGTTCTGCAGTCCTCTAACAATAAAAACATTATTTATCAGTAAATACGACTTTTGATAGACAATAAGATTTCGAAATGTAAAGCTAACATTGCAGTGATAAAGCTACTAATCCTGACATCCCATAAAAAAATTTATGGGATGTCAGTTAGCTAAATATAGAAATGGAATTGTCCTTTTACCACTTGTACTAAGGATTTTATATTTTGTAATACAAAAATCTTTTATACTAAAATTTTATGCTAAGTTAGGATAAGAATATGCATTTTGCGTAATAGACTGTTGTTGCGTGATTTTTTCTTAACGAAAGACGACTGACGAGACTTACTTGCACTCATAAAACTTTGAAGTATATGGATTATATCTGCCTTTTTTCGCTGTTAAAGCCTTATTTTCACCAACTTTCCTACCACCAGACTCAACTGTGTTTCTTGCACCGGTTTTCCAAGGATCTGGTGTGATAACCCGACCAAGCTTCTTCTCACATTTTTCACACACCATATTTCTTCAGTAATTCGCGAATAAAGCTTATTCTTAAGAAAACTATTTAAATTAAATGTTTATTTTGAAATTATTTAGAAAACAGCACGCGAAACTGACAAATGACAATTGACATTCTTGACAACTGACAATTAATTAATTATAAAGATTTTATGGACTGGTAACGAGACCTTTAGGCCTTATTTTTAGGATTTGTTAGGATTGCCCGAGGCGTAGGTACGACCTTAAATATTGGTTCTAGTAAAATTTTGTGGAGACGGCTAACGCAGTGGTCAAATTTGGTCGCCATTTTGAATTAAGAGTAACACTCCCACTGATCCTCCCTAAAAGGTGGTGCAATAAAATTTCTACCTAGAATTAATGCAAGGTTAGGCCTTTTTTTCGACTAACATGACTGGTCTATGATGATATTGTCTTCTATTCTAATGTGTGTAATATAATAAATAAGCATACTTAAGTTTTCGTGTAGTAGGTAATGTAAATAAAAATGTAAAAATGTAAGTAGGCGAGTTTTCAACCGTTTAACACTATTTATTTTGGGTTTAAAACGGCAACATTTGATTTAAAACGTTTTAAATCGCTTGTTTTACATCTATAGTCGAGCCACTCAATAGTTCAAGTCGATCATAAGTGCATATTATATACAATTATACATACCTTTCACCGTCCGAAATTAACTTCTACTATCTGGAAGAATTGTATATTTTATAATAGTTGTTTCCCTTCCCATAAATATTCTATGAGATTAAGGCAACTAAAACATTGTGGAGAAAAGGAGGTGTAGTCTTTCTCCAACCTAAAGGGAGGATCTGCGACCAGTAGAACCACTGACTGGCCCTAAGGCCCCAGACGAGATGTTGTAAATATACTAAGCGCTCGGAAACATTAATAAACGCACCGATAGGTCGCGGGTTCGAATCCCGCCCGGATGCCATGTTTATAATTTTCTATATCTTCCCCACGTTTGTCACTTCGGACATTAAGCGGGTGGGAGGAATATCCAAATGCAACCGGGTAACGTACCACCGTTCATAGATGGAAAATCTGTGAAGTGCACATTGCGCGTTTCGGTCTCAGTCGAAGTAAAAAGTAGGTCGACAGCGCATCATAAACTGATGTTCTGTGGCTAGGTTATCACCATCAAGTGAACCTTCTGTCGATATAATACGTTTTAATCCTATCCTACTAATATTATCCTATCCCATTATCCTATCCTACTAATCCTACTAATATTATACCTAAATGCGAAAGTTTGTGAGGATGGATAGATGGATCGATGGATGTTTGTTACTCTTTCACGCAAAAACTATCGAACGGATTTTAATGAAACTTTACAGTAATGTAGCTTATATATCAGAATAGCACATAGACTACGATTTATAAAGATTTTTTGTATATTGGCCATAATATTACGATAAGTTTTAAGTAACTCGGAAAAATTCCTGCCTTCTGAGAGCTATCTTGGCGTGCGCTGTCTAAACCGTTGGAGCTACAAGAATATAATTTATAATGGGATTTCTTGTCTTAAATAGTTCTAAATAAAAGTCCGCAATAGCATATATCTATCTTTTATATGGAAGCCAATATACCCTAAACTATGAGCCAAAAATACATTTAAAGATATCATTCATTTTACCATTTATCCTGGGAACCATACCGCATGGCAGTTTTCTTGAGGGTTTATATATATTATAATTAGTTAAGATCTTGGTTATTGTTTTATTTTTATAATATTTTTAATGGTTAGTTTTAAGATCTTGGTTGTTATATTACTACTAGATTAATACCATATTGACAGTTCTCAAGAATAGTTACCACTCTTTATAATACGGGTCTGATAATATCTACTACTGGGGCGACCCGCCCCGGCTTCGCACAGGTCTAGATTTTTTGACAAAAAAATGTAGGGGTTGGTAATAGAAGAGTGAAAATATAGGGCTGTATGTATTTTTTTATGCCACATTATAAAAAAATAAAAAAAAAATTTTTGTCAAAAAAATGAAAAAAAAAAATTGAGGGGTGGACCACCCTTATTATTTAGGGGTGTGAAAAATAGATGTTAGCCGATTCTCAGACCTACCCAATATGCTTACCAAATTTCAGAGGAATCGGTCAAGCCGTTTCGGAGGAGTATGCAGACTAACATTGTGACACGAGAATTTTATATATAAGAAGATTAGAAATCATATTATTTACTTATATTATAATATTATACGTTATTTATTTGTTGTATAAATAATGTTCAATATAAAATAGGATAAGTAAGTATTTTATTAGAGACAAGAAAATTTTGTCGACCGTTTTCTCGTGTTTTAATCGATTATTATCTCTTTGTTTCCTTGTGTCACAATTACACTTTAAAGATACTTTTATTTAATTGCACTTTTTAGAGTATTTAGCTAATTCTTATCAAAGTTGATACATTTGTCGCTTTCAGTATTTAATATAGATGAGCTTTGTCTTTTACACTAAGTAATTTTGACGAACGGTTTAAAAAATATTACGAAAAGATTGAGACTTGAGTGCAGCGCCATTAAGAGGAGATTGAAGAAAAAACAGCTCGGTTAAAAAATAAGCTACCCATAGTATTAATTATATGCAGACGAAGTCACAGGCAGAAGCTAGTTACTTATAATAAAGAGGAAAGATTTGTTTGTTACGATTTAACTCAAAAACTACTGGACCGATTTTAAAAACTCTTTCACCAATAGAAAACTACATTATCAGCGAGTAACAGGCTAGTACTATTGTATAGTACATCTATAGTATCTATACTGTATCTATGCGAAGCCGGGGCGTGTTGATAGTCCTAACATATAAATATGTCCTCAAATAACTCTCTATAAACAAACGCTAACTCTACAATATACGCGTGTTGATTACTTGGAGACTCATTTCACTATATCTTAACACACAATCTGTTCTGGCATTTAAAATATAAAATACTATATAAAAAAGTTATAAAACTAGCGTCTCAACAAGGATTTATCGTTGGCCGGTTTCCAGAAGTTTCCATAAAGTTCACAGTCTGTGGCGGCAACGGATCATAATTATAATAGTTTAAAACTTCATAAAGACTCTTTCGTAAGCAGTGTTGCCAGTATTAAATATTCATTTAGCGTGCAAGATGCAATTAATGTAGTAAAATCTTAACATAACTTAAAGGAAACAATATTCCTTATATAGAGATGAGTTTAATTATCTATACCTATCTATATCTATACTTTTACTAATATTATAAGGAGGAATGTTTTGTTTGTTTGTTATCATTTAACTAAAAAACTACTCGACCGATTTTAAAAATTCTTTCACCAAAAGAAAGCTACATAATTTTTTTGTGTATAGTATTTGCATTGCATCCGTGCGAAGCCGGGTTACTAGTAAAGTATAAAGTTTGATAGTCAGTAAATTATAGACAACACATAAACTGCATCGTGGATACATGGAAACGCCGCAGCAGTCGTGTCAATGCTTCCGTTTTTTTACTTCCGCATTGTTCTTATATTACAAGATAAGACTTGAGTGTTTAGATAAAGTGACCAGTCTCCTGCAAAAGGATCGAGAACTTAGAGGAAAAATAGGTTAGTGGTTGCCATGGGCGCCATATTTTTTCCTCCAAGTTTTAAAAAAAACCATTTAAATAACTGATCTCTTTACAGGGAACAGGAAGCTTCCTGAAGCATCTCATAGTCTTCCTATTCACATTTCCTCGCAAAAGTCCACTATCTCTCATCCCGCATTTTCGCATCAACACCATACTACCATAAACATTGGTAATTCCAGTAAGATCACCGGTAGTAACATTAATATAAATGTCAATGTCAATCTTTTTTTTATTTTACTGTAAAATCTACTAAGGAGTATTTATATTTCCGTGTGTTACCCAATTTCATTAAAATGCGATTTATCGTCGACATAAAAACTCCAGACTTTTGATGATTGCTATCCGCCCATTTAGGTTTAAATCATTTTAACAGTTGCGTAATTTAGGCTAAGCGATAAAGCGGCCAGTGACGACCCAAAAAGAATCGATACCTGAGTATAATAACGTTATTTGGTAACGGTATTTGTATAGGATAAAATAAAAATCACATTATTAGTTATTTCGGGCTGTTTGACAGTTCTGAAAAGCAGTGTTGCAGCTTATAACTGCAAAAATGCTGATGAAAGGACCTTTTCGGCATTACAAAACATAATATATTTTTATTCTATTATATTTTATTTAATTTAGAGGGCCCAACCCGTCTGACTTTCCATACAAAAGCTCATACGTGATTATGGCGTTGTAACCGATTTTTCTTTGAAACTTTTCTTTTAATACGTATCTCGTCCACTATATCTAGGTTTCTATCGAAACAAAATATCAAAATTTTCAGAAATAAATTCAGTATAAGCCTCCAATAATCATCTTTTTTGCAAAAAAATTACCTGATCTTTGGGCGTTCATAATGTACTCATAAATTGTGAGAGTAAAGATTTTTTTTATGATAGAAACCTTGCAAATATGAGATAATAGGAGATGCTAAATTACAAAAAAATATTTCACAAACTTGTAAGGACTACTGAAAAACACGTATTTCCTAGAACAACTTTTATGAAATTTCCGCACACTATTTTTCGTTCAATGTTATCGCGTTCTCACTCACTCGTTAGCGGTAGAGGTATGCGCTGCATGAAACAAAAAGCTCTTCAACCATGCTCGCGTTGACGATAGACGAACCGGGAAGGGTCCTCTTAAGTTCAAAATTTGTATGTAATTTGTCGAATAAAGTATTTCTATTCTATATTATGCATAGTGGATACTTTTAGTCAAATATCCACATAATATTATTATTAATCCCAATCATCGAATTGAACTCTCCTATATTTACTGTATACAAACAAAAACACTTTACTGAACACCACACATAAAAATAATAATAAAAAATACATAAGTTAAAATTGTAATAATGTACAAAATGCGAACTAAATGCCTATTTACATCTACCAGTTAACGTTTGTCATACGACACGGTACGGAAATATCGCTGGCGAATTGTAGTTATCTAATTCCAGATATCATTCAGTAATCTCCTCTATGTAGGAATTTCAATAGGTAAGTAGATAGTAGCATAGGTAGTGATAGATTTTCTAATTTAATTAGTATTGATTTTGTTATAGCCGTGGAAACATAACAGTCAGACGAAAACATTAGTACGTGTTCATATTTCATCAAAAATAGAAGTAAATACTCGACTTAGATAAGGTAATAGTATCGGTATTTATCACTAAAGTATACTAAATACTAGTTTATATCGTTACTGGTATCGTTATTTTATGGAACGATGAATTTGAAATGTAGATGAAACAGCTTGAATTATACTCCCATTTACATCTGACCCTTTAAAATCATCTATTGTTTCATCCCAAAAACATAAAACCTCAATTTAAATAACAAATAACCCGGCGTTCACAAATGAAAGTGTCGAGTTTTCTCGCTTTAATTAAGGAAAATATTATCTAAACACAAAAATACTAAGTGTAAATTTGGTGTGAAAATTATTGTAATAAAAATGAGCGGTATACTTTTATGTAAAGTGGTAACATAGTATAATAAAAATGTGACCTTCTATTGGGATCAATATTGTCTATGGCTCCTTAATATTTTTTTTATAATTGGAGCGACTCAAATGGAGTTTGTGAGCTAATCTCTACAACCGTTTGGTCGATTTGAAAATTCTTTGTACATAGATACATACATATACATGTGCCTGTGAACTTAGCAGAGCAAAGTCCAGCAGAGCACCAAAAAATTAGAGTTCCCTTAGCATGCACAATAGTTCTATAGTTCCTGATAGTTTTCAAAAAGATTTCTAGCAATTTACGCTCAGAACAGAATTTTTAAAAAAATTAAAAATGCTCTGCTAACTTCCGAAACATAGCAGAGCACTTTTTTTAAATTAAAAAAACAAAAGGTTTTTCATAAGGAGACGGATAAGAACAGTAGTTCCTTATACTTTAAAACTCAATAAAAGTTATCTTTCCTATATAAAATATTAAAGAGAAATACAAAAAATATATGGATATTTCAGAAAAATAAATTATTTTTAACATAAAAATCATTCAGTAAGCTAGAAATCTGCGATTTTTACTAGAACATGAGTGTATCTACTAATCGAGATCAAATTTACAGCCAGGACTCCACGTAAACCTCCAGCAGAGCAGGGTTGAATGTTTAAAAGTTGAGATTTCCTCTATGTTGGAGGATTTGAATTATTTACAAAATATTTTATGAGCTAAACAGTCAGAACTCCTCGATTTCCAGTAGAAAATAATAATAATAGCTATAAATTGACATCAGATTCACAGCCAGAACTCCTCGCAAACTTCCAGCAGAGCAGGGGTGAACATTTTAAGTTGAGATTTCCTCTATATTGGAGGATTTGAATTTTTTACAAAATATTTTATGAGCTAAACAGCCAGAACTCCTCGATTTCCAGTAGAACATAAGTATAGCTATAAACTGACATCAGATTCATAGCCAGAACTCCTCGCAAACTGCCAGCAGAGCAGGGGTGAACATTTCGAAGTTGAGATTTCATCTATGTTGGAGGATTTTAAATTTTTACAAAATATTTTATGAGCTGAACAACCAGAACTCCTCGATTTCCAGTAGAACATAAATATATCTATAAATAGACATCAGATATATAGCCAGAACTCCTCGCAAACTTCCATCAGAGCAGGGGTGAACATTTAAAGTTGAGATTTCCTCTATATTGGAAGATTTTAATTTTTTACAAAATATTTTATAAGCTAAACAGCCAGAACTCCTCGATTTCCAGTAGAAAATAAGTATGTCTAATAATGGACATCAGATATATATACAGAACTCCTCGCAAACTGCCAGCAGAGCAGGGGTGAACATTTCGAAGTTGAGATTTCATCTATGTTGGAGGATTTTAATTTTTTACAAAATATTTTATGAGCTGAACAGCCAGAACTCCTCGATTTCCAGTAGAAAATAAGTATGTCTAATAATTGACATCAAATTCATAGCCAGAACTCCTCGCAAACTTCCAGCAGAGCAGGGGTGAACATTTCGAAGTTGAGATTTCATCTATGTTGGAGGATTTTAATTTTTTTACAAAATATTTTATAATCTAAACAGCCAGATCTCCTCGTTTTTCAGTAGAACATATATATAGCTATAAACTGACATCAGATTCATAGCCAGAACTCCTCGCAAACTGCCAGCAGAGCAGGGGTGAACATTTCGAAGTTGAGATTTCATCTATGTTGGAGGATTTTAATTTTTTACAAAATATTTTATGAGCTAAACAGCCAGAACTCCTCGATTTCCAGTAGAACATAAGTATAGCTATAAACTGACATCAGATTTATAGCCAGAACTCCTCGCAAACTGCCAGCAGAGCAGGGGTGAACATTTCGAAGTTGAGATTTCCTCTATATTGGAGGATTTGAATTTTTTACAAAATATTTTATGAGCTAAACAGCCAGAACTCCTCGATTTCCAGTAGAAAATAAGTATGTCTAATAATGGACATCAGATATATAGCCAGAACTCCTCGCAAAATTCCAGCAGAGCAGGGGTGAACATTTAAAGTTGAGATTTCCTCTATATTTGAAGATTTTAATTTTTTACAAAATATTTTATAATCTAAACAGCCAGAACTCCTCGATTTTCAATAGAACATATATATAGCTATAAACTGACATCAGATTCAAAGCCAGAACTCCTCGCAAACTGCCAGCAGAGCAGGGGTGAACATTTCGAAGTTGAGATTTCCTCTATATTGGAGGATTTGAATTTTTTACAAAATATTTTATGAGCTGAACAGCCAGAACTCCTCGATTTCCAGTAGAACATAAGTATATCTAATAATTGACATCAAATTAATAGCCAGAACTCCTCGCAAACTTCCAGCAGAGCAGGGGTGAACATTTCGAAGTTGAGATTTCATCTATGTTGGAGGATTTTAATTTTTTACAAAATATTTTATGAGCTAAATAGCCAGAACTCCTCGATTTCCAGTAGAAAATAAGTATGTCTAATAATTGACATCAAATTCATAGCCAGAACTCTTCGCAAACTTCCAGCAGAGCTGGGGTGAACATTTCGAAGTTGAGATTTCCTCTATATTTGAAGATTTTAATTTTTTACAAAATATTTTATAATCTAAACAGCCAGAACTCCTCGATTTTCAATAGAACATATATATAGCTATAAACTGACATCAGATTCATAGCCAGAACTCCTCGCAAACTGCCAGCAGAGCAGGGGTGAACATTTCGAAGTTGAGATTTCATCTATGTTGGAGGATTTTAATTTTTTACAAAATATTTTATGATCTGAACAGCCAGAACTCCTCGATTTCCAGTAGAACATAAGTATAGCTATAAACTGACATCAGATTCATAGCCAGAACTCCTCGCAAACTGCCAGCAGAGCAGGGGTGAACATTTCGAAGTTGAGATTTCCTCTATATTGGAGGATTTGAATTTTTTACAAAATATTTTATGAGCTAAACAGCCAGAACTCCTCGATTTCCAGTAGAACATAAGTATAGCTATAAACTGACATCAGATTCATAGCCAGAACTCCTCGCAAACTGCCAGCAGAGCAGGGGTGAACATTTCGAAGTTGAGATTTCATCTATGTTGGAGGATTTTAATTTTTAACAAAATATTTTATGAGCTAAACAGCCAGAGTAGTTCTGGCTATGAATCTGATGTCAGTTTATAGCTATATATATGTTCTACTGAAAATCGAGGAGTTCTGGCTGTTTAGATTATAAAATATTTTGTAAAAAATTAAAATCTTCAAATATAGAGGAAATCTCAACTTTAAATGTTCACCCCTGCTCTGATGGAAGTTTGCGAGGAGTTCTGGCTATATATCTGATGTCTATTTATAGATATATTTATGTTCTACTGGAAATCGAGGAGTTCTGGCTGTTTAGCTCATAAAATATTTTGTAAAAAATTAAAATCCTCCAACATAGATGAAATCTCAACTTCGAAATGTTCACCCCTGCTCTGCTGGAAGTTTGCGAGGAGTTCTGGCTATGAATTTGATGTCAATTATTAGATATACTTATTTTCTACTGGAAATCGAGGAGTTCTGGCTGTTCAGCTCATAAAATATTTTGTAAAAAATTAAAATCCTCCAACATAGATGAAATCTCAACTTCGAAATGTTCACCCCTGCTCTGCTGGCAGTTTGCGAGGAGTTCTGGCTATGAATCTGATGTCAGTTTATAGCTATATATATGTTCTATTGAAAATCGAGGAGTTCTGGCTGTTTAGATTATAAAATATTTTGTAAAAAATTAAAATCTTCAAATATAGAGGAAATCTCAACTTTAAATGTTCACCCCTGCTCTGATGGAAGTTTGCGAGGAGTTCTGGCTATATATCTGATGTCTATTTATAGATATATTTATGTTCTACTGGAAATCGAGGAGTTCTGGCTGTTTAGCTCATAAAATATTTTGTAAAAAATTAAAATCCTCCAACATAGATGAAATCTCAACTTCGAAATGTTCACCCCTGCTCTGCTGGAAGTTTGCGAGGAGTTCTGGCTATGAATTTGATGTCAATTATTAGATATACTTATTTTCTACTGGAAATCGAGGAGTTCTGGCTGTTCAGCTCATAAAATATTTTGTAAAAAATTAAAATCCTCCAACATAGATGAAATCTCAACTTCGAAATGTTCACCCCTGCTCTGCTGGCAGTTTGCGAGGAGTTCTGGCTATGAATCTGATGTCAGTTTATAGCTATATATATGTTCTACTGAAAATCGAGGAGTTCTGGCTGTTTAGATTATAAAATATTTTGTAAAAAATTAAAATCTTCAAATATAGAGGAAATCTCAACTTCGAAATGTTCACCCCTGCTCTGCTGGCAGTTTGCGATGAGTTCTGGCTATGAATCTGATGTCAGTTTATAGCTATACTTATGTTCTACTGGAAATCGAGGAGTTCTGGCTGTTCAGCTCATAAAATATTTTGTAAAAAATTAAAATCCTCCAACATAGATGAAATCTCAACTTCGAAATGTTCACCCCTGCTCTGCTGGCAGTTTGCGAGGAGTTCTGGCTATGAATCTGATGTCAGTTTATAGCTATATATATGTTCTACTGAAAATCGAGGAGTTCTGGCTGTTTAGATTATAAACTATTTTGTAAAAAATTAAAATCTTCAAATATAGAGGAAATCTCAACTTCGAAATGTTCACCCCTGCTCTGCTGGAAGTTTGCGAGGTGTTCTGGCTATGAATTTGATGTCAATTATTAGATATACTTATTTTCTACTGGAAATCGAGGAGTTCTGGCTGTTTAGCTCATAAAATATTTTGTAAAAAATTCAAATCCTCCAATATAGAGGAAATCTCAACTTCGAAATGTTCACCCCTGCTCTGCTGGCAGTTTGCGAGGAGTTCTGGCTTTGAATCTGAGGTCAGTTTATAGCTATACTTATGTTCTACTGGAAATCGAGGAGTTCGGGCTGTTTAGCTCATAAAATATTTTGTAAAAAATTAAAATCTTCAAACATAGATGAAATCTCAACTTCGAAATGTTCACCCCTGCTCTGCTGGCAGTTTGCGAGGAGTTCTGGCTATGAATCTGATGTCAGTTTATAGCTATATATATGTTCTACTGAAAATCGAGGAGTTCTGGTTGTTCAGCTCATAAAATATTTTGTAAAAATTTAAAATCCTCCAACATAGATGAAATCTCAACTTCGAAATGTTCACCCCTGCTCTGCTGGCAGTTTGCGAGGAGTTCTGGCTATGAATCTGATGTCAGTTTATAGCTATACTTATGTTCTACTGGAAATCGAGGAGTTCTGGCTGTTTAGCTCATAAAATATTTTGTAAAAAATTCAAATCCTCCAATATAGAGGAAATCTCAACTTCGAAATGTTCACCCCTGCTCTGCTGGCAGTTTGCGAGGAGTTCTGGCTATGAATCTGATGTCAGTTTATAGCTATACTTATGTTCTACTGGAAATCGAGGAGTTCTGGCTGTTCAGCTCATAAAATATTTTGTAAAAAATTAAAATCCTCCAACATAGATGAAATCTCAACTTCGAAATGTTCACCCCTGCTCTGCTGGCAGTTTGCGAGGAGTTCTGGCTATGAATCTGATGTCAGTTTATAGCTATATATATGTTCTACTGAAAATCGAGGAGTTCTGGCTGTTTAGATTATAAAATATTTTGTAAAAAATTAAAATCTTCAAATATAGAGGAAATCTCAACTTCGAAATGTTCACCCCTGCTCTGCTGGAAGTTTGCGAGGAGTTCTGGCTATGAATTTGATGTCAATTATTAGATATACTTATTTTCTACTGGAAATCGAGGAGTTCTGGCTGTTTAGCTCATAAAATATTTTGTAAAAAATTCAAATCCTCCAATATAGAGGAAATCTCAACTTCAAAATGTTCACCCCTGCTCTGCTGGCAGTTTGCGAGGAGTTCTGGCTTTGAATCTGATGTCAGTTTATAGCTATACTTATGTTCTACTGGAAATCGAGGAGTTCTGGCTGTTCAGCTCATAAAATATTTTGTAAAAAATTAAAATCCTCCAACATAGATGAAATCTCAACTTTGAAATGTTCACCCCTGCTCTGCTGGCAGTTTGCGAGGAGTTCTGGCTATGAGTCTGATGTCAGTTTATAGCTATATATATGTTCTACTGAAAATCGAGGAGTTCTGGCTGTTTAGATTATAAAATATTTTGTAAAAAATTAAAATCCTCCAACATAGATGAAATCTCAACTTCGAAATGTTCACCCCTGCTCTGCTGGAAGTTTGCGAGGAGTTCTGGCTATGAATTTGATGTCAATTATTAGACATACTTATTTTCTACTGGAAATCGAGGAGTTCTGGCTGTTTAGCTCATAAAATATTTTGTAAAAAATTAAAATCCTCCAACATAGATGAAATCTCAACTTCGAAATGTTCACCCCTGCTCTGCTGGAAGTTTGCGAGGAGTTCTGGCTATGAATTTGATGTCAATTATTAGATATACTTATTTTCTACTGGAAATCGAGGAGTTCTGGCTGTTTAGCTCATAAAATATTTTGTAAAAAATTCAAATCCTCCAATATAGAGGAAATCTCAACTTCGAAATGTTCACCCCTGCTCTGCTGGCAGTTTGCGAGGAGTTCTGGCTTTGAATCTGATGTCAGTTTATAGCTATACTTATGTTCTACTGGAAATCGAGGAGTTCTGGCTGTTCAGCTCATAAAATATTTTGTAAAAAATTAAAATCCTTCAACATAGATGAAATCTCAACTTCGAAATGTTCACCCCTGCTCTGCTGGCAGTTTGCGAGGAGTTCTGGCTATGAATCTGATGTCAGTTTATAGCTATATATATGTTCTACTGAAAATCGAGGAGTTCTGGCTGTTTAGCTAATAAAATATTTTGTAAAAAATTAAAATCTTCCAATATAGAGGAAATCTCAACTTTAAATGTTCACCCCTGCTCTGATGGAAGTTTGCGAGGAGTTCTGGCTATGAATTTGATGTCAATTATTAGATATACTTATTTTCTACTGGAAATCGAGGAGTTGTGGCTGTTTAGCTCATAAAATATTTTGTAAAAAATTCAAATCCTCCAATATAGAGGAAATCTCAACTTCGAAATGTTCACCCCTGCTCTGCTGGCAGTTTGCGAGGAGTTCTGGCTTTGAATCTGATGTCAGTTTATAGCTATACTTATGTTCTACTGGAAATCGAGGAGTTCTGGTTGTTCAGCTCATAAAATATTTTGTAAAAATTTAAAATCCTCCAACATAGATGAAATCTCAACTTCGAAATGTTCACCCCTGCTCTGCTGGCAGTTTGCGAGGAGTTCTGGCTATGAATCTGATGTCAGTTTATAGCTATACTTATGTTCTACTGGAAATCGAGGAGTTCTGGTTGTTTAGCTCATAAAATATTTTGTAAAAATTTAAAATCCTCCAACATAGATGAAATCTCAACTTCGAAATGTTCACCCCTGCTCTGCTGGCAGTTTGCGAGGAGTTCTGGCTATGAATCTGATGTCAGTTTATAGCTATATATATGTTCTACTGAAAATCGAGGAGTTCTGGCTGTTTAGATTATAAAATATTTTGTAAAAAATTAAAATCTTCAAATATAGAGGAAATCTCAACTTCGAAATGTTCACCCCTGCTCTGCTGGAAGTTTGCGAGGAGTTCTGGCTATGAATTTGATGTCAATTATTAGATATACTTATTTTCTACTGGAAATCGAGGAGTTGTGGCTGTTTAGCTCATAAAATATTTTGTAAAAAATTCAAATCCTCCAATATAGAGGAAATCTCAACTTCGAAATGTTCACCCCTGCTCTGCTGGCAGTTTGCGAGGAGTTCTGGCTTTGAATCTGATGTCAGTTTATAGCTATACTTATGTTCTACTGGAAATCGAGGAGTTCTGGTTGTTCAGCTCATAAAATATTTTGTAAAAATTTAAAATCCTCCAACATAGATGAAATCTCAACTTCGAAATGTTCACCCCTGCTCTGCTGGCAGTTTGCGAGGAGTTCTGGCTATGAATCTGATGTCAGTTTATAGCTATACTTATGTTCTACTGGAAATCGAGGAGTTCTGGCTGTTTAGCTCATAAAATATTTTGTAAAAAATTCAAATCCTCCAATATAGAGGAAATCTCAACTTCGAAATGTTCACCCCTGCTCTGCTGGCAGTTTGCGAGGAGTTCTGGCTATGAATTTGATGTCAATTATTAGATATACTTATTTTCTACTGGAAATCGAGGAGTTCTGGCTGTTTAGCTCATAAAATATTTTGTAAAAAATTCAAATCCTCCAATATAGAGGAAATCTCAACTTCGAAATGTTCACCCCTGCTCTGCTGGAAGTTTGCGAGGAGTTCTGGCTATGAATTTGATGTCAATTATTAGATATACTTATTTTCTACTGGAAATCGAGGAGTTCTGGCTGTTTAGCTCATAAAATATTTTGTAAAAAATTCAAATCCTCCAATATAGAGGAAATCTCAACTTCGAAATGTTCACCCCTGCTCTGCTGGAAGTTTGCGAGGAGTTCTGTCTATATATCTGATGTCCTTTATTAGACATACTTATTTTCTACTGGAAATCGAGGAGTTCTGGCTGTTTAGCTTATAAAATATTTTGTAAAAAATTAAAATCTTCCAATATAGAGGAAATCTCAACTTTAAATGTTCACCCCTGCTCTGCTGGAATTTTGCGAGGAGTTCTGGCTATATATCTGATGTCAATTTATAGATATATTTATGTTCTACTGGAAATCGAGGAGTTCTGGCTGTTTAGCTCATAAAATATTTTGAAAAAAATTCAAATCCTCCAATATAGAGGAAATCTCAACTTCCAAATCTTCACCCCTGCTCTGCTGGAAGTTTGCGAGGAGTTCTGGCTATGAATCTGATGTCAATTTATAGCTATTATTATTTTCTACTGGAAATTGAGGAGTTCTGACTGTTTAGCTCATAAAATATTTTGTAAAAAATTCTAATCCTCCAATATAGAGGAAATCTCAACTTAAAATGTTCACCCCTGCTCTGCTGGAAGTTTGCGAGGAGTTCTGGCTGTGAATCTGATGTCAATTTATAGCTATTATTATTTTCTACTGTAATTCGAGGAGTTCTGACTGTTTAGCTCATAAAATATTTTGTAAATAATTCAAATCCTCCAACATAGAGGAAATCTCAACTTTTAAACATTCAACCCTGCTCTGCTGGAGGTTTACGAGGAGTCCTGGCTATAAATTTGATCTCGATTAGTAGATACACTCATGTTCTAGTAAAAATCGCAGATTTCTAGCTTACTGAATGATTTTAATGTTAAAAATAAATTATTTTTCTGAAATATCCATATATTTTTTGTATTTCTCTTTAATATTTTATATAGGAAAAATAACTTTTATTGAGTTTTAAAGTATAAGGAACTACTGTTCTTATCCGTCTCCTTATGAAAAACCTTTTGTTTTTTTAATTTAAAAAAAGTGCTCTGCTATGTTTCGGAAGTTAGCAGAGCATTTTTAATTTTTTTAAAAATTCTGTTCTGAGCGTAAATTGCTAGAAATCTTTTTGAAAACTATCAGGAACTATAGAACTATTGTGCATGCTAAGGGAACTCCAATTTTTTGGTGCTCTGCTGGACTTTGCTCTGCTAAGTTCACAGGCACCATATACATCACGCCTCTTTCCCATTGCGGTAGGCAGAGATCACGGAATTCCATATGCTCCGATCCTTACATACCACTTTCGCTTCTTCTACTTTCATCAATGCTTGCATACTCAGTCGTCGGTTACGAGTACTTTTGACCTAGTCCTTTCTTTTGAAGAACGTTTCCAATCAGATACAGGTACGTTCGCCTAGCTCGACCACTCACTCAAATTCTTTTTCTTAATAAAATTTAACAAATTATTGAGGTTTTGTCGAAGCCCGAATTTTAATTCTTAGCCTACGGATTTTATTAAAAAATGCCGAATATTTGGCATATTTATGTTAACTTCGATCCGATATGCACTGCGAAGCGTTATTAAAGTTTTTAACATAATATAGTAAGTTAGATAAGCAATTACGATTTCTTGTTTGTTATTTATCACATAATTATATACGTATTAAAAAAATAAATTACTTTTCTTTTGTGTAGTTTTCAGTTCGATTTATCAAGTTTATTCAATAAATGGGCTTAATTTTTTGAAATTCACCGGAAATAAAACAATAATGTTCTAACAATTATTGCTCTTCTTATACTTCTAGACTTAAGATTTTTTGACAAACAATCGTCTCTGCTAAATTTTTTTTTAACCTCCGTAAAAATACAAATATCTCTAAGAATATACGAGTATGTACAAAGTTTTGTGATGATTGGTTAAGTAGTTTTGGCGTGAAAGAGTAACAAAGAAACTTACATTCATGTTTATAATATTAGTTGGGAATAAATTTAGGATGTTAGTAGCTTTTTTTGGAAATGCCACACGCTCATTATGAAAATGAGTTTCTATCGCACGTGCTGGCACTCGTTACTACAGTCTAGACAAGGCGAATATAAAATATACAATGTAGCGTTATTAATTATGCAGACAAGTTATCCATATTTTTAATGAGTCAACGTCTGTGTGTAAAGATTCTACGTAGTTTTTTTAAATTTTAATAAAATTATGCAAGGAAGGATGAATTTTATTTTAATATTCTAAAATTTACTTTAAAAATCCAATATGGCGGCCGCAAGTAATCTTAAGACTTATAAAAATATTCATGAAATATCTTTCAGATTCGATATTAACCGCCTATATTTTTCAGTAGTATACCAATTTGCACTTAGTGTAAATTAAATAATATATGTGTTCAAATTCTAAATGTTTCGTCAGAACTGGAATTGTCAAACTGACACTGACAATTACCTTTTTATTTTTTAAATCCTACTGACTACCAGTGGCGTAGCTATCATATGGCAAAGTGGTGCAGTGCACCAGGGCCCCGAAGCTGAGAGGGCCCCCTGGGCTTTGGAAATAGGGGGAGGCAGCTCCTAGATCTATACTAATATTATAAAGAGGAAAGATTTGTCAGTTTGTTACGATTAAACTGTTATTGCGATTTTTTTTGTCTCTGCTCAAATGACTACCAAAAAACTACCTATCCTAATGACTACTAAATACTACTACTAGCTGTACCCGGCATTCATTGCAATGTCACTTATAGTCACTTATAGTTATTATAGCAAAAGAATGAATAGTTTAGTTGAGTTTTATTTCTATAGACCATATGTATGTCTTAATATGTAATAAAAAATATAAAAAAGTTGACGTTACAGTTCTTCAAAGAATATAATAATTTTTATTTCCCTCGTTCCGTTAGATGTCTCCTACAAGTTTGTATTTCTTTCTTCTTATTGTTGGAGACGTAAGCTCTCGTCGTGAATAGCTATGTCAGCAAAAGGAGGCAAATAAGCACAAGAATGACGTAACAACGGTCTACTTTAAAGAAAAGTAGGTCTTCAAACTTAAAATTTAAAAATAAATCTTTTGTGTTCAAGATATGTAGCACCACGTGTGAGCAACTACACAGGATTAGAGGGATATTAATGCACTTTAGGGACAATTTAGTGTAATGTATACTTTCTCAATATTCTCTTCCTCAAGAAGATAATAATATTCTATATATCTATAATACATGTTACTCTTTTATACATGACTAGCAATTGCCCCCACTAATCCGTTCTTAGCTGACCTCTACTCGGCGAAAGGAATATTCCTACCATATTTCAAGTTGCTACGCCTTATGGTTCCAGAGATATCGTGATGAGTATCTATATAGGTGGGAATCTCTTTTATATATATAGATAAGAAAAGTTCTACGTTGGCGACCACAGACTTCAAGTGATAACACAGAATAGCAAGTCTTGAATCTTAAAATATTGTCTGGAGTTCGTTTGTTGAAACAATTTTCTAAACTAGAAAACATCTTGAGATTCGAATTCGAATACGAAGACGTCAATAATAATTTCTATTATATATGTTCAGTGGTTACACATTTCCAAGGTGTAGGCTATTAACTACTACCCCCCCCTCCGTCTACAATTGTCTATTTTTAAATTAATCTATATTAATATATAAAAGAGATTCCCACCTATATAGTCACTCATCACGATATCTCTGGAACCATAAGGCGTAGCGACTTGAAATATGGTAGGAATATTCCTTTCGCCGAGTAGAGGTCAACTAAGAACGGATTTTACGAAATTCAACCCACAAGGGGGGTTGCGGGGGCAATTGCTAGTATAATATATATTAATGGAGTCGGGCGGCGAACTGGGTGTTTTGCTATAGAATATACAAGTTTGAATGACATCATAAAAACGTTCTACAGAATTCTTTTTGATTTCCATAAGACACGTCACAACAAAATTGGTCCCCAAATTTCCCGCCCTAGCCTCAAACCTACTGGTAAATCCGCCCTTGTATGCTGTTACCAAACTACGAAACTAACAGGCAGGGGGCGGTATCGAATGGGTTGAAAGTCTGAAGTAGCTCCTTCCTTGACCGTTCAATGGACAAAAAAATAATAATGGGCCTCTCACTGAAGCCTACTTTTAATGTATTCAAAGTAAAATGTTGGCGGCGCTCAGTTTATTTATAGTCGTCATTCATAGTGATGAAACTGAGGCCTGTCATTTGTATGAGAAATAATTGCATACAAATGAAAGAAAGGGCGGATCTAGATAGCTTTAAAGTTAGTGGGGAGTGTCAAGTAGTCAAGGTCTATTCAGGACGGGATCCAATTCAATTACAATAATATATGTAATTATAATCACAGCACAGTCACTATTCTTGTTTAGTAAACTTATAGGTAAATGAGATTAGAAAAAATAGAGCTAACCTATAATCAGCCTGACCCGAATGACCTCACCACCGGATTCACCCTGGAATGATTGACGATCAAAAAATTGACCAAGAGAATAAAAATCTAGAGACTGAAATATACTTAATATTATAAAGAGATTTGTATTGTATGTTATGAATAAACACAAAAACCACTGGACCAATTTTAAAAATCCTTTCACCAGTAGAAAGCTACATTCTCGGCGAGTAACATAGGCTATTTTATCTGTATAGTACATCTACATTGCACTCGTGTGAAGCCCGCGTTGCTAGTATTTCAATATTTACACAAAAAACCGAGACAAGGACGCGACAATACATTACCTCTTATATCTCCAAACAATGAGTAATGGGCCTGTCTGGTATCACTCGCCTGAGCATACAATATGTAAGGAAAACACGGTTTCTTTACGTTTCACGTCAAAAGCACTGAAAAGTTCATGCACACCACTCGGTCTGTCTGCATTTTTGATTGCGGTTCAAGGTACAGGCTAATAGCGATCTTCAGCTTTATCATTTATTCATTTAGGTAACACAATGTACACTTATGAACGTCAGTAAACAAAAATATATATTAAATGCTTCTAATTTTAGATTTACTGCCAGTTCTCAAATCAAGGGCGAAGAACGGACGAGAAGACTCTTTTTAATCGCCAAGTTTTTTGTTTTACAAAATGTTTGTAAGGAGCTGCAACCATTACACCATGTTCCGCGTGACATCTTGAAGTAATTAACTATAATAATAAACGATAAATATGATTATTTGTTAAATTAAACCCTGATTATATGATTTTGGCGGGCTAATGTCGCGTTTGAAAGAACCTATCTTGCATTTCGATGGGTCACGGGTTCAAATCCCGCAAGGACAAAATGTATATTTTAAATTGTCTGTAAGTTAAATGGGTGCCAGAACAAGAGGAGTGTGAACGAACCACCGTGCATATGGCGCGTTTCGGTTTCAGTCTATGATTTTCAGAATGAGTAAAAAATAGATCGACAGCGCATCGTTGACTGACTTTCAGTGGCTGAGGTATATATACCTGTCTGTCGAAATTTAGAATTCATAGTATTCTTATTTTAAAAACTAGTACTTACATTTATTGCGACTAAACGCTATCGCCTGTCACTGAGGACCCATCAAGGAGACGGAAGTAACACGCCTAGTGTAGTATCTCGCACTAAGCATTGTTACTTCTGCACATACTTAGGTAAGGCACATAAGAACTCGTTCATTTGAGTGTTTTTACGGATGTAATGAGTGTCTGCGGTAAGTTTTGTGGGTAGTTCGTAAACAAACGACTGTTTATGTCGCAGTTACTAAATCGCAACTTGCATAAAATGACAAAAAATATCTTTAGTGTTATTGACACTGCTTTATCTTGTTTAGGTTTTAAGTCAAATTGTTATTTTCTTCTTAGATTCTATTCCTTCTAGTTAATTAGCTGTTATTTATGTAAGTTCTTGTTTGTATCTTTAATTATTCATGTACTAATATCCTTCAACTTTAGCGCCTACCCTTCTCCTTTTTTAGTATTATATAATTCTGAACTGGTGGCCTGGAAGAGATCTCTGAATTGTAGCGATACGGCCACCCTTTGCTCTTTTTATTCTGTTGGTCCTTAGATATGTATAATGCAATAAAGTTATTAAATAAAAATAAATAAATAAAAAATATTTGCATATATTCACGCGTCCTTCCTATTGGGGTAGGCAGAGATCACGGAATTCTCCGATATATCATATGCTCCGATCCTATCACTTTCGATTTTTCCAATTTCGGATTCGATTTTGAGATGACTTATATTTATAGAATATTATTTGTGATTTAATTTACTACTGTTTAAATTTAAGAAAATTCCTTTATTTTTATTTTAAAACCCAGGAAGGTTATTTTTTGTGATCTGATAAGAATGAAACTGATGAATAATGTTTGTCATTTTAGTTAATTACACAACTCTCTTTTGCCCCTGCCTCCGTTTCCGATATTATTTTTAAGCAAAAAACAAAAACCGATTTCAAAACTACAACTACATGTACATGTACAAACTTACACTAAAAAGTAAAAAATTATATTTTAATCACTTCAAAGCATTCCTTTTTAACAGTTATGTTTGAAGTCGTCCAAATCCATCCATAACTTGCGGAGTTATCGCGTAACAAACATACAAAAAAAAAGCAACATACAGACGAATTGAAAACCTCCTCCTTTTTTGAAGTCTGTTAAAAACCAACTTCAAACATATGGTAGGAAGGCTGGTTGACGTAGTTCTGTTTGTGGCTTATTCCTGTTTCTGTGATGCTGTGGAGGTACCCGCAGCTTCTTGTCGCAGCGTAACATACTGCAGTATCCCATAGATGGGCAGTATCACACAGGCAATGGGTTCTCTGAAACAGACATACAACAGAGAATTGGTAAGGATGGTGATAGGATTAATAATACTCAATCAAAATTAAAAATCATCTATCCGTTACACTTTTTTTTATGTAATAGGTATATAGACAGTCGAGCATGAGGTTCACTTGATGATAGGTGATACCTCAGCCACAGAACATCAGTCAATGATGCGCTGTCGACCTACTTTTTACTTCGACCATTCGGAAATCCAACACTTCGCATCGCCATATTATAGCTTAACTATCATAACCAAAGTTTCAGCATTTTTAAGAAATCTTTTCGCTTTTCGGTTTCAGTCTATGGATTTGCTCGAAGTAAATAGTAGGTTGACAGTGCATCATTGATTGATGTTCTGTGGCTGGAGTATCACCCACCAACAAGTGAACTTCATGCTCGTCTGTCGATATCTATATACAGGGTGTATTTGAAACGCTTCCGTTAACTTCGTGGTTATTTATATCACCTTTGAACTAACTGATTGCCGCTAATCATTTATTTTTAAACGGCTTTTTAAAAAAATGTTAAAATTTTCCACGCGCAATGTATTCACTACCGTAACTAAGCATATATAGATGTAGAATGTAGATATAGATATAGCATGGCGACAAGCGGTCGGACACCGACCGGCAAGGCAAAGGTGCGATAACGCGCCCTTGCCGAGGCCTTCTCAGACCTACCTTATGCAATGAGATTAAAAAAGAAAAACATCTACCGTTCGCTCCGATGGGTCGTGAGTTCGAATCCCACCGGGACGACATTTTTAAAATTTGCTGTAAACATGTCAGACGGGAGTCTGGTAATTTCGGGCATTGAACGGGTGAGAATATTGAAATTCCGATCGTTAACGAACCACCGTTCATAGTTGGAAAAACCGTGAAGTGCACATTGCGCTTTTCGGTTTCAGTGTATGGATTTCCGAATGCTCGAAGTAAAAAGTAGGTCGAAAGCGCATCATTGACTGATGTTGTGTGGCTGAGGTATCATCAACCATCAAGTGAACCTCATGCTCGTCTGTCGATATCTAACATAAAAAAAAACTTGTGTAGGACGATAAATTTCGATCGTAAAAAAACCAAGTCGGCTCGGTTAACAATGGAAATTCAACGTCTCACAACTCGGCAAAGGTTAAGAGTTACAAGAAAAAAATAATTAGACATAAAACGCTCGCTATAATAAAATGATAAAAATAGTGCATACCTACCTACTGAACGAAAATGAGAACTTGAAAACATTTTAAAATATCTTGATTTTAATGAATACTTTCGAAATAATCGATATAAACTTATACAAAATAATCAATAGTAACAAATACAAAAAACAATTCAAACAAGCTTTTATTTAGGAAAAGTTTATCTTCTTCTTTTTAGCGCATTTAAATAAAATCTTGTTATTAAAAAAGTATCTTTCTTTTAAATTCATTTTAAATTTTTAGTTTATTTATTCGTATTCTCAGCAAGTCCTTTCATTTGATACCCATATTATAGGAAAGCATAAAAAAAATCCGGCCATCTTTTGATGTCCACCATATTGTATTTAGAGTGATGTAACTTTATTTTTCGAATTTTTCTCAGCAAGCCCTTTAATTTGATACCCATATTGTAGGAGTGCATTAAAAATAACTGGTCTGCCATCTTGGGATTTAGAATGATGTCACACTATTCATAGTCATTCAAACTAAACGTGTATACAAAATTTCAGCTCAATCGATTGAAAATATCTGCTTCAAAATTGAGTTGCAAGATTCCCCTCAACAAACAAATTAGTTCCATACATTACATAGCAAGTTAAATAAAGAAGCTACACTAATGAACACTTTAAAAACGGCTTGGATTTTTCACATTAAAAGTAACAAAACAAAAATTTACAAAACCCAAGAACAGTTGTCTAAAATAAGAAAATACGTATTGCGTTTAGATTCAACTTAAAATTAATTTCAACAGAAGGATAAAATACTGACGGTGACTGACCTGACTAACTTCTTTCTATTCTGTAATAACATACAACTCGCGAGTAACTTCTTTTTTATTTCCTCGCCACTATCACATTCACGGTCAAATACTCATTCTTTTACATAACCCCACAGAAAAAAGTCCAGTCACAAAAAAAACTAAAATTTCACAACTAGATATTAAATTAAAAGTATTCACAAAACACTTCATTAAAGTAACTAAAGTATCGAAACTCGGATACGGAAGAATACGGCGAGAGTGCAGTGTCAACTGCAAGCGCGGCGATCAACTAAGGCACCGTGATGCCAACTACTATAAAATGTTCCCCATAGAACCAATTTCAAATACCCCTAAATATCTTAAAAACCCCTAAAGGTTTTGTTGTACACTCGATATGGGAGGTAATTTCAAATATGACTTAAATAAAATGCATTCAAGTAGCATAAAATAACTGCTGTATTTATGTGGGTGCATTTTAAACATTTACATACATTAATTGAACCGTTAACAATAAAATTCGAGGTTCGAGGCTTATAAACAGTATAAAATCGTGCGTTTTTTCTAAATAAATCGTGATTAAAGTACCTACCTCCTAAAAATCCCCCTAGACAAATGTTACCGCTAAAAACATCTATGGACATCTTGATTCTCCCTTGGGGGAAAACCTCCAAGTTGGCAACACTGCTAAGGCAACCGACCTTGATACATCACCTTTGTATTAAACCGACTTTGCACGTGCCAAATATTTTCAAACGAGGCGGTTTTTAGTCAAAGGATACCGCCTAGACACGAAGGAAGCCGCGAGCGGCGTTCACCGTACCACAGGGATGCGAAAGTATCTATCGATAGTTTTGGATATCGCTAAGTTATACTTTTGTTAAATACATTATCGAATTACATTAGTTACATAATAGGAACTGTATTGGTTGGTATCTATGTATCGAAATATGTTTTTAGTAATGAACAATAAAACATGTTTGCGCTCTCTTTAATAAAAACCACATTTACATATGAATTAAAGTTTAGTTTCATCATTCAATAAATAGTATTTAATATTTTTTGTTTTTAAAAATGTTTCTAAAATAAGTCTATTAAAAAAAAAGAACATTAATTAAAATGATAAATAAATATCCATACACACAAATTGTTGGTAAAGGCGAATTATTGTAAATCCTAATGAAACCTATCATACGGAAAAAACAATGTACTCAAACGTGGGCGGAGCCGGAGGCAAATGCTCGATAGTTTAATTTTACAAATCACAACACTATTATGGTCGGCGGCATTTTGTCCAGAAGTTATAGATATTCTATGTTATTGCCTATTGGTGTGCATGCGCTCCCGAGATGTGCACGCCTGACAAGATTCATAGTTTAATTATTATGAGGCAATCGCAGTGCCATACGCATTACGTAATAATACGGATGTGTTTTGTTATTTTTGAACTACGTAGTATCGTCTTTGTGCATTGTTTATGTGTATAACATATTTTGTAATATTATTTCGTGGTGATAGTTCAGTGTGGTGTCGTGGTGAAGTGATTTATGAGTAGAACGAACTTCAAAATAAGGTAGGTCTTTTAATTTGAACTGCTTGTTGGCTTTGATATCATGAAACTTCATTTCAACATGAAACTGTATTTTGAATATGAACCTACGATTGATACGGGAGATTTTGAAATTGTCATTTAGGTAGTTATTTGGTAGCTAATTAAACAGTTTATGTACATAGATACTTCTTTGTATTTTTCGTACGGATTAAATAATCAATAACAAACAGTAAGACTCAGATTAAACACAGTTTATTTAATCTTAGCAGTTAGATATCTAAATGAAAGTACATACGACAGATTGAGTCATTATTTTCAAGATATGCTGGGAATTAAGTAGTCAATTACGTTAGACATAAAGGCATGTTTTGTTATTATCAAAGGACCTGAAATAAATATTTTTGTTAGATAAGAATTATCTTTTCTAAGTATTTTTTAAAAATAACTTTTTGTCGATTATTTAAGTATACGAAAAAGTGTAGAAGACTAAAAATAAATCATAAAAAGAAGGAAAGGTTTGGTGGAACATGCGGTGGAACATCTAAGGGGTACCTGATATTTAGAATACCTAATACCTAGTAGGTACCTATTTACGTACATGCATAGCGTATGTACGTAAATAGGTATCTACCTTGTTGTATTCCTATTATTTTTAAATCAAGGATTCTCAAAATACATAACGGTTAGACGATTTAAAAGCAAGATTTATTAAATGATTATTTTGAGTTAGTAGGTACAATTTTGGAATTAGTTATTTACGTACTAACATGTGTTTAAGCACATTTTAATGGTGGTTTTTAAGCGGCATTGAATCTATGTCTATGTAATATCTTTGAGTTGGTATCTATGTAACCTCATCTTTAATCTTTAATAAATTATAAAGAGGAAAGATTTGTATTTTTGTATGTTATGAATAAACTCAAAAACTAATGGACCGATTTTAAAACTTCTTTCACTAATAGAAAGCTACATTATCAGCGAGTTACATAGGCTATCATATTTTTTGTGTATAGTACATCTACACTGCACCCGTGTGAAGCCGGGGTGCGTTGCTAGTCTTTGATAAATAGTCAACAAGATTTAAAGAGTTCTTTATAAAAGTCTTGTTTACTGTCAGGAGATGATTCATAATCATTAAGTGTGGTTGTAGATTTTCTTAGGGAGTTCGTGTACCTTTCTTAGATATTTAGATGAAAAAAATCTTTGACAACTTAGGTTAGGACGAGTACCCCGTATACTAAGCTTTTTTTATGTCAGATATCGACAGACGAGTATGAGGTTCACTTGATGATAGGTCCTACCTATCCTACCGATACCTCGGCTACAGAATATCAGTTCTAATGCGCTGTCGACCTAATCATTTTTTCTTAGAGAATTGGGAATGCCATAGACTGAAACCGAAACACGCAATATGCACTTCACGGTTTTTCCATCTTTGAATGGTGGTTCGTTAGCCGATCGGAATTTCGATATTCGTCCCAACCGTTCAATGCCCAAAGTTATCAGACGTAGGGAAGACATGCTTACGGAAAATTATAAACATGTCTTTCCGTTGGGATTCGAACACACGACCCATCGATACACACGGCAGTTGTTCTACCGAATGCGCCAACGAGTCCGTCAGAAAGTTCATGCGATGCGCGTTAGGTACCGACGCGCGAGTCGATTGTTCATGGTTCAACGATCGCAGAGCGCGAGCGGGCGGGCCGGGCGGAGCGGGCGGTGGGAGGAGCGAGATGACGGAGTAAATAGATTGCGAGATGGAATAAAAAAAATAAAAAAATAGAATTTTGCTGAAATTTATAATGAAACTGGTTGTATTGACATATCTGAGTTCCAAAATTGAAAATCAGGGTTTTTTAAATTGGTGAAATGAACACTTTATTTTTTAAAAAGAAGCACTTTTCCGAAACGGGTATAGGTAGTATAATCATATCCCGAAGTTATCGGAAGTCCTACCCTTCCACCCGGTATATATAAAAATGACTCCCTATTTCCCTTGGTCACGGCATCACGCGTGAACGGCTGGACCGATTTCACGAATTCTTTTTTGTTGTATTTGTAATTGTCAAGAAAAGGTTCTTATGAAAGAAAAAATTAAGAAAATTGCGTGAAATACTTAACCACCATATTAAATTATTTCTTATGTAACCATTGCGCTTTTACAACTCAAACTTCTTTGATGTAACCTTATGGCGTTTGCCATAACATTGACAGAAGGCGTTCTGCAAATATTTGTTACGATTTTACTAAAAAACTATAGTAAAAAAAAAAGCTACATTAGCAGCAAGTAACATGGTGTAGAGAGGGGTTGTATCGATCGTAGTTGCGAAATAAAACTCTTGATCAGAAGGTATTATTGGAAGTGAATGTGAATCAATTAATGAATATATTTACAGAAAAAATGATTAATAATAAACAATAAAAATGGAACAATAATATAGTATGTAAAAGCGAGTTGGTAAAAAATAAGTTGATCCGATTGGTGGATTCAGATCACGCCACATCGCGTGCGTTTGCGAGATGGAAACTTGTTGAAACTTGTCCGCGCCCGCTATTGTTATAAATACGGCACACATCCCGCGGCGTCCTCACAGGACAGCCAGTATCACATTTGCACCCGTGTCTTCGCGCTCCTCCTCATCAATTCGGTGTTTTATTATAAAACATCCGTCTTGTTGAGCGAGTTGACCGCCTCCACACCGCTTTCTTCGCGTTCCTCGCCTCTAGACTCCCGGAAACGGTCGTAGTCGGGGTTTGAGCCACGTCGATTTTAGTACAGTGCGTGATATTTTTGTTTTGTTCGCGTTTCGTACACTATTGTGACAAACCGTTCATTTGTCCTTATTTCCGTGTTTTAAATTCAGTGTTTAAACAACTTTCTAAAAGTGTGACTCATCATGGACTCCGAACCATCTGCGCGTCTGTCGCGCTCTCGCTCGCGCAGCGCATCTCGCTCGCGCAGCGATAGCAGCGCGCCAGCGCCAGTGTTTCCGATTCCTGCCGCAGTTACACAAAGTGTATCGTCAGTGCGCGACGTTGAACATTCCGCCACCGACCTACACGTTTCATCCCACACAGCGGGTTCGATCCCCGCCTCGGCCACAATCGCGCAACCCGCATCTGACGATGCGGAGTCGCGATCGGCCACCTCAACGCCCGGGACTCAATCCCCGCAGCGTTCCCCGGTCGAACTCCCAGAGTTCTCCCCGCTTTCCTCAAACGAACTTATGAACATCCTGAGTGGTGACCCCGTTCCCGCCCCCCCAATGTCCCCGCGTTCCGAGTTACGCGCGGACCTTATGACCACCGCTACACTCGCTAAAACCGGTGTCCTCAGTGCAGGTTTGTTAGCAGTGATGGCCGCCGACATCAGCCGCCGAGAGCAGTCCCTGAAGGCGCAGGGATTGCTCGATGACAGCCTCCCGTCACCGGAAGAGGCCAGGGAGCTCGCCGCGATTAACACGCGGCTCACCCCCCTCCGTCGCCCGCGCCCCGCAGACGACGATAACGATGACGACAACGAGGACCCGATGCCGAAGCGGATGCGGCCGATCACGGTCGCGCCGCTGTCACAGCGCGACCCCCGGGTCCGCCGCCGCCTTGCCGCCCCCGAGGCGACCTCCACGCCCGCTGTCGGGCCCTCTGTGCCCGCCGCGCCCTCCGCGGTGCGCGATACACGCGCTACCGCGCCTGTTGCGCCGCCCGCGCGCACTGAGCGCCCCGCTGCGCCCCCTGCGCGCCCCGCTGCGCCTTCTACTACCACGGCGCCGATGGATACCGCGACGCCGAGCACTTCCACTGCTGCGCCGTCCTACGCGGCCATGGCGGCCGCGCCGACGGTGCCGCGACAGCCCGCACGCCGACCTGCGGCGCCTACCGCCTCAAGGTATCCTCCAATTGTCATAGAGAACCTGCCCGACTGGATTCGTCACCTCGGGCACATCCATCAGCTGCTCGGTCGGCCCGCCCACGCCAAGGCGTTCGGAAGGGGCTACCGCATCACGCCCGAGACGGAGGACGAGTACCGGATCGTGCAGCGGTACCTCTCCGATTTAGAGAGGTCAGATCCGCGCGTGAGCTGGTTCTCGTACTCCGTGCCAGCTGAGCGAGAGGTGAAGGTCTGTATCCGGGGTATTCCAGTCGACACCGCCCCGGAGGACATCAAACAGGCGCTGCGCGAGCTCGGCTACGAGCCGGAGCACGTGCGGCCGATTCAAGCGCGCAAGGGTCGCCCAGGTTGTATTTACCTAGTGATCCTGCGCCGCACCCCGGGCATCACTCCGGCCATCTACGCGCACACCGAGCTGCTGTACATGACCGGGGTCGTGATCGAGGCTTGGCGCGGAAAACAAGGCCCGGCCCAGTGCCACCGGTGCCAACAGTTCCGCCACTCCTCGCAGCACTGCCACCGCCCTATGGCGTGTGTGCGCTGCGGGGGCGAGCATCGGGCCACAGACTGCCCGCGGCCACGAGACCAGCCGCCCACATGCGTCAACTGCCGGGGCGCACACCCGGCTAATCACTCCGGTTGCCCTGTGCTCAAGGCGGAGGCGCGCAATAAGCGCGCTAGTACCGTCGCGCGCACGGGGCCCCCTCTGCGGGGCGCTGCGCGCCGGCGCGGCGCCCCCGCGCCTCCCGCTACCGCTGCTGCTGCTGCTGCTGCCGCTGCTGCGCCCGCTGGCGCTGAGCAGCCGCGCACACGCCGCGCTTCCCGACGCGGCGGCCGCCGTAAGCGTGCCGCTATTGCCGCTGCGGCGCAGGCCGCCCCCGAGGCGGCTAGCGCGCCCGGGGCCTCTGTCGCGCCCTATGAGCGCGCGACTCGCACCGTACCGCCCGCGCGCGCGATTTCTCGCGCGCAATCGACCCGCCGCTCGCCTTCGAGAGGTCTCGCGCTGGAGCGAGCCCTCTCGGCAATAGCCGAGCTAATTTCCGCGGTGCAAGCTGAGCCTAGCGCCCCCCGTGTCGAGGGGGCGACGCCGGCCGTGCACCGCGCTTCCCGAGGCCGCAATCGCCGTTAATGGGGGGCCTTCGGCTCCTTCATTGGAACGCTTGCGGCCTGCGTACCAAGGCCGCCTACTTAAAATCTTTAATTCGTTCGCAGGACATCGACGTGGCGCTAGTGAGCGAAACGCACCTAGCGCCACACCACAGCCTCCGCTGTTCGGGCTACGTCGTTTACCGGCTCGACCAGATCTCCCCGGCGGGCCAGGCCTACCGGGGTCTCGCCGTGCTGGTGCGACGTCGTATCCCGCACCGCCTACTGCCCGCTTTCGACCTCGCTGGGCCGCTTTCTGCGCTCGGTATTGAGGTCGAGCTAGCCGGAACCGCGACGGCTCTCGTCGCGGTATACCATCCGCCCGCTAACAATTTTAATTCCTCAGATGTCCGCGCTGTGTTGGGCGATCCCGCCCGCCCTTGCATTGCAGCTGGGGACTGGAATGCGAAACACACAGCGTGGAACTGCCGAGCGACCAACCAACGTGGTCGCCGCCTCCTTCACGACGCCGAGCTGCACGACTATGAGATTTCCGGCCCGGACGCACCGACACACTACCCTTATCGTGCTGCTTTCAGGGCCGACGTTCTAGACATCGTCGTGCACCGGGGGGTCTCCTGCCTGATGACGCAGGACGTGGTCGTCGACGAATTCCTGTCCGACCACCTACCTGTCGTCATCTCGCTGACGGACGCGACTCCCGTCCCGCCGCGCGGCCCTCTGATGCGCCGGTGCGTCGACTGGGAGGCCTTCCAGCGGGTCCTCAACGACGCACCGCAGCCGCCGCCGCCGGACAGTCCGGCTGCGATCGACACATTCGCAGCCGATTACACGGTGAGTGTGCAGAGCGCCCTCGCCGCCGCTACCACCGTGCGCCCCGTGCCGGCGCTGTACCCCGCGCTGCCGCCGCGCTTGCTGGCGCTCATTCGCCGCAAGCGCGCCCTCCGGCGCCGCTGGCAGGAGACGCGCTGTCCGCGCATGCGCGCCGACCTGCGCGCACTCGCCGGCCGCGTCAAGGACGAGCTTGACGCCCACGCGACGGTGTCGTGGGAGCGGTCGATCGATGAAGCGACCACGGACTGGTCGCGCCTCCACCGCCTCTGTCGGGGCTTCAGCGGGGCAGCCGAGCCAGTCCGTCCCCTCCGCGACGAGTCCGGTACGCTGCATTACTCCGCAGCGGACCGTGCCGAGCTCTTCGCGGCTCATCTGGAGGTACAATTCTCCCCCAACCCCGCGGCCGACCCCGCCCGCGCGTTGGCGGTCGAGAACGACGTCGCCGCGCGGTTAGCCGTGCCCTTTCCGCCCGGTGAGTCCCCCTTATTTTTCTCTCCGCCGCAGCTGCGTCGCGCTGCGGCGAGACTCAAGCTCCGAAAGTCTCCCGGTCCGGACGGGATCGCGAACGCCGCCCTGCGCCGCCTTCCTCCGCGGGCGGCCGTTTCACTGCTTCGGTTGTACAACGCGATCCTCCGGACCGGCCATTTCCCCGCGCCCTGGAAAGAGGCGCGGGTCATTATGATTCCCAAACCGCACAAGGACGTCCTGAGAGCGGCGAGTTATCGTCCAATTTCGCTGCTCTCCACCCAGTCCAAACTGTTCGAGGTGATGTTGCTGCCCCATCTAGGCCCGCACATCGCCCCGAGGCCCGAACAGTTTGGATTTAGGACCCAACATTCCACGACCCTCCAACTCACTCGTTTAATCCATACAGTCACGGCCACCCTTAACAAAAAAGAGACGGCCGTGGCTGTATTCTTAGATATGGAAAAGGCCTTCGACCGAGTCTGGCACGCAGGACTCGTGTCGGGGCTCCTAGATTCGACGCTCCCCCGCCGGCTGGTGGCGATAATCGCCTCCTTCCTCCGCGACCGGCGCTTCTTTGTCGCTGTCGCGGGGGCCAAATCGTCCGCCCGCCCTATAGCCGCGGGGGTCCCACAGGGCAGCTGCCTCTCGCCTGCCCTGTACACGGCTTTTACAAACGACGTCCCTGCGTCCGCGGGTTCGATGGTGGCCCTGTACGCCGACGATACGGCGTACGTCACCACCTCACTCAACGCCCGCCACGCCGCCGCGAAGCTGCAGCGCACGCTCGACCTCCTGCCTGCCTGGTTGGATGAGCGGCGCCTCGCGGCAAACGCGGCGAAGACGCAGGCGATTGTCTTCGGGGGGAAACGTACACCTCCTCCCCTCCAATTTCTAGGCTCTGACATCCCGTGGCGCTCAGAAGTTAAATACCTGGGCGTCACCCTCGACCGGCGGCTGACGATGCGGCAGCACATCGCCGCAGCGACGGGCCGCGCCAAGGCGGCTGCCGGCCGGCTGCGCCCCGTGTTCTCGTCGTCGTTACCGATCCGGTCGAAACTCGCACTTTACAAAACTTATGTTCGTCCCCACCTCACGTACGCCGCGCCTGCGTGGTACGCGCTGGCCGCCGACAAGCATCGCCGCCGGCTGCGCGCCGTGCAGAGCACCACTTGTCGGCGTATAGTCGCGGCGCCGCGGTACGTGAGGAACGCCACAATCGCCCGGGATCTTCGTCTGGAGAGCCTGGACGACTTCATCGAGGGGTTGGCGCGCCGCATGTTCGAGCGTGCGGACGCCTCCAGCTTCCCGCACCTCCAGCAGCTCGCCCCCCTCCATACTAGGCCTCCGGACCACCGCCGGGCGTTCCCGCGCGAGCTCATACGCTCGGGGACGACACCGGATATGACACTTACCTAAATTGACTTTTCCTGCCGGCCTATATTTTATTATAGGCCGGCAGCCCCTTATTATGACTTTCTCACCCTATTTTGACTTTCCCTGCCGGTTTTTATTCATTAAAAACCGGCAGCTTACCTGATTATGACACCCACTCACTTACTATGACATTCTAAATTAACCATCAATATGACTTTCTCTGCCGACCTATATGTGTTTTTATTATCTATTTATTTTTTTGTATATTTAATGGTATTTTTAATTTATTTTTATGTTTTGTGTATGTCTCAAATTTCCAAATTCTAGGTTTTTGTTGTATATATTCTTTTGTTATTAGGTACATTCGTTCGGTTTTGTTTGTTTTCGTTTGTTTTTATTTTTGTCTCGTCTCTGTTTCTTGTGTTAGGTCGGCAGCCTACCGGATTCGACATCCCCCTTCCCACCTCCTCTCCCGGCGCGCGCTGTGGTCTTGCCGGTCCCTCGCTGGGCCTCTCCCGGGAAACCGGGGGTCTCACCTGGTGTGGTTCTTCCGCGAGACAAGCGCGTGCAATTTCCTTCTTAACGTCCCCTATATGAAGCGATATTAATCTTAATTTTATTATTCTAATGCGCCTGCATTTTAATTCTAATCTTATTATTTCTTATCGCTTCATATAGTTAATTCCCGTACAACCGGTAGGCAACAATTGCGTAGTTCGCGACGTTGCCGCCGTTGTCCGACAGAGGGCGTTTTCTCAACACCCGCCCTGTCTTTTAAAATTTTATAACTGCGTGTCACTTTGTGCAGCGTTTTTCGCGCCAAAGTTTATAGTGATTAAATTTCGATTTTAATTATTTCATCTCTCTCGCCGTGCCGCTTCGCGTATAAATTCGCGGAGTGAGCCGGCGACCGCCTGTTGGCGCTATTAATTGCGCCTCACGCACAACAGACCGCCCTATTTTTATAGGGCGCGACCCCGCTGTCCCCAGCAAACGATTCCCCGTCATCTGGGTTCCGTCCGATGCTCGCGCTTCCGCGCGAGCACCAGACGATGATTTCTTATAGGCGTCCTCACATTGCATATCGCGAGCTAGAGCTCGCGCGCGTCGCGCCGCGAGTTCAATCCGAGTCCGCGCGTCGAACGGGTCGCTCCTCACTGCACCGTCGGGGTACCTTCTGCAGCCTGCGCTCGCTGAGTCTTGCATCGCAGATCCTCGCACCAACAGTAACGAAAATAGTTCTTTTCAGAACTGTCTGCTTCTCCGTTTCTATGATGATGGACGTCTGCTTGATGATGAAATAAATATGTTGGTGTTCTCTTATTTTTCCCCTTCTTCGGTAATTGTAGCAGACATCAGTTTGATGTCTGTGAGGTAAAGGTAATGAGGTATTGAAGTAGCCTGGTATATTGGCTGCGCAGGTAATCTGGTATGTAGTGCAAGGTAAAGGTATGATGGTAACTTTGACTATTTACAATGGTAAGTATAATATGTATGCACCTACAATGGCTATTTTTTTGCGTATGTACAACTACATTGCACCCGTGCGTAGAAGGGGCGGGTCGATATCTAAATAAAATACATAAAACAATAGCTTCAGCAATGTAAATACAACTGACCTGTAAAATTAGTTTATTTGTCATTAATTAACGTGCTACAATGTCTCTGGGGACTTCATGTATAATTAGGTACAATTTCCAGATACCGTGAACTGATTTGTTTGTTACCAAATAAACATTAGATAATCCCACAGTAGGTACGCATGAATTTATGATATAATTACGGTTACATATTTGACTTTGTTTTATAACTTTGTAGCAGGGACTGAAACCGGTTAATTTTTATTTTCCAAAAACGTGTCTGACTGAAATACCATGATATTAGTTTTAAAGAGTAATACACACTTAAGTAAGTTAAGTTTTTTCAGTAAATATGAATAAAAACGAAATAATATTAACAAAAACCTTTATTATACCGGTATAACTCCCATAGTAAATTAACCGGTATTCAGTCCCTGCTTTGTAGGATTGTATATAAAATAACTTTTATAGATTTAAAACGCGATTTATTCATTACTAACTACTGCTCGCACGGGTGCAATGCATAATGTAGCTTTCTATTGGTGGAAGAATTTTTAAAATAGGTTTAGTAGATCCAGGGATTACCCCATACAACCTCACAAACTTTACCTGTTTATAATATTAGCATAGATAAAGCTCATAAAACTAAGTAGGTACTTATGTTAATATTATTCTTCTAAGTGATCAAAGTTCTTTTGAGTAAATAAATTCTAGGGTGAATCTTAGCTCTCGATAATACGTTCCACAGATTATTAATGTGAAGCAGAGAGTTCTTAAACTCTGTGGATCCAGACATCGAGGTGAGCGTAAAATTTAGATAAATAAAATAGGTGAACTAGCAGAACTACTAGACGTAAATTCTACGGCGAATACCGTCTTTTTAATCAATCTAAGTACAAAGGCAACTCAATTACATTCCTAGTGCGCACTTCTCCGCTTTCGTTTCTTTTCCGGGGAATAAAAATGTTCGTCTTTACAGAATAGAATTTTTAGGAGGTACTATTGAAATTATGCTTTATTTTGAACTTGCAATGTGAAAATAGGATTCCGTGATAAAAAAATTTTACTCAGAGACACTAAATTCTACTATTGCTTAATTTCGGTATTATAAAGAAAAGGAAAAAAAAGTATTTGTAATTTTATACTTCTAAAATCTAAGCTATACTTACTACATCAAAGTTCTATTCTATATCTATACTTTTATACATCAAAAAAGGGCAAATTGTATCTGAAAATTACTAGCAATCATGAAATAATCCATTTTAGCGTCGAAGATATTCCAAAAAAATGAAATTTATGAATTTGTAGGGACATCTACAATCTACGGCTACAATCACTACGAAAACGTCAATAATCCTGAATCGCGCTATCAAAGTGTCATAGTGTCTCGACATTTAAACCACTGGGCATTTTACTCCGGCCGGGCGGACACTTCACCTTAGACCCGCGTATAGAGCCTTCTCCGGCGAAGGCGAGGACCCTTGTTCCGCGCATCCCTCACACGGGTGAGCTACCTTCCAGCCCTTCAGGCTCCCTCTCCTCCTACGGCAGCCCAAGCCGAGGTACGTGTCTCGCAGGAGACGCCCTTAGGCGTGTCGTAGCAAATCCCCAAATTTCAAAGCAGAGCCACAGTGCTCGCCACTCTTGTTCGTGTTAAACTGTAAAAGACAATAGGGCCAACAGTGAGATTCCATATAAAAAAAATCAACTATTGGTTAGATTGGGAGAGGCTAAAGGATAATTACGCAACCTTGTAAGTCACGATTGCTACACATAATATGTAGTTGTAAATCCCTATAAAACGCATACATGAACGTTTCCTTTTACGTCAGATATCGACAGACGAGTATGAGGTTCACTTGATGGTAGATGATACCTCAGTCACAGAACATCAGTCAATGCGCTGTCGGCCTAATTTTTTCTTCGAACATTCGGAAATCCATAAACTGAAACCGAAACGTGCAATATTCACTTTCCTTTATTTTCATCAATTAACTGTGGTTCGTTACCCGGTCGGAATTTCGATATTCCTCCCACCCGTTCAATGCGTTACGAGACGCGGGGAAGACATGCTTACAGAAAATTATAAACATGTCGTCCCGGTGGGATTCGAACCCACGACCCATCGATGCGCACGGCAGGTGTTCTACCGTACACGCCAATGAGCCCGTAAAAATATTACCTTGTAAGTCGCGAATGCTACATATTATGTAGTTGTAAATCTCTATAAAAACGCATACATCATCGTTCCAGCCTCTCGTAAATATTACGACCGCGTTTGGACACTTATCGTCCGCTACCAAAGTATTTCGCACAATGTGGTCGATAAATTGGATTCGCATTTGTTTGGTTCTAACTTTAAGAGCGTTTTAATTGCAAATGCTTTGTTACTTGTAATTTTAATTGAGGGTTTATGGATTTTATAATAAGACACATACCCATCACTACATAGTATCAAACAAAGTCGCTTTCTCTGTCCCTATATCCCTATGTATGCTTAAAACTACGCAACGGATTTTGACGCGGTTTTTTTAAATCGATAGAGTGATTGAAGAGGAAGGTTTACATGTATAATAACATCCATTAAATATTGGAGATATACTGTTATTTTTGAGGTTTCTAATGTGATGTCGTAAATAGTTACATATTTTTACTTTTTACGACAAATAATGGTTAATTTTTGAAACGATTTTAATCAATACAGCATTAATCCTTATCCAATTAAATACCTTAAATACATTGTTGATTTAATATAGATCTATATGGCCCTTTACAGCATATGATTTAAATGAATATTTTCGAAGATATTACAGATTTAAAAATTGCGGGATGTAGCGTTTGTGGCGGTACCGGCTGGTATGTTTTTGTATACAACGTTCACAGTTTTTCTGTAGTGTATTTTGTATCAGCATTGCACCCGTGCGAAGCCGGGGCGGGTCGCTAGTCAATTATAAAACAATGTAATCCACCGCATGTCTGTCTGTTGGCGTAAAACTCAAAAACTACTGTTTTCACTAATATATAGTGATTCATGAGGAAGGTTTTGTGTAAATTGGTTGAAATATAACGATAAGTGTTGGAAAAAGTCAAACCGTCCGCGTCGGGTTAACTTTACGGTGGAAACTTGCGGTGGCATAATAAACTCAACTAGCCGTGCGAAGCCGGGGCGGGTCGCTAGTGTGTATATTTCTTAGTCTATACTAATATTATAAGAAAGAATTGTTTGTTTTTTTTTTAACATTTAACTCAAAAAACTACTGGAGCGATTTTAAAAATTATTTCACGAATAGAAAGCTATATTATCAGCGAGTAACATAAGCTTTTTTAATTATATGTGTATATAGTGTTACTAGTATGATATTAAAAAAAGGAAAATTTTATATTCATTCGACGTTTCATCTGGTGACCCAAGCTTGCTTTAAAGCACTCAAATCGTCGTCATTATATAGAGAAAACCCCAAAAATACAAATCTTTCCTCTTTATAATATTATATATAAATAATAAGTATAGAGTATAGATAAATCACGTTTCAATTTTTCCATGATATAAAAGACTGGCTATTATAGCAAACAATTCCTCAACAACTGGAAAAAGGTTTCCAATACCCTACGCTAGGAACTATAAAATAACGTATCGATTACGTCTAACAAACGTTTAGTTTTTTTACTTTTTCTAGTTACCCGTGGAAACTACGAGAAAAGCGAATACCTCCTAGTTTACGTTCAACAATCTCTTTAGTAAAAGACTTATTCGTAGGGCTGCCACATTCAAAATGAAAATGGAGCACAGATAATTTATTTATTTGAAACAATGTATTTTAAATAATAAAAATAATACTATTTACTTAAGCGGTTTATTTTAAAATAAACTGCTTATGCGGCTCAGTAGTATGCGCCTTGCATTATGATATTTAAAGTCTCGGGTTTGAAATTTTGGAAAAAATTGTTTCGTTGACACAAAAGATTGATAATCTACTTGCGTGTAAATAAAAACAGTAATTGAGAAGGATTCAGAATTGTGTCTGTCCTATTCTTTACTTGGGGACTTGGCCATTCTTTTATAACATAAAAAACAATTCACACAGAAAATCTCATACTGTATTATTGTACTGGGGGTCCAAGATACAAGCTTGCTTAGTTTGGGCCCCAAATGTATTGTATATGATAAATAAATAAATAAAAAAGAGGAGGACTTCCTTAAATTAAAGGAAATAGATCCCCTCTATGTCGTATAGTGGATATTTTTGTCCACTTTCACGCAATCAGTCGCATAAAAAGACTGCATTGTAAGAACCTTAATCAAATTAAAGCTTTACGTAATTAGCGTATTATACTAAATGTTGGACAGTTGGATCATTGCTTGACCACAGGCAAATATGACATAACTTTTTTCTAGGAATTTATAGATGAAGCAAGGTGTGCCTCTTTAATCCAACCTAAAGGGAGGATCCTCGACCAGTCGAACCACTGACTGGCCGGCTCTAAGGCCCCAGTGGTTGATGTCGAAATGTTGTACTATATATTATATACTCAGCGCTCGGAAACACTTAGATAGCGCGATTTATGTTTAATGAGATATTTTTTTTATGTTAGATATCGACAGACGAGCATGAGGTTTACTTGATGGTTGGTGAATAAGGTGATACCTCAGCCACAGAACATCAGTCAATGATGCGCTGTCGACCTACTTTTTACTTCGAGCATTTGGAAATCCATAGACTGAAACCAATCGCAATATGCACTTCACAGTTTTTCCATCTATGAACGGTGGTTCGTTACCCAGTCGGAATTTCGATATTCCTTCCACCCGTCGTTACCAGACTTGGGGAAAACATGCTTACAAAAAATTATGAACATGTCGTCCAGGTGGCATTCAAACGCGCGAGGCCGTCGAAAATGTTATATAATATACTGCTCTAAGATATAGTCTATTTAACATTAAAATGATACACATAATATTTGCAAAAAGGAAACATTAGAATGACAAGGGGTGATAAGAGGACAATTTGGATTTTCTACACGTCAAAAACAGTCCTTTCACCACATTGCCTCGATGAATGGAAGTCGAGCACGCTAAGATTCACGCGCAACTTCATTCCACGCACTACCAAACTATGGAATGATTACCACCCTCTGTATTTCCATCCGACTACGACCTCGCTGGTTTTAAAAAGCGAGCCTATAAATTCTTGAAAGGCCGACTACGCATCTGAGACTCTTAAGTCGCGGATGTCTATGGGCGGTGGTGATAACTTACCATCAGGTAACCCACCTGCTCGGTTTGTCCGCTCTGTTAAATAAAAAAAAATTATCCTCAATTTTGACAACCCTGTTAATGCGTCACTTGATACTATCAAAAGTTGACTGAAAGGAAACCGTTAATGAGGAATTGAATTTCAAAAGGTTTAGTTAATGTTATTTATTTAAAAACGTAGATATATATTAAGAGCTCTTTCAAAGGTCTTTTTACGAGTATTCTGCGCGGGCAAAAGAGCAATTTTGGTATAGTCATAATAATAACGTTATGAATATTTAAAATAGGGATAATAAAGGTCCTTAGCTTCTCTTTACAATTTAGTTTGTAAATATTACTTTTCAGATCTCTACGTATTTGAAAGAATCTGGTAATAAAAGTGGTTTTGGGAATAGCGTTATTAATAATTGGAACATAGATTAATAATTGGTCTCCGCGCTACGACTAGATACCGTCGGTGGCTTGAATAATGCGGCAACAAATACCGAATATACCGCCGCGCCGGAGCAAAATCCCGGTTTGCGTAGTCAAACTATAAAAATAATACTACAAGAAACAAGAAAGGTACTGGCATCACATACCATCAGTAAGTATTATATAAATCGTCATAAATTTCATAATAAAATAATATAACAAATCTCAGTCACACACACTACAATATTGAGTTGCCGCATTCAGCCGGCCTAGTATGACAAGCGCGACAAAATTTTGTCTACCGTTTTCTCGTGTTTCAATCGACTATCGCTTTATTTCGTTCGGGTCTAACATGACAATTACACTTAAAACTCGACTTTTAATATCAAAAAAATAGGTAAAAAACTTTTTAAGTTAAACGGTTTTATGTTAAACATACATTGCAATGTTTAAGATAAATGTACTAAAAACCAAAAAATAATAAAATAGATACAGTCGTGGGAATTATAAACATATGCATAGACTAGACTAAAATAAAACCGTGGGGCACGTCAATTGTCTACAATCGTTGATTAAAATGTTTGTTTTGTAATGTTACACTATAATTAGGCAGTTGTTCAACCGACAATTGACGTGCCCCACGGTTTTATTTTAGTCTAGTCTATGCATATGTTTATAATTCCCACGACTGTATCTATTTTATTATTTTTTGGTTTTTAGTACATTTATCTTAAACATTGTATGTTGTATATGTTTAACATAAAACCGTTTAACTTAAAAAGTTTTTTTACCTATTTTTATTTTCTAGTTGTTAGTTTTTATTTCGCATTCTGTTTAATTCATTTAGTGCTTCATTATTGGGATTGATAAAACCTCAGTTATCCGCCATTTTGTAGAGGCCGCCATCTTGGATTTTAATTTTATATAGTACATTGTATTATACTGGTTGAGCACTTTCATATGATACCCATATTGATGGGCTCGATAAAACCTACGTTATCCGCCATTTTGTAGCGGCCGCCATCTTGTATTTCAATTTTTTTTATATTATATTGTATTCTGCTTGTTGAGCCCTTTCATTTGATACCCATATTGATGGGATTAATAAAACATAAATTATCCGCCATTTTGTAGCGGCGGCCATCTTGAATTTATAATGATAATGAATAAACATAATTGTATTGTCACCAAAATCCAAAGTGTATACAAAATTTCAGATTAATCGGTTGACAGGAAGAGGGTGAAATTTGAATTACTAAATTTGACCCAAGAATAAAGAATAAATAATAAAACAAACGGGGTGAGCTAAATAAAAAACCGTTTAAAAATAGATACATTTGTCGCTCGAGATATCTTTTTTATCAAAATTGTCGATGTCGAGATATAATATATCGAGATATTTAACATCTTAGTTTGTCTTCTCTCGCGCGAGATATATCTCGTGGCGGTCATGCTAGCCCGGCAGGAACCTGCTTTTTCTTTATAGCGCGGTATCTAGTCGTAGCGCGCGGAGACCAATTATTAATCTATGAAATTTGTATAGAAGAGACGATCAAAATCAAAATCAAAAGTTTTTTATTTCAAATAGGCCTTTGCAGGCTCTTATGAAACGTCTAGTTGCACGGTTCCAAAAAGTGGGTCTCATGGAGAAGAACCGGCAAGAAACTCCATGGACACTCTTTTCAACAATGGATGATATCTTTAATCTAAATAAAGATTTATTATAAATATCGATTATGGATTCAAATATGAATATAGGAATAATATTTGAAATAGGGATAATAAAGGTATTTTTAGTATTAGGTATTTTAGTATTTACCATGTGTAATTGCCTAGTAGGGATTCGGGATCCCGGGATCCCGGCCGTTTTCTGGTCCCGTAAATCCCGGGACTGTACTTGGCTAATCCCGGGATTTTCGGGATTGCTACAAACAGGTTTATTTTGCATTCCTTGCCTAGATTTTCTCAATAACCTTGCCTCGATTATATTAATAGCATTTATGTTATTACATAACGACAAAAACAATCCTTAGATACACTGTACGATATATATGTACGTACTACACAGGTACCTACAGCCCTAATAATGTGTTTGTCGTAGAAATTAGAAGGGACTTCTCATCTCGGAATACTTCCATAAGCTACTCTTTAGGTCATTACCCAACGGGCCATCAGGGGAATCACCCGATCACCTCATATCATAATATTGTATATAAATTATGAAGCAGGCTTGTAAGTCAAACATTGGATGCTTTGATATTTTATAACGATTTTATTTTATGTATTTTAAAATTCTAGATAGATTTTTTGTGTTGTCATTTTGTTTTCTTACAAAAGTATAGTTTTTATTGTTTGGTCTATTTTATTTTCTTACTACATTTTTTTTTAAGAAATTACACATTTTATTTCATTCGCGCCCAATTAGAAACCACATAGTCTAATCCCGGGATAGCCCCGGGATCCCGGGATTACGCATCAAAAATCCCGTAATCCCGGGATTGAAAAATATGCTCGGGATTGTGTTCCCTATTGCCTAGTCACTCTATTTATGCCCCGGATTCACACGGGTGCAATTTAGATGTACACAAAAAACCTAGCCTATGTTACTCGCTGATAATATAGCTTTCTATTGGTGAAAGAATTTTAAAAATCGATCCAGTAGTTTTTGAATTTATTTATAACATAGGGGGCGTCCATAAATTACGTGAGGTGTTTAAGGGGGGGAGGGGGTCGAGTCAAATCTCATCTAATCTTACGTTGGAGAGAGGGGGGGGGTCTCGGCAAATATCACGCAATTTTTTTTCTGATTGAAACAAAAAAAATATATACTATTTTGGTATGTTACATTTAATCCAGATTGTATATATGTAATTTTTTCTTTTCTTTTTACAATAACAATCCAAAGCGTTTACGTAAGAAACCCACATTTTGAAAAATCTCACGTGAGATTGGGGGTTGGGGGAGGGGGTTGAATAAAATCTCACGACATCTCACCAGGGGTGGGGGGAGGTACAGAAAATTTAAAAAAACACCTCACGTAATTTATGGACGTCCCCATACAAAAATACAAATCTTTCCTCTTTATAATATTAGTATACATATAGAATTTAATAATTCTGTAAGCTGTGGTTTTCCAAATTTATTTTATTATTATTATTTAATTGTTCACAGATTCAATTTATTTAAAGTACTATACTTGTTAGTAGTTCTTATACCCTGGTGACTGCGGAGATTATACTTAGCACATTAATTTACTAAGTTTTCTTGAAACAAAAGTTTTATATGAACTATTCAGTATCTGCAGTGTTAACTTAATTAATCTCTAAAAAGTATTAAACAATCTGTCTTCGTTTGTTTGTCTGATTACTGTCGTCTAAATCTTTTTTAAGATTTTTCGCTTAAAAATCTTCAACTAAAATCAAATTTTCGTCGCAGCTATAAAGTACATCTACTTTCTCAACAAAAATCCCACGTAATATAGCTTTTAATCCGCCCAAAAATATTTATTTATCTATCTTATATTATACCAGCAATAATTGCCCCCGCAACCCTCCTTGTGGGTTGAATTTCGTAAAATCCGTTCTTAGCTGACCTCTACTCGGCGAAAGGAATATTCCTACCATATTTCAAGTTGCTACGCCTTATGGTTCCAGAGATATCGTGATGAGTATCTATATAGGTGGGAATCTCTTTTATATATATATAGAAGATATGTCTTATAGTAGTTTTAGTAACAATAATTCTTATTATTATTATTTTTTAATTTAATATATACCTTTACACACAATTCTTCCAAGACTTCTTTACTTACACTGTTAATTTTTTTACTATTACTATTTTTTTCTACTATTATTATTATTACTTTGAACTTTTTTTTTGCGTCTGAGGCGCAAACTGTTGTGGTCTCTGGCAGAATGACCAGCGCTGTGGAACATGTTTGCTCCACAGCATAATGCTGAGCCAGGGCCAATTACAACCACAACACACACACTACACACTTAAAATGTACCTTATTCCCTTTTTTCCATATTTTTTTTTGTTATTTTTCTTTTTTGATTATTATTATTCTGTGTGTTTTTGTGTGTGTGTTTCGTTAGTAATAAATGTTATGTCTATGTCTAAATCATACAACAGATTTTAATACTGTTTTTACTATCATTTAAGGAATTACGAAAAGATAGTACGTACAATTACGTTTTTAAACAACGTAATTACGAGTGTGTATGAAAGCATTGATGAAGGTGGAAGAAGCGAAAGTGGTATGTAAGGATCGGCGCATATGGAATTCCATGATCTCTGCCTACCCCAATGGGAAAGAGGCGTGATGTATATATGTATGTATGTAATTACCTTTTTGTATAGAAGAGGAAATTCGATGTTTTATTGTAGAAACTAGCTAGAGATAGACTTAAATTTTTGGTCCGTCTGTTTGTTCATGCTAATCTCCGAAGTTACTACGGATCTGCATATAAAGTATTTTTATAACCAAACTAGGAACTATCCCTAGCAAGACTTTTGTACCAATTTCAATTACATAATGAATCAGTGGTATGCGCATTGTGTTGTTTCAATAGTTTAGTTGGGAGCGATGACAGAAAAAGTGAATTCTCGAGTCCCCTAGTGGGGCATGGGGCAAACCCATTTATGTGTCTGTTTCACTGATCATTTTTCTTTACAAGTAGGTGATCAGCCTTCTGTGCCCTGCCCGACCGAAACAATTTTTTATTTTAATCTTGTTTCCCCGGGATTCGAACCCAGGACCTCCACGCTTACCACTGAGCCACGGAGCGATGACAGAAGAGTTTTTAAAATGAAACTTCGAAGCTACTGCTCCATCCAAGTGTTAATACATGACCGATTTAATTCAAGTTAAATGTACAGAGCAAAAGTCTTATAACTATTGTTACAGTGGTAGGCTCATCTTTAGATGTAATGGGAAACTATGGAATTTTAATGAGTCCGGGTTAGCTGGGTTACAGCTATGTAACTCAAGCAGCGTAATTTAGTTTATTCGCTTTTTATGACAAATCGAACTGTTTTGATTTCTTGTACAACGACTTGCCGTTGCCAAATTGCGTTGTTTGCCGTTTAGTGCAGTTTTGTTCTTTGGTGGTGGCAACATTTAGCTTAAAAAAAGTTTAAAAAATATCCGATTATGCTCGAGTGATTGACATTGAGATAGGGAAAACTTTCTTCCTGCCCTGTTCCCTTTTGTTATTTGGGTTCAGCGCAGTATGTTCTCTTTTACCATTCTCTCCTTTCACTCGCCATATCATCAGTCACACCTCTCAAACACATATCATTCTTCACACAGTCAATCCATATTTTTTTGAAAAATAAAAAAAAACTTAACTTATCATAGGGAAAACTTTCATAAAATAGGTATTTATAATATTATGTTTTAAACGCGTTAAATTATATAAATTAGATGCCTATCGTTTTAAGCTATCCAATGCTATAGAAATAAATTTTACGAGTTTTTGAAATACCGTTTTTGCCCTTAGTAAGGCATAGTAGGAACTATGTGACATGTAGTTTTTTTTTCGGAAAAATATGCAGTTGTTATTATTGAACTCGGTTCGTAAACCGGAAATAATTTACATCCGGGATTATTATCCGCAATCTTTTTTTTTATGTCAGCTATCGACAGACGAGCATGAGGTTCACTTGATGGTAGGTGAGATCTCAGCCACAGAACATCAGTCAATGATGCGCTGTCGACCTAATTTTTACTTCGAGCATTCAGAAATCCATAGACTGAAACCGAAACGCGCAATGTGCACTTCACGGTTTTTCCATCTATAAACGGTTATTCGTTACCCGGTCGGAATTTCGATATTCCTCCCACCCGATCAATGCCCGAAGTTACCAGACGTGGAGAAAACATGTTTACAGAAAACTATAAACATGTGGTCCCGGTGGGACTCGAACCCACGACCCATAGATGCGAACGGCAGGTGTTCTACCGAACGCGCCAACGAGCCCGTCAAAATCTGTACCATACGCCTTAAATTCTATGAAGTCATGCATGACGTCATGACATTTTCACGAATTATTCCGTCTCTTTTATTTCGTCGCGAAACTGGACAAATATGGAACACTTACTTCGGATTTTTCGTCAAAGCATTTTTCGTACAACATTTTTCTATTTACATCATGTCGAATGTAAGCAACGTGCTATTCCTTTGACTAGTAACTTGTCTATCTCTATTCTCTATACATATTTAGAATGTTTATAAAATAGTTTTCAAAAATGATTTCACCGTAAGAAAGCTACATCTTCATCGAGTAACATAGGTTATATTTATTTCCAGAAATAATTAGGGATCCCAACTAAAACTTGAATAATTGTAACCCAAGTTGTAAAAAACAGGTTGTAGGAAGTAATCTCTTGATTCTGTACCAATAGAAAGCCATATTATCAGCGAGTAACATAAGCATCATTTTATTTATTTTGTACATGTACTACATTACAGCCGTGCGAAGCCGGGGTGTGTTACAAGTATAATATAATAGATTTTAAAACCCCATAGAGGTTTCAGCAAAAAAAAGGATTTTTTATTTCTTCTCTCAATGTTTTGCTTTCTGTTAAAACAATTTAATTTTTGTATAAAGATAATAAAAGCCGTATTAAAATCCAGTGTTCGTAATAGAAATACACGAACACAAACAGCGGCTGTTTTACGTTATATACAGAAAAAGTTCTCTCGTAAAAAATAACAATCCTATAAGTTCTAGAATTTTCTAAAATTTCAAACCATGTTCAGGAAATCGAGAAAGTTCGAACGTTAATTCGAAATTCAAAGCCTGCATCATAACTTAGAGAAGTACAATTTTCCTTTCAGCATTCCCAACATTTGGGCTCCAAAAGAATTCGACTTTATTTAAATGAGATAACATTTACTTTTCCCTGTACATTACTACGAACGCTGTGTGACCATAGTTTATGGACGGACAGTTGCCAAGTTTCACGGACTCTAGAGGGCGCCAGTCGGAAGGAAAAAGCAAAGTATGTAACGCAATACAGAATGGATTTTTGACGGGCTAGTTGGCGCGTTCGGTAGAACACCTGCCGTGCGCATCGATGGGTCGTGGGTTCGAATCCCACCGGGAGCACATGCTTATAATTTTCTGTAAGCATGTTTTCCCCACGTCTGGTAACTTCGGGCATTGGTCGGGTGGGAGGAATATCGAAATTCCGACCGGGTAACGAACCACCGTTTATAGATGAAAAAACCGTGAAGTGTATATTGCGCGTTTCGGTTTCAGTCTATGGATTTCCGATTGCTCGAAGTAAAAATTATGTCGACAGCGCATCATTGACTGATGTTCTGTGGCTGAGGTATCACCTACCATCAAGTGAACCTCATGCTCGTCTGTCGATATCTGACATAAAAAAAAATGTTTGCAGTTTGTTGATTGAAATGTTTCAATATGGCCGCTAAATATTGTGTATAAATACATTTATATTTTTTTTTTCAAATATCTATAGAATTACCGAAAAACCAGACAGTCGCGGGCAATTAGGTATACCATTTAAATACTAGAGCAAATATTTTAAACGGCTTTCTTCAAAAGTAAACATTTATCAAATTACATACAGTGAAACTTTAGTATGACCAACCTCAATATATCGATTTCCTCGATTTAACAAGTTCTTCGATATGCCCTTAAACTGGCCGTAGAGTTGATGAAATATGTGTGCCTTATAACTCAGGAATTATCTTTAATAATTAAATAAATAAATTAAATAAATACCTATATAACTTATTAATAGTGTCTAGATTATTATTATCATTGTTCATTTTTCTTTTAAATTAAAATTTAAAATCAAAATTGTAAAAAAAAACCTAACTTAAGTTTTATTGTAATTTAGTTTATTTTCTTTTGCTATGGAAGAGCTGAGCATCCTGACACAAGTATTTATTATGTACTTAAAATGGTGCTCAAATCTTATCTTTTTATTGATGTTTTTTGATAATGAAAAAAAAAACATTTTTTTATATAGATTTATTGCAATGCCACATAATCGGATGATTAGTTTAGGAGTGCTTAAGGGCAAACATACATTGATTTTATCTACAGTAGAATCCGTTTATTATCACTCCGCCTATATTGACCAACCGGTTATTATGACGTAATTACATTACGAAGTTTGGTTTTCATATACAATTCTTTATAAAAAAGTCGGATATAATGACTTCGCTTACAGTGACATGTCGCTTATTATGACCCATTTTTAATAGATTATGTCCGGTTATAATGACCGACACGATTCTTTACACCTTCGGTAATGTTCGTTGATTCCCGACAACGTACGGCACGTGGCTCGTTTTTGTTTTGAATCTCAGTGAGTAATTGACGTTTGAAGGTCACGCATTGTTTTCGTTTGTTACTGTGAAAAAATGTCATCTCAACGACGTAAAGCATTTACAATTGAGGAGAAAGGTGCAATAATATGCAGACTCAATTTTGATTTTGACTTAATGTGTATGTTTGTTTCTGTATTAAAATACTTAAGTATATTTACATAAAAAAGGTTTTTTATTTCACAAAACTCTTTGTATGACGTCCGCTTATTATGACGTGTTTGTTAATTCCTTTCGATGTCATTATAAACGGACTCTATATAGATTCATAAGCCTTCGGACCACTGTATATTCGTAGCACTGTGGTATCTTTACAGCTTGAGGAAAGCCAATTAAAAGTTAAGCAATTTCAATACTCACTTTTATTCCTACAAGTCACCTCAATGTAATTTTCCTGTTTGTACTCGTTGTTCTTTTATCGTTGCAAATTAGGTTAATAAGTTATGATATTTATTGAGAGGGAAATTTGTATAGATATTTAACTTATGCAGGGCTATTTTTAAAAGATTTTAATATGGCATTTTATGGGCTCAGTGCGCGTTTCTATTACTGTGTCCTTGAAAATTACTAACTTATAAATCTCAGTAGAAAACCTTGAGGGTGTGGGCCCCTCCAGTGTGTAGGTCCCTCCAGTGTGTAGGGCCCTCCTATATGTTGTCCCCTCCAGCGCGTGGGGCCCTCCAGGATGTAGGCTCCTCTAGTGCGTGGGGCCCTCCAGTGTGTAGGGCCCTCCTATATGTTGGGCCCTCCAGGGTGTAGGCTCCTCTAGTGCGTAGGGCCCTCCAATATGTTGGCCACTCCCCACCCTTTAGTGCGTGGGGCCCTCTTATATGTGGGGCCCTCCAGGTTTTGAAAACTACTGGCATTGGGCTAGTTACATCACTACTATGAAGTTCTAAATCCAGAGTCATCTTGAGTATAAATGTAATTATATCTACATATAAGTACTAATATTACAAAGAGGAAAGATTAGTTTGTTTGTTACGATTTAACTCAAAAAGAACTCGATCAATTTAAAAATAAAACAAAAATTCGATTTATCGGATTTTTGTGCCACGTGTAAGTTGCACTCTTATGAAGCCGGGAAGGGCCTAATATAACAGTAAAAATACTCTGTGTTATCTTCCATCTCAAAGTCTCCATAATATACTAAAAGCATACTCATTTCTCCAAGAAACGATATTATTACTACCGAGTATGAACTTAGCTAGAAGCCACCTGCATTGTCCAATTACTGTCTTTGTTTGATGCTTTACAAGCGCTTCTAGCAAAAAGCCACAATTCTGTCTCGCTAGTGAGGGGATATACTCTGTTACTACCTGGTATTGAATCACAGTTATTTGATATATCTATTGTATTAAGTTTTTTGTTAGTATCTATACATAGTTACATTACAATAAGTAGCCTAACTAAAACATTTAGGCAAAATTACTTTTCTTCATAGATCGGCCTAAAAACACTTTTTTTTGTCGATATATCAACAGACGAGTATGAGGTTCACTAGATGGTAGGTCCTCAGCCACAGAACAACAAGCGATGACTGCTGTCGACCTACTTTTAGCTTCGAGCATTCGGAAATCCATAGACTGAAACCGAAACGCGCAATGTACACTTCACGGTTTTTACACATATGAACGTTACCAGGTCGGAATTTATTCCTCCCACCCGTTCAATGCCCGAAGTTACCAGACGTGGGGAAGACATGTTTACAGAAAATTATAAACATGTCTTCCCGGTGGGATTCGAACCCACGACCCATCGATGTGCACGGCTGGTGTTCTACCGAACGCGCCAACAAGCCCGTCAAAACACTTTATTACCATTAAAAATATGTATATGATAGCATTGATGAAAGTGAAAGAAGCGAAAATCGTATGTAAGCATATGGAATTCCGTGATCTCTGCCTACCGCAATGGGAAAGAGCCGTGATGTATGTATGTATTATCTACCTCAGGCTCTGATTAAAAAGCTTTTTACTCAAAATAAAACTTGTCGTCTAAATATTTAATTGTTTAGTTATTTATTTCAAACACTTAATTATGGCTAGTACTATATTATACTTAAGTAACATATCAAGAAGTATTCGTAACAGGTATCGATGATAAGTCACTGTGACTGGCGAATACCTGTGACAGTAAATGTCTCAATATCGATGGAATTGAATCAGTTAAATTGTTTGAGTAATTCTGCTAAATTGTAACATACAATCAAATAAGTTTTAGCAGAATCAAGTGTACTTTCAATTCAATCTGGTATAAGCTAATCGATTAAATACTATCTTGAAGTTCTGTTACTAAGAAAATAATGAATATTTCTATAGTAGGTATAATTATTTTTTTATGTTAGATATCGACAGACGAGCATGAGGTTCACTTGATGGTAGGTGACACCTCTGCCACAAAACATCAAAAATCAAAATCAAGAGTTTTTTATTTCAAATAGGCCTTTGCAGGCTCTTATGAAACGTCTAGTTGCACGGTTCTAAAAAGTGGGTCTCATGGAGAAGAACCGGCAAGAAACTCCATGGACACTCATTAGTTAATGATGCGCTGTCGACCTACTTTTTACTTCGAGCATTCGGAAATCCATAGATTGAAACCGAAACGCGCAATATGCACTTCACGGTTTTTCCATCTATGATCTATATTTTAATTAAATATTAGAAAAAAACACTATCATAAAAGTAAGAATACTAATAATATAAAGTGGAAAGATTTGTTTATTAGTTTGTTTCTTACGATTTAACTCAATAACTACTCGACCGATTTTAAAAATTCTTTCACCAATTATAGAAAGCTACATTATCAGCAAGTAACATTGCTAACAGGCTATTTTTGTGTATAGTACATTGCACCCGTGCGAAGCCGGGGCGGATCGTGTATATATAATGTATATAGTGGTTAGTTTAGTTTTCAAGGTCCCTTGGGTCAAAAACAATAGTGTCAATTCGAACAAAAATGTGGCCGCGACTAGTGGTTGCCACTGGTGGCTGCGACTAGTGGTCGCCACAAGTGGCTGAATATGTGGCAGCCCTAAAAATCCCATCTTATTATAGTCACACTACATTTAGAGTCGTCAGCTAATCGCAAGTCGCATTAAGCTTGAGATATCTTAATTAACTATAGATAAGATACTCCGCCGAGAATTAGATCTTAACTATATCTATGGAACGTTATTTCCCTTAAATGGAGGCTTAAGGAGCTTGGGAGGCCTGTTGGTTCAGTAGCATTTATCATGAGATCCTGGATTCGAATCCCGGGAAATAATGTTTCGGTCGTGCAGCCATAAAAGACTGATCAGCTAGCTTGTATATAAATGATCAGCGAAACAGACTTACAAACAAACAGAACTTGCCTTACTAAGAGCGTGTTAGGTAGTACTACTTGTGTTAGATAGGTCGCGGGTTCGAATCCTTGTCTGATATAGATATTAGATATATTTTTATATAAATACAATATTTAATTATGTCTAAGAGCTTAAGTAAGTTGGGAAGGGTCAGGATCAATGAAAAAATATACGTATATAGCCATCGGAAGTTGGTTAGATATTTATTTGTAGAGGAAGGGAGGTGTGGTCTTCCTCCAACCTAAAGGGAGGATCATCGACCAGTAGAACCACTGACTGGCCGGCCCTAAGGCCCCAGTGGTTGATGTCGAGATGTTGTATATATACTCAGCGCACCGAAATATTTGTATAGCGCGATTCAGGATTAGACATAAAGAAATATATATTTTTTCCAGAAAATTACTAGTATGCCTGCCTGTACTATGAGGTTGAATCAGGAAGAATTAGAAAAAAAAAAACATATATAATATATACTAGCGACCCGCCCCGGCTTCGCACGGGTCAAGATTTTTTGACAAAAAAAGCAGGGATTGTATGTATTTTTTAATGCCACATTATAAAAAAATAAAAACAAAAAAAATCATCCAAAAATTTAAAAAATAATTGCAAGGGTGAACAACCCTTATCACTTAGGGGGATGAAAACTGAAGACTCAGACTTACTGAATAAGCACAAAAAATTTCATAAGAATCGGTCGAGCCGTTTCGGAGGAGTATGGCAACGAAAACTGTGACACGAGAATTTTATATATTAGATAACATACATATAACATACAAAATGACTCGACTAATCACATCTCGACAAATTTTCCATAACTTTAAATAATATTATAAATGCATAGATTTTAAAAAGTGTTTGAGTAAGGACAGAATAACCTTCTTGCCTGTAAAAAAACATACTCAGAAATGAGTCTGTCCCACGCCCCACTAGGGGACTCGCGAATTCACTTTACAGAACATACTAAAATTGATACCCGTTGGCTTATTTGATTTATTTGATCAACGATGTTCATTTGACTTGCAAATATGAATAGCTACAAGATGGCGGGTGCTATATTTTCGGAATCGTGCTATATTTATGTATATTATAGATATAAAGTATAGATGTTCCAAAATAATTCCTCTTAATGCGGCACTTCCTCATTTTTTATTAATTTAAAAAAATCCTCTTTCTCATCCTCATATAAGGAGGAATTTTATGAAATACTTCAGTATTTATCAGCCTTCTGCGACAGCGTAGTGCACGGACGCAGGGAGTAATTTGTTCTTATCTTATAAAAATACAAAGGTTTTGTCTATATATTTTGCCCAAAAAGAATATTTGAACTAATTTCTCCACCTCTTCCTCATAACACATTCCTGAAATCCCTACTAAAGAGTAAAATTTAGAGTAAGAGACAAAAAAATCTCAGGAATTATTACCACACTCCTTGTGATATACTTAATTCGAAACACTTTTATAATTCACAAGACGAGATAACCTTTGTAACCTTAAATGGTTGACTAATTTAGAAGGGCTCGCTAACAAGGGAAAAATATTGCCAGTCGCAAATAAGGCGGGGGTAATTCGTTCGTGAGATAGGACAATACTATTTTTCGTCGTCGTCGTCGTCGTCGGTTTTTGTGTTAACGAAATGAAACTGCTAATTACAAACTGATAACCTGTTAAAAAAGCAGCTAATTTTATTAGCTGGTTTGCAGTTAGCGACTACGCTACTAATCCGTTCGTTGCGTTCGAAAATCGTTGATCGAAACAGTTAATATATTTAACGGCTTTTGCGGTAAACGAAAAGCAGCTAATTCGTTAACATTTGAAAAGCTGCTAAAAAAGCTTCTTCTTGAATTAACACCCACTCCTAGACAATACCGTTCTAAAAGATTTGTTTACGTGAATTGAGATTAAGTTATATTCCGCGTAGAGTCAAATTTGGGGTGATATTATCTGATTTGGGACTTATTCAAGGGTTTATCATGAAACGAGGTAATACGAGGGCTATTGATAACTGATAAGGGAATACTGTATACCGGATTAAAACGCGATTTATTATTTATATTGTTTAAATTATTTATCCCGACGTTTCGGATGCTTTACAGCAACCGTGGTCGCGGGGAGACAGGTAATACAGAATTTTATTTAAATGTGTGATACTCGCGTTAATAAAAGACAATATTAACTGATAAGGGATCTTATTGGGTATTATATAAATCTGAATGCTCGATGTAAAAAGTAAGTCGATAGCGCATTATTGACTGATGTTCTGTGGCTGAGGTATCACCTACCATCAAGTGAACCTCAAGCTCGTCTGTCGATATCAACATAAAAAAAATTCAACATCGAATATGAGGCGCTGTCGACCTATTTTTACTTCGAGCATTCGGAAATCCATAGACTGAGACCGAAACGCGCATTCTGCACTTCACGGTTTGTCCATCTATGAATGGTGGTTCGTTTCCCGGTCGGAATTTTGAAATTCCTACCAGTTACTTAATGCCCGAAGTCACCAGACGTGGGGAAGACATGCTGAAACGGCATGACATACAAAACATGTTTACAATAAAAAAAAATATCAGACCCGTTAGAATTCGAACCGGCAACCCACCGGAACAATAGTTACTTCCGATACAAAAACAAACTTTAACTTGATTAAGTAAGAACAGCTAAAGATACCATTTTACTTATTAAAGTTAATAAAAAATTCACTATCAAAGAAAACTCTTCGCTAAATTGGAACAACTTGAAAAGGATTGGGGTAAAATGCCAAATGCAGGGATAAGGAACCTTTGGTATCTCTTGCAATTAAATAAAAAAAAATTGTGTATTTTTAGTATAATATTAAATTATTAATGCAGAACTAATAAAATACAGTAAATATATTCGAATACCGCCGAGAAATGTTTATAAATTTCTGTAAGCATGTCTTCCCCACTTCTGGTGACTTATGCATTAAACAGCTGGAAGGATTATCAAAATTCCGACCGTGCAACAAATCAACGCTCACAGATGGAAAAACCGTGAAGTGCATATTGCGTGATTCGGTTTCAGTCCATGGATTTCCGATGCTCGAAGTAAATAAGTAGGTCGACAGCGCATCATTGACTTACAAGACATGCTAACAGAACATTATAAATATGTCGTTCCGGTGGGATTCGAACCCACGACCCATCGCACCCGGCAGGTGTTCTACCGAACACGCCAACGAGCCCGTCCGTTTTTCTTCAATAATTCAAACAAAACAAAATGTTATTAAAATGAAGACCATTAACCGATTCACCTCTTTTAATCAAGTATAAACAGAAAAGGTTTTCTACCTCTGTGTAGAAAAACAGAAGCATCTTTATTTAGTTAACACATAGCATTTATCAAATGTAGCTTTTCTTTGTCCGTAATTTCTCTAAGTGATTTCTACAACTTTGTTTAAGCTAGTTGTAGTTTTTAGGGTTCCGTACCTCAAACACAGTGGCGGATTTACACATTTTCAGTGTATAGGCTAAATTTTGCCGCCCTAGCCTCTATAAATGTAAGTTCCTAAATATTCTTAAATACAATGATAGGAATTGTCTCGTAAGTACACTTCTCAGTAAGTCTTACTTTTGGACTATACTCTGTAAGGTACAGAAGACTGTCTTAAAAGTAAGAAAAGTAAGACTTGATTTCTATAAGATAGCTAAAAGTATCCTCAAATTTGCCGCCCCTAAAATCTGCCGCCCTAGGCTGAAGCCTACTCAGCCTGCTGGTAAATCCGCCACTGCTCAAACATGAATGTTAGGGGTATCACAAACGACAGATAATCCGTACTCAAGTCTGCGATACCCCTTATAGAATCACTTCCTTCATCTGTCTATCTATTCCTTCAGAAACTCAAGTTTAAATTGATATCGAATACTAAGGTCCCATTATTAGACCTTGGTCAATCTTGGGAATCACATATCCCCATCACTTTTATATATATTGTAGGTCAAAGTTTCCTCAATAAATATATAAAGCGGCAAGACGCGATTCGTTTTTATTATTGAGAAATTTCAACTCAAAGTTCTATATGTAACTTAAGTAGAAGGAAACTTTTTACTGGTTGCAGCAATGGTTCCGTGGCGTAGTGGTAACGCTCTTGCTTACTGAGCGAACGGACGGTTGTTCAAGTCCCGGTTGAGTTACTTTTTTTTTTAATTTTTATAAATCATTATTTTATAGTTAGAGTATTTATTTATTCAACGCTTAAAAATAAAAAATTGCCAACGAATACGGGCATTTTAAACGCCCGCCAATTACCCGGCACTTCAATCTACTCACTTTGAAAGCCACGTCGTATATATATGTATATACATTTATGTTAATAAATAAATAAACTATAGAAATAGCAGTTTGAATATTTCAAAAGACCAAAGCAAATCCTATATCAACCCGTAGGCTATCTTTAATAATTATATATATCATAGAGGCCTGACGTCTGAAGGGCTCGCCTCAAGAAGCCGCAAGCTAATTCCATTGCGAACATTCTCTGATAGACATACAAAGTTGTATTAGTTTATATTAAGAGGATATGTTGAGAAAAATGCGGTTTTTCTATTACGTGTAACTTGTTCAGGCTGTGGATTATTGATATGAAATTTTGGAATTTGTTTTTTGACTATATTTCGCAGTGTCGCTCAAAAGGTGTCTTCCCTGACTTGATGAAACACAGCAAAGTTATTCCCATCTTTAAATCAGGTTGTAAGAAGAACCCTTCACACTATAGACCTATCTCAATTCTTCCAGCTTTCAGTAAAATCTTCGAAAGAATCATCCTAGATCAGATGCTAAGACACTTTAATATTAACAACATATTACATGACCGTCAGTTCGGCTTTACAAAGGGTAGGTCTACTACTGACGCAAGTGCAAGATTGATTACCCAAATCTTAAGCGCCTGGGAGGACTCGCAGGATGCCGTAGGCATTTTCTGCGACCTATCCAAGGCATTTGACTGCGTTGACCACGATACTCTCATTTGTAAGTTGAGCCACTATGGTGTTCGTGGTAAAGCTCTCGCGCTTGTCCTTTCCTATCTTTCAAACAGACAGAAAAAAGTAGAAATTAGTGGTTCGAGATCATCTGGATCAATAGTGAAAATGGGCGTGCCGCAGGGTTCCATATTGGGTCCCTTTTTGTTCCTTGTTTATATTAATGATCTCCCGCATATGATGTCTGAGATATCGGAAATTATCTTATTTGCTGATGACACTTCCCTCGTTTTTAAAATTAATAGGAAAGATTCCAGTCCAGTAAACGTCAATGATAGCTTAGTAACTCTATCGAAATGGTTTGCCGCGAATAATTTACTCCTCAATTCTGCTAAAACTAAATGTATTAAATTCTCGCTGCCTAATGTCACCCCAGTAGGGCTTAACGTAACTCTCGACGGTGACAAACTTGAAGTCATCACTGAAACCGTTTTCCTGGGCATAACCATTGACAGTAAATTACAATGGGGAGCTCACATCGCAGCATTATCAGGTAGACTAAGTTCTGCAGCTTATGCAGTTAGAAAAATAAGACAGCTTACTGACGTTGCTACAGCTAGGCTTGTATATTTTGCTTATTTTCATAGCATAATGTCCTATGGTATTCTACTGTGGGGCGCAGCGGCTGACGTAGATGCCATATTCATTCTCCAGAAAAGGGCAATTCGTGCAATTTATAATCTTGGCCCCCGCGAGTCTCCGTGAGAATTATTTAAAGAAATTAATATACTCACGTTGCCTTCCCTTTACATTCTAGACAATATCATGTTTGTTCGTAAAAATTTGCATCAATTCACTGTCAAAAGTGATATTCATTCTATAAATACCAAGAATAAGCATAAAATAGTAGTCCCAAAATATAGATTAGCAAAATCGAATAAATCGTTTCTTGGGAATTGTGTCAGATTCTACAACAGGCTACCGAAGTGTGTAACTGATCTTACGAATAAAAAGTTCAAAAACGTCATCAAAGGAATCTTAATTAAAAAAGCGTATTATAAAATCCAAGACTATGTTGACGATAAAGATGTATGGCGCTAATTCATCTCTGCATGTGCGGCTTCCCTGGCAACTTGCGCTGTGCAAGTGTGTGTATCTCATTTTACACTGTGGCGTCAGAAGAATCTTCGCAAAACAAAATAATATTGAAAATGACGCAGCAAATTCAGCGCGCGAGTGGTGCGCTGTACCACCGCCTCTTCACCCCGCGCCCCGCCGCCGCTAAAACAACTTTCTAAAATACTTGGTCGCCGCGGCGGGGACACTGCGCGGCTAGATCTCACGGCGAATGCATGTCATATCTTTTGCTCTGTACTCTGTTTAATGTGCTCGTAAATTCGTATTTAATAATTAATTTTTATATCAAATAATATTGTAAAATCGTAAATACAGTTGTTATAATATGTGGATTAGTTTTTGATTTGATATACCCAGTAGGCTATCCACATAATTGGTGACCCCGACGTTCGAGAACATTCGAGAACAAGATGGCGCAAGAAGCTTCAACAGACAATGAGGTTAACAAAGTTGGAGTGCGGCTACCTCCGTTTTGGCCAGATGATCCCGCATTATGGTTTGCTCAGATTGAGGGACAATTTTATTTAGCCGGAATAACATCGGATACGACGAAGTTTTACCACATATCCTCTCAACTGGAACAACGATTTGCGCAGGAGGTAAAAGATATTATTAAAAGTCCTCCCTCGGAAAACAAGTACCTCAAATTGAAGACCGAGTTAATAAAAAGGCTTACAGCTTCTCAAGAAAAGCGTATCCAGCAGCTTTTAGCTCAAGAGGAATTGGGAGATAGGAAGCCGTCTCAATTTTTGAGACATTTACAGAACTTGGCAGGTCCAGCAGTTCCAGAGGAATTTCTACGGACATTATGGACAGGTCGGTTACCATTAAATATTCAAACAATAATAGCTTCACAAAAAAGTCTCAGTTTAGAAGCAATTGCTGATTTGGCAGATTCTGTTCACGATATTGTACAACCCTCCCAACAAGTTTGCACTTTAAATAATAATATTAAAAATAATGAAATTTCAGAATTGAGTAAACAATTAGAAAGTTTAACGAAAGAAGTAGCTTCATTGAAAAGTAAATTCCATAAACCACGGCCACGTACCCCATCACGTGACAATAATCACCGTCACAGATCTAGATCGAGATCGAGGTCTCGAAATTTAGATTTTTGTTGGTATCATCAGAGATTTAGAAATCGAGCACATAAATGCATTAAGCCATGCAATTATAATTCACAGTCGGAAAACGGCATGAGCAGCCGGAATTAGCGGCAACCGACTGCCAAATTTCACCAGGCCGCATTTTTATAGTGGATAAAATAACTAAAATGAAATTTCTTATTGATACAGGTTCTGATTTATGTGTTTATCCACGCAGAGCATTGAGAGAGCATCGAACGAAGACTGACTACCAGCTGTTTGCAGCTAATGGCTCAATAATCACTACTTATGGTTGGGTTCAGATTCATATTAATTTAGGATTGCGACGTGATTTTAAATGGAGATTTGTAGTTGCCGACATTTCTAAACCGATAATTGGTGTTGATTTTCTTTCTTTTTATAATCTGTTAGTAGATTGTCGTCAGCAACGCCTTATTGACGGATTGACATCACTCGCAGTTTCAACATCAATTGAAAAGGCATCTGAAAGTGACGTGACTTCTATCAAGGTAATTTCTGGAGATTCTATTTACCATCAAATCTTACGTCGGTATCCAGATATAACGCGCCCAGCAGGTACTTATAAGGAGCCAAAGCATAATACCGTGCATCATATTCGGACAACACCAGGTCCGCCAGTTTCATCTCGACCTCGTAGACTTCCTCCTGATCGATTGAAGGTTGCACAGAAGGAGTTTGAAGATATGCTACAAGCTGGAATAGCACGCAGGTCAGATAGTCCATGGTCTTCTCCTCTTCATTTAGCTCCCAAGAAGGATAACAGCTGGAGACCTTGTGGTGACTACAGAGCTTTGAACGCGAGAACATTGCCCGACTGCTATCCAATCAGGCATATCCAAGATTTTACTCATTTGATAGCAGGTAGCACTATATTTTCAAAAATCGATTTAGTAAGAGCGTACAATCAGATACCGGTTTTTAAAGACGATATACCGAAGACTGCTATTACTACACCGTTTGGATTATTTGAATTTTCATATATGACATTTGGTCTTCGAAATGCAGCGCAAACATTTCAGCGTTTTATTGACGAAATGCTCAAAGGATTTCATTTTTGCTATGGATACTTAGATGACATTTTAGTATTTTCTCAGAACTATGATGAGCACCTGGATCACCTGCATCAATTGTTCCAGAGACTATCAGATTATGGCATCTTAATAAATTCCGCTAAGTGTGAGTTTGGTGTATCAAATATAACTTTTCTGGGTCATAAGGTTTCATCAACTGGAATATGTCCGGTGCAAGAGAAAGTACAGGCAGTGATGGACTTTCCAGTTCCGAAGAATATTCAAGAACTACGTCGATTTCTGGGTATGTTTAACTTTTATAGACGTTTTATCCCAGGCGCATCATCTATCCAAGCTCCACTCAGTTTAGCTCTTGCCGGACCCAAAAAGAAAAGCAAACAAGCTATTGAGATGACCCCAGTAGAAATGGAATCTTTTAACGCATGTAAGTTGGCTCTTTCTAAAGCGACCACGCTAGCACATCCTAGAACTGATTGTGATATCGCAATTCATACGGATGCATCAGACAATGCGATTGGGGCTGTTTTACAACAACGTGTGAATGACACCTGGCAACCTTTAGCTTTCTTCTCACGTAAACTTAAGCCATGTCAAGTTAAGTATAGCCCATATGATCGAGAGCTTTTAGCTATTTATGATGCTATTCGATATTTTCGTCATATGCTAGAAGCAAGAGTTTTTGCCGTTTATACAGATCATAAACCACTTACATATGTTTTTAATTCAAATCGAGATAAATGCTCACCTCGTCAGTTTCGCTATTTAGATTTTATATCTCAATTCACTACTGATATCAGGTACGTGGCCGGTACAGATAATGTGGTAGCCGACGCACTGTCTAGAATAAATGAGATCGCAGATGTAATTAATTTTGAAGAGCTTGCACGAACTCAGGTTACAGATACTGAACTGCAAGAACTTTTAAAGAAAGAAACTTCACTTAAATTAGAAAAAGTAAATTTACCAAATTCTTCAAGTTACATTTATTGTGACGTATCAATGGCAAACTCGAGACCTTTTATAACTAAGAATTTACGAGAGCAAGTTTTTAATTATTTTCATGGATTTAGTCATCCTGGAGCCAGGGCAAGCATTAAATTGATTTCCCAAAGATTTGTTTGGCCTGGAATGAAAAGAGATTGTCGCCGCATGGCAAATTCATGCACAGAATGCCAACGTAATAAAGTCTTCCGCCATACTTCCTCTCCTTTAACTCCTTTTTCAAGCCCAACTCAACGTTTTTCCCACGTCCACATGGACATCGTGGGCCCGTTACCTTATTCTTCTGGTTTCAGATATTGTCTCACGATCATCGATCGCTTTACACGTTGGCCTGAGGCAATTTCTTTACCAGACATCTCGGTAAAAACTCAATTTTCTTTTGCATTGTATAGAATCTCTGTATACCTTGCATTATATAAACTTCTCAGCCGATTATTACTATTGTAACCGAGTCTTTGTAAGCTAAACCATTGTTGAAAAGAGTGTCCATGGAGTTTCTTGCCGGTTCTTCTCCATGAGACCCACTTTTTGGAACCGTGCAACTAGACGTTTCATAAGAGCCTGCAAAGGCCTATTTGAAATAAAAAACTTTTGATTTGATTTTGATTTGATTTGAAAGGAAAACATGTTTCAATGAAATTTTCTCGATAGAAAATAAATGTGAAGTTATGTCTATTTTTACACTTTTTTGGATCCCAAGGCATAACGGCAAAGAGTTATTTAATTTAATTTATTTTAAAGGGTGTAGAATAAATGTCTTTAAGATTCCTCAAAACCGTTTTTTAATCAAATAAAGTATTATAAAGTTATGAAATGAATTAGTTTTGGCACATACGTTGTTTTATTCCGAGCGCGTTCAAGCTACAGCTATCTCTTTTTTTTTACATGTCTCAAGTAAATATTTCAATCTCGCTCGCTCACCTTCAATAGAGCGATTTGTCGGCCTGCGAGCCTCGACATAGGCCCTTAATACTCGTACATTCACACGAGTGCAATGTAAATGTACTATACACAAAAAACTACTGGACCGATTTCAATTCTTTCACCAATAGAAAGCTACATTATCAGCGAGTAAAATAGGCTATATTTATTACTAGAAAAAAATTGAGATCTTTAGAAATTCCTACTAAAACCAACCCAAGGTGTAAAAAAAATTGCCAAAAAATGTCTTTCGTCGCATGCGCTGCGGAAACTATTGATGACAGAACAAAAAAAAGTTCTACAGTATTATAGAACATAATATAGATATCTACAAAAAACTTCCCGAAACCATATGTCTAACTATTATAGGTATGTTACTATAACTACTTTTTTACATTTTAAAAGTTGTTAGAAATACCGATCAAAATTAGACCATTTTATCCATACCTTTGTATTAATTCTTATCAAAATAAATATTTCATATTTAAGACTGTTTCAATACCTAATGATTACTTTTTGAATTATTAAAATAGGACATTCCATTCAAAAGATATTATGAAATTAAAAATATCAATATAAACAAAAAAATAAACGCCGTCGCGCAATGCGGCGAGAGGTAGTCGCGTCGAGGAAGTAGCGACTAGGTCATTTTGTTCAATTCTTGCGGTTTTGTTACGATTTTACTCAAAAACTACTGGACCGATTTTAATTATCACAAATAGAAAGCTCTTAAATTTTATGTGAATGTACTACGCAGCTTGTAGCTAGTCTGACATAAAAAAAGGTTTTCAAAAACCTTCACACGAAACATCAAAAGCCCACGACACATTTACAAAACCTATATATCTACTATATAGAGCGAAATTTATTTTCATCACACTTCGCAACGCATAAGAAAAAATATTTACTTTTCATGAATAAATGGTAATGCTGAGTCAGGGTTGCCTGAATTATTTATGAATCAAATATACAGCCGTGGTACTTAATATTGAATAATATAATGGGTCGTGACTTACTTTACTTACTTGCTTACTTGTAACTTTTAATTTGGTGGTCAGTTTTGGGGTTGATAACCCTGGTACTTGGTTTTAGTGCTAAAAGTGGAAAATATTAATAATAATATCATTTTTTTGACACACACATAAAAACAGCATAAGTACACAAAAATATAAAAAAAATCACAAACAATTATAATCAAAACTAACCTAGAACATATTTTAAAAAAAGAATAGTTTTAATTTCTTACATACTTACTTAGAACTAACTTATATATATACTAGCGACCCGCTTCGGTTTCATTCTATGGATTTCCGAATGCTCGAAGTAAAAAGTAGGTCGACAGCGAATCATTGACTGTGGTTCTGTGGCTGAGGTATCACCTACCATCAAGTGAACCTCATGCTCGTTTGTCGATATCTAACATAAAAAAAAACTACATCTACTGATATCTTAATTATTTTTAAACAAAAACCGACTTCGGTTTCTGTTTTTTGTTTAAAAATAATTTTATTTTTAAATTTTTTGTAGGAAGTGCATTCTTTAAGTTCATTAATCCTTACATAATAATTTAGTAGACCTGCCACTAAACGTGCTGCTCAAATGAGACAGCGCCGTGAAAGGAACCACAAAGCCAAACATCATCTACGTACAAGAATATTTTTGTTTTTGTTGATTTTATAAAAAAGTACCAAACCAATTTCGATAAAAAATATATGGGACCACCTTTGAAATATCCCCCACAATCCAAATCATCCATAACTTGCGGAGTTATCACATAACAAACATACAAAAAAAAAGCAACATACAGACGAATTGAGAACCTCCTCCTTTTTTGAAGTCGGTTAAAAATCAACCTAAAAACATCACACAGATTCTGATTAACATACAAAATATTATACAGAAGCCTTACAAAATATGTTGCTTACAAATATTTTTCTTAAGAATTGTTCAGTTAATAAAAGCAAGAGGATACAGTAAAACAAAATAGGTCAAGCTGATATTGAATCTTGAATGAACGTTCAAGAACTGTGGTGTCTTTTCTTTTATTTACTGAGTAATGAGAATGATTTGAACTAAAATTGTTTTCTTTAACTATGTAAGGGTATACATATAATAAATCTGTAGAGTTAAAATGTCTGTATATAGAAAAATGCTAAAAACCGAGTCAGGGGGATGTAAGTAGAGAAATAGAAAAAACCCATTTTTAAAAAAAAATATTGTTCTCTGTCTGTTTATCTGTTTGTACGGGCTTATCTCCGAATATACTGAACCGATTTTGAAAAATCAATGAAAAAAAACAATTAATATCAAATCTCTTTATTTTAAACTAGAAGTGTCATTTTACTCACTGATTTTAATATTAAATCTACGAAAAATCGGTAGGTTCGAGACCAAAGAGATTTGATCATTGTTTTTTTTTCATTTACCGATATTTGTCCAAAAATACCGATTTTACTTGACATCCCCACTGATTTCGCATCTGACTTTCGAGACCACTGGCTTGTGGCTAGCGGTGATATTGACAAATGTTTTTGTGACAGTAAATAAATGTTTTTTCTGTCTCTCTCTCAATTACACTAGAAAAATGTTGGGAATGTCTCAGGAAGAAGTTGTTATGTTATCGCCTTAGGTAATTTCCAATTCTCATAATGGCGTTGTTATAAATTGTACAAGGTAAAACTTCAGAATATATTAATAATATTGGGATACGGGTACGGGTGGAAATTTCGATATTGTATCTACATATATATTGAAATACTCCCCATTGTTTAACGTTCGAAGTGACCAGACATGGGGAAAACATGTTTACGGAATTATAAACAAATCCGTGTCAAAATATCTATACCAATTTTATTCCTGAAGTAATCAGCCCACCTAGCATAACCAAAAGATATCTCGTGGACGAGTAAAGACAAACTAAGATATAAGATATCTCAATATATTATATTTCGACATCAACAACTTTGATAGACTAGATATCTCGATCGCCAAATATCTCTACTTTCGAGTTTTAACTGTAAGTGTCATGTTAGACCCGGAAGACATAAAGAGATAATCGATTAAAGCACCCGAAAACGGTCGACAAAATTTTGTCGTGGTTGTCATGCTAGACCGGCAGACGTGGGGAAGACATACTTATAGATAATTATAAATATATCGACGCTAAATTAAATGTTTTCAATGCCTTGAGAACGCGCCTTTATCTTTCTAAAGAATCAAAATGGTCGTCAAATTGGCGCGTTTTACAAGGCGTAACAAAAGAACATCTCGGTAATTTGTGTTGCAAGAAATATTTTCAAATCTCCCTATTTCCGACGTTCATTCTTAACCTCGAGCAAAAATGTCAACAGGGAAAGTAAAAAATATTGTTTGTTTTATTAAACAGGTTATATCCGGATTATAAACGGATCAATATTTTTATATTTAGTAGGATTAAGAAGCTTTAATACTGTTTTTTATCAACGCGAGTATCCCGCATTTAATCAAAACACTTTATACCGGATTAATACGCGATTTATTAGTCGTATTGGTCGCTAGTTCAAGAATAAATACAGGTCAAAAATCCCTTCGAAGGCTGATGCCTAATGACTTACAAACTTATATAAACATTGCGTTTACGAAATATGGAATCTTAGGTTCAAATCCTGAGGATGAAAAACACTTGTTTCGGTCGGACACGGCACAGATGACTGTCGACTTATATTCTGTAAAGGAAAGTCATCATTGAAAAAGAGATAGTTTTTTTTATGTAAGATATCGACAGACGAGCATGAGGTTCACTTGATGGTAGATTGACCTCAGCCACAGAACATCAGACAATGATGCGCTGTCGACCTAATTTTTACTTCGAGCATTCGGAAATCCATAGACTGAAACCGAAACGCGCAATATGCACTTCACGGCTTTTCCATCTATGAATGATGATGATACATGTCAGCCTCATACCCTACTTCACTTCCACAATATTCCTTAAAATTTCCTAATCTCAAAAATATTCCCCAAAATCGGGGAGAATCTTCAGATCTGATAACTTAGTTAATATGGCGGATTATTTTCAATTCGCCTCGAGCGAAACAAGCACGGTAGGTACAAATTACTTACGATAAAGTCGGAATGTGATATTATGGCAGACAAGGCGGTTATCTTAAGTTCGGATTCAAAGTTAATGACAGCTTGCGCAATAGGCCTCGTTAGATAGGGTTGCCAACTATTTCTTAGTATCTTTACTTCTATTATAAATGAGAGAATAACTGTGCGTTACGTTTGCACAACTAACCGGCTGAAGGTATTTTGATAAAATTTGGTAAAGACGTTTTGTCGCGGGTTTGTATATAATATACAGTAAACATGTTTAAATAAAATACTGTATACCGGATTAAAACGCGATTTATTATTTAAATTATTTATCCCGCGACCACGGTTGCTGAAAAGCATCCGAAACGTCGGGATAAATAATTTAAATAATAAATCGCGTTTTAATCCGGTATACAGTATTTTATTTAAATGTGTGATACTCGCGTTAATAAAAGACAATATTAAGTAAACATGTTTTCCTATGTCTGGTCACTTTGAGAGCTAAACAATGGGAGCATTAAAAACAGATATTCTAATATAGCTTTAATATTGAAATTTTGACCAGGTAATGAACCACCGCCCATTAATAGAAAAGCCATAAATATAAAAAAAAATCGTTTCAGTGTAAGTCTATATATTTCTGAATATTCGAAGTATTTATACTAAGTAAGTCGACAGCACTTCGTTGACACATGTTCTGTGGCTGAGGTATCACCTACCATCAAGTGAACCTCATGCTCGTCTGTCGATATCTTACACTAGCAACGCACCCGGCTTCACACGGGTGCAATGTAGATGTACTATACACAAAAAATAACCTATGTTACTCGCTGATAATGTAGCTTTTTATTGATGGAAGAATTTTTAAAATCAGTCCAGTAGTTTTTGAGTTTATTCGTAACATACAAAAATAAAAATCTTTCCTCTTTATAATATTAGTATAGATATAGACAATAGTATAGATATACATATATGTATATTATAATGAGGAAAGATTTATTTGTTACGATTTACTCTAAAACTACTCGACCGATTTTAAAAATTCTTTCACCATTAGAAAGCTACATAATCAGCGAGTATAGTACATCTACATTACACCCGTGCGAAGCCGGGGCGGATCGCTAGTATATCATTACCAAGGCTTGATGCCATTTACTAAACTGCGTCAAAATAAATTACAAAAGCATAAAATATTATGTGCGAGTCGAATTGAGTGCACATATGACTCGGATCGGAATTGACATCAAGTGACATGCAATGATGGGTTTTTCATACTTCAATCGAAATTCCAATTTACATCTAGGCATATAGTGTTCAATATCAATCAACTGTCGTTAAATGGAAAATCAAAAACTTTCACGTGTTATGGATGTAGGCAGGGCCGAATTTAGGGGCCTCCGGGGCCTCTGCAAAATAGGGGCCCCAACAATAGACTTCGGAAAAAATCTTTCAAATTACGACGAGACAAAACTTTTTCGTTGTTTTATACTGTGCTTTGCACAAACATGATTAGTTCTTAAATATTTAGAAAAAAAACCAGCCAATTACGAGTCGGACTGGCGCACGAAGGGTTCCGTATCTTTATCTAAAAACACGGTTGTTGTATGGGAGCCGCTTTAAATATTTATTTCATTCTGTTTTATATATCATCTGTGAAAATTTCAACTGTCTAACTATCACGGTTCATGAGATACAGCCTGGTGACAAACGGACAGACAGACAGACAGACAGACAGCGGAGTCTTAGTAATAGGGTCCCGTTTTATCCTTTGGGTACGGAACCCTAAAAACGTTCGTATTATTTGGAAAATATTTTGGGGCCATGGAGCCTCCATAAGTCTTAACTCCCTGTATGTCGGGTGTTGAACTAAATATTTAAATAGTCAACATAGCTCACATTTCCTTACTGAGAGTCTAGCAGGAATAACTTGTAAGAAAGTGTTTGTATGCAATTTCAAATAATAATTATAAAAGTCCGTTTATACTATTCAAGTTTCTCGCCTGTTGCATACAATAAAATTGAAGCAATAAATGACTTGCATGGTCTAAACAACATGTAACATTCTTGATCTGTTATAGTCCAAGAGCCCATTGCAAGATTTCTACCCGAATCGGACTTACGGACAAATTATATATCACAATCAAAATCAAAAGTTTTTTATTTCAAATAGGCCTTTGCAGGCTCTTATGAAACATCTAGTTGCACGGTAGGATATACGATTCGATGGCGAATGTAGTGGTGATAGGGTTGTTTGTACATAAAAAGGCTACTTTCGGTCAATTTGTGCAGCCTTATTTTTTCATGTTCAGAAAGGATCTAGCCACAATTTAAAAAAAAAGAATCGTAAGTTCACATAATACCGATAGCCACATACGAGTATAATTGTATTTTTGTCCTTAAGTCTGAATTGGGTAGAAATCTAGCAGTGGGCATACAAGTTTTGTTTCAATAATTTTCTTGGAGTAAACAGCAGATAATATCCTTATGTAAACAGGTGTTTACAAGTCTTGGATGTCAATTATTGCTCATTTATGTACAGAAAATGGCGTCATATAAATGGACCTTTAGTCTTAATATTCGCATTAAAGCACAATAATAGTTCATATCACTCAAAAGATCAAGTACAAAATACCGGTAACAAGTGGTGTAATTCATAATACATTCAGTCTTACACTGTGCAGACTCCGTGTAATAATAACGTGAAGGATACAGTTTACTTACAAACAGTTGTACAAAACCATTCTGTATAGTTCTGCAAATCTATACATACATATAATAAAACTGTATAGGTCAAATGTCTGTACAAAGAATTTGACCATGGTTTTTTTTTTAATTTTTTGTTTCTCTGACTGTTTGTCTGTTTGTTTCTCCGAAGATACTGAACCGATTTTCATGGAATTTCCAAAAATATTAAGCTAAGCCCGGGGCAACATATAGGTTTTGTTTCATCGAAATCGGCTGTCGGAAAGAAAACTTATCACCATTTAAAGATTATAGGCACCATATCAACAAATTGCAATGCAAACTGACTCGCGTCGAATTTTTTCGAATTATCAGAGATTGATATGGAATATTTCATTTCATTTGATTTTTTTCTCAAAAGCTCAGCTTAAGATGAAGCCCACGCGAAAGAAGTCGCTGGCATCAGCTATTTATAAATAAAATCGTATGTAACATAATACCTAGATAATCTCAAGAGCGGATCATTAATTTTCTATGTACTATGGTCTGCTTTAAGAGAAGCCATAAATTTCATAAAAATATCCGGGATTATCCCTTGTCGATAGAAGTCAAGATTTGTAAATATGGATGATGTAGGTGAAGCCAATATTGGACTCGATCATAAAGCCCTTTAAAACCGTATTACTCACATTTGTACATGTACATATAAAATTCGCGTATCTTTTTCTTCCTCCTGCCCTTTTCCCTTTTTTTATTTGGTGTCGGCGCAGTATGTTCTCTTTTTCCATTCTCTCCTTTCACTCGCCATATCATCAGTCACACCTCTCAAACACATATCATTCTTCACACAGTCAATCCATGTTTGCCCTTCCTCTTCCCCTATACCCATCCACTTTAGTATTCAAAATTTCTTTAGATACATGCCCTTCATCTCTCCTCATAGCATCCTAACGATTACCTTTCAATTTTTCATTCACTGGCGCTACTCTCAAACTTCCTCTTATATAGTCATTTCTTATCTTATATATTGTTCGCATATTTCGATAGTAAAGTGCAAAACAAAAACTATTTTTTAATCTATACTAGTGGACCCCGCAGACGTTGTTCTGCCACAATTTTGGCTTCGAAATTATATAATTATTCTTAAATTTGAATATGCCCACTATAATTGAATAATATATCTATATATATAAAAGAAAGTTGTGTTAGTTACACCGTTTATAACTCAAGAACGGCTGTACCGATTTTAACGATATCTTATTTGTCGGATTCCTCTATGTCCGGAATAAGACATAAGCTATTAAAATATTGGAAAAAATCAGGAAAAAAATATATGCATAAAATTAATTATAAAATAAATTAGATTCGGAACTCCGCCATCTTGACAGCTCACGTCATGCATTCTTAGCTTTTTGGAAGAACCAAGGGAATAACAGATGTCCACTGCAAATCAGTGACATATTAGACAATTATAGTGGGTAAATGGGCATATTCAAATTTAAGAATAATTATATAATTTCGAAGCCAAAATTGTGGCAGAACAACGTCTGCGGGGTCCACTAGTAATAACATAATTATAATTTATAACAAGAATTTTAAAAATATTATAAAAATAAAACAATAACCTAGATCTTAACTAATTATAAAAAAAAATTATAAACTATTATCGGCGCATACCAAAAAATTTGTGCAGGATTTGTCCGTGCGGCTGGTCCTTGCTTCAGGGGAGCCCAGAGCTGGTACCTATTTCGCCCAGCAAATCAGCCACGCCATTTCAGCGAGGAAATAATGCTAGTATCCTGGGAACCATGCCGCATGGCAGTTTTCTTGAGGGTGTATATATGTTATTATTAGTTAAGATCTAGGTTATTGTTTTATTTTTATAATATTTTTAAGTGCAAAACCCAATAAATTTGCGAATTAAAAGTTGTAAGTTCAGGATGTATGTAATATCAACTCGTCTAACTGTCCAACAATATGAGTTATATGATAGAGATGGTCACACTGCAACGGCCAAAAAAAACGCACGAAGCCATTATCATAACAAACGTTATTTTTTTGCTATTTTAGCATTTATATTTTATTTTTATTTTCAACTTAGTACGTCCACCATATTGGACATGTTTTAAATTATTTGATTGACTCTTCTTGTCCTCAGCCATAAATATCAAATTGCATATTAATTTAATTAAAAATCATAACATTATAATATGCAAACAAAAATAATTGGGCTTTGACATTTCGACATAAAAATGAACACAAAATAGAAATATAAGAAAAAACCTTCTCAAAAACTATCCTTTGTGCGAGTACCCGTCATACGCAGGAGTCCATAACCAACTATGTAAATCTAGGTAAAGTACGGTCCACAGAAAACTTTTTCCGCCCAAAATAAAATGAGAAAAAACCTTTGATTTCGGAACCTCCATAACGCAAAACTTCAATAGAACGCGTTCAATGAAGCCCACATAATGGTGACGGATTCTATGAGAGCACAGAGTTTTAGATACAGTAGCAACATTCTGAATAAACGCTAAAAATTAACACACGTCCAATCACAAACAACAGCTTATCATGTACCCATTGAAGAACAGCAAAGCAAACTAAACATGCTACTATAATGGTAAAATCTAATTAGAAATATGGACGATGACAGGCAACATCTTGTGCTGTATTTTGCTGTACTGGGCAGTGGCGGGTCCACGATACACGCCGAGAAGCCCGGCTTGCCCTATAAATACGAACATAAAGAAAAAATAATAGTGCCCTTAACCTTATTATATAACTCATATATATAATTTATATGATTACGTAATTATATAAGTTATATATAAACACGTATTACGTTATGATCGTCAAGCCGGGCTTTTGGGCTTGTATGGTAGTCCCGCCACTGCTGGGTGCGTCCAAGGTACAAACCTTGCTTAGTATGAACCCCAAGCATAAATAATATAATAGTGTATAAAATTTTGTAAACTTTTTGAGAAGAAAATAAGTAAATTATGGATTTATAAGATATAACTTCTATCAGAGATTTGGAGAAACAAATACAAAAGAAGCATAGTTTTGTTCTATCAGTGACGTTTCTTGTAAAGTACTAGAAAAATATCAATCCGGTAAAAGTTTAGCCATCAAATCACAGGATGAGTTTCTCCTCTACAATAAGTAGTAATTAAATCAAGTCACGTACTTGCGCGTTTATTCAAAAATATCCAACTGTTCCTCATACACTGTGTACCGGATTTCCGATCAATGTAAGTAGCTGAAGAAAGTAGACGATATTTATTACTAGCATTCGAGTACGGAAAATCGAATAGATTTTGTTTGGTGTCGATAGAAATGGAAACGGTATCGTTCTGCTTAACCGACCACAGTTTAATACATATCCTTTCTTCTGAGTGAAAGTAAAACAGTAGGTGCTTTTAATGTTATGTATTAGTGACCATATAAAAAATATTATTCAACTAGCGGCAGGCCCCGGATTCGCACGGGTGTTCACGGAATTCCATATGCTCCAATCCTTACATACCACTTTCGCTTCTTCCACATTCAAAAGTCTCATACAAACTCACACATATTTCAAAATAACCTCAATATTTTCTTTAATTAGCAGCAATTACATCTGCGCGTTATTCCGCAAGTGTTTACACCGTACCTTTTACTAATGTAGGCCGAGTCAAACAAAACTGCTGTTTGTTTAGTTTAGTTTGTTATTTTTACTTTCAAGAGTTTTAATGTTTCCGCTGTTCTTGTTACGAAATTGTTGAGGGTTTTTTATATATTAACATCAGTAAGTGTTGTACTGTAGCTGGAGTACTCATGCTCGTCAGTCAATATCTAACACTAGTAATACGCCCCGGCTTCACACGGGTGCAATATATGTATATGTATTATACATAAAATAATAGGCTATGTTACTCGCTGATAATGAAGCTTTCTATTATTGAAAGAATTTTTAAAATCTGTCCAGTAGTTTTTGAGTTTATTCATAACATACAAAAATACAAAATACAAATCATTGCTCTTTAAATTATTAGTATACACTAAACGCCCCGGCTTCGCACGGGTGCATTGTTGCTAAAATAATTTTTTTACCCTCCGTAATTTGTTTTTTTTATTAAAATCCTATCTCCTTTCTTATACCTCTAAGAATATGTGTACATAGTTTCATGATAATTGGTTGAGTAGTTTTAGCGTGAAAGCGTAACAAACAAACTTACATTCACATTTATAATATTATTAGGGAAGTAGGGATTATAGATTAAAAAAAACACTTATATTGAAAGTTCTTTCAGCTGAGTGAACTGTTTTTCTTAAGACGTCAGTTGGTACATTATATCATTGCTTGTATCTTATAAAAACGTCACAATAATCAATTTTTCTACTATATCACTGGAAGTCACATAAAATTCGATTTGCTTCGGAATGAGATCAAACTCGGTGCGAATCTCTAACGAGTGTCAACATTGACATCGCTGTCAATTGAGACCCTTATCTGTCTCGGATATATTCGGTATAAAAGAATATTTCGTATGGAGTATTTTTATCAAGATACTGACTTTATTTTATGTTAGATATCGACAGACGAGCAAGAGGTTTACTTGATGGTAGGTGATATCCCAGCCACAGAACATCAGCAAAATTTTCTTTTTATAATATTAGTACCTATAGATAGATTGGACTAAAATTATAATTATAATGGATAATAATTATATCCGCTGATTGTTTCCCCGGGATTCGAACCAGGGACCTCCGGTGCTAAGCGCATCGCGCTTACCACTGAGCCACGGAGGCGGTCACCTTCTATAGTAAAGTAAAAGTTAATTATAATCAAGGTTCTAGTAATATTATTCTCCATTGACATGGTATATTGTAGCGTTGGTTTAAAACAGATAATTTTGTTTAAATTTTGAATTATTTGTTAGTTTTAAAGCTTAAATTATATCTTATTATATATGTATTACCGAAAGTAAGACTCCGTCCGTAACATTGTTTGTTCGAGCATTATTTTTGCAACTTTTGAAGACACTGCGTCATTGTGAAATGTCAACATTGCCTGTTATAGAAGCGAACTAAACAAAATAGAGTCTCATATTTCAAGTGAGCCGCTATTTACCGAGTCGGATTTTTTGCGTCGACCCAATATGTAGTGTATTGTTGATCGAAGTTATTCCCAAATCATATACACGAGCAATAATAAAGTCCGAAGCACAGTTCCATTCAGAGGACTCTATTGACTTTAGCAACAGTTTCATATCGGAAGACAGATGTCGATTCAAGTTTTCCAATTTTTGCCATTGGTTGCCAAAACAACTGATGCCGAATTTTATGAGCTAAGTTTGGAAAGGAAATCTACAATATGCTAAGATTATGGAAATGTTTTATTCATTCACGCATTCATAAACTCAAAAACTACTGGACCGATTTTAAAAATTCTTTCACCAATAGGGACCGTTTATAGAGTACATCAAACTTTAAGGGGGGGGGAGGTGATCGATCAAGTATGATATTGTGTGACAAGGGGTGGAAAGGGTCCTTAGGTCAAAATCTTAGACATCTAAGTATTAAAATGCAAAACTATTAACGAAAAACTAAAAAAATATTTTCGACTCTACCCGTATGAATATATTCAAAATACAAAAACATTTATTTATTTAGGTAACACAATGTACACCTATGAACGTCAATAAAAAAATACATACTAAATGCTTCTAATTTTACATTGACTGCCAGTTCTCAAATCAAGGGCGTAGAGCGGACGAGAAGAACTTGCAATAAACTCGCCGCCACTCTTTTTAATCGCCAAGTTTTTTGTTTTACAAAATGTTTGTAAGGAGCTGCAACCATTACACCATGTTCCACATGACATCTTAAAGTAATTAAAATTAATTGTCCTCTATCAGTAGTAGGCATGGTTTATATTGTTTTATTGGAGAGATCATTATTCGCTCTACTAGCCGCTTGCCGGCTCTTTGTAAATGTAAATAAAACTTTAATATGTTATTAATAACATCACATTTTGTAATCAATAATAATTAGTAATTACAAAATGTGTGACGTCACCCTAGAAAAGAGGTCTCACAAAAGTGACCAAATGTGACAAGTGTCAAAAAATCAGGAAATTAGTGTGACGTACTTTATGGATGACATAGAAAGCTATATTATCAGCGAGTAACAAATGATTTTTGTATTATACTAGCGACCCGCCCCGGCTTCGCACGGGTCAAGATTTTTTGACAAAAAAAGCAGGGGTTGAATGTATTTCTTAATGCCACATTATAAAAAATTAAAACAAAAAATTTCGTCCAAAAAAAAAAAAAATTTAGGGGTGGACTACCCCTAACATTTGGCCGATTCTCAGACCTACTGAATACGCATATAAAATTTGGTAAAAATCGGTCAAGCCGTTTCGGAGGAGTATGGCAACGAAAACTGTGACACGAGAATTTTATATATTAGAATATATTATAGTACCCGTGTGAAGCATAAAAAATGGATTAAAAACATATTTTCTCAAAGTATTAGAAGTTAAATACGATCCGTAGTTTTCGGAGTAAGCCGCAAGGGACGGACTATCGCCTATTCCATGCCCGAAGGCTCGGCAAATATAATAACCCCATATGTATGTCATACTAAGGAACTTTCGGGTCTGATTTGGAATTCCAATATTATAAAGGACATATTGATATACCGGTTTATTTGATACTAGGGCTAAGCCGCAGTTTCGCTTGTTTTGAAATTGAATGATTACATTTTACTGTGCTTTTAAAGTTAATTAAGATTTTGAGAGCTAAATTTAATCAATATAATAATAATAATGAAATAAAATATAATATAATGACATGGGGAAGACGTGCTTAAAGAAAATTATAGATGTGTCGTCTCGGTGGAGTTCGAACTCACGACCCATCAGTGCGCACGGTAGGTGTTCTACTAAACGCGTCAACGAGCCCGTTAAAAAATCATATAAATATACAACTAGCAACGCCCCCGGCTTCACACGGGTGCAATTTAGATGTACTATACATAAACATGTTATGTTACTCGCTGATAATGTATATTTCTATTGGTGAAAGAATTTTTAAAATCGGTCCAGTAGTTTTTGAGTTTATTCATAACATTTCACGGGCTCGTTGGCGCGTTCGGTAGAACACCTGCCGTGCGCATCGATGGATCGTGGGTTCGAATCCCACCGGGAGCACATGCTTATAATTTTCTGTAAGCATGTTTTCCCCACGTCTGGTGACTTCGGGTATTGATCGGGTGGGAGGAATATCTAAATTCCGACCGGGTAACGAACCACCGTTCATAGATGGAAAAACCGTGAAGTGCATATTGTGCGATTCGGTTTCAGTCTATGGATTTCCGAATGCTCGACGTAAAAATTAGGTCGAGACTGGTGTTCTGTGGCTGAGGTATCACCTACCATCAAGTGAACCTCATGCTCGTCTGTCGATATCTGACATAAAAAAAACATACAAAATACAAGTCTTTCCTCTTTATAATATTAATACAGAAGTCTATGAATTTTCTAATATTACATTTATTAACCAGGGTTTCGACCCTTTCAAGAAGGCGGATGTTTTAGTTTCATACATTGTATGAAACAAACTTGATTTGTTACAAAGCATCCTTTGCAGGCTACTATTTGAATGAATATGATAATATATTCATATTGATGATTGAGAAGTAATATTTTATTCGCGTATTATCATTTGAATATTGTTTGATCAAGTTATATGGAGGATAATACGTCTGATATTGAATTTGTGATTACATCTTTTGATAAAGTTTTTGTAAGGATTAGGGTATGAGGTATTTCTTTGTGCAGATACAGATGGTGGATTATAGTACATTAGGTTTACGTTTCATTCTGAGATGTTTTAGGGTTACGTAGAGTTCACAAGCCCATGTACTTATAAATAATTTAGAATAGAATACATTTATTCACGAAATCACCATATACAATAACATTAAAACTATATTAATGACAATTGGACGCTTTTAAGCAATATCAATTGCTATCAATTACACGTATTATTGAAAAAGCTTTAGAGGAAAAGAAGGTTTGCTCTGCATTATTTCTGGATGTAGCACAGGCCTTTGATAAAGTCTGGCATGAAGGCTTAATATACAAATTAAAAACCATGCTACCTAAACAATATACAGATATTCTTGAATCATATATATCAGATAGAATGTTCAGGATACGACAAGAAAATGCTTACTCTGAACTAAAAGAAATCAAAGCTGGAGTCCCGCAAGGAAGTGTATTAGGTCCGGTCCTTTACCTATTATACACTCGTGATATCCCAGTGCTACAAAAAAACACCATTGCTACCTTTGCTGATGATACGGCAATACTGGCTGTCGAAAATAACCACGAGGAAGCAACAAAAACTATTCAAATAGCTACCAACAAAATTTATGATTGGACACAAAAATGGAGAATACGATTGAACGAAAGTAAATCGGTTCATATCAATTTCACCAACAAACATGAAAAGTACTATCCTATTTATATAAATAACGTTATTGTACCGTATGCTAACACGGCAAAATACCTTGGCATCACCTTAGACGCGAAGCTTCGCTGGAAAGCTCACGTTAAAAAGAAGCGAGATGAGCTCAGGATAAGATATAAAAATCTTAACTGGCTAATTGGAAAGAGCTCGACTCTTTCAGTAGAAAATAAATTAACTGTATACAGACAAGTCCTGAAACCAATATGGACTTATGGCATCCAGCTCTGGGGCTGCACCAGTTCAACCAATATCAAAATGATACAATCTTTTCAAAATAAAGTACTAAGAGATATTGTAAATGCTCCCTGGTACGTTCGCAACGTCGACATTCACAAGGACCTTAAGATAGAAAGCGTCGACAGAGAAATTCAAAAGCACGCCAAAGCTCACCATCAGCGACTTCTTCATCATGTGAATGTCGAGGCTGCCCAGCTCCTCGATACCACTGGACTAGTGAGAAGACTCAGAAGGACGAAACCTTTTGAGTTAGTGTAACCTAGCATACACATTATTATGCAAAGTGAGAACAAAGTGGAAAGTGCAAGTGAACACAGTGACAATTATTAGTGTTAGTGTAATAAGACAATGTTTTTAAGGACACCAGTGGGTGAACTTTAAATTAAGAAAATAACCCTAGAAGATTAAGTTAAAATAGAACTGTTTATTAGCCTCTGTTGGCTAGATTACAGTAGTTTTAGATAAAAAAAAAAAAAAAAAAAAAAAAAAAAAAAATTGCTATCAAGAAAAACGATGTAAATTTAGTGTAATAATAATAATTACAAAAGATCTATTATTTCTGTAATTTTTTAAAATAAATTTAATAAAACCTAATTAAAACTTCAAACTCAATTTTGTCAAAATGGCAACCATGTGGGTTGACACTGTATTGATTAACAGCGTCCAATAAATTATATTATGATGATTCTGAAATGGATAACCATTCAATATTTCGATCTTTGACTCAAACGGCCTTAAAAACTAACTGGACTTTTGTAGGCGAGCACGATAGCCGATATACCTATCTAAAATAAATTCGACTTATTAACACCATTTATAACTAAAGAACGGCTTCACCGATTTTATTATGGGAACGAACATTGTGACACGAGAATTTTATATATTAAGATAATCCGTTATAAAGTATTTTATTTAAATTGATTGTCCAACTCTCCATTGAGCCATTCAAAGTGGCTCAATGGAGAGTTGGACATCGAGTCAGACTAGAATTCGATTAAACAATAGCTATTCTTCAAGCAACTCGACCTACTCAAAACTGAGTTACATTTTGTATTCAATAACTTTGCTCACGCAATAGAAGAGGGAATAAATACCATTATTCATATACGAACTGTCAAACTACTCAACTAATAATTCAATTGTTGCGTGAGCAAAGTTGTGAATACTGTTTAATAAATTAGTTTTTTAATTACTTAAAATTTATTCATTACAAAGCTCTAGTAAATCTTCTATCACATGCTTTTATAATCATTTCTCTATGTTAACTAGTTTACGAGATTTTTTTTAAAAGGTCTTGTTTGGATCAAATCAAGTAATATAGACTCCTCATACATTTCTCTAAAAGATGGTATAGTCATTAATAGACTTTGCTATTGGGGGCAGATTCTATAAACAATATACTTATTTATTTTAATTAGTACCAAATATTCGTTATTGTCTTATTTGCATGGTTTCGCTTATAATTGAGGCAACACTCATTTGCCATATAGTGTACTAGCGATCCGCCCGGCTTCGCACGCATGTAGAATGTACACAAAAACAAAATCGCACGCTGATAATGTAGCTTTCTATTGGTGAAATAATTTTTAAAATTGGTCGAGTAGTTTTTGAGTTAAATCGTAACAAACAAACAAATCTTTATAATATTAGTATAGATGTGATTATTAAAATTGATGAAATGTAGTACACTACATAATAACACATAGAAATTTAACATTATGCACAAAATATATAAGATATTAGACATTAAAGATTTGTAGTTACAACTTATGTTAAGTTGATAATTAATATAGTTTATTAATTTTATATAATTATGTTTTTGGCATATAATAGCAATTTATCAAAATAGTAGAAATTTTGGATTCTATAAACGACAGCATTTATTTTATCACGCAAACGCAACTGCGTAATAAAATTTTAATAAAAATCCAAAGTAACTCGTCGCTATCACAGATACTAGCTGGAGAATAGCACTACATTTTTTTTATGTCAGATATCGACAGACGAGCATGAGGTTCACTTGATGGTAGGTTATCAGCCCCAGAACATCAGTCAATGATGCGCTGTCGACCTACTTTTTACTTCGAGCATTCGGAAATCCATAGACCGAAACCGAAACGTGCAATGTGCACTTCACGGTTTTTCCATCTATGAACGGTGGTTCGTTAGCCGGTCGGAATTTCGATATTCCTCCCACCCGATCAATGCCCGAAGTTACCAGACGCGGGGATATGCTTTCAGAAAATTATAAACATGTGGTCCCGGTGGGATTCGAACCCACGACCCATCGATTCGCACGGCAGGTGTTCTACCGAACGAGACAACGAGCCAAATAATTGTTGGAAGTGTCGGGAAAGTCAAGCTTTCATCGAAAACGATGCCAATCCGACCCTACGACAGATAAAACGTGTAGGCATAATACTACCCGTGCGCAGCCGGGGTGGGTCGTTAGTCTATACGAATATTATAAAGAGGAAAGATTTGTATTTTTGTATGTTTGTATGTTATGAATAAACTCAAAAACTACTGGACCGATTTTAAAAATTCTTTCACCAATAAAAAGCTACATTATCAGCGCGTAACATAGGCTTTTTGTGTATATTGTGTACATCTACATTGCACCCGTGTGAAGCCGGGGCGCGTTGCTAATATAGAATAAAATAGAAATATATACAATGCGGTGTGAATTTTACATTATAACAACAAAAACAAGTTGTTTAACAAAGCATTATTCCCTCGTTACTCAAATTTTCCAAGTAAACACCCAAACAATAGCCTATTTTCATAACAAAGAGTTTCTGAGAAGTGATTTTTGTATAATATTATAAAAATATATTCGACTTTGCGTTGTAAAAGAGCGGAAATTATCAAAAAATATATAAAATTTCCAGTTTCTACCTGAAGGTTTGCGTTCTTTGAGAAATTACTGGCCGGATGATTTTAAGCAGGGACTGAATACCGGTTAATTTACTATGGGAGTTAAACCGAAATAATAAAGGTTGTTTGTTTATATTCTTTCTTTTATTCTGTTTAGTCATATATACTTTTTTTTTTAATAACTAAGCACTTACCAAGTAAGCACATAAAATACATGCAATCTAGCCTAACACTTGGCTAATAAACAGTTTATTTCTATCCTAAACTACCTAGATTTTATATTCTTACTAAGATAGTGTCCTTTAACACTTATCTTATTGTCTCTATCATAGGGGGACACTTTTTTTTGTGTGCACAGCACTAAACTTTTTCACTGTCACTATACACTAACTCTAAGGGTTTAGTCCTTTTAAGCCTTCGCACTAGGTCTGTGTGGTCAAGGAGCTGGATGGCCTCGACATTCACGTGATGGTGAAGCCTCTTCTGGTGGGCTTCGGCAGTTTTCTTGATTATGGATGAGACAAAGTCCACCTTCAGATTTCTGTGGATGTCATCATTCCTAATGTACCAAGGGGCACTTAAAATTTCTCTCAGTACCTTATTTTGAAAAGATTGTATAATTTTGATGTTATTTTGTTTGGCACAACTCCACAATTGTATGCCATATGTCCATAATGGCATCAGGACCTGTTTAAGTCTATAAGGTCTGGTATTTTGTTCAAGTCTGTAGGCCAATATGTCGGCTTACCTGTCGATAGGACATCAGAATTAGTTTCTTTTATAGCATGTAGCAGTTCTTTACCCTAGTCATATGTATATACTGAAAAAAATTAATGTAGTTAGTTTAGTGTGTATTACTCTTTAAAACTAATATCACAGTATCTCAGTCAGACACGTATTTTGGAAAATAAAAATAAACCGGTTTCAGTTCCTGATTTTAAGGGTTCCGTAGTCCGTAACAAAACGGAACCCTTATAGAAACACTTCGTTGTCCGACAGACGACAGACCCCTAGAAAAGGGGGAGATATCAGAACGTTCTTCTGTGAAATAAATAAGGAAACCCTAGTTTTACACGGGCTTGTTGGCGCGTTCGGTAGAACACCTGCCGTGCGCATCGAAGGGTCGTGGGTTCGAATCCCACTGGGACGACATATTTATTATTTTCTGTAAGCATATCTGGTAACCTCGGGCATTGATCGGGTGGGAGAACTATCGAAATTCCGACCGGGTAACGAACCACCGTTTTTAGATGGAAAAACCGTGAAGTGCACATCGCGCGTTTCGGTTTTCGAATGCTTGAAGTAAAACTACTTTTTTTGCGACAGCGCATCATTCTGTAGCTGAAGTATCACGTCCTACCATCAAGTGAATCTCACGCTCGTCTGTCGATATCTAACATAAGAAAAAACTAAATATACTATTTGGCAGTAACTTCAAGCAGCCAACGACCGTTACGCAACTTAGAAGAACAAAGGATGTCATATTAAATATCAATAAATCTACATTAATATAATAATAGGAGAGATTTTTATTTTTGTATGTTTGTAACGAATAAACTCAAAACCAACTGAACCGATTTAAAAAAAATCACCAATAGAAAGCTACATTATCAGCGAGTAACATAGGCTATTTTTTGTGCATAGTACATCTACATTGCAAATGAGCGAAGCCAGTGTTGCTAGTTATAAATAAATGTATTTGAAAATAGAACTTAAAAGTGAAATAAAAAATAATAATATAAATCTAATAAAGCTAAACAAACAAAGCGAATGTTAATATAACCGTAATTACTAAAACACACGAAACAAAGAACATTTAAACTCTTTTACATGGAAAAAAATTAAACTACAATTCGCGTGCAACTGCAAATCGTTGCAACTATTCACGAGTTTAAAACAGGAGTTTTTAAATGTTAAACAGGATCTAGAAGCGAACATGGTATAACAATATATGGTATGCCTTTGGTTTTGGATTTCTGAAAAAAAAGATAGATATCGACAGACGAGCATGAGGTTCACTTGATTTTTTCAAAATTCAAAATTCTTTTATTTCTTCTTAACATTGTACACAAAATTTATACAGGGTTTAGAGTGTCCTTTTAAGTGAAAATCACCTGTCACAGTATACTCTGCTCTTCCGTAACAAATATGGTTTTATACAAATAGATAAGAATAACAAAATAATATAAAATAAAGAAAAACAAAACAAGCGTGTTATTTACTACTTATTAATCTACTGCCTTATACATGCAAGATCATGATTGTTTATCTGTGTGCGTGTGTGAGTGTGTGTGTGTGTGTGTGCGTGTTTGTGTGTGTGCGTGTATGTGTGTGTGTGTTCGCGCGCGTATATATGTTTACTTGATGGTAGGTGATACCTCAGCCACAGTACATCAGTCAATGATGCGCCGTCGACCTAATTTTTACTTTGAGCATTCGGAAATCCATAGACTGAAACCGAAACGCGCAATGTGCACTTCACGGTTTTTACATCTATGAACGGTGGTTCATTACCCGGTCGGAATTTCGATATTGATATTCCTCCCACCCGATCAATGTCCGAAGTTACCAGACGTGGGGAAAACATGCTAACAGTTAGCCGCAGTTAGAAGTTTAAAGTATACAGCGTGCAGCTACACCACTGACATTATATGTTAAAATGAACATAAATAGCGTTGTACGTTTCTTGTTCTGGAGATACTAAGATATAATTAAGAATCATTATTTTATTAATTACTTACATTTTCAAGCACTTTGTACGCAAAAATACTAGTGAAGAGGCCATTCATGGGGGATACGGATTGCTCATTAAAAAAAGGAATAATTATACGATTAGAATGAGACACTTGTAATTATTATTGATAAGAAAGAGATAGCTATTATTCAGACAGATGGGGGATAACAGATTACCATCATCACAGATTATCACTAATATCGTGACTGAAAAAAGTATATAATTTGTCTGAAAAAGTATTTTTTATATATTCGTTTCAAAGACTTCTTGTGTGTTGAGTTAGCCTACGCACAGACTAGAGCCACTAGCATAGACCGACCGACCATAGCATAGCCACCGGTGGCCGCCACAACGTGCGGACGCGATATTTCATACATTTTACAGTGGCTGAAACGCGGCCACCGGACTCGCGGCCGCGTCTAGACGCCGCTTCTAGTGGCGGCCACCAGTGGCTCTAGTCTGCGCGTAGGCTAAGTGTCGTAACTGTAGCAGCACGCTGTATAAAAACAGGAAACGTGCTTTGGAACTTGCATCTTATCATGTGTACTTAGGTGGTCATGACTCAATTGAGGGTCTAGCACAAACAACTTGCGAAAAAGTATTCGTACCGTCGAGCTGTCATTTGTATGAAAGATCAGATAGTCTCATACAACTGACAGATGGACGATCCGAATACTTTCTCGATAGTCGTTCATGTCCGATTTTGATAAAATTATCATTTTAGAAAATAAATTGCATACCTACTTATATTGTTATACTATGCATAAATACAAGTGTTCCCTGCGAGTTTATTTTATTTAGTCTTCAGTTATTTTTTAGTTTTATTTACGTTCGAGTGTATGAAAGATAAAAATTCAAATTTAAATAATTTCTGTTTACAAATACCTTTGGTAGTTAATAACCTTTTTGTCTCAAATATGTATGTATGTATGTGTAACTAGCTGACTGGTAGCCACTTCTCTGGGCAAAATATAAGTTAGCTGGATTTTTACCGACTTACTTGCTCCTCTCGTTATAATTCAGCGAACTATATATCGTTATAATATAGATATGTGATGTCGCGGAATTTTATTTAGAACTAATTTAGACAACAAAACGGGATCATTTTGAACAAGGGAAGGCAGAAATAGAAAACTTTGGAAAACACTTTGGCCTCCTCAGCCTACGCTGAAAACAAGACGATCTGTAAAAACGGATGTCAAATGCATAATTTTAATAATGTAATATTTAAAGATTGTAACTAAATAAAGGCTAAAATAATTAAGACAATCAATCTTACGATACATTATCTTATTGTAACACAAAAGGCAGCGCATACCTAGATAGCTCTTAGAGAGCAAAGATTTTTCCGACTTACTTGATATGTATAGTAATATTGTGGCCAAATTACACCAAATCTCTATAAATTGTAGCATACTCGTATGTACTATTCAGATGTATAAGCTATATTACCTACTATAAAGTTTCATCAAAATCTATTCGGTGGTTTTTGTGTGATAGAATTACAAACATCCATCCATCCATCCTCACAAACTTTCATAATATTAATATTACTAACTGATGTCTGCGACTTCGTTCGCATGGGCTTCATATTTACTGAGCTTCTGAGCAAGCTTCCGTAAAAAATATATTTTTTAAATAAAAGTATCCTATGTCCTTTCTAATACCTCTAAGAATATGTGTACAAATTTTCATGATACTCGGTTGAGTAGTTTTGGCGTGAAATCGTAACAAACAAACTTACATTCACATTTATAATATTAATATTTAGTAGGTATTAGTAGGAGTAGGATTAGTAGGATATAATATGCAGATAGAAATTAAACATACTAATAAACAAGAGGACACCATTAGTCAATATTGTCATAATATAGAAAATTACAGTAAATATCAACTCCGTAGGAATGGCGTTAATATGGCAACTTTGTGACATTTCAAAAATCAGACAACTGTCATCTTTCAGTCTCCCCGCGACCACGGTTACTGAAAAACATCCGAAACGTCGGGATAAATAATTTCAACAATATAAATAATAAATCGCGTTTTAATCCGGTATACAGTATTTTATTTAAATATGTGATACTCGCATAAAAGACAATATTAGGATATAATAGAGATAGACTATGTAATAATGAGTACACATTCAATACTCATCCAACATTCGAATATGTTTTGGAAGGCCAAAATGGGTCGACATTATTACTAAGCCACAGGCAGCGGTGTAATTTGTGCAAATCCCGGATGTCTGTGACCCATTTCACTGATTCAGCACTTTCGGTTCTCACATCCGATGAATTATTTCATTCGTCGTCCATAATACTGTCCAAATATTTGACTTATGGAGCGCTTAGAGGGATGTGTATAAATGTATGAAATTTAGAGATCTTTTTAGATCTCCTTGGAGTTTAGTAGAACATCTGCCGTGCGCATCGATGGGTCGTGGGTTCGAATCCCACCGGGATATGTTTTTAATTTTCTGAAAGCATGTCTTTCCCACGGTAACTTCGGGCATTGATTGGGTGGGAGTAATATCGAAATTCCGACTGGGTAACGAACCACCGTTCATAGATGGAAAAACTGTGAAGTCTACATAGCGCTTTTCGGTTTCAATCTTTCCGAATGCTCGAAGTAAGAAGTAGTTCGATAGCGCATCATTGACTGATGTTCTGTGGCTGGGGTATCACCTACCATCAAGTGAACCTCATGCTCGTCTGACGATATCTAACGTCGCTTGGGACCCTGGGGCAACAGAGGAGTGGAGACAATATCAAAGGAAAACTTGTTTACTAGTGTTGACTCTCTATAGTAGGGGCCCCTCTTTGAGGAGGCCCCAGGGCCCGGAAGCCCTCCCCTTAATCCGGCCCTGCTTAACTTCAACGGCGTTGATCGATCATCATGAATATTGGGATGAATCTAAGAGTTTTTTTCATGGTTAAGGTTTTTATGTGCTTCGTTGCCAACATTCAGTTAGTTTGGTAAAAGATATAGTTCGGGAAATTTTTAAACGTATTTGAATGTCTCTATCGTTTTTATTTTCTTTGTAGTAGACCTTCAAAGTTTTTAACTGAATAAAAAAATGCCATCAAAAACATAAATTGTAAAAAAAGCCAAGTCTTGCAACTCAGTTCTTCTATCGTAAAAAGTTGTGAGATCCATATAATACCAAGTCGGTCAATTTATTCAGTCTCTACTGAAGGATCCTTCTGTCTTAAGTTGTTACGTAATAAGCTAACCTAACAACATCTTATAGTGATCATATCAATATCAATATTAAAAATCTTTGATGTTTTAAATAAATAGATTGACTCGGCTATCGCATGAAAACACAATGTATCTTTTTGAATTTATTAAAAACACTGTATCATAACTAACACATATTATATTAAATTAGATTGTTTAGTGCGATTGCCAAATCAATCTTTTTATTTTAAACATCAAAGATTTTTAATATTGGTATTGATATGATCACTATAAGATGTTGTTAGGTTAGCTAATTACGTAATAACTTAAGACAGATAAACTTTCTTTTTCTGACAGTTAATAAACGGTTTTATATTTCTCCTTTAAATAATTGAGAACTTTCTAACTTAAATTGGTTAAAACCAATTAGAACTAGAGTTTCTTCTTGTCATCCATATTAAAATTACCAAGAATGAAACCGCGGTAATCCCTTATATCGAAAACGGTGGTTAAATATTTTGTCTCGCTCGTCTCCTGAGGTTAGGTAAACAATTTTAATTAAAACTCCGCCCTCAGTGTAGGTGTATTAATTAATGAAAATTACGCGATGTATAACTGTAAACATAATGAAACAAAAACAAATAAAACAAAACAAATTCTACTGGTTATCCCCTAGTGAGGCATTCGGCAGATGTGATGCAGTGCAATAGTAAATAAAAGAAGAAAATGGAAAAAAATTAAAAACTATTTTTCTTACATAAAAAAAAAACAGAAACAAATAAAAATTGAAAAAATAGCAGGTTAATAATTTAAGATAGTACTTTCATAAAAAATCAGTACTACAAAATAATCAGATACTTTTGTGTCTGTTTTGCTGATTATTTTTCTTAACAGGCAAGTACGACGAAAACTTTTTGGCATCTTATTTTACCAAGAACCGAACCCTGGACGCGGGGGTCGATGGTGGTGTTACCCTGGCGGAATTTTCATTCCACGGATATTTACATCAACAGAGATCTTGGCCTTGCGACCTATCTATACTAATATTATAAAGTGAAAATATTTGTTTTTTTGTTACGATTTAACTCAAAAACTACTCGACCGATTTTTAAATTTCTTTCATCAATAGAAAGTTGCATTATGAGCAAGTAATATATAGGCACATTTTAATTTTGTGTATATTACATGTAAATTTCACCCGTGCGAAGCCGGGGTGTGTTACTACTTAGTAATACTATTAGTATAAATTTAAATTCAAAATTATTTGAACTGAAAAAATGAAAAAAAGAATTTTTTTTTTAAGTAGCACCGCGTACACTTATGAAAGTCAATAAAAATACATATTAAATACTTCTAATTTTACATTTACTGCCAGTTCTCAAATCAAGGGCGTAGAACGGACGAGAAGAACTGGCAATAAACTCGTCGCCATTCTTTTTAATCGCCATTTTTTGTTTTACAAAATGTTTGTAAGGAGCTACAACCATTACACCATGTTCCACATGACATCTCTAATCTTTAATTAACTATAATAATACAATAATATATATGTATATAAACGAAAAAAAAATACAAAGATTTGTCCTCTATCAGCAGTTTGACATGCGAGCATGACGATCCTTGAAATGTGAACTTGGCTACATAAGAAAATAATAATAATACTATTTATTCTGAAATTATTTGATACCACATGGATCACGGTTTGCTCCCACTTTACATTAAAACAGTCGTGGATGTTGACGATCGCCCCCGAGTCTGAAAATGCAGCCGAAAGATTCAAAAAAAATCAAAAATCAAAAGTTTTTTATTTCAAATAGGCCTTTGCAGGCTCTTATGAAACGTCTAGTTGTTGCACGGTTCCAAAGAAGTGGGTCTCATGGAGAAGAACCGGCAAGAAACTACATGGGCACTCTTTTCAACAATGGTTTACCTTACAAAGACTCGGTTACAATAGTAATAATAGGCTGAGAAGTTTATATAATGCAAGGTATACAGAGATTCTATACAATGCAAAAGAAAATTGAGTTTTTACTATTAGTGTAAAATGAGATACACACACTTGCACAGCGCAAGTTGCCAGGGAAGTCGCACATGCAGAGATGAATTAGCGCCATACATCTTTATCGTCAACATAGTCTTGGATTTTATAATACGCTTTTTTAATAAGGATTCCTTTGAAGTAAGTTGTAAGATCAGTTACGCACTTCGGTAGCCTGTTGTAAATTCAGTCGCGTTACCTCTTTATACTGGAGCAAATCATATCCAAGCACTAGGATCGTTTAAATATTCATTTATATTGTAAAGTATTCAAAGAAAATTTCTTCCTTTTCGATGTAACTTCCTTTCAATAGGATTGAGAATAGAATACACCAATAAAAATAAAAAAGTCGCTTTCTCGTTTGGACTGTATGCCGGGACAGCGTCCGTACTAGAATAGGTATTGTTTTTTATCGATATCCGCTTCACCCGGCCACAGTAGAATGGGAACAGTTGGGTAACAAATTCTTTAAATTTTCTATTATTACTTATTTGCTCTTCATACTATTACTGATACGTCTTTACGAATTACAAGCGTTACTGCTAGGATTGCGATGCTTGGAAATGGTTACTTGACCGATTTGAGTGGTTGGGTAAGGATGGCACATAATACATCTTTTTACAAAGAAACATATTTTATTGAAGATAAGCAATAAAAAATACGACCATATGTTCAGCGATATACTCCGGGTAACCATAAACATTGGAAACTTAATTTAGATAATGTAAAATTATCTAGATACTTTTTATAGGTTTTTTTTAAATAAAAGAGCCTTCGAGTCACCTGTTGTTTAGTTTCACTACCGCCCATAAGCATCCACAACATCAAGAGTAGTATATGCGTTGCTAGCCTTTAAGTTAAAAGGTCGTATTGGTTAGGAATAACAATTGCTAGCAGTTGATTTCATATGACTTCTAAAGCGTACATTGAACATTGTGCCAGGGTAAACAAAAAAATAAATAAAATAAATACTTTTACTAGATTAAAACACGATATATTATTTATTTTATTTTTCTCGAAGTTTCGAGATTTCTGATTTGAATTTTAATTAAAAAATATTGCATTGACCAACTGATTTTTTTTTCTACTGTGTCCAATCCCACTCCTTTCCCAAGTTTAGTTCAATTTTAGTAGTGCAGCGGTAAAATAAATTCACTATCTAACAATTTGTATTGTTTCTTTTTATTTAAGTATATAAGACTTATCTAATATATGAAATTCTCGTTACAGTTTTCGTTGCCATACTCCTCCGAAACGGCTTGACCGATTCTCATGAAATTTTGTGTGCATATTGGGTAGGTCTGAGAATCGGACAACATCTATTTTTCATCCCCCTAAATGATAAGGGTTGTTCCCTTAATTAAGGTAACCCTTAATTTTTTTTTTTAATTTTTGGACGAAATTTTTTGTTTTTATTTTTTATAATGTGGCATTAAAAACACAAACAACCCCTGCTTTTTTTCTCAAAAAATCTAGACCCGTGCGAAGCCGGGGCGGGTCGCTAGTTTACATATAGATAGATATATCGCCTCTAGTATTATAGTCGCTTAATCTAAAATTCTTGCATTTTGGTATTTAAATTCAAATTCAAGTGGGTACCTAAACATATTCGCCAATTCGATGGGTCCTATAAAAAAACAACATTTTGTAGCGACAGCGCGCAACAAGCGCTCGCTGGCTGTTTATTAAAATCAAATTTTCAAAATTACGTTCTAATAATTTTCTCATAAAAGAATTGAATTTATATTATTGAAATCTTAGAACAAAGGTTTGTTGGTATAAACTATAAATTGAGCACATTATTGTCAATAAATTACCATCTCAGACCCGCGTACAGCGTCATCGCCGGCGAAGGCGAGGACCCTTGTTCCGCGCATCCCTCACACGGGTGAGCTACCGTCCAGCCCTTCAGGCTCCCTCCTCTCCTACGGCAGCCCAAGCCGAGGTACGTGTCTCGCAGGTGACGTCCTTAGGCGTTACGTAGCAAATCCCCTAAATTTCAAGGCTAAGCCACAGTGCTCGCCACTCTTGTCCGTGTTAAGCTGTAGAGGTCACTAGGCCAACAGTGAGATAAAAAAAAAAATCATTAACAAGTCTTCCGTCTTTCTATCAACATCTCGGAAGCCTTTCAACTTCAGCTACCAAATTTTAAATATTGTATTTTATTAACGCGAATATTACACACCTAAATACAATAATTATTAATTATATAATTTATCCCGACGACGCTACGTTTCGAATGCTTTTCAGCAACCGTTGTCATGAGCAGACTGCAAAGTGACCGCTGTCTGATTTGAAATATCACTTTTTGGCGTTAACTTGGCAACTTTTTATAACAATTGGATGTGTCCCAAATAAATATCTTTAACCCATTACATATAAACGCCCTTGATTTGAGAACTGGCAGTAAACGTAAAATTAGAAGCATTTAATATGTATTTTTTTATTGACGTTCATAAGTGTAAATTATCTTACGTAAATGAATAAATGATTTCGAATTTGAATTTGAATATAATAATTTCAAAGATTTTTGTTTAATGATGTCAAAATTACATAGTAAGTTTAATAATTCAACTGTTTATTTTATTTGCTATTTAAATATTTTGTTTTTCAAGAATTTTAGTCTTTATAGTAGACTAGCAACACGCTATATTACTCGCTAATAATGTCGCTTTCTAACGGTGAACGATTTTTTAAAATCGGTCCAGTAGATTTTGAGTTTATTCATAACATACAAAAATACAAATCTTTCCTCTTTACAATATAAGTGTAGATAGCACTACAAAATGTATATTTTTTTAATCAGGGAATGGGAGTTTCCTTATAATGTTGTTATATAGTCAGTTTTCATGTACCAATTATGACTCCTAAATGGAGACGGGTGACACCAATACCTCAACCCTTTCAGTTCGTCCCAATTTTAGTTAACACATCCACAAATTGAATTGGGACCTCTTACCGCATTCATTAATTTTCACTCCGCACATTTACTGAGATAAATCATAAAAACTGGCCAAGTGCGTATCGAACTCGCGCACCGAGGCAGGGTTCCGTACAAATTTTAGCGCCCCGGCTTCACACGTAGCTGTAGCACGTAGCCAATGTTACTCGCTGATAATGTAGCTTTCTATTGGTGAAAGAATTTTAAAAATCAGTCCAGTAGTTTTTGAGTTTATTCATAACATACAAAAATACAAATATTTCCTCTTTGTAATATTAGTATAGATATAGATTAAAACGCTATTTATTATTCATATTATTTATCCCGACGTTTCGGATGGATTCAAAAAAAAAAAACAAAAGAAATATAAAAAAAAAAAAACTTTTTGATATTTCAAATCAGACAGCTGTCACGTTTTACCCGTGACCAACGCTTGCTGAAAAGCATCCGGAACGTCAGAATAAATAAAAAATTGCGTTTTTATCCGTTATAAAGTATTTTATTTAAATGTGCGATACTTTCGTTAATAAAAGACAATATTGAGTACAGCTAGCCTAGCATGACAACCGCGACAAAATTTGGTCGACCGTTTTCGCGTGGTTTAATCGATTATCTCTTTATTTCTTCCGGGTCTAACATGACAATTACACTTAAAACTCGACTTTTAATATAAAAAATAGTTATATTTGTCGATCGAGATATCTTTTCCATCAAAATTGTCGATGTTGAGAAATAATATATCGAGATATCTTACATCTTAGTTTGTCTTTTCTCGTCCGCGAGATATCAAATTCAAAAATCATTTATTCATTTAGGTAACACAATGTACACTTATGAACGTCAATAAAAATACATATTAAATGCTTCTAATTTTACATTTACTGCCAGTTCTCAAATCAAGGGCGTAGAGCGGACGAGAAGAACTGGCAAGAAACTCGCCGCCACTCTTTTTAATCGCCAAGTTTTTGTTTTACAAATGTTTTGTAAGGAGCTGCAACCATTACACCATGTTCCACATGACATCTTTAAGTAATTGACTATAATAATCGAAAAATATATATATAAACGAAAAAATAAATATCTCGTGGCGGTCATGCTAGGTGCGGTAACTCTAAATATGATAAAGCAGAGGCCTGATAGCGATGCAGTCGTTAGCGGCTGGAAGGTGTAATTTTATTCAATAAACAGCTTATTGCTTTTTAAAGACCAAGATGGAAGTTTTTTATGCAAATTTGCCGAGAGCTTTTTACGTAAACTCATATTAAATATGTATAAGTGCAGTAAATTGCTAACAGTTGTTCGTTTCGAGTGATAAATTTTATAGGTAATCGCGCATTGGAGAACTTTGACAGATTGTCCCCAATTGGCAAGCTTATTTGGTGTAAGAGTCAGATGGATGTATCTACATTTTCTCAATTTTACAGCCGGCCTAGCATGACAGCCACGTGATATGTCGCAGACGAGAGAAGACAAACTAATATGTAAGATATCTCGATATATTATATCTCGACATCGACAATTTTGATAGGAAATATATCTCGATCGACAAATATATCTATTTCTGATATTAAAAGTCGAGTTTTAAGTGTAATTGTTATGTTAGAAAGAAATAGAGCGATAATAATCGATTAAAACACGAGAAAATGGTCGGCAAAATTTTGTCGCGGTTGTCATGCTAGGCCGGCAGGAGAGCAAAAATATTCTGACAATTCGCCACTTAAAAATTTACCAGCTTTTAATACAGATAGTTTATACAATTTACGAATAAAAAATGTATATATGTGTATTTGCATACTATATATTAGAGATTTAAAAAAAATAAGAATTATTTAGTTACGTACGTAAGTATGAAGAAAAACTATTTTGATTTTTTTTTTGTAGATACGTTTTCTTCTTGTTCCTATACCGCGATATTTTGTCTACGCATTAAAAGGGGGAGACGGAGGAATATCGAACTTTCGACCGGGTAATGAACCAACATTAAAAACATATATTTGACAAATCATGCATTTTGTTTTCAGTCTTTGAATTTCAAAATAATAACGTGCTACAAATTTTTATGTGCTACAAATAAAACATTTCATTATATTAATACATTTATTTTTTGATATACAGATAGTTTTGCGACATATTCGTTAATGAAACCAATAAAATTAGCAGCGTGTAACGAAACGTAACACGACTATAATAATCTGTGGTTTGACATAATTAATATTTGACAATTTCTAGCACCAAAAATATAATTCAATTAGTTTGGAAAGTGGTTTCAAAGATATAAAGCGTCGCCATTGAGGCTTTTAAAAAAGTGTAATTAGGTGTAGCGATATCTACAATCTACGATAATAAAACATAAAGAACCTTTCGGTCTCAGTCTATGGAACCAGCTCTCGCCGGCGGTTTTTCCGAACCGATACGACTTAGTAACCTTCAAGAAACGAGCATATACTTTTCTTAAAGGCCGGCAACGCGTCCTCAAGACCCCTGCCGGGCTAGCATGACCGCCACGAGATATGTCGCGGACGAGAGAAGACAAACTAAGATGTTAGATATCTCAATAATTATTATTAATAATTATATCTCGAGATCGACAATTTTGATAGAAAAGATTTTGATATTAAAAGTCGAGTTTTATGTGTAATTGTCATGTTAGACCCGAAAGAAATAAAACGATAGTCGATTGAAACACGAGAAAACGGTAGACAAAATTTTGTCGCGCTTGTCATGCTAGCCCGGCTTGTGTTGCGGATGTCTATGGGCGGCGGTAGTCACTTACCATCTGCCGGGCTAGCATGACAAGCGTGACAAAATTTTGTCTACCGTTTTCTCGTGTTTTAATCGACTATCGCTTTATTTCTTTCGGTTCTAACATGACAATTACACTTAAAACTCGACTTTTAATATCAAAAATGTATACATTTGTCGATCGAGATATCTTTTCTATCAAAATTGTCGATGTTGAGATATAATAAATTATCGAAAAGAATTTATTAAGGATTTGGGTGTTGTTTTCGATCCTGGTCTCACTTTTCATGAGCATATTATCCAACTGGCAAAGGAATCTTTTTCTCGATTAGGTTTCGTACTTCGGAATCTAAAAGACTTTCAAAATGTATGTGCCCTAAAATTAGTATTTAATGCTCTTGTGCGTAGTAAGCTAGAAACCAGTTCATGTGTCTGGTCTCCGTATGAAGGTATATATATCCTGTTGCTTGAAAAGGTACAGAAAGTATTCATAAGATATCTTTACAAGCGTGTTTATGGGTATTATCCATTTTTGTATCCTTCAAAATATCTTTTAGGTTGCTTGGGCTACAACTCATTGGAAGTTAGGAGGAATAATGATCAAGTCAGGACACTATGTAAGATTTTAAGAAATTTCATTGTTGCTCCGGAGCTTCATAATGAAATTTTCCAAATATTTGTCCCTGACAATTACCGTCGATCCAGAAAACATAGGCTTTTCGCTATACCCAGTTCCCGCACTGTTGCACGAGCTAACTCGCCTATCCCACGGACTCTCACGGCACTCAACGCCCTCTTAAATGAATACCCTGAATGCGATTTATTTGCGGATGGATGGAAGGAACTATTATCGGTATGTTTGATGTTTTGTGAAAGATTTGAATGAATGTTGGTAAATATAATTTAATGTAATTTTTCATTATTTTTTTTGTATTTTAATGCTTATTTTATTTGAAATTGTAATTTTAGTAGTGTAATTGGTTTTGCCGTTCTACTGAATAAATAAATAAATAAATAAATAAATAATATATCGAGATATTTAACATCTTAGTTTGTCTTCTCTCGCGCGAGATATATCTCGTGGCGGTCATGCTAGCCCGGCAGGTGAGCCGCCTGCCCGTTTGCCTCCTCTAATAAAAAAAAAAAAAAAAAAAATTATCAGCGAGTAACACAGGCTATGTTTTGTGTATAGAACATCTACATTGCACCCGTGTGAAGCCGGGGCGCGTTGCTAGTCTAACCTTAATAAAAAAAAAATACTAGAGTCCCGAACTCCGTTTGGCAAGTATTAATAACGCGTGCATAATGATTGTCCAATCTAGCAATTAAAACCCATCTATCCGCAATAAAATCCCATATAGTGCCGTCTGTGGCTCATAAATAATACTGGACTGATAGAGGCCACGTGATTGGATCGTTAGATCCGACAATAAATATAAATCATACCCAAAGAAGCTCTCGTTTATGAGAGATGTACTTATAGGCACGTTTTGAACCACAGTTTATGGACGAAGCAGTAACTCAACTAGTAAAATACATACATATACATCACGCCTCTTTCCCACTGCGGTAGGCAAAGATCACGGAATTCATATGTTCCGATCCTTACATACCACTAGTAGATTATGGAGTAAAATATAGTATCAAGGTCGACAGCGCATCATTGACTGATGTTCTGTGGCTGAGGTGTCACCTACCATCAAGTGAGCCTCATGCTCGTCTGTCGATATCTAAAATAAAAAAAAAGATTTTGAACGGGTGCTTACAACGATACATACATACTTTCATCCTCAGACGTGTGAATCAGGGATTTCAATGGTTTTTGGAAGGGTGGTAGAGGGGAGAAGGATATAACAACCACCAAATATTAGGACCAAAGTTGGATAGGTAATTTATATGTATTTTTCCATGTATTTAGACATTCCTGACGGGTTCGTTGGCGCGTTCGATAGAACACCTGCTATGCCCGTCGATGGGTCGTGGATTCGAATCCCAGCGGGATGACATGTTTATAATTTTCTATAAGTACATTTTCCCCACGTCTGGTCACTTCGGGCATTGATCGGGTGGGAGAAATATCGAAATTCCGACCGGGTAACGAACCACCACTCATAGATGGAAATACCGTGAAGTGCATATTGCTATGATGAATTCCGTTTGGCTATGACTGTTGTCAGTCGTGCACTTATACATACATGGTCTTACTCATAAACGTATTATAAGCTTGATATAGTTAAAGTATATTTTGTTTCTTTCGTTCTGTAGTCTTTTTATATTCGATAGAGCGAGACAAAACATATTTTAACTATATCCAGCTTATTACGTTTATAAGTAAGACCGACATTGTTTTTTTTTTTTTTTATAGTATAGGGGGCAAACGGGCAGGCGGCTCACGTGATGGTAAGTGATCACCGCCGCCCATAGACATCCGCAACACCAGAGGGCTTGCAGGTGCGTTGCCGGCCTTTAAGAAAGATGTAGGCTCGCTTCTTGAAGGTTTCCAAGTCATATCGGTTCGGAAAAACCGCCGGCGAAAGCTGATTCCACAGAGTGTTGTTTTAGTGTGCGTAATGATAACTGAGCGCTCCCGAGCTTACGCACACTAAAACAATGTATGTGACAATATTTATAACACAGATGCTTTTACGAAGATATATAATGTTAGTAGAAACACATAAAAATAATTTACGATCATCTGGGAATCGCACCGTGTGTCAGTAATAACTATCACATAAATAACGATATAATTTATAGCCTAAAATGGCTAATGACTCAAATTTTGCATCTGAGAATCGTAGGTTTGATTTTCGGTTATTCTAACATGTAGTGTTGGGTAGTACAGGACTTCAAAAAGAGTTTGTAAGAGTAGCCTCTTTTTCACTCTGAGCCAGTACAATGTCCCACTTCAAATTAGGCGAGGCGTATGAAGCTCGAAGCTTGTATGTACTAGCGAGTATTAATATTATGACATTTGATGGTTTTTTTAAATGGTTATTTAGGATCCAAATACATCGAGAAAAAACGAGCGCGACATAAAATTTGAAGTAGTACATTTTATAATTTCGAGCCGCTCTTACATTGTGACGTCATGTCCGGGACAAATGTACCGCCACTTGTATGTCCTACTCAACACTGCTAACATGTTACAGATTCATCTCATGAGCTTTTAATGATCGTGGTTTGAGTTTTAATATATATATATATTATATATATATACATTTGGAAAACTATGAACTATGATATAAACATTTAATTTGAATACTTTTTTAAAAATGCACATTTTAGAGTATTTAGCTTATTCTTATCAAAAATGATTCATTTTTCGCTTTCAGTATTTAATATAGATGAACTTTGTCTTTTACACTAAGTAATTTGGACGAATACTCGTAGCTTAAAAAATATCACGATAATATTGACATGAGTGGAGCGCCATTAATACGGAGATTGATGAAAAAACAGCTCAGTTAAAAAATAAGCTGCCCGTAGTACTAATTCTACGCAGACGAAGTTGCGGGCAGAAGCTAATACATATTACATATAATATAGATTGAGAAGGGTAATAGATAACAGATGAAAAATTTTTTTTTTAATACACAACAATCTAATGTAACTTGAAATCAGACACAGAACAATCTATGAAACTTTTCAAAGATTTTCCGGTTAAAGTGCACAAGTCAACGAAGCTGCCATAGTCCCCTTAACGCCTTAAAATTTTCTTTGGGCAACTATGGTAGCCCGGACAATTGTTTCACCCCAACCCACTGTTGGCTCGGGCCACTGACTACTTGCCATCCGACAATCCCCGCTGGAGGAGACCGCGTAACGTTCTAAACGACCCCGACGACGACCCAGGTCCTAGGACCTAAGGTCGTACACAGACCTCCCAAGCTGTGACGGTCCAAGCCAAGGTCGTAGCCCCCCACGGGGCGCCTTTGGTCTAGTTGCAGACACACGGCGAGCGCTTCAGCGCTCGCCCAAAAAGTCCGGTTAGTTATAAAGGCCATATGTGCCAAAAACAATAGTGTCCTTTCGAAGAAAAGGAGGAAAAAGACCGGACGCTTGAGTGGATATTGTAGATACTCAGATTTGAGGTTACCTTCGTCGAGACCGCATTCGCAAACCCAAACCTCGTACCGTACATATGTATATTGACATGTATGACAGCTGCTGTCATCTACGAATCTATGCTCGTGGATATAGTCGAGATACATAGCAGACAGGTAGCGAGTGTGTTTGAGTTCTATATCAGAAGAACAATCGTTATCCTGTTACACAGCGATAAAACAGATAAAATAGATAAGGTGATATTTCCGCTTAGAACAAAGAGCTTTGTCAGGTGTTTTATCAAATGATTTTTTTTTATTCAATCTTTAATCTATTAAGTAGATATAATTTACATATTTAGGCGTCTGAACTAGGTAACTCTAACAGGCTTTCGACGGGATCGTTGCCGCGTTCGGTAGAACACCTGCCGTGCGCATTGATGGGTCGTGGATTCGAATCCCACCAGGATGACACGATTATAATTTTCTGTAAGCATGTCTTCCCCACGTCTGGTAACTTCGGGCATAGAACGGGTGGGAGGAATATCGAAATTCTCACCGGGGAACGAACCACCTGGAAAAACCGTGAAGTGCACATTGCGCGTTTCGGTTTCAGTCTATGGATTTCCGAATGCTCGGAGTAAAAAGTAGATCGACAGCGCATAATTGACTGATGTTCTGTGGCTGAGGTATCACCTACCATCAAGTGAACCTCATGCTCGTCTGTCTATATCTAACATAAAAAAATACATGTTAGATATCGATAGGCGATGTGATCAGTCATGGCGAAGACATGTTTATAGAATCATCTCGGCGAGTTCGAACCTGCGACCCATCGGAGCGCGGGTTCGTGCCAACGAGCTCATCAAAACTTTATCCTAACCTAATGTACAGAATCGCTAAAGATTTTCGGACTTATTCATAAACTTATTATAAGCTTGATATGGTTAAAATATGTTTTGTCTCGCTCTATCAAATATAAAAAGTCTACAGAACGAAAAAAACAAAACATATTTTTAACTCAAGCTAAATACGTACAATATACGTAGGTACATACATACAATAATATGTTTATGAATAAGGCCGTTTGGCTATATGTCCATTTCAAGTAACTCTCTCGTAATAGGCATTTCCTCTTTTACTACTTCCGGGATTTGACATTTAACTCTTGCGGTCAGGAGTTAGTACATTTACCGTTCAAACTACGAGATACGTCGCACCACAGCGCTGTAGTTTCTGAATTACGTGAATTTAAGCACGCTTGTTTTACTTTTACTACATTTAATAATGTCCGAGTTGTTTGCAAATAAACGCTTTTACTTGGCTTAAAGGTCTCGTGACTAGACCATAGAATCTTCAAAAAAATGGCCTTTAGGGGAGAGTTGGATAATACCGCGCGGTTGATAATTCCGCGCGGCAGCGTAAGCCAAAAACTATCCACTAGTTCTGCGATGAAGTGCGTAAATATCGAAGCCGAACATGCCCACACCCTTCCCCGCACACCGCCATTACGGTCCTTTCGACGACGTAGATAGCATTCGCTGTAGATGTTTTTTTCGCCACTCCTTATAATTTTTTGTACTTTCGGAAAGAGGTAAGTAATACTGTATTTATATTGTAATACTTTAATACTAAACATTTTTAATACTTGTATACTGTAGAATTTATATCAGAATACGTTTTTACATATTATAATATAGGGTGATTTAGCCGGTTTTCGTCCACTTAGTGGACTTGCCAGCTTACGGGCTTAAAACTAATATGTTCTACTGGCCCAACTCTAAAAAACCGATTTTTTATTGAAAGCTGATATAGTCTATTTTAGGCTTACAATAAGTAGCAAATAATTATAATTAACCTTTTTTTTTATATAAAATGTTTTAGTGAAAAGTACCGATTTCGTTAGTTTTCGTCCAAAAATGTTAGTTTTCGACCTTGTGTAGGCTAGTTTCCGTCCACGGTATATAAAGCATATCCATTACACATTTTCTTATACATACATTTCTAATTATCACGGATCTCTGCAAGAGCTTTTTTAAGGCATCCTCAGAGTATCATGGTGCCTTTTTCTAGTTTTTTAGACGACGACGTCATCTATAAAAATGGGATTTATTAAAAATTAAAATAATAAAATAGGTCCAAACAATATACGCGATTACGTACATCATAAGTGGGTTATATCGCGTATATTCTACACGTATGTAGAAAAAAAGCTAAACGAAAACATAACGCTGTTTGTGATGGACGGAAACTAAATACTTACCCAGTATTAGTTTTCGTCCACTCATGGACGGAAACTAAAGCAATTTTCAACGTATTTTTTATTTTTCGTCCCCAATATTTGAATATATATTTATACTTGCAATACTGCTAAATTGGTGGACGGAAACTAAATATCAGACTAACTAACCACCGAAGATCATTCCATAATGATTTCAACAGATTTTTTTTCGCATTCTTTATTTTAAACGACTAATCAAACTTTACTTGTATTTTTGTGTTTTCGTCCACGCGGACGAGAACTGAATATTTTACGAAATAGGTACTTCAGTTTTTGTCCGCCTCGATTTTTAAAGTAATTCTTTAAATGAGTACGAAACACACATTTGAATATGTTCTTTATGTCTTTACTTAGTCATTAATACCCAAAACATAAGAAATACATGCTAAAACAATAAAAAAAACTGACTGCAAAGTTAAGTCGTACCACTATTTTTTTACATTTATGATGAGATGTTTGTAGTTCAAGCCTCAGATAGAAGTAGCTTTTGTTCGAGTCTCAACTAGTTAATAAATATTTTGATTTAATAGACATGCAGATTTGACTTTAGGGTCCGTAACGAGACCAAATATGCGCGGTTGACTATTTTTATAATGTTATTCTACGTAAATGTTTTACAAGATCCGCGTTAGTGGACGAAAACAGGACCTGGACGGGAAACCGGCTAAATTACCCTATTCCATATAATTTTGAGGTTAAAAAATAAAATGATCTAGTTTGATAATTCCGCGCCTGGGGCGAAAGATTCTGCCAAAGATTTTTATTTACCCATTTGTATGAAATTAATGTGGGCACGATATTATCAGACCAGTTTGACAATACCGCGTTTTACATTTTTTTTTGGAAATTGACAATAAAACATTTTGTTTAAATTTTGGAAGTTTTTGTTATACGGTATGCGTACCTGAATAAATGTCCTACTAAATACTCAATTTTGTTTCTTTTAATATCAAACAGTTTCCTAATTATAGGTCCAAGTCCTTAGGGGCTCGGTATTATCCAACTCTCCCCTACTAGATTTACTTTTATGAATAACTAGCAACGCTCCCCGGCTTCACACGGGTGTAGATGTACTATACACAAAAAAACCTATGTTACTTGCTGATAATGTAGCTTTCTATTGGTGAAATAATTTTTAAAATCGGTCGATTAGTTTTTGAATTATTTCATAATATACAGAAATACAAATCTTTCCCCTTTATAATATAAGTATAAATATAGATATTAATATCCTTAAATTGACTTATATATATATATATTAATTTCCTTTGTTTTCCATTTTCCAAGATATTCATTATTTCTGCATTCACGTCTTTCAAAATACTCTGCCAGCCTAGCATGACCGCCACGAGATATGTCGCGGACGAGAGAAGACAAACTAAGATGTAAGATATCTCGATATATTATATCTCGACATCGACAATTTTGATAGAAAATATATCTTGTTCGACAAATATATTTTTGACATTAAAAGTCGAGTTTTAAGTGTAATTGTCATGTTAGACCCGACAGAAATAAAGCGATAGTCGATTAAAACACGAGAAAACGGTAGACAAAATTTTGTCGCGCTTGTCATTCTAAACCGGCTGGACACCGTGCCTTCTCTACGCGATGCCAGTTATCCAGAATCTACGTCAGTCACTCCACGCTTGTATGCCACACCATCAGCCAGACCAACTATTCGTGGAAATTTAGATAAAGGTGCAGGATATTGCTTCATAAACAGAATACCGATGTGTCCCAAGAACAAAATCGTATCTGTGAAATCGTTTATTTGCAGATACGATTTTGTTCTTGGGACCCGTCGATACTTATGTGCTTATATCGAAGGTATGTAAGCTGTGTGTGTTTCAAACCATGAACATTATTTAAGCTGCATAAAAAAGTTGTCTCATTTCACCTACCATTATTATAGCAGCTAATATACCATATAATAAAGTGCCTTCTAGGGCATTAGGGAATTCACATTTTTCGTAATAAAATGGGTTCTTAGTTGTGTAAATTACTACCACTGGTATTATTATAGAAACTAAATAACCCTAAAAAGTGCCTTGGAAATTCCCTATTTAATAGTGAAATAGCTTCTAAGTTGTGTAAATTTTTGCCACTAAAATGATTATAGCAGCTAATTTACCCAAAAAGTGCCTTCTAGGGCATTTGGGCACTTTTTAATAGTGAAATGAATTCTAAATTGTGTAATTTATAGCCAACTAGTGGACCCCGCAGAAGTTGTTCTGCCACAATATTGGCTTCGAAATTATATAATTATTCTTAAATTTGAATATGCCCATTTACCCACTATAATTGTCTAATATGTCACTGATTTGCAGTAGACATCTGTTATTCCAAAAAAGCTAAGAATGCATGACGTGAGCTGTCAAGATGGCGGAGTTCCGAATCTAATTTATTTTACAATTCATTTTATGCATATATTTTTTCCTGATTTTTTCCAATATTTTAATAGCTTATGTCTTATTCCCGACATAGAGGAATCCAACAAATAAGATATCGTTAAAATCGGTACAGCCGTTCTTGAGTTATAAACGGTGTAACTAACACAACTTTCTTTTATATATATAGATATAATAATTAGCAGCTAATTAACCCTATAAAGTGCCTTCTAGGACACTCGGGTATTCACTTATTTCATAGTAAAATAGCTTCAAAGTTAAATAATTGTCAGTATAATTATTATATAGGCCAATTCAACTTCGAACCCAACAATTATAATTATTGAGGCAACGACACATCTTAGAATCGAGAACAATATAGCGGCCAATTAACCCTATCGCGTGTTCTTTTCATTCAAATTACTAAGCCCTTAATAGAATATATTATATATGAGTTCACTAAACTAAACTAAAGGGGTTATTACAATAGTACACCCGCAGTTTCCGAAGGGTTTAATTGTTCTTAGGTAATGAGGGATACGTATTGTTTGTATAGGACCCTAAAACGAATTGATTTCACACGTGTATTGAGTTTTTATTAAAATCTATTGTGAATAATGAATATGGGTGGGTATAATGTATTAAATATAATTGATATTTACTCAATTATTAAACCAAAATGACGTTCTATAATAATTCCCACCAGAATCGTGTGTCAAAATTCCACGAAATTTAGGTTTTTTTAATTTTTAATTTACTACATACCTATATACTTTTACACACAAATCTTCCAAGACTTTTTTTTTTATGTCAGATATCGACAGACGAGCATGGGGTTCACTTGATGGTAGGTGATACCTCAGCCACAGAACATCAGTCAATGATGCGCTGTCGACCTAATTTTTACTTCGAGCATTCGGAAATCCATAGACTGAAACCGAAACGCGCAATATGCACTTCACGGCTTTTCCATCTATGAACGGACGGAACTATTTTCCATAAATTTTTGTTATTTTTCTTTTTTGATTATTATTATAATTATTTTGTGTTTCTGTGTGTGTGTTTCGTTAGTAATAAATGTTATGTCTATGTCTAACTGGAACAAACAAACAAAATTATCCATCGAACACTTATGAGCCTTATCGTTGATAAGTGATCTCTTTCAGGCAACTGGAAGACACGAATATATTACATAGACGAGGTAATATTAAAAACTAGCGATTCGCACGCCATGAATATGCACTAAAACAAAAAAAAAATGGCCTTTGTATGTTACTCGCTGATAATGTAAAATCAGTCTTGTAGTTTTTTAAGTTAAATAGTAACAAACAAATCGAAACAAAACGTTCCTCTATAAAATATTATATTAAAAATAAATAATACCCAGACTAAATATGTAGTATGAATTAATAAAAATACAGATATAGTATGAACATTATTTTATTAATCACTCAGAAAATACAAAAACTTATTATTTAAAGAATTATTTAAATATTGAATTCATACTTCTAATACTAATATTATATAGAGGAAATATTTATTTGTTTGTAACGGTTTAACTCAAAAACTCCTCGACTGATTCAAAAAATTATTTCACCAATAGACAGCTTATTTTTTGTGTACAGTACATCTACACTGCAACCGTGCGAAGCCGGGTGGATCGCTAATCTTTTATTAAATAAGGATAATAAAGCTATGCCTAAAATATCAGCCGGCTTTAGACAATTTTGAACGGCAGAGGCCGTTATTCGCCGGATAGCTCGAAATAAGCCCAGAATGTTCTCTCGACCAGAGGCTTTAGCCATTTCAGAATAATTATACGTACTAGCCACGTAGGTGTAATCTAGGCTTTAAGTATATGGAAGATAAAAACACTTGGTGTTTCAACTTTGTTTTTTTTTATGTCAGATATCGACAGCATGAGGTTCACTTGATGGTAGGTGATACCTCAGCCACAGAACATCAGTCAATGATGCGCTGTCGACAATGTTTTAGTTCGAGCATTCGGAAATCCATAGACTTAAGTCGATGCGCGCTAAGCCGTAAAGGTTTTTCCATCTATGAACGGTGGTTCGTTACCCGGTCGGAATTTCGATATTCCTCCCACCCGATCAATGCCTGATGTTACCAGACGTGAGGAAGACATACTGACAGAAAATTATAAACATATCCCGGTAGCATGACAACCGCGACAAAATTTTGTCGACCGTTTTCTCGTGTTTTAATCGATTATCGCTCTATTTCTTTCGTGTCTAACATGACAATTACAATTAAAACTCGACTTTTAATATTAAAAATAGATATATTTGTCGATCGAGATATCTTTTCTATCAAAATTGTCAATGTCGAGATATCTCACATCTTAGTTTGTCTTCTCTCGTCCGCGACATATCTCGTGGCGGTCATGCTAGACCGGCTGATCATTTTCAGCTACTTCCCGCACTGAATAAATGTATCATTACGCGTTGTTACCGCATCGAGTTGGAGGTCGTGTTACTTAGAGAACTCTAAAGCACGTCGTTCAACGTGTTTAACTGACTTATTTGGTTTCAAACAACAGTTTCGCGTATAATATAATACTCTGTTGCTCTCAAAATCCAAACGACGATCGTAAACACTGATGTAACCTCATACTATTGTAATAATGTTAGGGCTGACACAAATAGTTTGTTATCGGAATTATTTATTGTTTAAAAGAAAATACTTTAGGGGATTAAAACGCGATTCAGTCTTAATTTTGTTCGAATTTCAAATTCAAATTTTCAAAGTCGTTTCGAATGTTTTATTGGCACAGTAGTTTTTTTTTTTTTTTTTTTTTTATAGTATAGGGGGCAAACGGGCAGGCGGCTCACGTGATGGTAAGTGATCACCGCCGCCCATAGACATCCGCAACACCAGAGGGCTTGCGGGTGCGTTGCAGGCCTTTAAGAAAGATGTAGGCTCGCTTCTTGAAGGTTTCCATGTCGTATCGGTTCGGAAAAACCGCCGGCGAAAGCTGATTCCACAGAGTGGTTGTGCGAGGTAAGAAGTGTCTCAGGAATCGCGCAGTTGTGGACTTCCAGACATCAAGATGGTATGCGTGATATTTTTGACGCGATGTCCGATGGCGAAATTCAGCGGCCGGGATTAAACCGAACAATTCCTCCGAGCATTCCCCGTGATAAATGCGATAGAAGATGCAGAGCGAGCCTACATCTCTACGCAACGCCAAAGGGTCGAGCCGATCGGAAAGAGCCTGATCATCGACGATTCGAGCCGCTCTACGTTGGATGCGGTCAAATGGAAGGAGCTGGTACTGGGGAGCCCCCGCCCAAAGGTGAGAACAATACTCCATGTGAGGCCGAATTTGCGCCTTATAAAGTTGCAGGCGATGGGCCGGCATGAAGTATTGCTTCGCCTTATTGAGCACACCAAGCTTTTTAGAGGCCAATTTGGCCTTCCCTTCCAAATGACCCCGAAACTGAACGTCGCTCTATCGAGCGTTGTCCACACCAAGTATTCCAATACTAGCTGCGGCAGTCAGGGGAGTACTCTCGAAATGAGGAGATACGACGAATGGTGATTTTTTAGCGGTAAACGCGCAGACTTGTGTCTTCTTGGGGTTGAATTGGACTAAGTTTAGTCGGCCCCACTCCGAGACTTTGGTTAACAAAGACTCGACTTCAGACACAAGTCTGTTTCGGCACTCGTCGACGTTTTCCCGAGAAATGTTGGCACGGCCGGAGTATGAGGCATCTCCTGTGCTGTCATCCGCATAGCAATGAATGCCGTTAATCTGCAGCATATCATTGATATGCAGAAGAAACAGAGTAGGAGATAGCACACAGCCTTGTGGAACACCAGCATTGACAGATTTGGAGTCCGAGCATGCACCGTCGACAACGACCTTGATGCTCCGATCTGCCAGGAAGCTGGTGACCCAATTGCATAATTTCTCGGGGAGCCCATAGGAAGGGAGCTTCGAAAGAAGTGCCTTGTGCCACACCCGATCAAAGGCCTTCGCTATGTCCAAACTAGCTGCCAATGCCTCCCCCTTGCTCTCAACTGCCTCCGCCCATCGATGTGTCAGGTAAACCAAAAGATCACCAGCTGAGCGACCCCGGCGGAAACCGTATTGGTGGTCGCTAATTAGCTGATGTTCCTCTAGGTACCGCAGGAGCTGGCAGTTAATAATGGACTCCATTATTTTAGAGAACAAAGAGGTAATCGCTATAGGCCTGTAGTTGGACGGATCAGAGCGGTCGCCTTTTTTAGGGATCGGATGCACCAAAGCAGTCTTCCATGAGTTCGGGACAACGCCTGATGAGTAAGAATGCCGAAAAAGACGCGTTAGAACCGGTGCCAACTCTGGAGCACATGTCCGCAACACGATCGGAGGGATGCCATCGGGCCCACTCGACTTATGAATGTCCAAGGAAAGAAGTGCTTTACGCACTGCACTTTGCCGGAATTTAACCTCCGGCATGTTGGTATCACACCGCAAGATAGCCGGTGGTTGCTTTCCTTGATCATCCAGGGTCGAGTTGGACGCGAAAAGAGAGCCCAGAAGATCGGCTTTCTCTTTCGCGGCATGGGCCAACGAGTCATCGTCCCTGTGAAGGGATGGAAGAGAAGGCTGACAGAAGTTCCCTAAGACAGCCTTAGCGAGAGACCAGAACGCACGTGTTCCCGAAGGAAGGCGGACTAATTTCTCGCCAATTCTGCCAATGTGCTCCGATTTTGCCTTGTCAATAACTCTTTTGAAGGACCTAGAGGCAAAATTATACTCCTTTTTGAGTGCGCTGGTGTTTAAATCACGAGACGCTGATGCATTAACCCAGGCTTGATAGCTCTCCCGCTTTCGGCGCGATGCCGTTTTGCAGGGGCGACCAAACCAAGGCTGGGACTTGCCGCCTATAGGCACCGAGGAGTAAGGAATGAAAAGTTCCATACCCTGAAGCACCACGTCAGCGACAGAGTCAGCAATGACGTCTGGATCATCCGGCGAGAAGCAAATTTGCCCCCAGGGGTAGGACGCGAAGAAAGAGCGCATCCCGTCCCAATCCGCTGACCTATAGTGCCACACGCGGCGGCAGCCCGCAAAGCGGGGCCATGTTAGGCGCGTCACCGGCACGGTACTCCGGATCAGACAGTGGTCCGACGAACCAAGAGGAGGCTCGACGGAGACCGAGTAGTTGTCCGGATGAGAGGTCAGCAGAAGGTCCAACAGGGAAGGTGTATGATCCTCAACATCTGGGATTCGCGTTGGCGAGGTAACCAGTTGCGTGAGATCATATGCCAAGGCGAAATCGTGAACAGACCTACCCGCATGATCGGTGGTACGTGATCCAAGCCATTCGGCGTGGTGGGCGTTGAAGTCGCCAAGAATCACGATCTCTGCGGTTGGGATCTGCTGTAGCACGGAGTCTGTAGCCATTTGGATGTGCTCAACGAGTCAGTCAGTTTCGGCATTACCGCTATGGGACCTATATAGGCACGCATAGATGCGCGGATGGTCGTCGCTACCTTCAAGGCTGCTGAGGCGACGAGAACAGATATCATCCCTAGCGTAGACGCACACTCCAGCCCGTGGTACAAAGGAATGTTCCAATTTGTATCCCGGGTAGGAGAGGTAAGAAGTATCAGCCGGAGAGGATATCTGCGTCTCAGTTAAAAAGAGCAGGGCAGGCTTCGCCGTCTCAAGGTGGTAGTGGACGGCGTTCAAGTTGGAATGAAGTCCCCTGATGTTGCAAAAGTCCACGGTAAGCGCGACAGGGGATGCCTTTTGTTTCTTGCTCCGTTTGCCCCGAGCAGATGAATATGTATCGAGCACAATATCGCCCCTCCCAGAATACGAAGGGCAGCCTGGGCATCCACTCTTAGGCGATGCAGAGGGTCCTGAGCGTGGACGTCCAGAGAGGGATTCTCCACGGCTACGGCACGTGGTACCCTCCTGGGGTAGTTCAACCTTAATCTGTGCTGCCATATATGTGTGTGTGTGTTGGGGGGGGGGGGGGGGAGTGGGCCTCCGGGACTCTCACAGACCGAACGAAACGCAACAGCAATGCCGTTACTTCACGTCGGTGTCAAGTGAGAGAGTGGTATTTCCCCGGTCATGCCGGCCCATTCGGCTGTAAGGAGCACAGCGTGGCACTACCACTAAGGTTGACTGACTGCACTGGTGGAATAATCTCTGTCACAAAGGTTATTCCACCAGCGGGCGATGGGGTCGTCACATCCCGACGCCAAAAAAAGTGATGTTTATATTTTATTATATTATATAAATACTAGCGACCCGCCCCGGCTTCGCATGGGTCTAGATTTTTTGACATAAGAAGCAGGGGTTGGTAATAGAAGAGTAAAAAAATATGGGGTTGTATGTATTTTTTTTTTCCACATTATAAAAAAATAAAAACAAAAAATATCATACAAAAATTAAAAAAAAATTATTTAAATGGTGAATAACCCTTATCACTTAGGGGTATGAAAAATAGATAGTAGCCGATTCTTAGACCTACTAAATACGCATATATTATTTGGTAAAAATCGGTAAAGCCGTTTCGGAGGAGTACGGTAACTAACATTGTGACATGAAAATTTTATATATTAGAGAAGATATTATGATATTAAAGGATAAGCTTGCCACACAATGCTGACTGCCAAACAATTTTCTTTTTATTTGTTACTAGCAACGTACCCCGGCTTCACACGGGTGTAATATAGATGTACTATTCACAAAAGCCTATATTATTCGTTGATAATATATCTTTCTATTGGTGAAATAATTTTTAAAATCGGTTCTGTAGGTTTTGAGTTTATTCGTTACAAATATACAAAAATACAAATCTGTCCTCTTTATAATATTAGTATAGATTTCAACATGGAAACAATTCATGGTTTATTTTCTTTTTTCAAGAGAAAAAGAATATAAACCAATTTTCTTATGCATGCCCAGTTCTGTGAACATAATAAATAAAATAATAAAAAAAGAATGTGACAACCCTAAGCTCACCTAACATACTGATTACGAAGATGTTTACTGCTCTACCTTTCGATAAATTTATATCGCTTATGAGCGGTTTTCTATACAACTCCTGATATTATCAACCTTCTTGGTGTGAGTATGCTATTAGGACCTTCTCTTATCGCAATCTATTCTTCGATAATAATATAAAATACATACATACATACATATACATCACGCCTCTTTCCCATCGGGGTAGGCAGAGATCACGGAATTCCATATGCTCCGATCCTTACATACCACTTTCGCTTCTTCTACTTTCATCAATGCTTTCATACACACTCGACGGTTACGAGTACTTTTGATCTGGCCCTTTTGCAGAACGTCCCCGATCTGATCGAGGTACGTTCGCCTAGGTCGACCACTCCCGACTCTCCCACTCACACCAGTTTCATAAATCTTTTTCGTTTCCCTACTTATCCATCCTTTCTACATGCCCAAACCACCTCAACATACCTTTCTCAATTCTCGTCACTACATCGTCTTTTACTACACAACAATAACAAAAATAACAGTATAATTATAGATTATAGTATTTATATTAGGCTCTATCTTCTTTGAGTTTTTTCTTTTTTATAATAATTATCAAAATCAAAAGTTTTTTATTTCAAATAGGCCTTTGCAGGCTCTTATGAAACGTCTAGTTGCACGGTTCCAAAAAGTGAGTCTCATGGAGAAGAACCGGCAAGAAACTCCAATTATCTACTTGCCAGTAAGAAAAATAAAACTCAGAGATTGCAACATTATTTCGCAAGTATTAATTTATGTTAAATAACATATTTTCATTATGATTATTAATTCGATTTTACTTTATGCCATACTTTTAATTATAAAATTTTTGATTTCTCTAAAGATTTGTTTGTTTATGACGCTTTAACTCAAAAACTGCTCGATCGTTTTTTTTTGCTTTCACCAATAGAAAGCTGCATTATCAGCGAGTAACATAGGCTATTTTAATATTGTCTTTTATTAACGCGAGTATCACACATTTAAATAAAATACTGTATACCGGATTAAAACGCGATTTATTATTTATATTGTTTAAATTATTTATCCCGACGTTTCGGATGCTTTACAGCAACCGCGTGGTCGCGGGAAGACAGAAAGATGACAGTTGTCTGATATTTGAAATGTCACAAAGTTGCCATATTTAATTCAATTAAATTAAAAAATAATCTATTAATGTAGGTAACACAATGTACATCTATGAACGTCAATAAAAAATAATACATATTAAATGCTTCTAATTTTACATTACATATTAACGCCATCTATTCCTACGGATTCCTATTTTTTATGTTCCTATCTACATTGCACCCGTGTGAATCCGGGGCGAGTTGTAATAGCGATATTGATTATTTTTACTTAGATTTTTTTTTCAAGTTTTTCGTTAAATTTCCAACATGTATGAAAATTCACACATCATTTTATAATATTATTTTTGTCTATCATCATATCTCCAATGATTTACACCGGTGTATTGGTTGTCAACGTGCACATTTATGTATGTATATTAATATTTTTGTGTGGAAGCTGGAATAAAAATCTTTCATTACATAAAGTAAAGCTGAAAATCTTCTATCATTCAATTCTCTACGGTTTTTTCAGTAAGAAACCACAAAATTGCGACGGCTACACAATAAAATTATATCTCAATTAATAGTTTCATTATACGTTTGAACTTTCAAGGCTTCCGTCTGGGTCTCTCCTTTTGAGATTGATACCCCCTTTAACCCCCTCAGAGGTCATGACCCCTTGGCTGAGACTCTCTATGGAAACTAGGTTTGTGACAAACATTTCTTAAATGAGGAAGTCGCTGATATAAGTTATTTCGACTATGTGTTTGCGTGTTGTTCCCTCAATAATGCAAGTGCGTGCTCAGTATTTCACCATGCCTACTACTGATAGAGGACAAATCTTTATTTTTTGAATTTGAGTGGCGGCGAGTTTATTGCCAGTTCTTCTCGTCCGTTCTACGCCCTTGATTTGAGAACGAGCAGTAAATGTAAATAGCAGCATTTAAATAATTTTTTTATTTTTATTGACGTTCATAACTGTACTACATTGTGTTACCTAAATTAATAAATGATTTTTAATTTTAAATCCTTTGCTGTAAATCAGTGTTTCGTGCGATTTCCACGGAGCGCATCGTATACTGAGCGGCTTCCTTTTCCAAAAGAAGAGTTACAGTGTCAATGTTATATGTAGGATCTTGTCTAAAAGCCAGTCTGATGAATTGAAATTTATTGACGTTCATAAGTGTACATTGTGTTACCTAAATGAATAAAAAAAAAAATGATTTTTTGAATTTGAATTTGATGAAAGCGCTTGCTCACAGGCAGGAGTGAAAGCTACATTATCAGCGAGTAACATAGGCTATTTGTACTTTATGTATAGTAGGTATATCTACTTTGCACCCGTGTGAAGCCTGCATGTTGCTAGTTATACAATATTTTTGAAATACATTTGAGTTAAAATTTTCACACCAATGGTAACATGTATATTGTATATACTATACTATGAAATATATTTCATACTGAATATCTAACCCTAAATTACGTACAAACCTTCGTGATTGATGGCGTATCATTTATTTCACATCATGATCTTTTTCTTTTCTGAGGTTATCTCGAGAGCTAAGATGGCCCGAGGTGGCAAAAACTAGGGCTTAATGTTGCCACGAAATGAAATAATCATTATCTACTTGCCAGAAAGAAAATTCAGAGATGCAACCTTTGAATTTTCGCAATTTACTCATTGTTTCGCAAATATTTTTTTATTGAAAAAAATATTTTTTCTGTTTTATATTTTTTAGATTTTTTTATGTTAGATATCGACAGACGAGCATGCGGCTCACCTAATAGTAGGTGATACCTCAGCCACAGAACATCAGTCAATGATGCGCTTTTTACTTCGAGCATTAGGAAATCCATAGACTGAAACCGAAACGTATGTTTTTTCTTTATTTTTTTTTTTTAATTTTTTTTTTAATAATTGTTATCTCTTAGGAAATAGGTTAAGTTTTACTGTATCTTTTGTCATTTTAAGCTGATGCCTCAACATTGGTGAGGTTCTGAAAACCGAATTTTTCTTTTTTATTTACTGATTTTGTATTTTTATTTCTTCTCATTGTTTGTTTGTTTTGTGCCTAATAAATCTATTATTATTTATTCAATATGCTCTTCACGGTTTTTCCATCTAATTATTTCATCATCTACCTTCGAAGGCTCTCTCCTATGGGGCCCTCTGTTTGGAACCAGGGACTGAAACCGGTTAATTTTTATTTTCCAAAATACGTGTCTGACTGAGATACCATGATATTAGTTTTAAAGAGTAATACACACTAAACTTACCACACTAATTTTTTCAGTAAATATGAATAAAAACGACAGAATATTAACAAAAACCTTTATTATACCGGTATAACTCCCATAGTAAATTAACCTTGTGGTGGAAAATGTTGCCTTGAACTACCGTACTCTTAAATACCTTCACCATTGATTACTATAACCAAAATGGCGAACCTCAAAAGTGCCATTATAGCGTGCCCTTAGTATAGCAAGACTTATTAATACGCCAACCGCTAGTTAGTCGAACCATAACCGCGATCGAAGTGTTCTACCGATCATTTCGGAGGTTATTATGCGGTTTACTCCACAGTTATTGGTTTACTCAGTAATACCTGAACCATGACATAACTCGAACATAATTAAGAAATGGAACGTAATATTCCGAATCAAAACTCCGGTATATATTGCGAACTATATAATCTATATACACATATAATTCGCGATCCGCCCCGGCTTCGACGGGTGCAAGGTAGATATACTATACAGAAAAAAATACTATGTCTATGCCTATGTTACTCGCTGATAATGTAGCTTTACCCCTTCGATCAACAATACACTATGTCAATGCTTTACCCTTAACCACTGACATGTCATTTTGTTACACTAACACTGACGTACGTATGTCATACGTACATAATTTTGAAGACGTTCTGATGCATTAATACTTAATAGGGTGTAATTCTAGTGATTATTGTAATGCGTTTGTTAAAACATATTTAAATGAAATAGGGATTATAAAAAAAGTAGTTATAATATTCATAAAAATATTTGCCTTTGAGGTAATGTAATTTTTATAGACATTTTTTAAAAATCAATACAAAAATATTCTCTTACAATAGGAACTTGCTTATTTACTTAGTTCCCGCGCAAAATAAAGTTTAAACGAAAAACCGTTTGGATGACGTACCACATACGTACGCTAGTGGTTTATATTGATGAAATATTAATTTAAAAAATCGTTCAAGTAGTTTTTGAGTTAAATCGTAACAAGCAAACTAATCTTTCCTCATTATAATATTAATATAGAAAATCTCGTGTCACGGTGTTTGTGGTCGCACTTCTCTTAAACGGCTCGACCGATTTTCATGACATTTTAATGTATATTTGGTAAGTATGAGAATAGTAATATACTTTACGAAGTATATTTCATACCGCTAGGAGTTTTGGGTGTCCCTATCCTGATTTTTTTCTGTTTTCATAAAAAAATTGTTTTGGTCTCTTTTACTTTATGAGAGTATCTTTTTCATAAACTTTCATTTTAGACCCGAAAGTCATAAAGACATAATCGATTAAAACACAAACGATCGACAAAAAATTGTCGTAGTTGTAATGCTAGGCAGGTTGATCTGCCGGCCTAGAATGACCGCCACGAGATATGTCGCGGACGAGAGAAGACAAACTAAGATGTAAGATATGGAGATATATTATATCTCGACATCGACAATTTTGATAGAAAACATATCATGATCGACAAATATATCTATTTTTTTAAAAGTAAAGTTTTATGTGTAATTGTAATATTAGACCCGGAAGAAATAAAGAGATAATCGACAGTGCCGGCGTTAGGGGGGCGCGCGATGGGGCGACGGCCCAGGGCGCCAAATTAGGGAGGGCGCCGAGGTTTGGAACTTGGGAGTCTCCTGCCTCCCGTAATGCATATCCTGATACCTATGCCTTATGACCTGTGCTCTACGCATATCGTAACTTGGCTACTCTGTCGATTTAAAATGAAACCGCTGTAAAATTGGATGTTTTATTTTAAACCGTGATTAAAAAACGAAATAACATTCGATACTGATTTCCTAAAGTGGGCGCCACAATATTCTTGCCCGCGGCGCCAGTGGTCCTAACACCGGCACTGATAATCGATTAAAACACAAGAACGATCGACAAAATTTTGTCACGGTTGTCATGCTAGGCCGGCTGGCTCCTTAATATTATTTAGCAGTTATCCACCGTTAACTAAAAACACGTTAATATGAAATCCCAGAACAACTGAATGCACATATAAAATTAAATGTAGTGCGATAATGGGGTTGCAATTAAAACAAAGCGCTTGGGGTCGGGCTGTTTCCTTTATTGCGTATTAAATTCCTGTTATTGCCAGAACCCAAGTACGGGCTGGCTTATGATAAACATTGTGTTCTTGGTGTTTTAACTGGAAATACAAATTTTAGTTCATTGAAATGAAATGAAATGAAATGAAATACATTTATTCGGGACGGCACAGAAGTAAGTAAAAGTACATCATAAATAATACAACTTAAGATATAAATTAACAATTAATAAATAGAAGTGCCGCCACGAAAAGGCGATGTACTCAGCATATGTCAGAGCATATGCTCTGACGCTGATTTTCAGTAGTCCCCAGTGTGGCAGAAGACAGTAGTGGAAGATAGTAAAAGTAATTGAGAGAGAGAGAAAACATTTATTCACTGTCACACATAACAATACATAATTATAATTCATACACAACACAGTTTTTTTTGAGCAACTGACAGCGAAAAGGCAAAGGACTCAACATATGGATAATAATAATCATATAATTGGATGTTTTTGTTTTAAAGCAACTGGTACATGTTTTTAGTAGATAAGGCGTGTGTTTTTTTTGCAGTTGCAGTTCTTCTTAAACTAAAATAAAGAACAAGAAAAATATCAATATTACTATAGTCGTTACGTTATCAAGACCAAATCGCAGAATATTTTTTTTATTAGATACTTTTTGGTACGGAGTACGTAACCCTAAAAATAGGACATTGATTAATATGGATCATCCATCATCAAATAATTCTCACACGTCTATACTTCTATACTTATATTATAAGAGGGAAGATTTGTATTTTTGTATGTTATGAATAAACTCAAAAACTACTGGACCGATTTTAAAAATTCTTACACCAATAGAAAGCTACATTATCAGTGACTATTTTTTGTGTATTGCATCCGTGTGAAGCCGGGGCGCTAGTCTGTTATAAAAACAAAAAAATAACCAATAAAAAAATACTCATACGACATTTATTTTATGCAAGTGGGTAAGGTCTTTTCTCAAAGAAATAAAGCCATATTCTGAATCTTTATATCGACGTATATTCATATTGCATTGCGACAGTAACGGATGTATGAAAATAATATGTTACCGTTAAATTTCGAACTTCCGGTATTTTAATGTTAAGACTAGATAGTAGATATGTAGCGACCTCTGTAATAAGCACGAAGACGTCAATTATCCTGAATCGCGCTATCAGTGTTTCCGAATGTTGAGAATATACAAAATCTCGACATAAACCACTGGGGCCTTAGGGCTGGCCAGTTAGTTTCTGACATCGAGATGATATATATGTTATTTGTCATTATAATTAAGTAGCCATGGGCGTTGTCGATAATTTCCGTCATCAGTGATCACCGGTGGGGCGCTAGCGGCATCCGATGTTGACATCGTTGTTTTCGGTCAACGGTGACGGCTAGTTTCAACGTTGCCGGGCTAGATGTTTAGTTTTCGTTGCCTTTATACCGAGTTTTGCCGGTGTCGGTGACATCCGTTGTAAATGATTTTGGCATCAGATGCCGTCATCGTAGACTGTCATGCCACCTCTATAATGAAGTGTACCTAAATAGTGAAGTTCATAAACATTTCAATTGGCTGTTTCTGGCTCCTCTTTTTGGAGAATTTGTATGAAACTATTGATAATGACTTCACGAAAAATCACTGAACTGTTTTGTCTTAATCTCATTTTTACTTAAGACTAGCGATCCGCTTCGGCTTCGCACGGATGTAATGTAGATGATACATAAAAAAATATTTGTTACTCGCAGATAATGATTATAAAATACTTGCAACATGCCCAGGCTTCACACGGATGTAATGTAGATGTACTGATGTTACTCGCCGGTAACGTAGCTTTCTATTGGTGAAAGAATTTTTATAATCGGTAGAGTAGTTTTTAATATAAATCGTAACAAACAAACAAATCTTTCCTCTGTATATTATTAGTATAAATACACACTAAAGGGTTACTTAAAAATAGGCCATTGGACATCAAATGAATGATGCGTTATTGGCATATTTCCTACTTAGAATTTAAAAAAAACACGTTGTTTCTGGATGCGCTTCGTTAATTTTCAAGGTATCTTTACCAAATCTAATCAAAAACAGTGCAGTGGTTTAGTCATTAAAACGAATTTTCATAAATGAACGGACATTGCTAGTGTGTTTAACAATACCTAGTCAATATTAAATTTGTCCAACAATCGCGCTTGGCCTACAACATTTATAAATATCGTATCAGCATTCTGCAATTCTCGGGACTTATAAATAAAATTTCAATAAAAGAAACGTATGCTATTTCGGCGCCATTTCTATTTACGTAACAATGCAAATTATAAGTCTTTTTCACTAATAATCTTGTTAATATTTTAAAATTTTCTGTTATTTATTAAAATGAGTTCGAATATCGTTATGTTTTTAACGTTCTAAAGTTTTTTAATTTCAATAAAATATATAATAATAGGACAAAAACATATTTAATAGTTTTATATCTTGGGTTACATTATTCAAGTTTCAGTAGGGATCCCTTATTATTTGTGGAAATAAATATACTGTTAAATCGTAGTAAACAAACAAATATTTCCCAGGCTGGTACGCGAGGCTATATGTATAAAATAAACATCCTAACTTCTTTAGAGAGGATGGTTTGAGACTTTCAAACACCTGGGATCCAGTAATTAAAAATCTTCAACCCCAAGTCAAACACACTAAGAAACAAGAGGAGACAGTTGGTCATTATTGTCATAATAGACAAAATTACAAATAGTAACATCGTAGGAATAGACAGCGTTCGTATGGCAACTTTGTGAAAATTCAAAACAGCTGTCTGCCCGTGACCACGTTAGCTTAAAAGCATTCAAAACGTTGGGACAAATATTATTTATACTATACTAATATTATAAAGAGGAAAGATTTGTTTGTTTGTTTGTTACGATTTCACTCTAAAACTACTCGACCGATTTTAAAAAATCTTTCGCCATTAGAAAGCTACATCTTCATCGAGTAACACAGTATATTTATTTCCACAAATAATAAGGGATCCCTACTGAAACTTGAATAATGTAACCCAAGATATAAAAAAAGGTTGTAGGGAGTAATCTCTGGATCTTCTGAACTGGTTTTAAAAATTATTTCACCAATAGAAAGCTACATTATCAGCGAGTAACATAGGCTATTTTATGTGTATAGTACATCTACATTGCACCCGTACGAAACCGTGTTACCAGTAATTAATAAATCGTGTTAAATCCCATAAAAGTTGATCCATCTTGATGTCTGGAAGTCCACAACTGCGCGATTCCTGAGACACTTCTTGCCTCGCACAACCACTCTGTGGAATCAGCTTTCGCCGGCGGTTTTTCCGAACCGATACGACTTGGAAACCTTCAAGAAGCGAGCCTACATCTTTCTTAAAGGCCGGCAACGCACCTGCAAGCCCTCTGGTGTTGCGGATGTCATCACTTACCATCACGTGAGCCGCCTGCCCGTTTGCCCCCTATACTATAAAAAAAATTATTATAAATGTTCTCGACGGGATTCGATATTGCGACCCGATACACAAGGTACTAACTAACACGCCAAGGCATCCGTTCGTTGATTTTAATAGATTCAGGTACACTTATCACGTCAGACATCCCTCAGTAATTTGATTACAGTCATTCTCCGCGCCTCAGGGGCCTTTCAACAGCTACAAAAATCGTCTATAATTTCGTTCCCAATAAATACATTGGAAACAGAAAATTGCGATATAAACGAGTGTTATTTTTAACGCTAACAAACCCATACAATTATTCGGCTGACCCCTATAGATTGTAATTATAGGCCTTCCAATTTGATGTCGAAATTGAACTCCCGGCGTATGAGGAGGTGTTTAATATTTTACTACCTGTAATTCTTTATTTTATGGTACGCGTAGCTCCTTTTTAGTGTTTGTTTGTCTCAAATGAAATTGCTTGGTGTTTCATTTTTATTTATGTAATACCACTTAGTTACACAGTTTGATGAAAAGCATTCGAAACATCGGCATTAATCTATACTATCTATAATTAATATTATAAAGAGGAAAGATTTGTATTTAAGAATTTTAGTATTATTATATGTTATGAATAAACTCAAAAACTACTGGACCGATTATTAAAATTCTTTCACCAATAGAAAGCTACATTATCAGCAAAAATATAGGCTATATTGTGTATCTACATTGCACCCGTGTGAAGCCGGTGCGCGTTGCTTGTAATATAAATAATATAAAGTATTTTATTTAAATGTATGATACTTACTCGCATAAATAAAAGATATACTATAGGATTTGTCTGTGTGTCTATCAAGAGCCTTTTTCTCAGGAACGCGTATGTGCACTTAGAGGTCTACAGTTCCCATCTAGACGAAGCCAGCCGGGCTAGCATGACAATCGCGACAAAATTTTGTCTACCGTTTTCTCGTGTTTTAATCGACTATCGCTTTATTTCTTTTGGGTCTAACATGACAATTACACTTAAAACTCGACTTTTAATATCAAAAATAGATATATTTGTCGATCAAGATATCTTTTCTGTCAAAATTGTCGATGTCGAGATATAAGATATCGAGATATCTTACATCTTAGTTTGTCTTCTCTCGTCCGCTACATATCTCGTGGCGGTCATGCTGGCCCGGCAGTTCATCTAGATTCTAGACGAAGCCAGGAGTGTCGCTAGTACGTATAGTACATTAGGACCTATACATTCCTTTCATCTAAACTAATCTATATCTATACTAGTACTAATATACTAATCAAAATACTAATATTAATCTATATCTATACTAATATTATAAATAGGAAAGATTTGTATTTTTGTATGTTATGAATAAACTCAAAAGACAAAAACTACTGGACCGATTTTAAAAAAAAAATTCCAATAGAAAACTACATCATCAGCGAGTACCATAGGCTATTTTTGTGTATAGTACATCTACATTGTCCGTGTGAAGCCGGGGCGCATTTCTAGTATCCTACATACTCTGAGTAATCAATATGGCCACACTGCTTATGGTAAAATTAATGAACACTTTATTTATAAGGGCAACCCACAGATTACCATTAATTAAGCTGCGGGAGATACGGCCATTGTTAGACTAACACAAATTGAATTTAGGTTACACAAATAAATAGTGTGAGTAATAATTCCTTAGTGGATGTATTTATAGGCTAAGAGCTAGTATTGTATTTTATTAACGCGATTATCATACATTTAAATAAAATCCTTTATACTGCATTTATACCGGATTTAAAGTTTAAATGCACCGTCTGCCCATGACCACGGTTGCTGTAAGCCGAAACGTCTTCATAAATAAATAATAAATCGCGTTTAAATCCGGTATAAAGTATTTTATTTAAAGGCTAAGAGCTAGTGTACAATATAATAGTATATATGTATGAACTATATTATAATATATTACGTTTATATACATTATAATCATCTTTTATAAAAAGGCTATTGGCCTCAGCATGATGTGGTGAAGTTTTGACTAGCTCAGCGCGCTGTTTTTCATCTATGGATGATGTTAAATAATATGTATTATTATTATAATAGGAGTAATATAATTATTACCATTATTTTAAGTTAGAAAAAGCTTTTTATGACGAAGTTTTAAGAATTGCAAAACAAAGTAGAATTAAACTCCATATAACAATTTTTGTCCACCTTAACATATTTTACATTTACATTGCGCTCACGCGAAGCCGGGGTGGATCACTAGTAAATAATAAGTTAGGTTTAGCTGATAAAAGATAGAAGACTTGAAATTTGTTAGTTTTCACTGTAGGTACGTTTATCTAGCTCTTAGACTATAAAGTGTCGTACGTATATGGACGATTTAATTGTGGATAATTTCTCTATCTGTAAACAAAGGCAGGGAATAGCGGCGATATCATTCAATATAATTAATATTATTTATTACAAAAAGCATTCCATGACCATTTTATTATGACTAAGAACTTTGGTATTTTGTGAGATATTTTTCGTTATGGTCACATTACAAAAAGGTATCTTCATATGTACCATTTTTTATGTTAGACATCGACAGACGAGCATGAGGGTCACTTGATGGTAGGTGATACCTCAGCCACAGAACATCAGTCAATGATGCGCTGTCGACCTACTTTTTACTTCGAGCATTCGGAAATCCATATACTGAAACCGAAACGCGCAATATGCACTTCACGGTTTTTCTATCTATGAACGGTGGTTCGTTACCCGGTCGGAATTTCGATATTCCTCCCACCCGATCAATGCCCGAAGTTACCAGACGTGGAGAAAATATGCTTACAGAAAATTATAAACATGTGGTCCTGGTGGGATTCGAACTCACGACCCATCGATGCGCACGGCAGGTGTTCTACCGAACGCGCCATCGAGCCCGTCTAAACCATCTCACATACTGTAACGCTACGGCCAGATTCATTTGGCGAGTAACAAAAGGTGTTATGGAGCTTCGTATCTGTAACCGGATTATCCGATTAAAAAATCTATCCGTATCCGTAACCGAATACAGTATAAAAGTTTCGAATAATTTCATGCCCTGGGGCCTCCATAAAAGGCTCCGGAAAAAAAACTTTTGTAATTCCTTAATTTCATATTCATAACATCCCATTTGTAACGATAATAACGAAAAAAAAATAAAAGGCCAACAACGCATCTGAGACTTAAGTCGCGGATTTCCACGGGCTTACGATCAGGTAAAAAAAATATCATGTTCGATCTACGGCGAATAACGTGGTCACATATTCGGTCGGCAAAAGTTCGACGAATTGACCTTCCTTTGGTGTCATCCATAAAGTACGTCATACTAATTTCGTGATATTATTATAGTTAATTACTTAAAGATGTCATGTGTAATGGTTGCAGCTTCTTACAAAAATTTTGTAAATCAAAAACGTTGCTATTCAAAAGAGTGGCGGCGAGTTTATTGCCAGTTCTTCTCGTCCGTTCAACGCCCTTGATTTGAAAACTAAATGTAAAATTAGAAGCATTTAATATGTATTTTTTTCACAAGTAATACCTTAATGAATAAATGATTTTGAATTGAATTGAATTTGTCTTCACTCGTCCGCAAGATCTCTTGATGGTCATGCTAGGCGGACTGGGTAATATAGGTTTTTTATCTCACATATTCTGATTCCGTGCGAAATTAAATCGCACTATAAAACATCTTTATTAATACAACACTTAAGAATATTCATTGTTGTAAGGGCCTGGTTACTCTGACCTCGGCGAATACTCCGAAGTATTGGTATTTTGCCAAGAGATTTTTGCTCCTATCGCTTTAATATAAAGAGTGCTTGGCTGCAAGTTACAAGCGAACAGAGTTTTATGAAAAAGCAAAGGAGACACCTCGATGCTTGAAAATTCGTGCGAATTTTAGGAATTTTCTGCCTCGAAGTTTCATCAACGGTATTTCAAACAAACATACAAATATCTGTATTCAAGCTCCACATATGATTTATATCTAAATAATAATAATAATAATAATAAAAATTCTTTATTAACCATTTTTTTCGTGTACAGTATGAAATGTGGCTCTGACTTCTTATCTAGGAGATCCTGTGTTAAAGTTAAATAACTTACTTACTAACGCCCGAACCCAATAATGAATCCACAGTCTCAGATTGAAAACAATCTGAGATCAGACAGTGACAGTCGATCGATCTCCTATCTGAATCCCAATAACCAAACCCTACGACGACAATCCATTTTTGTCGACGGATAGAATGCAATCTCTTCCCTCTCCGTCGTTCCATTTTACCGAGTTTACACTCATATTTGATAATCAATGTAAACCAAATAAAGTTAAGATAACCGTACAAATAACATTAATATATACATGTCAATGTTTAAAACATAAAAAGTAGTTTTTTAATTATTTTAAAAACTAGTGAAAGTTAAAATCTGTTAAAATAATTAAGTGTTGGAACCTTTCGTTTAGCATTATCGTAAAACGTAACGCCAACTGACAATCTAACAAAAAAACTAAATGTTTAACAGATGTTTGTAAAATATAACGTAAGACTAGGCGGTCGCGGTATGGTCGAAAGACTTTAGCCTGCCCTATGGGCGAAAATAATAATAATAATAATAATTAACAGATGTTTATTTTGCATTGTTTGCGTCCATAACAGTGGAACTTGCAAACAGTTATAAAAGGGAATTGAAAGATTGTTATTATAATATTGTAATAATTTCAATATGGATTTTGAAGCGTGTTATAAGTAATAACGAGTCAATTCACATAAACATTTCGCGGGTTTTTTGTTTTTACTCTATTAAGTAATTGTATTTTGCTTTTTCCTTGTTTTAGTCTAAAGGTAAACCTTTATCAAAGGACGAGACATTGCTTTCCTTTATTGAGAACAGCAAGATAATTAATAATAAGACAACAAACGCTACCGTATCTACAACTACTAAAAATTTAACGCCACAGTATCTACAAATCGGAGTACCCCGCAACAAAACAAACCATTTTATCATCAGTAATCCGAGACAATTGGGGGATTGCAAATACAGATTGTTTCACCCGTCAAACAATCTGTAAAAATTTTAAGATAGGATATTGGCACAGTTGAACTGTCATTTTCATAGAGAGGTCTATCCACAGACTCCGATCCGACCTCCGATGGATATCTTGTATCGACAGATGGTTATTACAATCCATCGATTGGTTATTGGCACACTTGTTGTAACATATGGATTAAGATTTCTATCTCAGATGGTCAAAAATGGATTGAGATAGGTTATTGGGTTCGGGCGTAATTCTGTGGGAGTTTAAAATTTAAATAGGCGGCGACTCAGCATATGCTGTGCTGTAAATGCGATACAACACAGCGCTGATATTCGTCGCTACCTAGTGACACTTCCGAACCGATAGATCTTGGGGAACTTCAAAGAAGGGTATCACTTACCATAAAAAAATCATTTTGAACGCTTTTTGTCTGTCTGTCTGTTCGTTCAAGCTACTAGATAGATAGATATACATAGATTGAAATCTGGGGTAATATAAAAACTTTGTTTTATTGTGATCTAATATCGGAAAGAAATTTTGTTATTGTTATTTTCATGTAAATAGATTTCTTTAGAAGCTCAGCTTAACAATAAGGCCACGCGACCGAATTTGCGAGCTCCAACTAATCTATACTAATATTATAAAGAGAATTTTTTTTTTTGTTTGTAACGGTTTAACTCAAAAACTAATCGACCGAGTTTAAAAATTATTTCACCAATAGAAAGCTACATTATCAGCGAGTACAACTATATTGCACACGTGCGAAACTGGGGCGTGTTACTAGTGTATAATACAGTAAAACTATAGTCTCTTTAGTCTCAAGTATTTTATAACCCTACTAGATAATGTGACTGCAAAAAAATTTAAAGCTTTTTTTTAATTTTATATTTTTAATCGCTATAAGTTCACAACTTGTTACGTTGCTTCTGTGCGATTCATTCTAGCGAATCCAGATTAATGCCAGCAAAACTTAAGTCTAAGCCTCATTTCTAAATAGCTCAAACGATGAGAAAGATCTGTTGACTGAGACATGCAAATTGCCTTGGGACAATATTTACTTTTTCATATCTTCAAGGGTCTATAGGACATCAATTTTGCGATATGAATTTGATGTTTAATAAAAGCTCATATCCTCGTAAAAAAGCTCATAGCTGGTAAAACCGTGAAGTGCACATTCTGCATTTCGGTTTCAGTCTAGGGATTTCCGAAAAACGTAAAAAGTAGGTCGACAGCGCATCATTGACTGATGTTCTGTGGCTGAGGTATCATCTACCATCAAGTACACCTCATGCTCGTCAAATTCAAATTATCATTTATTCAGTTAGGTAACACAATGTACACGTATAAACGTCAATAAAAAAAAATGCTCCTAATTTTACATTTACTGCCAGTTCTCAAATCAAGGGCGTAGAACGGACGAGAAGAAATGGCAATAAACTCGCGAGCCACTCTTTTTAATCGCCAAGTTTTTTGTTCTACAAAAAGTTTGAGGGCCTTCAACCATGACATCTTGAAGTAATTAAATATAATAATAAAAAATAACGAAAAAAAAAAAACAAAGATTCGTCCTCTATCAGCAGTAGGCATGGTGAAAAAATTAGCCTTGACTTTTACCCTCATGTAAGTCCATACAAAGTGCAAGCTTATCATTAGTATTATCACTTGAATATGATCTTCATTTATATCATCTCTAATGCTTGTTAAAGGTTAAGGCCCGTTTACACGATGCTAATTTCTTGCCTGTTGCATACAATTAAATTGAAGCAATACATGACTTGGATAGTGTACACAACACTTAACATTCTTGAACTGTTATACAAGTTGTTTCAATACTTTTCTTGGTGTAAACAGCATATAATATCCGCCTGTAAACAGTTGCTTACAATTGTTAAATGTCAATTATTGCTCTTAAATTATTATTGTATTCAATTATTCCTCTTGTATATACAAGAAAATGACATCGTGCAAATGGGCCTTAAGTCTCCGCATCAATCCAGCTTAAAATATAATAAAACGACAACACATCTAAGACCTTTAAGATGTCTTAGGGTGGTCATTATTTACCATTAGGTAAACCATCTGCCCGATTGTCTGCACTGTATATGTTTAAATAAAATACTGTATACCGGATTAAAACGCGATTTATTATTTATATTGTTTAAATTATTTATTCCGACGTTTCGGATTCTTTTCAGCAACCGTGGTCGCGGGGAGACAGAAAGATGACAGTTGTCTGATATTTGAAATGTCACAAAGTTGCCATATTTAATTCAATTAAATTCAAAAATAATTTAGTAATTTAGGTAACACAATGTACTCTTATGAACGTCAATAAAAAATACATATTAAATACTTCTAATTTTTACATTTACTACCAGTTCTCAAATCAAGGGCGTAGAGCGGACGAGAAGAACTGGCAAGAAACTCGCCGCCACTCTTTTTAATCGCCAAGTTTTGTTTTACAAATGTTATGTAAGGAGCTACAACCATTACATACGAGGGTGAATCAAAAAATTCTTGGAATCAATATTAAAAAATGCAAAGATTTAAATAATAATATTTTATTTTTCTACATAATCTCCCTCCAATGCAATGCATTTAGAATAACGCGTTTCTAACTTCCTTATTCCTTGTGAAAAAAAATTATTTTCTTGACTCTCGAAAAAGTCCTCTACGGCAGCTATAACCGCGTCATTATCGTGAAATTTTGTTCCACGAATTTCCTCTTTTAATTTTGGAAATAAGTGAAAATCACTTGGGGCTAAGTCCGGAGAATATGGTGGGTGGTCAAGGAGATTGAAGCCAGCACAGCGGATTGCGTTGAGCGCAACTTCCGATCGATGAGCAGGAGCGTTATCTTGAAGGAACAACACGCCCAACGACAGTTTTCCACGACGTTTTTCTTTAATCGCTTCACGCACTTTCGGGATTAAATTTGCATAATAGGGTCCAGTAATCGTCTGGCCTTTTGGCATGTAATCAATAAAAAGGATTCCTTCACTATCCCAGAACACAGAGGCCATAACTTTGCCGGCGGTAGGAGCAACTCGAAATTTCTTGATGGATGGAGAGGATGGTCGTTTCCAAGACATGCTTTGTCTTTTAGTTTCAGGATCAAAATGGTGGACCCACGTTTCATCCATGGTGACAAGACGACGGCAAAAATTATCCGAATCACGCTGGAACATTTCGAGATTACGCTTGGAAATTTCCAAACGTCGCTTTTTGTTTTCGTCGGTTAACATTCGTGGCACCCATCTTGCAGACACATTTTTGAACCCCAGTGAATCAATTAAAATGGATTGAACGCTACCAAAAGATATCTTTAGGATCTCAGCTATATGTTTTATAGTCATTCTTCTGTCTTCCAAAACCAGATTCTCAACCTTTTTGACATTTTCTTCTGTAACGGAGGTTGAAGACCGCCCAGAACGCGGGTCATCTTTACAGCTTGATCTACCTCTTTTAAATTCAGCCACCCAGTACGCAACCGTAGAATAGGGTACAGCATCACCCCCTAATGTCTGCTGAATGTCCAAAAAAATTTCCTTCGTAGACATTTTTTTCAAACTGAGATATTTTATCACCGCACGTAACTCACTTTTATCCATAATTTTGACTTTTTAGCAACTCGTTGCACAAAAAAATTTATTACATGCGAACGAACTGACAAAAACAAGTGACAGTCTGCATAAATATAGTGTGATAGACACTCTTTAATTTGAATATCGAACTTGATCCAAAAAGGTTTCATATATATGCACTTCTAAGAACTTTTTGATTCACCCTGGTATTAACACCATCTATTCCTACGGAGTTGATATTTACTGTAATTTTCTATATTATGACAATATTGACTAACGGTGTCCTCTTGTTTTTTAGTATGTTTGATTTGATATGATAATAAATCGCGTTTTAATCTGTATACAGTATTTTATTTAAATGTGTGATACTCGCGTTAATAAAAGACAATATTATGTGCACTGTATATGGTACTGGTACGGTACTGGTATATCTATGTATTATAGGGTACTACGAGGGTAGTCTTTGCATTCTCATAAATTAATTCAATAGTCCAAGAGTGAAGCATGGAGTAGACTAGGGGTGTTGTTTTTATTCGGAATCGAAGGCAGAGGCAAAAGAGAGATATGTAATAAAATAAAATTACAAACATTATTCATCAGTTTCATTCATATCAGTTCAAAAAATAAAACACCCTCCTGGGTGTTGAAAATAAACATAAACGAATTTTCTTAAATTTTATACAGTAGTATATCAAATTTTCCGATATTCTAATAGTTATTCTGTTATTCGGGATATAGACGAATCCAACAAATAAGATATCATTAAAATCGGTGCAGCCGTTCTAGAGTTATAAATGGTGTAACTAACACGACTTCGTTTTAATTTCTAAAAAGCAGGGGTTGGTAATAAAAAAGTAAAAATTTAGGGTTGTATGTAATTTTACTGCCACATTATAAAAAAATTAAAAACAAAAAAAAAAACTACCAAAAATTAAAAAAAATTAAGGGTGAACAACCCTTATCACTTAGGGATATGAAAAATAGATAGTAGCCGATTTTCAGGCCTACTAAATACGCATATAAAATTTGGTAAAAATCGGTAAAGCCGTTTCGGAGGAGTACGGTAAGGGTAACTAACATTGTGACATCTATACTAACATTGTGACATATAATCTTAGATATAGATGTCTATCTTTCAATATCTAACATAAAACATTGACCCCTGAGGGTAGACATAATATAGTTTAGTCTACAATATGCTATATTATAAGAAAATGTTCTGTTTTAAAACTGTCTAGTCATACACACCACAGACAAAATATAGCGTTATTTATGTTACTCGAGTATTTTTATAAGTATTTACCCCGTCACGCTCGTAATATTTCCATGCAAATGGGGAAAGGAATTTATAGGAACAGAGTATTTTATCTTAGAGTGCTTTATCGGTCGTTACACATCGAACGACAAAGTTTGGGAAGTCTGACCTATATCATATGTTACGTAATGTCTTAGCTTTGTGTGAAGTACTATTATTTAATCGTGTTATACATCTAAATCTGTTTTTTTTTTAAAAATACGCGAACTATTTTATAGATTACTTGTAACACGGCTTCACACGGGTGCAATGTAGATGTACTATACACAAAAACGTTACGTTACTCGCTGATAATGTATATTTCTATTGGTGAAAGAATTTTTAAAATCGAGCGTATAGTTTTTGAGTTTATTCATAACATGCAAAAATACAAATATTTCCTCCTTAATATTGTCTTTTATTAACGCGAGTATCACACATTTAAATAAAATACTGTATACCGGATTAAAACCGGGGCGCTCTACGCCCTTGATTTGGGAACTGGCAGTAAATGTAAAATTAGAAGCATTTAATATGTATTTTTTATTGACGTTCATAAGTGTACATTGTGTTACCTAAATTAATAAATTATTTTTGAATTGAATTGAATTGAATATGGCAACTTTGACATTTCAAAAATCAGACAACTGTCATCTTTCTGTCTCCCCGCGACCACGGTTGCTGAAAAGCATCCGAAACGTCGGGATAAATAATTTAAACAATATATAAATAATAAATAGCGTTATAATCCGGTATACAGTATTTTATTTAAATATTTCCTCCTTATAATATTAGTATAGATATAGAAGTATAGACTAGTAGGCTTCACACGGGTGCAATGTAGATGTACTATACACAAAAATAGCCTATGTTACTCGCTGATGATGTAGCTTTCTATCGGTCCAGTAGTTTTTGAGTGAAATCGTAACAAACATACAAATCTTTCCTCTTTATAATATTAGTATAGATTTTCATTTATTAACGAGAGTATCACACGATTTTGTATTTTCACAATGTTGCCATAATAACGCCAAGCAATTCCGGGACTGGGGGGAGAAGGAAACGGTAACGGAACTAGGTAAAATATCTACTACCCATGCGAAGCCGGGGCGTGTTGATAGTATTCTATAAAATAGTCCACCTAAGGGACCAGCTTTTAGTACCGATAATCAAATAGTTTCGATCTAATTTACTCAATACCTTTTCAAAGAGCGACCATTTCGGCATATTTTCTCCAAGAAGCTTAGTGTAATAACATAAGAAGTACAAATCCCTTTTGATGTTGTATCTACATTTACACTAATACTACAAATTAATAACAAGTTTGCTTGTTTGTAGATGAGAAGTGGGAATATTTTTTTGGAGTTGAATAATTAGTTTCATTAATAGAAAGCCATTCACCTATGCTTTATTTAAAAAAAACTATACTATTATAACTATAATATTATAGATTTCAGTTCCAAATTTAAATATTTTTTTTTCAAAGTATATAAGAAGTATATATAAAACAAAGTCGTGTTAAACCATTTATAACTCAAGAACGGCTGCATCAATTTTAATTATTTGTTGGATTCGTCTATGTCCCGACTCCCGAATAACAGAACAAATAAAATGTCCAAAAAATCAGGAAAAATGTAATAATTTTAAAATAAATCGTCGCTGCGCCTGACAAGTTCCATATGTGATTTTTGTATAGTTTTGGGAGACAACGAAAAACGTATTATTGATTCACATACGGAGCTTTTCTTACCGGTCAAAACACACATGGAGTTAGTTAAACTCATGTCCAGTTCGAATATCACAAAAATGATTTTAGTAACACATAGAGAATAAAACTATAATTATTTTTTTGCAAAAACCAAAAATCAAAAAAAAACACATATGGAATTTGGCAGGCGCAACGACGAAATTAGGTTCAGAACTCCGCCATGATCCGCAATTGACAGCTCACCCGGCCTAGCATGACCGCCACAAGATATGTCGCGGACGAGAGAAAACAAACTAAGATGAAGAAGATATCTCGATATATTATATCTCGACATCGACAATTTTGATAGAAATTATTTCTCGATCGACAAATATATCTAAGTTTAATATTAAAAGTTCAGTTTTAAGTGTAATTGTAATGTTAGACTCGGAAGAAATTAATCGATTAAAACACGAAAAAACCGTCGACAAAATTTTGTCGCGATTGTCATGCTAGGCCGGCACATCACTAAAAATGAAGCAATTCCGGCTTAAGGAAGGTCACACATACCTGTATTTGATGCTGCAGAGCCTCCGATCCACACACACCACTTGCACAAGACCACAATGAGAGCACGGGGTTTTTTATAATGAAATTTACGCGGGAGATGCATGACAAATGTCACTCACAGCGCCATATTTTTTGTAACACTCTTTTGAAAATTGAAGATACGATAGGCGGCGCTGTCAGCTTTCAGCGCGTTCGAAGTTCGAACTTCGACGTCAGTATTATGGGCGGGAAAAGGATAGATATTTTTTTTTTACATAGACCATTAAAACTAAACCTAGTCCGCACAACCAAAGAGTTTAGTTATTATTATACATTGCATTAATTGAGACTTTATGTTTGTGAGTATTCAGTTGGAGTATGGGACAGCTAAGGAGAGTTACACACACCAAGACGCGACTTATATGTCGCAACCGCTTATAGTAATTTTAGTCGCATATGAATTTTTAACATGATATATGGACTATGCAAGAACGAATATAAATTATGAAACAGATAATTTACATACATGCATACATATACATCACGCTTCTTTCCCATTGGGGTAGGCAGATATCACGAAATTCTATATACTCCGATCCTTGCAACACTTTCGCTTCATACACGCACATCGGAAAAATTAAGATAATTTAAGTAAGTTACAACATTGAGGAAATTCAAGTCAAGTAAAGTCAAGTTTACAACTACATACATACATATCAAGGGTGTAATCTTCGTAATTAATATTTGTGATGTTATATTATTATATTCTTTGTATATCTTAGGGAATTATGTCCCAAGACTTTTAAAATTTAATTACAACATTATTTTATATTTATTGGGTTTAAACATACTACTGGTCCCTTCATACTACTTTCGCATCTTCTACTGTCGTCAATGCCTATTAGAGTCTTTATAGTACTCAAGGTGAATCAGTAATTAATAATGAAGAATTCTTTAAGCATTTTATAAACTTTATCATAGAAATATTACGTCTTCTATTAAATACGGAAATAGTGCATGCTATATTAAAGGTTTCAATCAGTTTTTTGAGTCTGGAACATATTATGCTGAGACTGCTGCCCTTTAAATAAGTGTTTTTCTTTTGTAAGTTTTCACTTTATTTCAGTGACTATTTATTTATATTGTACCATTTAAATTACATACAGGCTCATATAAAAGCTACGGATGTTGTTTGCTAATTTGACATTTTATATTATGAAAATTTTTAGTCGTGACGTGTGTAATTAGCCTTACTCCGCCCCTTCCACCCTCAACCCTCGATCTTCTCATACGGAGCGCATGTCGTTCAGTTCGTTCGACGTCCGTTGATCGGTCTTCGTTCAGTCGCGCGGTAGCCCTTGTGGTGTATGGATGTGTGTTGGTGTTTCGGTAATTTGTGAACGATCGTTATAATCGAAATTCGAATGTTTGAACGATATTGTTATTTTACGAATTTTCTAGTGTTGTGGATAATATTTTAATTATTGTTAGGGAATGTGATGTGTTTTGTGACCATTGTTTGGATTATGGAAATAACATTTTAGCTGTAAGTTATTTAAATTATTGGTTTATTATGTAAGTTATGATATTTAAAAATATATTTACCAGACTTATAAATTTCATTTGTTTGTCGAATTCGAATCCCTAGAACTAATTAATTTTGAATTTCCTGAATTGGTTTTGAGTGTAAATAGATATAATATTTACGTATATTTTGGGAGTACGTCTCCCATTTAAAAGCACACACATAATGTTTATATTTATCTTAAATATTACTTAATCAAAGTATTTAAAATATTTATTATCTAGACAATAGCAGAATAACATGATATCCGTTTCTGTCACTTCAAATAAAAATATGTTAAATCTATGTGTACCTATAGATATCTATACAAAGAAAGGCCGGCGAAGGTTTTAATTGGCCCTAATATTTTTTCTCATCTAAAAATGTTTCTTCCGTAAAGATGATATCGCGTCGGTATAATTCGCAGTTTCTATTGAATTATTTTATTGACATAGTAATAGCAAAACTATAGTTATTGAATGCCTTGGTTCCGAAAAATGCGTTATAAGATACCTACATGATAAAAATATTTCGGTTGGACTGGGCAAAGAAGATTGATTAAAGTAGGGTAATTTAGCCGGTTTCCCGTCCAGGTCCTGTTTTCGTCCACTAACGCGGATCTTGTAAAACATTTACGTAGAATAACATTATAAAAATAGTCAACCGCGCAAATTTGGTCTCGTTACGGACCCTAAAGTCAAATCTGTATGTCTATTAAATCATAATATTTATTAACTAGTTGAGACTCGAACAAAAGCTACTTCTATCTGAGGCTTGTTTCCGAGCTACAAACATGTCATCATCATAAATGTAAAAAAAATAGTGGTACGACTTAACTTTGCAGTCAGTTTTTTTTATTGTTTTAGCATGTATTTCTTATGTTTTGGGTATTAATGACTAAGTAAAGACATAAAGAACATATTAATATGTGTGTTTCGTACTCATTTAAAGAATTACTTTAAAAATCGAGGCGGACAAAAACTGAAGTACCTATTTCGTAAAATATTCAGTTCTCGTCCGCGTGGACGAAAACACAAAAATACAAGTAAAGTTTGATTAGTCGTTTAAAATAAGGAATGCGAAAAAAATCTGTTGAAATCATTATGGAATGATCTTCAATGGTTAGTTAGTCTGATATTTAGTTTCCGTCCACCAATTTAGCAGTATTGCAAGTATAAATATATATTCAAATATTGCGGACGAAAAATAAAAAATACGTTGAAAATTGCTTTAGTTTCCGTCCATGAGTGGACGAAAACTAATACTGGTTAAGTATTTAGTTTCCGTCCATCACAAACAGCGTTATGTTACTTTTCGTTTAGCTTTTTTTCTACATACGTGTATAATATACGCGATATAACCCACTTATGATGTACGTAATCGCGTATTTTGTTAGGACCTATTTTATTATTTTAAATTTTAATAAATCCCATTTTTATAGATGACGTCGTCGTCTAAAAAACTAGAAAAAGGCACCATGATACTCTGAGGATGCCTTAAAAAAGCTCTGGCAGAGATCCGTGATAATTAGAAATGTATGAATAAGAAAATGTGCAATGGATATGCTTTATATACCGTGGACGGAAACTAGCCTACACAAGGTCGAAAACTAACATTTTTGGACGAAAACTAACGAAATCGGTACTTTTCACTAAAACATTTTATATAAAAAAAACGTTAATTATAATTATTTGCTACTTAATGTAAGCTTAAAATAGACTATATCAGCTTTCAATAAAAATTCGGTTTGTTAGAGTTGGGCCAGTGGAACATATTAGTTTTAAGCCCATAAGCTGGCAAGTCCACTAAGTGGACGAAAACCGGCTAAATCACCCTATGATTAGTGAAACAAGCACAGAAAGACTGCACCATTTCCCACTAAAAGACACGGGAATTCACTTCAAAAGCAATAAGCATTAAACACTAGTTTCTCTGTGTCAGTGGCGAATTTATCTCCAGGCTTGAGACTCTTCCCTTTTTCTTTAAGCTATCTTATAGTAATCTATACTTCTATACTATAGGTACTAATATTATAAAGAGGAAAGATTTGTATTTTTGTATGTTATGAATAAACTCCAAAACTACTGGACCGGTTTTGAAAATTCTTTCACCAGTAGAAAACATTATCAGCGAGTAAAATAGGCTATAGTACATCTACCCGTGTGAAGCCGGGGCGCGTTGCTAGTCAAGTATCAAAGTCAGACGGTTTTCTGTATCTTACAGAGAATAGTCTAAAAATTAGAATAGTCGGTAACAGAGGGAAGTGTAGAAGACCATCCCTCTTCCCTATCATTGTATTTTCGACGATTTAGGGACATTTATATGGGGCTAGGGCGGCTGTGTGAAGTTGGCACCCGACTTTTGAAAATATGGGTTTTTTTGGGTTTGTTTGATAGATTTAGGTAAGTAGTGGATAGTAGTGAAGTTAACTTCGTTTGTAGTAGTGCAAGAAATTTAAAAAAAAAAATCAAAAAAAATGTCATCCCCCCAAATTACAAAAAAAAATATTTTCCGGGTGTTATGTATAGGAAATCGTTAGTAGTTGATTGTAGTGAAATTTTTTTCGTTTGTAGTAACATAGAAAAAATTTAAAAAAATGTTTTTGTTCTCGAATTTTTTCCAATACATAATCTACAACGTAAATTAATTTCAAAGCCTATACGAACTACTAACTAACTGAAATTGACTAAGAAACGTTGGTTGAGGTTTGTAGTAGAATAATATTCAATTGTAAAACAGAATTTGATTAAAAGCGATTCAGTTGTAAATAAATTGTTAAATCTTATTGGAATTTGGTTGTGACTCATTTCGACTGAATAACTTCCGATCAAACATTCCTACACTTACTACAAACGCTGAAAATGATTGAGAAACGTTCGCAAAGGTTTATAGTGGAAGAATTTTCGATTGTAGTTGAACAAAAGTTGATTAAAAGCGATTAGAAGGAAAATGAAATTAGTAATCATATTGGAATTTGGTTTGGAAACATTTCGACAGAATAACTTCCTTTCAAACATTCCTACAATTACTACAAACGCTGAAAATGATTGAGAAACGTTCGTAGAGGTTTGTAGTGGAAGAATTTTCGATTGTAGTTGAACAAAAGTTGATTAAAAGCGATTAAGAGGAAAATAAAGTGATAAATCTTATTGGAATTTTGTTTGGACTCATTTCGACTGAATAACTTCATTTTAAAAATTCCTACAATTACTACAAACGCTGAAAATGACTGAGAAACATTCGCAGAGGTTTGTAGTGGAAGAATTTTCGATTATAGTTGAACAAAAGTTGATTAAAAGCGATTAGAAGGAAATTGCAATGATTAATCATATTGGAATTCGGTTGAGACTCATTTCGACTGAATAACTTCCTTTCAAACATTCCTACAATTACTACAAACGCTTAAAATGACTGAGAAACGTTCGCAGAGGTTTGTAGTGGAAGAATTTTCGATTGTAGTTGAACAAAAGTTGATTAAAAGCGATGAGAAGGAATATGAAATTATTAATCATATTGGAATTTGGTTGTGACTTATTTCGACTGAATAACTTCCTTTCAAACATTCCTACAATTACTACAAACGTTTAAAATGACTGAGAAACGTTCGCAGAGGTTTGTAGTGGAAGAATTTTCGATTGTAGTTGAACAAAAGTTGATTAATAGCGTATCGAAGGAAAATGAAATTATTAATCATATTGGAATTTTGTTTGAACTCATTTCGACTGAATAACTTCCTTTCAAACATTCCTACAATTACTACAAACGCTGAAAGTGATTGAGAAACGTTCGCAGAGGTTTGTAGTGGAAGAATTTTTGATTGTAGTTGAACAGAAGTTGATTAAAAACGATCAAGATGAAAATAAATTGATAAATCTTATTGGAATTTGGTTTGGACTCATTTCGACTGAATAACTTCCGATCAAACATTCCTACAATTACTACAAACGCTGAAAATGATTGAGAAACGTTCGCAGAGGTTTGTAGTGGAAGAATTTTCGATTGTAGTTGAACAAAAGTTGATTAAAAGCGATTAGAAGGAAAATGAAATTATTAATCATATTGGAATTTGGTTTGGAAACATTTCGACTGAATAACTTCCTTTCAAACATTCCTACAATTACTACAAACGCTGAAAATGATTGAGAAACGTTCGTAGAGGTTTGTAGTGGAAGAATTTTCGATTGTAGTTGAACAAAAGTTGATTAAAAGCGATTAAGAGGAAAATAAAGTGATAAATCTTATTGGAATTTTGTTTGGACTCATTTCGACTGAATAACTTCATTTTAAAAATTCCTACAATTACTACAAACGCTGAAAATGACTGAGAAACGTTCGCAGAGGTTTGTAGTGGAAGAATTTTCGATTGTAGTTGAACAGAAGTTGATTAAAAACGATTAGAAGGAAATTGCAATGATTAATCATATTGGAATTCGGTTGAGACTCATTTCGACTGAATAACTTCCTTTCAAACATTCCTACAATTACTACAAACGCTTAAAATGACTGAGAAACGTTCGCAGAGGTTTGTAGTGGAAGAATTTTCGATTGTAGTTGAACAAAAGTTGATTAAAAGCGATGAGAAGGAATATGAAATTATTAATCATATCGGAATTTGGTTTGGACTCATTTCGACTGAATAACTTCCGATCAAACATTCCTACAATTACTACAAACGCTGAAAATGATTGAGAAACGTTCGCAGAGGTTTGTAGTGGAAGAATTTTCGATTGTAGTTGAACAAAAGTTGATTAAAAGCGATTAGAAGGAAAATGAAATTATTAATCATATTGGAATTTGGTTTGGAAACATTTCGACTGAATAACTTCCTTTCAAACATTCCTACAATTACTACAAACGCTGAAAATGATTGAGAAACGTTCGCAGAGGTTTGTAGTGGAAGAATTTTCGATTGTAGTTGAACAATAGTTGATTAAAAGCGATTAGAAGGAAAATGAAATTGTTAATCATATTGGAATTTGGTTTGGAAACATTTCGACTGAATAACTTCCTTTCAAACATTCCTACAATTACTACAAACGCTGAAAATGATTGAGAAACGTTCGCAGAGGTTTGTAGTGGAAGAATTTTTGATTGTAGTTGAACAGAAGTTGATTAAAAACGATCAAGATGAAAATAAATTGATAAATCTTATTGGAATTTTGTTTGGACTCATTTCGACTGAATAACTTCCGATCAAACATTCCTACAATTACTACAAACGCTGAGAATGATTGAGAAGCGTTCGTAGAGGTTTGTAGTGGAAGAATTTTCGATTGTAGTTGAACAAAAGTTGATTAAAAGCGATTAAGAGGAAAATAAAGTGATAAATCTTATTGGAATTTTGTTTGGACTCATTTCGACTGAATAACTTCATTTTAAAAATTCCTACAATTACTACAAACGCTGAAAATGACTGAGAAACGTTCGCAGAGGTTTGTAGTGGAAGAATTTTCGATTGTAGTTGAACAAAAGTTGATTAAAAGCGATTAGAAGGAAATTGCAATGATTAATCATATTGGAATTCGGTTGAGACTCATTTCGACTGAATAACTTCCTTTCAAACATTCCTACAATTACTACAAACGCTTAAAATGACTGAGAAACGTTCGCAGAGGTTTGTAGTGGAAGAATTTTCGATTGTAGTTGAACAAAAGTTGATTAAAAGCGATGAGAAGGAATATGAAATTATTAATCATATTGGAATTTGGTTGTGACTTATTTCGACTGAATAACTTCCGATCAAACATTCCTACAATTACTACAAACGCTGAAAATGATTGAGAAACGTTCGCAGAGGTTTGTAGTGGAAGAATTTTCGATTGTAGTTGAACAAAAGTTGATTAAAAGCGATTAGAAGGAAAATGAAATTATTAATCATATTGGAATTTGGTTTGGAAACATTTCGACTGAATAACTTCCTTTCAAACATTCCTACAATTACTACAAACGCTGAAAATGATTGAGAAACGTTCGTAGAGGTTTGTAGTGGAAGAATTTTCGATTGTAGTTGAACAAAAGTTGATTAAAAGCGATTAAGAGGAAAATAAAATTCGGTTTGACTTTGCCTCTGCTAGTAAATGGTAATAGTTTGGGCCCTGCAAAAATCGGGAAACAAAGTATTTCTGTACGGAACACGTGTGCATTCGACTCCATTGTGCAGAGTATTATAGCTGCATATCACGATTTCACTCCATATTCTGAGTATATCACAAAGTCGAAGATTGATATATATCATTTTGTACAGACGTTGTCGAAGTCTGGTGTATGTTTGAAGATATACAATGAAAGACTTGAAATTTTAAAACATACTGCTGAAATAAAGAATGGAGTGTTGGATTGCGAAATCAACGTCGCTACTTTGATAGAGTTACATATTCTTTCTACTACTCCATCACTTTTGATAAATATCAATTGCAGTGATTGTAACTACGAAAAATCAAGCAACATTTCAGTCCTCGATCTCAATCCAGATCCAATTTTCAAAGAAGCCATGAGGGGCCTTCAAGAAGCTTTAAGTCAAACAGCAGAAATCTACTTAAAAAAACAAGAAGCGAGTGTTGCTTTTGTAAAGGAAGTAACATTAAAAAGACTGTTAGTGGAGGAAACCACATTTTTCTTAATCTGGAGGCCGCCGAAATTGAGTTGCTTGCCGCACGGCGTGGTCTAGCGAATTGCAGGAAAGAATTCACACTTTCAGAAATACCTAAATATCTAAATTACTGCGATCGACAGTACAGATTGGTTTCAGCGATTATTTTTGTAGCTGGGCATTACTATGCTTGTATAAAACGTGCATCTGGTACATGGGAAGAGCATAATGATCTTTGTTCATCGCAAAGAGTAATGGTGATTACCAAACGAGAAGTACTGAAGCTACGTCGAACCCCCTTGCTATTCTACGTCCAAATTTAATATTTATGATATTTTAAAAAATGAGATTTTTGGCGGGAGTTCTGGCTGTAGCTGAAACTGATACAACTACAATCGAAAATTCTTCCACTACAAACCTCTGCGAACGTTTCTCAGTCATTTTCAGCGTTTGTAGTAATTGTAGGAATTTTTAAAATGAAGTTATTCAGTCGAAATGAGTCCAAACAAAATTCCAATAAGATTTATCACTTTATTTTCCTCTTAATCGCTTTTAATCAACTTTTGTTCAACTATAATCGAAAATTCTTCCACTACAAACCTCTACGAACGTTTCTCAATCATTTTCAGCGTTTGTAGTAATTGTAGGAATGTTTGAAAGGAAGTTATTCAGTCGAAATGTTTCCAAACCAAATTCCAATATGATTAATAATTTCATTTTCCTTCTAATCGCTTTTAATCAACTTTTGTTCAACTACAATCGAAAATTCTTCCACTACAAACATCTGCGAACGTTTCTCAATCATTTTCAGCGTTTGTAGTAATTGTAGGAATGTTTGATCGGAAGTTATTCAGTCGAAATGAGTCCAAACAAAATTCCAATAAGATTTATCAATTTATTTTCATCTTGATCGTTTTTAATCAACTTCTGTTCAACTACAATCAAAAATTCTTCCACTACAAACCTCTGCGAACGTTTCTCAATCATTTTCAGCGTTTGTAGTAATTGTAGGAATGTTTGATCGGAAGTTATTCAGTCGTAATGAGTCCAAACAAAATTCCAATAAGATTTATCAATTTATTTTCATCTTGATCGTTTTTAATCAACTTCTGTTCAACTACAATCAAAAATTCTTCCACTACAAACCTCTGCGAACGTTTCTCAATCATTTTCAGCGTTTGTAGTAATTGTAGGAATGTTTGATCGGAAGTTATTCAGTCGAAATAAGTCACAACCAAATTCCAATATGATTAATAATTTCATATTCCTTCTCATCGCTTTTAATCAACTTTTGTTCAACTACAATCGAAAATTCTTCCACTACAAACCTCTGCGAACGTTTCTCAGTCATTTTAAGCGTTTGTAGTAATTGTAGGAATGTTTGAAAGGAAGTTATTCAGTCGAAATGAGTCTCAACCGAATTCCAATATGATTAATCATTGCAATTTCCTTCTAATCGTTTTTAATCAACTTCTGTTCAACTACAATCGAAAATTCTTCCACTACAAACCTCTGCGAACGTTTCTCAGTCATTTTCAGCGTTTGTAGTAATTGTAGGAATTTTTAAAATGAAGTTATTCAGACGAAATGAGTCCAAACAAAATTCCAATAAGATTTATCACTTTATTTTCCTCTTAATCGCTTTTAATCAACTTTTGTTCAACTACAATCGAAAATTCTTCCACTACAAACCTCTACGAACGTTTCTCAATAATTTTCAGCGTTTGTAGTAATTGTAGGAATGTTTGAAAGGAAGTTATTCAGTCGAAATGTTTCCAAACCAAATTCCAATATGATTAATAATTTCATTTTCCTTCTAATCGCTTTTAATCAACTTTTGTTCAACTACAATCGAAAATTCTTCCACTACAAACCTCTGCGAACGTTTCTCAATCATTTTCAGCGTTTGTAGTAATTGTAGGAATGTTTGATCGGAAGTTATTCAGTCGAAATGAGTCCAAACCAAATTCCAATAAGATTTATCAATTTATTTTCATCTTGATCGTTTTTAATCAACTTCTGTTCAACTACAATCAAAAATTCTTCCTCTACAAACCTCTGCGAACGTTTCTCAATCACTTTCAGCGTTTGTAGTAATTGTAGGAATGTTTGAAAGGAAGTTATTCAGTCGAAATGTTTCCAAACCAAATTCCAATATGATTAATAATTTCATTTTCCTTCTAATCGCTTTTAATCAACTTTTGTTCAACTACAATCGAAAATTCTTCCACTACAAACCTCTACGAACGTTTCTCAATCATTTTCAGCGTTTGTAGTAATTGTAGGAATGTTTGATCGGAAGTTATTCATTCGAAATGAGTCACAACCAAATTCCAATAAGATTTAACAATTTATTTACAACTGAATCGCTTTTAATCAAATTCTGTTTTACAATTGAATATTATTCTACTACAAACCTCAACCAACGTTTCTTAGTCAATTTCAGTTAGTTAGTAGTTCGTATAGGCTTTGAAATTAATTTACGTTGTAGATTATGTATTGGAAAAAATTCGAGAACAAAAACATTTTTTTAAATTTTTTCTATGTTACTACAAACGAAAACAATTTCACTACAATCAACTACTAACGATTTCCTATACATAACACCCGGAAAATATTTTTTTTTGTAATTTGGGGGGATGACATTTATTTTGATTTTTTTTTTAAATTTCTTGCACTACTACAAACGAAGTTAACTTCACTACTATCCACTACTTACCTAAATCTATCAAACAAACCCAAAAAAACCCATATTTTCAAAAGTCGGGTGCCAACTTCACACAGCCGGCTAGGGCGGCAAAATTTTAACAACCTACAATTATTCTCCAGCCGCTATCATGACAACCGCGACAAAATTTTGTCGACCGTTTTCTCGTGTTTTAATCGATTATCTCTTTATTTCTTTCATGACACTTACACAACTCGATTTTTTTTTTATGCATAATAGTCAGACGTTTGACCGCGATCCCACCTGGTGGTAAGTGGTGATGCGTTCTAAGAAGGGGCACGTCTGTCTAGAAGAAGCCTATTCACCCTGGCCTTAAAAAAAACCCAAGACTTCTAATGTCAAAAGTAGATATATTTTGTCTATCAAAATTGTCGATGTCGAGATATATCTCGATATCTTAGTTTATCTTCACTCGTCCGCGAGATGTCTCTTGATGGTCATGCTAGGCGGACATTTCTGTAAATCCGTCAGTGTATTGTGGGCAATAGTGCTCTTTGTGGGCGTTTAGGGCAAGTAAAAATGTTTCCCATTGAAGTGGTCTGGGGAGCTAGTAGCCCGACATTTTCAACCCAACAGCGCCCCCCTGTGGCCTTCAGAGGGGAGCTATCGCACACTGAGAAACTATTATACATCTGTACTCTGTACTAATATTATAAAGAGGAAAGATTTGTATTTTTGTATGTTCTGAATAAACTCCAAAACTACTGAACCGATTTTGAAAATTATTTCACCAATAGAAAGCTACATTATCAGCGAGTAACATAGGTGTTTTGTGCATGTACATTGCACCCGTGTGAAGCCGGTGCGCGTTGCTAGTATCGAAATAAACCTATAGCCACTTTAACCCTTTTCAGGCTAGATCTAGGACTTTTTACTGTAAATGAACGGAGTAATACACACTAAACTTACCACACTAATTTTTTTAGTAAAAATAACTAAAAACGAGAGAATATTAACAAAAACTTTATTATTTCGGTATTCAGTCCCTGATATAAAGTATTTAGTTTTTAGCTCTTTCTGGCTACTCTTTTGATGACAAAAGCTATAGCCCTTTCTAAATTAACCAACTGTCCCTTTAAAAAAACCAAGGTAGCATAATTGGCCATAGTATAGGAAGACTTGAAGACCTATGACAAAAAGGAAATCGTGGTTTTGATTCGGTACCGACAAAGTGTCTTTACATAGGCTTCCTAGCGGTGTGAGTGACATCTAAGTAAAAATAAGGTCTCGATGGGTAACTGCCTATTTTTTTTTAGATATCGAAAGACGAGCATGAGGTTCACTTGATGGTAGGTGATACCTCAGCCACAGAACATCAGTCAATGATGCGCTGTCGACCTAATTTTTACTTCGAGCATTCGGAATCGAACTGTATATTTAACTAATTTTCGCTAAAAAAATCGGTTACGACATATAGGCCGTTACCCATCGGGTCTTTAAAAATCTTTATGTTGCAAACTATGCTTTTTTTAATCAATGTCGTGTACCTTCCTATAATATTAAAAACTAGTAACACGCTCCGGCTTCGCATGGGTGCAGTGTAGATGTATGTATCTACACAAAAAAATGCTAATGTAGCTAATAGCTATCTATTGGTGAAAGAATTTTTAAAATCGGTCCAGTAGTTTTTGAGTTAAATTGTAACAAACTAACACAAATCTTTCTTCTTTATGATATTAGTGTACTACCTAGTACATATAATATTGATCTATACATAGTACCTATAAAACAAAGCCGCCGAAATGTAATGTACAGTCAATGTACAGTCACATATTGTCAGGACAATATTTGTACGAAAGAAAATATTTAAAAAAGTTTTAACGTCTCAATAGAAAAAGGGATTGGTTTTCATTTATGGGGTGTTGCAAAGGCGAGATTTGGTGTCATTTTTTTCATTAATCATAAATATCTTAAAAAGAATCCCGTGTAACTAATAAGTTACCTATTTGATTTTTTTTTATCTCAGATATCGACAGACGAGCATGAGGTTCACTTGATAGTAGGTGATACCTCAGCCACAGTACATCAGTCAATGATGCGCTGTCGACCTTTATCAGCGAGTATTGATTCTTGTAGCGGATCATAGATGTCGCTACAGTATGTTCATAGTACATCTACTAGCAGCAGCGAAGCCGGAGCGTGCTGTATGTAATATGTTGAATTCTATACTAATATTATAAAGAGGAAAGATTAAGATAAATCGTAACAAACAAACAAATTTTGTTTGTTTGTTACGATTTATCTCAAAAATTACTCGACCGATTTTAAAAATTATTTCACCAATAGAAAGCTACATTATCAGGGAGTAGTTTTTTATGTATCATCTACATTGCACCAGTGCGAAGCCGGGTCGTGTTGCTAGTATTAAATTAATATGTTCATAGTCTGAAACCAAACGCAATATGCACTTTACGATTTTTCCATCTATGAACGTTAGTTTTTTATCCGGTTGGCATTTCGTTATTCCTACTCGTTTACTTCCCGAAGTGGTTGTACAAATACATCCTGATGGGATTCGAACAGGCGACCCATCGGAACGCATGGTACCCAAAACACTAACTAGCTCTAATCATATAAAGACTGAGAAATGAATCGACATTCTTCAGACTATCTTGTCATAGACAAAATTGTCTTTTATTAACGCGAGTATCACACATTTAAATAAAATACTTTATACCTGATTAAAACGCGCTTTATTGTATAACCGATAAAAAATGCTGCCACGGTTTCGGAAAAGCATCCGAAACGGTATAAAGAATATGAATAATAAATCGCGTTTCAATCCGTTATAAAGTATTTTATTTAAATTGTCATAAACAGCATTTCAAAATGGTTACTTATATACAAAGTCCCATTTACTAACATATTTGACCTTTTTTACATCTTACGGCTCAATTTCATTAAGCACAGGAAAAATTCTTTCTTTATCATGGTAATACCGATTTCCTTGAGAAGTTGCCGAAACATTTTAGTAACGAGACTCAATCCGTGTAATAAATGCGATTTGCCCGCTTTTTGGCTTAAAACAGGATACTACACTTTTGAATTCAACCCCTCAAAATCTGTGAACTGTGTCAAAATTTAAGATAAATACTTTATCTAATTTAAATAATGATGCGATTACGATATATTTGGCGCCTTTATTTGACCGTGGATTATTGATATTTAGCCCAAAATAAGACTTGTTTCAAGAGTGACAGAAATCGAAATTCAGCGTTATTTAGACTTGCGAAAATATTCTACAATACGAATTATTATACTTAAAAATTATACGGTAGTCGTCTGTCTCTCTATGTATTAGAAGCAGCTGTCTTCGATAAACCTACACTTGAACATAAAAGCATTTTTTTCTAGCCCCTAAAATATATAATAAACTACAACCATTTAGTCCCTACCTTTAAAACTGTTAAAAAAAACTAAATAATATGCGTAGTCATAAGTGTTATTATACATAATAACAGAATTTTTCTCCGATTAATGTAAAATCTAGTTGTGATATTCATTATTTTAAACTCAATATAATTATTTATTTTATTTAATTTAAGCTATTAGTTAGTTAAGTTAATAAGGGCATGCCATAACACCTGGCTGAAAATCATGGATCAAATGTATTTTATAAGTAACATCATATATACTGATTTTCGCAAATAAATATTGATTTGATTCAGGGACTGAAACCGGTTAATTTTATTTTCCAAAATACGTGTCTGACTGAGATACCATGATATTACTTTTAAAGAGTAATACACACTAAACTTACCACAGTATTTTTTTTCAGTAACATACTTACTGAAAGAAGTAAAGTAAAATAAAAACGAAAGAATATAAAAAAAAAACCTTTATTATACCGGTATAACTCCCATAGTAAATTAAACGGTATTCAGTCCTTGATTTGATTTGAGTTTCTTAAAATTTGACCATTAAAGGAATGAACCGAGGTTTTGAACGATTTAGATTATGTTTTTATGACCACAGCAACTGCGTATGTGGTCTTGTGGTCGAAACTTTGTCCGCTAACTCAAGCGTCCCGCAAGGAAAAACTGCAATTTTTAATCTATATCTTCTTCTATCTTCTATATATATAAAAGAGATTTCCACCTATATAGTCACTCATCACGATATCTCTGGAACCATAAGGCGTAGCGACTTGAAATATGGTAGGAATATTTCTTTAGCCGAGTAGAGGTCAGCTAAGAACGGATTTTACGAAATTCCACCCACAAGGGGGGTTGCGGGGGCAATTGCTAGTTTCTAATATTACCACAGGCGCTATATTGTTTTGACGGGCTCGTTGGCGCGTTCGGTAGAACACCTGCCGTTCGCATCGATGGGTCGTGAGTTCGAATCCCACCCGGGACAACATGTTTATTTATAGTTTTTTGTAAATGTGTTTTCTCCACGTCTGGTAACTTCGGGCTTTGATCGGTTGGGAGGAATATCGAAATTCCGACCGGGTAAAGAATCACTGTTGATAGATTGAAAAACCGTGAAGTGCATATTGCGCGTTTCGGTTTCAGTCTATGCATTTCCGGATTCTCGAAGTAAAAAGTAGGTCGACAGCGCGTCATTGACTGATGTTCTGTGGCTGAGGTATAACCTACCATCAAGTGAACCTCACGCTCGTCTGTCGATATATGTCATAAAATAACATTTTGTGACAGGATTCACTTAATTTTGTATCCAAACAAAACAATACACTATAGGTACATAGTAATTGCCCAAATCATACTAACAGCGATGCCAATAAAAATGAATAACATCCATTATTTATTGGTCCAATTGTAAACATAATTGTTTTCCATAAACTGGTGGGTGATATACGAGGTCATTTCAAACAAAATAACTTACCTCTTTAGAGCAATAAATAGTATAGTATAGCAATAAATAAATAGTAATAATTGAAGACGCGTATGAACGATACAAATTGTTTCATATAGGGTAAAATCCAAACATGTCAAGGTCATTGACTCATTGTTTTTTGTCTGGAATCCGAAGGGATTTTAAGCAGGGACTGAATACCGGTTAATTTACTACGGGAGTTATACCGGTATGATAAAGGTTTTTGGTAATATTCTTTCGTTTTTATTCATATTTACTGAAAAAAATTACTGTGGTAAGTGTGTATTACTCTTAAAAACGTATATCATGGTATCTCAGTCAGACACGTATTTCGGAAAATAAAAATTAACCGGTTTCAGTCCCTGATTTTAAGTGTGCGGTTTTTTAAAATTAAGTTTAAATAGGGCCAGGTCAAAAGTACTCGTAACCGACGAGTGTGTATGAAAGCATTGATGAAAGTGGAAGAAGCGAAAGTGGTATGTAAGGATCGGAGCATATGCAATTCCGTGATCTCTGCCTACCGCAATGGGAAAGAGGCGTGATATATGTACGAGTATGTATGTGTTTAAGATTAAATAAAAATCGAATCGCCCTTCCTAATTCGTTGTAGTCTCAGAAAAATGTTTTGTTTGTAATGATTGAAAAAAACAGCGTGGTTTTTTTATGAAGGTTATTCCTGTGTCATTTAAAATGTTTGTAAATTTTTCAATAAGCTGAAAAGGCTTTTGAATTTATGGAAGAAAATCATTAAAAACTCATATATTATTGAAAATAAATAAATTTAAGTTTTAAATACGGCTGCGGGGCCTCAGATAAATACGACTAACAAATTATTTAGGTTATATTTCGTGTCTCATCTAAAATACAGCAAAAAAAAAGGTCAAATATAATAAAATATATATCGAATAAGTTTTTTAAGTTTTTTTGCTTATGGAAGTCACCCTGTATATTCTAAAGTATTAACCTACCGCATTTTATTGTAACACGTGGCTCGAATAATTTATTGTGCGCCTACGCATTGATAATGTACAGATAGCATTAGAATTCTCGCTACAGGCAATGTTTATTATATTTTGTTACCAACAGTAAAACTGAGTAAAGAATTACCCGTGGTATTGGAATTAGCACATAAATTAAAAGAGAAGATATTTACGCATCTACGTAGGTACAAAATAGGTAAATGATATAGTTACTAGTGATGTGCCGGATATCCGATGAAAAAAAAATCCGTATGCGTTACTTTTGGCGGTTCTTTTACCTTATTAATTTTCAATATATAGATATATATATATATTCTATATGTATTATAATGTAAATGTGATAAATTCTATATGTATATATAGGTGATAAGGTAACAAAGAAAAACTATTGAATTCCATTCATTTAGGTTACACAATGTACACTTATAAACGTCATTAAAAAAATAAAAATTAAATCCTTCTAATTTTACATTTACTGCCAGTTCTCAAATCAAGGGCTTACAACGGACGAGTAGAACTGGCAATATACTCTCTGCCACTCTTTTTAATCGTCAAGTTTATTATTTTACAAAATGTTTTTAAGGAGCTGCAACCATTACACTATGCTCCACATGATATGTTGAAGTAATTAATTATAATAATAAAAAAATAAACGATTAAAACAAACGTAGGTTTGTCCTCTATCAGCAGTAGGCATGGTGAAATAGGAGCACGTATTTACTTTAACGTGGGGACAACACGCAAACACATAGTCGAAATAACTAATATCACCACATACACGAATTCAAGTCCGAACAGTCACAAGTACCCGCGGATCTAGACACCAAATATCCGTATTCGGATCATACGGATCATTTTTAACGATCCGGCACATCACTAATAGTTACAAACGATTCAATTTTCGAATCATAACATTTGCTTAACATCGTAGTACACAGTACTAGGCTTTAATGAAATCCTAATCTCCAAAGTTCGAACATTATAATCCACTTATACTGGCCAAGGAAAGTTTCCTGCTGTATCTCAAAGCTCCATTGTCAGAAACAGTTCAAAAACTTATTGTTAGCAAGAAACTTGAACAAGGTATTTTCTGTTAATAGCTATTTCATTTGAGAGCATTTAACGGTATTTTTAGTGAAACACCTACGTTGCGCTCCCATAGGAGACCCCCTAGCATGACCATCAAGAGATATCTCGCGGACGAGTTAAGACAAAATCACTACATAGTATAAAACAAAGTCGCTTTCTCTGTCCCTATGTATGCTTAAATCTTTAAAAATACGCAACGGATTTTGATGCGGTTTTTTTAATAGATAGAGTGATTGAAGAGGAAGGTAATAACAGTTTTTCTGTAGTGTATTTAGTATAAGCATTGCACCCGTGCGAAGCCGGGGCGGGTCGCTAGTAAGATATAAGACAAGATATCTCGATCGATAAATATCTCTAATTGACATTAGTAGTCGAGTTTTAAGTGTAAGTGTCATGTTAGACCCGGAAGAGATAATCGATTAAAACACGAGAAAACGGCCGACAAAATTTTGCCGTGGTTGTCATGCTAGGCCGGCTGACCTGCGGAAGACATGCTTATAAAAATTAAAAAAACATGTCGTCCGTAAAAAAAAAAGAAAGTCGAAAATCAGGGTCGTAGCCAATTGAGAGCTGTTAGTATCTGCTTCCTACGTGAAAAGAGGCGTGAATGGCTACTAAAGTGCTAACATGTTCTAATTTCAAATTTTGAAAACCGAAGGCGAGAATATTTCGATTAAAACCTGTTTCAAGTTCGTCATGTTCTAATTTCAAATAATGAGCTATGGCGTAATTAAAAATGCAATCTCGCCGCAAATTAAGGCTTTGTGTAACGAAGGCTAGTGTAATCTGCGTGAATCGGATAATGTTAATAGCCGGATGCAGCATGGCCGTAAGCGTGTTATATATTGTTACGTACTTTGAATAGATTATACATCAACTATGGGATAGTATATGCTATCAATTGTCTTCATTGTTAAAATTAAACAGCTATAATGGCGCTGATTTTTTTTTACATGTGCGTTATGATCTGTAAGCATCATAACTAGTGTTGTTATGATGGCGCATGACCTTTTTGGGGTAAAAAAAAAACAAATTCTCAAAATATGAAGGGATATGACTTATGAGTAGGATTCGGTTCTGGCACTCGTCGGCCGCTACCGCGGCACCGCTCGCTTCGCTCGGTCGATTCGTGCGCAGTGGTCACCATACCAACATAACCTAACCTAGGTGGTGGCTCCTTTTGAGGGTATAGTGAACCACTCGATGAATTTCGTCGATCCGGATACGGAAGCGTACACGCAGAACATTGAGCGCATATGGCGATCACAAAATTTGGACGACGAGATTACCACATCAGTGGTTACATTGCGGATTTTCTTTTTCGCCGGGCACATCCCTCACACACCACGCGCATACATGCTTTCGCCAATGCCGTCACTAAATATCAAGAAAGCAGAGCAGAGTGAATGCATAGGTTTGAATTTTTTTTTTTTCGAGAATTTGATTTTTTGGACAAAAAGGTCATGCGCCATCATAACAACACTAGTTATGGTGCTGAGAACTCATGACGAAGTCATAAAAGAATCAGCCTCAAAATCGCTGGTGGCGCGATACGGAATATTTACCGTTAAAACTAACAAGTTCTTAATAATATTGTCTTTTATTAGAATAGAAGATGGTTCGAGACTGTCCAACACATGGGATCCAGTAGTACTAAAAAACAAGAGGACACCGTTAGTCAATATTGTCATAATATAGAAAATTACAGTAAATATCAACTCCGTAGGAATAGATGGCGTTAATATGGCAACTTTGTGACATTTCAAATCAGACAACTGTCATCTTTCAGTCTGTCGCGATCACGGTTGCTGAAAAGCATCCGAAACGCCGGGATAAATAATAAATCGCGTTTTAATCTGTTATTTAAAGTAACAACTTCACTTGTTTTCAGTACTAGATTTTCTATACTAACAAGGTTATTCATATTGAGATGATTTATTGGGTGCAATACGTACTCAGTAAGCGTAATTATATCCTATAGTTCTAATGCGCACCAGCAATTAGTGTTATTTTTTTATGTCAGATATCGACAGACGAGCATGAGGTTCACTTGATGGTAAGTAATACCTCAGCCACAGAACATCAGTCAATGATGCGCTGTCGACCTACTTTTTACTTAGAGCGTTCGCAAATCCGTATACTGAAACCGAAACGCGCAATGTGCACTTCACGGTTTTTTCATCTATGAACGGTGGTTCGTTACCCGGCGTTCCCCAAATTCCCCAAGCGTTTATCCGTATAATAAATCTCAAACTTTTTAGTACAATTGGTTTTATTTTATTGAATACATCCTTTATGATCGACGGAAATAGTTCAATATATCAATCAATCTCGAATGTTTTACTGCGAAACATTTTATGATCGGTTTAATGTCACTATTATTGTTAAAAATATAACTTGGGAAAGTTTATTGGGAACAAGACTTGGCTACGCTTCACCTCAGCTTTACGAAATATTGAAGTATATAAATAAAATACTGTATACCGGATTAAAATGCGATTTATTGTTTAAATTATTTATCCCGTCGTTTCGGATGCTTTTCAGCAACCGTGGTCGCGGGAGACTGAAAGATGACAGTTGTCTTATATTTGAAATGTCACAAAGTTGCCATATTTAATTCAATTAAATTAAAAATAATCTATTAATTTAGGTAACACAATGTACATCTATGAACGTCAATAAAAAATAATACATATTAAATTACTAATATTACTAATATTAAATGCTTCTAATTTTACATTTACTACCAGTTCACAAATCAAGGGCGTAGAACGGACGAGAAGAACTGGCAAGAAACTCGCCGCCACTCTTTTTAATCGCCAAGTTTTTGTTTTACAATCTTTACATATTAACGCCATCTATTCCTACGGAGTTGATATTTACTGTAATTTTCTATATTATGACAATATTGACTAACGGTGTCCTCTTGTTTTTTAGTATGTTTGATTTGTATATGAGTATTTTATTTAAATGTGTGATACTCGCGTTAATATTTTGACGGGCTCGTTGGCGCGTTCGGTAGAACACCTGCCGTGCGCATCGATGGGTCGTGGGTTCGAATCCCACCGGGAGCACATGCTTACAATTTTCTGTAAACATGTTTTCCCCACGTCTGGTAACTTCGGGCATTGATCGGGTGGGAGGAATATCTAAATTCCGACCGGGTAACGAACCACCGTTCATAGATGGAAAAGCCGTGAAGTGCATATTGCGCGTTTCGGTTTCAGTCTATGGATTTCCGAATGCTCGAAGTAAAAAATTAGGTCGACAGCGCATCATTGACTGATGTTCTGTGGCTGAGGTATCACTTACCATCAAGTGAACCTCATGCTCGTCTGTCGATATCTCACATAAAAAAAAAAAAAAAAAAAAAGACAATATTATATTGAAGTGTAGTTAGTTGGTACCTCCAGTAATTATCACGAGGATGTTATTGAGTGATTAATGGCCGAATTCTCGAACGCTAATCAACATAAGTATACATACTTAAAAGTATATAATATATAAACGAAAAAAAAACAAAGATTTGTCCTCTATCAGCAGTAGGCATGGTGAAATAGGAGCACGCACTTACATTCTCATGGGAACAACACGCAAATACATGCATAGTCGATCACAATTTATTAGCGTAGAACCTTATTTTATTTTATTCATTTAATGTAATATTTTATTAGATACTAGCGACCCGCCCCGGCTTCGCACCGGTGCAATGCTGATACTAAATACACTACAGAAAAACTGTTATTATTATACATATTTAAACCTTCCTCTTGAATCACTCTATCTATTAAAAAAAACCGCATCAAAATCCGTTGCGTAGTTTCAAAGATTTAAGCATACAAAGGGACAGAGAAAGCGACTTTGTTTTATACTATGTAGTGATAGCAATATTTTTATTTGATTTTGATTTAATTATTCGTGTAATTTATTTTGATAAACGCATTTTATCTTTCACACAATTGGTATAAATATATATTTGTAAATTTATTGTGAAATAAAGTGCAGATTTAATAAAAAAATTGAATTGGAATTTCATTTCCGAGTATAAAAAACAAATCGAAAACGCATACTGGTTATACCCACTCGGTGTTATAACAGAATAAACTTGATAAATCAGGGTCTATTAAATTTAGTTCGATATCGTCTTGTAAATACGCTCGGCGGAACACCTGCCGGCTTCCTGCCTTATCTTATTGGTAGAGGATCACTGATTACACTTTTTATCGCCCCTCGGGTGCATTTTATAACTTATAAGAAATGTTTCTTAACTACCTCGGTTCCCGTGGACGATTTTTTTTGGTTTATTTTGTAATTTTGTTGTTAAAGTGGATTGTTCACTTATTTCTTTCTTAAATAAGAAATATTTTATATGCTGCGGTAAACAAGATTTTTTTTTTTTATATACATATAAAGCTCTACAATACATGTTGTAAAAACTTTATGCTATTACAATCTAGCCAATTATAATTAATTATTAATAATGACTAATGAGTAATTTACATCTAACTTAAAATACTACAGCATTACTTTACTTAAAAACTAAGATAATGTCCAGTGACTTTTCTTAGTGTCCATAATTATTTTCAGAGGCACTTTGTTCATGTGTCCTTATCCTAGCACTTACACTTTTTTTATACACAGTTCACTAACACTACACTAACTCAAACGGTTTAGTTCGCTTGAGTCTTCTCACTATATCCGTGGTAAACAAGATGATTTGTTTTTTGAGAGGAAATATCTTATTACGTTTATTATATTTTTATGCTTGATTAGAGTTTTAAAGCTAAAAAGTCACTGATAACAAAAAAAACTTTTTAGCTCATGTCTTGAAGGTTTCCAAATATCGGTTCAGATAAACCATCGTATTGTATTGTAGTTTTATTATTTCATTGAATTGATAAGAAATATTAGTATTGAATTAGGTAATAGACATGGGTAACACTGCGCTGCGCCGCGCAATTGCGCCGGCACGCTTCAGTGCGCAGGGTGAGTCAGCTCACACATTCATAATGTGTTGGCGCACGGCGCAGTACCCACTCACTGAGTGAACTATGAGCGTGGGGTTGCGTGCGTTGCGGAGGTTTCACTGCTCGCTTTGCGCGTCCCATTTTTACAGCGTCGTGCGCAATTTTGAGTTGACTCAAGGAGCCGACACACTACACTGCGCCTGAGTTGCTGAGTTGGCGCAGGGAATTTCGCTGAGTTACCCATGTCTATTAGGTAATCTAGGTACAATATTGACTCTCAGAAGAGCAAGGTACATATTATTGTTTATAGTAATTGTAGTACTTCATCACAATAAATATATATATATTAGATAATTTATACTAGTCTTATCTATACTACTTATAAAGAGAAATGATTTGTTCGTTTGTTTGTTACGATTTAACTCAAAAACTTCTTGCCCGATTTTAAGAATTCTTTCACCAATAGAAAGCTACATTATCAGCGAGTAACATATTTTTAGTACATTTACATTGCACGGATCGCTAGTTTTCAATAATCCTATACCGACTTTACTCTTATGTAAATGATCAGTAAAACAAAACCTTTGGTTGTATACTAGATATTCTACGGAACAGAAAACCGTATCACCAGTTCATGCTCGCTAGCCCGCGCTCTAGATGCAATATCTAACCTACTAACTACTTCGCAAATACTAGAATATACGCAATATGGATTGAGTTGCGGTGTGCTTGCGGTTTGAGGTGTAAATTACTCTCAAGTAGGTAGAGGTCAAAGTTTCCTATTAATTGAAATTGATTTTCCTGGAATTGTGCATTATGTACCAAGCATGTAATGTTGATAGTATTTAAAAGTTAGTCTATACTATCTGGGGGCACGGCAGTGCTCCCGCCAAGTCGATTAACAAGCGGCACGGCCGTACTATCCTTTTCTCGAAGTAGTTCTCGAAGTAGTAGTAATAAAAGACAATAGTATGACCTGAACTATAGAATACTGTCTTTTATTAACGCGAGTATCACACATTTAAATAAAATACTGTATACCGGATTAAAACGCGATTTACTATTTATATGCTTTTCAGGGGACTCGGGAATTCACTCCTATACTATTACTAAGTATTACCAATTAGTATACATTCTTTATATTGTTTGTTATACACCTTGTGCTGCGATGAGTCGCCGGTTCGAATCCCGCCCGGACGACATTTTAATAATTTTCTGTAAGCACGTCTAGTCACTTCGGGCTTTAAACGGGTGGGAGGAATATCGAAATTCAACGAATCCAACCACCTGCACCGTTCACAGATCGGAAAACCGTGAACTGCGCGTTTCGGTCTTTGTTTATAGATTTCCAAAATGTTCGATGATGCGTTGTCGACCTACATTTTACTTCGAGACTGAAACAGAAACGCGCATCATTTATTAATCGCCTTGTACTAGTATCATTTAAATTAGCCAAAAATTCGTTGTTATCCATCAAAAGGCTGTCCCGAAAGGAATAAAAAAGCGAAACTTTTCCACCTGCGTGACAAACCTTGGATATTTATAAATGACACGCACCCAAATTCAAATTGCTATTATTCGGTTAATAATGAAAGCGAAGTATCAATGGTTGCCAGGCCCTACCTTCGAGCTATTGTGTAACGCAGTGTAATGATAATACCACTTTAATGTACGAATATAGTATCGTTGGCTCAAAAGTAAAACTCGCTAAGTGACATTTTGAACAAAAATATATTTTGCTTCTAATACTCACTTTAAGAGTAATGCTACGGTCAGAATGAAGAATTATTTACGTATAACTAAACTATGAACACACACTTATTAATTTGTTCTTATCGTAAATGTACGCCTAAAGTAAGGAATATATACCTAATTCGACTAACTAAAGGTTTATGCACCGCACGCATGAAATACATAGTTCCTTAGATAGCAGGATTTTATATTAATATCCTGTTGAGTTGTGGAATGGATAGATAGAAAAATCGTAAAATGCATGTGCTTTAGAACAAACAGATATATAAAAGTATATTTTTTAATGCTCATGGGCTTTTTTTAATTTTTTTTCATTTGTTGAAATAAAAATAACAAAATACGTTTTTTTTTCGTTTTGTACAAATCGTACACTGTTATCACAAACATTGACATATCAGATGAATAAAGGAAATAACTTTCGTTCGTCTCGGCCGATCACACGCTCCCGTCACGTGTTCACCAGCTTACTCCCCAAGCCCAGCGTGGTAAAGAAAAAATAAGGGGTATCATAGACTTTTTTACTTCAAAAACAAATAAGGGGTATCATAGACTACAGATTATCTCTTTTTGAACGCACTTTTGAAGTCCTGAAAATAGACACAGTGTATCCAAAACAAGTCGGTTAAACATAAACAAATGAGCCACAGACAAACAAATATAGAAATCCTTGATCCGATTACATAGAAAAATGATACTACGTGGCGTATCGATCTGTCTGTTTGCGGTTTGTTTCCTGTTCCTATACAAGGTGTTTTTTTATGTTAGATATCGACAGACGAGCATGAGCTTCACTTCATGGTAGGTGATACCTCAGCCACAGAACATCAGTCAGTGCTCTGTCGACCTACTTTTTACTTAATAACATAGGAGTATTCTATATCTACATTACACCCGTGTGAAGCCGGGGTATATTGCTAGTGTGTAAAACATTTACTTCGTAACCGCTTCGCGTATAAATTCGCGGAGTGAGCCGGCGACCGCCTGTTGGCGCTATAACTGCGCCTCACGCACAACAGACCGCCCTATTTTTATAGGGCGCGACCCCGCTGTCCCCAGCAAACGATTTCATCCGTCATCTGGGTCCCGTCCGATGCTCGCGCGGGAGAAGAATTCCTATAGTTACTTCGTAAAACAATAACTTCGTACTTATTCGAAGGCTAATATGTCTTTTCTGTCTTTTCAGATTCCATGAAGCATAGAACTCGTTATCTGTCAAGTTAGAAAGAGCTTAAAATGTGAGCTTAGTGTGTGAAAATGTGATAAACTATAATAACAATGTTAAAACTCCGTATCGCCTGCTGCGTGATGTTCGCAGTCTTACAGAGGTGTGCTGAGAGCCAGCAAGACGTGATAATCGAAGAATCCGGTGAGTCGCAAAGAAATTTGCATGATTAGTGATGTGCTAGAAGATCCGCGGATACGGATCTTAACTTTCTTACTCAATCGGTGTCGATGCGCGTGTCGCAAAAAAATTACCATGTGCTGGAGGATCCGCGGATACAGATCTTAACTTTCTTACTCAATCGGTGTCGATGCGCGTGACCTTCAATATTTTTATTTATATATTTTGAAACATAGAGGTGTCAAATATTTGATTTTAATAAAAAAAAAGTAATCTGAGGGCCTAGCAAACGGCTATCGACAAAGTATTCGTATCGTCAAATTGTATGAGAAATCATTTGAAATTTCATACAAATGACATACGAATACTTTTTCGTAAGTTTTTCGTGCTTGACTCTCAGAAAAGAATTTAATAGCTTTCATTGATAATTAAAATCACCCATATATAGAAAATGACTCTACTTTTGGTAACACTCACACCGATGCAAAGCTCAGATTACGCCTCACGAACTGTACCCGGTAATTCGCTGCTTGAAAATTGACTATTTTCGTTTGTTTTTGTATAATAAGTAGACTTTTTATAGCCTCAATGGAGTCAGTTCACGCTGCATTAGGGCGGGCGGCGGAACTGCCCTGTGACGTCACGCCAGCGTTGGCCCACGACAGCGTGGCGTTGGTCATTTGGTACAAGCAAGGACATAATACACCTGTTTATACGTAAGTATCATTGCACCATAGTTACTCAATGTACGTTACCAGTTACCACACTCTTATGGACCTTCAGCCGGCCTAGCATGACCGCCACGAGATATGTCACGGACGAGAGAAGACAAACTAAGATGTAAGATATGGAGATATATTATATCTCGACATCGACAATTTTGATAGAAAAAATATCTCGATCGACAAATATATCTATTTTTGATATTAAAAGTCGAGTTGTAATTGTCATGTTAGATCCAAAAGAGCGTTAATCGATTAAAACACGAGAAAACGGTCGACAAAATTTTGTCGCGGTTGGCATGCTAGGCCGGTAGGGGTCAATTAAGGTACACAGGTCAACTCATTAAATAGGTAGCGTTGCGGGCACAACACCTTCAGCCAAATATGACAAATAGTAGGAAAACATGTTTATAGAACATTATAAGCTTCGCCCCTTGAAAAGTGGCGTAGATAGATGGCGCAAGTGTCACTATGTCATTATACGTTGCGAGAACTTTACATGCGTCATACTCGTGAACGGGTGCTACTTGTGGTGACTGATCGGACTTGAATTCGTGTATGCGGTGATGTTAGTTATTTCGACTATGTGTTTCAGTGTTGTTCCCACGAGAATGTAAGTGTGTGCTCCTATTTCACCATGCCTACTGCTGATGGAGGACAAGCTTCATTTGTTTTATTCGTTTATTTTTTAATTATTATAATTAATTACTTCATTATGTCATGTGGAGCAGGGTGTAATGGTTGCAGCTCCTTACAAACATTTTGTAAAACAAAAAACTTGGCGATTAAAAAGAGTGGAGGAGAGTTTATTGCCATTAAATGATGAATAAAACGAGATTTTCCAAAAAAGCATATTATACGTTTAGTGTAAGTTTGATTTTAAAGGTGTCCCATGGTGTGTCATGTTGTCCGGACGGGTTTCGAATGCGCGACGGAACGCAAGGTAGATTGTACTCAACGCCAACAAGAGATATAATTGTATTTCGTATTTAAAAATCAATCAGTAATAATCGGGGATTTGTAACAGGAAGTCGAAAAAATTAAACCACGCCTTGTACAGCCGTAATTATATACGTCTTTGTGATACCGGTTCTCTTGTTTGACATCTCATGATAGTCTCTGAAGTACTGGCTTAATGCGCTACTTTTTTAGGGTTCCGTTTCTCAAATGGAAAAACCTTTATATAATCACTTCGATGTCCGCTTGATTGACTGTATGTTTCGCTAGAAACCGGTTAATTTTTATTTTCCAAAATACAGGTCGGACTGAGATAGCATGTTATTAGTTTAAAAAAGTAATACAGACTAAAACCACACTATTTTTTTCAGTAAATTTATAAAAACGAAAGAATATTAACAAAAACCTTTATTATTTCGGTTAAGCTCCAAGCAAGGTAACCATTGTACGGAACCTTCAATGCGAAGATCAGACTCGTGCTTGACAGCTTTTTGAAAAGTCAAATTAAAGCATAATATTTTGTATATCCATATGGAAATATATTATCTAGGCAATTTGTTATAATTTTCATTAGCTAAAATTGTTTCTATTTTCTAAAATTAAGGGGTTCGTTTGTGGGTTCACCGGCCTTGTATTTCGATGGGTCATGGGTTCGATTCTCGACGGGTCTGACGTTTTTTTTATTTTATGTAAACATATATTCCCCAAACAATTATATTATGTAAAACAAGTCTAAAAAACATGTTGCAAAATTATTCCGGTATTTTTCCGTCCACTCTAAGGATTGTTAAAAAGTGCTCAGTTATTTTTTTGCGCAATCAAAGCTGACCAACCTGTTTTGAAATTACGTACCTACTCCTATATTACAGAAAGTTTAAAATTGTTTTCAGGTCACGCAAATAATACATATAGGGAAAACAATCCCGTGCATTTTTTTAATCCCGGGATTACGGGATTTTTGATGCGTAATCCCGGGTTTAATTAGACTATGTGGTTTGTAATTGGGCTCAAATGAAAAAAAAATGTGTAATTTCTTAAAAAAAAGTAGTAGTAAGAAAATAAAATAGACCAAACAATAAAAACTATACTTTTGTAAGAAATCTAAATGACAACACAAAAAAACTATTTAGAATTTTAAAATACATAAAATAAAATCGCAGAAATATCAAATCATCCAATGTTTGACTTCCAAGCCTGCTTCGTAGTTTGTATACAATATTATGATATGAGGTGATCGGGTGATTCCTCTGATGACCTAAAGAGTATCGTATTGAAGTATTCCGAGACGGGAAGTCCCTTCTAAGTTCTACGACAAGCATATTATTAGGGCTGTAGGTACCTGTGTAGTACGTACATATATATTGTACGGCGTATCTAAGGGTTGTTTTTGTCGTTATGTAATAAATGCTTTTAATATAATCTAGGCAAGGGTATTGTCAAGGCGCAACGGACTACGGAATGAAAAATAAACCTGTTTGTGGCAATCCCGAAAATCCCGGGATTGGCCAAGTACAATCCCGGGATTTACGAGACCAGAAAACGGCCGGGATCCCTAATTACATAGTAACTAATATTATTAAGAGGTAAAGATTGTGTGTTTGTAAAGTTTTAAACATTCTTTCACCAATAGAAAGCTATGATACCAGCGAGTAACATAGGTTTTTTTATTATTCATATAATTTTGTGTATACATCTACATTGCACTCGTGGGAAGCCGGGCGGATCCAAGTTATAATACCATATTTTTATCTATTAAGAATAAGCATAATATTTATTCGATGCCACATACATCTACATTCTTAATAATTAACTTAAACTAAATATGCTGTGTGGAAAAAGAAAAGGCTGATGCTCAGCTTGTGCTGTAAACCAGTACTTTCTACAGCGCTGATTTTGTAGCTTTCTATTGGGGAAAGAATTTTTAAATCGGTCGAGTATTTTTTGAGTTAAATCGTAACAAACAAACAAATCTTTCCTCTTTATAATATTAGTATAGATTAACAGGAGGACTTATTTATCCATTTTTTTGTGTGCAGTCTGGATACTCGAGATGGCGTTGATACACACTGGTCGGACCCCGCTACCCTCGGCTCCAGAGCTTCCTTCCGAACCACCACGATGCCAGCACTACTAGTAATTACTAAGATAAGGTATCGCTTTTAGTAATTAACTTACATATAAATTCCGACGGAAGTGATTCCGAGGTATTAGTTAAGGGTGTGATGTCGAGACTCAGGGTTGAGTGACTTACCGCGTAATACTGAAACGATAAACAAAATTTGAGGGCTTCTTAAAATGTTTCTGTCTTTCATTTTACCTTCGTAATGAAAGAGTTAGAGATACTTTTAAGTACACCTCAATGTTGTTTAGCGTTCGAGAATTCTGCCATTTGTTAACTGACATACGAGTGTCTCAAAGAAGAATTTAGAAACATCGGAGTGGGAATTACAACAAACCTCTTTATTGCAGGCCTGAAGACAGTGGTCAGTATCGATGTCGAGTTGACTTCATCAAGTCACCAACCAAGAACACGAGGTTAAACCTTACTGTGTTGAGTAAGTACCTACACAATATATACTAAAGATTTTTAATATTGATATTGAAATAGTCACTATAAGATGATGTTAAGTTAGCTAATTACGTAATAACTTAAGACAGAAGGTCTACCCTTAAGTAGAAACTGAATAAATTGACCGACTTGGTTTTATATGGATCTCACAACTTATTACGATAGAAGAACTAAGTTGCGATACTTGTTTTTTTTTACAATTTATGTTTTTGATGACATGTATGTATCTTCTTCTTCCCGCCCTGTTCCCTTTCTTTTATTAGGGGTCGGCGCAGTATGTTCTCTTTTTCCATTCTCTCCTTTCACTCGCCATATCATCAGTCACACCTCTCAAACACGTATCATTCTTCACACAGTCAATCCATGTTTTTGTTGGCCTCCCTCTTCCCCTATACCCATCCCCTTACATATAGATATACAATGTACTCGTATGTATATAGATAAAAATTAGCTTAATTAGTGACCATTCCAAGCTTCACTTGGACATTCATTATAATGAAAAATTTCAGAAAAAATCCTTTTAATGATGATTAAAACCGCATCATATCCATCACGAAGTTTAGCCTTCAAACATAACAGATATCCACTTCAAATTGTATTCAAAATGTATTACGTTTGTTTATTAGTACCCCCGGAACGGCTAGTGATACTCGATCAAGACGGCGAAGAGTTCCGAGGCGGTGCTATGGGGCCCTTTGATGAAGGGACTCGTGTGAATCTTACTTGTGTGGCTATTGGTGGTAAGTTAACTGTCAAATATATGTTTTTTTTTTAATTTTTCTGGTACAGTACAATCAATTCATATAATGTGAAGAGTATAATGACAGTTTATATGAACTTATGGACGAAGGTGTGCTCTTCCTCCAAAGGGAGGATCCTCGACCAGTCGAACCACTGACTGGCCGGCCCTAAGACTCCTTTTTTTTTTTTTTTTTTTTTGTATGGTATCTCGCTGCTGGCCCTAGTGGCCTCGGCAGCTCAACGCGGACAAGATTGGCGAGCACTGTGGCTCAGCCTTGAAATTAGGGGTTTTGCTACGACACGCCTAAGGGCGTCTCCTGCGAGACACGTACCTCGGCTTGGGCTGCCGTAGGAGGGGAGGGAGCCTGAAGGGCTGGACGGTAGCTCACCCGTGTGAGGGATGCGCGGAACAAGGGTCCTCGCCTTCGCCGTCGAAGGCGCTGTACGCGGGTCTGAGGTGAAATGTCCGCCCGGGCGGAGTCTAATCTAGCATTGGCTACTGTGATAGGATCGTCAGGATCCTCTAAAACGTGTCTGGGTCTTCTCCAGAGAGCCTTATCGGGATAGGGGTAATAGTTGATTGCATTGCGAACCAACGGGTTGGGGTGGTTTATAGCCTTGTCGAAGTAACGTTTCGACGCTAACTTCATCCATTGGGCTATAGTGGGTAGCTCCAGATCGTGGTTCATTTCGCACATAATACGGTGCTCCAGTAGCGATTCGAATGAACCGGTTCTGGACCGACTGTAATTTGTGGATATTGGAAGGGGCGATATGAGCAAAGGCAACACTCGAATAGGTCATGCATGGTCGAATGCATGCCTTATAGAGTGTCACTTTATGCCTCAGGGACATTTTATTTTTGGAGTCTAAAAGGGTACGGAGTCTGGATAGGACAAAGGAGGCCTTTTTACGGACCATTCTAACGTGTTTGTTGAAGGTCAGGCTACGATCAAGGGTAACACCTAGGTATTTGGCTGATTTCTGCCAGGGAATGGATCTACCGTAGAGTTGAATCTCTCGGTCTATTAGGAATTTGGCCTTAGTATATGGGTTTCTGGGATTACCGGGAGGACCACGAGCAAAGAGTACTGACGCACTCTTTTCCGGGTTGACTTGGATTCCCCATTTCTGGAACCACTCACCGAGGCGGGTGGTTGCAGTCTGGAGAAGCGCTGTGATGATCCTTTTATCCCGGTGGGAAGTGAAAAGGGCAGTGTCGTCCGCGAAAAGCGCAATGTGCACTTTAGGCGTTTTAGGAATATCGCTAGTGAATAACGAAAACAGGAGGGGAGACAGGACAGAGCCCTGGGGGACTCCGGCCCGTATACTACGGGGAGAGGAGAGCGATCCTTCTACGCGATAGCGAAAGGAGCGGTTTGACAAGAAATCGTGTATGATACGCACGAGTCTGTCTGGCACGTTGAGTTGGTAAAGCTTGAAAATTAAGCCGTTGTGCCAGACCTTGTCAAACGCTTTCGCTATATCGAAGAAGAGGGCGCCCGTGGGAATGGATCTATTTCTATTTAAACCGGAAAGGATGTGTTCCGTTATGCGGTGGACTTGATGGACACAGGAGTGCGCTCGTCTGAAACCAAACTGTTCGTCGGGCAGAAGGCCTTTGTCGACGACAGTGTCCCAGAGACGCTTTTTAATTAACTTCTCATACAACTTACACAGTGTATTGAGAAGGCTTATGGGTCGATAGCTATTGGGATCGTTACGGGGTTTGCCCGGCTTGTGGATACCAATCACAATTGCCTCCTTCCACTGTGTCGGAAAGGCGCAGTTGACAAGGAGGGAATTGAAAATGGTCACAAGTAGACATATCAATTGGGGAGGAAGGGATCTGAGGACCCTGTTCGAGATGGTGTCAGGACCTGGGGATTTTCTAGGTAGGGAAGCCTTGATCAAAGCCTGCACTTCGTCTACGGAGGTGGGTGGTAAGGGCTCGTCTGAAACGGGGAGTGCAATACGACGATCGACTTCGCGGTCGATCGTTTCTACGTGAACTGGGTCAGTGTTAACTAGATATGGAGTGCATTGCTCCTCTAGTTTTTGGGCTAAGCATTCGGCTTTGTCGGCGTCGTCAAAAGCGTCAGTCTGATTGGGCCGTTTGAGCGGAGGCATGATCGCGACCGTTTCTGATTTGAGACTCCTCGCAAGCGACCAATAGGCCGTGTGCGAGGGTGAAAGTTCGCTGGTTAAGCGGTCCCATCGTTCGTTGCGTAGTTCCCGCATGCGTGCCTTAACCTCTCGTTGTAAGGCACGAAGCGTTCTACGGTTGTCGTCTGAGGGTGCGTTGTCATAGGCGCGAGTAGCTGCGTTCTTCTCAGTCAGTAGTTGTCTGGCGTCCGGAGGAAGTTCCCAACGTTGGTTAAAATCATCGGGAATCAACCTGGACGCGCATTCAACTTTGGACTGGATATGTCTAGTGACTGAGGAGACCGCAGCTAACGCTTGGTCCGTCGAGTCAAGTCGTTCCGGTATAGACTCTAGCTCAGGCGAGTCGATGGGCTTGAGGGCCTCATCTAACTTTTGCCAGTCAACTATAGTCTTGTATCGTCTTTGTAAGCAGTCGGGGGGGCCTAATTCTATAAGAACGGGTCGGTGGTCAGAGTCAAGTTCATGTAACGTTTCTATAGAGCGTAACTGGAGAGTAACGTTCCTTAGAATCGCCACGTCGAGTACGTTTCCGCGGGAGAGGCTCATATTACTGAAGTGAGTCGGATAAAGGGGCCTAAGACCCCAGTTCGAGGTGTTGTATATATACTTAGCACTCGGACACACTTCGATAGCGCGATTCAGGATTATTGACGTATTCGTCGATTTAGATGTCGCCACATTGCTTTTGCAAAATCCTATAACGATATAGGTTAAACATAGGAAAATACTCGTATATATTGAAAAATATGTAATTTAAAACGTACTACCATATTAATTAACGACTTACCTTACTCTAACCTCGCCTCCGTGCCGCAATGGTAAGTGGTTTAGCATCGAAGGTCCTGGGGTCGAATCCCTGGGAATCAAAATAAAAAAAATCTTTACTGGTCTGTACAAAAAACAGTGAAATACAGAAATGGGTCTGCCCTAGGGGACTCTGAAATAACTTTTGACCTTAATACATCCATAATAGTCTTTGGTCCATACAAAAAATCTGCTTTGTTTGTGCTAGGTCGCCCAGCAGCCAGGGTATCTTGGTGGCAGTCTCACGCTCTGCTAGCCAACTCGGAGTCAAGAGCATCCGTCTCTTTCACTCTTCAGCGAGATTTGTATCCTGCTACTCTTACTTGCCAGGTATGTTTAATAATATAATAAAATCCTTTATTAACAATCTTTACATGTTCATTATAAAAAAAATAATGCATTCGACACCGGTATTGATCGCCTTGCTTTTCAGCATATGCCTCCCCGTGTTCTATTTAACTTACTAGTTAAATCAAAATTACTAGTTAGATCAATAGATTATGTATTGTTTTGTTGTTGTCAATACTGGATTCACCTAGCGTGATTCAAAACGATAGGTTTTGAACCTCTTTACGACCTCTTGAGCTCATATACGCTTTTGAAAGAGACAAAATTTAAATAAAATACTGTATACCGGATTAAAACGCGATGGACGGAGTTGATATTTACTGCCTTAAATATATAAAATTACAGTAAATATCAACTCCGTAGGAATAGATGGCGTTAATATGGCAACTTTGTGACATTTCAAAAATCAGACAACTGTCATCTTTCTGTCTCCCCGCGACCACGGTTGCTGAAAAGCATCCGAAACGTCGGGATAAATAAATTAAACAATATAAATAATAAATCGCGTTTTAATCCGGTATACAGTATTTTATTTAAATGTGTGATACTCGCGTTAATAAAAGACAATATTAAAGACAACATTTTTGAGAAATTTTTCCTCGCGCTCTTTCTAAATATCATGCTTAGCGTGTAGTTTCAGAAAAAATAACGTATAAGAATTTCGAACTAGAGGTTTTAAGCTTAAAAACGCTTTTTAGTTTTATTTTACGATTCGATAATTTTTCACCAAGTTACAGCTCTTCAAAAATCACTCAAAAAGTTAGAAATCCTATTGTTTCTTTTAATTTTTTTGCTGAATATATGTTACTGTATTTCAATGACATGCTCATAGACGCATTTATGAAGTTTTGAGTCGCGGTTGTCCATGGGCGGTGATTACTTTTTTTTATAGTATAGTGGGGCAAACGAGAAAGTGAAAACCGTTGCCCAAGAAGAACCGCAACACTAGACAACTTTCAGATGCGTTACTGGCCTTCAAATTACCTACCCACATGTTCGGTTATCTGTTCTGTAATAAAAAAAAACTACGAATGCTTTCTATGTGGATGATATGATAATCTTATAATAGGCGAGTGACTCGTCAAAAATGTAAAAATCTGTCAGTGAATCTAATCTATTTTGTATGAAACAGGCCGTCACGGATCCTTCAATAGCGCCGCTCTCGGAGAACATCACGGTCGATATGAATCGTAAGTATTTTTATGGTATTATAAATATAAGGACGTATCATACCAAGGGTTAACAAGCGCCACAAAATTATAAAATCATATGAATACGAATAGATTTAAGAATAGTATAGAATAACGAAAATATTGTTCTTTAAGTTCAGTTATATTATTTTGATCTTATAGGTATATTGTAGGGATATATTATGTATTATTGTATATGAAATTGTTTAAAGATCTGTGAAAACATTATATTTCGCTGCTTTAAAGAAAAACAGCTACCAAAAAATGTGTGCGTGTACTTATGTACGCGAGTGAAAAGTTATACTTCTTTGGCATCATTAAAAAATACTTTTTAATAGCATGCAAATAATAAATTACAATAAAAGGATTGGAAAACACAGTCAATAAAGTTCAATTTAAATTTAAAAAATTAAATAGTGGGCAACTTCTCCCGTGAGAATTTTGTGTCTCGCTGTGCGAGCATCGTAAAATTTCACTCTCATCATTTTTTCATAACGCGCCTAAAGAAGTATAACTTCAAAAAATTATTAAATTATAGAACAGAGCCACAATATTCATAAAAATCGTTGTTTTTTTTTTTATTAAAACTTGCTTAATACACGGTAATTTGAGATAGCTTTTGATATTACGATATATAATACAGAAAAGGGTACCTAGATGGCTCGACTCTTGAATTCGTTTGTATTTAAAGGTGCGATTTATACGTATGTATATTATAGTCTCTTACCAACTGTTCTCTTATTCCTCCTGTTCTCCTAGTATACCCCCTCTGGGTACGCATAGTGGGGGGTGCAAGACCCTTGGTAGCGGGGCGTGCTGTTGAGCTCATCTGCCAAGCTGTTGGGGCTCGCCCCCACCCCACCATATCCTGGTGGAAAGGTGCCACCAGACTGCATACTATACGGGAAAAGGTAAGATATTTAAATATTTTTTTTTTTCTTTAGACATTCTATCAATCTCACAGCAATTAATTATTTATATTTTTCACAATAATTTGTAAGAGGATGTTTAAAAACGCATGTAATTTTGTAGTGCGGTCACATCTTAGGAGGATAGTATAACTCTACACCTGTCTTCCTTCATACCACAATCAAGATTATATTGTCTATCTATCTATATATTGTCTATGGTGATGACCAAATTATAAATAAATAAAATATATGATTTATTCAATCAGGACCATAACAACACGATCCACATGATATCTTGAAGTAATTAGCTATAATAATAAAAATAAACGAGAAAAAAAATAAAAAAAGTAAAGATTTGTCCTCTATCAGCAGTAGGCATGGTAAGAGCACAAACACATAGTCGAAATAACTAATATCACCGCATACACGAATTCAAGTCCGACCTGTCACCACCAGTAGCACCCGTTCACGAGTATGACGCATGGCCAGCCATCGGCCCTCTCGCCATATTTTAGGGAAAGGAAGTAATTGTTTGAGTTTGCCTGATCTATAAGCAGGGAGTTCCACAATTAATTTATATCATCAATAATAAAGTAGCAATTGAATCTCAAAAAAAAAACAATAATAATACAAGAAATGAACAATATAGAATATGAATAAATAAATAATAAATCTGTAAAATTAAAGTTATATCCGTGGTAAAAAAAGGTTAAAGTGTTCCAGTCTAAGATCAGATTTTTTTCTATACCTCGCAAAGGAATTGCAATATTTAGTATTCGACCTACTTTTAGTTATTAATTTACTCTTCATTTCACAATACATTTAAACATAGACATACAAACAAACAAAATTATGTAGCGTAAAAATGGCGGTCTTATCACGAAGTAGTGATTTCTTCCAGACAATCAATTGCGTAAAAGATCAAAATGCCAAATTAAGAAGTGACTCTGAGTCAGTGGCGTAGCTATCATAGGGCAAAGTGGTGCAGTGCATCAGGGCCTTGAAGCTGAGAGGGCCCCCTGAAGTTTGGAAAGAGGGGGAGGCAGCTCTTGAAGCTAGAAAAATTCTCACAGGAATTTTAATTTTTTTTAAAGATTTTAAATGAGAATTTATAAGGCCGATAATGGAAGCGCCTTTGATTAGTAATCATTTGCAATTAATTTTGTGAAGTTACTAAAAAAAATTGCCGGAGGGATTGCGATTATTTCTTTGCACCGGGGCCCTTGTCCACCTAACTACGCCACTGCACTGAGTGAAAGAACGAACCATTAAAAAACTTTGTGATATCTTCCCTTAAAATTGAATTCCTCTTTGCCTTAAAAGGGATAGACACATTTCTGTCTTTTTCAATGATCACTTGTCACATACAAGTAGTTGTGTCATCTGTGCTGTTCTTGATTTTTTTACTAACGGGTATCAAACCGGGAACTACCGTGTCAAACGTAACGCACCACTAAGCCATCTACTGCTGTTTAATTACTGCTGTAACGACCTAACAGTGTAATGTTATAAAACTTCTAATAAAAACGCTATGCGACTTTTTCATTTTTATGACAGACAATAGAACCTAAATAAAATTTTAAATATGGCTCATAAACATAATATATTCTTATGCCCTCATAGCAGAATAAGTATGCATTTTCATTGTATATTTTTATGCTGGGTCCACACTGGGTCCAACTGTACGCCTCTATATATTCAAACGTGTAGGATTAATTGGGTGGTGTGCTTTCAAAAAGGGTGGAAGGAATGTCGAAATTCCGACCTAGTAACGTAACGTTCATAGATTGAAAAACCTTGAACCTTGCACATTGTAAATTAACAGTTTTTAATTTTTCTGACAAAATGGCCTAAGTTATACAAATAATATCGCCGTAATTAATCTTAGGTATTTTATCCCTAAACTTTCAAAATTGAATAACTTACTACTTAAAATTTCGAGTATTTCCAAGGGTTTAAAGTTTTGCGTTTGTTTGTTCGTTTCTGTGTTCTCTGCTTACCCCAATGGGAAAGAGGCGTGATGAATGTATGTATGTTTAAATTTTGCGCCAAGTAGCAAACGTGTGTACTCAGCATTAGCTTTAAACTAAGCTATTTTTAAGCCGACCTCACCCTAAGTTAACTTGACCCACTTTTAACAGCTAAAATCTAGATTATTCCCTTGCGCCACTAAGCTCTAAATTACTATTAAAGCTGTGTAAAGGGCAGCTTTTATATGCTATTTAAAGAAAATATACCTTTTAAATTTTTTAAAAATTAAACTGTAACAAAAGTGAACTTTTCATAAATTTTGTCTTATAATTTCTGCTTAACTCTATTTAAATTTCAATTTATTTAAAAAACGTTACTAAACCTATGATACCCAAAGTGTTCTAAATCGACTCCCAGGGGTTTACAATACACTACAGTCAGAAATTTTAATTTTTCTTAGTGTGAAAGTACTGTGCCAGCTTTCTAACATAAATTTGATGTCGATGAATTCCCTAAAATTTGACATACTCTCTACTGTTAGGCTCAACAAGAGATACAAGTATGCTTATCTCTCAGATCTCTTTCAAAAAAAAAATTGTCTCTTGCAGTGGCGGGACCATCATACAAACCCGAAAGGCTTGCCCTATAAATGCAACCATTATATAAACGTAATTAATTATCGAAGTCATATATAATTTACATGATTTCATAATTATATAAGTTTTATTTAACACAGTACTCGAAACCGTCGAGTGTGTATGAAAGTATTAATGAAAGTGGAAGAAGAGAAAGTTGTATGCAAGGATCGGACCATGTGGAATTCCGTGATCTCTGCCTACCGCAATGGGAAAGAGGCGTGATGTATATGTTTGTTTTTTAGTTCTCCTATGTATAACCACATATTTCATTAAATTCGGCAATTTTGTTCTTCTATGGTATTTCCGCCCCTGGTCTCGTCATTTTGATCATTGCCAGATAATCACCGCAAAAAGATTATAACAGGAATCTTTCACAGATATCTCCTGATGGCAACGTAACCAGCAGCATCCTGACGATCGTGCCAACGGTGGATGATGCAGGAAGAGTGATATCTTGCAGATCAGTTCAACAGAATTTAAAGCATTCCGTCCGGGAGGATGGTTGGCAAATGGATATACAACGTAAGTTTTGTTAAGGCACATATAATGTATTGTGTATTGTATTTTTGTTTCTTTTTTCTTTTCTCTCTTTGTGTTGTTAGTTTTATTTTTTTATGTTTAGTCAGATTTTACGTCTGACATTCTGTGACGGGACTTACGGCAAAGGCTGAAAACCAACGTGGTAAATGTTGTTAATAATATTTACCACAAAATGTTGGCTGGCACCGACTTCAAAATAACTGTTAATAAATAATGCTTTGAAGTAATTAAAATATTATATTTCACTTTTTAGTGTAATTTTGTACATACTATATGTAGTTGTAGTTTTGAAGTCGGTATTTTTAGTTCAAAGTACTCGTATATTGAAATTTTAATTTTATTTTTATTATCTATAAATATAAGGCCACGTGCGGTACGTGTTTGGCTGAGAAATCGTGCGTTCAATGAAAAATTAATACATGTGAAATCTCATTATACCGCCCCCCCCTCCTTGTGATTTTTTTCCGAACCCATCCCCCCCTTTCAAGCCTCACGTGATTAATGTACGATTCCATACAATCACGGGAGCCGCCTGTCTTTAGCCTGCTCTAAAAAAAAGATCGGCGTAATTGGGTTGGAAATAACTGTGTATTTCTTAGAAAACTTATTTGAAGTAAATTGGAAACGTGTCATGTTTCGATATATTTCGTATATTTGCCAATATTTATTTGGGAAAAATGTTTTATACAACGAATTGGTGTGTATTCGGATCGGTTGTTTGCTTAGAGTTATCAAACCTTACTAATAACCATATAATATAATATATGGTGCTTAATTTGATTTATACCTATATATTGTATATTTGTTGTAATTGATATTCTTTGAAGAAAATCAATGATTGACTGATGTTCTGTGGCTAAGGTATCACCTACCATCTAGTGAACCTCATGCTCGTCTGTCGATGTCTGACCTAAAGAAATACACAACTGCACCTCTCTTGTTACTAATTGTCTCCTTTCTTTTTGTCATTGTTATTATTGTATTTGGTGATTTTCTCTGAATAAGAATAATAAATATTTATTCGATGCCACACACAAAAACTACACTCTTAATCCTCACAAACTAAATATGCTGTGTGGCGAAAGAAAATACCGATGCTCAGCTTGTGCTGTAAACCAGTACTGGCTACAGCACTGATTTTCAGTATCTGCCTGGGTAACTGTTGTTGTGCCAGTAAACACAAAAGAGAATTTAAAAAGAAAAGAAAAATGTCATTAAAAAAAACTAAAATACTATACTAAATACTAGATACTAATAATACTAAATACTAGGTATATGCCTAAATAGTGTTTCTATAATATTCTAAAAAGAATAGTATAGAAACACTTTAGAGCTTTTTTAAAGCTTATCTTTAGTGAAAAAGCTTCATATTATTTTATCCTGGCCTTAATTTTCGTGACACAAGCGTGTTCTAAAGAACAAAAATGCTATACGATTAGCCTACACTCGGTGGTGCTAATTATTTTCTTTCTTAACTTTAAGAAGCTCTCGTCGGCGTTAAAAACGTTTGACCCGATTTTGTTTTAATTAAATTCTTCAAGTGAGCACTTTGAATTGCTTTTGTTCTGATGCTGAAATATTTTTTTTATTTTTATCATTGAGTAGCAACGCGCCCCGGCTTCACACGCGTGCAAGGTACTGTACACAAAAAGAGTAGCCTATGTTACTCTCTGATAATGTGCTTTCTATTGGTGACAGAATTTTAAAAATCGGCCAGTTGTTTTTGAGTTTAGTAAATTAATATTTTAGTAATTAAATTGAGGTGAAGGTATGTTAAACTACAAAATTAATAGTTGTAAGGCTCTTTCTCCATGAAACCTGCCGGCCTAGCATGACCGCCACGAGATATGTAGCGGACTAAAGAAGACAAATTAAGATGTAAGATATCTCGATATAGTATTATATCTTGACATCGACAAATTTGATAGAAAAGATATCTCGATTTTTGATATTAAAAGTCTAGTTTTAAGTGTAATTGTCATATTAAACCCGGAAGAAATAAAGAGATAATCGATTAAAACATGAGAAAACGGTCGACAAAATTTTGTCGCGGTTGTCATGCTAGGCCGGCTATATGTCCAAAATACCAAAATCGAACGCAGCGAACGTAAAGAAACGAAAGAAATAATAATATTTTACGCGCCTTTTCATTCGCGAATATTTGAGAAGAATATTCGCATTTGCGAATGAGAAAAATCCAACATTCGTTACAACACGTAAATTAATGAGTTTTAATATTTTTATAATTTACTAAATTTTAATAGATGTGCCGATACCGAAACTCAAGTTGGGTGCCAATTTGGATTCTGAAAACATAATGGAGGGATCCGATGTATATTTGGACTGCAGTGTACGAGCGAACCCGCCGCACGAACACGTGTATTTTACGTATAATGTGAGTATTACACGTATATTTTATTTTCTATTTAATTACTTACATTAGTGTGGCACTATTCCTAAGGAGTTGATACTTATTGTAATGTAGATGTACTAAATAAAAAAAAACCCTGTTACTCGCTCTACGTATTTGTGAAAGATTTTTTAAAACGGTCGAGTCGTTTTTGAGTTGAATCGTCACATACAAACAAATCTTTCCTCTTTATAATATTAAGTATAGTAGATATGTACTAACTACTAATACTCGGTCAGAATTTCGATATGCCTTCAATCTATTTATTTTATTTAGAACTCTTTATGGCACTTGAAAATATAACTACAACAATAATAAAATTCTTAGAAATAATAATATTGTCTTTTATTAACGCGAGTATCACACATTTAAATAAAATACTGTATACCGGATTAAAACGCAATTTATTATTTATATTGTTTAAATTATTTATCCCGACGTTTCGGATGCTTCGTGGATGCGTTGTGGATTGTTGACGTTCATAGATGTACATTGTGTTACCTAAATTAATAGATTATTTTTGAATTTAATTGAATTAAATATGGCAACTTTGTGACATTTCAAATATCAGACAACTGTCATCTTTCTGTCTCCCCGCGACCACGGTTGCTGTAAAGCATCCGAAACGTCGGGATAAATAATTTAAACAATATAAATAATAAATCGCGTTTTAATCCGGTATACAGTATTTTATTTAAATTCTTAGAAATAACTTAAATGTACAATTGGCGGCCTTATCGCTCCCAGCGATCTCTTCCAGGCAAACCTAAACAATAAAAAGAAATGGAGAGTATTCGTGCAGTATTCTATTCTTTTAATGCCTGAAGAGAAAAAAAAATCTTTAACTAAATTTTAAAAGTTAGCTGCAAATAGTTGACCTTATCAGCTATTTTTGTTATATAGGGGGTGATTGTAAAAGGCAGTGGCGGAGTACTCGTGTCTCGACAAAGCTTAGTGCTACAGGGTGTATCCAGACAGCGTGCAGGCGCGTATGTGTGCGTGGCTCGTAATTCGTTAGGCGAAGGCAGCAGCGATCCACTACATCTTGATGTTAAATGTAAGTGTAAACTTAATTTTTTTATACCAGTACTAGCAAAACGCCCCGGCTTCGCACGGGTGCAATTTAGATAAAAATAAGTTACACGCTGATAATTTACCTTTCTATAGGTGAAAGAATTTTTAAAATTGGTCAAGAATTTTTTGAGTTAAATCATAAAAAAACCGCAAAAAATGATCAAAATGACAAAGTACAATACTACCCGCCGCATTGCTCGCTGCGCTGCGTGGAGCCACACCGCGCCGGCCGGCGCGATGGCGGGTATTTTTGTTTATATTGACATTTTTGATTTCGTAATATCTTTTCAATGGAATGTCCGATTTCAATGATTCAAAAAGTAATCAATAGGTATCGAAACAGTCTTGAATACGAAATAATTTATTTGGATAAGAATTAATACAAAGTTATGGATAACATGGTCTGATTTTGATCGGCATTTCTTTCAATTTTTTAAATGTTAAAAAGTAGTTATAGTAACATAACTACAATAGTTAGACATATGGTCTCGCGAAGTTTTTTGTCGATATTGATATGTTCTATAATATTGTAGAACTTTTTTTTGTTCTATCGTCAATACTTTCCGCAGCGCATGCGATGATAGACATTTTTAGGCTAATTTTTTTACACCTTGGGTTGGTTTTAGTAAGAATTTCTAAGGATCTCTATTTTTTTCTAGTAATAAATATAGCCTATGTTACTCAGCGATAATGTAGCTTTCTATTGGTGAAAGAATTTTTGAAATCGGTCCAGTAGTTTTTGAGTTTATTCGATACATACAAAAATACAAACATACAAAAATACAAATCTTTCCTCTTTATAATATTAGTATAGATAATAAACTATATATAAACTAGCAATGCGCCCCGGCTTCACACGGGTGCAATGTCGATGTACTATAGAAAAAAGCCTATGTTACTCGCCGATAATGTAGCTTTCTATTGGTGAAAGAATTTTTAAAATCGGTCCAGTAGTTTTTGAGTTTATTCATAACATACAAAAAATCATAAATACAAATCATTTATCTTTATAATATTAGTATAGATATAGATTATTACAATTCTGATGTATAAACAATAATACTGTAAAGTTTCATCAAAATCCGTTCTGTAGTTTTTGCGTGAAACAGTACCAAACAACTCACCATCACAAACTGTCATATTTATCATATAATTATTATAGTATGTATATAGATATATATTATTACAATTTTAATATATCGTCGCTGCGCCTGACAAGTTCCATATGTGATTTTTGTATAGTTTTGGGAGACTACGAAAAACGTATTATTGATTCACATACGGAGCTTTTCTTACCGGTCAAAACATATATGGAATTAGTTAAACTCATATCCAGTTCGAATATCACAAAAATGATTTTAGTAACACATAGAGAATAAAACGAAGAGTATTTTTTGTGCGAAAACCGAAAATCAAAAAAAAACACATATGGAATTTGGCAGGCGCAACGACGATATAAACAATAATACTGTAAAGTTTCATCAAAATCCGTTCAGTAGTTTTTGCGTGAAAGACAACAAACCTCACAATATTCATATTTATAATATTAACTAGCGACCCGCCACGGTTTCGCACGGGTTTAAAAAAAAAAAAGCAGTGGTTGTATGTATTTTTTATGCCACATTATAAAAAAATCAAAACAAAATTTTTTTTGTGCAAAAATAAAAAAAAAAAATTAGGGGTGGATTACCCTTAACATTTAGGGGGATGAAAAATAGATGTTGTCCTATTCTCATACCTACCCAATATGCACACAAAATTTCATAAGAATCAGTCGAGCCGTTTCGGAGGAGTATGGCAACGAAAACTGTGACACGAGAATTTTATATAATACTAGCAATTGCCCCCGCAACCCCCCTTGTGGGTTGAATTTCGTAAAATCCGTTCTTAGCTGACCTCTACTCGGCGAAAGGAATATTCCTACCATATTTCAAGTCGCTACGCCTTATGGTTCCAGAGATATCGTGATGAGTGACTATATAGGTGGAAATCTCTTTTATATATTATATAGATTAAAGATTAATAGGATAAGTAATAATGAAGATTTTACGCTAGAATTATTTTTAATTGAAATTATCCGCCGAATTAAACTTTGCGAAGTTAAGAACACGTGAGCTTAGTTTATGAAATCTTAGCGTGAAGCTTCTGAAAGCATTCATGAAGATGCGATTCGCAGTTGGAATATTAAGTGGTTCTATTAAACTTGGGAGTAAATTCTACCCGCTGTATATTATATTAACTCCTGATTACACCGTGATAAGTTTTACTGTAGTCTTAGTTGGACATACATACATACATATATATCACGCCTCTTTCCCATTGGGGTAGGCAGAGATCACGAAATTCCATATGCTCCGATCCTTACATACCACTTTCGCTTCTTCTACTTTCATCAATGCTTTCATACACACTCGACGGTTACGAGTACTTTTGATCTGGCCCTTTTGCAGAACGTCCCCGATCTGATCGAGGTACGTTCGCCTAGGTCGACCACTCCCGACTCCCACTCACACCAGTTTCATAAATCTTTTTCGTTTCCCTACTTTCATCCATCCTTTCTACATGCCCAAACCACCTCAACATACCTTTCTCAATTCTCGTCACTACATCGTCTTTTACTCCACAACGCTCTCGAATTTCGCCATTTCTTAATCTATCTTTCAGAGTTACACCACACATACTTCTCAAGGCCCTCATTTCCACAGCATTTATTCTACTTTCATGTTTCTTCTGCCATACCCAACATTCACTTCCGTACATCAAGGTTGGGATACAATACAGTGTCAACCCACAATATACTAAAAAAAAGTAAATTTTGATACCCAACGCTTCATTATGAGCTGGAGTACATTTTTTAAAAGATTTTTATTTCATTTAAATTGTTTTGATAGCAAAAATATTGGAAAACAGTTGACACTAAACCCTAAACAGGTTTAAAATATTTAACAATAATGCACTTAATACTATAACATTGATTGCTAAAAAAGAAAAACAATATATACACTATTTGTTATAACTAAAAATAATTACAACCTACCGACTAACTGACTAAGGGAGGAGGTTCTCAATTCGTCTGTATGTTGCTTTTTTGTATGTTTGTTACACGATAACTCCGCAAGTTATGCATGCATGGATTTGAATGATTATTTTTTTGTTTGGTAGGTAATATTTCAGACGAATACTTCAAACATAACTTAATAAATAATGCTTTGAAGTAATTATAATATTATTTTTTAATTTTTAGTTTAAGTTTGTACATACCATACGTAGAACTGTAGTTTTGAAGTCGGTTTTTGATTTTTCTTATTTTTTTTTAAATATACTTAAAATAAAATTGATAATTCGAACTCAATTTACTCAAATCGCAACTGTGTGCCTTGTCATGGTATTGCTTATCAGCGTTGGTGTTCGGCTCGAAAGACCAATTTGAAAATCCCAAAAGAAATAGCCTTGAAGTAACATTGGGGGTTTGAATTTTTAAATTCAAAATCATTTATTCATTTAGGTAACACAATGTACACTTATGAACGTCAGTAAAAAATACATATTAAATACTTCTAATTTTACATTTACCGCCAGTTCTCAAATCAAGGGCGTAGAACGGAAGAGAAGAACTGGGAAGAATGATGATTTATGATGAGGTTATACTATGACTTTATGAAGTTACTGATGTGTCAGTGTGTTATATAAAGCACATTAAATTCAAGAGCTATATATAACAACTGATTTAATTGATATGCCATTCCAACTTGACTAACTCGACGCTTTTCGAATGAACACTAACTTAGTTCACGTAATATTATAATTACTCAAAGCTCTGTATGCATGTAAACTAGATCAGTAATTTCGGAGCTTAGCGTGAACATAAGACTATTTTGTTTCTCTGTCTTATGTATGGTCCCCTCTTTTTTCCTAAATATTTTAAACTAGCAACGCGCCCCGGCTTTACACGGGTGCAACGTAGATGTATTATACACAAAACATAGCCCATACTCGCTGATAATGTAGCTTTCTATTTGTGAAAGAATTTTCAAAATCGGTCCAGTAGTTTTTGAGTTTATTCGTTACATACAAAAATACTAATCTTTCCTCTTTATTATTATAAATAGTATAGATTTCAAATCGTCGATTCTATTGTATTATGAAGTTTTAAGAATAAGTACCTTTCCGCCGTATGTACGCTTAGATCATTTAAACTACGTAACGGATTTTCATAAAATTGTATAGTTTAATATTAATTTGTAGAAATATGACTATATATTTTGTTCAAGCTATCGCGGTCGGAACAAATCAATCCGACTGAGAGCTTTCATCGCAAATGCTTTTTTCTTCGTTCATATTTTTCTTTTCGTGAGAAGCCGGGGTGGGTTGCTAGTTAATAATAAGGTTAAATTCTCTACATCTAGTCAGTCCGGTGTGCTCCAAGCGTGATGGCGTAGCACTCAGAGCGGCCCGAGGCGAAACTGTCACCATACAATGCGATGTGGATGCTAATCCTATGGTAAGATTTTTTTAAAGAATAGGGGCAAACTGGTAAGTGATGGTAAGTAATCACCGCCATCCATAGACACCCGCAACACCAGCCCGCGTAGCATAACCATCAAGAGATATCTCGCGGACGAGTGAAGACAAATTAAGATATGTATATGATATCGATATATATTATACCTCTTCTTTGACATTAGGAGAAGTGTAAGTGTCAAGTTACATGAAGAGATAATCGATTAAAATACGAGAAAACGGTCGACTAAATTTTGTCGCGGTTGTCATGCTAGGCCGGTAGAGGGATTGCAGGTGCGTTGCCGACCTTTAGACTACCAAATATTTCATACATTAAAATAGGTTAATTTTTTGCATATAGTATATATTATGTACTTTTAATACCAGTATGGATATTATGATATAGTATTCTGTGAATTAAATATATTTTATCCGATTTTCGAGCACCAAAAAGTTTGTCGTAGATTCATGAAATTTAGATCAAAAGACGCAGAAAAAAGCCAAATAAGCCAAGTAAGAAAAGTAAAAAAAAAGAAAATAAGTCTACTTTTCCAAAAATGTCGCTTATCCCTTTTTGGTTGTTAGACATCGATAACAGTGATTGTTCCTATTATTAATTACAGTCATTAATTTTTATATTAATTAATTAATTATTTATTGTTTTTTGTTTAGCCTTCGTCATTTAGATGGTGGTTCAACAGTACAACTTACAGCGAACGAGAGCTAACCGGAAGCGGAAGTAAGTGATCTTATAATAAAACAGTGTACTAAGTGACAAGATCCCAGATTTTTGGTTTTGAAAAAAAAAATACTTAAAATTGCAATAACAAAAAGAAATAAGTAAGTAATAATACCGTACTTTACGTGCGAAGTATTATATAAATACTAGCAATTGCCCCCGCAACCCCCCTTGTGGGTGAAATTTCGTAAAATCCGTTCTTAGCTGACATCTACGCGGCGGAAGGAATATTCCTACCATATTTCAAGTCGCTACGCCTTATGGTTTCAGAGATATCGTGATGAGTCAATATATAGGTGGGAATCTCTTTTATATATATAGACTAGCAATTGCCCCCGCAACCCCCCTTGTGGGTTGAATTTCGTAAAATCCGTTCTTAGCTGACCTCTACTCGGCGAAAGGAATATTCCTACCATATTTCAAGTCGCTACGCCTTATGGTTCCAGAGATATCGTGATGAGTGACTATATAGGTGGAAATCTCTTTTATATATATAGATTATAGATACTTATTAAATTCCAAAGTAAAAACTAGTTACATCGAAGTACCTTATTAACTTTACTTAATATATTACTTTTTTGTTAATGTAAAAACCTTAATTATATAATCCATTAATATCTGAACAATTACCTCCATTATTTTAAGTGCTATGGAAGTTATAGGTCAATTAAATTTCGAAATTTTTAACCTAATGATATCGCTGATTGTACATAGTTTTTGTTATATATTAAATTCACTTAACTGTATTTAGTGAAACTGAGACAAACATTAAGTGTATTTCATTTAAGTGTTTATTTCCTAGATGCGTTTAACTACAGAGTGAACAGTTCATCGGAGTATGGATGGGTGCAATGCACAGGTACCAACTCGGTGGGACGTCAACGCGAGCCTTGCCTTTTCCATATCTTACCGGCCGGTCAGTATTTATCACTAAATATATTATCACTTATCACACTTAGTGTGCACTTAATTCTTTATTAAATTTTGTTTGATTGATAAATTATTATTTTGTTGAAAATTTTGTGTTAATTAACGACAATATTTAAAAAAATAAAAGATAAAATTTATGTCTAAACTTTTCGAGTGTCCGACTAGCTCACACACGGCCATAGTATATTTGCCCCAGGGCCGGATTTAGAGGAGGGCAACCGGGCCTACTACTGCGGGGCCTCAAAAATAGGGCCCAACAACACAAAAAAGCTTTCAAATTCCGACAAGTAAACACTAGTAAACAACTTTTCCTTTGATATTTTTATTTCGCTGTTGTACCTTTATGTACTGTACTATGTACAAACATGATTATATTGTTAACATGAAAATAATTTGGGGCAATGGGGTCTCTACTCTTTTGTTTCCCCAAGGCTTCTAAATTCGGCTCTAATTTGCCCCATATGTAATTAATGGCCGCGACTGGAGGATGCATGTAATGGTCACCGGCAACCCAATGTAATAGCGCCGTTATCGAACTCGGAACATCCGGTACGAAGCAGGGACTGAAACCGGTTAATTTTTATTTTCCAAAATACGTATCTGACTGAGATACCATGATATTAGTTTTACAGAGTAATACACACTAAACTTACCACAGTAATTTTTTTTCAGTAAATATGAATTAAAACGAAAGAATATCAACAAAAACCTTTATTATACCGGTATAACTCCCATAGTAAATTAACCGGTATTCAGTCCCTGGTACGAAGTGCTTACCACCGAACCACAGGTTAAAGTTACAGCGGATGAAGAAGTAATTTTTCTTCTAGACAGACCATCGGCAGTTCAGAGTTGTGAGATTACCAATGTGACTCACGACTGCTTCATGATTGACTGCGCTCCGGGGTACGATGGCGGCTTGTCGCAAGAGTTTTTGTTACAAGTAAGCTTATATACATACAGTAGCGAGACCAATAAAAGCCCAAAAGCCCGCTTATTTACGTAATTATATAATAATAATAATAAAGCCTTTAATTCAGATCTTAATAAATAACATTACATAAAAATTACAAGTGTTAAAAACAGTTGGACTCTTAAACTAATAAACTATTTACACTTATATGCAAATAAACAATAATTCAATTCTATTCTAATATTTGCTGTTTTGTAATCTTTCCTAGATCTGTAGAGCTATTCACGATCATTCGAAATCGATCCGCCCGGAAAGCTACGCTCTCCCACTGAAAGTTGTTTCGTATTTACCGGATATGAAAATGGTATTCACAATTCCCATAGGATTGAGCATCGGCATTCTTCGGGAGTTTCCGATTAGAATCTTAGTATAAAATGATAGAAAGCTTGATATATCGGTACGAAATCTTGTAATATCGGAACGGAAAGTTTTCGAATGATCGTGAATAACCCTACTGTTTGCCAATCGGCAAAGGCCTTATATAGCGTGACGTAATTATATCTATACTAAATTATATAAATATATATATATTTTTTGCTTGTTACGATTTAACTCAAAACCTACTCGACCGATTTTAAAAATTATTTCACCAATAGTAAGCTACATTATCAGAGAGTAACATAGGCTTCTTTTTTTTAAACATCTACATTGTACCTCTGCGAAGCCGGGGCGGATAGCTAGTGCAACCATAAAAATAATGTATTTAACGTAACTATATTTATAAGTCATATATATATCATACATAAATTTAAACAGCATTTTTTTTATGGTTGCACTAGCGATTCGCCCCGGCTTCACACGGGGTATATGTAGACTATACACAAAAAGGCCAGTGTTATTCTCTGATAATGTAGCTTTCTATTGGTGAAAGAATTCTTAAAATCGGTCTAGGTTTTTGAGTTAAATCGTAACAAACATACAAACAAATATTTTCTCTTTATAATATTAGTATAGATTACTAGGGTAAGCCGGGCTTTTGGGCTTATATGGTGGTCCTACCACTGGGGTTTTCTTAAAAGGGAAAAATTGGTCAAAGATGAAAAGGTTTTGAGATCTTCACTCTATGGAAAAAAATATTAAGAGGGCCCTTCCCGGTTCGTCTATCGTCAACGCGAGCATGGTTGAAAAGCTTTTTGTTTCAAGCAGCGCATACCTCTACCGCTAACGAGTGAGTGAAAACGCGATAACATTGAACGAAAAATAGTGTGCGGAAATTTCATAAAACTTGTTATAGGAAATACGTGTTTTTCAGTAGTCCTTACAAGTTTGTGAAATATTTTTTTGTAATTTAGAATCTCCATTATATTTGCAAGATTTCTATCATAAAAAAATATTTACTTTCACAATTTATGAGTACATTATGAACGCCCAAAGTTCAGGTAATTTTTTAGCAAAAAAACTGCTTTTTGGAGGCTTATACTGAATTTATTTCTGAAAATTTTGAGATTTTGTTTCGATAGAAACCTAGATATAGTGCACCAGATACCTATTAGTTCAAAAGTTTCAAAGAAAAATCGGTTACAACGCCATGATCACGTACGAGCTTTTGTATGGAAAGTATGACGGGTTGGGCCCTCTTAATATAACGTATTTTATGTTCTTATTTTTTAAACGTTAGATATCGACAGGCTAACGTACAGTTTACTTGATGGTAGGTGATCAGCCACAGAATCAATGATGCGCTGTTGACCTATTTTTACTCCGAGTATTTGGAAATACATAGACCGATATCAAACGTGCAATATGCACTCCACGAGTCTTTCATCTTTGAACTTAAGTTCGTTTCCCGGTCGCGATACCACCCACTTATTTAATGTCCGAAGGGCAGCTAAAATATGATTCTAGAAAATTATAAACATGTTAGACCCAGCGGGATTCGAACCTGCGTCCCATTGTAGCTCAAGGTAGGTGTAGATTTATATAAAAACAGTAGACATTCTCGCATTAAATCAAAATATTTAGAACCTCCTGTTGTCATGGGAACCAGAATGAGACATTAAGAACCATAATTGTAAAATATGGGTTAATAAAAAGTTTATGTGCTTTAAAGTTGTTTGAAATATTATTGGAATAGAATTCCATGGCATTTTTCGGACGACATCTTGTCGTTTATTTAATTACTAGCCATCCGCCCTGACTTCGCACGAGTGTAATAAACAAAATCTAATATATAAAATTCTCGTGTTACAGTTTTCGTTGCCATACTCCTCCGAAACGGCTCGACAGATTCTTACCAAATTTTATATGCGTATTCAGTAGGTCTGAGAATCGGCTACTATCTATTTTTCATACCCCTAAGTGATAAGGGTTGTTCACCCTTCAAATTTTTATTTTTATTTTTGGACGATTTTTTTTGTTTTTATTTTTTTATTATGTGGCATTAAAAATACATACAACCCCTGCTTTTTTGTCAAAAAATCTTGACCCGTGCGAAGCCGGGGCGGGTCGCTAGTTAAATATAATATTATCTTCTAATAACGCAAGTATCACACATTTAAATAAAATTTAATATAAAAAATTCCATGTCACAATGTTAGTTACCGTACTCCTCCGAAACGGCTTTACAGATTTTTACCAAATTTTATATGCGTATTCAGTAGGTCTGAGAATCGGCTACTATCTTTTTCATACCCCTAAGTAATAAGGGTTGTTCACCCTTACAATTTTATTTTTAATTTTTGGACCAAATTTTTTGTTATTATTTTTTTATAATGTGGCATTAAAAAATACATACAACCCTATATTTTCACTCTTCTATTATCAACCCCTACTTTTTAGAAATTATTTACATGGCAAAACAACGAACAACAAACCCGGCGGTCAGTTAGTACTTTATAAATATAAACAGCGATTCATTATTTACTAGCGACCCGCCCCGGCTTCGCATGGGTGCAATGCTGTTACTAAATACACTACAGAAAAACTGTGAACGTTGGATATAAAAAAATACCGGCCGGTACCGCCGCAAACGCTACGTCCCGCAATTTTTAAATCTGTAATATCTTCGAAAATATTCATTTAAATCATATGCTGTAAAGGGCCATATAGAGCTATATTAAATCAACAATGTATTTAAGGTATTTTATTGGATAAGGATTAATGCTGTATTGGTTAAAATTGCTTCGAAAATTAGCCATTATTTGTCGTAAAAAGTAAATGACAAAAAAAAGTTATTGTGGGTTATCCATAAGAGATAGACATATACCATCACGGACTTTTCTGTAGACCTTTTCAATGTGTACAATACTTAGTTCATTATTTTGATAAAACTCGTAGGGTTCAGCCTGCGTTTGCAATGTAAGCGGAAAAAATGTAATTATTTACGACATCACATTAGAAACCTCAAAAATAACATTACTTCTCCACTATTTAATGGATGTTATTATACATATAAAACACTCTATCTATTAAAAAAAACCGCATCAAAATCCGTTGCGTAGTTTCAAAGATTTAAGCATACAAAGGGACATAGGGACAGAGAAAGTGACTTTGTTTTATACTATGTAGTGAAGCCGAAACGTCGACATATTAGTATTAGTATCTACACTGCACTCGTGCAAAGCCGGGGCGGGTGGCTAGTGTATTACATGTTCTGTAAACAAAATCTTTGGTCCATCAGGTATTTGTGGTTGAAAATGGAGCATTGATATCAAACAGAACGGGATTGGCTGGACAATGGAGGGTTTGCAACGTATCTGGCGCTCAGTCGGTCCGTGTGACCGTGTACGCATTCAATAGGGTTGGGTTAAGTGAACCCCATACTGTCACCGTTGGATTACTTGAACACCCGCAGCGACATACGGGTTAGTATTGATTATATTATAATATGTTGTGTGATGTTGAAAGAAGAAAGAAAAATTGTTGTGATGTTATGGGAAAGAGGCGTGATGTGTATAGAATTCATCTGTGCACGCGATTGAATGTGTGGGTAAACCTTGTATATATACAGTGACTATGTGTGCTCAAGCACATTTTTTACACAAGTATTTTGTACTCGACTGTACCTCTTGTCAAGAGGTACAGTCTAGTACAAAATACAAATCGTACCCACTATTTTTATCAATATTTTTGCTATTAAAAGGATTTAAATGATATATATCTCTTTTGAAATATGTACTTCAGCTCATAAGGAAGCGATTGGTATCAAAATAAGCATTTTTATCATTTTGTGGATTGACACTGTATTGCTTAGCGTCCAGTTATAGATTACTATTAAAGCTCATACTGCCACAATTCAATAATATTGGGGTATCAAATAAGTTTTACGATAATTCAAGTGTATTTTTAGCCTTTTATACCCTATCTAATATATAAAATTCTCGTGTCACAGTTTTCGTTGCCATACTCCTCCGAAACGGCTTGACCGATTTTGATGAAATTTTTTGTGCTTATCCGGTATCTATGAGAATCGGCCAACATCTATTTTTCATCCCCCTAAATGTTAGGGGTAGTCCACCCCTAAATTTTTTGTTTTTAATTTTTGGACGAAATTTTTTGATTTTATTTTTTTATAATGTGGCATTAAAAATACATACAACCCTAAATTTTCACTCTTCTATTACCAACCCCTGCTTTTTTTTGTCAAAAAATCTAGACCCGTGCGAAGCCGGGGCGGGTCGCTAGTTTTATATAGTAGCTTTAGTGTTACCATACCAATTCCGCAAAGTGGGGTTGTATTAAAGCGCGGGTCCGTAAATTGCTTTATTTTAATCCAATACTGAAAGGCTCCCTAATTTATTGTTTCCTGTTGTTTAGGACTGGCTAATTCACGATTCTCTTTAGTTAAAAGCGGAAATTAGTTTTGTATATACATTTCCGTTTTTGCTATTATTATGTAAAATATTTATTGATGATATAATTATATATATGATTTTATTATATATTTTTATATGATTTTACCAATTTTTAGATCTTTTAAAAAACCTTAAAATAGTCATTTTTTAAAAATCCTGTAAGAATATGTATCCTTCTCATTTTTGCCCGTAATAATTATTTTTATGTGAATCTGTAGTAAGTCAGTTTATTAATTACCTAGTGACTACAATGGGTGACTGAGCTTCCAATGTATATTTACACTTATGTCGTTGTTAATATATAACTTATTTCTATGTGAATCAGTTTATTAATTACCTAGAGACTACAGTGAGTGACTGAGCTTCCAATGTATAATTGCACTTATGTCGTTGTTAATATTTGACTTGTTTCTATGTGAATCTGTAGTAAGTCAGTTTATTAATTACCTAGTGACTACAATGGGTGACTGAGCTTCGAATGTAATATTACACTTTTGTCGTTATTAATATTTATTTCTATATGAATCTGCAGTAAGTCATTTTATTAATTACCTAGTGAATATAATAGGTGACTGAGCTTCCAGTGTATAATTACACTTATTTCGTTGTTAATATTTAACTTATTTCTATGTGAATCTGCAGTAAGTCAGTGTATTAATTATCTAGTGACTACAATGAGTGACTGAGCTTCTAGTAACACTTATTTCGTTGTTAATATTTAACTTATTTCTATGTGAATCTGTAAGTCAGTTTATTAATTACCTTGTGACTAGAATGAGTGACTGAGCTTCCAATGTATAATTGCACTTATGTCGTTGTTAATATATAACTTATTTCTATGTGAATCTGCAGTAAGTCAGTTTATTAATTACCTAGTGACTACAATGTGCAATGGGTGACTGAGCTTCCAATGTATAATTACACTTATGTCGTTGTTAATATTTAACTTACTTCTAGGTGTATCTGCAGTAAGTGTTCAGTTATCGGCGGTGTTGGTGTCAGTATTGTGTGCGGTTAGTGTGCTCTTGTGTGTTGGTACACTAGCGACTTTCGTCCTTTGCTATCGGCACTGTCAACCGAGACGAGGTAAGTTTACATTAAATGCTATGTTAGCTCGTTGGCGCGTTCTGTAGAACACCTGCCGTGCGCATCGATGGGTCGTGGGTACGAACCCCACATGCTTACATTTTTATTGTTATTATGTTATCATGTCTTCCCGACGTTGGTTTGGGTTTCCGTACGTCTGACCATTTTGGGCTATAAATGAGAGGGCATGTTGAAATTTGCAGTGGGCAACGGCTATTCTTAAACAGAAAAATTAAGTGTGTGGATTTTATAATGTTGAAGATAAAAGGTTGACAGCGCATCACTGATTGCCATTTTATGGCTGATGATGTGCCGTGATGCTCGTTTGTTGATATCTGATATAAAAACACAACTTTTTAATAAAAATGTTATATATTTTTAAATTATGGCGGTCTTAGTAAGAGCTGATTCTTAAATATATTTTAAGTAAGAAATAGTCTTAAATTATTTACATGTATTCAAGTTAGATAGAATATTCTTTATTGTCACATAAAATATTCCAAAAAAAAAAAGGAAAAACGTCGGCTTTATATCCATTTAGTTACTTGTTAACATCAAAGAAAAATCCACGCCAAAGGTAAATCCCAAGATAATCGCAACACAAATCTTTGTTCTAGGCGAAAAACCCGAAAAGGCAAAAGGCCGGGATGACTCCACAAAAGATCTCCTCGAAGATAAGAGCGAGACGAAAGACGAAAAACATCCAGACACGAACCCAGACATAATCCCCATAGAAACGAAACAAAGCATATCAGTGACAGAGACGGCGCAACCGTTGCTGTCTCACTCGCACGGTCACTGCTGCGACAGGTCTCTGTGTGACCAGTTTGTGGTCAGACCGTTGCAATATCACGTTCATCCATACAATATCGATGCTAATACACCGGGGTTGAGCCTGGAACCACTGGATTTGAGTTACCTGCCGTCGGAGTACAGATTGCCTCACGACAAGGTGTATGAGGATTGGTTGAGGTACAAAAACGCTCTGCCAATGGATACGAGCGGTTTGGTAAGTTCTGTCGTCTCATCACCAACCATAATCGCTAGAATTATATATTGTCTTATTATACCTATGAAATTGCCGTTTTTTATAAAATAAGTTAGTGTTTTTTAGGGTTCCGTATTCCGATCACTTCGTTGTCCATCCGTCCGTCTATCTGTATGTGTCTCTCTCTCTCTGTCCGTCTGTCTGTCAATACCCTTTTTCTCAGGAACTCGTGGAGATATCAAGTTGAAATATCAAATAGGTACTCAGGTCTGCAATCCCTTGCAGCAGTGAAATCAAATTTCAAAATCGACTCGATCAAAAGATACGGCCTTTTATGCTCCGTTATTTCACTCGCAAGGGAATCAAATCACCTGCCATCAAGTGTATCTCATGCTCGTCTGTCGATATCTAACATAAAAAAAAGTTGCGGGACTACCGTAACGAAACGTTCCAAAACCCGGAATGCAACCATAAAAAGAAAAATAATGTCCTTAAGGTAATTATCAAATATGTAAATACGTACTGCGTATTTTAGCTTGTATGGTGGTCCCACCACTGAATCACCGATTCTGATACATCGGTAATTTTAATATATCACCGATTTATCGGTCTTGACTTCATCCCTACTCGTTATATTCTGACTTAATAACACTCAAACGTTACCAGAGATATGAATTAAATTTTAATAGTAGTTATTCGAAAGCGTACCACAAAGTTTCAGAAATGAATATGAAAATGTTAGGTGAAGTTCAAACACAACACAAGTTATTCTAAAGCTACGCAAACGTAATATTTCCATGAAATTCACTTTAGTATAAAGCTGCAGTAATATTATAGTAGGATTTAAGTTGAGATAATTAATTAAACTTATATCCGTTTGCAAATTGTTATAAACTTTTGAGCTAACTGAGATCTTACCTGGGTATTTTCTTTGCGAAGTAACGTCAAATTTGGAGTTAAAATTAAATCTGCCGAATGTACGAAATTATCTATTCTAATTTATTATTAGGGACTTGCTTTACTAATACTAGCTGATGCCAGCGACTTCGTTCGCGTGGGCTTCATCTTAAGCTGCGCTTTTGAGCAAGTCCTAAATTATGATCCTAAATTAACTAGAAAATATATTTCTACTAAGATAATGTCCTTTAACACTTTTCTTATTGTCTCTATCATAGGGGGACACATATTTATTGTGTTCCTTGCAAAGCACTACACTTTTTCACTGTCACTATACACTAACTCGAAGGGTTTTGTCCTTTTAAGCCTTCGCACTAGGTCTGTGTGGTCAAGGAGCTGGATGGCCTCGACATTCACATGATGGTGAAGCCTCTTCTGGTGGGCTTCGGCAGTTTTTTTAATTATGGATGCGACAAACTCCACCTTCAGATTTCGGTGGATGTCGTCATTCCTTATGTACCAAGGGGCACTTATAATTTCCCTCAGTACCTTGTTTTGGAAAGTTTGTATCATTTTAATATTACTTTGTTTGGCACAACCCCACAATTGAATGCCATATGTCCACACTGGCATCAGGACCTGTTTATAAATTAATAATTTGTTTTGTACTGACACTGGTGAGTTTCTACTCAAGAGCCAGTACAACTTTTTGAATCGAATCTCTAATTCGTCTCTTTTTTTCTTGACATGAGCTTTCCAGCGTAGCTTCGCATCAAGAGTAATACCTAGGTATTTTGCTGTGTTCTCATAGGGAATTTGTTGAGAATCGACAAATATCGGATAATATTCTTCTTTTTTATTAGTAAAATTGACGTGTATGGATTTCGATTCATTTAGTTTAATTCGCCACTTTTTGGTCCATTGTATGATACTATTAATTGCTTTTTGCACATTTCTCGCTGCTATTTCATGGTTATCACCAACAGCTATTATAGCAGTATCATCTGCAAATGTAGCAATTGTATTATTACCTAGTTTCGGTATGTCACAGGTGTAGAGTAGGTATAAGATTGGTCCCACTACGCTACCCTGTGGTACACCAGCTTTTATTATCTTTAAGTTTGAGTAACAATCTCCTTCTCTTATTCTAAAAAATCTGTCAGTCATATAGGATTCTATGATATCTGAAAATTCTATAGGAAGAACCTTTTTTAATTTGTATATAAGGCCTTGATGCCAGACTTTATCAAAAGCTTGAGCCACATCAAGGAATACTGTAGAACAGACCTTTTTTTCTTCTAGAGCTCTTTCAATAATATTTGTGATTCTATGGACTTGATCAATTGTCGAGTGTTTTTCTCTAAAGCCGAACTGGTGGTCAGGAATTAAATGTTTGTCTTCTATTATTGGTTTTAGTCTTTTCAGAAGCAATTTCTCAAGTAATTTTGACATGATTGGCAGTAAAGATATGGGCCTGTATGACGTGGCTTCATGTGGAGTTTTCCCCGGTTTCAGTGTCATAATTACATCAGCGACTTTCCAAACGCTAGGAATATATTTTAGCCTAAATGATGCATTAATCAAGGTAGTGAGTTTAATTATGGTATGTAAAAATAGTAAGTTAGTTTTTTTGTTAAATCTAGCTCCCACCGCACCAACTGACGCCACAGCCAAACACAATCTATAGCAGCATCAAGCGGAATCCTCTGAAGTTGGTGAAAATGCCTGAACTGGATCCTTGCCGTCTGGAGGTCTCAAATTATCAACGCACATACTCGCCATCACTACAGCTGAATACAGATAATAATACCGCGAGATTTAATAATGCGCAAATGAATGCCCTTCATACAGAGTCTGCGGGCAGTTTGAGTGAAAATGGTGAGTATTTTGTTTTAAACGCGAAGTTGGTTAAAATGCCTGAACTATGAACGCCCTATTTAATTGGCATCATTGACGTTGACTGTACAGTAAATGTGTTGTTTTACAAGTACTCTTATTTAGGTCAAAGAAGGTGAAAATGCTTCAATGAAACTAATTGGCGCTAGAAATGTATTACAAAGTTTTCTTGTAGTGGGTGAGAATGCTTATTTGAATTGTAGTATGTTTGTGCTTTAAATATTTATAATATAGGCATTGGTATTGGTGGTTTGAGAGAATGGTAAGAATATTTGTAAGACGGCATCGATAGGTATGCGGGTTCGAATCCCGCCGGAACGTCATGTTTATAGTTTTCTATAAGCATGTCTTCCTCACGTCTGGTCACTTCGGGCATTAAACGGGTGGAATATCGAAATTCCGACTGGAAAAACCGTGAAGTGCATTTTGCGCGTGTCGGTTTCAGTCTATGGATTTCCGAATGCTCAAAATAAAAAGTAGGTCGACAGCGCATCATTGACTGACATTCTGGGGTTTCACCTACCATCGAGTGAACCTCATGCTCGTCTGTCGATATCTAACATAAAAAAGTTATTAAAAATGCTTTAAAGTTGTTGAAAATGCTCTATAATATTCTGTATCTAACAATCTAAAGCATTTTCAATTGATTTAATATTTCCTCAGTTTTCTACGACTGCAAAATCAAAATCCAACATTGTCATATTTCATTCATACCAGATGAAGTCGAAATAAAAGCTTGCATTATAAAAGAAAAATCCAAGTGAGATTTTTCATAATAACATGTCAGGGCTGCTAACTGCATAATATGTCGTTGTATAAAATGTGCACAGAACTCGTTGTAGTTTTCACCCTCTGACCTACTTTGAAACATGATGACAGCCCTAACGCGCAGAATACTTGAGAACAGTAGGGGCATTGTGATAAACGCTTGAATTGCCCTGAATAAATCTGCTATATATACGTATATTATTTAACCTCATAAGTCCTGTGTGTTTTTAAACAGGTGTAGTTCTTAAGTTCTAAGGCACTTCAAAAAGTCCTGTAAAGCGAGTATCAGAGCTTTTAAAGGTGACCTAGTTATTTGTGTAATTTATGCATATCTATACGATTATTGATTTGGATATTATAAAGAGGTAGTTTGTGAGAATGTTAGGGGTAATCTCTGGATCTACTGAACCGATTTTAAAAATTCTTTCACTAATAGAAAGCTACATAACAGCGAGTAACATAGGATATTTTAATGTTTTATATAATACATCATGAAGTACTAAAATTAATTTTTAATCCTAACTTTTTATATATTACGAGTATGAAAGTGACATCCTTTGTTTGTGTTAAAAAGAAAAGTGCATACGATTTTCTGTATTATTTTGTGTTGGATGATAAAATTGGCTTATATATTTGCAATAAACGAGCATTCCGCCCCGGCTTCGCACGGGTGCAATGGAGATGTACTATACACAAAAAAAGCTTACGTTACTCGCTGATAATGTATTTTGCTATTGGTGAAATAAATTATAAAATCGGTTTAGTAGCTAAATCGTAACAAACTAACAAATCTTTCCTCTTTATAATATGATTAGTATAGATAACAGTCTTAGAGATACAATGAAAATAGTGCTAGTTTGATACATATGTATAGAAGGGAATAGAAATGAATACCTTCGTGAAAAAAATTCAGCTTTCAATCGTATCCCTACTGAATTTTTCAATATTCTGTGTCAGTCTCTTAAAATTAGAAACAGTTCGTGCGAGCGAACATTCACTCAACTGGATTTTAGTCGAGGTTTATTATAATTATTAAATTTATACTCATTTGGGTCATAAATAGAAGATTTTAAAAAGCCTTGTTAAATGAACATCATGAGATATCTCGCAGACGAGTGAAGATAAACTAAGATATCTCGATATATTATATCGCGACATCGACTGATATTAGACATCGAGTTTTAAGTGTAAGTGTCGTGTTAGACCCGGAAGACAGATATAATCGATTAAAACACGAGAAAACGGTCGACAATATTTTATCGTGGTTGTCATTCTAGGCCGGCTGGTGAAGTATGAAAGGCATGACGGAATATAAAATGACTAGCTTCTACCCGCGACCTCGAATATTATCTGTTTTTGGGCCTTTTCTTCTTACTGCAATACACTCCAATCTCACCATACATTTGTTCATGTAACTCTAACAGCTCTCTTATATATCGCCGAGATAGCAAGATTTTTTCTAACTTACTATACTTACTAATTGTTATAATTTGGCCAATTAACTCAATATCGTTATAATTGTTATTGCCTATATATTATTCTGACGTATAATCAATAATACCGTAAAGTTACATCCAAATTCGTTCAGAAGTTTTTGCGTGGGAGTACTTATAACAAATATCACATAATATTTATAATATTAGTACTATAGTAAGAAAAATATACAAAAAGACCAGACTTCTATTTTGTATTGAAATACAAAAAAACAATCATAAAAATAGTGTAAAATATAAGAACTGTTTTACCATGAATGTTCATTTTCAGTCACGGTAGAACGGCTGAAAGGTTTTGGATGTAATTTGGCATACATTAATACACAAAATATTATTTGTCCCGTCGCCTATGCGAGCGAAGTCATAGGCAAAGCTAATATATGTACAGAGAGATATTGTAGATATTTACTTACAAATGTATATACGAGTATATTAAAGAATATCGACCTTATAAACATATTATAAATATAAACTTGATATTGTTAAAATATGTTTTGTTTCTTTCGTTCTGTAGTCTTTTTATATTTGACAGAGCGAGACAAAACATATTTAACTATATCAAGCTTATAATACGTTTATAAGGCTGTATATGTATAGAAGTCATTACCAATTTATTGATAGCTGTTATTCCGATTACCAAGGACCTTTGTAAATATTTTATTTTTTTACAGAACGCCCACAAGCCCATAATGAAGCCACGTCCAATACAGCACACACACAGCGATAAAACCAGTGAAGTATTTGTGTAAAATGACAGTGTGAGTTGTGTGTGTGTGTTACCGCGAAATAAACCCGAATTGAAGTATGCTTTTTTTTTAATTAGTAGGCAAAGGCATAAGTCACCCTGAAATTGTCAAATGTCAATGTTTCCTTGTAAATATGATAACTGCTCTTAAGATTAAGTCAAGTCTTGACCTAAATTGGAATTTGAAATGGTCTAGAATTTCTAAATAATACGGAATGAATTAAAAAAAACTTGTTGGAGATAACACGAAATTTATATTTTTTTTAAGTTAATGCGACAGTGGTTACGAAATATTATTTTGTTTGATTGTAGATTGATTATTTTTGCTCTTAGGGACCGTCCATAAAGTCACACGTAAAGAGGGAGAGAGGGGATCGACGAAGTGTGACAAGGGGCGGGAGGGGTCCTAAGTTTCGTGACGTCACATTTCATTATCTTAGTGTGTGTGTTAAAACCTTAAAAATATATTCAACTCTACACATATGAATGTAAAAAAAATACGAAATATTATTTTGTTTGATTGTATATTGATTATTTTTGCTCTATAAGAGAATCTGATTTTGAATAAAAAATCGAGTGTCGATGTCCATTTACTATCGTTGTAGAACGAATTCCAGTTTCTGTCAAGAAGAAGTCTTGTAAAACGGGCATAATATTGTAAATAATAATTGTTAATTGCATTTAATGATTGCAGATTGAATTGAATAATTATTTATTGTAAAATATAATTATAATTTGATTAATAACAAAGACTGTAATATTGTTATTTTAAATAAATTGTTTATAGATGTAAGTGATTTTTAATTATTAAATCTGGTAATTAAAATAATTTGTTTTATTGAATCTAGAAAGCTAAACGAAAATGAAAAGTAGGTAATTCGAAAAGTAGTATCCTTCAAGCATATTAAGGCTGTTTTCTCGATTAAAAAGTCAATATTTCTGGCATCTTTGAGACCCAACTGTTGATCTAATATGAAACCTAGTTATTATACTTGTATACCTTATTTTCAATTTCATTCTGTAGCACAGCGCCATGACAGATTTTTTTGATTAGGTACATACATTTTATTCGATGAAATAAAATCTTGTTTTGACATCAATTTGTCTTCTCCTGTGAACCGATATGACTTATTGACTTGATAATTTACATTTAATTCAAAAATTACTATACCGATTTTTTAGTAGGTACATCTACAATCTACATTGCACCCGTGCGAAGATGGGGGGGTCGCTAGTATAATAAACCCTTGTTTTTTTATCTTTGACCATTACCATAAGAAAGCTACATTATCAGCTAGTAACATAGGCTTTTAGTGTATAGTACATCTACATTGCACCCGTGTGAATCCGGGGCGCGTTGCTAGTACTGTAAAAATATAGTAATAAAGTACCAACAAAGTCGCTCCGCAACAAAGGTCTAAAAAAAAAAATATAACTAAATTGTGTAAGTTGAACTAGTAAGGAAACAATAAAAGGTATTTTATTTTTATTCATTTAAATAACATTGTACTGTACCTTAATAAACAAAACTGTCAAATTTCTAACATAAATAAAAAAGTAATTATCTATACAGTTTAAGAACACATTATTCTCATTAAAACCTGTTTTAATATTGATTAAATAGTAGATACTCCTTGGTTTCCTGTTTATACGATTCAGGTATGTAAATGAACTCGTCGCGCATTTTATTAATTGCCGACTTTTATCAAGACACGGTCAAAGCCGATAGGCAGGGCCTTCACAAAAGTGGGGCCCCACAAAGGGGGCCCCTACAATAGAGACATCGGAAAAAAGCCTTTAAATTCCGACGGCTAAACACTATTTTTTTCGCTTTTTTCCTTTACTTACTGCACTTTGTACAAACTTGATTATATTGTTCTCAAATATTAAAAACGAAATTAATTTTATCTGGAAAATAGTTTGGGGCCTCCGCCTCGTTGCTCTAGGGCCTCCAGACCTCTAAATCCGGCCCTGCCGATAGGCCTATATTTATCGCTAACTAGATATTTCCTTGTGACTTTTTTACCACAGATAATATATTTTAATTGATAAACAGATACAGAATTGTTTCGGAAGTTTGCTTTTAATGAAATGTCAATACATATTAATTATTAATTCGACTAAAATGATAAGTAATGAAAATACCAATCGTTTAAGATTGTGTTATCTATGTAAATTAAAATAGTAGTTTCAACGAGTACATTGGATATAAATAATTATCAGAAATTGAGAGAGTATGAGAAAATAAAGATAACAGACTACGGGTACCATGGAAAGATTTTTTATCATTTTTTCTATTTAGTAGTATAGTCATAGTTTCGAAGATTAGCGATCTTCGAAACTACTAAATGGATTTTCATACAGTTTTTCACAGTTAGATTAGGTTTATCTTGGAGCAATATACCTATAGTTTATTTGAAACTGAATGTTGGGAAGAAGCGTAATCCTCGCTTAAAGATATTTATGTAAAAAAAATATATTCCTAATAAACATACTCCGCTTCCGCTCTACGCTCTACGCCCTTGATTTGTGAACTGGCAGTAAATGTAAAATTAGAGGCATTTAATATGTATTTTTTATTGACGTTCATAAGTGTACATTGTGTTACCTAAATGAATAAATGATTCTTGAATTTGAATTTGAATATATTGTAATTCAAAAATTTGACTTTTTAAATAAATGACATGAAGTACGTGCCCCTATTTCACCATGCCTTCTACTGATAGAGGATCTTTGTTTTTTATTTTCGTTTATTAATTATTTCAAGATGTCATGTGGAACATGGTGTAATGGTTGCAGCGCCTTACAAACATTTTGTAAAACAAAAAACTTGGCGATTAAAAGAGTGGCGGAGAGTTTATTGCCAGTTCTTCTCGTCCGTTCTACGCCCTTGATTTGAGAAAGAAAACTGACGTACATAAGTGTACAATTGTATTACCTAAATGAATAAATGATTTTTGAATTTTTAATTGGATTTGAGTAAACATAGAATTAGTAAGGTTTTATGTAATTTCATTACGACAACAGAAGAACCCGCGGCTAACGTTATTAAAGCTTACAAAACAAATTAATGTGGTAATGATTAATCCGATATTACGTTTGCGGTGGAACTGAACTCAAATAAACAAGATGAAATCGGATTATCGGCGGTCAGCTGTCCGCAAGTGATCAGTTACACTGTACTCTTTTCCATTCAAACTAAAGTATATTCTCATTTATATACTCGTACTTAAAAAATATGGATTGCCTGTGTGAAGAATGATATGTGTTTGAGAGGTGTGACTGATGATATGGCGAGTGCAAGGAGAGAATGGATAAGAGAACATACTGCGCTGACCCCAATTACTAATAATATTAATAGATACTGAAAAATAAAAATAATTTTTAATAAAATTACATTTTTAGGATTCCGTACTCAAAGGGTAAAACGGGACCCTATTACTAAGACTCCGGTGTCCGTCCGTCTGTACGTCTGTCACCAGGCTGTATCTCAGGAACCGTGATAGTAAGATAGTTGAATTTTTCAGATGATATATTTTTGTTGAGCTATAACAACAAAATAAATATTTAAGGAAGCTCCCATACAACAAACGTGATTTTTTTAGGCGTTTTTATAAATAATGGTACGGAACCTTTCATGCTCGAGTCCGACTCGCACTTCTCTCTCGCCCTCGGTCTGGCTTTCTGCTTTCATTTGGAACCGAGTGTACAGCGAAATTGTTGTATTAATCCCCTTAAAACAATAACCTAGATCTTAAATAATTAAAACATATATACACCCTCAAGAAAACTGCGGCATGGTTCCCAGGATACTAGCACCATTGCCTCGCTGAATGGCGTGACTGATTTGCTGGGCGAAATAGGTACCAGGAGGCCTATTACCAAAACAAAATACGAAGTTTCTGCTGACGGATCGTACATTTTCCTATTGCGAATCTGATGATCGATCCGTCGTTCACAATTAGACAATATGTCTTTCGTTTGATATTACTATGATCGTAATTATAATAGAATTGAAATTATTAAGTTAAAATACGAAGTTGTTTGTTCTTTCGTTTCGTTCCGTTCGTTGCGTTCGATTTTGGTAATAGATCTACAGCTCTGCGCTCCTCTGAAGCATGGACCAGCCGCACGGACAAATCCTGCACATTTTTTTTGTTATGCGTACCAAGGACCCAAAGTTTCAACTGCTAATGCCGCAAATTTATAGGAACCCATTAAAGAAACCCAATAGGCATGAGCATGCCTACATACTTATTTACTATAAGTAGGTATAATATGGTGTTACATTAAGTCAATAGCTATGAATATACCTAAGTTTTGGCTTCCTCGGGTCCCGATTACACCTTGTTATTTTCGGGTGAGTGAAAGGACAAGTGGGTTCGAGGGTTATTCTAAGGCTCAGATAATATAGGTATCGTACTTGAGATTGCTCCGCCTTGACGATATTATTAAGACAAAAATTTGATTAAGATTACGTTTATTCTAATCAACATTCATCTTATTGAATAATATTATATTAGGATAAATATAATTCATGCAAAATGGCATACACTTCTATTATATTTTTTTAAACAAAGCTAAAAATAAAAGAATATCTCTTTTTTTTTCTAGATTTTTTTTTCAATATTTTTTTTAATCAGTATTAACGCTTTTGCTTTGCAGAATTTAAGGGTTGACTACTATTCTAACAACAGCACATAAATAATACATACGTACATAATTAATACAAATATATACCTATTTAATTAAAAAAAAACATTTTATTTAATTTATAAATTTATGTAGAAAAAATTGTAATATAAAACCAACTTAACAAATAACTAAATTTAGCTACCAAAAAATAAGCAAATAAAACATAAACGAACGAACTACGAACTCTAAGAGCAGTTAACGTAAAAATATAAAAGTTACATCTGTTAAAAACAGGGCTGACGAGGTTATATTTTTATTTTATTTATTTAAGGTTAAAATTACAAAGTCTTGGCATGGCAAATACTCAACTACTACAAAACAATTTAAAATAATGATGGATCAAACGAATCATAATATTAAAATTTCGATATACCGAGTTAATAGACTTACATGAAATATATTACAACGACGTAGTATTTACCGAAGACTCGTACTAATGAGCCAGTCAAAGAATATATGTATATCAGAAGCTATCGCGAAATCACAATACCATTTCGTTTCATTTCCAACAAAGCATGTATGTAGGGATAACGTCAATTAGCGTGACATGTTTCGTTGTGAAGATGTGTGATTTGCAGGTATTTCTGTCAGGCTGTTGGCAAACACTCGTATCTCCTATGAGGCTTACGTAGAATAAAATGGTAATTTGTTCAGTCCTGTTTAAGATTCTAGAACCGGTTTTAAAACTGTTGTTTGACTTAACCGGTTTTTGAACCAGAAAGCAACCGGTTATACTCAACTGTTTATAATGCTGCATATTATTTGTGCTGTTTTTATTTACCTAATACACAAAAAATACATTTGATGTTGATTAATTTTGCTTTTTTTTTAAATTTTGAACCTGATAATTACAGGCTAGTGTATATTATTTCGGTTTTCATAAACCGGTAAACGTAATAACCGGTTTCGCATCACTGGCATATATCAACAATGGAAACTGCAGTGTAGTTTTTTAAATAACATACGGTTACAAGCATTTGTTTCTGAAGATTTGCAATACTAATAATTTATGTAAACCAGTTTATGTTATAGGAATTCTGCGGGTTTATTTATGAAATGGACTGATAGTAGATAGTTGTGACACAAATAACATAAAGAAACGTGGCCAAACGTTACCAAACGTGGGGAAGACACGATTAAAGAAAATTAAAATAAACACGTCATCCCGGCGGGTTTGAACTCGCCACCCATCGGAGCGAAAGATAGGTGTTCTTACAAACGAGCCCGTCAAGATTTAGTTAAAATTTAACTTAATTCTACCGTTATTTCGATATGATTCAACAAAAAACGCATAATAAATGTTAAAATCAATGTTTCGTCAAACTGAATCAAGTTAATGATACAATATTGTCGTACGACATTCACCTGTCGAGTTCTTGCTTGTTAAAATACCACGGTGAATGAGATTGGTGAATGTATGAATGAATGAGTCGTTTGTATGACGCCGTGTAGGTTATATTTGGTGTATAAAAAAGTAAACGGAGCGTGTGTAGTTTTTTATTTGCTTCTTCAGTAGGTACGTCTTAATTGAGAAATTCAACTTAACGCGTGGACTGTCCTTGCATCGTATGTGATACAAACGGGTATACAATTTCGATATTTTTTTATTTGTTTGGATATCTGTTTGGCAAAAAATTACATAAGGACGTTTAATTAGAATGTAAAGGGAAATTATAAACGAAAGAACCAACATAATTTTGTTATTTCAAGAAAATTTTACCTAAACCTGATGTAAAACATCCGCAACACCAGAGGACTTACATATGCGCTGCCGGCCTTTAAAATTAAATTAATTAAATCATTCAAATTCTATAATTTATATTCTATAAAAACTATATTTTTAAGGTATTGTCATGGTTTTCAAATTTTAATGTATTATTATTTATTAATTTTAAAGGCCGGCAGCGCATATGTAAGTCCTCTGGTGTTGCGGATGTTTTACATCAGGTGAGCCAAAGGACCTAAGTTTTTTTTTTTTAATTATACATTTTTTTTATTTAGAGTATATACAACTAGTAACACGCCTTATGTTACTCGCTGATAATGTAGCTTTGTATTGGTGAAATAATTTTTAAAATCGGTCCAGTAGTTTTTGAGTTAAATCGTAACAAACAAATAAATTTTTACTCTTTATAATATTCAGTATAGATATAGATAAGAAATCAATAGAATGTCACACGAACGTAACGGAATTTCGGCAAAACAAACAAAGTGCGAAATTATCTTTATTTGCGAAAATCCGAACATTTGGTCTTACTTGTTTTATTCAAAGGAATCCTTGATTCTGCGCCGATAAAACGAAGGCAGGCTCCTTTTACCAAACAATAATTATTCCAATCTGTTCCTATTAAAAAATACATGTACAATTAAGAAGGTCCTCTTTTTTCAAGTCAGTTGTCAACCCATAAATTATATTGTTAGAGTGACCATACTTTTGGTATAGGAAAATATTTAATAATCTCATATTTCTAAAACATATTACTAAACTATAATTAAAATGATTGTGATGATTGTTTATTTATTTCTTACTTTATGACTGTTATCTCGAAAAAAATCAACATTTCCGTGAACTTTGACACCCTACTGCTGTTCTTATATGAAAGAAAGGATTCTTTTACTAGTAAATTATTTTCCATTTTATTCTGTACCAAATCGCCATGATATATTGTTGATTACTTACATTGTATTCGATGAAAAAAAATATCTAAAATACCTTGATTTCGACATCTATTTGCCATTTGGCGTTTAGCTAAAAAATATATGAACTAGCTGAACAGTATTCTATGAATTAGAAGAAATAGTTTTGGCGCTTACGACTTTACTTTCAGGCAATTGAGGAGCGAATGGCCGTCAGTCTGTGTAGCTCATACTTTATTGGACGAAGGATCTGTGGCTACACCTACACTCTGAAGGTTATTGACGTGATCCTAAGCCTTAAAAGCCAGCTACGCATCCTCATGAACTGATGAGAACCTGGTGTTGCGAATGTCTATGAGAGGCGGTAGTAGCTTACCACCAGGTCAGCCGCCTGTCCATTTACCATTCTAATATAAAAAAATCTATATATAGTCTTACACATCTTTTTTAAAATATCCAATATTTCCGCCGATGAGTAAAGGTCCTATCGAAAAAGTATTCAAATCGTCCATGTGTCAGTTGTATGAGAAATGATTTTAAATTTCATACAAATAACAGTTCGACGATATGAATACTTTTTCGAAAGTTGTTCGTGCTAGCCCCTCTGTTACATACCTTTTTGGGTTAAAGATTATATTTGTCAAGGGTGCAAATTTAATAAGGGATAATAGAACTAACAGTAATTGTCCTCTAGGATCTTGTCGCTTTAAGAGGCTCGAAACAATAATACAGAGGGACTCCAATATATCTTAATTCAGGGTTGCCAAATTTTCCACATATTACGGCAGAAACACATTTCACGTTGCATTTCTATTATATTCAACTACTAGCGATCCGCCCCGGCTTTGCACGGGTGCAGTATGGATGTACTATACACAAAAATGTATATGTTATTAATGATAATGTAGCTTTCTTTTTTTTTTTATGTCAGATATCGACAGACGAGCATGAGGTTCACTTGATGGTAGGTGACACTCCAGCCACAGAACATCAGTCAATGATGCGCTGTCGACCCAATTTTTTACTTCGAGCATTCGGAAATCCATAGACTGAAACCGAAACGCGCAATATGCACTTCACGGCTTTTCCATCTATTGGTGAAATAATATTTAAAATCGGTCGAGTAGTTTTTGAGTTAAATCGTAACAAACAAACAATTTTTTCCTTTCTATAATATTAGTATAGATCAATACTAATACAAACAATAACCATTTCTATAAAATCGATTTGTACAAGATGCATTTTCAATACGTATTAAGATTTTTTTGATGAGCAAGTGGGCGCGTTTGGTAGAACATCTACTTTAGGCTTCTCTTGCCTATACCTGATCACTTTGGGCACTTACAAAGTGGGAAACCACCGTTCATAGATGGAAAAACCGTGAAGTGCACATTACGTGTTACGGTTTCAGTCTATGTATTTCCGAATGCTTGAAATAAAAAGTAGGTCAACAGCACATCTTTGACTGATGTCCTATGACTGAGGTATCACCTACCATCAAGTGAAATTCATGCTCGTCTGTCGATATCTAATATACAAGAAAAGATTATATAGCTAATTATTCGACAGGAAACAATTCGGAAATATCTCTATTTTATGAAAGTAGGTATAGTCACCCTACATAACTCGTTCTGATCATGTTTTAAGGTCATGTAAATTGTAAAGTATCTACTTGTGAAGTCACCGCCCCTTAAGTGTTCATTAAAGTTACAAAAATGAGACGCAATCGATGCTCATTGGCGAATTTTTTTGAGGCGGGATTTTATAACTGTTTATGAAACAGGCTTTTGAGGTTCAATCCTTGATGATTTGGATCCAGTCCGATGGTATCGAGGTTCGAATCCAGATGGGTTCATAAAATGCATCTTGCAATTTTGAGTTTTTATGTATTTTTCTCGGGTAGGTTAAAAATCTATGTATCAATAAGTGTCCCAGTTGTCACCACACTACAACATTATTCTCAAAACAATTAATTTATTATACAATAGAATCTCACTCACGCCAACCTTCTCTTAAAAAAAACTTAATACGTATTGAAAACGCATCTTATACAAATCCATATTATAGAAATAGTTATGTATTAGATATCCATACTAATACTATAAAGAGAAATAATTTGTTTGTTTGTTACGATTTAACTCAAAAACTACTGGACCGATTTTGAAAACCAATAGCAAGCTACATTATCAGCGAGTAACATAGGCTATTTTGTATATAGTACATCTACATTGTACCCGTGTGAAGCCGGGACGCTTTGCTAGTGTATTGCCGAAAATGTGTAAATCCGCCTCTGAGTCTTTACGTGGATATAATAGGAATTATGCATGTGATTTCAATGAGGGTCAACATTTTTTTAATATACTTTATTACTTCAGAATTACGCTTCCATCAATATTGTTTATTACAACTGAATTTGAGCAAGAAATTAATTTAAAAAAAGTGCTAATAAACTGTGGGAAATTCAAATATTTGAAAAACTACGCCATTGTACTAATCACAAATTCAAAATCATTTATTAATTTAGGTAACACAATGTACACTTATGAACGTCAATAAAAAATACATATTAAACGCTTCTAATTTTACATTTACTGCCAGTTCTCAAATCAAGGGCGTAGACGGTAGTGCGAAGTTATTAGGTGTTTCTCCTTTATGAAATGCTCCATCATATTATTTATTATTAATTTTTCTATACAATCCAGTAATTCGAACATTCCAATAATCCGGCACCCTCTGGTTTTAATAGTACCGGATCAGTGAGAATCTATCTATTGTAATTATATATTAACTAGCAACGCGCCCCGGCTTCACACGGGTACAATGTAGATGTAGATACACAAAACATAGCCTATGTTACTCGCTGATAATTTTTTTTTATATCAGAGCGGACAACAGAGCAGGTGGGTTACCTGATGGTAAGTAATCACCACCGCTCATGGACATCCGTGACTCAAGGGTCTTAGATGCGTTGTAGGCCTTTTAAAAATTTATAAGCTCGTTTTTTGGTGAAAGAATTCTCAAAATCGGTCCTCCTTATAATATTAGTAGATATAGATTAATATTTTCCATATTCATTTTTTGATAGTTAGAATTTCCTTTTACATAATAACATATACTAGTATATTATCTTCCTTATAAAATATTCACGCCGAGCTTTAAAAATATCTTCGGGCAAGACTTCGTACCAGCAATTTTTAATTAAGTGCTTGGCGTTAGCGTTGCGAGGCAGTTTAAATATTTTTTAATATTCTTTCATAGTTGGCTTTTTAACATTGTATAGATAATTAAAATCTTTTTTAAGCTTATCATATAGTATCTATTATAACTGCCGGCCTAGCATGACAAGCGCGACAAAATTTTGTCTACCGTTTTCTCGTGTTTCAATCGACTATCGCTTTATTTCTTTCGGGTCTAACATGATATTTACACTTAAAACTCGACTTTTAATATCAAAAATATTGTAGATACAATTGTCGATCGAGATATCTTTTCTATCAAAATTGTCGATGTCGAGATATAATATATCTCAATATCTAACATCTTAGTTTGTCTTCTCTCGTCCGCGACATATCTCGTGGCGGTCATGCTAGCCCGGCTGGTGTCTCAAGAGACGGCCATTTTCATAAACGTATTATAAGCTTGATATACTTAAAATATGTTTCGTTTCTTTCTTTCTGTATTTCTTTGTATTCGACAGAGCGAGACAAAACATATTTTAACTATATCAAGCTTATAATACGTTTATGAATAAGGCAGTAAGCCTACGCGCAGACTAGAGCCACTAGTCGCGACCACAGCATAGCCACCGGTGGCCGCCACAAGCTACGGGCGTAATATTTCATACATTTTAGGGCATCCGCGCAAACACGGCGCTCGAGAGGCCGCCACCGAGCTTCTAGCCACCGGTGGCCGCCACAAGCTACGGGCGTAATATTTCATACATTTTACAGTGGCTGAAACGCGGCCACCGGTGGCCGCGTCTAGACGCCGCTTCTAGTGGCGGCCACTAGTGGCTCTAGTCTGCGCGTAGGCTAAGGGTTTTTATCACTTTGTAGCGACATCTTATATCTGCGCATACAATCAGATGTCAATACTGCCGACATGAATTTTCCTTATTTTTAAATTTAAAAATAAGTGCGAATTGTACATACACATTATTTTAACTAAATCTAAATACAATTTCTTAAAAAATACAATAAATAAAAATACAGTTGAAGTTAATAGTCCTTTTATCGTGCTTTACCAGAAACCGCCATTTTGCAAGTACTGCGTTTACCCGTACGACGGCAGAATAATCCTGAATCGCGCTATCAAAGTTTATCCAAGTATATTCAATATTATTTTACGGCCGGCCAGTCAGCGGTTCGACTAGTCGAGGTCCCTCCCTTTAGGTTGGAGGAAGAGCACACCTTTCTTCCACCATGACATAAAGAGGATTTTTAAACCAGTTTTTCAAAAAGGCAGGAGACAAAAAGGTTTTTTCTTCTGCTTTTTTTAAAAGCTCTAAAAAGTAAAAAAATAACTTATCGGGACAAAGTTTTAAACATCCTTTCCTATCCTTTTTTTTATGTCAGATCGTGTCTAGAGCTGTAACAAACCGTATGTATTCGTTACTGAGTAACGGGTACGCCATCTAGTACCGAGTAACGAAACGTTACTCACGAATACTTTTCGTTACTCGCATGTTTCGTATCATGGTTACATATGCTGTTTCAATGACGCAATGTAACTTCAAATATTCAAAACAAAGATTTCTTTAACAGAGTATGCAGTAAAAAAAAGTATATACTTGTGAAAAAGTGTTTTCATAAAATTTTGCCACTAAAATTTCATAAATTTTATGTAATAGTATGAAATAAACGAAAGTGAAAGTTTTAGTCTCTCATGAAATTCTAAAAATATTTCACTGTAACTTAATTTTCAAACAATTAATTAAATCGCACGCCCGCGCGCAACTTAAACTAGTTCTGTAAATTTGTTTCTCTAGCATAACATAGCATGTTATGAGGTATTAGGAGTAACGAGTAACGATACGATAGTAACGAGTACTGAATGTATAGTAACGAATACATACGGGTACGGTTTTTTTTCGTTACTTTTACACCTCTAATCGTGTCACCTCATGATCTACAGACGAGCATGAGGTTCTCTTGATGGTATGTGATATCCCAGCCACAGAACATCAGTCAATGATGCGCTGTCGACCTACTTTTTACTTCGAGCATTCAGAAATCCATAGACTGAAACCGAAACGAGCAATATGCACTTTACGGTTTATCAATCTACGTATATAACGGTGGTCCGTTATCCCGTCGGAATTTCGATACGCCAGGTGCATATCGAAATTCATTTCAATGCCCGAAGTTACCAGACGTGGGGAAGACATGTTTAGAAAAAAATATAAATATGTCATCCCGATGGGATTCGAACCCACGACCCATCGATGCGCAAGGCAGTATTTAATCTTATTTTGATTTTATGAGTTATGACTTTTGATTAAAGCGATAATTAAATTTAAATAATTTGAAACACGCTTCCCGCTGTCGGATTTAGATCCTAAGTGTCACGTCTTAATGTCATATCTTAATAACCTTGGATAAAATTGAAATAAACATTACATCTTCCACATTCCTCTTAAATATAGTCTAAGAGCTACATACAGTTTTGTTACGATACTTGAGCTTTCTCTTTATATTACTCTCTGACGTGTCTTCTTTATTTTATTCGATGTATTCTGTTCGAAAGCCCCGGCTTCGTACGGGTTTAATGTATACTATCTTAATATATACAAAAAAAACTCACTGATAATGTAGCTTACTATTGGTGAAAGAATTTTTAAAATCGATCGTTTTCGAGTTAAATAGTCAGAAACAAATCTTTCCTCATTATAATATTAGTATGGATATAGATATATGACAGTTTACAACAAGTAGTTATAGTCCAAGAGCCCACTGCAAGATTTCTACCCGAATCGGACTTCGGACAAACTATATACGATTCGATGGCGAATGAGGTGGTTATAGGGTTACCGGTCATGATAAACCCTGTATCTTGACCGAAGGGTTATAAAAATATAAAAATTAAACCAGCTCTTGGACTATGAGCTAATATCACCTACAATAAACATGTTCACCCGAGTGTAGGTGTTTGTTTACTTAAGCAACGCTTCTTCAAAAGCGATTTACTTGATCCTTGTGTTTGAATAATTGTCTATGTTTATTTACTACTAAATGCACTATGTGAAGTAAAAATATAAGATACAGATAAGCATAAGATATAGAAAGTGGTCACTCTGTTAGAACTGACCGATAATGGCCAAGAATAAATTGTTTCTATTAAAAATATATTTATTATTAGAAAATTAATTAAAATAATTTTCTCTACAGTTTGGTTTTTGAATCACATTCCTAGCTTTATTAGTTTTAGAGATAGAAAAGTTTAAAAAACTCGCTGGTATAAGGACATTTTTCAAGGTTACTCAATGACAGTAAGAGATAATCAGTCAAAAACTACATAAATAGTAATGTGAATGAGTAACGTACCTAACAATATAATATTCATTATATTTTGGTCTGGGGGCACATTCTCTTTACTTAACCTGCTATACCCTTTCCTACAATTTTGTTCATTATCATTTTTTTCTACGATCGATTTTTTTCGATTTATACCTGAAGAAAGGTGAAATTTATTATATCTTATTTCTCATATCTTATATCTTATATCTTATATCTTATATCTTATATCTTATATCTTATATCTTATATCTTATATCTTATATCTTATATCTTATATCTTATATCTTATATCTTATATCTTATATCTTATATCTTATATCTTATATCTTATATCTCATATCTCATATCTCATATCTCATATCTCATATCTCATATCTCATATCTCATATCTCATATCTCATATCTCATATCTCATATCTCATATCTCATATCTCATATCTCATATCTCATATCTCATATCTCATATCTCATATCTCATATCTCATATCTCATATCTCATATCTCATATCTCATATCTCATATCTCATATCTCATATCTCATATCTCATATCTCATATCTCATATCTTATATCTCATATCTCTCTTATATCTCATATCTTATATCGTATATCTCTCATATATCTCATATCTCTCATATATCTTATATCTCATATCACATATCTTATATCTTATATCTTATATCTTATATCTTATATCTTATATCTTATATCTTATATCTTATATCTTATATCTTATATCTTATATCTTATATCTTATATCTTATATCTTATATCTTATATCTTATATCTTATATCTTATATCTTATATCTTATATCTTATATCTTATATCTTATATCTTATATCTTATATCTTATATCTTATATCGTCGTTGCGCCTGCCAAATTCCATATGTGCATTTTTGTATAGTTTTGGGAAACAACGAAAAACGTATTATTGACTCACATACGGAGTTTTTTTTAATGGTCAAAACACATGTGGAATTAGTTAAACTCGTTTCCAGTTCGAATATCACAAAAAAAGATTTAAGTAACACATAGAGAATAAAACGAAGATTATTTTTGGTGCAAAAGCCAAAAATCATAAAAATGCACATATGGAATTTGGCAGGCGCAACGACGATATCTTATATCTTATATCTTATATCTTATATCTTATATCTTATATCTTATATCTTATATCTTATATCTTATATCTTATATCTTATATCTTATATCTTATATCTTATATCTTATATCTTATATCTTATATCTTATATCTTATATCTTATATCTTATATCTTATATCTTATATCTTATATCTTATATCTTATATCTCATATATCATATCTTATATCTCATATATCATATCTCATATCTCATATCTCATATCTCATATCTCATGTCACATATCTTATATCTTATATCTTATATCTTATATCTTATATCTTATATCTTATATCTTATATCTTATATCTTATATCTTATATCTTATATCTTATATCATCTTATATCTTATATCTTATATCTTATATCTTATATCTTATATCTTATATCTTATATCTTATATCTTATATCTTATATCTTATATCTTATATCTTATATCTTATATCTTATATCTTATATCTTATATCTTATATCTTATATCTTATATCTTATATCTTATATCTGATATCTTATATCTTATATCTTATATCTTATATCTTATATCTTATATCTTATATCTTATATCTTATATCTTATATCTTATATCTTATATCTTATATCTTATATCTTATATCTTATATCTCATATCTCATATCTCATATCACATATCACATATATTATATCTTATATCTCATATCTCATATCTTATATCTCATATCTTATATCTCATATCTCTCGTATATCTCATATCGTCGTTGCGCCTGCCAAATTCCATATGTGCATTTTTTTGATTTTTGGTTTTAGCACAAAAAATAGTCTTAGTTTTATTCTCTATGTGTTACTAAAATCCTTTTTGTGATATTCGAACTGGAAAGGAGTTTAACTAATTCCATATGTGTTTTGACCGTTAAGAAAAACTCCGTATGTGAGTCAATAATACGTTTTTCGTTGATTCCCAAAACTATACAAAAATGCACATATGGAATTTGGCAGGCGCAACGACGATATCTTATATCGTATATCTCTCATATATCTTATATCTCATATCACATATCTTATATCTTATATCTTATATCTTATATCTTATATCTTATATCTTATATCTTATATCATCTTATATCTTATATCTTATATCTTATATCTTATATCTTATATCTTATATCTTATATCTTATATCTTATATCTTATATCTTATATCTTATATCTTATATCTTATATCTTATATCTTATATCTTATATCTTATATCTTATATCTTATATCTTATATCTTATATCTTATATCTTATATCTTATATCTTATATCTTATATCTTATATCTTATATCTTATATCTTATATCTTATATCTTATATCTTATATCTTATATCTTATATCTTATATCTTATATCTTATATCTGATATCTTATATCTTATATCTTATATCTTATATCTTATATCTTATATCTTATATCTTATATCTTATATCTCATATCTCATATCTCATATCACATATCACATATATTATATCTTATATCTCATATCTCATATCTTATATCTCATATCTCTCTTATATCTCATATCTTATATCTCATATCTCTCGTATATCTCATATCGTCGTTGCGCCTGCCAAATTCCATATGTGCATTTTTTTGATTTTTGGTTTTAGCACAAAAAATAGTCTTAGTTTTATTCTCTATGTGTTACTAAAATCCTTTTTGTGATATTCGAACTGGAAAGGAGTTTAACTAATTCCATATGTGTTTTGACCGTTAAGAAAAACTCCGTATGTGAGTCAATAATACGTTTTTCGTTGATTCCCAAAACTATACAAAAATGCACATATGGAATTTGGCAGGCGCAACGACGATATCTTATATCGTATATCTCTCATATATCTCATATCTCTCATATATCTTATATCTTATATCTTATATCTCATATCTCATATCTCATATCTCATATCTCATATCTCATATCTCATATCTCATATCTCATATCTCATATCCATATCTCATATCTCATATCTCATATCTCATATCTCATATCTCATATCTCATATCTCATATCTCATATCTCATATCTCATATCTCATATCTCATATCTCATATCTCATATCTCATATCTCATATCTCATATCTCATATCTCATATCTCATATCTCATTTCTCATATCTTATATCTCATATCTCATATCTCATATCTCATATCTCATATCTCATATCCATATCTCATATCTCATATCTCATATCTCATATCTCATATCTCATATCTCATATCTCATATCTCATATCTCATATCTCATATCTCATATCTCATATCTCATATCTCATATCTCATATCTCATATCTCATATCTCATATCTCATATCTCATATCTCATATCTCATATCTCATATCTCATATCTCATATCTCATATCTCATATCTCATATCTCATATCTCATATCTCATATCTCATATCTCATATCTCATATCTCATTCTCATATCTCATATCTCATATCTCATATCTCATATCTTATATCTCATATCTCTCTTATATCTCATATCTTATATCGTATATCTCTCATATATCTCATATCTCTCATATATCTTATATCTTATATCTTATATCTTATATCTTATATCTTATATCTTATATCTTATATCTTATATCTTATATCTTTTATCTTTTATCTTATATCTTATATCTTATATCTTATATCGTATATCTTATATCTTATATCTTATATCTTATATCTTATATCTTATATCTCATATCTCATATCTCATATCTCATATCTCATTTCTCATATCTCATATCTCATATCTCATATCTCATATCACATATCTTATATCTCATATCTCATATCTCATATCTTATATCTTATATCTTATATCTCATATCTCTCTTATATCTCATATCTTATATCGTATATCTCTCATATATCTCATATCTCTCATATATCTTATATCTCATATCACATATCTTATATCTTATATCTTATATCATCTTATATCTTATATCTTATATCTTATATCTTATATCTTATATCTTATATCTTATATCTTATATCTTATATCTTATATCTTATATCTTATATCTTATATCTTATATCTTATATCTTATATCTTATATCTTATATCTTATATCTTATATCTTATATCTTATATCTTATATCTTATATCTTATATCTTATATCTTATATCTTATATCTTATATCTTATATCTTATATCTCATATCTCATATCTCATATCTCATATCTCATATCTCATATCACATATCTTATATCTTATATCTCATATCTCATATCTTATATCTCATATCTCTCTTATATCTCATATCTTATATAGTATATCTCTCATATATCTCATATCTCTCATATATCTTATATCTCATATCACATATCTTATATCTTATATCATCTTATATCTTATATCTTATATCTTATATCTTATATCTTATATCTTATATCTTATATCTTATATCTTATATCTTATATCTTATATCTTATATCTTATATCTTATATCTTATATCTTATATCTTATATCTTATATCTTATATCTTATATCTTATATCTTATATCTTATATCTTATATCTTATATCTTATATCTTATATCTTATATCTTATATCTTATATCTTATATCTTATATCTTATATCTTATATCTTATATCTTATATCTTATATCTCATATCTTATATCTCATATATCTCATAATATATCTTATATCTTATATTTATATCTTATATCTTATTGAAAATTCACAACTGTGCGTTTTCTTATGACTTATCTGTTACCACACTTGGTGGAACCAGTTGTCGGTGGAATCAGCGATATATCCGAATTGATACGACTTGAGAACCTTCCAAATTAACTAATTTTTCAAAGGCTGGCAACACCCCTGCAAGTCCACTAGTATTGCAGCCGGGCTAGCATGACCACCACGAGATATGTCGCGGACGAGAGAAGACAAACTAAGATGTAAGATATCTCGATATATTATATCTCGACATCGACAATTTTGACAGAAAAGATATCTCGATCGACAAATATATCTATTTTTGATATTAAAAGTCGAGTTTTAAGTGTAATTGTCATGTTAGACCCGAAAGAAATAAAGCGATAGTCGATTAAAACACGAGAAATCGGTAGACAAAATTTTGTCGCGCTTGTCATGCTAGCCCGGCAGATGTCTATATGGGCATCGGTGAGCCGACAGTCCGTTTGCCCCCTATTCAATAATTAAAGTTAAGATATTTAATTTAAAGAAAAATATAAAAAGTTTTTTTGTTATGTCGCATTTGCATTGTATAATATATTATTATTAATGAATAATGTTAAACAACGATCAACAAATAACGGATGTATATTAGAAAGAGATCAACGTTAGATTGTAATATCTAAAATAATCCGTATATGATCCATATTTGATGGTTCCATCTGATATATGATGTAACTTATACTGATCGAACCACATAGTGCGTCTGTATGTGACGAAAAAAACCGTTACGGGTAAGCAAAATGATGACAGAGTTACTCTCGCATTTATAATATTTTATTACAATTTACTACACAGACAGGTGAATGTTTATTGAAAACCTTTACTAACTTTAATATATTATGTACATCATTGACAACATTAGCATTTTGAATTTAATGGTATGATTACTCAAGGCTACTTAATAATATACACTTTTTTTTTCTATCTCACCCCTAAATTTTGTATATTTACTTGGGGTCATGAGGCATTTTGAACCCGACCATATTAGCTGTTTCTGTGACACTTCTCTCTCCTTTCCCTTTAAATTCTGCATTAATTTCACTGCATCTTCTTGCATTCTGAAGGTACTCACAATAGCTCTTTGCTTTGAAGTGCATTTCATCTGCTGCTTTACATAGTTGCTGGTCTGTTATGATATTTACGATATTGGCTCAAAACATACCTTGCCATTTCATTGTCAGCTAGTAGGGAAGTAGGGATTAATCTAATATTAGCAAACAGTATAGCAATATTATTTAGAAGTAACGAGGAAAAGCATCATGTTCGAAGGGTTTTATTACCGATGCTGAAAAGTCTGACACCGACTGTTCTCGTTCTAGTGGTAGGACAGATGTGATTAATTTGTTAAAATTCCCTGTCCGGAGTATGGCAAAAATACAACGAGTTCTTGAGTTACTGTACGTGTGGATTTGCTTCGTATTGAAGGCAACATATTGTCTCATATACCAGTTGAGTTTGCTGCAGCGTTTGAACATTTATGAATTTGTCACGACGCTCTTGTACGGATGACACGTATGAAACCGTCATCAGATGATGGCAAATGGCCGAAAACATCATAACATCCAGGATAAAGAATATGCAAAAAAAATATTTTTTTTTTTTTTAACTACCGTCCACCTCTTCGATCGATTTGAAAAAAATATATGTTGTAGAAAATAATCTGATCGTCTAATAGAAAAAATCTGGTAATTGTATCTTGTGAGTAAGTGACCGAAAAAAAATCACAAAAACTTTTAAAAAAAATTCGGGTAGTTCCATTCGTGATTTTGAGTTCTCAATTTTTTCTATGAATTGTCTTTAATATATTTACAAAATACATTTTGTTTTATAAAAATCGGTCCAGTAGATCCTGAGAAAAAAAATCTTCTCCAAAAGTACTATTTGTATGTTTATCTTTATACCTAGAGCAGCTACAGGGTTGAAATTAGGGGTGAGCTTGTAACCCATCAGGTGAAACTTTTGACCAAAATTTGGAACGAATACGCGCGGGGGCCGCTCACCCCTTCTTACCCGGCTATGGCCTTTTGGGAAGATTTTGATAGAAAACTGATGGATTTACTCTCATACTTTTTTATTGGACGTGATTTACATTTACTACCCGTTCTCAAATCAAGAGCGTAGAACGGACGAGTTCTCCGCCACTCTTTTTAATCGCCGTCTTTTTGTTTTACAAAATATTTGTAAGGAGCTGCAACCATAACATCATGCTCCTCATGACATTTTGAACTAATTAATTATAATAATAAAAAAACGAATAAAAACTAAGGTTTATCCTCTATCAGCAGTAGGTATGGTGATATAGTTATAACATACGTTTACGTACGAAACAAATTCGTGTCTAATTTGATCTATATTTGATATAATATATATACATAAATTATTCATATACATATTTACTTTAGATATAAATCTATATATTGTTATATATTTGGAATATGTACGAGGAAACTTCCAAGATGTCCAGAATTGATTCAAAAATTCCAGAGATTACCCTAACATACAAACAAACATACAATATTAAATCATCCAATCTACTATTACATCTACACTAATATTATAACGTGGAAAGATTTGTTTTTTGTATGTATGTAACGAATAAACCCAAAAACTACTGGACCGATTTCAAAAATTCTTTCACCAATTGATAGCTACATTATCAGCGAGTAACATAGGCTATTTTTGTATAGTACATCTACATTGCATCCGTGTGAAACCAAGGCGTGTTGCTAGTACTCTGAATGATATTAGATTCGATGAACACATACTGCGCGTCTTTACGTCAACTTTTGACAAGTTTATCAAAAAATTAAATATTCTGGCTTGAAGGCTTAGGAAATAATTTCCGTGCTGTTCTTGACTTTGAGAGTGTAAAATTATACTTTAATTAGGGAGTTTGTGTAAGCCGATTGTTAAGTTTACGTATTACATGCGGTTTTCGTGAAGCATTTAGCACCGGAAGTCTTGGGTTCAAATCCTGGGGAGAAAATTTGTAAATAACTGGAAGGATAAGTAAATAGCCGTACTGTTCCCAAGTCCCCTACTGAGTACTTTTTTGACTTGAATATTAGCTAGCGACCCGCCCCGGCTCCGCACGGGTAGTAGAGCATATTATGAAATTTATGAAAAACACCCAATTTACAGAACATTAATATTTTAACACTATTTAATGCTGATTATAAATAGGATGTCAAATAGAAGCTCCACTCAGCATACGCTGTGACGCATCAACGTCACAACACTGATTTTCAGTGGGCCCCTTTTCAACCATTGGGAAAAGGCTCCTCACTATTTAATATCATTACAAAAAAAATTACTTAATTAAATTATGTCTAGGTACATGTTTTTTTCTGTCGAAGGATCGCATTTTCATTAATTTTTTTGCGATAACTCCTAAGATATTCATTTAATTTGTATGATGTAAAAGATTATAATAATGTGCATGAAATGCTTAAGGTAACTAACGTATTTATATAGATAAATATTAATACTGTATCCGTCTAAATAGCATTCCAATTACCGCATTGTACGTGACCATTTTTTTAGAGGATAGAATGGGTATAGTAATCTGTCCTTAAAATATAGATATATGCCATCGCGGACATTTTTGTACATCTATAAATGAGGAATGTATACTATGTATTGTTTTGATATATCTCAAAGGGATTAGGCAGCGTTTTCGATGAAAGCTCAAAGGCGGCTTGACTTTTTCCTTCACTTCCAACAATTACCTATCGTTATATTTCAACCAATTTACACAAAACTTTGACAAATTATATACATAAACCTTCCTCATGATATATTACTTACCCATTTCATGTATCTTGGGAACGTTTTCTTTATTCCTGTCAGTCGCTGTCTTCAGTTTGTAGTCACTTTCGATATTAGATCTGGGAAAATACGGAAAATGTAAGGAACTAGTGATGAAATTACGAAGATATAAGCTGAAGACTTGTGTTTTCATCCAACAGGCACTTAGCAACACTGTTTACACCAGTTTTAAGTGTATTTAATTCAGATGGTCAATTTTATTATTTTGGAAGCAATATGATTCATTCAATTCATTCATTCATTCAGTTCCTTCTTTATTGTATTCGTTCATGTCATTCGTTTGTTTCAATCATTCATAGTCAAGAAACTGTATCGACTCATGTTTAGCTGTGAAGTAAAAGATTAGAAAAAGAATAAAGATCATTCTGGCTGCAGTCGTGCTGCAGTCAAGTTCTATTTATTGTAAGGCAATATTGTGAAGATGTTGTATTAAAATCTATACTAAGTGAATATTGATATTTGAAAAGTATACACATGTTGGTAGTTGAATATACGAGAAATGAAGTCTGTACTGATCATGGAAATATACGCTTTGGACTGTACACCGGTGATTTCATTACAATAAGTCGACAACTCTACAACTCAATTTTTTGGCGTCTCCCTTGAAGTTCGACTTACAGAGGTTCAACTGGATATAATAATAGTAATAATAATAAAAAACTTTATTTATTATTATTTATTTAAAACTTTATTTATTATTATTATTGGGCAAACGCTGTAGGGGAAGACCATTCACTAGATGGGAAGACGATATTAAAAAAATTGCTGGCCCACAGTGGCAAAAAATAGCCCAAGATCGTGAGAAATGGAAAACTTTGGAGGAAGCCTTCACCTGAGAGGGGTTCCAGTGGGATAATATTAAAAACTTGTACTCACCTACCTACTCAAAACAAATCTATTCTTTAAATATAATTATTAAACTCTTTTTTTGTATAAATATAGCTGTTTTTTGTATAGATATTAATGTAAGTAGGAGTAGTAAGTACCTAGTGATAACTAATTTCTTTTATTTATGTTAATTGAAAACTGGAAATATAAGGCTTTTTTATTTTTATTTTTATTTATTTATTGTATACAATAAAAAAGAACAAAGAAATACAAATAATTTACATACTTACATAAATATATAGTATAACTACAAACTAAGCAAATACTGCCCATTTTACTCATATTAAATAACTGATGTGAAAAAGATGGATCGGTAACAGCCTGATATTAATATTAATAAGAAGTGAGAATGAATTATGGATAAGATTAGTAATTCGATTCACCATTTAATATTTATTAGTGTATATACCCATTTAATTGTTTTATGATTACGATTAAGACGAGCTTAGATGTTACCATGCAGTCAGTCTTAAAATATTACGTATTTACCTAAAAACACAAATGTCAAACTCATCTGCAATTTGAAATTAAAAAAAAAACATTGACGTGTATAATTGTTGATCGAAGAAAAAAAAACATTAAAAATTCAAAATAAGAACGTTTTCAAAGACTATATAAAAAGTTTAAACGTTCCAATTTTAAAAAGTTACAGTATCAATTATTGTTCTAACTTTGTAAGTCATAGCGTACTTCATCAAAATTAACACAAGTATTTCAAACCGGACTTGTAATTGAATTAGGAGAGAATAGCAAAAATAGAGTTTAACAGGTAAATTACATCCATAAGTTTATTTTTTTTGTAAAATAGAGTTGTGACGTCACACTTTCACTGTCTATTGAGATTTAAGAACGATAAGCTGATTATGATATCATGTTCAAAGCCTTAATAAAATTAAAATAAAAACAACGAATCGAGCGTAATTCGAAACGCAGGATATTGCAAGTTGTAAAAAAATCATCAAAATCGGTTGAGAAGTTTAAAGTCTAGATGTGACATGTTATGTGCAAATAATCACATTTACTTTTGTAATTTTCTTGAGCGAACAAACTAACATTTTTTTGTGTTATATCGACAGACGAGCATGGATTCACTTGATAGTTGATACCTCAGCCACAGAACATCAGTCAAAGATTTTCAGAAATTCGTTATTCCTCCCACCCGATCAATGCCCGAAGTTACCAGACTTGAGGAAAACATGCTTGCAGAAAATTATAAAAATGTCGTTCCGGATTCGAACCCATAAAAAATATTTTGGCGTGGACAACCCTTATCACTTAGGGGTTTGAAAGATAGTAGCCGATTCTCAGACTTACTGAATATGCAAAAAAAATTCACAAGAATCGGTCGAGCCGTTTCGGAGGAGTACCTATAGGAACGAACATTGTGACACGAGATTTTTTTATATTAAGACTAGTGTTTGTCCCACGAATTTACCCTCGTACTCTGTACCTACACTGTACAAAATCTTGGTCAGAATGTCATATATTTTGTTAACATCTCCTTTGTAGGAATGCACTATATCGATCATGGGCAAGTAAATACTCCGACTCTCATAATACACTTCGCATTTTCGGTGACCACAACGCCCCTGACCGAAATGGGGACGGGTCAACTCGTATACATACATAAATTTAATAGATATATATCTACTTCTTCTAAAAGTAAGTACAGCTTAAAGCTAAGCTGGTACAAAGAAAGAGTGCTTGAACTCATTCAATAGCTTGATTATGCCAATCTCGTTCGTTGTTGAGGGTAAGTCGGGCGAAATCTGGATCGATAGGAGTTTCACTTACGGTATTGCTATGTAATAAAATAATAAAAAAAAATAATAATAAAAAAAATGATTTATTGCCAAAAAGAACTTAAAAAATAAAAATACAAACATTATAACTTATTTCTAGTCTTAAATTAACTTATATACTATATAATAAACCTGAAAGATACATTTATAATTTTTTGGCAACGGTAACAGTCTCAGCGTTTAGCTGTCGAAAATGGCGAACCATAAATTCGATCAGCGCTGGTTTTCAGACTGGCCCGGTTTTCGCGATTCGTACGTAACAGTGATTATTATAACTGAGTTTTTTAAATATATATATTTATAAATATATATATACTATACATATTTATAAATAAAATATAAAACAATAACTAAAAATTAAAAAAAAAAAATGTGAATGAATAGCATCTAGGTACGATGTAGCGATGAGATATACTTGAAAAATTCGATACCGGGGCTTCCAAGTACGAGTCCGTAAAAAAACCAGGGTCGAAAACCAGGTTTCATAAAACTTTCAACGAGCTCCGAACTCGCTAAAATAAAAAATAGTAGCATAGGAAAACGATCCCTATATGCTTAGAGATAAGAAGCACAATCGTTACTGCATGAAAATACTTTAAAGTGTAAATACTTGCATCGGATTGTAATCCTTATATGTAAATAATTACAGTTCGTTTTCCTATGCAAGTATTTTATACTTTGAAGTATTTTTTCCAAATACGATTGTGCTCATTATTTGTAAATAATTAAAGTTCGTTTTCCTATGCAAGTATTTTTTACTTTAAAGTATTTTTTTGCAAATACGATTGTGTTCCTTATTTCTAAGATATTACGGATCGTTTTACTATGCAAATATATACTTGCAAGTTTTACCCGCTCGCACCAGGGCGCCCTACTTCCAAGCGAAGCCCTGGTTTTAAAACCTGGTAGCGTAAATACGTCTCATCTTTAGACTACGATGTCCATATTTATATGGCTGGTTTGATAATTTCTACTAGAGTTTTTGTGGTATTTTATGTTAGATAGCAACACAATGTGTGCAATGTAGATGTAGATGCCTACGTTACTCGCTGATAATGTAGCTTGCTATCGGTGAATAGTTTTCTTCTATTCCATTTTTAGAATCGGTCGAGTTGTTTTTGAGTTAAATCATAATAAATAATCAAAGAATATTTCCTTTTTATAATATTACTAGCTGACCCGGCCAACGTTGTTTTGCCATGTAAATAATTTCTAAAAAGCAGGGGTTGGTAAAAGAAGAGTGAAAATATAGGTTTGTATCTATTTTTTTAATACCACACTATAAAAAAATTAAAACAAACAATTTCGTCCAAAAATTAAAAAAAAAATTAAGGGCGAATAGCCCTTATCACTTAGGGAGATGAAAAATAGATAGTAGCCGATTCTCAGACCAACTGAATACGCAATAAAATTTGGTAAAAATCGGTAAAGCCGTTTCGGAGGAGTACGGTAACTAACATTGTGACATGGAAATTTTATATATTAGATAATTGTAGTATAGATATGTCAGGTATGTATGTATAGACTCAAATGAATGAAAATTGTTTTCACCACTTCCCATTCAGTAAAGCATTCAGTCGTCAACGTAGTATAGTTCCCGTCGAGTAAAAAGAACGCTGAGCGAAAGTGGCGGGGATGCGTCTGCGCACGGGTACAGTCGTGGTACTAAAGTACTATTGTTTTAAAATATAAGAGATTACTCTTGCAAGTAAAGTTTCATCAAAATCCGTTCATTAGTTTTTGCGTGAAAGAGTAACAAACATCCATACATCCTCACAAACTTTCACATTTATAATATTAGTATGAAAGGATATGATAGTGGGATAATACATACATATATTTTTAATTATTATAGTTAATTACTTAAAGTGGAACATGGTGTAATGGTTAGCTCCTTACAAAAAAATTGAAAAACAAAATCTTGGCGATTAAAAAGAGTGGCGGCGAGTTTATTGCCAGTTCTTCTCGTCCGTTCTACGCCCTTGATTTGAGAACTGGCAGTAAATGTAAAATTAGAAGCATTTATTATGTATTTTTTATTGACGTTCATAAGTGTACATTATGTTACCTTAATGAATAAATGATTTGAATTTGAAATTTGAATAAAAATCATATTTTTCTGAACGGTTTGAACTAGAAGTGCTAAGCGAAAAAAATTGGGAACCCTTTTTTAGCCCATTAAATATTTAACCACTAGCAACCCGCCCCGGCTTCGCACCGGTGCAATGCTGATACTAAATACACTACAGAAAAACTGTTATTATTATACATATAAACCTTCCTCTTGAATCACTCTATCTATTAAAAAAAAAGCATCAAAATCCGTTGCGTAGTTTCAAAGATTTAAGCATACAAAGGGACAGAGAAAGCGACTTTGTTTTATACTATGTAGTGATACTGCAATCAGCTATACTTGTCTATGAAAGGCATGAAGGCTTTTCTCGTTTCAATACAAAAGTTAAACTACATTGTTACCATTCGTATAATTACATCAACGTTAGTGATACTCCAGCTTTGATTCTGTACAAGCTGAGCTCAAATGAAGCCTTTCAATAGCTTGAAATAATGCCAATTTCGTTGTTGAAATTAGACGGCCTTTTGAATATGGAGTGATCGGCTGACTTTACGCTATTCATACGTTTAAATCAAATACTATGAATTTCCGAATGCTCGAAGTAAAAAGTAGGTCGACGGCGCATCTTTGATTGATGTTTTGTGGCTGAGATCACCTACCATCAAGTGAACCTCATGATCGTCCGTCGATATTTCTAACATAAAAAAACAAAACGCATTAAAATAACATCATTATAAATTACTAAAGAAAAAATAATAATAGGTAATACAATTTACTAAATTTATAATTATGTTTTTGCTGTTTCGAATAAAAGTATTCTATTTCGTACTGACTGTGAATTTATTCGTGTGGACAAGTTACATATTCAAATGAAAATAACTTTTCTTCCCGACATCCGATTTCGATGGAACAAAGTTTTGATTTTGCCCCAGACTAAACTCACTCTATGTATGTTAAAACTACATTTAAATTCAGTATATTCGGAGATCAGCGTGAATAAACAAACATATAGAAAAACGTTAAAAAAAATTATATGTGAACTACGAGTAGGTATATGTGTAATCAGCCCCTCTCCATTTCTGGTAAAAATAATAATGTAATCTTTTACTAACGCGAGTATCACAAATTTAAGTATACCGGATTAAAATGCGATTTATTATTTATCCCGACGTTTCAGATGCTTTTCAGCAATTTTATTCACGGGACAGAATGAAAGATGAGATCAGCAAGAAGACAGTGTTAGTCAATATTGTCATAATATCAAACACTTTATATATATATATATATATATTTATACTAGTGGACCCCGCAGACGTTGTTCTGCCACAATTTTGGCTTCGAAATTATATAATAATTAAAAATTAATTAAAAAAACATTGTCCAGCGGACAAAATTGTGAATCTAAACCATTCCCAGATCCCTTTGAACACACACAAAAAATTTCACAAATGGTTTTTGAGTTTATTCATAACATACAAATTCAAAAATACAAATCTTTCCTCTTTATATTATTATATAGTATATATATATATTAATATAGTATATAGTATAGATATAGATGAAAAGATTAACTTACCGACGCGACGTGAACTAAGTGAAAAGAAGGCCAATTCAGTGGAATTCCATAGAACTGCAATAAAGAAAGCATTTTGACTTGTAATCTTAGTTTTTGTGCTATACTTTACAAATGCGAATCAAAGGAATAATTGAATTTTGTGCAGTCTTTTGTTATTTAAAGAAAAGGCGACGATTTGAGTATGTTACTCCTACATTGCGGTTTTATTTGAAAGTTCTGTTAGTTTTCATTGTATGCAAGTAGCAATGGATGTATTGTATTTGAATAAAATTCAATTGTAAGTGAATTTAAAGCTTTAAGCTTGTTTCTAACTGAATGCGAATGTTACCGCTAGTTATGACAATACACTGAATTTGAATTACTATATTATAATATACATTAAATCTGTAGATAGATTTTGATAGTTACTTAGGTTATTTGTCAAACCCTTTTTTAAGATATAACAGCATGGTTTTGGTAATCTATCAATGAACGCCTTTAGAATGCTGCTAGGACTGCCACGGCGCTGTAGTGCTTCCGGGATGTTTGCGGAGGCTCGCACTGATGGTTTTGCTGCCATCATGCGTAAAAAGGCAGCGTCAATACTGCAGCGTCTTAAGGCCAGTCCTAACAGTATTCTAAAGGCGGTGGCTAACAGGCCAGACTCCTTCCTAATAAAGAGATGGATGGAGATGGCCATTGGATTGTAAAGATGTAACAATGATGTATAATACTAATCATACTAACATATAATAAGAATAATTGTAACTAACATACTAACAAATATGGATATTAATGTCTGAAATAAATGTTTATTATTATTATTATTATAATGGGCAACAGTTTGTTGAATACAGAAACTGGCACATACGTCGATCCACTGTTTATTTATGAATCTCTTATTTTTTTTTAATAATGTACTTATATATCCTACTAAAAATATGTATTTTAGTGTTCCTAAACTAATTTCAACATATTTTTTTTCTTAAAAAAAACTTTGCTCGAGCCTATAGCTTTCGAGAAAATAATCCTCAAGTTTTGGAAAAAAAATTCATTCAGGCCGCCATTTTGGCTAACCAAATAGTTAAAAAAATATACAAACCTCATGTATTTTTAGTTCAGACATCGAGGTTGTAATATTAATTGGTTTAAAACATAAAAAATCGTCAGGGAACCAATGGGCTTTTTAAAAAAAAATACATGGAAAAATCACGCCTTTTTGGCGTATTTTCGCTTTTTCTATGATTTATTTTTTCCGGCACAATTTTAACCACCACCAGTCGACAGATAACCCTTCAAAGCACAGGAAACATTCGTTCTCGATATTTTTCTGTTCGAATTCATCACGTGGCGACAGCTCAAACTCAGATGTCAAAATAATTTTTAAGCAAAAAACAAAAACCGACTTCAAAACCACAACTTGCACTAAAAAGTAAAAAAAATAATATTTTAATTACTTCAAAGCATTATTTATTACCAGTTATTTTTGGGGTCGGTGCCAGCCAAGAAAAAAATCATCCAAATCCATCCATTACTTGCGGAGTTATCGCGTAACAAACATACAAAAAAAAAAAACGACATACAGACGAATTGAGAACCTCCTCCTTTTTTGAAGTCGGTTGAAAATGGCGTCCTCAGGGCGCTAATGGGTTAATTCGAGCGCGCTAAACAGGCTCAACTGTGCACACTCGAGATAATTCGAGTGGTGTATTTTGCCGCTATAATTTTTCACATTCGAATATACTTAATCGAGAATTGAAAATAACAACGTGAACGCTGTTTTTGAAGAATGTTCTAGTGTGTTTTTTTACATAAAAAGAAATGTTTTTTTTTTTATGTTAGATATCGACAGACGAAAATGAGGTTCACTTGATAGTAGATGATACCTCAGAACATCAGTCAATGATGCGTTGTCGACCTACTTTTTACTTCGAGCATTCGGAAATCCATAGACTGAAACCGAAACGCGCAATGTGCACTTCATGGCGTGCATCTATTACTCGATCATAATTTCAATATTCCTCCCACCCGATCAATGCCCGAAGTTACCAGACGTGGGGAAAACATGCTTACAGATTTAATTATAAACATGTTGTCCTGGTGGGATTCGAAACCATGACCCATCGATGCGCACGGCAGGAGTTCTACCGAACGAGCCAACGAGCCCGTCAAAATGTTTTATGCTTGCCGATTTTTTTTTCAAAAATCGTTTAAGTTTATTATTATTGTTTTGATTTTGTATTCAATTGTGACAATAAAGTTAATATTATTATTAAATCTGTATATTAATCACACACACACACATATTTTTTTACTAACTTAACCAAACGATTTGATTCATTAAATGTTATTTGTGTTTAAATATTAAATGACAAGCGATCCGCCCCGGCTTGGCACGGTTTAATGTAGATGTACACATCTTATATTACTCGCTGATAATGTAACTTTCTATTGGTTTTTTTTATATAAAGCTCTACAATACATGTTGTAAATACTTTATGCTATTACAATCTAGCCAATTATAATTTCTATTGGTGAAATAATTTTTAAAATCGGTCCAGTAGTTTTTGAATTTATTCATAAACCGAGCTGTTTTTTAATCAATCTCCGCTTAATGACGCTGCACTGAAGTCAATAATATCGTGATATTTTTTAAACCGTTCATCCAAATTACTTGGTGTAAAAGACAAAGTTTATCTATATTAAATACTGAAAGCGATAAATGTATCAATTTTGATAAGAATTAGCTAAATACTCTAAAAAACGCAATTGAAAAAATGAATCAAATTTAAATGTATTTATGGCTCATAGTTTAGGGTATATTGGCTTCCACATAAAAGGTAGATATATGCTATCGCGGACTTTTATTTAGAACTATTTAAAACAAACAATCCCACCATACATTTTATTCTTGTAACTCCAACGGTTAAGGCAGCGCACGCCAAGATAGCTCTCAGAAGGCAGGAATTTTTCCGAGTTACTTGATAGTTATCGTTATACGAGATTATGGCCAATATACAAAAACTGTTTATAAATTATAGCCTATGTGTTATTCTGATATATAAGCTATATTGCTGTAAAGTTTCATCGAAATCCGTTCGGTAGTTTTTGCGTGAAAGAGTAACAAACATCCATCCATCCATCCATCTATACATCCATCCATCCTCACAAACTTTCGCATTTATAATATTAGATAAGATAGTAAGAAGTAAGATACAAAAATACAAATCTTTCCTCTTTATAATATTAGTATAGATAAATAGCACAAAATATATATTCGTTATTTTAGCTTCGCACTCACTTGAACGCGGTCTTTAGATCAATCAACTGATTGATGTGTGGTATTTCTGATCGAACACCTGGCACGATAAAAACATTTCAATGGAATTCCTGTAAGCAGGTAACACCTTTTGTATTTGGGTGCGTTTTGTGTTTTTTTTTTTTTTTTTTTTTTTTGAAATAGGAAAGCGTTTGTTTGCGATCACACCTGATCTTAAGTGTTGATGCAAACTAAGGTGGTAAATCACGCTTGCCTATGAATAGCCTATTTACCCTTGACTTAAAGAGCCCAATATTATAAGTCTCTGGAAAAACAGACGACGGTAGGGAATTCCAGTCCTTGGCTGTTCGCACTATAAAAGAGGAGTTATGCACATGTTATGTGTGTCTGACTTACGTTAATAGATTTTTGATTGTTTACCTGGATTTGGGGTTGGTATTGGGGACAGGTTTAATGGAAATTCTCGGTTTTTGAAACGCTAGCCATAATTATTTAGTGATGATGGCGATTAACATTTTCATTAGCTAGTAACATGTCCCGGCTTCGCACGGGTGCAGTAAAATATGATGTGAATTGGTGATAGAATTATTAAAATCGGTCCAGTAGTTTTTGAGTTAATTCGTAACAAACAAACAAATCTTTCCTCTTTATAATATTACTAGCAAAACGCCCCGGCTTCGCACGGGTCTAGATTTTTGACTGCTATAATATTTTTTTAACCCTTCGTAAAAAAAATTTTTTTAATAAAAATATCCTATGTCCTTTCTTCAATCTATAACCTCTAAGAATATGTGTACAAAGTTTCATGATAATCAGTTTAGTCGTTTTCGCGTGAAAGCGTAACAAACAAACTAACATTTATTATATTAGTAGGGTAGTAATTAGTATTATATGAACTTGTTCAGTAGCAAGTTATAAAACATATACGGATTTTGGAAGCCTTTAATCGCGTACTTTCAAATTTTCCGGTTTATGAATAATGAATATCCGATATTCATTAATCACTAAATAAGTCTGCTTAATGTCCGGTCCGGTTTAGATTTACTGAACTAACCTGAGTCCCGGTTTGATTAAAGGGCTTAAAAGATAGTTAGTTTAATTACAGTTTCACTGAGATAGATGTCCTTTTAACTGTAGTTATTAGTCTAATTCAACTGAAGTTTAAGACTTAGAAAAGGGTCTAGTTTGTCCGCTTAATTTCTAATTTGTTTGCTATGAAAGATATGTACATCATTTTTTTTGCGGTTTTTTCAGAAAAACAAAAAAAAAAAAAAAAATTTGTAAAGTAAAACTTCATTCATCATCTTTAACAATGTTTATATAATGGCTTCATTTCTTTTATATACTTTTATAAAAGCCTATAGAAAATATAGCCTATTTTTTGGACGACGCACTAGTTACACATACTTTTTTTCGTGACGAATTTACTTTGTGACAAATGTACAACAACCCGACTATACCTACCCTTAACTAACTTATTTGTTTTTAAAAAAAAAACCTACTGTGTTTAGGCCTTTTGCAACTATACGAGTATTTAAGCTTTCCCCGTGTTTAAACATTTCTTACATGATAGTACTTAAATATATTAAGTACTATCATGTAAGAAATGTAATTCCATGAATAAAAATAAATAATAATAATATAACAACAATAGAATATCATAGACGGAAAAACCGTGAAGTGCATATTGCGCGTTTCGGTTTCAGTCTACGGATTTCCGAATGCTCGAAGTAAAAAGTAAGTCGACAGCGCATCATTGACTGATGTGACAGAGGTACCATCAAGTGAACCTCATGCTCGTCTGTCGATATCTAACATTAAAAAAACAAGATTCGTTATCCGAAACACATCTCCGGAACAATATTGCCGGAGACGAGGAAAAACTAAAAAAAAATCCCTATTTAACAGCATAAAGTACGCTATATATCTGAATCCTCAAAGCATTCAATGAACAAAGATGGAGACATAAATACTAATTAAATATTAATTGTCGTTTCTGGGTGCTCGTACGAGCAAGTAAATCATAGCATTGTAAGTGCCTGGAGTCTGAACCCTATCATTCATTGTAACGAATGTACTTCAAGCAATTGTGCTTAATTAGTGTGCTGTTGAACCAATAATAATTACTAACATACTCGCAGTGGCGGCGTAAGGCCTAAATTTTATGTGGGCAAGATTCATTTTGCGGGGCCCTCTACCAGCGCAAAAAATGTTTTTTTTGGCGAAACTTTTTTTGGGGCGTTCGCGGCTTTTAAGTAATGCATAAATTTTCGGGGCGCGAGGCCCCCTGAGTCGCGAGGCCGTAGGCGGTTGCCCACATCGCCCACGCCTTACGCCGCCACTGCATACTCGTACATAGTAAAAATCCTTGCTAAAGAAAGTAGATTCTTTCCCAGACTAGTACGTGAGGCTATTGAAATTAAAAAACATCCTAACTTCAATAGAGAAGAGGGTTTGAGACTTTCCAACACCTGGGATCCAGTTATTAAAAATCTAAAGCCCCAAATCAAACATACTAAAAAACAAGAGGACACCGTTAGTCAATATTGTCATAATATAGAAAATTACAGTAAATATCAACTCCGTAGGAATAGATGGCGTTAATATGTAATAATTGTAAAACAAAAACTTGGCGATTAAAAAGAGTGGCGGCGAGTTTCTTGCCAGTTCTTCTCGTCCGCTCTACGCCCTTGATTTGTGAACTGGTAGTAAATGTAAAATTAGAAGCATTTAATATTAGTAATATTAGTAATTTAATATGTATTATTTTTTATTGACGTTCATAGATGTACATTGTGTTACCTAAATTAATAGATTATTTTTTAATTTAATTGAATTAAATATGGCAACTTTGTGACATTTCAAATATAAGACAACTGTCATCTTTCAGTCTCCCGCGACCACGGTTGCTGAAAAGCATCCGAAACGTCGGGATAAATAATTTAAACAATAAATCGCGTTTTAATCCGGTATACAGTATTTTATTTAAATGTGTGATACTCGCGTTAATAAAAGACAATATAACATTCTATGGTATTATATCTATTACTATATCTATACTTCTATAGTAATACTTAATTACTAATACTAATATACTAACACTAATACTAATACTATATTTACTATATTATATATAATATAATATAATCTATACTAATATTATAAAGAGGAAGTATTTGTATTTTTGTATGTTATGAATAAACTCAAATACTACTGGACCGATTTTAAAAGTTCTTTCACCAATATTTTTGTGTATAGTAGGTTCTATCTACATTGCACCCGTGTGAAGCCGGGGTGCGTTGCTAGTTAAAAATAAATATAAATCAAAAATATGCTAAAAACATGAGGACATCGTTAATCAATATTGTCATAATATAGAAAATTACAGTAAATATCAACTCCGTAGATCTTTTCCTACGGCGTTAATATGGCAACTTTGTGATATTTCAAATCAGACAGCTGTCACCTTTCAGTCTGCAGCGACCACTGCAGCATCCGAAACGTCCGCGTCGGAATAAATAATATAAATAATAAATCGCGTTTTAATTCGTTATCAAGTATTTTATTTAAATTCGGATAAATCGGATATCGGGTAGAAAAGTTATCTTCATTAAAATAGCTTGCGTAAAACATCTAAAGGTAGCGTTCCGATCTTGACTGCCGCGACTCGGCAGCTGCAGTCATTGCCGGGCAGCAACGCACCGCTCTGTATGATGATGCATATAGAGCTTTCCGATGCACGCGACCGGGTCGTGCGGCTAAGCTGCGCACGAGTGGCAGCGCTGCCCAGCCGCTTGTGAAGCAGTCTGGCAGCGCGACCCTCTATTATTGCACGTGCTCTAAAATAAAAATGGCGGTATTTCTCGCCGTTATACTGCCTGGCAGTTACGATCGGAATGAACGTGGTCGCGCTGCTGAGCAGTTGGCAGTGCTTGCAGCCGACGGCAGCGACTGCCGAGTCACGGCAGTCAAAATCGGAACGCTACCTTAAGATAAAGCTCAGGCGAACGAAGTCGCAGGAATTAACTACTTCTTTGCGTTCTTTAAGAAATAAGTTACGGTATTTTGTTGAGGAGTTAAGATAAACCAAGTTATAGTTAAGTTTAATTAGGTGAAAATTCTTGACGCGAAAGTTTAACTTACTTAGTTACATATTTATTTTGCTGCGCATATAATTTGTTGACTCACGGTTTGTACGATATAATTGAAGTTATTTTAGTTCTGTCGTGTATAAGGCCACAGGTGGCCACAGTCTAGGCAACCGGTGGCCACAGCTGCATACATGATATTTCATACATTATTACATGGATTGACTGTGTGAATGATGTGTTTGAGAGGTGTGACTGGTGATTTGGGGAGTGAAAGAAGAGAATGGAAAAATAATATACTGCGCTGACCCCAAATAAAAGCAACAGGGCAGGAAGAAGAAGAATATATACGGCGTGGCAACTGAGCGCTCAAGTGGCCACGACCGTGCCACAAGCTGCGGGAGTGACCAAAACTCACTGGCCTCCTGCGTACACATGGCCACAGTCGCCAACTTCATCCAGCCCCATATTTAATTAGTGGCCACAACTATGTCCTATGTCCCTTTTGGGAATTCACTTTTATACCCTATCGGAAGGGTTAAAAAGATGATCCAAGGAGTTCATTCTCCCGTCCAACCAAATCCAACCCCGGCAAAAGATAAAATAAATAAGCTATAGCCAGCAGTTTTTCCGAAACGAATTGCAATTTTTTAACCGACTCCAAAAAAGGAGGAGGTTCTCAATTCGTCTGTATGTTGCAAATTTCAAATTCAAATTCAAAAATCATTTATTCATTTAGGTAACACAATGTACACTTATGAACGTCAATAAAAAATACATATTAAATGCTAATATTGTCTTTTATTAACGCGAGTATCACACATTTAAATAAAATACTGTATACCGGATTAAAACGCGATTTATTGTTTAAATTATTTATCCCGACGTTTCGGATCCTTCAGAGGTGGTTTATCGAAATTGGTTTGGTACTTTTTTAGAAAATCAACAAATATAAACATATACTTGTACGTAGATTATGTTTTGGTTTGTGGTTCCTTTCACGGCGCTGTCTCATTTGAGCAGCACGTTTAGTGGTAGGTTTACTTAATTATTATGTAAGGATTAATGAACTTAAAAAATACACTTCCTACAAAAAATTAAAAATTAAATTATTTTTAAGTAAAAAACAAAAATCGACTTCAAAACTACAACTACATATAGTATGTACAAACTTGCACTAAAAAGTAAAAAATAATATTTTAATTACTTCAAAGCATTATTTATTAACAGTTATTTTTGGAGTCGGTGCCAGCCAAGATGGACCATTTAATCCTGCTTTTACAACAATTTTCGAACGGTACGGAGCGTTCGTTTTCGTTTTACGCTTTGGGTTCGGAACCCTAAAAAGCTACCTGAATCCAGTAACCGGTACCCAGCTTCATCAAGCCATCTTATAGAAGTCGTCTATAGCTATTCGAAACCGGAATATTTTACATAATGATAGTATTTTTTCGTTAATTAGCGAATATTTTCAATCACCATTCGTCATTGTAGGTTTTGAATGCGGCGCCTTTAAGATATTTTCGATTTGAGATATTTATGATCCCAAAAGATTTGTAAGCGGAATTAGACCAAGTCATGGCTACATTATTATAATGACGCCATTGATAGAGATTTAACGTCCATGGTAGAAGTATATAAGGCAGGGACTGAAACCGGTTAATTTTTATTTTCCAAAATACGTGTCTGACTGAGATACCATGATATTAGTTTTAAAGAGAAATACACACTAAACTTACCAGAGTAATTTTTTTCAGTAAATATGAATAAAAACGAAAGAATATTAACAAAAACCTTTATTATACCGGTATAACTCCCATAGTAAATTAACCGGTATTCAGTCCCTGATATAAGGGGTCATACATAATGTGCGTCACACTAATTTCTTGATTATTTTAACCCTACTCCGCCCTTGTCACAGTTGATCACATTTGTGAGAAGTGTTACGTCACATATTTTGCAATTTTACATCTAGAAATTATTAAATTATAACAGCAGTACCGAAAATAGTTTTATTTACATTCACAAAGAGCTCAGACGTGACACTAGTAGAGCGAGGATGAGCCAACAAAAGAATTTAAAACACATATTCATATGGGTAGAGTTGATAATATTTATAAGTATTTCGTTCGTGACGTCACGAAACTTAGGACCTCTCCCGCCCCTTGTCACACAATGTCACACTTCGTCGATCCCCTCCCTCCTCCTTAACATGTGACGTACTTTATGGATCCTACGGTATTCAGATAAGCTCTGCCTTTGTGTTGTTGCCTGTTTAAATATGATAATATAAAAGCTTATATTGTTACCTTCATAATCAACAGCCGAGCGTAAGCATTGATACTCAGATACAATAGAAATCAATGATACGCTGTCGACCTTTATTGTTTGACCTGCTTATTTGTTTGTTCGAATTCTACGGTGTAACTTAGATTTGAATAAAAGCGATTTTGTGCGCTAAAATGGTTAGATAGTTTGCCTCCAGGAATATATGTATATATTTTTATAAGTATGTTAGATATCGTCGGACGAGAATGAGGTTCACTTGATGGTGATACATCAGCCACAGAAGATTAGTCAATGATGTGCCGTCGTCTTATTTTTTACTTCGAGCATTCGGAAATCCATAGATTGAAACCGAAATGCACAATATGCAGTTCACGGTTTTGCCATCTATGAGCAATGGTTCGTTACCCGGTTTTCGATTTTACAATTTTAATTCCTCCCATCCGTTCAATGCCTGAAGTAGATAAATATATCTCAATCTTTTAGCAAGGTCTTAAGAATATGTCTCAACGAAACGAAACGAAACGTGTTGTCTTCGCCGGAGGCGGCAGAAAGACGGAACCCTGATATCGCCAGAAGATGGCATGCAGGGGGAAGCGGGGTCGCGCCCTATCAAAATAGGGCGGTCGTTGAAGTGGGCGCAGAAATTGCGCACTCAGGTGGTCGCCGGCACGCTCCGCGGATGAAACGCGAAGCGGCTATGTCTCAACCCTTCAGCACCTGATAGAAAAACCTCAATATGTAAGCAAGAATCTGAATTAACCACAATAAACCCCATAATGTACAGATTAAAAAAAACCGGCCGATACATATTTTTTTTATGTAAAATGACATTTAGCTTTCACGCTGTTATATTTTTAATTCTTGATTAAACTGGAACGCAAAAAAAACATAAAAAAGAATCTCAGACCTTATATTCTTTTGCCATGTTAAGGACCATATTTCACGCCGGCGCGTCAAAGACCTATTGTGTAGGACCGATCTTATTAAAAGAACTTTTTTAGTTCATTAGAGATTAGAATAAAGTCATAGGCATACGTTTCCGTGAAATGAACGATTCGTTGACATCTATTTTATTCAAAGCTGTTCTCTTTCTGACTTCTTTTATGTAATTGTTTCGTTTTTTTAATTAAAATTAGAAATAGTCACATATTGTATTAGACTTATAAAAAAATATAATTCATGGTGTATTCTAGGGAGGAATACCTACTGTAGTTTTCCATTAGAGGAAAAATATGCACTTATGGTTTTTCCATCTATGAACGGTGGATACTCGGTCGAAATCGACATGCCTCGCACCAGTTTAAAGTAAATTATAAACTTTTCACTCTGGCGGGATACGAACCCGTGACTTATCGGAACGCAGGGTAGGGACTACCTAACGAAACAACGTGCCCGTCAAAAAGCATATCGTCAGAGGAAAGGCAAAGCTTTCGACGGGCTCTTTGGTAGAACAAATGCCGTGCGCTCCGATGAGTCGGGGATTCAAATCCCGCCAGAGTGATATAATTTTCTGAAAGCATATATTCCCCGGTTCTGGTAACTTTTTTATATTATATTTTATTATAAATAATTATTATTTTCACAGAACTTTTAAGCTTCATACTGTAATTTGACAATTTAACATAAACAATTTTGTTCTTGAGATCTATCGACTTATAAAGGTTATGATGTATGTATTTTTAATCATCACTACATAGTATAAAACAAAGTCGCTTTCTCTGTCTCTATGTCACTTTGTATGCTTAAATCTTTGAAACTACGCAACGGATTTTGATGCGGTTTTTTTTAATAGATAGGGTGATTCAAAAGGAAGGTTTATATATGTATAATAACATCCATTAAATAGTGGAGAAGTACTGTTATTTTTGAGGTTTCTAATGTGATTTCGTAAATAATTACATTTTTTCCGCTTACATTGCAAACGCAGGCTGAACCCTACGAGTTTTATCAAAATAATGTACTAAGTATTGTACACATTGAAAAGGTCTACAGAAAAGTCCGTGATGGTATATGTCTATCTCTTATGGATATCCCACAAAAAAAATTTTTTGTCATTTACTTTTTACGACAAATAATGGCTAATTTTCGAAGCGATTTTAACCAATACAGCATTAATCCATATCCAATTAAATACCTTAAATACATTATTGATTTAATATAGATTTATATGGCCCTTTACAGCATATAATTTAAATGAATATTTTCGAAGATATTACAGATTTAAAAATTGCGGGACGTAGCGTTTGCGGCGGTACCGGCCGGTATGTTTGTATATTATACAAAGTTCACAGTTTTTCTGTAGTGTATTTAGTATCAGCATTGCACCTGTGCGAAGCCGGGGCGGTTCGCTAGTCATCAATAAAACTAATAAATCTCTCGCTGCCCTTGTAATTAGTAGAGTATTGTGATAAGCAATCCCACATATCAAAGGCCCCAATGAATCAACTGACATCTTCATTTAATTAACTTTATCACACGGATATCGAGTTACGGGAACCCTTCGGCCACTCTACTGGAGATTAAGCTGTGAGCATGAGCAGAGCGGAAGCGATAGCGGATCGGTTCGTTTCTGTAGTACTTCGGTGATGTTCGACAAAGTACGATACAAATGGGGGGGAGGCTTTCATAGCTAGGTATATGCGGTTAATACGCAATAGATTAAAAAAAAAAAGCATCATATATACGTACCTCATTATACCTACGAACATAGTGTTTTATTCGGTCAACGAACTACATATCTTTGCTTTTTATTTATTTCGTTTATTTTGTATTACTATAATTAATTACTTCAAGATGTCATGTGTAGCATAGTGTAATGGTTGCAGCTCCTTACAAATATTTTGTAAAACAAAAACTTAGCGATTAAAACGAATGGCGGAGTGTTTATTGCCAGTTCTTTTCGTTCGTTATACGCCCTCGATTTGAGATCTGGCAGTAAATGTAAAATTAGAAGCAAATAAATTTTATTTTTATTGACGGTCATTATGTAACCTAAATTAATCAAATGATTTGAATTTGAATTTAATACTGACAACAAAAATCATTTAAATAAAATACTGTATACCGGATTAAAACGCAATTTATTATTTATATTGTTTAAATTATGTATCCCGACGTTTCGGATGCTTTTCAGCAACCGTGGTCGCGGCGTTTTAATCCGGTATACAGTATTTTATTTAAATGTGTGATACTCGCGTTAATAAATGACAATATTAACAAAAATCATATAAAAATATAAGAAAACATTAAAAAGAGGTAATAAAAAAAAGGTCGGCAACAGAATTTACGCTTCTCGCTAGTATAGACATCTTACCCTTAAAATATCTGTAAATTTATCTTTATTTGAAGAGTGTGTATGTGTTTGTGTCCTGATTTCTTTTATATAAGGACTGAATATTCGGCGTTTTTGTTGTGTATCGTGTGGTTAAACCAATATTAACAATATCTTTTGTATCTGCCGCCTTCTTGGCGGAGTATGAGGAGTATATCTCCACATAATATAAAACAAAGTCACCTCCCGCCATCTGTCCCTCTTTACGTTTAGATCTTTTAAACTACGCAACGGATTTAAATAAAATACTGTATACCGGATTAAAACGCGATTTATTATTTAAATTATTTATCCCGACGTTTCGGATGCTTTTCAGCAACCGTGGTCGCGGGAGACTGAAAGATGACAGTTGTCTTATATTTGAAATGTCACAAAGTTGCCATATTTAATTCAATTAAATTAAAAAAAAAATATAATCTATTAATTTAGGTAACACAATGTACACCTATGAACGTGAATAAAAATAATACATATTAAATTACTAATATTACTAATATTAAATGCTTCTAATTTTACATTTACTACCAGTTCACAAATCAAGGGCGTAGAGCGGACGAGAAGAACTGGCAAGAAACTCGCCGCCACTCTTTTTAATCGCCAAGTTTTTGTTTTACAATCTTTACATATTAACGCCATCTATTCCTACGGAGTTGATATTTACTGTAATTTTCTATATTATGACAATATTGACAACTGTCATCTTTCAGTCTCCCGCGACCACGGTTGCTGAAAAGCATCCGAAACGTCGGGATAAATAATTTAAATAATAAATCGCGTTTTAATCCGGTATACAGTATTTTATTTAAATGTGTGATACTCGCGTTAATAAAAGACAATATTATCTACGCAACGGATTTTAAAGCGGTTTTTATCAATAGATAGACTCATTCAAGAAGTTTTATACGAATAGTTTTTTGTTAATTTATTTAAATATGTTGATTTTTTTTCTTTTCGTGCGAAGCCTGACGCTCGACTATCGATACCTATCTATATTTTGAAAGATTTGTATGTTTGTTTCGATTTAACTCAAAAACTACTCGACCGATTTCAAAATTCTTTCATCAATAGAAAGCTACATTATCAGCGAGTACACATTAGTGTATATCTACATTATATAGTACATCTACATTGCACTAACAACAAAAAAAACGAAACGTCAACGACATTGCCCCTTGTTTAAGCCCTCTATCACGTTTGTAAGAGGTTTTTTATGTACATCTACCCTCATTTATATTCAGTCTCGGTGAGCTTCGGAGTTTACATGAAAGTGGGTAGATCCAGAATGTAAATCGAACACTTGACGCTGCTAATTTAAATAATAAGAACGGTTCCTATATTGTCACGGAAGTATTCTGGGAAATATATTCCTGGAATTATAGTGGCCGTTTTGGTGGCCTCACATTAGGCCACCGGTCGAGGCCTTAGTCGCAGCCACTTAGTGTGCGCCAATTCATATAGATGAAATGTATGAAATATCATGTCTGATTTTTACGGCCACCACCGGAGCCAACGTTGCGGCCGCCATCAGTGTCCTATTGTTCCAGTGGCTATTTCAACACTTTCTATTTTATTATTCCAAACAGAATTGATCACTTTTTTAACTAATCTATATTAATATAATAAAGAGGAAATATTTGTTTGTTTGTTACGATTTAACTCAAAAACTACTTGACCGATTTGAAAAATTCTTTCACCAATAGAAATCTACATTATCATTTTAAATAAATTACATATACTGCGAAGCCGGGGAATGTTACTAGTGGAAGAATAATTTATTTAATTTCCTTCAGAATAACGCGTTACCAAAATGTATCAGCGTGATTTATTAGAAAAGTTAGTTTAAAGTAAACATATCTAAGAATAAGTTAGGGATGTTATGTATATGAAATTTCGGATGTGGATATACGAAGTACGAGTATATCATACCGGTTTCAAATACGATAACGAATATGAAATTATTTCGGATTATACAGTAGTTTCGGATAGTTTCGGTTACGGATATTAAACATTGTAATGCAATCAAACAATGACTGACTAGTTATACCCAGTGTCGGGACCACCATACAAGCCCAAACGCCTGTTTTGCCTTAATAATGCATTAAAAAGAAATATAATAATGTCATTAGTCATATAAAACTTATACGATTACGTAATTGTATAAGTTATGTAAATATATAAACACGTATTATGTTAAAAACGGCAAGACGGGCTTTTGGGCTTGTATGGTAGTCCCGCCACTGGTTATACATATGAAATAATAATGTAAGGTCATCTGGGCAAAAACAAAACCTATTATAATATGTCTCATTTAGAATCTCTATCTGAAATTATTCGAAACTTTTATAGAGGATTCGGTTGCGAATAGATTTTTATATCGGGCATCCGATATATTTCGGATACGGTTACGGAGCTCGATAACACCCCTGTGATAAATCATTTTGATTTTCCACGTATTCTTTCACGGTTCGTGTGTCAAACAAACAAAGTGAAGTTCGGAAACAAATCGGTTTCTCGTTATTCCAAATTCGTCCGCTTCCTGAACCTTTTTGAAGGGTTCATTGGCGCTTTGATACACTTACCTTGCGATGGGTCATGGTTCGAATCCTGCTATATGGCACGATTATAATTTTATGTATTATTTAGTTTTACCTACTGTACAATGGCATAACATAATAATGTAATAATTTTAAATTAATTTTGTGACATTTGTAAAGGCAAATTTGGGTTAGTCGATGACAATCAATCAATCCTATAGTATTAATAATTAAACTATTAGAAACTACAAAAGACAATATTATTAGAAACTAGTAATCCGCCCCGGCTTTGCATGGGTACAATGTAGATGTACCTATACACAAAAATATAAATTATTTACAAAAAACCTGTATACACTCAACAAAAATAATCGTCGCGACACCACACTGTTCAATGCGAAATAGAAATGAAAATATCTGGCTTGCTTTCTATAAGAGAGAGAGAGACAGAGAGAGAGACAGACAGACAGACAGAGAAACATGCGACGCCGCACAGCTTACAATAGCTTACTATAGCAAAAAGTGTCGTGACAACTTTTCGTAAGAATTTTTTCCGTCTAGCCCCCTTTCGAAAACGCGCGAACAAAAAAAGTAACCTATGTTACTCGCTGACAATGTAGGTTTCTAAATTGGTGAAAAAAAATGAAAAATAGTTCGAGTAGTATTTGAGCAAAATCGTAACAAACAAACAAATTTTTCCTCCTTATATCAGTATAGATATCTAGTTTCGTTGTCAGCCTTTCTATTTCTGTAACCATGTTTTCCACACGTCTCGTCACTTCAGACATTAAACGGAATAATTTAATTAATAAATCGCATTTTAATGCGATAACAGTTATTTCATTTAAATTTCATAATATTTTTTTTGAGAAATCTCCAACGTCCTCTATTGTAGATGACCATGATTATCTCTAACTCATAAACAAGTACATTGTAATATTGTCTTTTATTAACGCGAGTATCACACATTTAAATAAAATACTGTATACCGGATTAAAACGCGATTTATATCTGTCTCCCCGCGACCACGGTTGCTGAAAAGCATCCGAAACGTCGGGATAAATAATTTAAACAATATAAATAATAAATCGCGTTTTAATCCGGTATACAGTATTTTATTTAAAAGTACATTGTGGATGACAATGATTACTTACAGTTTGCTGGCAATTAAAAAAAAGTATTGAGTCTCATTAAAAAAATATTTCGTAATTTTCAACTCAATCGTAAGTTGTTAATCTGTTACATCCTTCATTACTTGACTAACTCCAATTTACTTCAGTTAATCAACATTCGACAGCCGTCTCGTAAGCCTTAATCAAACAGAAGACGATTTTAATGACCCGGATTAGAAAAGGCAATTGAGACATTTATTTCTGAAGGTCTAATACAAATAAAACAAATATAATATACAAAATAATTAAATAAAGATTTTTATTATCTGAATTTATCTTTAGAAAATGGGGATACTCAAGTGTTTAGACGGTTTTTCCAGAGACTTAAAATATTGGGCTCTTTAAGTCAAGGGTAAATAGGCTTTTCATAGGCAAGCGTGATTTACCACCTTAGTTTGCATCAACACTTAAGATCAGGTGTGATCGCAAACAAACGCTTTCCTATTTCAATATATATAAAAAAAAAGTATTTTTCTGTCACCTTTTTGCTGAGAGGCATGGCAAGAGCAATATTTAGGACTAGTAAACCGCCTCGGTTTCGCTCGGGTACAATATCTATATATATATAATCTTTTAGATATCGACGAGCATGAGGTTCATTTATAGATGATATATGATAGAAACCCCAGCCCTAGACTTTTACCTACCTACTAATTATTTCTTGCTACCGATTAATGCCCGAAATGATTAGACATATTTGAATAATATTCATGACCGGGCAACATTGCCTCCCCTCAAGTGAGAAGTTTTCAACCTGCTTTAAGAAAATTGTTGCTAAGACATTCGATCGCCGACAGTAATTGATTTGAGTGTTTAAAGTAATAGGGAAGATACTATGATTATAGTGAAGTGAAGTATACTAAACACTGAAATGAATAAATTCCAGCCCGCCTATCTGACCATCAAGAGATCTCTCGTGGACGAGTGAAGACAAATTTAGATATAAGGTATATTATATATATTATACCTTATATCTAAATAAGATCGACGTAAAATCTATATAAGATATATTATATCTCGACGTCGACAACTATGATAGACAATATATCTCGATTGACAAATATCTCTACTTTTGACATTAGAAGTCGAATTTTAAGTATAAGTGTCATGTAGACCCGGAAGATATAAATAGATAATCGATTAAAACACGAGAAAACGATCGACAAAATTTTGTCGTGGTTGTCATGATAGGCCGGCTGATCGAAACAAGTATTTTCTTGGTCAACATAATTAAACAAAATGTATGTAGGCACTCGAACCCCGGCTCAAGAGGCAGTCAATCATTTTTTTTTTTGAAATCGAATTAGTAAATACAAATTTACTAAAATTATTTATTTCTGTTTGTTATAGCCTTTATAAACACCTGCAAACTTCTTGCTTGTTAAAATACCTGCGCGTTGAATGAGATCAATGAATGAACACGTATGAGACATCTGTGTCATTGAACGATATGTACCGTTCAATCGAGTGAAGAATGGAAACTCAATTACAATGTATGTGTGAGTGAGACAATTTTTCTCTTATTGGAAAGCTAATAGTATAGCCATATATGGAAAACCTGTGCATTTTGCGCATTTTTGTTTGTCTATAGATTTCCGAATGCTTGAACTATACAACAAACGAGTCTGTGTATGTGTCATCGTAGCTCCCAAAAGAATGGACCGATGATGATGTGATTTTTATTTGAAAGTTGACGTAACGACTTGTAGAAGGCGGTCCCTCTACAAGTCGTTACAAGGCTATAAAAAAATCAATAAAACGGACATTGAAATGTGTCTGCCCCATGCTGAGGGGCCTCGGAATATCACTTTTTACCCGATTCTTTCTAAACTAATATAATAAAGAGGAAAAATTTATTTGTTTGTAAGTTACGATTTTGATCAATAACTGATTTTAAACAGATTTAAAAAATTTTTTCACCAATCGAAAGCTGCATTATCAGCGAGTAACATAGTAACATAGTAACTATTTTTGTGTATAGTATATCTACATTGCACCCGTGCGAAGCCGGGGCGGATTGTAAATATTATTGTTACAAGGTAAATTTCGCATATCCCCGAAAATAACCGATTCTTCTACAGCCATTTTATTTATACTCAACCGACTCCAGCGTCTAAAAGTTTCCTTAGAGAATGTATGTCGTAAGAAGATATCACACGTAGGACTGGCAAACTGTTCACTTTGTCGGTTTACTGCGGAACTTAGCACATTGAAACACTCTTGACATGTTTGTGCAATGCTGGCACCGAAAAATGGTACACTAAATTCATTTAAATGATTTTGTATAATACAAACAAAAAACACTATTGAACACTACAAAATATATACTTATAAATTTTTAAAATGAAATAAGGTATATGGCGGTCTAAACGCTGATAAGTGATCTCCACCAGGCAACTAGATATACTATTACATAATTTAAAATTTGTTCAATTAAATGAAAGAGAATAACTTATAAAATTCGATTTATTTCTCGATAAATTAGGAAATTAACTTCAAGTGATACTTAGGCAAAATTTATATAAACCTCTGTTATTTTTTTTTTAAAACGTATGAATATATTTTGTTTTAAACTCAACGTCCATATCATTCAACGATAAAAGCTACAAAGTTGTATGAAGTTATTATTACCATAACAATCATCATGAAATTGTAGTCAAAAGCATATTTTTATAATCCATTTCAATTATTTGTAAAATTGTCTAAATTAATAAACCTCTGGAATAATGAATGAGTTATAAATATGCAGAAATGATAGGGAATTGCATTACCGGGGCAGACAGCGCTGTAATAGAATTAGTTCGCTCTAGCTTGGCGCAGATGAAATTTTCTGTTTTATGAATTTAATTTGTATGTTTAAATGGCTTGAATCTTTCGCCCACTGTTTGTCTATATCTATACTAATACTAAAACTAATGTAATTGTAGCCATTTTACAAACACTATTTAAAAATCCTACAGCGCTTAAAAACATTAATGATAGCCGGTACAATAAGCGAATAAATAAAGGTCATGTATAAAGACAACAGAATGGATCAGTTAGAGACACATGAAGGTGTTATTTCGATAGTTCTATAAGAATTATCTTAAAAATAGAATAATCAAATTGTAAAAATGTCATTATCAAAATAATTCTTATTAAAAGTGTTAATTGAAAATGTATGTGATCAGTAGTGTAAATGTATTTATTACGAAATTAATGACTTTAGATCAGTATTTAATATTTTCAGATCAAAAATGGCGGTTCACCAATATGCACTAAAAATAAACGTTGAACACTTATTAAAAAAAAAGTTCCGTTTAATTTGCACTGCAGTGTAAATAAGAAGGATAAAAGTCGTAACAAAGAGTACGTCTACGTTTCAGCTTGTGTTATTTTATTTGATTTTCCAGAGACTTACTTTTTGCCCAATAATACTTAGACTTGCAAACAGGACTTGAAAAACTTGTGTTCGGGACTTTTATACGAGTTGCTAGTAAATTAGTTTGTATTTTTACGTGTGAGTAATCTGTATCGTCTAGAAGCAGGGACTGAAACCGGTTAATTTTTATTTTCCAAAATAAGTGTCTGACTGAGATACCATGATATTAGTTTTAAAGAGTAATACACACTAAACTTACCAAAGTATTCTTTTTCAGTAAATATGAATAAAAACCAAAGAATATTAACAAAAACCTTTATTATACCGGTATAACTCCCAGAGTAAATTAACCGGTAATCAGTCCCTGTTTAGAAGTCCTCAGACTATCTTAACTACTAATATATTTTAAAGGTAGACATTTATTTCTTTTTAAGCATATTCAATGATCACTTTTCGATACTATATTATAGGCCCTTATGTTTGACTTTACCCGTATCTCTGTTCGCCTTACAAAAAAAATATCGTCTTTGCGACTTTAAGACCTATATGTCACTTTTGGAAAAATCATTTTTTTAATGCATTCTCTATCAATTGTAAAAACTCTCATCTGTGTACATGCGACGTGTCAATCGTATTTTATATACCAAAATCTCCTATCTGCTTGCGAACTAACTTGCTAACTTTTTTTTTACAATGATACTAGTTTTTCTTTCAGTTAATAATAGCAAAGTAAAAAGCAGGAAATCATGTGGCTGATACCTGTACTTTTATTGTAGTTGGTTTCATTATATTTTTTTCAGTAGACGGTTTTTATCGATTTTCTCATAATATTGATTTTTACACATAAGAGATCTTATTACGAAGATATTATAATATAGTATCTGACCGTGACCACGGTTGCTGAAAAGCTTTCGAAACGTCGGCATAAATAATATAATTAATAAATCGCCAACTTTTAGTCTTTTATGATTATGTTAGATATAGATAGACGAGCATAAGGTTCACATGATGGTGATACCTCAGCCACAAAACATCAGTCAATGATGCGCTGTCGACTTACTTTTTACTTCGAGCATTGGGAAATCCATCGGAAACGTGCAATGTGCACTTCACGGTTTTTCCATCTATGAACGGTGGTTCATTACCCGGTCGGAATTTCGATATTCCTCCCACCCGATCAATGCCCGAAGTTACTAGATGTGGGAAAAACATGCTTACAGAAAATAGAACATGTCGTCCCGGTGGGATTCGAACCCACGACCCATCGATGCGCACGGCAGGTGTTCTACCGAACGCCAACTAGTCCGTCCAAAAAAACTTTATTAATATGTTTGATACTTATTATATGTTAATAGAAAACGCTAAAAGTTAGTTTGTAATACAGTAGTTACTAATTATCCGAATTTCAAGCGTCAATTCAGAACATCAGAAGGAAACGTCATTCATCACCTTTTACAAATGGAATGCTAAAATGTTGCGTTATTTATAGGTAACTTTGTCTCGGTAATTATGTTACTATGCGGTTTCCCGGATATTACGCCATTTTGAACATAAGTCCTACATCAACTGCAATAAAAACTTTTTAGTAAATGAGAACGTATTTTCTTCTTCTTGTTGCGTTGAACAATGAAATGATGTGTTAGCACAATTATAGCGGCTTCGATAGAAGAAAAAAATATAAACATAGAGTAGTTGACTTTTTTATATACTGCAGCGACACAGGTGCAATGTAGATATACTATACACTAAAAAGCCTACTCGCTGATAATGTAGCTTTTGATTAGAGAAATAATTTTTAAAATCGGTTGATTAGTATAACATTTAAAATTGAATGTAACTTACAACTTTTAATTTCATACTTGGGTTTTGTATATGTTAGATATCGACAGAGGAGCATGAGGTTCACTTGATGGGAGGTGATGCCTCAGCCACAGAACATCAGTCAATGATGCGCTGTCGATCTATTTTTTACTTCGAACATTCGGAAATCCATAGACTGAAATCGCGCAATATGCACTTCACGGTTTTTCCATCAATCGTCGGAATTTCAATATTCCTCCCAACCGTTCAATAGCCGAAGTTACCAGACGAGCGGAAAACATGCTTACGGAAAATTATAAACATGTCCCAGTGGGATTCGAATCCACGACCCATCGGAGCGCACGGCAAGTCACGCACGCACGCCAAACGCGCCAACGAGCCCGTCAAAATTTAACTTACAACTTTCAATTTCATATGGGTTTTAGCACTATGTCCTCGAAATTTGTTTTTTTTCCGAAATTGAGTTATCTTTAATATATTCATAATCAGTAAAAGAAGACGACAGTAGGTATATTCTGTTTCAAATTTTACGCAGATATTCCTTTTTCCTTGTGACGGCAGAATATTATATTCTACTCTATGTAATTTCATCAACGCTTTCGTTTAAATTTGCAATATATATTAACATTATAAGCTCAAAGGCTGAGAAACCTTACCTTAATTATAACAAGTAAAACGTGTGTACTTTAATAAATGAGAGAAGTGTTCTCTTGGTAGCTAATTGGAGCGTATAATTATCACATTAGTAAGTACCAAGATACGGTCAAATATCACGGGTAATATTATCAAATATCACACTAGGTAATAAAATTACTCATAACATTACTTATTTTAAAAACATTTTTGCATACCATTTTTGACATTTTTTTGAATTTGTTTGCCCGCCTCATTCATTAATTTTGTTCATATTAATATTACTTTAAGTTGTAAATTGTACTTATAAATTTCCTTCTTACCCTTGATGTTTATCTATAGGTAGCTAATTTTGTATGTGTGTGTTTCCTCCGAATAAATATATGTCTATGTCTATTCCACAACGCTAAAGGAAATTTATATTAAAGGAAAATCTTGTAATATTACATTAACGAGCAAGCTAATGTAATATAGACATAGACATAGACATACATAGACATAGACATAGACATATATTTATTAACAACAAACACAAGCACACACAAAAGTAACTATGGACAAACATCAAAATTATGTTATTATTATTACAAATAATAAGAATACTTACCTCTCTTACAATTGTACAACGAGATGATTAAATCGAAATATCTTTTATTCATTTCGCATCCGGAGTCGAATGTCATCTAATTATTGATAACTAGCAACACGCCCCGGCTTCGCACGGGTGCAATGTAGATGTACTGTAAAAATATGAACTCGCTGATAATGTAGCTTTCTATTGGTGAAATAATTTTTAAAATCGGTTCAGTAGATCCAGAGATTACCCCCTACAAACTCACAAACTTTACCTCTTTATTACATTGATATAGATATTTTTGTTCGTTGCGTTCGATTTTCGTAATAGACCTACAGACGTGGGGAAGATATGCTTACAGAAAATTTTAAACATGTCGTCCCGGCAGTTGTTCTACCAAACGCGCCAAGGCCCATTACTATTCTATTCCAACAGCTACATATATGTTATCCATATATTATGTTTCCAACGAGCGACCTATTTCCAATCGAGACGTATTATTCGCATTCGACCCCGATTATCAATCATAAAGGACTCCGGCTTACCAAGGCTTACTACGGTATATCTGTTATTGTTTCAGAAAAAATATTAATGTTAATAGGAATAATAGGAATAAAAAGGTAAAATTAAAATAGGTTCGTAACCACTGAATTCAGAATATATCAGGAAATAACTCGTAATACGAATTATTTAATAACAATAAATGAAAAACTTGTATCGCGGGTGTGTAGATTTATGAGGAATAAGAGGTGAAAAATATAGTACAATAGTTGGTAAAATTAAAATACATTGTGTCGATCGCATGTGTTGCCAGTACTTAGCTAAGATGAAACGTCGGGATAAATTATTTAAAAAATATAAATAATAAATCGCGTTTCCGGTATACAGTATTTTATTTAAACAGTACTAAACTTACAAATTTTTCACTAAACGTTGAGTGACCTCGGAATTTCAATATTCCTTCCACCCGTTCAATATCCGCAAACTTGGGGCAGACATGCTTACAGAATTAGAAACATGTCGTCCAGGTGGGATTCGAACTCTCGACAATTTTTGAAGGGATAATCAGATGAATAGCTTAGCAGTTCATAAAAGACAAACATATTATTTGTATTATAATTAAAACATTATCATACAACTTGACAGATTTACTACCGTTCATGGCACGGAACAAGAAACGTCTGTTCTGTGGTTTATAGATTGAAAAATCGTGTAGTGCATATTGCACTTTTCGGTTTTAGTCGACTTTTATTCATTTATTCATACATTTTCTTCCTCGTAGGTACAGTTAACGTACACTTAAAGAATGTCAAACACATTTACATATAAATTAACAGAACAGACACATTAACAGCAATTCATTTAAAAATAATGTCACATTTTTTACTGTCAAATATCCACATAAAACTTCCGAATACTCGAAGTAAAAAGTAGATTGACAGCGCATCATTGGCTAATGTTCTGTGGCTGAGGTATCACCTACCATCAAGTGAACTTCATGCACGTCTATCATGTCGAAATCTTACATAAAAAAATATGGTTTGTGCTTCGTATCTTCTTAATTTCAGTTTACATTTTCTACTTTAAATATTTATACACCAAACAGGATACTTGCAAGCAACAATAATTCAACTCAACGCTCTGATATATGAAGACAATAGGACTTAGTGCGGCTTTACAGCGAGTAGCGAGCATCAAGGAGAATATTGAACTAATATGGGATACAAGAGGTATATAGCCTATTTTACTTACGTCAGTACTTGGTTAATGATATAGAGTGATTTTGTCGGCAAAATCTGTCGTGCAAAGGTATCTAGATAGATAAGAATATAATCTATCTTAGTAATACTGCGCTTGTTGGAATGTTAGAGGAAAACTTTTAGGACAGAATATCATGACACTTATGGTTGCACTGTTAGAGACAATCTACTTAAGCCTGCGAACACAGAAAAAAAGCTGACAATGTGGTGGTTGCACTGTTTTAGGTAAATTTTCAATCTATGAACGGTCGTTCATTACCCGTTCGGAATTTTACCCGAAGTTACCAGACGAAGGGAAAGACATGTTTAAAGAAAATTATAAACATATTATCATCCCGGTGGGATTTGAACCCACGACCCATGGAAGCGCACGGCAGGTGTTCTACCGAACGCTCTAACGAGCCCGTCAAAATCTGTATGGCTACACACTTTGAGGTAGAGTGAACGACACTGTGTTGATTTGACATTCATTGAAACATCCTCATTCATCATATTTGATATCTTCCCGGATATAAAATATCCAGATGTCGGTAAATTATTTAATTTCGCTGTCAAATGAAACAAGATGATATAATAAGATGTCATGTGGAACAAAAAAAACTTGGCGATTAAAAAGAGTGGCGGCGAGTTTATTGCCAGTTCTTCTCGTCCGCTCTACGCCCTTGATTTGAGAACTGGCAGTAAATGTTAAATTATAAGCATTTAATATGTATTTTTTTTTGGCGTTCATAAGTGTACATTATGTTACCTAAATGAATAAATGATTTTGAATTTGAATATCGTTTGCATTATCCTTAACACTATATTATAATTGGAACTCAATAACCGTTCAAAAACTCTCAAATAATAGGAAAAAATCTGCCAAAGATGAAAGCAAAAGTCATTTGATATTACGTATATTTTTACCAAAAGAAATTATATCAAAACGAGAGCGGCTGCGACGTCTAAATTGAATCGATTTTTCATTTTGTGTCGACGGGGCCCGTACTCAGGGCCGGATTTAGGGCCCCAGGGCTTCTATAAAAGAGACTTCCGAAAACAAAATCTTTTAAATTCCGACGAGTAAACAAGTTTTCCTTTTAAATAAAATAAAATGATTAAAATGTGATTTATTATTTATATTGTTTAAATTATTTATCCCGACGTTTCGGATGCTTTTCAGCAACCGTGGTCACGGGCAGACAGAAAGATGACAGTTGTCTGATTTTAAAATGTCACAAAGTTGCCATATTAACAATATGGCATATTTAATTATATGGCGTATATAATTTAAAATATGGCATATATAATTTAAATAATAAATCGCGTTTTAATCCGGTATACAGTATTTTATTTAAATGTGCGATACTCGCGTTAAAAAAAACAATATTAGATTTTCCTTTGATATTTTTTTTCGCTGTTTTACCTGTAGCTACTGTACTTTATACAAACAAGATTAAATTGTTCTCAAATATTAAAATAACTCATCCTATTTAAATATAGTTTAGGGCCTCCAATCCTTTGTTTCCCCAGGGCCTCTAGACCTCTGAATCCGGCCCTACCCGTACTTATTAATAACGGACAGATGACGCCAATTATAATAGCTTTTTAAGGGAATTTCGAAGGGGTTCTCAAAACTTTTACAAATTGAACGAGCAGACAAAAGAATGGCCTTTTTATGGAACAATAAAGCTGTTATATCAATTAGTACATGGTCTCGCGAATATCTTATTCTAAGTTTCATTTCAAATATTTATTTTATTAAGAAAAACAAGATGTAATAGCTTTTTTAAGGTAATTTCGAAAGAGTTCTCAAAACTTTTATAAATTGAATGAGCAGTCAAAAGAATGGCCTTTTTATGGAACAATAAACCTGTTACATCAATTATTTCACGGTCGTACGAAATTTGATATAAAATAGTTTACTCTATTATTAAGATAAATATCATCTGCCGTCTTAAGAGTACAACAGGTAACTTATCTAATACCAAACAACATAGATGTACATAAAAGAACAGACCCATACAAACGTTTGGCTCAGAAAAAGAAGTTCTACTTTTGACCTGTAGAGCGCGCGGCAATGTATCGGTGTGACACACACATCTAAGCAGTCCGCTGACTCCTCCCCTTGCGTTGTCTCGCTTGGTCTTACGAGCGAACAACAATAACGTTCTAAAAGCGGCTGGGTGCGAGAGTGCGTGCTATGACTACAGCGTACGAATGTGCGTTCGTACGGATACTAGCAGCGCCGCGGTGGCTGGGATAAGAACTACTCTTATCCCAGACAAACCGTGCCAAGCGCGCCTATAAGGCCTGTGCTTCTATGTACATCTATGCTAACTATACTAATACATATATATCGAGGATATAGTGCTAAAACCGCTTAGTGTGAAATTAAAATTTGTAAGTTAAATTCAATTGTAGAAGCATACTAAGATATTCTTTTTAATCACATCTATACAAATAGAGCTAGTTGGATCACTGTAAACCGAAATAGCTTTATAATCGATAGGGATTTAAAGTTATTTGAATTTGGAATGTAGATATTATTATAATGTTTCAATCACCAAAGAGATCGATCGCGAACATTGTATGAAAACGTTACTGGCTGTCAAAAAGTAATTCGCGCGTGGACCAAATAAAAAAAAAGATTTCTGTAAAAGTAAAAACGCGCGAAACGCATTCTTTCTTTTGTTATTGTTTGTTCAAATTTGAATCTCATTTCTGTTTCTTATAGTTCCTTACTCTATGTAAATAAATAAACGTAATTCAAGTTAATGAGTTACACTTACTTATTTTCTCATAGAGATGATAAAAGTTGAATGTTCACCTCGGGAGCGACTATTTTGAACTAGAGTACTTTGTACTTTGAATATCTCGCTCCACTCTGGATTCAAAATCACTCAGGCTAAGAACTCACGGCGCGGTTTTCACCCGCACCCGCTGCGGTGGCGGAATGGAGTTTTATTTTCAAAACTCACGAGACCGGAGTTTTGTGCGGTTACGCAGCCGCCGCGGTTGCGATTATCGCCCACAAACTTGGCGGTTGATTATCGTAATACACACCCCCCTAACCCCTCCCCCCCGCTGCCCACTGCAATCGCCCGCCAACCGATCGCAGAGCGCGCGGGTGCAACCCGCCGCGGCTGCGGGACCGCGACCTGCGACCGCCGGTACAAGATAACCGCCGGTGCAGCGGGACCCGCAAACAATCGCACCCGCCGCGGGCGTAAAACGCGTCGTGAAATGTGCTTTAATTTTTTACATACATATCTTTATTCTACAAAGGCTGCGGGCCCGCAACCGCGGCGGGCGCGGGTGAAAACCGCTTCGTGAGTCCTTAGCCTTACTGTATATCTTAGTATATCTTACCGCCCTTATTCATAAAATAAGGCCGCGCCGTAAGTATGTATGTCAGTGAACTTTTAAAATTGAATAACTTACAATTATTTTTTTTATATTTATTAGGTTTTACCGATATATAAAATATGTTGTTTCTGATAAATTAAAATGTGACTGATTTTTCATCCAAATAACTAGTTTTAATTTTCCAAACCCAAAGAACTAGACTATAATTACGACTGAAGAAAATTCACTATAATTTTCCTTAATCTATGGGAAAATAATTACTCGACTTTTATGGAACTAATTGTCCGTATACATGTCACGACAAAAAAAGTATAAATTTTAAATGTCAACTACGTCGTTACACGTTATGTAAATCATTTAAAAATAGATTGTCATTTTTTATTTTATTTTTGTTTTTTTTATGTTAGATATCGACAGATATCTTGATTCATAGATGGAAAAGCCATGAAGTGCATATTGCGCGTTTCGGTTTCAGTCTATGGATTTCCGAATGCTCGAAGTAAAAATTAGGTCGACAGCGCATCATTGACTTATGTTCTGTGGCTGAGGTATCACCTACCATCAAGTGAACCTCATGCTCGTCTGTCGATATCTGACATAAAAAAAAAAAAAAAGACGAGCATGAGGTTCACTTGATGGTAGGTGATACCTCAGCCACAGAACATCAGTCAATGATGCGGTGGGTTCGAATTCCACCGGGACCACATGTTCATAATTTTCTGTAAGCATGTTTTCTCACCTCTGGTAACTTCGAGCATTTATCGGGTGGGAGGAATATCGAAATTCCGACCGGGTAACGAACCACCATTGCGCGTTTCGGTTTCAGTCTATGGATTTCCGAATGCTCGAAGTAAAAAGTTGGTAGACAGCGCATCATTGACTGATGTGCTGTGGCTGAGGTATCACCTACCATCAAGTGAACCTCATTCTCGTCTGTCGATATCTAACATTAAAAAAAAGATTAGTACATCTTTTTTTTAATGTCAGATTAGTTTCCAACAGGGACTGAAACCGGTTAATTTTTATTTTCCAAATATCTGTCTGACTGAGATACCATGATATTAGTTTAAAAGAGTAATACACACTGAACTTACCACAGTATCTTTTTTCAGTAAATATGAATACAAACGAAAGAATATTAACAAAAACCTTTATTATACCGGTATAACTCCCATAGTATATTAACCGGTATTCAGTCCCTGGTTTCAAATGATCGAGTATAATTAACCTACTAGATTGTAAACCGTAGCGCAAACTACTTTTTCCGGTTCAAGACCGAAAGCGCCAATTAAACAATATGTCTACTGTTAATTGATGTCCAGCATGTAGCATGACAACCGCGACAATATTTTGTCGACCGTTTTCTCGTGTTTTAATCGATTATCTCTTTATTTCTTTAGTGTCTAACATTAAAATTACACTTAAAACTCGACTTTTAATATCAAAAATAGATATATTTGTCGATCGAGATATCTTTTCTATCAAAATTGTCGATGTCGAGATATAATATATCGAGATATCTTACATCTTAGTTTGTCTTCTCTCGTCCGCGACATATCTCGTGGCGGTCATGCTAGGCCGGCTGTAACAAGGTTTCTCGATATCTGTCAATAAAATATGGAGTAAATTTTACTCGGGAAATATTTTCGTAATATTATTTTCACCCCGGTCAAATTTCACGGGTCAGTGTATACCAAAGCATCTCTATCTAAGAGCGTATTTTCTTTGATATATTCTTCCTTAATTAGCTTTTTTTCTTTTTTTAATATTGTCTTCCTTTATTATCTTTTAGTTAGAAAGAAAATTAAGTAAACTTAAATCTACGCCTATATTACAGAGGATATCGACAGACGAGTAGGTTCACTTGATGGTAGGTGATAGCCATAGAACATCAGTCAATGATGCGCTGTCGACCTACTTTTTACTACGTACATTCAGAAATCCATAGACAGATTGACGCGCAATGTGCACTTTACAGTTAATTCATCTATGTTTTTTTATATTTATGTCAGATATCGACAGAAGAGTTCATACTCTATATACCATCAAGTGAACCTCATGGTTCACTTGATGGTATACCTCAGTCACAGAACATCAGTCAATGATGCGCTATCGACCTACTTTTTACTTGGAGGATTTAGAAATCTATAGATTGAGACCGACGCGACACGAAAAGTACACTTTTCAGTTTTTCCATCTATTAACAGTGGTTCGTTACCCGGTCGGAATTTCGATATTCTTCCCACCCCTTTAATACTTCGGGTGACCAGACGTGGGGAAGACATGTTTATAGAAAATTATAAACATGTCATCCCAGCGAAGGTATTCTAGCAAACGCGCCAACGAGCCTGTCAAAAAATATAATTGTACTATTCAATCTGTACTAATATTATAAAGACGAAAGATTTATTTGTTTGTTACGATTTATCTCAAGAACTACTCGACCGATTTTAAAAATTCTATCATCAATGGAAAGCTACATTATCAGCGAATAACATAGGCTATATTTAATCCGAAGCCGGATCGCTAGTTTAAATATATATTTAATATAGTACAAATAAGATTCTATAGATTGTATTTGCTCTGAGTTTTATAATATCGAAGTCACTTTAGTGTAAATACTTGAGATTAAATCTAAATTGAATATTCTTCAAATAGATTTCATTTTATACAGCTGTATTAATCAAAAATATCAGAGAATTTCGTTGGAGAATTAATTCTAAGACTCTTATTATTATATTATCAATAGCCGATCCCGTGGTCTCATTCTCATCTAAATCATCATAGCGACTTTAATATTAAAGATAGATATTTAAACGTTTTATAAGCTTGATATAGTTAAAATATGTTTTGTCTCGATCTATCCAATATAAAAAGACTATAGAACGAAAGAAACAAAACATATTTTAACTATATCAAGTTTATAATATGTTTTTGAATAAGACTATTAGTGTCTTTGACTTTATAGATTAACTAGTAACATGCTCCGGTTTCACACGGGTAGGGATACGCAAAAAGTATCGATACCTCATCTTTTGTTTCGATACCAAGTACTTTTGGAATCGATACTTTTGTTCCGATACTTTCTCAAGTATGTAGATACTTTCTGAAAGTATTGATACGTTTCTCCCCATTTCTGATAAAGAAAAGGATTTTTTTTTAATAGATTTTTGAAACAATATATTTGTCACATCACTACTAAATCTAAGACACGATTCGGGTATTAGTATTTAGTGACCTTGACTGCTAAGCCGGAGGTTGTGGGTTCGATTCCCACCCATGACAAATATTGTGTGATCTGTACGGTAATTTGTTCTGAATTTGAGTGTAATTTATGTATAATATGGATGTTTTTAAAATATATATAGGTATGTTTAATGTTTATATTATATTATACACACTCCATAAAGCTTTTATAAATGTATTAAAAAGTACTCGATACCTTGAGGTATCGTTACTTTTGTTTCGATACTTTTGAAATTTTGCGTATCCCTACACACGGGTGCAATGTAGATGTAATATACACACATTTTACCCGCCGGTAATGTAGCTTTCTATTGGTGAAATAAATTTTAAAATCGGTCGAGTAGTTTTTGAGTTAAATCGTAACAAACAAATCTTTCCTCTTTATAATATAGTAACTAGCAATGTAGATGTACTATAAAAAATCTGTTTGTCTGATAATTTATCTTTATAGACAAGTAAAGTCAGTCTCCTGTGCCATGCCCGACTGAAAAATTTTTTTGAAGTGGAAACTTCTTTATCGACGTATGGGAGAAATTTTGTAAGTATCGTCACGTTTTTCGGTTACGCGCCATGTTGCTTTTTTTATCAAAGTTTAGTATAGTGACGTAAAGAATATAATGTAATATATTATAATAATAACAACAATATATAAGAATAACAATATATTAATTTGAAAGTGATAAAATCTTTTTTCTTAAGACTTAAGCCTTATCTACCCCATTTTCGTGAAGTTGCAAATAGTACAAAAATGATATGTCGTAAAGAAGTTTCACTTCTTACCTGTGTACTCTGGTACACACACACAATTTTTTTTAGTCTTGTATGATGTTTCCGCGGGATTCAAACTCAATTCTGGCGGTCATTAACCACTAAGCAAAGGCGATATTTCGTGACTATTTCTGCTGAATCATACATTCACTCATAATTTATTGATACAAAAAATATGAAAAGTCACCATGACAGTCCCCAGGAGGGTTTCGGAATTATGCAAATTGAGTAATTGAGTTATTATACATAATTGTGTGATTTAAATAAAAATACTGAAGTAAGAAAAAATATGTCGAACTTTGTAATATTAAGTCATTGACATACACAACTTATTAAGTACTAGCAACGCGCCCCGGCTTCACACGGGTGCAATGTAGATACAAAAAATAACCTATGTTACTCGCTGATAATGTAGCTTTCTATTGGTGAAAGAATTTTTAAAATCTGTCCAGTAGTTTTTGAGTTTATTCATAACATACAGAAATACAAATCTTTCCTCTTTATAATATTAGTATAGATGATTTTTTCTAGGTTTTCACTTACAGATTTTTTGTCCTCGAAGGTCTAATCTATCTTTATATAAAATTTAATCAATATTGATTCAGTGGTTTAGGCGTCAAAGAGTTTCAAACATATAGAGTTATTTTCGTATTTTTAATATTTGGGCAGTAGACACGAAATAAATAACACAATCTTGCTTCATTTCCATAACAAAGCCGAAACTCTACATCGATAATCAAAGACAGCCCGATACAAACGTTTTTGTTAATCTTTTAAAAGCCCGTTTCTGACACAAACGAACGCGATTTATTTTTGGACCAAGATTTATTCCCATATCGCTTTGTGTTTTCTTTTTGTAAACGATTGGGGTTCGATTGGCTTTTAGGGTTCCGTACTCCGTCCTAAAACCTCTTAAAGGATCACTTCTCGTCTGTCTGTATGTCTGTCTGTCTATCAAGACCCTTTTTCTCAGGAACGAATGGAGGTATCAAGTTGAAATTAATATCAAATACTTAGGTCTGCAATCCCTTACAGCAGTCAAATCAAACTTCTAAGTTTTTTTTTTATGTTAGATATCGACAGACGAGCATGATGTTTTGTGGCTGAGGTGTCACCTTCATGGTAGGTGACACCTCAGCCACAAAACATCAGTCAATGATGCGCTGTCGACCTACTCTTTACTTCGAGCATTCGGAAATCCATAGACTGAAAGGGAAACGCGCAATATGCATTTCACGGATTTTCCATCCATGAACGGTTCGCTACCCGGTCGGAATTTAGGTATTCCTCCCACCCGTTCAATGCCCGAAGTTACCAGACGTGAGGAAGACATGCTTACAGAGAATTACAAACATGCTGTCCCTGGTGGGATTCGAACCCATCAAAAGTCAGTCGACGCAATCAAAGGATACGGCCTTTTAAACGCATATTTTTACTCGGAAGGGAATCAAACCTAAGAGGGTACTTCGCGTTGACCTAGAATCATGAAATTTGGCATAATTCATTTATATGAAGCACAAATAGGCGTCCATGCGTCGTTGTCTCTCTCCCTAAAAAATGGCGAGGGGGCCGATTTCTGGCCATGCGTCATGCTCGTGAACGGGTGCTACTTGTGGTGACAGGTCGGACTTGAATTCGTGTATGTCTGATGTATGATGTGATGTTAGTTATTTTGACTATATATTTGCGTGTTGTTCCCACGAGAATGTAAGTGCGTGCTCCTATTTCACCATGCCAACTGCTGATAGAGGACAAGTCTTAGTTTTTATAATGGCATTTATGTTGTCATGTGGAACATGGTGTAATGCTTACAAATATTTTGTAAAACAAAAATTTGGCGATTAAAAAGAGAGGCGGCGAGTTTATTGGCAGTTCTTCTCATCCGTTCTACGCCCGTGATTTGAGAACTGGCAGTAAATGTAAAATTAGAAGCATTTAATATGCCGTTCATAAGTGTACATTCTGTTACCTAAATGAATAAATGATTTTTGAATTTGAATAAAAGAAAAAATCTGAAAAGCGTAAAGTAGTTTTATTTTTATTGGGAAAATCTTTACTTAACTAAAAGTTTGTGCAGAACCCACGGTGCGCGTGTCTGACTCGCGTTTGGTCAGTTTTTTGTAAGTTAAACGTTTAGATTGATCAAAGGTACGGATAATTGTGTGTTTTTGTATGATTCAAAAGTCCTACGATATAGAATAATAGGAGAATAAAAGGAGCAATAATTGAATGCAATAATTGACATTTACAATTGTAAGCAACTGTTTACACGCGGATATTATGTGCTGTTTTCACCAAGAAAAGTATTGAAACAAAACTTGTATGACAGATCAAGAATGTTACATGTTGTTTAGACCATACATATACATACATACATATACATCATGCCTCTTTCCCATCGGGGTAGGCAGAGATCAAGGAATTCCATATGCTCCGATCCTTACATACCACTTTCGCTTCTTCTACTTTCATCAATGCTTTCATACACACTCGACGGTTACGAGTACTTTTGATCTGGCCCTTTTGCAGAACGTCCCCGATCCGATCGAGGTACGTTCACCTAGGTCGACCACCCCCGACTCTCTCACTCACACCAGTTTCATAAATATTTTTCGTTTCCCTACTTTCATCCATTCTTTCTACATGCCGAAACCACCTCAACATACCTTTCTCAATTCTCGTCACTACATCGTCTTTTACTCCACAACGCTCTCGAATTTCGCCATTTCTTAATCTATCTTTCAGAGTTTAGACCATGCAAGTCATTTATTGCTTCAGTTTAATTGTATGCATCAGGCAAGAAAATTGCATCGTGTAAGTGGACCTTGATAACAAGATAATGGCTATGAATTGTATATTATTAAGCTTTTTTAAAATATTTGTATTTTTGTATGTTATGAATAAACTCAAAAACTACTGGTCCGATTTTAAACATTCTTTCACCAATAGAAAGCTACATTATCAGCGAGTAACATAGACTATTTTTGTTTATAGTACATCTACATTGCACCCGTGAAAAGCTGGGGCGAATGGAAGCTAAGAGTGAAATAATATTTCTTTGTAAGTTTTGAGATTGTTTGTATGATATCCCGAGATATTGAACAAACACATTTATATGTCTGTTTCACGGATCATTTTACTTAACAGACAATTTGATAAATTTTATATTCTCTTCCTAACCAATTTTTTTTCCGGTACTCGAACCCAGAGCTTCCGGTACGCATTCCACTGAACCTCAAGACTCAGTCAGTCATGGAGTTCATGAATGAAAGAGTACAAAACGCGTTATGAATGTTTCAAAAGCTCCGAACGTTTCATTTATTATTCAACCTTCATTATTTTTATACATTGTGCAAATTCTGGGTAAAACCAGTTTAAACTGGATTAACCGAAAGTTTATATTGAAAACGAGAAATGTTAATTTTGTCTTGTTAGCTTAAAATTATTTTGTTTCATGAAAGAAATAGCAATAGTATTCCGTCTTACATTACAATCGTTCAGGTTGTTATAAACTTATAAAAAAGATTTAAGAGCCATATGTTTTTAATAAAGTCGAAAACATAATTTAAAATACATATATATTTTGCATCTATGGAAAATACATTTGCAAAAGATACCTACTTCAAATCCTAAAAATACTTTCTAATCATTAAAATCACGAAAATTCTAAAAACACTTGTACTTAAACAATAAATTATTTTAAGCGTTTACATATGCTCGAAGTAAAAAATAGGTCGACAGCGCATCATTTACTGATGTTCTGTGGCTGAGATATCACCTACCATCAACTAAATCTCATAATCGACTGTCCATAACTTACATAAAAAAAATGCAACATGAATGAGTTCGCAGATGTGTTATTGACAGGCAGCAGGTTGCTTTGAAACTCATGTTTAATAATAAGTGAAACAGACACATAAATTTGTCTCGAATCGGGAATCACGCTTTAGAATCATAAAGATGAAATTAAATTCCAAAAGCATCTGCAACACGAAAAAGCTCCCAGATGTGTTGGCTTCTTTCTTAAAGACCTAATCCATATTCATATTTTAATCAAGATACTGAAATTCATCCATTTAATAAAATTATTAGGAAGACGTCGAGGGAAAATTGAAAAATAAGCCAAATTAATATTTCAAAGTCACGCCTCTATTCTTGATCCGATTTAGAATATTATAAATAGCAGTTCTTTTGTGATAAAAAATGATAAGAAAAAACAAATCATGTTTTTTTATTTATTTATTCAACAATTTTACAGTCTTTTAAACTTAACAATTGCAAATTAATTGTGAATTTCGAAAAAAACTCAATAAGCGTTTTAGGTTATATATTTCATACTTTAATCTATATATATAAAAGAGATTCCCACCTATATAGTCACTCATCACGATATCTCTGGAACCATAAGGCGTAGCGACTTGAAATATGGTAGGAATATTCCTTTCGCTGAGTAGAGGTCAGCTAAGAACGGATTTTACGAAATTCAACCCACAAGGGGGGTTGGGGGGGCAATTGCTAGTTATTTATATAAAATGTTTAAATGATAATATTATCAAAAAGTCCGGCTCGCCATATTACAACCCTAACTTTATTTTACATTTTTTTTTGCAGATCGATCAATACTCGTATTTACTGGATATATGATGTCGACCGTGGAGCAACTGTATTTTTCTTAGCTATGTGTACGTCATTTTTTAAATAGTAATTTTATTAAAAACTAGTAACACACCCCGGTGTTACATGGGCGCATACAAAAATGCCTAAGTTACTCGCTGATAATATAGTTTACTATTGGTGAAAGAATTTTTAAAATCAGTCCAGTAGATCCAGAGATTACTTCCTACAACCTTTTTTTTACACCTTGGGTTACATTATTCAAGTTTCAGTAGGGATTACTAATTATTTCTATTATATTTATTTTATTATCTTAATAATAAAATAAATGTAGCCTATGTTACTCGGTGAAGATGTAGCTTTCTAACGGTGAGAATTTTTTAAAATCGGTCGAGTAGTTTTTGAGTTAAATCGTGACGAACAAACAAATCTTTAGCTTTTTATAATATAAGTTTAAGTATAGATAAAGTGAAATATTTTTAATAAGTAATGTGTACAAAGTATTATTTTTCATTAATTTCCATTGTTATCCCTACTAAAATTAAAAATTCGCACGTTCAGGTTTCACTACTAGTGAAATATCGACAAATTCAATTTAATATTTTATTACTAAATTACTTAATTAAAAAATAAAACAATAACCTAGATCTTAACTAATTATAATATGTATATATACACCAAAAAAAAAAATGTTTTTTTAGCGCGTTTTCGGCACTGACTGTATATAAGTACATATAAGATGTTTGAAAAGTTAAAACAATGTAACATCTTTCATTACAAAATATCATAAAAACATAAATAATTAGCTTTCATATCTCCTAATCCGAACGCTGTTAATCCTACGGATGCGGCCCGTATACGTTCGAACTTAATCTAAAAATCCCCGATGAGTGGCAGTCCTATAAATAGTTACATACTTGTTGTTAGATGTTTTTTAACCAACTTCGAAATAGATTAAGAAGTTTCTATTTAATTTAGATGGAAGAACCGTGAAGTGCATATTGCACGTTTCGGTTTCAGTCTATGGATTTCCGAATGGAGAATGAAGTGGGAATTAGGTCGACCGCGTATCATGACTGATGTTCTGTGGCTGAGGTATCACATACCATCAAGTGAATCTCATGCTCGTCTGTCGATATCTTACATAAAAAAACAACCTTTTGTGAAAACACGTAAACGCCCATATCTAATATATAAAATTCTCGTGTCACAGTTTTCGTTGCCATACTCCTCCGAAACGGCTTGACCGATTCTCATGAAATTTTGTGTGCATATTGGGTAGGTCTGAGAATCGGACAACATTTATTTTTCATCCCCCTAAATGTTAAGGGTAATCCACCCCAAAAAATTTTGTTTTTAATTTTTGGACGATTTTTTTTTGTTTTTAATTTTTTATAATGTGGCATTAAAAAATACATACAACCCCGGCTTTTTTTGTTGACCCGTGCGAAGCCGGGGCGGGTCGCTAGTATATTATATATTTAAATGTGTGATACTCGCGTTAATAAAAGACTATATTAAGAAATAGCTGATGCCCGCGACTTCGTTCGCGTGGGGTTCACTTTAAGCTGAACTTTTGAGCAAGCTTTCTTCAAATGGCATATCCTCCTCCACCCTCTGTACTTGGTGATTTCTTTTGGGAAAGAGCTATCAAATTAGTCATTGACGGTTGCTTTTGCATCATGTTATCGACATGTTTAATGGTGGTTGAGATTGGGGTTCGAAGGATGATTTGATATTCAATAGTTGAAATAATTAACCTGACTTTAAAGAAACATTAGGGAAATTCATATTAATTAAATTTTCAATACATTTTCTGTCTTAAATAGATGCGTGTGTTCATTTAATTGGTTATTCTCATTTTCGAACATTTTTTTAAATTCCCGGGATTCCTGCCCGGGTTTCCGGTGCTAAATGCGGAAACCTCTAAGATACGGAAGCAAAAAAGCAATGTCGAATAATCGTAATTCTGTTTAAGAGAAAGGATTGATGAAAAGGTGAAATAAATGATCTCATAAGAAATACTTTTTCATATATTATTTCAATAATACATTTTCTATTTTTTTTATAATATAGTTCTTTCAAAAAATAAATAAATAAATACAAAATATTTCTTTCATTTCAACTTCAGATTCGAACTCGCATCAAAAGCTACGCTATGGGACTGCATATCCACTATTCTACGAATACATATTGCAAATGGCGAAATAATCAAACTATTTCATTTACATATCAGACTGTGATTGACATCTGACAATTCGAAAAAGTTCAACGCGAGTCAGTTTGCATTGAAATTTGGTGATATGGTGCCTTTAAAATAATATTTAAATGATGAAAACTTTTCTTTCCGATAACCAATTTCGATGAAACAAAGCCTATATGTTGCCCCGGGCTTTCCTTAATATATTTGTGTAAATTGCATTAAAATCGGTTCAGTATCTTCGGAGATTAGCGTGAACAAACAGACAGACAGACAGACAGACAGACAGACAGACAAGAATCTTAAAAATTGCATTTATGCATTCTGCTACCCTTCTTTTATCACCCCTCTTAATTTCTGGTAAAAATATTTAGTGAAGCGTAATTTCGATCCTACTCTTTTATTATATGTATAGATAACATAATTACTTAACCAATAATACAGTATCATTTTTTTTATAAGTGGACCTGATGGAAAGTGAACACCGCCACCGAATTGCAGATGAGTTGCTGGCCTTTAAGTAGAAATATGGCTCTTTTTGATGGTCCCCAAGTGTTTTGGTTCGGAAAAATCGCAGGCAACAATTTTCTGTGCCTTACCCGAATTAGACACAAAAAAAATCCCCGGATTTCAAACCTTATTTTTTTTTATTTTTATTTCAGATATCGACAGACGAGCATGAGGTTCGCTTGATGGAAGGTGATACCTCAGCCACAGAACATCAGTCAATGATGCGCTGTCGACCTAATTTTTACTTCGAGCATTCGGAAATCCATAGACTGAAACCGAAACGCGCAATATGCACTTCACGGTTTTTCCATCTATGAACGGTGGTTCGTTACCCGGTCGGAATTTAGATATTCCTCCCACCCGATCAATGCCCGAAGTTACCAGACGTGGGGAAAACATGCTTACAGAAAATTATAAGCATGTGCTCCCGGTGGGATTCGAACCCACGACCCATAGATGCGCACGGCAGGTGTTCTACCGAACGCGCCAACGAGCCCGTCATAATATACCTTCAGTGCTAGCTATTGAGCGAAGTCCAAAGTATAGCTAAGTAGTAAGTAAGTAGAGTTATAGTTTAGTATAGTATAGCTTACTATTCTATATTATTCATTATTATTATTATTATTTTATTTATTTCAGAGCAGACAACCGAGCAGGTGGGTTACCTGATGGTAAGTAATCACCACCGCCTATCGACATCTACGACTTGTAGGTCTCAGGTGCGTTGTCGGCCTTTTAAAAATCTGTAGGCTCGTTTTTTTGAAGCCAGCGAGGTCATAATCAATTGGAAAATCTGATGGCGACAATTCATTCCACAATTTTGTTGTACGTGGAATGAAAGTATTATGATAGAAGATTAATACTACACATCACAAATATTTTCAGAAAGGATCAATTATTTCTCTCATTTAGGTCAAGATGGCTTCATTTGGAATGAATCCATATCACATAGTGATGCTTAATTGATATAGAAGGAGATAGCTTGATTGCGAATTGGCCCTTCTTATATTTTGATTATACTAGCTTCTACCCGCGATTTCGTCCGCGCAAAATTCGATTATTATCCATTTTGCGTGAAAGAGTAACAAACATCCATCCATACATGCTCACAAACTTGAGATCGTGTCGTGTTGCCAGGTTATTCTCCTAAATCTAGTGCTTTTCCATTTCATACAAATAGCAAAAGCATCGGAGGCCTAAGCGGGAGCTAAAGCATAAGCGGGTCCGAAAGCATAAGTGGGAGCGGAAGCACAAGCGGAAGCTGAAACATAAGCGGGAGCGGAAGTATAATGGGAGTGGAAGAATAAGCATAAGCATAAGCGGGAGCGGAAGCATAAGCGGGAGCGGAGGCATAGGCGGGAGCGGGAGCATAAGCGGAACCGGAAGTATAAGCGGGAGCGGGAGCATAAGCGGAAGCGATAGCGCGAGTGGAAGCGTACGTCAGATATCGACAGACGAGCATGAGGTTCACTTGATGGTAGATGATACCTCAGCCACAGAACATCAGTCAGTGATGCAGTGTGCACAGTTTTTACTTCGATCTTCCGGAAATCCATAGACCAAGACCGAAACGTGCGATGTAGTTCACGGTTTTTCCAAATAATATGTACGCTGGTATTTTACCCGGTCGGAATTTCGATAATACAGAAAATTATAAACTTGTGGTTCCGGTGGGATTCGAACCCGCGACCCATCAGAGCGGAAAGTAGGCGTTCTACCATACGCACCTATCAAGAAGCCAGTTTTTATGTAATAATCACATTACCCAATAGATAATAATTAATGTATGATTTAAAACGTTATTTATGTTCGTAATTGTAACTTCGCTCTTGAAGTAAACAAACAGGTGGGACCTAGAGGTGGAGTGCTTGGGGCAACAAAAAAGAGTGGGGCCCCCTTGCCACCAAATTATTTTCCAAACAAGATGAAACAAACAATATCATGTTTCTACAAAGTATAGTAGGTAAAAGTAAAACAGCGAAAAAATATCAAAGGAAAAATTGTTTACTAGTGTTTACTCATCGGAATTCAATTTTTTTCCGAAGTATCTATTGTGGGGCCCCTCTTTTGTGGAGCCCTGGGGCAGTAGCCCTAAATACGGCCCTGCTAATGAACAAACGAAAACAATCAAAGGAAAGTTTACTAGTGTTTACTATTCGGAATTTAATTTGTTTTCGAAGTGTATTTTGTGGGGCCCCTCTTTTGTGGAGCTCTGGGACTGTAGCTCTAAATCCAGCCCTGTTAATGAACATACTCGTATGTATAGCGATATTGCGATACATTAAACGTACTACATAAAGCCTCAACCATTTCGTTTGATAAAAATAAACTTTCAGTCATTTCATTTACTCGACGGAATTAATATTTCCATTTCAGTTTCAACTCTGCGTATTTCAATTAAAATAATATGAATTTGATTATGGAACCAGCCAACATCGGATATATTAATGTAATTTGGTATTTTTTATATCCCATATCGACTTCACGAGTACGGTAGCAACAGCAAAATTGCTATATTAAATTGTAGCGACATCTATAATCCGCTACAAGAATCAATACAAAAAAGACGTCTATTCCTGAATCGCGCTATCAAAGTTTCTGTGCGCGCTAAGTATATATACAACATCTCGACATCAACCACTGGGGCCTTAGGGCCGGCCAGTCAGTGGTTCGACTGGTCGAGGATCCTCCCTTTAGGTTGGAGGAAGACCACACCTCCCTTCCTCCACATTGGTGACCCCGACGTGATTCAGCCACCTTCCTCCACATTGGTGACCCCGCAGAAGAACACCTACTTCTGAACATCATGAAGCATGACGTCATCACTCCTTCCTACAACATCAATCAACAGCATCCAAGTCACAGCCAGCCAGCACCTTCGGCTACAACGGGTATCCTGTCCACTAGCATGCAGCGAGCGCGTATGCCTGGTCAACACCCTCAGCCACCTTCAGCATAGCACACTGCACTTCGGCCGGTCCGCAAGCAGAGCACATCTCTCCTGGTCGACGCAGCAGCCAACTTCAAACACTGCAGCACTCCGACTCACTGGCGCATCATGCAGCATCATCGCAGTCAGTTCCGCCTCACCGCGAACTCTGCGACATCCGATTCCGACTCACTGGAATCTCGGGCAATCTGGCACTGGCAAGCAACACACTCAACTCAGCTGTTTCAACAACTCGATCGACCTCCGGTCTTCGGAGGGGAGTACTGTAGCGACATCTATAATCCGCTACAAGAATCAATACAAAAAATACGTGTATTCCTGAATCGCGCTATCAAAGTTTCTGTGCGCGCTAAGTATATATACAACATCTCGACATCAACCACTGGGGTCTTAGGGCTGGCCAGTCAGTGGTTCGACTGGTCGAGGATCCTCCCTTTAGGTTGGAGGAAGTCCACGCCTCCCTTCCTCCACATAAATGTAATAAGTTTCACTGCAATAAAAAGCGATAATATATTCATTACTAGTAATATGCCCCGGCTTCGCACGGGTGCAATGTAGATGTACTATACGAAAATATAGGTAATGTTACTCGCTTATAATGTAGCTTTCTATTGGTGAAATATTTTTTAAAATCGGTTCAGTAGATTCAGAGAATACTCCATACTTACATTATTCAGGTTTTAGCAGGGATCCCTAATGATTTCTGGAAATAAATATAGCCTATGTTACTCGCTGATAATGTAGCTTTCTATTGGTGAAATAATTTTTACCATCGATCGAGTAATTTTTGAGTTAAATCGTAACAAACAAACAAAAAATCTTTCCTCTTTAAAATATTAGTATACGTACACTAGCTAACCCGCGCCCATTTCGATGGGGGAAATAGGTCTCAGATAGCAGGATAATTGACTCATTATTATTTAACACTCATCGTTATAATTTAGCCAATTTACTCAATATTCTTATATATTTATTTTATTCTGATATATAAATAATAATACTGTAAAGTTTTGTTTAGTACTTTTTGCGTGACAGAGTTAAAACATCCTCCCAAACTTTCACATTTATAATACAATATTATGTAGCAGGATTTTATTTATCCTGACGATTCTAGTACTTTCCAATAACAAAGTCGCTAGTGGCTAACAATAAAATTATTTATGTTAGATATATCGACAGAGGAGCATAAGGTTCACTTGATGGTAGGTGATACCCCAGCCTCAGAACATTAGTCAATGATGCGCTGTCGATCTACTTTTTACTTCAAGCATTCGGAAATCCACAGACTGAAACCGAAACGCTTCACAGAGTTTCGAACGGTGGTTCGTTACCCGGACGGAATTTCCATATTCCTCCCACCCGATCAACCCGAAGTTACCAGATGTGGGGAAGACATGCTTATAAAAATGTCGTCCCGGTGGGATTCGAACCCACAACCCATCGGAGCGCACGGCAAGTGTTCTACCAAACGCGCCAACGAACAAGCAAGACCTACACAATATTCTTATTTATATAAACAAATTGGTTTCACTTTACATAGATATCGTTATATAGTACTACCGGATGTGCTTCGTAACGACTGAAGTTTTATAACGTACAAGCGGAAGTGCTTGGTAACGACCGTTGCTTAATTAAAATTTAATTAAACGCTTCTTTACAAGCGCCTCCTTGGTTTTTGTTCAAAACCATGTTGTTTTTGTATGTAAATTTGGGGGCACGGCAGAGGCTATCACGAAATATAACAATATATTTAAAAGCTTTCCAAAGTTTTGTTTCTAGGCTTATTTTTTTGTAGTGATATACCGTCGCGTTGGCCCTTTTTTTGCACATTTTGCCATCACCTCAACTTCGAACGGTAGAAAGTAACATGTTATATAATTTAAAGGTCTTTCAAATTAGGCTTTTCATAGGTAAGCGTGATTTACCACCTTAGTTTGCATGAACACTTAAGATCAGGTGTGATCGCAAACAAACGCTTTCCTATTTCATCAATAAAAAAAAAATAAAAAAAATTTATTTTTTTACTATCTTCTACTACTGTACCACGCTTATGCTGAGTATTCGTGGTGTAATTTCTACCTGTATTTATTAATTGTTAATTTTTTTTTATTAAGTTGTATTATTATTGATGTACTTGTACTTTTGTGCCGTCCCGAATAAATGTATTTTATTTCATTTATGTTTAAAAAAACCCTGTTTAATCGAGTTATTAAAATATTTTTCGGGATGGCTATCATATAATACTCAATTCCAATAAACAGTTTCACAAGGTCCTACCTCGTAAGCAGGGACTGAATACCGGTTAATTTACTAAGGGAGTTATACCGGTATAATAAAGGTTTTTGTTAATATACCTACTTTCGTTTTTATTCATATTTACTGATAAAAATTACTGTGGTAAGTTTAGTGTGTTTACTCTTTAAAACTAATATCATGGTATCTCAGTCAGACACCTATTTTGGGAAATAAAAATTAACCGGTTTCAGACCCTGCTCGTAAGGCTTAGTCAGCGTAAGTCATGTAAGCGTTTGGAGGTAGATTTCTTTATAACATTATTACTTCGCCTCCGTGGCTCAGTGGTAAGCGCGATGCTTTTAACACCGGAGGTCCTGGGTTCGAATCCCGGGGTAAAAAATTGTTTCGCTAGGGCAGAACACAGAAGGCTGATCACCTACTTGCCTGTAAAGAAAAATGATCAGTGAAACAGACACAGAAGTGGATCTGCCCCATGCCCCACTAGGGGACTCGGGAATACATTGTGACATTATTACAATTCACTGAATATTCTTATCAATACAGAAACTTAATTAGAACACATCATATATTTTCCGTATGAAATTCTTTAAATGACAAACAAAACCGCATCAAAATACGTTGCACGATTTAGAAGTACGCTAATAAACAAACATTACAACGATACTGCAAGTTACAATCTTAAAATTTAAGTACCTGTGCTTGCAGCTGTAAGCTTGTAAAATATTCAAATGACATTCAAGTAGAATATTCTGAGCACTTCTAAAATCGATTACAAGCAGTCGTTCCAAGATACTACGGGAACTAAAGATAAGACGTATTTACTACTTGGTTTTAAAACCAGGGCTTCGCTTGGTAGTAGGGCGTCCTGGTACGAGCGGGAAAAACTTTGAAGTAGGTATAAAAGTATTAGCTATTTTAGTGCGTGCAAAGTTGAAATCGTAAATACTTGCATAGGAAAACAATCCATATTTAGTTATTAGTAAGGAGCACAATCGTATTTACAAAAAATAATTTGATGTATAAAATACTTATATATGAAAAAGAACCGTATAATTTATAAATAAGGAGCAGAGTTGTATTTACATACCTATATACCTATAATATACCTATATACTTTACTTTTTAGGAAAATGATCTGTTTTGTTTAAGCATAATTAGCACAATCCTATGCCAGTATTTGATACTTAAAAGTATTTTCTTTCAAATACGATTCTGCTCTAATAGCGAATACAGATCGTTTTTCTATGCAAGTATTTTGTTCATATGTCGATTTCGGAGCTCGGTAAAGTATTATAAAACCCTGGTTTTTGACCCTGGTATTTTTACGTACTTGTACTTGGAAGTCCTGGTATTGAATTTGGAAAAGTATGTCTCATCGCTAATGGGAACAGGATTATATGTAAAATCTGCTAATATTGAAGTGGGAAGCTTCGATATCGGTTTGCGATTCTTTTCATTTTTTACTGTCGCTTCATATCATAAATTTTTAAGACTTGAGATCAGGGATTGAATACCGGTTAATTTACTATGGGAGTTATACCGGTATAATAAAGGTTTTTGTTAATATTCTTTCGTTTTTATTCATATTTACTGAAAACAATTACTGTGGTTAGTTTAGTGTGTATTACTCTTTAAAACTAATATCACGGTATCTCAGTTTTAAATATGAAAGTGGATGGGTATAGGGGAAGAGGGAGGCCAAAAAAGACATGGATTGACTGTGTGAAGAATGATATGTGTTTGAAAGGTGTGACTGATGATATGGTGAGTGAAAGGAGAGAATGGAAAAAGAAAACATACTGCGCCGACCCCAAATAAAAAAAAAAAAGGGAACTGGGCAGGAAGAAGAAGATCACGGTATCTCAGTCAGACACGTATATGGAAAATAAAAATTAACCGGTTTCAGTCCCTGCTTGAGATCATTCAATGGAGGCAGAATTGATTCATTTCATCACAATATTGCTGATTTTAGTGGCCTGGTTTATATAGCCACCTTAATAGAACACCTACATTGCGCTCCGATGAGTCGCAGGTTCGAATTCCGCCGGGTGGACACTGTTATAAATTTCCGTAAGCATGCCCTATGTCTAGTCGCCTCGGGCATTATTATGTATTTATTATTCAGATAAGATAATCCATTATGTTAGTAGAAACTTAGATAATTAAACGGGTGGGAAGAATATCGAAATTCCGACCGGGTAGCGTACCATTGTTTATAGATGGAAAAATCGTGAAGTGCATATTGCGCGTTTCGGTTTCAGTCTATGGGTTTTCGAATGCTAGAAGTAAAGATTGACGGGCTCGTTGGCGCGTTCGGTAGAACACCTGCCGTGCGCATCGATGGGTCGTGGGTTCGAATCCCACCGGGAGCACATGCTTATAATTTTCTGTAAGCATGTTTTCCCCACGTCTGGTAACTTCGGGCATTGATCGGGTGGGAGGAATACATAAATTCCAACCGGGTAACGAACCACCGTTCATAGATGGAAAAACCGTGAAGTGCATATTGCGCGTTTCGGTTTCAGTCTATGGATTTCCGAATGTTCGAAGTAAAAATTAGGTCGACAGCGCATCATTGACTGATGTACTGTGGCTGAGGTATCACCTACCATCAAGTGAACCTCATGATTGTCTGTCGATATATAACATAAAAAAGATAGCGATTACGAATAGCCTTATTGATAAACGTGTTATAGTTAAAATATGTTGTGTCTCGCTCTATCGAATCTAAAAAGACCGAAAAAAGGAAAGAAATAATTATTAAATTATTCGTTTATGAATAAGGCCTTAAGTATTTTTTTAAAAATAATATTATATTTATGTGACGTTTACATAACAAAAAAATTGTAAACGCTTACAGTAAATATCTAATAATTAAATTTGGTTGATTTTCTATACTAAATCTATCTACAAGAAGTAATATGACTTCCAGTACTTTCATAATAAGTGCATTTACTAGTTCGAATAAAGAACAAAAAGAACAGAAAGGTAATGAAACAAACTGTATAAATGACCATTATGTATTAAATATGTCCCAATATATGTCCGTGAATGAATTTGTAATTAACTTTTGATAATACAGCTTAATCAGGTCAGTGCTACTGTCATGTCAATTAATAATTATGCCTTACATAAAATACCAGTAAAATAATTAACAATTGTAACACCGATACTTCTCAGGTCTGACAGTACGAGTAGATAGGTACCTTTACAGGCAGATAGATAGAACGGCCTTCTGTGCCCTGCTCGGTCAAAAATATTTTTAATCTAGTTTCTCCGGGATTGGAAGCCAGGTCCTCCGCTGGTAAATTCATGGCGCTTACTACTGCACCACGGAGGCCGTCCTTGAAAATATAGAACACCTTATGTCTTCCGAGTCTAACATAAAACTTAAAACTCTTAAGACGCGACTTCTAATGTCAAAAGTAGAGATATTTGTCGATCGAGATATCTTGTCTATCAATGTTATCGATGTCGATTTAGTATATCTCAATAGGTATTGTATTAGCTCGTCCGCGAGATATCTCTTGATTTTCATGCTAGGCGGAGAGGTCAGTCAGGTTTAGATTCGGTCTGAAGTAAAGCTAAAATACATTAAGACCTTATATGTACTATTGTATCTATACTAATATTATAAAGAGGAAGGATTTGTTTGTTTGTTACGATTTAACTCAAAAACTACTCGACCGATTTTAAAAATTCTTTCACCAATATCTACATTATCAGCGAGGAACATCGGCTATATTTTTTTGTGCTTAGTAAATCTTCATTGTACCCGTGCGAAGCGTGTGTTACTAGTAATATATAATTTTAATATAAAAGATGGTATGAATATAATCCATTCTTGAGACACCACTTCACATCTCACATTTACAAGTGTTTGAAAGGACCCACAAGCTGGCAACATGTGTGAGAAATTGGCGAAATCAAAACCCTTAGAATAATACATTTCGAGGGTAAGAAACTGAACAAGTATATACATAGAGTTATCGCTATTGGTTGTTCGTTGTTTTTTTTTGTTGTTGTACATCCTATGAAAAACCTTACTGCCTAATTTGATTGGAATTTAGTTAGATATAGAGGAAAGCCATAAATAATCCTGATTTTGAGGGGTTTAGAAAATAATCGTGTTGTTCCCACGAGAATGTAAGTGCATGCTCCAATTTCACCATGCCTACTGCTGCTGATAGAGGACAAACCTTTGTTTTTATTTTTTTCGATTATATATTATATTTTTTATTATTATTATAGTTAATTACTAAAAGATGTCAAGTGGAACATGGTGTAATGGTTGCAGCTCCTTACAAACATTTTGTAAAACCAAAAACTTGGCGATTAAAAAGAGTGGCGGAGAGTTTATTGCCAGTTCTTCTCGTCCACTCTACGCCCTTGATTAATTGAGAACTGGCAGTAAATGTAAAATTAGAAGCATTTAATATGTAATTTTTTATTGACGTTCATAAGTGTACATTGTATCCCTAAATGAATCACAGAACAGAAGAAGTAAGACGAATAAATGATTTTGAATTTTGAATTTATTTAATCACGAGTACACTTTAAGTTTTTAAATACATAATTTAAATAAGTAATCGATTTGATTTGAAAAAAAAAATTAATAATTGTATGAAAATTGACCAAATAATGCCTTTGTATCTTATTGATATGAGCGTTTAATTAAGTACTTGAGTTAGATTTCCGGAAAAAATAAAATAACACTATGGTAAAGCTCAGGCGGTTAGTACCTTCTGAACTATTATTTTTATGTTAGATATCGACAGACGAGCATGAGGTTCACTTGATGATACCCCAGCCACAGAACATCAGTCAATGATGCGCTGTAGACCTACTTTTTAATCGACTATAAAAAAGAGGAGGTTCTCCATGTCTTTATGTTTTTTTTGTATGTTTGTTACGCGATAACTCCGCAAGTTATGCATGGATTTGGATGACTCTTTTATACTTCGAGCCCATTTGGAGACCCTTATAAATTTATCATCGAAACAGACAGAAATATGTTTACTCCGTACCTCATATATTTAATACTAGCTGATGCCCGCGACTTCGTTCGCGTGGGGTTCGCTTTTGAGCAAGCTTTCTTCAAATGACATATCCTCCATCCTCTGTACTTGGTGATTTCTTTTGGGAAATAGCTATCAAATTAGTCATTTACGGTTGCTTTTGCATCATATTATCGACACGTTTAATGGTGGTTGAGATTGGGGTTCGAAGTATGATTTGAAATTCAATAGAAATACCATTGTTGAAAAAATGAACCTGACTTTAAAGAAATTTACTTATTTTTTTTATAAATTTAATTAGTGGTGAAGATACTGTATCCACCTCGATATTTATTTCATTTAATTGATCATTTCCATTTTGAGAAATTTTTTTTAAATTCCCTTTTCCCGGGATTCCTACTCGGGTTTCCGGTGATAAATGCGGAAACCTCTAAGATACGAAGACAGTCCTTAAGAAGCAATAAAAACAATGTCGAATAATCGTAATTCTGTAGAGAAAGGATGGATGAAAAGGTGAAATAAACGATCTCATAAGAAATACCTTTTCATATAATATTTCAATAATACATTTTCTATTTTTATAATATAGTTCTTTAAAAAAATAAAAAAATAAATACAAAAAAAAAATATTTCCGTTCAACTTCAGATTCGAACTCGCATCTAAGTTACGCAATGGGCCTGCATATCCACTATTCTACGATTACATATATCGGAAATGGCGAAATAATCAAAGTATTTCATTTACATATCAAACTGTGATTGACATCTGACAATTCGAAAAAGTTCAACGCGAGTCAGTTTGCATTGCAATTTGGTGATATGGTGCCTTTAAAATTATTTTTAAATGATGATAACTTTTCTTTCTGAGAACCGATTTCGATAAAACAAAGCCTATATGTTGCCCCGGGCTTTACTTAATATATTTGTGTAAATTGCATGAAAATCCGTCAGTATCTTCGGAGATTAGCGTGAACAAACAGACAGACAGACAGACAGACGGACAGACAGACAGACAGACAAGAATCTTAAAAATTGCATTTATGCATTCTGCTACCCTTCTTTTATCACCCCTTTTAATTTCTGGTAAAAATATTTAGTGAAGCGTAATTTCGATCCTACTCTTTTATTATATGTATAATAATATATAATATAATATAATATAGATCAAACGAATTTTAGGTTCCAGACTTACTTAACAAAGCTTCGTATTGGTAAAAAATATATATTCAAAGAAAAAACGTTAGCGTTATTTACACACATCAATTTCTATTGAAAACCTCTACCAGCTGGTATTAAATAAGAACTTCGAGAGGCCTTTGAAACCCACAATAGGTGCTTAAAAGGCGATTTTCAACGCCTTAATACAATACCTCTTGGCATATATGGATTTTACAAATACGTCGTCCGTTTAAAAATGAAATTCGAATGTGCTATTGTGGGTTTTTATTAAAACCTACTTTTTAAAATTTTTGAACCAACACAAATGCTTATTCGAATTTTAAAATTTAATTCCATTCTAAGCGCGGTGTCGAAACGAACTGTCCAATTTTGAGACAAGTTATCTGGGTGCACGGCAGTGCCCCCGCCTAGTCGAGCAACAAGCGGCACGGCCGTACTATATCCTTTTCTCGAAGTAGTTCGGGCCGTTTTCGACCCCCTATAACTTCGTTGTGGATAAAAATAGTCGCCTGAATTTAACCAAGCAGGCATTGTATAAACTCAATAATATTAAAAATATTTGTTGTTTAAAATAAAAAGATTGACTTGGCAATCGCACTAAACAATCTAATTTAATATAATATGTGTTACTTGTGATACACATTGTGTTTTTAATAAAATAGAAAAGATACATTGTGTTTTCATGCGATAGCCGAGTCAATCTTTTTATTTTAAACAACAAAGATTTTTAATATTGGTATTGATATGATCACTATAAGATGTTGTTAGGTTAGCTAATTACGTAATAACTTAAGACAGAAGGATCCTTCAGTAGAAACTGAATAAATTGACCGACTTGGTATTATATGGATCTAACAACTTTTTACGATAGAAGAACTGAGTTGCAAGACTTGGCTTTTTTTACATTTTATGTTTTTGATGGCATTTATTTATTTGGTACTTTATTGATTTATATAAAAGAAAAATACATAATATCTTACTAAATAATAATACCTTAATTTGACACACACACACGAAATTTACAAACATAACTTATAAATTAAATGATAATGAAAATAACTTTTAATAAAAATATTACCTATTTAAAGTAAAATAATGTAATAAATAAACATTTTCGTCAAATAGTGGAGCAAACAGCTTATTCTGAGTGGAGTCCCCACTCAGAATAAGCTGTGGGAATGATGGACACAGCACTGATTTTCAGTGGGCCCCATGCAACTGATGGGGTAATCTATTACTTCTATACAGTACTCTATTACATAATAAATATTATATTATGTATATATAAGGTAAATAATGTTACTGATTGGAGGAGACAAGTTGTTCCATCATTTAGTTGCGGTTGGTAATAACGGTTGTTTTTATATAAATTAAAAAATACGCCTGGTTTCTCGTTTGAAAAATATGCTACTTTTTGTTATTATTGACACTGGTAGAGAATATTGTCATAATATAGAGAGCATTTACAAATACAATTATAAAAATGTATTACGCTAAAAGTTATTTTATTACGTATAACCCCTCTGCACTTAGTTACAAAAGGTTTTTAACTAAAAATGCAGAATGCATTCATTAAGTCGCATAACAGTTTTCGCTTTGTCTCACAAACCGTAAGCGTCTAATTAGCACTCTGCGGCTGGCTCTGCGCCAGACCTCTTGACACGTTTACATAGAAAAAATTACATTACATCAAGCGTGGTACTTAAGAATAATAGTTCAGTCTAGAAATTCTTAAAGCTTGTAAGAAAAGTGTACCTACTAAAGAGAGAAAAATACAATTTTTGAATACTTTTTTGGGTTTTTTTTACGTTTTTTTTAGATTTTTCGATGTCATACAAAAAAATTGTAAAACGAAAAACTTGGCGATTAAAAAGAGTGGAGGCGAGTTTATTGCCAGTTCTCGTCCGTTCTACGCTCTTGATTTGAGAACTGGCAGTAAATGTAAAATTAGAAGCATTTAATATGTATTTTTTTATTGACCTTCATAAGTGTACATTATGTTACCTAAATAAATAAATAATTTTGAATTTGAATTGGATGCCTTTGTGTAGTGGATTCAGATTTCGGTATTTCTACCACCTTCGAGCGTTCGCTCCAAAAAATCGCTAGCAGTATTTTGTACTTGTTATAGAGTGATTTTCCCTAGTTATAGAGCCTGCTATAACTAGGGAAAATCACTCTAGTGTAGCGGTACTCGGACTATTGATAGCGCTTTCCTTAGTAATATCAGACTCTTGGTTTGGTGGTAACAGGCTCCCGGATTAGCGATGGCGCGATTTTCCCTAGTAATATCAGGCTCTTAGTGTAGTGGTAGCAGACTCTCGAACTAGTGATAGCGCGATTTTCCTTAGTAATAGCAGGCTTTTGGTGAGGTGGTAGCAAGCTCTCGGACTAGTGATAGCGCGATTTTCCTTAGTAATAACATGCTCTTAGTGTAGCAGTCGCAGGTTCTTAAAGTACTGATAGCGCTATTTTTTCTAGTAATAGCAGGCTCTTGGTGTAGCGGTAGCAGGCTCTCGGAATAGTGATAGCGCGATTTTCCTTAGTAATAACATGCTCTTACCCCTTGGCCACAGTCACCTGCGGCGCGTTTTGCGGCGCGGTTTGCGGCGCGCAAAGCGGCGAGCGGCAAAAACAAATTGAGCAAATTGTATGAAGTATGCCACAGCTATCGGCGACGCGCATTGCGGTGCGACCTGGGGCGCGGTGGCTACTCGCGCGGCGGCGGTGGCGGCGGCCTGCGCGGCGTGCGAGTGAAACAAATGCACTCGGGAGTATCGAGGCGGCCACAGCTCAGAGCGGCGCGCGCGGCGGCAGTGGTCGACGCATTTAGCATCGCGCGACCGAAACAAATAATTTTGTTTTTACCGCGCATTGAGCCGCCGCGGTCGCAACTGGTCGAGCTGTGGCATACCACCGCAAACCGCGCCTCTCGCAGACCCTCTTGCCGCGCCGCACTCCACACCGCCAGAAGCTGTGGCCAGGCCCTTAGTGTAGCAGTCGTAGGTTCTTGTATTAGATTATTATGTGGCTATTTTTTCTAGTAATAGCAGGCTCATGGTGTAATGGTGTAGTAGTAAGCTATCGGCTTGTGATAGGGCTCTTTTAGCGCAGCTAAAGCAGCAAAACTTAAGCTAAAGCAGGCTCTTGGTCTTGCCTGTTTTTGCTTTGTAGTAGCAGGCATAGATATAGTAGACTCTTTAGCAAAAGCATACGTAACAGACTTGTGCCACAGTTGTGGTATGAGAGTACCTTACGATATATAAAGACGTTACTGACGAAGAACCAAGTAGGATACTGTCAGGAATAGGTACTACGATGTCAATTAAAACGCATCTTGTTTTGATGAATGTTTTAGTAGAACTGATTTAAAGATACATTTTGTGAGTTAATTTTAATATTTCTCATGTAAGTGAATTGTTATTCTTATGAGAAATGAAGATATCTCGAACCTTAATATATAAAAATGCATATTTTGCAATGTATGTTTTAGCTCGTACATCTATATATATATATAAGCAACTTTTTTTTTTGTAGAAGGTTTTAGGCTATTCATTTTTTGAATTCCATCAACCCTTTACCATTTTTTTTCAAATTTATGTGGATAGTTCATATTCGTCTATCCTTTACAATTCGCCCAGCAAAGCGGGCGGGCGGGGACGGCTAGTATTATATGTACATTGTACATAGCTACATAAGGTCCAGTAAATTCGGATAAAAAGGCCGTGACAGACGAACTAACTGACAAGTTTATTCGATTGTCCAAACCTAAAAAGCGTTTTTAATAATAATAATACTGTATTTGACGCACACACAAAAATATACACAATTAAAAGAAAAACTGTGTTGAATATACTAAATAGTATTTCTTAATTATCTAATCGTAACTTTAAACTTAAGTCAAGTTGTGAGTTGTGACTTCGCGAACGCTATTTGTAACTTCTCCAATGTAATTTTGAACTTTGAAAACTTGAAATGTGTTTTACATTCTTTCTTAAGATGTCTTCTAAGAAATATAATCATGAAAATTGTGTTGTGATTGTAATTTTATATTGGTACTAAAGAAATCTAGATTTCAATATGCTATTTTTTGGATTTTTTTTTCTATAGATTTGCAGTGGACAATTATTACAAATGAGCTTCAAGCGTGCGTGACGTGAGCTGTCAATTGCGAAAGATGGCGGAGTTCCGAAACTAATTTTATTTGACTTTTATACTTTTTCCCTAAAATTTTCCGATATTATAATAGTTATTATGTTATTCGTGACATAGATGAATACATCAAAATATAAGATATCATTAAAATCAGTACCTACAGCTGTTCTTGAGTTATAAATGGTATAACTAACACGGCTTTGTTTTATATATAACTAGCAAAGCGCCCCGGCTTCGCACGGGTGCAATGTAAACATACAACACAAAACATAGCCTATGTTACTTGCTGATAATGTAGCTTTCTATTGGTTAAAGCATTTTCAAAATCGGTCCAGTATTTTTTGAGTTTATTCATAACATATAAAAATACAAAAAATCAAAAATACAAATCTTTACTCTTTATAATATTATTATTATTAGTATTAGTATAGAATTATAGATAGATTATCAAATTTTTCATGTGTTTGAGGGGTCTCACTGTCAGAGGTAGCTTTAAAAATTAACGATTCGAAAATTATCTAACCGAAGACCAAAAACGCTTTATCCTATCATACAAACATACTAACAAACCGAAAAAAGGGATATTCAAACCAACCATAGAAACATACAGTTAAAAATTGTGAGGTCACAATATGGTGTGAAAAACCGAAACAACAATAGCTATCCGTTCATACAATTTACACACAAAAGTCCGCCTCCGTGGCTCAGTGGTAAGCGAGATTCGTTTAGCACTGGAGATCCTGGGTTCGAATCCCGGGGAAACAAGATATAAAAGAAATTGTTTCCGTCAGGCAGGGCACATAAAGCTGATCACCTACTTACCTGTAATGATCAGTGAAACAGACACAGAAATAGGTCTACCCCCTGCCCCACTAGGGGACTCGGGAATTCACTTTTACTTACAAACATGATAGTTTTATGAAAGTAGAAGAAGCGAACGTGGTATGCAAGGATCTGAGCATATGGAATTCCGTGATCTCTGCCTACCGTGATGAATATGTTTGTTTTGTATGTATGTACTTACTTACAAAAATATAAATAAATTATGATAGTAAAATTGTTAAGATTTAAATAATTCTGTAAAATATTGTTAAATTATGCAACTCGTAATAATACAAATATACGAATTATAAAACAACAGAAAACTAAGTATGTAATTACGGAAATATTTAATTTTAAATTTAAATATGTGAAAAAACTGTACAAAATGTAGGAACAAAAATTAGAAATAAAAGCAATTATAAAATAGTTCTAACCATTAAAAAATAAACTTCAGCTGTTATCTTTGTTTTTAATTCAATTATTATTTTATTTCAAGTTTTCAAAAACATCAAAGCTCAGCTGTAAAAGCGTTAAGATATAATTAAAATACAAAGCTAACATTCTTTTCGGTAATAAGAATAATGATCTGATTAGAAAGGGCATTGAATCTTATACAGGGGGTGTTATTTACATCTGAAGTAAAATATTGTACTATTTCAGCCGGCCTAGCACGACAACCGCGACAAAATTTTGTCGACCGTTTTCTCGTGTTTTAATTGATTATCTCTTTATTTCTTCCGGGTCTAACATGACAATTACACTTAAAACTCGACTTTTAATATCAAAAATAGATATATATTTGTCGATCGAGGTATCTTTTCTATCAAAATTGTCGATGTCGAGATATAATATATTGAGATATCTAACATCTTAGTTTGTCTTCTCTCGTCCGCGACATATCTCATGGTGGTCATGCTAGGCCGGCAGGGTAGATAAAATTGAAACTGAGCAGCCACTGAAAATCAGCGTCACACAGTAACACAATAGCGGGAAATGCTGAGAAACACGTCTTTTTCACTTTTCATTCATTTTATTATACTAATTTTAATGTAAGTAAAGTTAAATATTAGTTATTTTAGGTTAAGTGCGGTTTTTTTTGAAGTGGCTTCAAAAAAATCACTTCATTTTAAGATGTTTCTTCCTAAAATAATTTTTACTTTAAGTTCTCCTAAAATGTATTAACATTCAGTTCAAATTTGGTTCTAAACTAGCATTAGTTTTCAGAGATTTTAAGAAGACTAATATTATCTGTGACTTCTTCAGAATGTTTTTCAGAAATTCGAATATTTCTATGAGAATCTATTCCTATGGAGTTTAAATTTTCTATATTATGTGTTAATATATATATATGTAGTAGTAATTTTTATGTTAGTGTATCTATATACATATGGCGGGACTACCATACAAGTCCGGCTCGCGCTATGCAACCATAAAAAGAACAATAAATTCCGACCAGGTAACGAACCACCATTCATCGATGGAAAAACCGTGAAGTGCATTTTGCGCGTTTCGGTTTCAGTCTATGGATTTCCGAATGCTCGAAGTAAAAAGTAGGTCGACAGCGCATCATTAACTGATTTTCTGTGGCTGGGGTCACGGGACCATCAAGGGAACCTCATGCTCGTCTGTCGATAACTAACATAAAAAAGCCCATGTTTTAATTTTTGGCCCACATAAAAAAAAGCCAAATCTTTGGTAATCCGCTCCAAAATGCCGCTGCGAAGCGTTACGACTAGCACAGCCCTAGTATTAAAAAAAAATTGTGTGTGTGTACCAGAGTACACAGGTAAGAAGTGAAACTTCTTTACGACATATCATTTTTGTACTATTTGCAACTTCAGGAAAATAAGGCTTAAGCCTTATTTTCAAAAAGCAACATGGCGCGTAACCGAAAAACGTGACGATACTTACAAAATTTCTCCCATACGTCGAAAACTATTTGGAAATAATCACCCTGTATACATCTATGTGTGTGATTAAAGATTGGTTTAACAAAACATCGTCTCACGATCAGAGATCCCTTTGATCTTAATTGAACCTGTTTGAAACACCTGCCTTGCCTTTGTGTTAATACATATTCATAATATTATGTCTACTATCTATTCCATGGTAGATGGTGTTTGCTTTTTAATTAGTTCATACAGGGTGCACTTTTAAATTAAATAAATAATTATTTTCCTTGATATAAGAACTTAACAGTAAAAATTTTTTCGTTTTCTTCATAAATACCTAATATAGATTTGATTTTGCTTAGGTCAAAGCAATAGGGCCAAATCTTTTGCAACATTATACTTTTTACTGACATCAGTGGCAGCGTAAGACCTAAATTGTATGTGGGCAAGATTCATTTTTTGGGCCCTCTGCCAGTGCAAAATATGGCTGTTTTTGGCAATTTTTTTTAAAGTAGTGCATTTTTCGGGGCGCGAGGCCTCTTGGGTCGCGAGGCCGTAGGCGGTGGCCCACGTCGCTCACGCCTTACGCCGCCACTGACTGACATGACCATTTTTGGAGAATTTTCCTAGAATTTCACATTAATATCATTTATTTGGGTCGACAGTATCTTATAGCTGTTAAAAATTATGTCTATTTTCCAAAATTTGGAAACTTGCCAAAGAATCAAAAAAATCCGACCGGGTAACGAACCACTAGTGAAGTGCACATTGCTCGTAGGCGTAGGAGTAGGTCGACAGCGCATCATTGACTGATGTTCTGTGGCTGAGGTATCAACTACCATCAAGAGAACCTCATGCTTGTCTGTCGATATATAAAATAAAAAAAAAAACTGGTGAAGGTATTTTTAGATACCAAAAAACGATTGCTCGATATATTGTTTCATCGAAATCTGTTTTATATATAAACATATTTTATATTCAACATAGTACAACCAAAAGCCGTGTCCGCATCATAAATCAGGCCGTTTGAATTAGTTACGAGTTTTAGTGGGGTTATAAATGAATGCAATCGACAATCAAATGGTATAAAATATTACTATGTCCACGGGGTCTCGTTTAAATAGAAACGTAAACGAGCCTATGGGATAACCGTAGCGTCAGGAGTAGCGAGTGTGTTGATGACCGAATTAATTAAAGTGCGATTATTGCTTCTTGAAATTTACCAGGTTGCCGCCGTCGCGTCGTGGCTCAGTGGAATATAACTTAAAACTTTCGTAATAATTATATAAGCTACTAGCAACACGCTCCGATTTCGCACAGGTGCAATATACATGTACTATAAATAAAAATAGCTTATGTTACTCGCTGATAATATTATTATTATTTTAGCTTTCTATTGGTGAAATATTTTTTAAAATCGGTCCAGTAATTTTTAGGTTTATTCGTAACATACAAAAATACTAATCTTTCCTCTTTATTCTTTATTATAGACCAGGAGATGGTGACACAAAATATTAGGTCGTTTGGCGGTTCTTGGGCCAAATGCAAAAATTAGCCTGGTACAAAAGGTTGAATTGTTTCATTTAAATTAATGTATTCGCGTCGGTAGGGCGGGCTGTAAGTCACACCCGAAAATAATGGCATTACGCTACCGCCTACTTCTTTTTTTTTCGATTATCTGAAAATACAAGCATTGTTGTGGAACAAATCGTTCGACACTCGTTATTTATCCGACGCGTTCGATTAACGCCCACGCGATTGGGCCGCCGGTGCCAGCGCTATGACCATCATTTTCCTTTTTGCCTTTACGTAATTAGACCACTGAAGAACCGCCATACTGGTATAAATGACCTAATATTTTGTGTCACCATCTCCCGGTCTATTACGGCTGCCGATAAAATATCGGAAAATTTCAGGAAAAATATAGAAAATTAACTTTAAAATAAATAATGGAACGGAACGGTTCGGAACTCCGCCATCTTCCACAATCGACAGCTTACGTCACGAACGCTTATAGCATTTGTAATAATTGATGTCCACTGCAAATCTGATAGAAGTGGAAAACAGCCTATTTAAATAAAATACTGTATACCGGATTAAAACGCGATTTATGATTTAATTGTTTAAATTATTTATCCCGACATTTCGGATGCTTTTCAGCAACCGTGGTCGCGGGGATATACATATATAGATATAAATAATATAAATAATAAATCGCTTTTAATCCGGTATACAGACAGTATTTTATTTAAAAACAGCCTATTCAAATCTAGATTTTTTTTGTATATATTGGAAGGACAACACCAGTCCGGCTTATTCAGTTTTATAACTCAAGAGAAATCTTCTTTTCAATTCAATTCAATGTAACTTTCATAAACTACTGTAGTCATAAAATTACTTGATAGTTGGTAGCGGCCACCCACGGCGTCAATACTTTGCGAGATGCACGCCCTGATTATAGAGACATATATTAATATATAAATCCTTATTCTTCCAGGGAAATAGCTTTGATTAATGAGCTAAAGTTTACCTAAAGTCACAGAGTGAGGATTTTCTAGGAGTCCGTATTATGCTATTGTTCTTTCTAAGACTTGAATTTGGTATCGATATTTCAAGGCTCCTCAGAAACATAACGGTTTAGAAAATACCGGTAAATAATCAATAATTCTTTATCGGTATTTTCGGACTCAAATTTCAACCGGAATATGAACAAAGCTAGTACTAAAAGCTATTGGTTAGTTCATTTTATCTTATCGATGGTTTGTATATTCGAATCCTGCTATTATTCTTTCAGACTTAAGTTTGGTATCGATATTGCGAAGTTGTTTGTATAAAGGTATAGAAATACCGGTTTGAAACCGATAAATCGCTAGTTTATCGGTCTTTTGAACTCGAATTTATTTTGGAATATTTCCGGTATTTGTGCAAAGCTGATTCCTCATGGTGGGTCGTAGGATCAAATCCCGTATGTTTTAGTATGTTTATAATATTTTGCAACAAAACAGCTGTAATATTTGCGTTTTAACTTACTTTTAGTTTAAAAAATCAATATTTTAACAGTGTATTTCAAATTTAATAGATCATTTTGGGTTTTAAAATGTTTTTCCGCCATTATCAAACTTACGTAAAGTCGTTACGGAGCGGTATTCAATAGCCTTCATAAATATAACATTACTGACCTACGCCACAGATTATTGAAAACAGTCGGCATATTCCAAAAAAAACGCGTATATTTTAACTCTGTCTGTACACAGCTCCCAACAAGAGCATTACATTTTCTTTTTATAGACCAATACAACGTTCGAGTGCTTTATATTATGTCAAATATCGACAGACAAACGTGAAGTGATACCTCAGCCATAGGACATCAGTCAATGATGCGCTGACGACCTACTATTTTTACTTACAGTAATCGGAAATCCATAAACTGATATCGAACGGCGGAAAGTGCACTTCACGGTTTTTCCATCTATGAATTTCAATATTCCTCCCACCCGTTTAAATCCCGATCTTACGAGATTTAAGGAAAATGTTCATTAATAAATATAGCTAGACTCCGAGCCAATCGAATAGTGTCGGGTAAAGTGTTTCAGAGCTGAATCGCAGTAGCAGGAATATCCTTGGTAAACAGTTTGTTGAAAAACAACACGCATAGTTAGTCTTTCCGATGATCACAAGGAATCTTAATATTTATCTATACTAATATTATAAAGAGAAAGATTTGTTTGTTTGTTACGGTTTAACCCAGAAACTACTCGACCGATTTTAAAAATTATTTAACGAATAGAAAGCTATATTATCGGCGAGTAACATAGGTTTTTGTATATAATACATCTACATTGCACCAAGCAAAGCCGGGGCGGATCGTTAGTTCAAAAAAGGAGTCTTGGTATCAAAAAGCATTTTAAAGAGGAGAGGGAAGAAGTAAGAATTCTGCTGAATTCGAAAAGGAAGCCATCGTATCGTGTTTAAGCTAATTTTGTCCATTTTAATTGTATTTTTTTATTTATGCTGTATTTTGTGTTCATAAAATATAAAGTTTTAATATTAATATTAATTATGGCAACTGTTAACAACAGTCTGTGGTCGCTGAGCTTGCATTATTCATTCGCTTATCCTCCTGTCGTTTTCTCACCACGGAGTTTTTAAAAGTGACTTAATTTTTACTTGCAAATCCATTTGTATTAGTGAAGACTTGTTGTTGCACGCGACATCGCGTGTATTTATTATTTAAGCGCTTTCATTATTATTTTCTAGGGATGCGATGCATATAGATTAGTTTAACATATATAAATATATCGAAACTTTTCCATCTATATGGTAAGAAAGTCAGTATTTAGGGAAATAAATTCTTAATAAAGACCCAGCGAGATTTGAACCCGCTACCCGTCTAACTGCGTTTTTAATAGACAATATATAGCATTCTATTGTAATACGTTTACTTTGTTATTTAGAAATATTATCTCAATAAAAAAAACCGATGGTACATATAATGAAGATTAACCAATTAGTACGAGTGTTGTGATTCGTAAATTTAAAAGGCAAAATCGTATATTGTTATCAAATGTATGTTATAAAAAGAAATAATTTTTAATAATTATAATGAGTTTGCATATTGTTTAAATGCTTTTAAGTTTATTTAATTCAGATGGTCAATTGTTATTATTTTGGAAGTAATATGATTCATTCAATTCATTCGACAGTTCATTCTTTATTGTATTCGTTCATGTAATTCGTTTGTTTCAATCATTCTTAGTCAAGAAACTGTATCGACTCATGTTTAGCTGTAAGTAAACGATTAGAAAAAGATCATTCTGGCTGCAGTCAAGTTCTATTTATTGTAAGGGAATATTGTGAAGTTGTTGTAAAACAAAAATTTGGCGATTAAAAAGAGTGACGAAGAGTTTCTTGCCAGTTCTTCTCTTCCGTTCTACGCCCTTGAATTGAGAACTGGCGGTAAATGTAAAATTAGAAGCATTTAATATGTATTTTTTACTGACGTTCATAAGTGTACATTGTGTTACCTAAATTAATAAATGATTTTGAATTGAATTGAATTGAATTAAAATCTATACCTACTAAGTGAATATCAATATTTTAAAAATATACACGTGTTGGTAGTTTAATATACGAGAAGTGAAGTCTGTATTGAAAATGTAAATATACGTTTGGACTGTACACCGGTGATTTTCATTACACGAGTGATTCCATCGTATTCGTTATGGTATTTTACAACAGATGGCATCAAAAAACAAAAATCGGAAATTTGGAGTTACGAAGTTCTTCTTTATAATATAGTATAGAGTTCGATCCTCGATCGAAAGTATGACACAACATATATATATCGGAGCTTCATTATCTACACTGTCACTTATTATGGGCGTTAGCAGGAATCCGGCCAAGAAATACACTCTCGTACTACAATACACAATACAGTTCCTAGGCCAGCGTTACTCTGTGGGCGATCCGTACGATTGTATCCGTATGATTATCTCGATCACCGAATGCACGTTCTTTTATTAACGTTGCCCTCTCCAAATCTAGGCTCTGTATACGTCACTTTGACGTTTGTGTGATGTTGACGATCCATACTCATGACCCGGATGCGACATATAAATATATTTATTAATTATAATATTTCTTCAATTTTTTCCTTTTACCTTCTAAATTTAAAAAGTCATTCCAACTTGCGAAGCCGCAAAAATAAATTGAAAAGGATTCTTCAAGTTGCAAGTTAAACAAAACTAAGTTGGATAAGTTGTCTTTTGACATTCAACTAAGTTAGCTAAGTTACTCAACTGAACCCTTCTGGTAAAATTGCTTAAACTGCGGGTAAACTATTTGAATAAGTATTATTTGCATTAAGTTAGATATCGACAGACGAGCATGAGGTATTTTCTAGGATAGTTGGCGCGTTCGGTAGAACTTGCCGAGCGCATCGATGGGTCGTGGGTTTGAATACCACCAGGACATGTCGTATATAATTTTCTGTAAGCATCACGTCTGGTAACCTCAGGCATTGAACGGGTGGGAGAAATATCGATTTTCCGACCGGGTAACGACCCCCGGTCGTAGATGGAAAAACAGTTTCGATTTCAGTCTATGGATTTCCGAATGCTCGAAGTAAAAAGTAGGTCGACAGCGCATCATTGACTGATGTTATTGGCTGAGGTATCACCGACCATCAAGTGAACCTCATGCTCGTCTGTCAATATCTAACAAAAAAAAAACTCATAGCATTTCCCAGGATATAAACAAAACCCTCGATAATCCATATTAAATCAAGATATTTTTTTTTAATTCGGATAAGTTTTAAATTTCAATAGCACAGTACTGATTCAAATAAAAGGTATTTGTGTATTCGAAAATAACTCAAAGGTAAACAATGAGTGAACGAATGAAGCCAATGACCGAATGAATCAACGTTAGTACGTTAGAGGATTCATGGAAATCGAAGTTAATATTTTTTCATCGGACGAATGCGTGTGTTTTTATCTGTGCCAGAGTGACAGAGTTGTAAATTTTACAATAGTTTTAGCTGAAACGCAATGTGGACGGTGTTAAGCAATACAGTGTCAATACATGGTTGCTATTTTGAGAAAATTGAGTTTAAAGTTTTAATTAGGTTTTATTAAATTTCTTTTAAAAAATAAGGGAATAATCAATTAATTATTATTACACTAAATGTATATCGTTTTTCTTGGGAGCAATCAAAGTAGTAGAATTAAGTGCATTATTGTTAAATGGACGCTGTAAAGCAATACAGTGTCAACGCACAAAATTTCAAAAATGTAGTTTTTGATACCAATCGCTTACTTATGAACTGAAGTACATATTTCAATAGAGATATGTATCATTTAAATCGGTTTAATAACAAAAATATTGAAAAAACTAAAATGCACGAAAACCTAAAATGTAAAAATATTTAATAATAATGCATTAAATTCAATTACTTGATTAATGATTGCTACCAAGAAAAACGACATATATTTAGTCTAATAATAACAATTACAAAAAAATCTATTATTTCAGTAATTTTTTAAAAGAAATTTTATAAAATCTGATTAAAACTTCAAACTCAATTTTCTCAAAATGGCAACCATGTGGGTTGACACTGTATTGCATAACAGCGTCCAAATATTCTAAACATGTTAATTTCGTGCTCGCTAGTTTTTTCAATATATTTGCTATTAAAACGATTTAAATGATATATATCTCTTTTGAAATATTATGTACTTCAGCTCATAAGGCAGCGATTGGTATTAAAAATTATATTTTTATCATTTTGTGGGTTGACATTGTATTGCTTAAGAGCGTCCAAGTTTACCTGCATTTTACAGTTTTTCGATCTATGAACTTTAATATTCATCTCATCCATTCTATGCCAGGTTTTTGACGGACTCGATGGCGCGCGATAGAACACCTGCCATGCCCATCAATGGGTTGTGGTTTCGAATCCCACCGGGACCACATGCTTATAATTTTCTGTAAGCATGTCTTCACCACGTCTGGTAACTCCGGGCATTAAACGGCTGGAAGGAATATCGAAATTACGATCGGGTAACGAACCGCCGTTCATAGATGGAAAAACCGTGAAGTGCCTACCTGTGTGAAAGGCTTTTTCAATTAAATTTAAAAAAAAAAATAACATCCCGTCTTCGTACGGGTTTAAAGCGGTATCACACTGATATGGAGTGATAAATAATAATATATTATTAGTGAAATAGAAACCCATATAAACAGAAAACAATTAAGAAACGATGACCCCTGAAAAAGCTAAGTACAACTGTGGCTCAGGAGTCAACTCCATAGTAACAATATCTACATAGTATAAAATATTTCAAAATCATAAAACAACATTTTCGATGAAATATCTCAGGCGACTTGAGATCTTCAAACAGCTTGAACAATTATCGTCATATTATCGAACTAGCAAAATGCGACTTAAAAAGTCTCCGTCATCGGCCTTAAAGTATCTGGTCTTTTTAAGTTTTACCATAGACAAAATTCCCAGTAATGAAATTGTGAATGGTCAGTATAAAAGCTCTTTTGATGGTTGCCAAAGATACTTTTTAACCTACGAAATAACTGAGGATATTCAATTTAAAATTATTGCATGATGTATAGGTAGGTACGTTCCTTATAGGTGTAGTATGGTATTCCAGTCTCACATATTACCTATAATAGCATTCCATTAAAATTTGCGCAGCTGTACCCGATATCAATCTACAAATTTTGAGAGTATTTTATATTGAAACTTAACAATGGACACTCAAGGCGACTCTTAACACCTCGGTAAGTAAAAGCTTCGAGTTTGCAAACACTCGAGATATTTTTAAAAGCGTGTCGAAAAACAAAAGAGGTTTTAGCTATTCGAAATTTGAATGTATTTAAAAATTATTGAATGATTTTAAGCATACAGTGATTAATTTAATATTATTAATCATTGACAAAATACTTTTGCCTTTGTGTCATAAAACTCGTATTAAATGTTTTGATTAAACTAGCGGACCCGACAGACGATGTTCTTTCAGAATGTTGGCTTCAAAACTAAAAAAAAATATAAATCTAGATTTGAAAATGCTATTATCCCACTTATATTATATAGATTTGTAGTGTACATCAAAAAAAGCTGCTTAAGTCACGCACGCTTATAGCTTTTTTGATGTACAATGTACGAGTACATCAAACCTTATTTAGCGCCGGTTGTTCAAAGCCAGGAAAATGCTGAGTTGGCGCCTTTTGTCGCACTAATTTAAAATTTCAAAAATAAATAATATCAATTTAAAAAAAAACAAAACATAACTTGATAATGAGAAACAAATTTTAATACTAACCAAATCGTATATTTGAAATAGTAGGCTCTTAATAGCAAGCTTCTAAATGACATACACTCTCGACATTAGAGATGTTATGGATATGAAGTTTCGGATGTGGAAATAGGAATATACGAGAATGTAAGTGCATGCTCCTATTTCACCATGCCTACTGCTAATAGAGGATAAATCTTTGTTTTTATTTTATTTTTTCGTTTATATATATATTTTTGGTTATTATAGTTAATTACTTAAAGATCGCACATGGAACATTGTGTAATGGTTAGCTCCTTACAAAAATTTTGTAAAACGAAAAACTTGGCGATTAAAAAGAGTGGCGGCGAGTTTATTGCCAGTTCTTCTCGTCCGTTCTACGCCCTTGATTTGAGAACTTAACTGGCAGTAAATGTAAAATGTATTTTTTATTGACGTTCATAAGTGTACATTATGTTACCTAAATGAATAAATGATTTTGAATTTGAATTTATCATATCGGTTTCAGATACGGTTATGTATGAGAGATATTGTAACGTAATCCCACAAATACTGACTAATTACGACTAAGCAATAGAAATAATAATAAAAGAGACATGCTCCTATTAAATATTAAAAACCTATCATAACATGTTTCATTTGGACTCCGCCCCTATCTGAAATTATTTGAAACTATAATAGATGACAAGCTTTAACTTTTCGATTATTATCTAGTTTTGGGCCTTTTATACTTACTCCTATTCTAACACAACGGTTTACGCAACGCAGGTCGAAATAGCTCTCAGAGAGCAGGATATTTTTAGCATTTCGATTATTAGCTATTGTTGGGCCTTTTTTACTTACTGAAATACACTCCAGCCGGCCTAGCATGACAACCGCGACAAAATTTTGTCGACCGTTTTCTCGTGTTTTAATCGATTATCTCTTTATTTCTTCCGGGCCTAACATGACAATTACACTTAAACCTCGACTTTTAATATCAAAAATTGATATATTTGTCGATCGAGATATCTTTTCTGTCAAAATTGTCGATGTCGAGTTATAATATATCGAGATATCTTACATCTTAGTTTGTCTTCTCTCGTCCGCGACATATCTCGTGGCGGTCATGCTAGGCCGGCTATTCCAACATATATTTTTTCTTGCAACTCTAACAGTTTATGCTATTTCAGATAGCTAGCTCTCAGATAGCAGTATATTTTCCGACTTACTTGACACTCGTCGATGACTACTCGTGACAAATTATAGCCTAAATGTTATTTAGATGGAAACCAATAATTATGTAAAGTATCATCAACGTCGGATCAGCAGTTATCTCGTGAAAGAGTAACAAAGATCCATCCATACATCCTCATTTCACATTTATAATATTAAAGTAAGATTCGGTTACGGTTACAGATTTTTTATATCGGATACCCACTAGTTTTCGTTACGGATCTTCATAACATCTCTGCTTTATAATATTTAAGTAGAATTCGGTTACGAATACGGATAGATTATGATATCGGATATCCAATAGTTTTGGTTACGGTTCGAAACTCCATAACATCCCTATTTGACATCATTAGTTCCGTGCGCCTATCAGCTTGTTATATATTTCTGTACTTGACATTTAGCGATTTAGATCGCGGTATTTCTATTCAGAGGCATTTTATTTGAAAATTGGCTGAACTTAGTTGCCGTTATAATGATAATAATTCTACGAATAACAAAACTGTGGAATGAATTGCAGCCATCAGTGTTTGTAAGTAATAACGACCTCGTTGGTTTGACAAAAAGAGCCTTTTAAAATAAAAAGCCGACAACGCATTTAAGTCTCGACGGGCTCGTTGGCACCACCGAGACGTCATGTTTATAATTTTCTGTAAGCATGTCTTTCCCCCGTCTGGTAACTTAAGGCATTGAACGGGTGGGAGGAATATCGAAATTGGAAAAATAGTATAAAACGAAATCTTGCGTATGTCCTCCGCTTACTTCTTTAAAACAACGCATCGTTTTATAATGCGGTTTCCGCTGTCATTTAGAGTATTCATTAATTTGTAACGAAAAATAAGTTTTTAAAATATTCTTATTCAGTTCGCACGGGTGAAATGTAGATGATACACATACTCACTAATATTGTAGCTTTCTATTGGTGAAAGAATTTTTAAAATCCTTCGAGTCATTTTTGAGTTAAATCGTAACAAACAAACAAATAAATCTTTCCTCTTTATAAAAGTAAAGAAAAGACAATACTTTATAATACCGTCGTCCAAAATGTATGGGTGCTTACACAGTCTACGTTGATACTATACAAAAAAGGCAAAAACAAATACATTTTTAAAAGGCCGAGAACGCATCTGAAACATTTAGGTGGATATCCATGGATGTGGCTAAGATACTTTGGTAATGTAAATTAGAATTAGAGCAAACAATATAAAATTAGTCGGCCTAGCATGACAACCACGACAAAATTTTGTCGACCGTTTTCATGTGTTTTAATCGATTATTATCTGTTTATGTCTTCCGGGTCTAATATGGCACTTACACTTAAATCTCGACTTCTAATGTGAAAAGTAGAGATATTTGTCGTTCGAGATATCTTGCATTTACATTTAGCAATTATTATAGGCATTCGCCTCATCTGAATGCGTGCCACTTCAGACAAGCGTGACAACTGGTTTCCCTCAACTGCTGACCCCTTTGAGATATCTTGTCTATCAAAAATGTCGATATCGAGATATCTTATATCTTAGTTTGTCTTCACTCGCCCGCGCGATATCTCTTGATGGTCATGCTAGATGGGCAGTTATAAATAATAAAATAAAAGTAAAACCTTTCGATACTGTTTTCAAAATTCTACAAAAACATATTTTTTTATATAAAAATTTAAAAAAATAACATTTCAAATACTTATCACAGTTTTAACACGTATTACCTCGCTCAAAGGCTTTCAGTAACCTCTGTACCCTTTGATATTAGATCTGAAGTAGACACGGGGTAAATTTACAAGCCAATATTTGGGAAGCGACGGGAAAATTTACAGAGACGAAAATTCCACATTGTTTTCATATAATATTTTACCCTGAAATTTTAGCTTTTTGGTCATTTTCCTGGTTATTTCGTGTTTTTCTGATGCAAGATTGAACCAAGAAAGACAAATAATATTCGAAGCTATCAAACTATGAGACTTGGATTCAATACTAGAAACACACCCCGGCTTCACACGGGTGCAATGTAGATGTACTATACACAAAAAATAGCCTATTTTACTCACTGATAATGAAACAATGATTTAGCTGCTATTGGTGAAATAATTTTTAAAATCGGTCAGTAGTTTCTTTACAAACATATAAAAATACAATTTTTTCCGCTATATAATATAAGTATAGATAGACAATTAACTCTACTATAATCCGTAATATTTTGTCGATGTCATGTAATTTATTCCCTTTGTATTAATAAAACTCTTCGTTTCTCGCTTTCAGCTGCACACAGTTTTTTTATTATTAATTCCACAGAACAGAAGAAGTAAGATTAATTCATTGGAAGTTTTTTTTAAAAAACAAAATGTGTTGTTGACGTAAGAACCCATAGATTATAACGGATTTTTTATATTTGACGGGCTCTTTGGCCCGTTCGGTAGAACACCTGCCGTGCGCATAGATGGGTCGTGAGTTCGAATCCCACCAGGATAACATGTTTATAATTTTCTGTAAGTCTGTCTTCCCCACGTCTGGTAACTTCGGGCATTGATCGGGTGGGAGGAATATCGAAATTCCGACTGGGTTACGAGCAACCGTTCATAGATGGAAAAACCGTGAAGTGCATAATGCGCGTTTCGGGTTCAGTCTATGGATTTCCGAATACTCGAAGTAAAAAGTAGGTCGACAGCGCATCATCGACTGATGTTCTGTGGCTAAGGTATCACCTACCATCAAGTAAACCTCATACTAGTCTGTCGATATCTAACATAAAAAAATATCATATATTAGGGGCGTACTCGTATATGACAGTGATTCCTAGTGGTAATCTAGTTCTCATTCATCATTATGACCTTATACATGTGTGTGGACTGTCCCTCATCAATCTGAATGAATGGTCGTTTGTCTTCGTTCTGTGACTTGATTGTGTCACAGATTATAGAAAAGAACGAATGATATTACGCGTTGAACAGAGCGAGAAGCCGTATTTTGTACCTGTATATCCAAATTTAGAACAATTTTTGGTTATATTTACACTTATTAGTTTCGTATAAGCATGAAACTTTTTTAATTTGACGCAGTTTTATGACAACTACTTGAATTATATAAAACTTCTGAGTATGAAGCACATTAGTATAATATAGTAAAGTAAGTTATTTTTAAAAAATATATAATATTCTTAATCTATACTAATATTATAAAGAGGACAGATTTGTATTTTTGGATTTTTGTATGTTATGAATAAGATCAAAAACTACTGGAACGATTTTAAAAATTTCAACAATAGAAAGCTACATTATCAGCGAGTAACATAGGCTATTTTTTGTCTATAGTTCATCTACATTGCACCCGTGTGAAGCCAAGACGCGTTGCTAGTTATAGTATCACAAAAATAGTTCTAACTTATAATAAGTATAATAACCCTAAAAATTACGTAAACCACTAAAAGTACCCTATTTTGATTTTGATTCCTTTGCGAGTTTCAAAATATGCAGTATAAACGGACCATAAAAGGCCGTATCTTTTGATTGAGTCTACTTAGAAGTTTGATTTCATTACTGCAAGGGATTGCAGCCCTGAGTATTTGACATTAATTTCAACTTGATATTAGTTCCGGAGGAAAAGGTTCTTGACATACATACGGAGAGACAGAGAACGAAGTGATTGTATAAAAGGTTCCGTTGTAATGAATACGGAACCCTAAAAATGGATCAATTTTGAAATATTAATCCTTGAAAAATATTGCAATAGTTAGGCTATGCAGAAGTAACACCACATCGCATTCAATTGTTTGGAGAATAACTTAGACTTGAAGGTTCTTTGCACCAATTTCCGTTACCAACCAATTATTTCAAAGTCTTCTAGTGTATAATAGCATATCCTAGCTACTGTAATTACAATTCCCCTCTAATTGCTCTCAGGGCAAGACAAGAGATCAATCAGTATATCCAATTAATTGACGCTATCTGTTCTTGTAAATCTGTGTTCTCGAACTACATATTATTATTATTTATACATATAAAATAAAGTCCTACGTCTCGTCTTGTTCAAAAACGTTTGTTGTATGGGAGCCTCTGTAATTTATAGTAGGAGAGCCCGTGGGAGATCGTCCTTCACCGATCTGATAACCAGATGAGACGTATTTTTTATTAAATATTTTTTATAAACAAATATGCCTATAATTGCTTGCCTATCGAAAAGTGGTCATGGCTATTTTTAATTAAATTAACTTTTATCGATTTTTTTTTCATCACCTTCATACTTTTGATAACCAAATGAAATTTATTTGACTGATAGTTTTTGATACACAGAATATGCCTAGGTATGCTTGCCTACTCATTTCAGTGTATAACTACCTGGCAAGCAGGTGTAAACAGGCAAGTCAAAATAATTAAAAAAAAATTAAATAAATAAAAAAAATAAAATTAAAAATTAAAAAAAATAAAAATTCAAATAAAAAATTAAAAATTAAATTAAATTAAAAAAAAATTTAATTAATTTTTTTTTATTTTTTTTATTAAAAATAGCCAGTACCACTTTTCGATAGGCAAGCAATTATAGGCATATTTGTTTATAAAAAATATTTAATAAAAAATAGGTCTCATCTGGTTATCAGATCGGTGAAGGACGATCTCCCACGGGCTCTTAGACCATTATTATTTGTTTTACTTTAATTAATTATTTTGAAAGTGAATTATTATGATTAAATATTCTGTTAATATTTCAAGCGGCTATCTGTTATCAATATAGAGCAAAAAATCACGTTTTATTGTATGAGAGTCCCCTTAAATATTTATTTTATTCTGTTGTTATAGCGGCAACAGAATATATCATTTGTGAAAATTTCAACCGTCTTACTATCACGGTTCATGACATACAGCCTGGTGACAGACGGACAGACAGCCGAACGAACAGCGGACTCAGAGTAATAGGGTCCCGTTGGGTACGGAACCCTAAAAAACATTAATTTTTCATTTTTTTTTATTGAAAATTAGCGTCCGAACTTATACTCTGACGTAATATGATGAAAAACTCCCCTATTCGTGGCAACACTTGCTTATTTATTTCGTGTATCTTTCTATGTTATTATTATTGTTATGTACCAATATTTACTTTCGTCGTGCCGCCCCGAATAAGTGTATTTTATTTCAATAATACATAAACGTACCGTATTCAAAATATTTACCCGATATTCGGTGTGTTTTACTAACAAGGTTTTAATGAATAATTAATTATGTTTTATGAACTCGAGTAGATAATAAACAATTTACTTCAATTTGGTAACCTTTGTATATAAGGTAAACTTAAGTTAATAGGAAGAATTATTAATATGATAGCTATAGAACAGATAGATAGAACATTTATTTTGGAAAACATCAATCGATATTGTTAACTTAGTACTTTTTTATTGGCATACAATTTAACTGTGCACGCCCATAACCCAAAACCACCTTAAAATGGTATAGTTATTTATAATAATAATACCTCTATTTGACACACACACATAAAAAAAAATACAAACATAACTTACACATTAAAATAAAATTAAAATAACTGCTATTAATAAAAATATTAGATAAAGTAAACTATTAAATAAAGTATGAACGTTTTTTTTTAAATGCTGCAGTGAGGTGTCAAATAGGACTCCACTCAGCATAAGCTGTGGTCATGATGGACACAGTACTGATTTTCAGTGGGCCCCATGCAATTGCTGGAGAAACAGTACTCTATTGTAACATATAATACTATTTAAATTAATAAAAAAAAATAAAAAAATATTATGATATTTAGATAAAGGAAGTTGCCATATTATGTTTTCCATATTTTACATGTTATAAAAACGTAGACCGTATATTTTTCCTCATAAAATAATTTTAAAAAATGTTTCTTTTTAAAGGCCGATATGTATATATGTATATTATGTTCACTGGAGTTGATTATTCGGACATTTTATGCTTTACTAAAGTTTTTTTTCTTAAAAATAAATGTTTTAAACCTAATTTCGGTGAAGCCATTCCTTAGTATTTCACATTATGCTCCAGGCACCCTGGACCGAATTATGTAAATCCACAGATTGAGTTATAACACATAATGATCGTATAATTTTGAATAAAATGCGGTTACATCGACGAACTAAAATTTATGAAGCGAAGATCTTATCATGAAAAAGGAACTGCCGATGTTAAGGGGCTGTGACTCGCGTAATATAAGTAGATTATTTTTTTTATTTGAAACATTTGATTTTTTTTATGTTACATATCAACAGACGAACATTAGGTTCACTTGATGGTAAGTGATACCTCATCCACAGAACATTAGTGTCTAACTATCACGGTTCATGAGTTATAGCTTGGTGATAGACAGACGTACGGACAGCGGAGTCTTAGTAATAGGGTCCCATTTTACCCTTTGGGTACGGAAACCTAATAAAGAATTAGTTTTTTATGTTAGATATCGACAGACGAGCATGAGGTTCACTTGATGGTAGGTGATACCCCAGCCACAGAACATTAGTGAGTGATGCGCTGTCGAACTACTTTTTATTTCCAACATACAGAAATCCATAGACTGAGATCGAAACGCGTAGTGTGCACTCCACGGTTTTTCCACCTGTGAACGGTGGTTCGTTACCCGGTCGGAATTTCGATATTCCTCCCACCCGTTCAATTCTCAAAGTGACCAGACATAATTAAGACATGCTTACAGAAAATTTTAAACGTCGTTCCGGCGGGTTATGAACTCGCAACCCATCCGTAGGATCAAACGCGCCAACGCCCGTCAGCATATACGAGTACGTAGTGTAGTTTAATAAATATATCAAACAATTGATAGTACCTATTTAGTATTGGTGAATCGTCAAGAATGACATCGCCTTAAAAGAAAAATAAATCTTTTATTTATTGGGAGGGAACTGCTGTTTTACATAACTTTTTATGGAACAGGAGAGCTAACGAACACAAGAGTTGATAAATTCTACCGAAAGTTTTCTTTTGTATCGAATTTTGAGTCTTATATAATAAATACCTACAGATTTTGTCTCGCGGTTTGAGCGCGTTGAGTGGTACACCTAGCTTGCATTATGAAGGGACACGAGTTTGACAATTGACATGTTTTAATACGACTTATTTTTCAATACTTCTCCCAATGGTGTCAAAAGACTTTTAACTTGAAATTGTTTTAAAGATTTAATCATATTTTCTCAATTCATGTTGTGGACTTTTCGTATAATTGTTATATATTTTTTTTTATATCAGAGCGGACAACAGAGCAGGTGGGTTACGGACATCCGTGACTCAAGGGTCTTAGATGCGTTGTCGGCCTTTTAAAAATTTTATATAGCGTATATAATATTTATTTAGCGTTATATTTTTTTACATTCAAATGCAATGGTCAAAAATCCATTTGTTCTAAATAAGTATACATACACAAAATCGTGTTTTTTGAACTAGTAAACGGCTACTAATTATATGGGGCATAACATAATATGAGGCGAGAAGCCGGTGACTGTAGCCGTGTGTGCGGAGAAGGCGAGCTAGCGTCAGTCACTCCCGCAGTTTATGGTTTGGTTGCTACTCGAGCGCTCAGTGTGCGTCGATGCCACAGAACAGAAGAAGTAGGTAAGTAAAAGTGCGATGTGTCATAACTTGTACCGGATCGACTGTCGCCAAATTCACACAAATGAATGGAGTATTTAACACTGCACATAGTTTCTTTTTTTTAAAGTCAGTTATCGACAGACGAGCATGAGGTTCACTTGATGGTAGGTGATACCTCAGCCACAGAACATCAGTCAATGATGCGCTGTCGACCTAATTTTTACTTCGAGCATTCGGAAATCCATAGACTGAAACCGAAACGCGCAATATGCACTTCACGGTTTTTCCATCTATGAACGGTGGTTCGTTACCCGGTCGGAATTTAGATATTCCTCCCACCCGATCAATGCCCGAAGTTACCAGACGTGGGGAAAACATGCTTACAGAAAATTATAAGCATGTGCTCCCGATGGGATTCGAACCCACGACCCATCGATGCGCACGGCAGGTGTTCTACCGAACGCGCCAACGAGCCCGTTAAAATTTTTTCAAATCGTTGTTGTTATTTAACTCAAAACTAGCTAAATCACACTGGTCCTACAATTTATAATATATCTTTATGCTTTGCGATAACGGTTACTTTGGCTTAGCGCACAAATTACATATGACGTTTTGTTATATTAAAACAAAGTAATATATAATTATTAATTACTAAACTAAACTTTATATGAAAGATATAAGGTTGATTTTGGCTGACTGTGATCGATTAAGCGCCACCATGCTTTTTTATTTAACTCAAAACTAGCTTCTGTTTTAGTAGTGTAATCGGTTTTGCCGTTCTACTGAATAAATAAATAAATATCGTGCCCGCAACTTGTGGCGGCCATACGTGGCCTAATGTGCGAAGGCGCTAACACAAAAAATACTCCAACGATAGACTCCACAGAGAAACAGATACATTAATCTGTAGATATAAAATGTAATATCTCCATTAATCCATTTCTCAATTAAAACTAGTGAATGCAATACATATTTCATAATTCCGAACCCGCATAAAACTACTTTCATAAATGCAGTGTAATCATAATTAAAACAAAAATATGTGTGGTCTAAATTAAAAGATACTAAACTTAATCCATTTGATGCATCAAAACTTAAAGATTGCTACACATTGTAGCCATAGCGCGTCCCTCTACGCTAATGATTTAAATGAACGTACGTTTTACGTTTTTCGTGTTCTGGAGATACTGAAGAGACTTTCGAGATAATTGATACAAATATAACACTTTATTTAAAACTAGAGATAAACATAATAATAATACATAAATTTAAAATTAAATAGGTTCCAAATGGCGGCCTTATCACTGAGAAGCAGCTGGAGTAAATGGAAACTTAATTAAAGACATAGCATGGATAATTTTGTAAATGTAACAAGCACCTGATGGTGAGCGTCTACTGCCGCCAATAGAGAGGTCTAAAGGATGCGTTACCGGCCTTTAGAATATTATCTCCTTTTTCTCACTATCATTTGGGATACGAAATATTCTTAGCGGGTTTTATTATTATAAAAGCCTTTTTGTATTCGTTGAATTGATAGTCGGTGCAAAATGTTTCCTTCTTCCATTCTCTTCCTGACTTGTTATCACAGTCACACCCTTCAAACAAATATTTTCTTCACACAATCATTCTATCCTCTTTGGGCCTTCCTACTTTTACTAATTTAGCGTACCCAAAGTAAACAGCGTATAACTAGGAAAAATAACGCGAGACACCAAATGTACATGTGCTCTAAGAAATCAATTTTACTTATGACGGTGAAGTATGATCATTTGTTTATCTACAGTCATTACTACACTTTCAAACACAAATTAATTTATGTTATTTATTTAATACTAGCGATCCGCCTCGGCTTCGCACGGGTGCAATGTAGAGTTACAAAAAATAAAATAGCCTATGCTACTCGCTGATAATGTAGCTTTCTATTGGTGTAATAATTTTTAAAATCGGTCGAGTAGTTTTTGAGTTAAATCGTAACAAACAAACAAATCCTTATTCTTTATAATATTAGCATAGATATCGTATCGGACCAAATTGTTATGTACCAGGGTGAATCAAAAAGTTCTTAGAAGTGCATATATATGAAACCTTTTTGGATCAAGTTCGATATTCAAATTAAAGAGTGTCTATCACACTATATTTATGCAGACTGTCACTTGTTTTTGTCAGTTCGTTCGCATGTAATAAATTTTTTTGTGCAACGAGTTGCTAAAAAGTCAAAATTATGGATAAAAGTGAGTTACGTGCGGTGATAAAATATCTCAGTTTGAAAAAAATGTCTACGAAGGAAATTTTTTTGGACATTCAGCAGACATTAGGGGGTGATGCTGTACCCTATTCTACGGTTGCGTACTGGGTGGCTGAATTTAAAAGAGGTAGATCAAGCTGTAAAGATGACCCGCGTTCTGGGCGGCCTTCAACCTCCGTTACAGAAGAAAATGTCAAAAAGGTTGAGAATCTGGTTTTGGAAGACAGAAGAATGACTATAAAACATATAGCTGAGATCCTAAAGATATCTTTTGGTAGCGTTCAATCCATTTTAATTGATTCACTGGGGTTCAAAAAAGTGTCTGCAAGATGGGTGCCACGAATGTTAACCGACGAAAACAAAAAGCGACGTTTGGAAATTTCCAAGCGTAATCTCGAAATGTTCCAGCGTGATTCGGATAATTTTTGCCGTCGTCTTGTCACCATGGATGAAACGTGGGTCCACCGTTTTAATCCTGAAACTAAAAGACAAAGCATGTCTTGGAAACGACCATCCTCTCCATCCATCAAGAAATTTCGAGTTGCTCCTACCGCTGGCAAAGTTATGGCCTCTGTGTTCTGGGATAGTGAAGGAATCCTTTTTATTGATTACATTCCAAAAGGCCAGACGATTACTGGACCCTATTATGCAAATTTAATCCCGAAAGTGCGTGAAGCGATTAAAGAAAAACGTCGTGGAAAACTGTCGTTGGGCGTGTTGTTCCTTCAAGATAACGCTCCTGCTCATCGATCGGAAGTTGCGCTCAACGCAATCCGCTGTGCTGGCTTCAATCTCCTTGACTACCCACCATATTCTCCGGACTTAGCCCCAAGTGATTTTCACTTATTTCCAAAATTAAAAGAGGAAATTCGTGGAACAAAATTTCACGATAATGACGCGGTTATAGCTGCCGTAGAGGACTTTTTCGAGAGTCAAGAAAATAATTTTTTTTTCACAAGGAATAAGGAAGTTAGAAACGCGTTATTCTAAATGCGGAGGGAGATTATGTAGAAAAATAAAATATTATTATTTAAATCTTTGCATTTTTTAATATTGATTCCAAGAATTTTTTGATTCACCCTCGTATATTTGGCAAACAGCGCATCGCATTACAAGTGCAACACTGCACTTGTAATGTGATGGGCGCACATTTGACTCCCGAATTAATACATAAAGAAGTAGAACATAAGCTGATAAATTACGGCGAATTTTGGTATATCTTGTATTTTTTTTTTGTTGTTCCCACGAGAATGTAAGTGCGTGCTCCTATTTCACCATGCCTACTGCTGATAGAGGACAAATCTTTGTTTCCTATTATTTTTTTCGTTTATATATATTTTTTTATTATTATAGTTAATTACTTCAAGACGTCAAGTGGAACATGGTATCATGGTCCCAACTCCTTACAAACATTTTGTAAAACAAAACGTTTGGCGATTAAAAAGAGTGGCGGCGAGTTTATTACCAGTTCTTCTCGTCCGTTCTACGTCCTTGATTTGAGAACTGGCAGTAAATGTAAAATTAGAAGAATTTAATTATTTAATTTACGTTCATAAGTGTACATTGTGTGTTAATTACCTAAATTAATAAATGATAATTGAAATTTGTATACCATATATATACATATGTATCTCTAAATATATTCTAGCAATTTACCCAATCAAAAGAGTTATAAATCAAAGAAATCCGACATAAAAAGTGTGACATTTTTCCGCAGTAACAACCAAAGGTTTTATTTCTTACAAAATAAATGTCGTTTGCAACATTGAAATGGTTTTGTATGTGTTGCAATCGTTTCGGGTACTTTTAAAGACAGGTAGACAGCTGGGTCGATATTTATGTGAGATTATTATGGAAGCAGAAATCTGAATGTATGTTTTCGTTTTTTTTTATAAGAACGTGGAATTTTACTCACAAGGAGAGCGGATACTTTCCCAGGAACTATCAGAAGTGCGCAATCTAAAGTCTCCTTCAAAATAATGATCAGGGATCACTTTTTACAATTATTTAGGAACGGAAAATGAATTGTTGTGTTGATATTATTATTATTATTTCGTTTTTCTTTATTTATTATTCTTCTCAAAATTTTTGTAACGTTTTATTAGTTTTTCATGGGCGGTGTTCACTTTCCATCAGGTGAGCCGCAGGCTCGTTTGCCCCCTATATTATAAAAAAAAAAAAGTTTTTTATTTTATTGACAGGTAGACAGCTGGGTCGATATTTATGTGAGATTATTATGGAAGCAGAAATCTGAATGTATATTTTGTTTTTTTTTTATAAGCTTGTACCAGCGACTGTTCTCATGAGCGTATAATGTAAAAAAGTGGAATTTTACTTACAAGGAGAGCGGATACTCGTCATCATGGATTTCGCTCTTAATAGCATATGGAGGGCTTGGCTAGAAATGAAAGTAGCCGAAATGGATACTGCAGACGGCAAGCCGGCCTAGTATGACAACCACGACAAAATTTTGTCGACCGTTTTCTTGTGTTTTAATCGATTATCTCTATTTATGTTTTCTGAGTCATACATTTTTTTATGTTAGAAATTGACAGATGAGCTTGAGGTTCACTTGATGGTAGGTTATACCTCAGCCACAGAACATCAGTCAATGATGCGCTGTCAACCTACTTTTTACTTCGAGCATTCGGAAATCCATAGACTGAAACCGAAACGCGCAATATGCCCTTAGGGTTTTTCCATCTAAGAACGGTGGTTCGTTACCCGGTCGGAATTGAAATATTTCTCCCACCCGATCAATGCCCGAAGTATCAGACGTTGGGAAAACATGCTTATAGAAAATTAAAAACATGTGTTCCCGGTGGGATTCGAACCCACGACCCATCGATGCGCACGGCAGGTGTTCTACCGAACGCGCCAACGAGCCCGTCAAAAAGTAAGTCGTATAATGTAAGAAAGTGGAAATTTACTTAAAAGGAGAGCGGATATTCGCCATCATGGATTTCGCTCTAGCATATACAGGGCTTTGCTAGAAATGAAAGTAGCATGGAAACTGCAGACGGCAAGTTGGCCTAGCATGACAACCACGACAAAATTTTGTCGACTGTTTTCTCGTGTTTCAATCGCTTATATCTTTATGTCTTCCGGGTCTAACATGACACTTAAAACTCGACTTCTAATGTCAGAATTAGAGATATTTGTCGATCGAGATATCTTGTTTATCAAAGTCGTCTTGTTTATGTCGAGATATAATATATCAAGATATCTTATATCTTAGTTTGTCTTCACTCGTCCGCGAGATATCGATATATCGTGCGAAGCCGGGGCGGATAGCTACTTTTATATAAAAATTCACTTCAAAGGCTTCAAACTGCTGGTGTAAACATGTCATACACGACGGAAATTGAACCGAGAACCCATAGATCCTATAGAGCTATTAACTATTGCACTAACAAGCTGTTTATACGAAGCCGCCAGTTACATCAGGTAATGATATAAAACCGGCTAAAGGGTTGCCAGTTACAAAAGAATTTCAATTTGACGCACGGAAAAACAAAAGCAATCAGGCAACTCTCATACAGAGTGCTACTGCGGAGACTTACTACTTTGTTTTATTTATTTTTTTTATTTTATCTTTATATAACTTAATATTACAATGAGGAGAATTTTTTGTTTGTTTGTTTGTTATGATTGAACTCAAAACTACTCGATTTTAAAAATTATTTAATCAATAGAAAGCTACATTATTAGCGACTTTTTGTGTATAGAACATCTACATTGCACCCGTGCAAAGCTGGGGCGTGTTGCTAGTATAAACATATTTCATGAAACATTAAAGGTTTATACTTCGCACGCCGAAATAGCTCTTTTTTTTTTTTTTTTTTTATTTATTTGGTCCACAACTTGAGATTAACACTATACATACATAATAGAACAAACACTCATGCAACATGCGCAATGTTACCTCTGATATCAGTGGGCACTGCTCGCTATTTGAACAGACATACATTTTTTTGAATAAAATAAAAATAAACATAGTAACATTAAATTCACTATGGAGAAGGAGAATAATAACTCACTGGCCTTTCTAGACATTTTAGTAGTTCGGGGAGGGGATGGTACACTTGGCCATACTGTGTTTAGAAAAATAACCCATACTGATAAGTACCTCAATGGTGATTCCCACCACCACCCTTGCCAACTCTCTTCTGTCGGTGTATGTTTGTTTCAGAGAGCCCACCGCCTCTGTGATGCTGCCCACCTCAACGGGGAACTGCAGCATGTTAAGCGAGTACTCCGTGACAACAAACTGCGGGTGCCTCCACAGCATCACAGAAACAGGAATAAACCACAAACAGTACAACGTCAACCAGCCTACCTGCCTTATGTGAAGGGTGTTACAGACAGGATTGGAAGAATCTTAAAACGAGCTTCTATTAATACAGTTTTCAAGCCACACAAGAAGATTCAACAGTTCTTGAGACCAATAAAAAGTAATATTCCTTTGCAAGATTCAGGTGTATATAAACTGGATTGTGACTGTGGTTTATCCTACATTGGGCAAACTAAACGTAGCATTTCAAACCGACTTAAGGAACACATTGCGGATATCAAAAACAGACGTCACTCTAAATCAGCAGTATGTGAACACACTCTGGATAAACCAAACCACTACATACGTTTCGACCAACCAAAAATCCTTGCAAAAGAAAGTAGATTCTTTCCCAGACTAGTACGTGAGGCTATTGAAATTAAAAAACATCCTAACTTCAATAGAGAAGATGGTTTGAGACTTTCCAACACCTGGGATCCAGTAATTAAAAATCTAAAGCCCCAAATCCAACATACTAAAAAACAAGAGGACACCGTTAGTCAATATTGTCATAATATAGAAAATTACAGTAAATATCAACTCCGTAGGAATAGATGGCGTTAATATGTAATTATTGTAAAACAAAAACTTGGCGATTAAAAAGAATGGCGGCGAGTTTCTTGCCAGTTCTTCTCGTCCGCTCTACGCCCTTGATTTGTGAACTGGTAGTAAATGTAAAATTAGAAGCATTTAATATTAGTAATATTAGTAATTTAATATGTATTATTTTTTTAATGACTTTCATAGATGTACATTGTGTTACCTAAATTAATAGATTATTTTTTAATTTAATTGAATTAAATATGGCAACTTTGTGACATTTCAAATATAAGACAACTGTCATCTTTCAGTCTCCCGCGACCACGGTTGCTGAAAAGCATCCGAAACGTCGGGATAAATAATTTAAACAATAAATCGCGTTTTAATCCGGTATACAGTATTTTATTTAAAAGTATTTTATTTAAAAATAAACAGTTTAACTAAACTAAAAAAAAAATCTAAATTTTATAATGAGAAAAATTACAATAATATTTACGATAAGATATTGCCTCTTAGATACCAGGAGTTTTCCGACTTACTTGGCAATCATCGTTTTAATTTGATCAATTAACTCAATATCGTTATAAATTATAGGCTATATGTTATTGTGGTATGTAAACAATAATATTGTAAAGTTTCATCAAAATTCGTTCAGTAGTTTTTGTGTAAAAGTGTAACAAACATCCATCTATACAAACTTTCAAATCTATACTAATATTATAAAGAGGAAATATTTGTTTGTTACAATTTAAATCAAAAACTGCTGGACCTATTTTAAAAATTCTCTCACCAATAGAATTTTTATTATCAGTTTCTTTTTTTTTTTTTGTACAATATATCTATATTACATCCGTGCAAATCCGGTGCGGATCGCTTTTTTATAATATTAGTAGGATTTAATAATTAAGTGGTTTCCAATATTTCATTTAATTTATTGACATACATTAGTTTAGCTTTAAATATGGTCTAAGAGCCCGTGGGAGATCGTCCTTCACCGATCTGATAACCAGATGAGACGTATTTTTTATTAAATATTTTTTATAAACAAATATGCCTATAATTGCTTGCCTATCGAAAAGTGGTACTGGCTATTTTTAATAAAAAAAATAAAAAAAAATTAATTAATTTTTTTTTTAATTTAATTTAATTTTTAATTTTTAATTTGAATTTTTATTTTTTTTTAATTTTTAATTTTATTTATTTAATTTTTTTTTTAATTATTTTGACTTACCTGTTTACACCTGCTTGCGAGGTAGTTATACACTGACATGAGTAGGCAAGCATACCTAGGCATATTCTGTGTATCAAAAACTATCAGTCAAATAAATTCCATTTGGTTATCAAAAGTATGAAGGTGATGAAAAAAAAGTCGATAAAAGTTAATTTAATTAAAAATAGCCATGACCACTTTTCGATAGGCAAGCAATTATAGGCATATTTGTTTATAAAAAATATTTAATAAAAAATACGTCTCATCTGGTTATCAGATCGGTGAAGGACGATCTCCCACGGGCTCTCCTACTAATAGCTCTTTGTTTGACACGGGCTTAATTTTAACTCTTCATTCACGGATACATGGATGTTGGTTTAATTCATTCGAAAAGCGACTCTACCTAAATGCGTTTAAGTATAATTTTGAATGATTTCAATATAATAGTGTAAGAAGTCTGTATTTATTTTTATTTAACACTTTAGCACAGATTACGAAGGGCAGTTGGGATACTCCGAAAACGCACTTAATATATTACTGCGTAAAGCGACATTGAAAATAGCATAAAGTGGCATTATTAATTATCCAATAAATTAAGTATTATATGCATATTGGAGTTAGTATTGAGAATGAGCGTGAAGACTATATATAGGTAAGCGTTAGCGTGACGCCTCCACGGTAACGTCAGCATGAAACGTCATCAGCCGGCCTAGCATGACAACCGCGACAAAATTTTGTCGACCGTTTTCTCGTATTTTAATCGATTACCTCTTTATTTCTTCCGGGTCTAACATGACAATTACAATTAAAATTTGACTTCTAATATCAAAAATAGATATATTTGTCGATCGAGATATCTTTCCTATCAAAATTGTCGATGTCGAGATATAATATACATATATTTTTTTTTATATCAGATATCGACAGACGAGCATGAGGTTCACTTGATGGTAGGTGATACCTCAGCCACAGAACATCAGTCAATGATGCCCTATCGACCTAATTTTTACTTCGAGCATTCGGAAATCTATAGACTGAAACCGAAACGCGCAATATGCACTTCACGGCTTTTCCATCTATGATCTATCCATTCCATATATTATACCGAGATATTTTACATCTTAGTTTGTCTTCTCTCGTCCGCGAGCTATCTCGTGGCGGTCATGCTAGGCATAAAGCATCAACTTTTGTAGCTATGAGAAGCGTTAGCATGATAATATGTCAGAGTAAAGTGTCACCGCTAAGCATAAGTGTGAAAAACCATCTTGAATTGACAGCTTATAAGCTATAACAGCAAAGTGAAGCATCAACGTGAAATAACAGCAAACAAAAAACGTTTGCCTATTTGGGCGTTTCTCAAAGTTTCCCTACTGTTGATAATTATCCTGTGATATTGGAACTAACGAGGTTGTATCGACATTTAATTATCATTGGAATAAGAAGCCGCTGCAATTTATGTGCGATGTGTAATTGAGATGAGTTTCGCCCGCGGGTAGTCACGAAATTGTAGGCATATTTCAAAATCAGACGTTTAATTTGTATTTCGGTAGTTATGATTATGGTATTTAGGAGTGATCTATCATATTTACCGCCTCCTGAACCACTCCGTGGTTCAGTGGCAAGGCGATTCGGGTTCGAATCCATATATATAATATAAATATATTTTTTTATGTCAAATCGCCAGACGAGCATGAGGTTCACTTGATGGTAGGTGATACCTCAGCCACAGACCATTAGTCAATATATAGTTTAATGTTCGGTTTTAAAAAATATTGTTCAATTTTTAAGTACAGTTCTAAAAAAATAATTTTATATTTCCAACTCTTAGATTATTTATTTATATGTCAAATAAACTTAGTTCCAACTACAGTTCTATTTAAAAAAAAAATCAACTTTCGAACTACTTCGACTCGGCTGTGTACGTACTACTTACTTAATCTTCTGTGACATGTATGTAAATATATTTATTTTAAATCCTTTACCCGGGTATCAAACAAGCATTGACTTATATGTATACTACTAGACAAGCTATGCGGCCTTAAATAATTAGCCACTGAGTTTCGGTTAATTCTCCGTAACTCGTTTAGTCCACTGCGAGCAAGCGAGAAGACCAGTGCACTGTTTTGTAAGCCGTGAACGTTGTTTTCGACAAACTTACACCGATTTTGTTCATAGTAACCAATAAAACACTGTTATAATTTATGTGCGTAGTTTTCCCAGGTGATTTGAAGTCTATTTCAGTAAGTACCTAAGTAATTTATTTCGTATTTGTCTAAAACAATAATTATCGTAAATATAAATACACAACTGCCATCATAATTTTCCATCACGCTTACTCTTTACTAGAAATATGCGAGAGCGAGCGGTACTACCGACACGTTGGCAAAGATTATGAGAATTATTTAAACAGATATGCCCAAGTGGAATAGGGTAGACCAGTAGAAAAATAATTTTAATTGTTTTATAAATAGGTAGTTAATTATAATTTTTGTGTTTAAGATATTGAATATTTACGAAAATGCCGAATTGCATAGTACGATATTGCAAAAATTATTCGCAAAAAATTAAAAAGTCTTCTGATAGCGTAACTTTTCATAAGTAAGTTATTTATAAGACGTTATATCTATAAGACGTTATCACGTCAAAAATTTCCTAATATTTAAGACTTAAGATATTTGTATTAATAATAATAATAAACGATCGGTACAAGATTATCTGCGTTTAATTTAATATTTCCTATACATAGATATTAGATATTAGGTAGGTTCATAAAATTATACATTTACCACAATATTTGAACAATAATAATAATTATATCAATTTTACTTGTTACTTTGAGCAGCAAACTCTGAGAGACAAACAAGAAAAAGGTATAAATCACTTGAAGTCGCATCTGCGTTTGCAAGGCATATTCGCCATGTTTGCTCCACAATTATTATTCCAAATTGCTTGTCTAGTAGTATACATATAAGTCAATGCAAACAAGTGACATCCGGTACTTGATGCAAAATATACCAATCAGGAGATCAAATAAATAGGAACGCCTGAATTGTAAAAATAAAAAAAATTGTAAATGTAAGTATTAAACATGATTGGAAATTGATTAAATAATTATTTATTAATATTAAATACGTACTAAAACTAAACCTTAGTGCATTTTAAAACTCACCTGTCATCAAATCCTCCCTTGATTTAGCACCAAAAACTGACACGAAATATTTATCACTCGGGAAAAGCAGTTGCACTAGAATTATGGCTAGAACTCACAGCAATTAATCTCCTTTGTCTAAAACACGTGGGAGGAAAATCATTTGTACAAATTAAACGTAAAACTTCAACAATCTTAATAATATAGCTTTTACCGTATTTACACATGATTTAGTCATATTATTATTTATCTTGACGCGTTGACTGCCTTACAGCAAACGTGGTCACGGGCAAACTGAAAGGTGACAGCTGTCTAAATTGGACTTTTTTTTTGAAAATTCTAAATCTATTGTCTGTTCTGAATTCGAATTTAAAAAAAGACTATATTAATATCATCGATTTTTTTTAAATTTTATGGCCTGGTAACGAGACCTTTAAGCAAAGTCTTATTTTCGGTCACTAATTTTCACTTTTTTTTAATCGTAGGTAAGTATGTATTTTTACTTGTTCATGATGTGATTTAATTTAAGTATTTAAATCATCGCCACAGTATTTATATAATGCACTATAACACTATTTGTTTTTGAGTTTTATTCTTAAGATCGTGTATCACGCGAGAGGCAAGCGATCTGAACTTCCCGCGTTCTCATTGTTCCATAGATTAAAAAGTTGCATTGTCATTTGTCAACAGCTATTTTTTTTTAAATGTATATGCATGATCCAGGACAATCCTTCAGTTGATGTTAAAAGCTGTCGTCGACGATGTTGCCAACATTAAAAAGTAATGTACAAATATTTTTTTTTCGTAACCATTTATTTCCTACTAATGAGCTTCGATCTATCATTTGTATACAATTTTAAACACTTTTATTTTACTTTTATTAAGATTTAAACAATATTATATACTAGCCATTTACAAGTTTTCACAGAGAAATACAATACAGAATTATACTCTACTAATACAGGCACACAGGAAATATCAGCAGAGTCAGACATAGCATATCCCATCTTTAAAATATATATATGCCTATGTTACTCACTGATAATGTAGTTATTAAAATAATTTTCAAAATCAAACAAACAAACAAATCTTTTCCTCTTTATAATAATAATATATATAAAACAAAAGGATTATTGGCCGAATACACAAACGCTACTTAAATGAGCCACTCGGTTAAATGCCTCTTAAATTTAAGCATCCCCCAAATTTAAATGGAATTCACAAACGCCACTCAAGCAATTTGATGTCATGATTAGCTAAGCAGCTCCTAAAACGTCTCCTTAATGGCAACATTCAATAGAAAAAGTGTGTTTTCAATTACAAATTTAATTATTTTATTCTACGTTTTCGTTATACGCAGCATTATTTGAAGAAATAATAATTTTATGCTGAATCATTTAGTTAAAATTATTCAAAGTTATTGTATTTCTATTTTAAAAAATACTTTAATTAATATTTTTATATTATGCAATACATTAGTAATAAACAACATTAAATACAATATTTTTTATGACAGAAAATAAACATCACGATTTACTACTTATATTTTATCGTAGAACGAAACATTATCGTTTATTGACAACTGTCAAGTGTCAACTAGACAGAGCTAAAAGCGCGATTCTTTAACTGGATTACGAAATACAAATAAATAATAATTTAGAATTATATTGAAGACAAAAAGAAATGCGGGTGCAAGTATACCATTGCTGAAAAGGAAATTCTTTTAGAATTGGTAAAAAAGTAAGTAAACATTTAAAACTATACCCACATAGGCACATTTCAAGTTTTTTTGTTAAATTACAAATAGAGTAACGGTATATTGTATTGTGCTTTCAGATATCAGAAAATTATTGAAAACAAGGAAACCAATGCCAGTATGATCATGAGAAAGAGTCCACACAGCCAGCAGTATTATTTACCTTTAAGAACAAGAAGAAGAAAATCCTTCTTCCGTTTTGTCAAGAAGGCTAATAATCAAACTCAAATTTAAGTTGTATTAAAAGGCATTTTTTCAGCATGAATCTTGTTTAGATATAATATGTTAATACTAATATTAACATATTATGTTAAAACTAATATTAATAATATATTTTTTGTTAGTAAAATAAAGCAATATTGAAAAAGAAAAATGTGTGTTTATTAACATTGTCCTAATTACAAAATTTTAATTCATCCTCAACAAGAGTTATTCCCCAAAATCAATGCATCTTGTCTAGAGAGCAATTTTATCCAAAACTGCACTTTGTTTTTATATAATATTTAATGTATAAAGCTCTACAATTCATGTTGTAGAAGCTTTAGGTATGCTATTAAAATCTAGTCAACTAATAATAATGGCTAATGATAATGGCTAATGAGTAATTTACATATAACTTAAAATACTACAGTTTTACTTTACTATGATAATGTCCAGTATCTTTTTTTAATGTTTATAATTAATTTTAATTTTTTTATGTGTATCCAAGCACATACACTTTTTTTCTAGGCATTTCCCTAACACTCAAAAGGTTTAGTTTGCTTGAGTCCTCTCACTATATCCGTGGTGTTTAGGAGCTGAATTGCCACAACTATACCCCGAAGTATTTTGTTTTGAAATCTGAATGATTTCTTGGTTAATTTTGGCAGTGCAGCCCAAGAGCTGTACACCATACATCCACACTGACATTAAGATTTGCTTGTAATCTTGTTTTGTACTGTTAGGGGTGATTGCTTGCCAGTACATTTTTTTAAATCTTATATCTAATTCTTCACATTTCACGCCTAGGTACTTTTCTGTAATTGCATATAGGATTCGTTAATTGTTTAAGTATTTAGGTTTATACTATATAATATGCTTATTGGTAACTCAATACGTATAGAATGTCACTCGTTTTTTTTTATTTGATTCACCATTTCTTTGTTCAATTGCTTATGCTCTTGATGGTAATTTGTGATTTCTGAGGATTCCCATGGTCGTCACTGGTACTCATTATTGCAGTATCATCGTCGAATGTGGCACATTCTACAATAATAGGTAGGATTATCCATTCCATTTTTTAGGTATATGGAATCTTCTAACTGAATTTTTTGAAAACATTTTTAACCTTTCTACATTAATTCTACGGCTCACGATAGGACTTTCGTGATCAGAAAGAGAACATAACTACGATAAAGACATTTTAGTCCAACAGTTTTAACTTTTAAGAGTCCTCTCAACTACTCTCAGATTTGGGGGACACTCAAATACATTTGACAGTTGATTTGACAGCAAAATAGCGTTGAGTGGCGTTCCGGTATACCATTTTTTTACTAAGTGGCGTTTTAAGGTCCACTTAAATTAAGATGCACCTAAATCTAAGGGCTGCTTATTTTTGACGTTTGAGAATACGAATTTCGATTTTAGGGGCTGCTCAATTGTTTAGGGGGCTCTTAAATATTTGAGTGGCTTTTGTGTATTCGGCCATATATCGCGTAAAATCTATTTATATTTCGGGATTTATATATCGCCAAAAATATATAATCGCGCAATATCCTACACTCCCCATTCTCTTAAATTTACGACGTCATAAAGATGATCGGAATATCTGTATGGAATGGGAAGATATTGGCATTCTACTAACACAGTGTAATAATTTATAAGTATGTAGCGACATCTACAATCTGGCTACAAACACTATGAATATATCGATAATCCTGAATCGCGCTATTAAAATGTTTCCGAGCGCTGAGTACGTATACAACGCTTTGACATCAACCACTGGGGCCTTACGACCGGTCAGGCAGTGGTCCGACTAGTCGAGGATCCTTCCTTTACGTTGAAAGAAAGGCAAATCTTCCCTATAGAATTCTTACTACATATTGACCTTCTACTAACACAATAATAAATATTATAAGTATATTTTATTAAGCACTTTTTCTTTATTATTATATTTATGAAGATCGCCGTAATATAAAAATAAAGAGTTTAGTAGCGTATTGCTTAAAAAAAACTGTTGAGAGTGCGTTGGATTCGTGATATTTAAAGAAATAATGTTTCATCTTCCAAATCCTATTTATAACAGAACTAGCAACGCGCCCCGGCTTCACACGGGTGCAACGTAGATATACCTACTATACACAAAACAGCCAATGTTACTCGCTGATAATTTATCTTACTATTGGTGAAATAATTTTTAAAATCGGTCCAGTAGTTTTTGAGTTTATTCATAGCATACAAAAATACAAATCTTTATAATATTAGTATAGAAGTATAGATTACGAAACATTTTTGTGTCATACTTTTGATTGAAGTTCGAAATCTATAACATATAAAGTAGTATTATCATCTATTACTAATATTATAAAGAGGTAAAGTTTGTGAATTTGTGAGGTTGTAGGTAATATCTACTGAACCCAATTTTAAAATTCACCAATAGAAAGCTACATTATCAGCGAGTAACATAGGCTATTTTTGTGTATAGTACATTATGTATATTTCACCCGTGCGAAATCGAGGAGTGTTATTAGTACACAATATATTCAACTATTTTTTTTGTTAAATAGAAGGTCATATTGACAGGCTAAAAGCAGAGTCAATTTTTTATTTATTTTTTATGTCAGATATCGACAGACGAGCATGAGGTTCACTTGATGGTAGGTGATACCTCAGCCACAGAACATCAGTCAATGATGCGCTGTCGAACAAATTTTTACTTCGAGCATTCGGAAATCCGGACTGAAACCGAAACGCGCAATAGTTTTTCCATCTATGATCGGTGGTTCGTTACCCGGTCGGAATTTTGATATTCCTCCCACCCGATCAATGCCAGAAGTTACCAGACGTGGGGAAAACATGCTTATAGAAAATTATAAGCACGTGCTCCCGAATATTGTCTTTTATTAACGCGAGTATCACACATTTAAATAAAATACTGTATACCGGATTAAAACGCGATTTATTATTTATATTGTTTAAATTATTTATCCCGACGTTTCCTGACCTGTCTGCCCGCGACCACGGTTGCTGAAAAGCATCCGAAACGTCGGGATAAATAATTTAAACAATATAAATAATAAATCGCGTTTTAATCCGATATACAGTATTTTATTTAACATGTGCTCCCGGTGGGACTCGTACCCACGACCCATCGATGCGCACGGCAGGTGTTCTACCGAACGCGCCAACGAGCCCGTCAATTTCACAAAAAAAATATTAAAACATTTGTACAGCAAGACTGCTTCGCCTAGTATACTACCTCTATCTATGTATCCCAGTAGATAAACCTAAGATGCTAATTCATTTCTTTTGCCAAGCTAATTATAGGCATGCTCACATCAGTGCAACGTCCGTGAAGGTATCGGTTTAATTGCAGTGATGCACTGATTAGAGCTGACTGGTCATCGATATTATGCGGTTATCAGCGTAACTAATAATAACTAAGCTAGTTTATTGAACTAGCGGGTGCTTGCGACTTTGCTTGCACGAAATTATCTTTATTACGGTTTAATAATCATTTATTTTCTCTTAAGATTTACATAATCACTTACAGAGAAAATTAATTTTAAAACGTTACAAACATTCGATTAGCATGCATAGTAAAACAACAAATAAAGCAAATATGTAGGTAGATATAGAAATAAAAATAGACGCAAAAAATTTAAGTGACGAATGATTGGGAGCGTTATGAATTATGATGGTATGACTGTGTGTGTTTGAGCGATAAAGCATGTGTCATAGTGAAAGATGCTAATATTCGGATATATTTTTAAGTAGTAATATTATTTCTATTTTGTTTAACTGTGTACAACCATTAGGTGTATAAGGTGTGTTTATATATTATAATGTATATGTATTAAAATGTATATAGTTCTCATTTAAATAAATCTTTAACACGTTGACTTCCAACTACCAAGTTAATAATTTCGAGATATATCCTGGTAATATATCGAACATTTTTTATATGTCCAAAACACCTATAACTAATTTTTACTTCGACAATTCGGAAGTTACGCGATCGGAATTTCGATATTCCTCCCACCCGTTCAATGCCTAAAGTGACCAGACAGTCCCGGCGGTATTCGAACGCGCGACCCATCGGTGCGCAAGGTGTAATATTTTTAACTTTTGTATAATTAAATAATTACATTAGTGTAAGTTTTGTAGTTAGATTGCAAGTGGAAGAAACGAGATGAAAAAAGCATGAAGTGGATAGTCTATGGATTTTCGAATGCTCGAAATATAAAGTAGGTCGACGGCGCATTATTGACTGATGTTTGGTGGCTGAGGTACCTACTATCAAGTGAACCTCACGCTCGTCTGTCGATGTCTAACATAAAAAAGTATTTATAACATACTGTATAACGGATTAAAACGCGATTTATTATTTATATTGTCTTTATTTATTTTTTTGTTGTTCTTAATTTTTGTAATCTTCTTTTCTTATCAACTCCTTGGAATAGATGGCGTTAATATGGCAACTTTGTGACATTTCAAAAATCAGACAACTGTCATCTTTCTGTCTGCCCGTGGCCACGGTTGCTGAAAAGCATCCGAAACGTCGGGATAAATAATTTAAACAATATAAATAATAAATCGCGTTTTAATCCGCTAAACAGTATTTTATTTAAATGTGTAATACTCGCGTTAATAAAAGACAAATTTATAAAAAAGTATATAAATTATTTTTTATTTAAACAGATCTCTTATGTTCTCCGATTATTCTGTCCTAAATAACCAGCAATACAATTTAGCAACACAGTCTGCCAACTCGTAAAATACCCAAGATATTTGCAATTTCTCGGAGTACGATATACATACGATCCTTATCTATAATAGAAATACTATACTATATTTTTCAAGAAGATTTACTTGAGACACTTATGTGTTGTAATTTGTAAATTTAAAAAGCAAAATCGTATGTATATTTAGTGTTCAAAAACCCACTTCAAAACTATACCTATATGTACAAACTTAAACTAAAAAATAATATTTTAATTACTTCAAAGCAAGAACTTTAAATACAATCAACAAAATTATTGATACTTATATATCTAAATAAAATACTGTATACCGGATTAAAACGCGATTTATGATTTATATTCTTTAAATAATTTATCCCGACGTTTCGGATGCTTTTCAGGAACCGTGATAAATAATTTAAGCAATATAAATAATAAATCGCGTTTTAATTCGGTATACAGTATTTTATTTAAATGTGTGATACTCGCGTTAATAAAAGACAATACATATATATCTATTTAATATCTGTCAACAGTTATTTTTGCAGTCGGTGTAAGCCTATATGTTGCTCCGGGCTTTTCTTAATCAGTTCAGTATCTGCGGAGATTAGCGTGAACAAACAGACAGACAAAAATCTTAAAATATTTTCAGTGAACATTATCGTCAATTCTACTATTTTAGTATATGTATAGATGTCATTAAAACAATATCCGATGCGCTGTCGGCTTAATTTTATTTCATGTTTACTAGTATTACCAAAACCAAAACTATTACCGGGGACATTCTTCAAAAGGGCCAGGTCAAAAGTACTCGAAACCGACGAGTGTATGAAAGCATTGATGAAAGTAGAAGAAGCGAAAGTGGTATGTAAGTATCGGAGCATATGGAATTCCGTGATCACTGCCTACCCCAATGGGAAAGAGGCGTGATGTATATGTATGTACGAGTATGTAAAGCTATAACACCTCTGTCCAATACATTAATTACTTTAACAAAAGTAATTCAAAACCCACTGTTGGTTCGTAGTCCCTAATCAGTGCGAATGCGGTCGCTTGAGACCTAAAACTTTTAGACCGTTACCGAAAGCGACAATGACAATGTAGGTTTATTACGTAGATGAATTTGAAATTTATAATTTAACTAGCTTCTGCCCGCGACTTCGTCTACGTAGAATTAGTACTAAGGGTAGCTTATTTTTGAACCGAGCTGTTTTTTAATCAATCTCCGCTTAATGGCGCTGCACTCAAGTCAATAATATCGTGATATTTTTTAAACCGTTCGTCCAAATTACTTAGTGTAAAAGACAAAGTTTATCTATATTTAATACTGAAAGCGAAAAATAAGCTATATTACTGTTAAGTTTAATCAAAATCCGTTCTGTAGTTTTTGCGTGAAAGAGTAACAAACATCCACCATTCATCCATCCATCCATCCATCTATCCATCCTCACAAACTTTCGCATTTATAATATTAGTAAGAAATAAGAAAGTAAGAACAAGTAAGAATAAGAAAGAAGTAAGATAGCCACACGCCCTGGCTTTTCACAGGTGCAATGTAGATGTACACAATATACACAAAAAGCCTATGTTACTCGCTTATAATGTAGCTTTCTATTGGTGAAAGAATTTTGAAAATCGGTTCAGTAGTATTTCAGTTAAATCGTAACAAACAAACAAATCATTTACTCTTTATAATATTTATACTAATAAAAAAATAATGGATCGTATCGGTTTTTAAACGTAAAATGAATCAACTTAGTTTCATTTAACTTTATTGGTAGGTATTTTTTTTACATTTTTTTAGTATAAGATGGATTTATACCTGATTAATATTATTATTATTTTATATATAGCACGAGTGTGAAGAGAAAATATATTAGTATTTCCTTAGCCTTTTTACGAACACTTTGTGATTAATTCAAACGCTTTGTAGCCGCTGGCTCGACGCCAGAGCGCCTGTTTTCAGCTATTTAGAGCTTGTGCAGCATCTAATAAATAGCTAAATCTCCTAAATAGTTTTCAAGGGATAGAGTAAAAATGAAATATGTTTTTATCACATAGTTATAGTGCTCGTATATTGAGACCACTCGTTGCCTGCCGTGCCATCGATAGGTCGTGGGTTCTAATCCCACCGTGACGAAATATTCATAATTTTCTGTAAACATGACTTCCCCACGTCTGGTAACTTCGGGTATTGAACGGGTGGGAGGAATATCGAAATTCCGACCGAGTAACGAATCACGGTTCATAGATGGAAAAACCGCGCGTGTCGGTTTCAGAGTTCAGACTATGGATTGCCGAAGTAAATAGTAGATCGTCAGCGCATCATTGACTGATGTTCTGTGGCTGGAGTATCACCTATCTAGTAAACCTTATGAAAAATAAAAAATAATCTTTTTATTTCATATCGGATTCCTTATCAGTTAGCTGAAATTATGCATTCAAAATCAGTAAAAAAGACGAATTTACAAGTGAGTCATATTATGTTAGAACTGCACCTTATGAAAATCAGGTTAAAAATATCTTACCCCAAATTCGTCCACGCGGTCTGGCTAGGATTATTATCGAACAAAATATTCAATATTCGTCGAAGCGTATAACTCAAAAGGGGTCAGTTGACATACTTATTCGTGTTCTGAACATATGTTACACATTTAAGGGTCACTCCGACCCTCGAGATGTTATGTTTGAAGTACGGTAGCCAAGTGTTTGATGGTCATCATTTCGAGTTTTCAAGGCCTTAAGATGTTGAATTAATTGGACGCTGTCAAGCAACACATTGTCAATCAACATGGTTGCCATTTTGAGACAATTGAGTTTGAAGTTTTAATTAGGTTTGATTAAGATTAAGGCGTATTGTCAAAACTTTTACACGAGCAGTCTATGGGTCGATTATACTATCAGATCGCTAACTGCCATGCGTGTTCAATATAATAATGCCTTCAGGATGCTCTTGGGACTGTCTCGTTTCTGCAGTGCCTCGGAGATGTTCACCCGAGCCCGTACTCAGCGCCGGTGTAAGGGGAGCGCGCGATAGAGCAACGGCCCAGGGCGCTAAATTTGGGGGGAGGAGCCGAGGTCTGAAGTCTCCTGCCTCCCGTCATGCATACCCTCAATACTCTGTCGATTGAAAATGAAACCGCTGGAAAATTAGAGATTTCTAAAATTAAGCAGAAAATTAACGTTCGATATTGATTTCCTAAAGTGGGCGGCTCAATATTCCTGCCCGGGGCGTCAGTTGCCCTAACACCGGCACTGCCCGTACTAATGACTTCTGGGCTGTTATTCGAGTTAAAACAGGTTCTCTGTTGAGCCGGGTACGGGGCAGTCAGAACAGCATCTTGAAGACTGTAGCAGATGACCTCTCATCACCTATCATGAGACACTTTGTGCGTACACTCGTCGTTTCGGATCGACTAGTGTACGCATAGACTTTCTCGTGATATTTTGTTCTTCAATAAAAAAATAATAATAATATTGTACTTGAATACTAACACTAGTTTTCTAAGTCTCTACTAACAAAATGGATTATTTTATCTGATAAATAAATACATAATAATAAATAATAAATAATTAAATTATTTTTAAAAAATAACAGAAATAATAGTTTTTTTTTAAATTATTATTATGACACTAAATGTATCTCATTATTCTTGGTAGCAATCAAAGTAATTGAATTTAGTGCATTATTGTTAAATGGACGCTGTTAAATAATACAGTGTCAACCCACAAAATGACAAAAATGTAAATTTTGATACAAATCGCTTCTTTATGAGCTTGAGTACATATTTCAAAACAGATATATGTATATTGTATATCATTTAAGTCGTTTTAATAGCAAAGTTTTTAAAGAAACTATTGGGCACGAAATCCTTACATGTTTAGAATATTTAACACTAATGTATTAAATTCTATTACTTTGATTGCTACCAAGAAAAACGATATACATTTAGTGTAATAATAATAATTTCAACAAAATCTATTAATTCTGTTATTTTTTAAAAGAAATTTACTACCAAATTAAAACTTGAAACTCATTTCTCAAAATGGCAACCATGTGGGTTGACACTGTATTGCTTAACAGCGTCCAAATATTCTATGGAGGGTAGAGACAAGGAGGACTCTCTCATACGGGGCTTTACTTTCAAAAGTGTCCATGATAAGCTGTTAGATTATAGTTCCAAAACCAACTAAAAACTTTAAAAGGCGCTGATGACCACGATGTGATTGGCGATTATTAATGAAGTGAAGTATGCCAAACGGAAACAGTAAAATACAGAAGTAGTTGTACTGAATAGAGTAGTTTATAAAAATAAAGTAAATGAGTATGCAATTGAAAACGTCATTATTCAAAAGAATTCTGAAATTTTTAAAATTATTGTTATATATTTAATCAATGTATGAAATTACTTTACTTTACAACTAAATTTTTGAAAGTCGTTACGGACCGGATATATATCTTTCTTCGTTTCATTCTGTCCTACTCTAACAGTTTTAGGCGCTTTCTTTCAAATGCAGTCATCAGCTTACAGCAGCGCCACCTTAATTTCACATGACTTTATGGACACTTCTAATATACAGAGAAATTCCTCCTTGACTCTACCCTCCATAAAATATTCTAAACATGTTAGGGTTTCGAGCCCACTAATTTTTTCAATGTATTTGTCTGTCGACATCTAAATAAAACAAAAAAAAAATCTCATTTAAAAAAAAAATAATTCATCAAAAGTTGTTCCATAAGTACAATTAAACACTTAAGCAACTCAATTAACAAATTTATTATACAACGAACTTTTGTTCTGTGTTATTTTCGTTAGCTCCACACGAAAAATCCATTGTAAAGCACACAATCCACTTTCGCAGCTAACGAAGTGTAAATTATTTCATCAAAAAAGTCATTGTTAAAGGAACAAAAGCACTGCGAATCTAAAATCATAAAAGTCATTTGTCATGCAAAGTTGATTTTCCGAATTTTAACTGTGAAAATAAGCTAGAGCGCTGACAAGTAGGCATGAACTCTTGGCGTAGCTTGTAGCGCAAACTGCGTATGTAGCTTTCGTAGCAAGTTCGTACGTCCTGGGTTCGATTCCCAGTTCGTTAAGGCCTTATATACGTCTAGAAGTGCCAAAAATGTGCTCAAAGGAAACTTTTTTTTTCGTCGGGATAACATTAGAAATTAAACGCGAGTATCACACATTTAAATAAAATACTGTATACCGGATTAAACGCGATTTATTATTTATATTGTTTAAATTATTTATCCCGACGTTTCGGATGCTTTTCAGCAACCGTGGTCGCGGGGAGACAGAAATATGACAGTTGTCTGATATTTGAAATGTCACAAAGTTGCCATATTTAATTCAATTAAATTCAAAAATAATCTATTAATTTAGGTAACACAATGTACATCTATGAACGTCAATAAAAAATAATACATATTAAATGCTTCTAATTTTAATCCGGTTTAATCCAGTATACAGTATTTTATTTAAACATTAGAAATTAATAAAAAAAATAGTACACATTGTTTATTGGTATATCCAGATGTATATGTCCTAACAAGTCCTTGACTGGAATCCCCAAAGAAAACGAAAACGGGCTCGTTGGCGCATTCGTTAGAAACACATGCCATGCGCATCGATGGGTCGTGGGTTCGAATCCCACCGGGACAACATGTTTATAATTTTCTGTAAACATGTTTTCCCTACGTCTGGTAACTTCGGGCATTGATCGGGTGATAGGAATATTGAAATTTCGACCGGGTAACGAACCACCGTTCATAGATGGAAAAACCGTGAAGTGCATTGCGCGTTTTGGTTTCAGTCTATGGATTTCCGAGCGCTCGAAGTAAAAAGTAGGTCGACAGCGCATCATTGACTGTTGTTCTGTGGCTGAGGTATCACCTACCATCAAGTGAACCTCATGCTCGTCTGACGATATCTGACATAAAAAACGGGCTGTCATTGTGGAGGCCATTGGGAGGACTTGGAGCGAATTGAAGAGTGTAGCGAATTATTCGATATCATCCCAGCTGCCGACTTCCATCATCGCGCCACACGTCAAAAACAGTCCTTTCACCCGCATCATCTCGATGAATGGAATTCGAGCACGGTAAGGTTCACGCGCAACTTCATTCCACGCTCTACCAAACTATGGAATGAATTACCACCCTCTGTGTTTCCATCCGACTACGACCTCGCTGGTTTTAAAACATACTTTTTTACTTATTTCAAATCTGGGGGCACGGCAGTGCCCCCGCCAAGTCGAGCAAAAAGCGGCACGGCCGTACTATCCTTTTCTCGAAGTAGTTCGGGCCATTTTCGACCCCCTATAACTTCGTTGTGGATAAAACTAGAATCCTGAATTTTCAGTCACTAAGCAGGCATTGTATAAACTCGGTATATTTCAAATATCATTCTGTTTGAACCAGTAGTTTAAGAATTATAACTAGTCAAAGTTTGATAATTTGTCACTCACTCACTCACTCACTGACTGACCGATCATCAAAACTCTAAGGCACTTCTAGCAGACATAGAAACTTGAAATTTAGAATACAATTAGTGTTTAGTCTATAAATCAAGGAAAAACTACAATATTTTGAAATTTCGGTCCAGTTTTCTAGATATACAATTTTTTTTGTATTTCTGTATGTAATGAATAACTTAAAAACTACTGGACCGATTTTAAAAATTCTTTTACCGTTAGAAAGCTACATTATCACTGAGTAACATAACATATATTTATTACTAGAAAAATAGAGATCCTTAGAAATCCCTACTAAAAACAACCCAAGGTGTAAAAAAATTAGCCATAAAATGTCTTTCACCGCACGTGCTGCGGAAAGTATTGATGCTAGAACAAAAAAACGTTCCACAATATTATAGAACATATCAAAATCTACAAAAAATTTCACGAGACCATATGTCCAACTATTGTAGTTATGTCACTATAACTACTTTTTTACATTAAAAAGTTAATAAAAATGCCGATCAAAATCAGACTGTTATCCATAGCTTTATATTAATTCTTATCCAAATAAACTAAGAAAAGGAATATCTACAAAAAGAAATGAGATGCCATCAAAAACATAAATTGTAAAAAAAGCTAAGTCTTGCAACTCAGTTCTCTCGTAAAAAGTTGTGAGATCCATATAATACCAAGTCGGTCAATTTATTCAGTGTCTACTGAAGGATCCTTCTGTCTTAAGTTATTACGTAATTAGGTAACCTAACAACATCTTATAGTGATCATATCAATACCAATATTAAAAAGCTTTGATGTTTAAAATAAAAAGGTTGACTTGGCAATCGCACTAAACTATCTAATTTAATATAATATGTGTTAGTTGTGATACACATTGTGTTTTTAATAAAATTAAAAAGATACATTGTGTTTTCATGCGATAGCCGAGTCAACCTTTTTATTTTAAACATCAAAGCTTTTTAATATTGGTATTGATATGATCACTATAAGATGTTGTTAGGTTACCTAACAACATCTTATACAACATCTTATACGTTACAGTAGTTTTTGAGTTTATTCATAACATACAAACATACAAAAATCCAAAAATACAAATCTTTCCTCTTTATAATATTAATAATTATAATATTATTATTAATTATTAGTATTAGTAAGTATAGATATAGATTTATAATTTTATTGCACACAATGTAATACATCTATGAAACTACATTTAGAAAAATAAGAGGTACAATAGGTGGTCTTGTTGCTAGAGTAAGCAAACTCTTCCAGACTACCTTTGGGTGACAGAAATAACTTAAAGAAAATAGGGATGGGGCGAGCAATACATGAAAAGGGAATGGAAGCAGTGGCGCAACAAGGTGGACAAGGGCGATGAGAGAAAAAAAAATCGCAATATCAGTTAAATCATAACAAACAAATAAACAAATCTTTCTAATAATTTTATAATATTAGTATAGATCAAGGAGCTGCCTTTTGATGAAATTACTTATTTAGTAATGGGAATTTGAAAATACTATAGAAACTCACATTTTTTAACCGACTTCAAAAAAGGAGGAGGTTCTCAATTCGTCTGTATGTTGCTTTTTTTTTTTTGTATGTTTGTTACGCGATAACTCCGCAAGTTATGGATGGATTTGGATGATTCTTCTTTTGTTTGGTAGGGGATATTTCAGAGGTGGTCCCATATATTTTTTATCGAAATTGGTTTAGTGCTTTTTTAGAAAATCAACAATAACAAAAAAATTCTTATACGTGGATGATGTTATGGTTTGTAGTTCCTTTCACGGCGCTGTCTCATTTGAGCAGCACGTTTAGTGGTAGGTCTACTAAATTATTATGTAAGGATTAATGAATTTAAAAACACACTTCCTACAAAAATTTAAAAAAAAAAATTATTTTTAAGTAATTAAAATATTATTTTTTACTTTTTAGTTATAGTTTTGAAGTCGGTTTTTGTTTTTTGCTTAAAAATGTTTTTTTTTTAATTGCAGTTTCAATCCCTTTCGTAAGACTCATAGAAAGAAAAAGTCGTAGCAAAAATACAGTTAAATTCAGATCATTAGTTGTGTGGTCGTTAACAAGTAAGAATTTCCAGTTCGTTTTGATATTTCATGACCTTTCAGAATTGGGGTTGATCGTTAAAAACAATATTATAGTCCCAGTATTTTCCGCGTATAAATATTTTTTCTAGGAAATGTAATTATAATATAAGAGCGTATAAATAAATATTCGTGGGGAAAAATATTCGAGCTTCGAGCTTTGTTACTTTAGTGCAGAATAAACGTTTATTCATCAAAAGTGAAGCAAATTTATCATATCGGTATATTGTCATAATAATTTTCGTCTCATTTATATAATTATATACATAAATAAAAGCTTTACGGCTAGAAATATTGTGACTTGACAGTTTACAAATATTGTTTTTTTTTAAGATTTTATGGCACAGATATTGGAAGTAATAAAATAGTTCGATAAGTGGAAACTATCATGAACTAAAATCAGAAGTTATAGGGTATCGTAAATCGTAATAGTATAATATAATAATATAGTAAAAGAAAAAAACCTATATAAAATATATTTTATAGTTTTCATTTAATTTTTTATAACTATTTAAATTGAAAGTTGACAGACGAAACAGTGAATTGCATTTTGGCGGGAAGAGTTTGAAATTTGACGGGTCGAAAATAATGATTAAGTTATCTATGACAGGTTCGAAAACTTTAGCTGGTTTTATATATTATTTATGGATTAGGTTTTATAAACTGTGTAAATCTAAATGGCGGGAATTAAGTGAAAAATTAATATGATAAAATGAATAAGTGAAGATTAGTGTTCGAAAATAAGACTTGGCTTAAAGGTCTCATTACCAGACAGTAAAATCTTTATTATAGTTAGATTTAACGTAATGGTCTTTGTGAAATCCTATCACCCATTCTTCTTCCGCACATACCTATCGCATCTTCTAAAGTGTGTTACAAAATATCATACATTTATATTTTTGTTAACTAGCAATGCTAGCTAGAACCATATTTAAATTATATTTATGATCTGACAACATTGCCTCCAATCGAGTGGGTCAGCTGTTAAACGGAAAATGGCGGGAAAATGTTTGAAGAATGATTCGCGCGCTGAGTTTGGTTCGATTGTCGACAGCTGACCTGTGGTTGAGTAAATAGGATTCTGATGATTATTGTGAAGCGATAATATAGATCTGAATAAACTATTGGCAAATCAAGTATTTTCTTTAGTTATTTAACAACTGTTACAAAGATATGGCGCCGTGAGTGATCGTTGTCGTGCATCTCCTACATAAAACTTATTATAAAAAACCCCGTGCTCTCATTGTGGTCTTGTGCAAGTGGTGTGTGTGTATCGGAGGCTCTGCAGCATCAAATACAGGTATGTGCTACCTTCCTTAAATTGTCTTATTTCTTTGTCAAAACTCCTACGCAGTTCCGGCCTATGTATAGACTATTCGTTTTCCTCGATGTTTACAATTGCAACGCGTACCTACCCATTTTCTTTGATCCTTTTCGAGCTGGATATAGAATAAGTTTTCTTATATTCGTAGAAACGTCGTTTAGATCGCAGCCACACCCCAACCTACCTTCAATTCGAATAACAAAACGTATTTTTCAATAGCTACTACCTATACATTTAGCATTAAAATTAGGTGTATCGCATTTGCCGTGTTAAATCGCTTTTATTAATCGTTTAGTAAATTATCAAACACTTTCATCGCTATTGTATTATTTCATTCGTGCGTCATATATTTATTACATTTTGTTAACAATTCTAAATACTAATATTAAATCGCTTTCTTAGATTATTTCGCATCATCTGTCGCCGCTTAGAAAATCTTAAGGTCAATGACCTTTCAGGTTTCGTGTTTTTGTATTTCACTTTAAGACAATTATATCCCGAAACCACTCGTTTATTCGAATCAGATAAGCGTAACAGAAAAATTTCTTTGTTTTGATGACTTCCATCTTATATTCGCAATCACATAAAAATATTGAAATGATCCGTGTCTTCGAAACATGATCGACCGTAGAATAGAAATAGTACTGAAACAGACACGCTCGACTATCACTCATGCATGATGTTTACAATTGCAACGCGTACCCAATTGCAGTTTTTTCCTTTACCTAAAACTATCTATAACTTTCAAGTAAATTAGTGTACTAGCGACCCGCGGCTTCACAGAGGACCATATTATGCCTAGGTATACCTACATGTTTTGTGTGTCGCAGGGTTCGCGTGCGTTAAAAAATATCTCCTAAGATATTCATTTAATTTATATGGTGTAAAAGATTATAATAATGTGCATGAAACGCTTAATATAACTAATGTATTTAAATTGATAAGGATTAATACAGTATCAGTCTAAGTAGCATTCCAATTACCGCATTGTTCCTGTCCTCTTTTTAGAAGATTAATGGTATAGTAAGATATCCTTAAAATAGATATATTATGTCATCGCGAAGATTTTTGAAGATCTATAACAGAGGAATATCCCGGAAAAATGGCAGTATTTTCGACGGAAGCTTCAAAGCGGCTTGACTTTTTCCGACACTTCCAACAATTATCGTTATATTACAACCAATTTACACAAAACCTTGACAAATTATATACTTACCTTCCTCATGAATTGTTGTATCTATTAACGAAAACCCCATGAAAATCCGTTAAGTAGTTTTTGAGTTTATCGCGAACAGACAGACAGGCAGACGCGGTGGAGGATTTTGTTTTATTATATAGAGTGATTGTATGGAAAATGTTTAAAATACAAAAACTTATCTCCTTACTCATATAAGTAGACTTTACTTATCCGAACCCTTATCGAGTTACAAAGATTTTTGCGACATCACTGAATGTTCAACAGATAAAAGAGAATTAGTGATGTGATGGATTCGATATTATTTTATCGTAATTTTTTATTGGAAAAGTGTCCAATAGACTCCAGTTTTGAAGTATATTAAACAATTTTTAAAGTTCAAATACCAAGTGGATACGATATAAAAGCTCTGATTTTCACATATATATAATACTTAACATATTAATATGGGTACACAAATCTATAATATTAATTTAAGATGTTCTCCCTACGTCTGGTCACTTCAAGCATTAAATGAGTGGAGTAAATATCGAAAATCCGACCGGGCAACGAATCACCATTCGTAGATGGAAAAACTGTGAAGGCTATGGATATGGCTGAGGAAAAATCTACAATGAAGTAAGCTTCACGCTCGTCTATCGATATGTAACTTAAAAACATAAAATATCGACACGGCACATCACTATATGTAATCTAACGGTCGATATCTTCGTGTTAGAGAGATGTCTAATCTCTTTGATATAGTCCATGTTACAAAAATTTGCTGAACGACAAGCACATAGTTTCCAAGTATTATTAGACGAGGTGATGTTTGAGGAAAATACGAACATGACAGTGTTGTTCTATAAAATCAGTTAGTTACATTTTTTCTACAGAATACGGGCAGGTAGCTCATATCCGCAATACGAGACGGGTTGCGGGTGCGTTGCCGACCTATAAGGAAAGTGTAGGCTCGTTTCTTGATGGTTCCTAAGTCGTATCGGTTCGGAAACTGTGGACTTCCAGGTATCGAGATTATAATAATAATAATAATAACCCCCCCAAGGGATCACCTTGTCGTGGTGGGGGGGCTTACGGGTATAGGTACTGAACGAAGGTCATAACATCTGATACTTATAAAACATACACACATATATTGCCAACTACACCTAGGCAACCTACCCTTACTAACGATCCCAAACCTAATGAGTGAAGTTAGAGAAAGATGTATTCTATGGAAAGTAAACCTAAAAGATATAACCTTCGGCCGCTGCCCGGGGGTCGCCGGGGCGCATCTGGAGCCAACGCTGGATGCTACAGTATGCGAACCGTTGGCGACGGGGGACTGAACAGGCGGGTTCCCCTCGATAAAACGACTACAGCCGAACAACCATCACCTCATCCATCCAAATCACCATCACACCACGATTTATCATCAACTTCAACAAATGATAGCTCCAGTAGATCACCAAGTTCACTACAAATAACATCACCATCATCAACAAGCTCATTTCAATCCATAACTTCATTAAACAAACATAGTTCGCGAAAACAACGCAAAGTGTATAATCAAAAAAATGCACGTAAAAATATTTTGACTAGCCGGGAACCAATTACCTCAAACCTTTTACAAAAAACCTCTTCAACATTCATGGATGTTGCACAGACAGCAGATAGTGCTGGTGATACTGTGCCCACCACGAGTGAGAAAAAAATGCGCAGAAAATGGTCAACAGAAATGAATGAGTTTATCCTGCGCACTTATCTTGAAATCACAAAATTAGGAACAAATAATAGAACTTACCTAGAACCGTTATACGTTAAATTTATAAATAGATTCCCTCATATTCAAGTTAGCAAACAACGCATTGGAGACCAAAGACGGGCAATTATACGAAATAAATTACTGACAAATCAAAGGATTAACGAAATAACTAAAGAAGTACAAATACAATTGAATTTAACACAGAACACAAACACTACAATACAAAATACAAATAACACTGGCATGATTCCACACCAACATTCCCAGCGCATGAAATGGACGAATGAATATAATGAAGCCATCATTAGAAGCTATTTTAAAGTCACTCAGTTAGAAACTAATAAAACTGCCTATAGAAAACAAATGCATCGTGAGTTTATTTCAATATTTCCATTCTTAGAAAACATATCGGAACAGAGAATAGCTGACCAACGACGGATAATAATAGACAATGGATATTTAACTCAAGAAAGAATTGCTGAGATTAAAGAAGAAATTGCTGCTGAATTACGTATCACTAGCCATATTGGCAAGAGTGCTGACCATAATAATACTTCACTTGTACAGACAAATCCATCAAACCAAAGTATGGGACAAACAGTATTGAGTCAAAATAACACAATAAATAATAATTTTGAAAGCAATAAAAATATAGGGGTAGAGGGCATTACCAATAATACAACTACACTGGCTTGTGAAAATACACTGGATGAACAAAATCTTTCGTTTATGAATAGTATTAACCAAGAATTATTAGTCGATCAAACTCTACCAACACAAAGTAATCCCGAACCTAATACTGAAATAGATAAAATATTTAACGAAACTTTAACATATTATTCACAAACCCTACCTACAAATCGAGCATATATTCCTAAACAGAGAACTTCTAGAAAGTTAGCCATAGCTGTGCAATATATAAATCAAGTCGTTCTTCCCAAACATGTAGATAAAGATACAGATTTTATAAGCCTACAAACAGTAATTTATTGTGCTGCTGTAACAGCAGCTAAATGTAACGGATCAAAAATCAAAACCTTAACAATTAATAACTCAGCGTTTAGAAATAATATACATAAGCCAGCGTGGCAATTAAGATTAGAAAAGAGAAAAGAAGACTTAAGAGCTAAAATAGGTAGACTCACACAGTACATAGATGGTAATAGAAGCAGGAAAATAATAAATCAAGTAGAAAAAATAATAGAAAACTATAAAACTCACGCCACGTACGAATCAGAAAACTCACAACCAATACATGTATTAGATACACTTAAACAAAAGTTATCAGTTCTAACACGCAGACTGAAAAGATACTTAGACTGTACACTTCGTAAATCTCAAAATAATCAATTCTCCAATAATGAAAAAGTATTCTACCGAAAACTAAAAAATAAAATAGTTGAGCAACAAGAAAAATCAAGCCCCTTACCAGGCGAGATTCAGAGGTTTTGGGCGCATATATGGGAAAGACCACTAGTACACAATGATAACGCCGATTGGATAAGAAACGAAGAAAATAAACATTCAACAATAGAAACAATGCCCTTCGAACATTTTAGCCTTGAAACATTCCATAATGCACTTCGTAAATTACAAAACTGGAAATCCCCCGGATCTGACAATATTCACAGTTACTGGTACAAAAAATTCTCATACATCCATCCCTATTTATTTAACCACATAAATAACTTCATGAATCACCCTGAAACAATGCCCAAATACGTTTCAGAAGGAATAACACATATGATACAAAAAGACTTAAGCGATCCCCTCAACCCAGCTAAATACCGACCCATCACTTGTTTACAAATAATATATAAGATAATCACTTCCTGCATATCTGAAACCTTATATGAACATGTAAAAAATAATAATTTAATTAATGAAGAACAGAAAGGATGCATAAAGTTCAGCCAAGGATGCAAAGAACAATTGACTATTGATTCAGTTATATTAAATAAAGTTTTCAAAGAAAAGAAAGATTTATTCACAATGTATATAGATTACAAAAAAGCTTATGATTCTGTACCTCATTCATGGTTATTTAAAGTTTTAAATATATATAAAGTAAACCCTACAATTATACATTTTCTATCTATTACATCCCAAAACTGGACAACCCGATTAAAAATTAATACAAGTAATGGGTTTGAGCTGACAGACAACATTAAAATACAGCGTGGTATATTCCAGGGCGATGCTCTTAGTCCTCTTTGGTTTTGCCTCGCTCTAAATCCTTTATCAAATATTTTAAACTCTAGTGACATTGGCTATTCCCTTAAATATAATCTCAATAACACATATTCTCAAACATCCCCTCATCAAAATATAAATAGTATTAAAATTACTCACCTACTTTACATGGACGATATAAAACTGTATACATCAACACAAAGTGATATGAACACATTGGCACAACTAACTGAAATTTTTTCAAATGATATTTGTATGGAATTTGGCATAGATAAGTGCAAAATAAATTCCATTAAAGGTGGACGCAACTATGAGCATCACTATACTTTAACAACAGGAGAAACCATAGACCCATTAGAAGAAAATACCGCATATAAATACTTAGGGTATAATCAAACCAAACAGATTTTGAATAAAGAAACTAAAACCGATTTGACAAAACAATTTAAGACTAGATTGATTCTTCTTCTAAAATCTCAGTTAAACGGACGCAATTTAATTAAAGCTATTAACACTTATGCCATACCTATCCTTACGTACTCTTTTGGAATTATACACTGGTCAAAAACAGAATTGAAAAACATCCAACGCATCATTAATGTAAATATGAGTAAAAATAGGAAACATCACCCAAGATCATGTATACAACGACTAACATTGCCGAGGATAGATGGAGGCCGAGGACTCATAGACATCATAAATCTTCACAATAAACAGATCACCACACTTAGAAATTACTTTCATAATAAAGCACTTACCGTTAATTTACACAGTAGCATAGTACAAAACGATATAAAATACACACCTCTTAATCTCGCTGACCATACAACCCAATCTAACGAAAAACTAACCAGTAAATCCGATAAAATTGCAGCGTGGGCCCAAAAATCACTTCATGGAAGACATCTCCAACACCTGAACCTACCTAACGTCGATAAGAAAGCATCGAACGCATGGCTCAGAAGAGGGGAACTCTTTCCTGAAACTGAAGGGTTCATGTTAGCCATACAAGATCAGGTCATTGAGACACGAAATTACCAGAAGTATATCATAAAAAATTTACCTTTTGACATCTGTAGAAAATGCAATAGTGCACCAGAAACTATCCAACACATAACAGGGGCATGTAAGGCAATAACCCAAACAGATTATAAATTTAGACATGACCAGGTAGCCAAAATAATTCATCAAAACTTAGCACAAAAATATAAATTAAGTAACGTTGATTTACCATATTATAAATATACGCCGGAAACAGTTATAGAAAACGACACTCACAAACTATATTACGATAGGACAATACTTACGGATAAAACTATACACTTCAATAGACCTGATATAACTTTGATTGATAAAAATAACCAAACAGCAATGATCATTGATATAGCAATACCTAATACACACAATCTCCAAAATACAATATCCGAAAAATTATCTAAATATTTAGAGCTTAAACAGGAAATAACAAAAATGTGGAAATTACAAAAAGTCTCCATAATACCTATAGTCCTTTCCAGTACAGGTGTTATACCAATCCAACTACATAAATCTCTACAATTATTAAATCTACCACCATACATTTACATATCCTTACAAAAGACTACAATTTTAAATACTTGTCGAATTGTCCGTAAATTTCTCCAGACAGAAGATGACGAACAAGACGCAACTGGTCTTGGTTATTAGATATATAATGTACACTTGGTATACGCCCGTGTATATTATTAGTTCCAGTTTGAAGAAGCTGAGAAAACAAAAGAAAATCATAATAATAATAATAATAATAATATTTATTTATTCAGGTATAAACCCATAGTCCATAGTCATACAATATTGAAAAGTGACAAAATGATAAAAATATGACAGAGACATTATATTCGTGGTATTTTCAACGCGATGTCTGATAGCGAAATAAACATGGTGTACTAGACATCGATATCTGACTTAAAAAAATAAAAAAAAACATGATATCTGTTATATCTGTGCCTGTTATTCAATTATATCAGATGTAAATATCTGTTATTTACTAAAAGTCTGTTATTTTGATACTAAAGGAATTACATATAATACGATAAAATTTAGGAGTGACATTTCAAGGTGATTTCCTTCCTGTGAAACGTCCAATTGTATTTTTTTGGATAAGAAACACTAGGTGCATCTCGTTTTATCACACGACAATCATAGATGTTTAACTGTGACAGGTAACAATAACAGTTGTTATGTAAAAGCTCGGCTGTTACTAGTATTTGTTGATCAGTTTGTTATTTAGTATTGTATGATATTTTCAATAATAGATATGTCACAACCGCAGGAACAAATGTTATCTGTTATCTTTGAATACCTGTGATTTATATCTGTTACGATATTGACGGGCTCGTTGGCACGTTCGGTAGAACACCTGCCGTGCGCATCGATGGGTCGTGGGTTCGAATCACACCCGGGACAACATGATTATATTTTTCTGTAAACATGTTTTACCCACATCTGGTAACTTCGGGCATTGATCGGGTGGGAGGAATATCGAAATTACGACCGGGTAACGAACCACCGTTCATAGATGGAAAAACCGTGAAGTGCATTGCGCGTTTCGGTTTCAGTCTATGGATTTCCGAATGCTCGAAGTAAAAATTAGGTCGACAGCGCATCATTGACTGATGTTCTGTGGCTTAGGTATCACCTACAATCAAGTGAACCTCATGCTCGTCTGTCGATATCTGACATAAAAAAAATTACGCCTCACTCCTATGATGTACTAAAGTTGATTCAGTTGTACGCAAGACTAATAAATAAGCTCAACCTTTGAAACAACAATTTTAAACAACCTTTAAACAATTTTATTTTAGCGACTTAAACTAAAATAATAATAAATAAGCATTTCTTCTTTTCGTTCAGTAATTACGCCACCAAATACACAATAGTATATTCGTTCGTAAAACAAGAGCTTATCGTGAAATTTTCGCCTCAGACATTTTTCCAATACCTTGACGCTCTGACAGCGAGAGTCGAGTACAAAGGACGCTATCGAATCGTTTTCCTTTTGACAAAATACGAGAATTTTTCAACGTATCCGTAACAAAACAAATAGCGTCATGAGAAATATCCGTTTTGACAACTATAGGTTTCGTTTCGAATAGTATTGTCTTTTTATTATTAACTAGCAACGCGCCCCGGCTTCACACGGGTGTAATGTAGATATACTTTACACAAATAATAGCCTGTTACTCGCTGATAATGTAGCTTTCTATATGTGAGATAATTTTTAAAATCGGTTCAGTAGTTTTTGAGTTTATTCATAACATACAAAATTACAAATCTTTCCTCTTTATAATATTAGTATAGTTAACTAGTTACACGCCTCGGCTTCGAAAAAATAGCCTATGTTAAGTGCAAAACTGTCCCAAGCAACCATTTTATTCTGAAATGTATAATTTTGTTTTTGCCCATTACAAACAAAGACTGCAATGACATCTTACCTCACCAATAGTAAGTACAATCATATTAGACACTAGCTGATGCCCGCGACTTCGTTCGCGTGGGGTTCGCTTTTGAGCAAGCTTTCTTCAAATGACATATCCTCCATCCTCTGTACTTGGCGATTTATTTTAGGAAAGAGCTATCAAATTAGTCATTGACGGTTGCTTTTGCATCATATTATCGACACGTTTAATGGTGGTTGAGATTGGGGTTCGAAGTATGATTTGAAATTCTATAGAAATACCATTGTTGAAAAAATGAACCTGACTTTAAAGAAATTTACTTATTTTTTTTATAAATTTAATTAGTGGTGAAGATACTGTATCCACCTCGATATTTATTTCATTTCATTGATCATTTTCATTTTGAGACATTTTTTTTAAATTCCCTTTTCTCGGGTTTCCGGTGCTAAATGCGGAAACCTCTAAGATACGAAGACAGTCCTTAAGAAGCAATAAAAGCAATGTCGAATAATCGTAATTCTGTAGAGAAAGGATGGATGAAAAGGTGAAATAAACGATCTCATAAGAAATACTTTTTCATATAATATTTCAATAATACATTTTCTATTTTTATAATATAATTCTTTAAAAAAATAAATAAACAAATACAAAAAAAAATATTACCGTTCAACTTCAGATTCGAACTCGCATCTGAAGTTACGCAATGGGCCTGCATATCCACTATTCTACGATTACATATATCGGAAATGGCGAATTAATCAAAGTATTTCATTTACATATCAAACTGTGATTGACATCTGACAATTCGAAAAAGTTCAACGCGAGTCAGTTTGCATTGCAATTTGGTGATATGGTGCCTTTAAAATTATTTTTAAATTATGATAACTTTTCTTTCTGATAACCGATTTCGATAAAACAAAGCCTATATGTTGCCCCGGGCTTTACTTAATATATTTGTGTAAATTGCATGAAAATCCGTTCAGTATCTTCGGAGATTAGCGTGAACAAACAGACAGACAGACAGACAGACGGACAGACAGACAGACAGACAAGAATCTTAAAAATTGCATTTATGCATTCTGCTACCCTTCTTTTATCACCCCTCTTAATTTCTGGTAAAAATATTTAGTGAAGCGTAATTTCGATCCTACTCTTTTATTATATGTATAGATTACATTTTTGACGACCTTGCGGTTCGGTGCAGGTGGTTCGAATTCCGCCGTTACATGTATATAATTTTCTGTAATCATGTCTTCCCCACTTCTGGTCATTTCAGATATTAAACGGGTGGGAGGAATATTGAAATTCCGACCGGGTAATGAACCGCCATTCATTGGAAAAAAATGATGCAGTTTCGCGTTTCGGTCTCAATCTATGCTCTGATTTCCGAAATCTTAAATTAAAAAGAAGGTAAACAGCGCATCATCGACCGATGTTCTGTGGCTGGAGTATCACCTACCATCAAGTGAACCTCATGCTCATCTGTCGATATCTATACTAATATTATAAAAAGGTAAAGTTTGTGAGATTGTATGGGGTAATATCTGGTCAACTAAACCGATTTTAAAAATTATTTCACCAATAGAAAGCTACATTATCAGCGAGCTACAAGGGCTTTTTGTGTATAGTACATCTACATTACACCCGAGCAAAGCCGGGTATTTAAATATAATTCCATAATTTATTCGACGTTCCATAATTATAACGTCAGTAATTAATATGAGCTAACATGACATTTAATGTAATACGCCAAACATTCAAGCAATTCCCTCTAAGTGGAACGCTGATTTAAGCCAATATACCTAAATTGATTTCAATCAATATCTATACTTAATCTATACTAATACGAGTATTATAAAGAGGAAAGATTTGTATTTTTGTATTTTTGTATGTATTGAATAAACTTAAAAACTACTGGACCGATTTCAAAAATTCTTTCACCAATAGAAAGCTGCATTATCGCTGAGTAACATAGGCTATATTTAGAATTTCCTACTAAAACCAACCCGAGGTGTAAAAAAAATTGCTAAAAAATGTTGTTCGTCGCATGCGCTGCGAAAAGTATTGATGATAGAACAAAATAAAGTTCTACAATATTATAGAACATATAAATATCTACAAAAAACTTCGCGAGACCATATGTCTAACTATTGTAGTTATGTTACTATAACTACTTTTGTACATTTTAAAAGTTGATAGAAATGCCGATCAAAATCAGACCCTGCTATCCATACCTCTGTATTAATTCTTATCCAAATAAATTATTTCATATTTAAGACTGTTTCAATACCTGTTGATTACTTTTTGAAATATTGAAATCGGACATTCCATTCAAAAGATATTACGAAATTAAAAATATCAATGTAAACATAAAATACACGCCGTCCGCTTCGCACCGCTGCAGCTGTGGCTCCACGCAGGGCATCGAGCAATACGGCGAGGGGTAGTACTAAGTACTCGTATGTCATTTTGTTCAATTTTTGCGGTTTTGTTACGATTTAACTCAAAAACTACTCAACCGATTTTAAAAATTCTTTCACTAATAGAAAGCTATATTATCAGCGAGTAACATAGGCTTTGCTTTTTTTCATCTATTTGCACCCGTGCGAAGCCGGGGCGTTTTGCTAGTAATATTATAAAGAGGAAAGATTTGTATTTTTGTATGTATTGAATAAACTTAAAAACTACAGGACCGATTTCAAAAATTCTTTCACCAATAGAAAGCTACATTGTCGCTGAGTAACATAGGCTATATTTATTACTAGAAAAAAATAGAGATCCTTAGAATTTCCTACTAAAACCAACCCGAGGTGTAAAAAAAATTGCTAAAAAATGTTGTTCGTCGCATGCGCTGCGAAAAGTATTGATGATAGAACAAAATAAAGTTCTACAATATTATAGAACTCATAAATATCAACAAAAACTTCGCGAGACCATATGTCTAACTATTGTAGTTATGATACTATAACTACTTTTTTACATTTTAAAAGTTGATAGAAATGCCGATCAAAAATTCTCCCGTGCGAAGCCGGGGCGTTTTGCTAGTTCAATTTATAAGGAGAATGACAATTTAGCATTTAATACTGACGAATTTACTACTGAAATTTCTTAATAACCAGGTCACCTATACAATCCGCTATATATTGTCGCATGTGAAAATCAATTAAAATTTATTTGATACGGTTAAAAGTGGGTTTTCTGATTTTTAACATACGTAATGTGCGTAAAACATAAGATGTATTTATTACCGTGTAAAATGTTTTCTTGCATTTATTTAATATTAAAAAAATGTTCTTTAAAAAGAAAATGGCTCATCCGACAGTTTTAATAGGAATAAGCGAATCGTTTGTGGAAAAAAAAACGAAAACGCCCATACTACTCCAGAAGTCCTCTGACTGAGGGAAATCTAGATTAGTCTAAACCACTGTACGCATATAGTATTCATCAATAGATAAAGGAAACCGTGAAGTGCACATTGCGCGTTTCGGTTTCAGACTATGGATTTCCGAATAACGCACGCAACCCCACGCTCATAGTTCACTAGACTAGACAGTCAACATGAATTACATTCATAAGTATGTAATGTATTACATGTATAAATGTTGAAATATAGCAATTACAAGCCCCAATAACTCAATTTATCGAATATTAACTCGAAAAATGTATTTCAACTCGAAAACGAAATTTGAATTTAATAAGCAACTAACTTCCAAAGTTTGATAATTTCTTTTCACGAGTTAAGTCCTTTTGGACTGTAAAGTTGGAATAATGACATTATGAGGAAAATTTAATTTGATTTGAGATCTTAAAGTCGTGGAATCAACATCTTAATATAGAATTTATTAAACAACTCTAACCATTTATTATTTGCTAGCGATCTGCCCTGGCTCTTCGAACGGGTGGAAAAAATAAACTATGTTACTCGTTGATAATGTTTGTTTTTATGTCAGATATCGACAGACGAGCATGAGATTCACTTGATGGTAGGTGATACCTCAGCCACAAAACATCAGTCAATGATGCGCTGTCGACCTAATTTTTACTTCGAGCATACGGAAATCCATAGACTGAAACCGAAACGTGCAATATGCACTTCACGGTTTTTCCATATATGAACGGTGGTTCGTTACCCGGTCGGAATTTAGATATTCCTCCCACCCGATCAATGCCCGAAGTTACCAGACGTGGGGAAAACATGCTTACAGAAAATTATAAGCATGTGCTCCCGGTGGGATTCGAACCCACGACCCATCGATGCGCACGGCAGGTGTTCTACCGAACGCGCTAACGAGCTCGTCAATGTAGCTTTCTATTGGTGAAAGAATTTTTAAAATCGGTCGACTAGTTTTTGAGTTAAATCGTAACAAACAAACAAATATTTCCTCTTTATAATATTAGTAGACTAGCAGACCCAACAGACGTTGTCCTGCCAGAATATTGGCTTTAAAAAATAAAAAATAATGAATATGCTATTTTCCCACTTCTATTCTATAACTAGCTAGTATGACATCAGTGGACATAGGGTTGATAGAGCCGTTTTTTTAAAAATGTTAGATAACGACAGACGAGCATGAGGTTCTTTTGTTTGTAGGTGATACCTCAGCCACAGAACATCAGTCAATGATACGCTGTCGACTTACTTTTTACTTCAAGTATTCGGAAATCATAGACTGGTATCGGAACGCGCAATATGCGTTACGGTTTTTCCGTCAATGAGCGGTGGTTCTTTACCCGAATTTCGATAAACTTCCCACCCGTTCAATGCCCGAAGTTACCAGATGAGGGGATAACATGCTTATAGAAAATTATAAATATATCGTCCCGGTGGGATTCGAACCCATGACCCATCGATGCGCACGGTAGGTATTCTACTGAAAAAGCCAACGCGCCCGTATTCATAACGTTATTAAATACAAGCTTTTCATAACACGCCCATTTTAGGACTTGGGATGTATGGATATATAAATCTAACATGATGGAAGGTACCAACAGGACATCGATCAATAATGTGCTGTCGACCTTAAGAGCTAGTCGCATCTGCATCTGCAGCCTCAAAGCAATTATCGTTAAGTTGTCGTCCTATCGTAACTTCGTGTTAGCAACATTCAAACAATACAACTCAATCAAGGACTTAGCTTAGCTTTAAATTAAGGCATACCAAAAGCTGATATTTTGAGCATGTTTCCAGAAAGTAATTACTGAAAATATTAACTTAAACGAGCCTATTTTCTAAAAGGCTGACAACACATCTGAGACATTTCATTTGCGAATTGGCGTTCGTGGTTACTTACCGTCAGGTTTGTCCTCCACTCAATAAAAAAATAAAAAAAAGCAAATTCTAATTGAGAACCTCCTTTTTAAGAAGTCGGTTAAAAACTCAGGCCCAAGCATGAACAACTTGCGAGAAAGTACATATAGGTGATGTACCGAATATTAATATCTATATCTATAATCTAATCTAATAACAAAAGTGCGTTTGTTTCTGTGTCTGTAAATATATCTATGTGTACGTGTGTATATAGGTACAGGTGTGTATACGAACTTGTGTGTATGTGTGTACGTGTGTGGATGTGTACATGAGTGTATAAGTGAACGTGTGTATGTGTCAATCTACGCGTGCGTGTGTGTGTCTATGAATATGTTTGGGTGCAAATTTGAAGTGGATTTTTTTGGTAATTACATCGAATAAAGCCTTTATCCCTTCGTAATTTAATTAAGTAAGTCAGCTAGCCTATCTACGATAAAATGAACGCCACACTTGTCTGATATCAGACATAAGCTCCCTTCTAACTGCTCTTTTTCGGAAAATATAGTTAATAACGAACCCAATTAACGAAAACCGCATTAAACCAAATCGATCGATCGAGAGATACACCACAGACAGACGTTCATTTCAAACCTCGTTATCGAGTCTGAAATTTTAAAGGCAAATTTGCACTTGTATTTTCAATACTTAAACGCTCTCAGCAAATATCGTTCGATGATTTCATTAAGTAAGGTTCAAAGATACTTCATTTAATAAGACACGGTCTACTGCATTGGAGCTCTGGAATATTTAATAAAAGTGAAGTGGAATTGATAAATTAAAATATATATTGGTCGGGGAAACAGCCTCTTGCTCGAATCGTCTTTCGTACATGTATACAAAAAAATAAATACGGATGATCACTCACAAATGTCAACAGCAATTTGTTCTTATCATAGATGTACCTACGCTTAAAATAAGCAATAGTATAATAGCATTTATTTTTATTCAAAACTAGCGACCCGCCCCGGCTTCGCACGGGTCTAGATTTTTTGACAAAAAAAGCAGGGGTTGAATGTATTTCTTAATGCCACATTATAAAAAAATAAAAACAAAAAATTTCGTCCAAAAAATAAAAAAAAATTAGGGGTGGACTACCCCTAACATTTAGGGGGATGAAAAATAGATGTTGGCCGATTCTCAGACCTACTACGCATATAAAATTTGGTAAAAATCGGTCAAGCCGTTTCGGAGGAGTATGGCAACGAAAACTGTGACACGAGAATTTTATATATTATAGATTACACTTAGTGAGTTTTACCTTTGAACTAGAGATATACACATACAAGCCCAAAAGCCCGGCTTGCTCTAATTTTAATAATATTTTATTTGTTGGAAAAAAATTGTTTAATGTGTCCGAAAAAATCAGGAAAAAATAAATGCAGAAAATTCACTTTAAAATAAATTAATTTCGGAACTCCGCCATCTTCCACAATTGATAGTTCACGTCAAGCACGCTTATAGATTTTGTAATAATTAATTGATGTCCACTGCAAATGTATACTAGCAAAACGCCTCAGCTTCGCACGTGTGCAATGTCGATGAAAAAAAAGCTAAGCCTATGTTACTCGCTAATAATATAGCTTTGTATAGCTGAAAGAATTTTTAAAATCGGTCAAATGGTTTTTGAATTAAATCGTTACAAACAAACAATTCTTTCTTCTTTATAGGGTAATTTAGCCGGTTTCCCGTCCAGGTCCTGTTTTCGTCCACTAACGCGGATCTTGTGAAACATTTTCGTAGAATAACATTATAAAAATAGTCAACCGCGCAAATTTGGTCTCGTTACGGACCCTAAAGTCAAATCTGCATGTCTATTAAATCAAAATATTTATTAACTAGTTGAGACTCCAACAAAAGCTACTTCTATCTGAGGCTTGTTTCCGAGCTACAAACATGTCATCATAAATGTAAAAAAAATAGTGGTACGACTTAACTTTGCAGTCAGTTTTTTTTATTGTTTTAGCATGTATTTCTTATGTTTTGGGTATTAATGACTAAGTAAAGACATGAAGAACATATTAAAATGTGTGTTTCGTACTCATTTAAAGAATTACTTTAAAAATCGAGGCGGACAAAAACTGAAGTACCTATTTCGTAAAATATTCAGTTCTCGTCCGCGTGGACGAAAACACAAAAATACAAGTAAAGTTTGATTAGTCGCTTAAAATAAGGAATGCGAAAAAATTCTGTTGAAATCATTATGGAATGATCTTCGATGGTTAGTTAGTCTGATATTTAGTTTCCGTCCACCAATTTAGCAGTATTGCAAGTATAAATATATATTCAAATATTGTGGACGAAAAATAAAAAATACGTTAAAAATTGCTTTAGTATCCGTCCATGAGTGGACGAAAACGAATACTGGTTAAGTATTTAGTTTCCGTCCATCACAAACAGCGTTATGTTACTTTTGGTTTAGCTTTTTTTCTACATACGTGTAAAATATACGCGATATAACCCACTTATGATGTACGTAATCGCGTATATTGTTTGGACCTATTTTATTATTTTAATTTTTAATAAATCCCATTTTTATAGATGACGTCGTCGTCGAAAAAACTAGAAAAAGGCACCATGATACTCTGAGTATGCCTTAAAAAAGCTCTTGCAGAGATCCGTGATAATTAGAAATATATGTATAAGAAAATGTGCAATGGATATGAAATAGACTATATCAGCTTTCAATAAAAATTCGGTTTATTAGAGTTGGGCCAGTAGAACATATTAGTTTTAAGCCCATAAGCTGGCAAGTCTAAGTGGACGAAAACCGGCTAAATCACCCTAATATTAGTATAGATTAGGTCAGCAAGTTAGGTGTTCTACCAAAAGCGCTAATAACCCCGTGAAAAATATAATACTAACATATTGGTACAATACCAGTCAAATATAAATATTTAACGGTTAAATAGGTTATATATCTCACAAGTATCGGGTTACAAAGTCATCCGACGCGCAATGTTCAAAGGAAATCTGAATACCGACAAGTGTGTGATCGCAAACCTTAGAGACTTATTGGATTTAATACAACTTGTTGAAATATTGTAAGACATCGCAATTCAGGGTCGGAATTAGGGTAGGGCACCCGAGGCCCCGGGGCCTCCACAAATAGAGTGAAAATACCTTTACCTACTGTAATTTGTACAAAAATGATTATATTGTTCTTAGATATTTAAAAAAAAATGTTCATATTTGGAATACTCCACTCCGCTCCACTCCGCACCACTCCGATCCACTCCGTACCACTCCGCTCCACTCGCGAGACCAATGTCTAACTATTGTAGTTATGTTACTATAACTACTTTTTTACATTTTTAAAGTTGATAGAAATACCGATCAAAATCAGACCATGTTATCCATACCTTTGTATTAATTCTTATCCAAATAAATCCAATACCTGTTGATTACTCTTTAAAATATTGAAATCGGACATTCCATTCAAAAGATATTACGAAATTAAAAATATCAATATAAACAAAAAATACACGCCATCGCGCCGATGTGGCTCCACGCAGCCAATCGAGCAATACGGTGAGGGGTAGTACTATGTCATTTTGTTCAATTTTTGCGGTTTGGTTCCGATTTTACTCAAATACTACTCAACCGATTTTAAAAATTCTTTCACAAATAGAAAGAAAGCTATATTATCAGCGAGTAACAAAAGCTTTGCTTATTTTTCATCTACATTGCACCCGTGCGAAGCCGGGGCGTTTTGTATTATATAATATCCTTAAACTTTGTTGATTGTATTAACTATATAACTTACAAAACGCGTAAATTATTGTTCCTTCATTTTCTTTCATAGTTCGCAAAAGGTTTGCACAATAGGCAGTCCATAAAAGTAAATTATAACTTATTTATGGCTGTTTTCAACTTTCGGTTTCATAATAACACAACGCAATTTCCCGGAAATTAAACAAAGTTGCCAACTTGGTAGTTACTATAGAATTTTTTGTTGGTATATTTGAATATAATTTTAATATTACTGGAGGTACTTAACTGGTTTTATTTAGAAAGCACAGTTGAGAAAAAAACAGTCGTCAAATATATTTTGAAATCTGAATCATGGGACAAACATATTTCTGTGTCTGTGTAACTGTTAGTTTAAATGTTTTAAGTTGAAATTTTATATTGTACTAGTAATGAGCCCCGGATTCACACGGATGCAATGTACTATACACAAAAAATAGCCTATGTTACTCGCTGATAATGTAGCTTTCTATTGGTGAAAGAATTAAATTCGGTCGAGTAGTTTTTGAGTTTATTCATAACATACAATACAAAAATTCAAAAATACAAATTTTTCCTCTTTATAATATTAGTATAGAGTATAGATATAGATTATTGAAGAGATGTATCAAAACTAAAAGTTATACTTCAAAACACAAATATACATAGTTCCCACAACCAAAACACACACCTAGACCTCATATTGTTTTATATTTTCTGTATTATATTTGTATTAAAAATAGAGTCCATTACCTACTATTTACAAAATGGAACTGCTTTATATAGATACTTGCAATGTAGATGTACTGATTATAAAAATGGTACTAGCTTTCTATTGGTGAAATAATTTTTAAAATCGGTCGAGTAGTTTTTGAGCTAAATCGTAACAAACAAACAAACAAATATTTCCTCTTTATAGTAATAGTAAAGATGTACATGTATATACATATAATTGTGTTGCTGTGTGACTTAATAAATAAATCAATATAATACGTATCTTCTAATCAGGAAATACAAATAAGAAAAGTCTAGGATATACTCGTACCGCACTAGATTTCAATAAACGGTATATTTATATGAAATTGAATACTACACCTCACCTTATTCAAATGATATCGTTTTTAACCTAAGCCAGGAGCCGTCCAGATTGTATATATGAAATAAATATTGCTTCGTTTCATTTCAGAACTGCGTAAGAATAGGAGAAATTTAAATATTTAACCCCTTAAATAGGTTACATCTTACTATTATCAACCAATCTGCTTTTTACCTTAAAGGCCGGTAACTCAAAACCTCTATAATTATAGATGTCCATGGGCGGCGGTAGTCGCTTAACATCTGTAGGGCTATTACCAAAATCGAAAGCATCGAACGGAACGAAACGAAAGAACAAACAACTTCGTATTTCAGCTTATTAAGAAAACATTTTCAATTCTCATGATCTCATGGTATCGCTTAGCATGCAACCGCGGCCCCGGCTGGCTTTATGCTATCTACCTTCATGGGCTTCCAACATCTACCAATTTCTCAAACTGATCGATAAGTGCTCTAGAAATTGAAAAAAAACTTAAATGACCTGTTCTTCTTCTTCCTGCCGTGTTCACTTTTTTTTATTTGTGGTCGGCGCAGTATGTTCTCTTTTTCCATTCTCTCCTTTCACTCGCCATATCATCAGTCACACACTCACAGTCACACTTCTCAAACACATATCGTTCTTCACACAGTAAATCCATATTTTTTTTATCCCTCTTCCCCTATACCCATCCACTTTCATATACAAAACTTTTTTAGATACATTCATCTCTCCTCATAACATGCCCATATCAAGCTAAACGATAACCTTTCAATTTTTCATTCACTGGCGCTACTCTCAAACTTCCTCTTATATAGTCATTTCTTATCTTATCTAATCTTAACTATCAATAACAATTTAACATAATAAAGCATAATGAAAACCGTCTTATTAGACAAATCATCAAATATTGATAATTCTTAAGTCCATTTTAAAAGACAATCAATCCACAAACAGAGCGACATTTCATTTCGGGTAGAAGACTGTGACATACTTCATTTGTGATATCCGGAAGCCTCGTTTGATGAACGCGAAAAAAACATTTTTTTAGGGTTCTGCAACTAAAATTATTTTTAAGCAAAAAACAAAAACAAACTTCAAAACTACAACATGCACTAAAAAGTAAAAAATAAGCATTATTTATTAACAGTAATTATCTTTGAAATTTTTGAAATTAATTAGTTATCGCGTAACAAACATACAAAAAAAAAAGCAACATACAGACGAATTGAGAACCTCCTACTTTTTTGAAGTCGGTTAAAAACCTTTATAGCATCATTCGTTGTTCGACAGTCTGACACTAAGATGAAGATATCAAGTACAAATTGTAATGAAATACTTAGGTTTACGGTTTTTGGGAGATAAAAAAGTCAATGTAAGTCAACACAGTCTAAAAATACGGCCATAACATGACATATACCCACCACTCAGGGAAGGGGGGGGGGGGGGTATGTCTCCCGCGACCGGACTCCCAAAGAGTCAAGAGATCGCAGGCCTACCGACTAAAACGCACGGTGGCCGTCTTCTGCGCATAGAAGGTATCGGGATCTCCAATCACTTTTAGATTAGAGGTATTCTTTATATTAAACTGCACGGGTGCAATATGGATGAAAAAATAGGCATTAGACTATAAAAATATAAGTGATAATTTGCATTCTGTATAATATATTGTAAATACATATTATATCTTTTAACAAAAAAAAAACATTAATAATGTAACGCGATCACGCGTTACATTATTAATGTTTTTTACACTGATTTTAAAGAATGAATGAATCACGAAACTTAGGACCCCTCCCGCCCCTTTTCACATAATGTCACACTTCGTCGACACCCCCCCCCCCCCTTTTCATGTGACGTACTTTATTCATGGTCCCTTAAAATAGACAAAATTAATTTTATAACGGCGCGGCGTCATGTCATACGATACATGAATACTTTATGAACACAACAGTTTTATACCTATTTATTTTATAAAGTAATATCAGGAAGTACGGAATCCTGGTTCACAAATCCAACTCGCACTTGCCCGGTTTTTTCTTCTTATTATTACCACATTGATTTTCACCGGCACTCCGCCATTAATAACAGCGGTGACAACGTCTTGATGAAAAATTACTTAAGTCGGCTGAATTTAGCCAAGTCACGCTCTTTAAATATTACTTTTTGAAAAATAACCGAAGAAGTGTAATTTGCGCAGCCTTCCCCGAACAGAACCTTGAAACAATTGAATATATTATTCCTTTATTGAATCCAGAAAGTTCGCTAACACATTTTTGATTACGGATACTCGTTAGGTTTACTTGAATAAATGCATACAAATATTATAATCAAATATTTCACACACTTATAATGAAATAATATACCTGCAGAGAAGCATTCGGAAATCCATAGACTGAGACCGAAACGCGCAATGTGCACTTCACGGTTTTTCCATCTATGAACGGTGGTTCGTTACCCGGTTGAAATTTTGATATTCCTCCCACCTGATTATTATCCGAAGTGACCGGGGACGAAACGTTAGCTTACTGTATTGGTATTTGTGTCTGTTTTTACAAGCATTTTTTTCAAACCATATTGTGTAGAATATTTTCTTTTATAAATATATTAAAGTAAAATAATGGTTTACCGGATTAAAACGCAATTTCATATTTATACATAATATAAAAAATTAAAGTAAATATCAACTCCGTAGGAATACATACATATACATCACGCCTCTTTGCCATTGCGGAAGGCAGAGATCACGGAATTCCATATGCTCCGATCCTTACATAGCACTTTCGCTTCTTCTACTTTCATCAATGCTTTCATACACACTCGACAGTTACGAGTACTTTTGATCTGGCCCTTTTGCAGAAAGTCCCCGATCTGATCGAGGTACGTTCGCCTAGGTCGACCACTCCCGATTCTCCCACTCACACCAGTTTCATAATTTTTTTTCCGTAGGAAGAGATGGCGTTAATATGGTAACTTTGCGACATTTCAAATCAGACAGCTGTCACTTTTCAGTCTGCCGGGATCACGGTTGCTGAAAAGCATACGAAACGAATAGGTAAATAATATGTATAAATAATAAATCACGCTTTAACAGTTATTTTACTTAAATATATTGTGTAGTTTAAATTATTCTTATACTTTATAGTTAAAACTTTTTATATTCTAAAGTCGTATAATGTTGTTTCTATCTCTCTCTATCAATGGACCACACAGGGACGTGTGAACAATAAGTTATGGTATCTGTAAGTGTCACAATATGGCGCCCACGATCAGAAATAAGGCGCCCTAACAACTTAGAGATAACTTTATCGATGTAGACTAAGAGCTAGTGATATATTATAGATTCAAACTTTATGTAGGTGCACTGTGATCTTAGAAATACATAACATATATTTATATTTAATGTTTTTTTATGATAATGGTGATATACATGTTTGCATTTTTTTTTTATTTTAACAATAATTTTTTTTAGTTTCTTATTTATCATACATTTCTTACTTTAATGTTTTTTTTTCTTTTTAGAGCATTACCCTAATCTATGTTATGTTTTAATTTGATCTTTTAATTTCTCTGGTTGTCTGCAAGAGATCGCTTCTCAGCGATAAGGCCGCCTTTTGTACGCTACTCATTTTTAACTTTTGTATTTTTATTATTATTATATTATTATTTTCATGTGTGGTGTTCAATAAAGTGTTTTTGATTGATTGATTGATTGCTTCTTCTTCTTCTTCCCGCCCCGTTCCCTTTTTTTATTTGTGGTTGGCGCAGTATGTTCTCTTTTTCCATTCTCTCCTTTCACTCACCATATCATCAGAACGAAGAAGAATACATTTTGGTGTTGTGAAGAATAAAAAGGAGTAAGTTATCAATTGAGAATCAGAATAGTTCGTGAGAGGCGCTCAGAAAGATAAAACGTTTTTTTAAGAAAAGATGGAGTTGTAGGATCGAAGAGAAGACGATATAGAAGAGAAAGAATATGTATGTCCCTGCGTTGTCGAATTGGTAGCCAATTAAGTTGAGAACGATACTCCGAGATGTGATCAAACTTACGCAATATTCTGACAGTGACTCTTACTCTGTGCTCTTCAACTATACTAGCCATTGATCGATTTTCGTGACACGCAGGTATTCGCACTTTCAAAACGGAGCGACCCAGTTAACTGGTTAATACTGCTGAATTGGAGAACAGTTTCGTAAAAAACCTAAATTATTTCAATTGATATATTAAAGAAAAACGTGGTATATTTTTTTTAATTCTCGCTTAGGCTTTTTGAAAAACTACAATTTTTTAGTTATATTATTTGATCTATCTAATATTTAACAAGCGTAAGCTATATAAGCACCCGTAAATTATTATTATTGACGTCTTAAAAACATAGAAATTAGCTCTTCCGTTTTGCTATCCGTAAGGAATTATCTAAGTGATAGTGAAAACTATACCAAAATCCGTTTTGTTGTTTAAAAGAAGTAAGCTGAGAAAAAAATCGTTGCATATAATGATCCATATAAATACTACCAACAAGCTAGAATTATTTACTGACTCTTGGTCTATAATGTGTAATATTTTTTATTGTTATGTAGTCATAAAGAAGCTATTGTTTTACCTTTTAATGAAATATCGTCTCGCTTAAAAGCGAAGCTATGGGTCTCTAAAATCATAATTGAATCCGATATACATAGGTACTTTTTACATTATTAGCGATATTGGAAAGCTATATCAATGTTGTGCAGTATAATTCTAATATCTTTTTAAATATGTTTTTATACAATACTGGCCGTATCAGTTAAGTAAAAAAATGTTTTTTTTAAACGTTTGCAGAACAACTCGCCAAAGTTTCATCATAATCTGTTTTCTGATATTGACAGACGAGCATGAGGTTCACTTGATGGTAGATGATACCTCAGCAACAGAACATCAGTCAATGACGCGCTGTCAACTTACTTTTTACTTCGAGCATTCGGAAATTCATAGACTGAAAACGAAATGCACAATGTGCACTTCACGGAATTTCCATCTATGAGCGGTTCGTTACCCGGTCGGGATTTCGAAATTCCTCCCACCATTGAACGGGTGGGAGGAAATCGATCGATCAATGCCCGAAATTACCATGTGAGGAAGACATGCTTACAGACAATAATTAACATGTCCCGGAGGAATTCGAACCCACAATCATCGATGCGCACGGCAGGTGTTCTACACATGCTTATAATTTTCTGTAAGCATGTATTCCCCACGTCTGGTAACTTCGGGCATTGATCGAGTAGGAGGAATATCTAAATTCCGACCGGGTAACGAACCACCGTCCACAGATGAAAAACCGTGAAGTGCATATTGCGCGTTTCGGTTACAGTCTATGGATTTACGAATGCTCGAAGTAAAAATTAGGTCGACAGCGCATCATTGACTGATGTTCTGTGGCTGAGGTATTACCTACCATCAAGTGAACCTCATGCTCGTCAAAAAAAAAGAGAGAAAATCTGTATAAAATAATAGTGAATTTTTATATACATACAGATTTTATCTATCAAACTGGAAATAGTATAACAATAAAATTCATTCCAGTTTCAACTCAGCATTATAAAGTTAAAAAGTCTCAACTTCTGCTCGAGTTAACCGCACAAGTTTTAAAAGTTTTAGTTACATTTAGTTTGAAAATAGAGCTTATTTCAGTTTCAACTTTCAAGCCTATTCAGATAGAATACAATGAAAATTCTGTTCAATAAGAACTAAACTAAAAGTTATACGTAAGCGACCAATGCCGCCTATGAACCGCAACTCCAGAAGTCTCGAGGATGCGTTGCCAGCTTTTATTTATATATATTTAAATAGCCGACCCGATAGACATTGCCCAGCCAAAATGTTAGCTTCAAAAATAAAAATAAAGTATTTTTAAATTTGAATATGCTATTTTCCCACTTCCATTCTATAATGTCTAGGATTTGCAGTGGATGTCAATTATTACAAATGAGCTATAAGCGTGCGTGACGTGAGCTGTCAATTGCGGAAGATGGCGGAGTTTCGAACCTACATACATACATACATATACATCACGCCTCTTTCCCATTGGGGTAGGCAGAGATCACGGAATTCCATATGCTCCGATCATTACATACCACTTTCGCTTCTTCTACTTTCATCAATGCTTTCATACACACTCGACGGTTACGAGTACTTTTGATCTGGCCCTTTTGCAGAACGTCGCCGATCTGATCGAGGTACGTTCGCCTAGGTCGACCACTCCCGACTCTCCCACTCACACCAGTTTCATAAATCTTTTTCGTTTCCCTACTTTCATCCATCCTTTCTACATGCCCAAACCACCTCAACATTCGAACCTAATTCATTTTAAATTTATTTTTCTGTTAAAAAAAAATATTTTTCCGATATTTTAATAGTTATTCTATTATTCGGGACAAAGAAGAATCCATCAAATCATCATTAAAATCGGTGCAGCCGTTCTTGATTTATAAATGGTGTAACTAACACGACCTTGTTTTATAAAGATGTATAGAAATACATATAGATATATATATAGATTATAGTTCTTTTTCGTATAACAGTAATTGTTTTGTTTTACTTCACTTTTTCAAATAAAATATAATTTTTTATTCTTATAATATCGTAATTGAGAAACTTCATTCGAGGTGAAATTTCGCGTTCAATGAATATTATTATAAGCGTTCGAACAGTATTATATAAATTTAAGGGGACGTCTAGTGTTAATAATGTATACTTGACGGCAGAAAAGATCTAGATAGTAGACTATATCTGTTTAAAGTATGATATTCTTAAGTTTTTTTTAAGTATAATCTAGTAGTTCACAATTTTAGTAGTACAAATTAGGTATTAATTACCACTAATTGGCTTTTTCATTCTACTAAAAAAAGAAAGTTCATAGACAGATATTCTTTATTTGACATTAACACATATAAAATACTTCTAAAATAAAAGGTATTTCTTGTTTAATGTTTATGAACTCATGTAAGATGGCCGATCAACAGCTCCCATGCATAATTTCCTAAGTTTAAAAGTTTTTGTGAACTTTAAAGTAATTTGTGCAACATTTTCAAAATTATATGACTAATTTTAACTCCAAAACTCGTTATTTATTTAAAATATATCAATTCATGATGTAGAAAGATTTTATATGTATGTGCATATTATTGTTCTAATTTTATTATTATTTAGCTTAATATGGGCATGTTTTGAGGAGAGATGAAAAACATGTATCTAATAAAGTTTTGAATATGAAAGTGGATGGGTATAGGGGAAGAGAGAGGGCAAAAAACATTGATTGACTGTGTGTTTGAGAGGTGTGACTGATGATATGGAGAGTAAAAGAAGAGAATGGAAAAAAAGAACATACTGCGACCCCAAAAATAGAGAACAGGGTAGGAAAAAGAAGAAGTATTGCCTTTCTAATTGTATAAAAATATTTTACTAAAATATTTTCCGTATTGAAATATGTTTTTAGTTTTCTGATTGCCAAGGTCACTAGTGCTAGTAGTCCTCTTAAGAGTCACGTTCAGCATTAGAATTGGTACAATTTATTCCTGGATCCCATTTAAATTGAACTTCACCAATCTAGTCAAAGATCACGTACATTATGATATTATATGCCTTCATTCTGTAGAATTTAATCTTAGTAAAACCTATATAACTGGGATCTCAAAGGACCTAGATATTTTTATTACTTACTAGCTTCTGCCCGCGATTTCGTCTGCGAAGAATTAGTGCTACAGGTAGCTTATTTCTTAATGTTGCCGGTTTTTTCGCAATATCCGCTTAACGCGCTTATCCACTCAAGTCAATCTTATCGTGATATCTTATTTAACTATTTGCAATGCATTGTAAAAAAGTATCCAATTTAAATACAGTATTTATAGCTTATTATTGAGGGTATTATTCATTACGGTATTTTACACAAGGTTGCATCAAAAAATAAAAATCAGAAATTTTGGACTTACGAAGTTTGATAATTAGGCCAGCGATATCGAATTCCGTGATCTCTGACTGTAGGATATGAAGTAGGATAGTATATTATGATAGTACGAAGTAGCATAGGATAGGATAGTAGGAAGTAGGATAGTAGGATTGCACTACTTGACTGATTGCACTGTGCAAAGGTGTATAGCGTGTCATTGATGGAATCGTACTACTACGACATTTCTTATTACAAGTGGTGTACAGCAAACTCACGAATTACACTGTGACATAGGCTCTTATTTGTATGAGCAAGTCTCACTATCACCGACATCGACTATAACGCTTTGATTATCACATTCTCGGCATAATGTGTTATAATCAGAACACCTGCGGAGTTTCCTGGCCTTATCTTATGCAACATCACTGATTATACTTTTTATCGTCAAGCTAAGACTTCTTAAGCCGGGTCCAGACGAGTGTAACGTGTAATGTAATCCACCGTGTAATGTAACACGAATTCTACGTGTGGACGGCACTACGAGCATTACATGTAACGCTCGCGCGGCGCTCGGGGTTGATCCATCGGCTGTCGGTTTTTCGCGCGAACACAAAGGTGCTCGCAGTGCTCGTTTGGACGGCGTTCGTGACGGTTGTGTCGTGTGTACGTTCATGATGTGGAGTGACGAACAATCGCTTGAACTTATTACTTTGTATCAAGAAAACCCTGTTATTTGGGATCCAAAAAACCCACATTACTTTAAAAAAATCTGAAAAACAATGCTTGGAGTGATATTCTTCCTATTCGGCATGTTCGAAGCAACTGAGTGGAAACAACTTTTGAAATAGTTTCGCGTACACAATTCGCTTTGAGTTCGTGTGCCGTCCACACTTTTGACTCTAAATTACACGTAATCTTACATTACACGTTACACTCGTCTGGACCCGGCCTTACATATACTAATACTGTAAGTTTACCACCTTCGTGATACTTCTACGAAGGTGGTCAATTAATATATTCCTTTCGTGGATCAAAGGATGGGACCCTATTACTCTGACTGCGCTGTTCATCCATCTGTCTGTCCGTTTGTCTCTAGGCTGTATCTCATGAACCGTGATAGACAGTTGAAATTTTCACAGATGATATATTTCTGTTGCCGCTATACTAAAATTCAAATAAATATTTAACGGGGTCTCCCATACAACGAACATGATTTTTTCCCGTTTTTATAGATAATGGTACGAAACCTTTTGTGCGCGATTCCGACTCACACTTGGCGGTTTTTTAAATGTAAAAAAACAGTTAGAAATCTGTATTATCAAGCAGTAACGTAGGCTATTGTTTGTGTATAGTACATCTACATTGCATTCGTACAAATCCGAGGCGTATTTCTAGTCCTTTATAAATGGGAAGTAAGCAAAATTAAGGATTAAAACTTAAATGTAAATGGACAGTTTGCATCACATCACACATAGATACCTTTCACCCTCATCACCTCGATGAATGGAAGTCGAGCACGGTAAGCTTCACGCAACTTCATTCTACGCACTACCAAACTGTGGAATGAATTACCACCTTCAGTGTTTCCATCCGACTAAGACCTCGTTGGTCTTAAAAAGCGAGCCTATTTTGTAAAGGCCGGTAACACATTTGAGACTTAAATAAAATACTATATACCGGATTAAAACGCGATTTATTATTTATATTGTTTAAATTATTTATCCCGACGTTTCGGATGCTTTTCAGCAACTGTCTCCCGCGACCACGGTTGCTGAAAAGCATCCGAAACGTCGGGATAAATAATTTAAACAATATAAATAATAAATCGCGTTTTAATCCGGTATACAGTATTTTATTTTAATGTGTGATACTCGCGTTAATAAAAGACAATATTACATTTGAGACTTTTAAGTCGTGGATGTCCATGGGCGGTGGTGATTACTTACCACCTGCTCGGTTGTCCGTTCTGTTATAAAAAAAAAGATTGATGTTGCTCACTGTTAAATGAATGGGACGAAAAGGAAAAAGAATTTAAAACTAATTTAGACCTAAGAAAAGTTGGATCGATAAATAATATCATTGGCTGGAATATAATGGATTACAATAGGCAGTGAAAAATGGATTGAAGGAGGCCTTTACCCGGTCCGTGTTATTATCTAATCTTACAAACCCATAGTAGTAGTGAATACCCGAGTCCCCTAATGAGGCATGGGGCAGACCCATTTCTGTGTCTGTTTCACTGATCATAATATATTCTTATAGGTAAGTAGGTGATCAGCCTTATGTGCCCCACCTGACCGAAACATTTTTTTTAAATCTTGTTCCCCCGGGATTCGAACTCAGGACTAAAGAAATAATAATTAACTGTTTTATAATTGAATTGTGTATATACGGAAATAAAAATGGTTATTTATTTTAAAATTGTCTTTTATTAACGCGAGTACCTATCACACATTTAAATAAAATATATTTTATTTTATTTTACAACGCTATTTATTATTTATTTTATTAGCATGTTCAAGCATTTTATATTTTTTTATTTATGTTAGATATCGACAGACGAGCATGAGTTTCACAGGTAGGATATCCCAGCCCCAGAACATCAGTCAATGATGCGTTGTCGACCAACTTTTTACTTCCAGCATTCGGAAATCCATAGACTGAAACCGAAACGCGCAATGTTGGAATTTCGATATTCCTCCCACCCGTTCAGTATCCAAAGTTCCCAGACGTAGGGAAGACACGTCTACAGAAATATAAAAACATGTCATCCCGGATTCGAACCCGCAATTCATCGGAGAGCAAGACAGGCCCGTCAAAAAGTAGTTGCGTTGTTATTTTCACATCAAGCCTAATTGTTTTACGAAAGTTAATATCCTCCCAGATTTATATAAAACAGTAATTATAGCGTACTGCCTCCCTTGTAGACCTACAGGTATTACATTTTTGCTTCTGCTACCTGTTTGGTTGGAGTGGATATAAAAGTAAATTTTCGAATAGTGCGGCATGGGATTATAACGCACTGATGTTTGCAGTGATAAAAAAAAGTGTATTAAGCAATGTATATCAGTTAATGTATATCAGTCGGTCGACTAAATTTTGTCGTTGTTGATGACAACAAATGACAGCATGAGCTGACAACTACGACGCATGACAACCACGACAAAATTTTGTCGACCGTTTTCTCGTGTTTTAATCGATTATCTTCCGGGTCTAACATGACAATTACACTTAAAATTCGACTTCTAATGTCAAAAGTTGAGATATTTGTCGATCGAGATATCTTGTCTATCAAAGTTGTCGATGTTGAGATATAATATATCGAGATATCTTATATCTTAGTTATAAATTTAAACCTGTAATTATTATACCACGCTCGTCTTTCGATATCTATACTAATATTATAAACAGAAAGATGTTTGTTACGATTTAACTCAAAAACTACAAAAATTTTTTTTTTTTATATTACATCTACATTGTACCCGTGCGAAGCTGGGACAGATAGCTAGTCTCAAATAAAAAAAAAATATCGGAGAGTGCGATCTATTTAGCGCTTTAACTTTAAGAGATGGTGGTACCAGCCTCTACCACATTATGCTACAGTTTCAATAATTCTACTCAAACGTGCATATCATTATTTTATTAAAAGGTGTTTAACCATTTTTCAAAGCATTTAATATTAAAACATCAACCGTCATTTCAAAGGCGGCTGTCAATCCTAAAAGGTTTTATTTTTACAGGTGCGCCTTCGAACTTTAATCGATAGAGCGCGGTCCAGTGATCATGAACCATAAAGTATGGAATTATTTGTGAGTTTGGTAATACACCGTGATTGTTTTTTTTTTAAATAAACGTGATAAACGAAATCATACCAACACATTTTCATGTAAAGCAACGCCAAGACGAGAAGGTAATAATATAATATTGCTTGCGCTGTAAAAAAATATCAGATCTAATGGAGAGCCAAGCTCTTAAGTTTTCTATAAACCCACCTTAGTTAATAAAAATACGAGAAAAGGTAGGTAGTGCCCTGGGCTTCCGTTGTCTAGTCTTGGCGACAGCGTTGCCGTACCCTCAGATCATGTTTTTTCATGGTTTGACCTTGGTTTCAATATAATGTTCTTGATCAGCGCGTCAAAATACATAGGTATACCAAATTTTTTTTCAATCAAAGGTGGAGGAGGAATATCTAGACGGCAGTTTATCCCGAAGTTTGATCGAACATTCCAAAGGAGCTTTTCAAAGCAAATGTATAGTAAAAATAAAGCAAATTCTTTTAAAACGAATATGAAACGAACTTCAGCCCATCTCTATTAAGTAAAGAAAAAGATTCAGTATTTATTTACAAGATTGTCAACAACTTTATAGTCATATTATAATAAAACTCAGGAATAAATTACCGTCTTCAGTGTTTTCAACTTATTACAATTAACAACGCATCTGAGATATTTAGGAAACCCACCTGCTCGATTGCCTACTATATAATAAAATAAAATAAACAATTATTTTCTTATGAGCCATGAGCGGTATACGGAGTCTATATCTTTTCTAAATCCTGTCTACGTTAAGTATGACGGCACGAAAGTGCTTTGTTTAATTGATATGAATACAGATTATAACGAAGTCAATCACGACTTCTGTCAGAAAGGAATTAGTCTCATAAGGAGAGCAAGTGTCATTGACCTTAGCGGAAGAGTTCATACGAAACAAAACTCATGAAATTATATTGAAATGTTGAAGTTTTCTTCTACATGTTGAAAATATATAAACACAGAATAATATTTTTATAAGTAAAATTCAAATATTGATCTATTGTTTTCTACACGCTGCTCTTTTATCATTCTTTTACTGGCATTCATTATGACCTGTGTATTTTCTATAATATAAAATTTAATTTGATTTATAAAACTATAATCGTGTCTCCTATTATCCCTAAAACTTAAATTAAATTTTACAGAAATAAAAAAAAAATATTATTATTGATATATTCTTTTTAACACCTTTTTCTGCTTTGAAACGCAAGACAAATACGACTTCTTTTTCTGAAAATGTTCTGCTGTCTTATTTTAGTAAAAAAGCGCAAAAATATAAGACAAGTATTCTGTGGTCATCATATTCAATGTTGAGTACTATTTAAAAACTGAAATAATTTCAATTTAAACTTCAATCAAAGAGATTTCGTTTTTATCTTCTCTACGATTACGATGCCATTTTTGTGCTATATTTTAGCTCTTAACTTAACTCTATCTTGTTGATGTTGTTGATCGATACCTACCTTTCTACATAATATTATGTAGATACGTATGTGTCATTGAACTCATCCCAAACGGATAGACCGATTTTGATGAAATTTTTATGTGTGTTTGAGATGAATGTATGGTTTAGATTCACTATTAGATAGGTAGCGAAAGGGTCCAGGATTTTCTTTATTTTTTAAAACCAACATTCCTTTATTGGGTTCGCTTGTTGCATATACGCGCACTCTGATCGTACAAAAAGTCAATTTATTGTCACGTTATTTTTTCAAAAAACGTAATAAATATAAGAAGAAAAAAGTAGTTTGAAAAAAGTTCAATAATTTTTTTAAGTATGTTACTGAAGTGTTAAATTTCAGTATTCAGTTACTATTTTATATTTATCCCAAATATACAATAGCACTACCTTAAAATGATCATATTGAAAAATAACACATTTCGAATTCAGTTATTTTTATTTTTAAAGTGCGAAATATTTTTATACATTTTACGCTTGGCTACAATAACCGACAAAAAACTGAAGTTATTGAAAGCCGAGTCTGTATTGTGAATGAAACAAGCCGCTGAATTAAAAAATTCTGTCGAAAAGTGATCTCTACTGTGTGAAATAGTATTTTTAAATTGCTCGGTTTGTTCGTTGTAGCCAATATCACGAATTTATTCGCGGCCTAAAACCCTTATAACTTTTTTTAAAATCACGAGATATCTCGATATCGACAACTTTCATAGACAAAATATCTCGATCGACAAATATCTCTACTTTTGACATTAGAAGTTGAGTTTTATGTGTGCCATGTTAGAATCGGAAGACATAAAGAGATAATCGATTAAAACCCGAGAAAATGGTCAACAACATTTTGTCGTGGTTGTCATGCTAGGCCGGCTGAAGCTTTAATAATAAAGAAAGGTGTATCGACAACTTTTTTATAGATCAATTTAAGGGGTCATCTAGTCCGAATTTTCCAAACAATTGTTTATTATTGTTTTTCGACGGATTCTAGAATTTAAGAGGCAGCTACGACAAAGATTGTTGTATAGGTCGAGCATGTATGAATCAAATTAGAGGTGATTAATTACAATTTATCTATGTACTAGTAACATGCCCGGTTTCGCACGGGTAAAATGTAGATGTACTATACGCAAATCATTAATTTGAAAAATAATTAATATCTTAGTAAAATGCCAGCATTAAAAGAAACGAACAATGAGAATGTACTTTGATATTCATTTGTTTGTCCTAAATAATACATTATTTACATAACTAATAACAAAGAACCCAAAACTAAAAACCTTACAAAATATAATATAAAAACTAAAACATATTAATATAAGGAGTCCCTTTAGGCAAGGTTCCGAAGATATACACAAAACTATATCATCATATTATCGTATTGTGTTCGTCTAGTATAAATATGTTGACGGCTTTTATAATAATACTAGCGATCCGCCCCGGCCTTTCTTTTCTATTGGTAATTGGCTAATATTTTTTAAGATCGGTTCAGTAGATCCCGAGATTACTCCCTATAACCTTTTTTTTACACCTTGGGTTACATTATCCAAGTTTTATTTCTGAAAAGAAATAATGGTGAAATAATTTTAAAAATCGGTCGAGTAGTTTTTGAGTTAAGTCGTAACAAATAAACAAACAAATCTTTCCTCTTTATAATATTAGTATAGATATACGTGAAATTTTGCATACTTTTTTGCACATTTCATACATATATTTTCGTAATTTTGTTTCAAATTAATTGCAATTTTTGTTGCTAATAATAATTGATTGGTTATCGAATAAATTTCAAAAATATACATTTAACAAATAATACTTAAAATTAAAATTTTGATTCTACTGTATTATTGATAGAGCCTACGAGTTTGAACAAAGTCATGAGTTACAGCTAACAATTCTGCAAAGTGGATTTATAAATAAATACTAACTTTATCTTGGAGTATAATCTGGTACAATTAATATCAGAGCGGCTCTCAAGGCGTAACGAAGGAGGATTACCTGTTTTAGGGTTCCGTAATCTCAATGTTCTTTGTTAGCTTTTTAGTGCTTAGAGACAATTTAATATGAATACTTTAAATGTTACGTACATATACGTTATGTGTGTATCATGTTTCTTGAAAATAGACATGTGTAACTCAGCAAAATCCCTTGCGTTCACTCAGTAACTCAGACGCAGTGAACTGCGGCATCTCTTTGCGTTAACTCAAAATTGCGCCATGACGCAGTTAAAATTGGGACGTGAGCGAAACTTCCGAAACGCACACCGCGTCACGCTCATAGTTGACTCAGTAAGTGAGGTCCTGCGCCGAGCGGCCAACACATTTTGAACGAGTGAGTTGACTCACCCGGCGCAGTGAATTGTGTTGACGCAATTGCATGGCGCAGCGCTACACATGCCTATTTGAAACGCTTTTGGGAATAAATGCCCAGCCGGCCTAGCATGACAACCACGACAAAATGTTGTCGAACGTTTTCGAGTGGTTTATTCAATTATCTCTTTATTTCGGGTCTAATATGACACACTTAAAAGTCGACTTCTAATGTCAAAAGTAGAGATATTTGTCGATCGAAATATCTTGTCTAACAAAGTTATCGATGTCGAGGTATAATATATCAAGATATCTTATATATTAGTTTGTCTTCACTCGTCCGAGAGATATCTCTTAATAGTCATGCGAGGTGGGCAGGACTAGTTTTAATAAAGACATTTAGTTAAAACTAGTTTTAATAGGAGAAAACACATTGTCTATCTAAGTTGTCGATGTCGAGATATCTTATATCTTAGTTTGTCTTCACTCGTACGCGAGATATCTCTTGATGGTCATGCTAGGCGAGCAGGGCTAGTTTAATAGATATTCAGTGAAAACAAGTTTTAACTGAAGAAAACGCGTTATTACAGTATACAGAACCCCGCATGCAGATGAACCGACACGTACCTTACTATTTTTTTGTAATTAATAAACATGGATAATCAGATAATATCGTTATAAAAACAGAGCTTATCTCGGCACTTCCTGTGATTTAAAACGAGAATTTTAATGTGTTAATCACTCTACGTTCATTATCAATTTACATAATTTGGACTCAATTTGCTAGTTACTAATTGATGGAGGCGTTCTTTGTTTAAACAAAATTACTTTTTTAATTATATAAATTGCAGATGATAAAATAATATACATAATATATACTTTAATATTATAAAGAGGAAAGATTTGTATGTTTGTATGTAACGAATAAATTTTAAAACTACTAGACCGATTTTAAAAATTCTTTCACCAATAGTAAGCTACTTTATCAGCGAGTAACATAGGCTATATATTTTTGTGTATAGTCACCCGTCATCTACATTACACCCGTGTGAAGCCGGGGTGCGTTGCTAGTAATATTATAAAGAGGAAAGATTTGTATGTTTGTATGTAACGAATAAACTTTAAAACTACTGGACCGATTTCAAAAAATTATTTGCCGTTAGAAAGCTACACATAGTCATTGTAACATAGACATAGATAGATATTTATTTCCAGAAATAATTAGGTATCCCTACTAAAACTTGAATAATGTTAATCAAGGTGTAAAAAAAAAAGTTGTGTGGAGTATTCTATGGATCTACTGAACCGATTTAAAAAATTTTTCACCAATAAAAAGCTACATTATCAGCGAGTTTTTGTGTATAGTACATCTACATTGCACTTGTGTGAAGCCGGGGCGTTTTACTAGTTTTATATATAAAGGCTAGGATTAGCATAGCATTTCTGTACTTCATAAGTCTTTCGTTTAAGCACCGCACGGCGAAATAGCTCTCAGATAGCAAGATTTTTTCCGACTTACTTGATAGTCATCGTTATAATTTGGCCAATTAACTCAATATTCTTCTAAATTAAATATAATATTAGTAGGATAGGATATACTAACACTCCATGCGTCCCGGGTTCGATTCCTAGGTTGATAAAGTGTTTTTCAATTTCTGGAGCACTTATCGATCAGAGTTTAAGATATTGGTGGATAATATTGTCAACATAACACAACTAGCAACGCGCCCCGACTTCACACGGGTGCAATGTAGATGTACTATACACAAAATATAGCCTATGTTACTCGCTGATAATGTAGTTTTCTATTGGCGAAAGAATTATTGAAGTCGGTCCTGTAGTTTTTGAGTTTATTCATAACATACAAAAATACAAATATTTCCTCTTTATAATATTAGAGTATAGATATAAATAATAAATCGCGTCTTAATCCGGTATACAGTAATTTATTTAAATATTGGTGGATATTTGAAGCCTGTGAAGGCGGCACGTAATGTTGATAACAAAAACTAGTGGATGATGGAAGCCTGTGAATATGGATAGCATGAAATGCTGGAGTCATGGTTGCGTGCTCAGCGGTTCCGTTAGCACCAAAAGACGGACCTGATGGCCATTTTTTTTAGTGTATACTCACTAGTCTGTAAGTTTCTACTGACAACATGGATTCTTCTTCTTCTTCCTGTCCTGTTCCCTTCTTTGTTTGGGGTTGGCGCAGTATGTTCTCTTTTTCCATTATCTACTTTCAGTCACTCCTTTCAAACACATATCATTCTTCACACAGTCAATCCATATTTTTACGGCTTCCTTCTTCCCTTATACCAATTCCCATTCTTATTAAAAACTTCTTTAGATATATATTTTTCATCTCTCCTCATGGCATGCCCATACCAAGCCAAACGATTACCTTTAAATTTTTCATTCACGGACGATATTCTCAATCTCCCTCTTACATCATAACTGACGGATTATTTTACCAAAAAAAAAAGATTAAAGAAGAATTCTTACTTGGCTTACATTTGCTACATTACTGTGAAGAAAAATATCTTCGTTGCAATATCTTCATGAAAAAATTCAATCTAGACACAACGAAAACTGCCAAAGTATTACTTTAACTGCGCTCAAATATAAAACTTTATTTGAATACGAGCCAATGTAGTAAGTTATTGTTTCAGATATTCTTAGCCAAATGTGTTCGTATTGGGCAGGCCTTTTAGCATTTTCAGTATGTAAATAACCTTTTTCTAGTCAATCCATGTTTTTTTTGGCCTCCCTCTTCTCCTATACCCATCCACTTTCATATTTAAAATTTTATACATACATGTTTTTCATCTCTCCTCATAACATGCGCATACCAAGCTAAACGATTACAATTTTTCATTCACTGGCGCTACTCTCAAACTTCCTCTTATATAGTCATTTCTTATCTTATCTAATCTTGTCACTCCACACATCCACCTCAGCATTCTCATCTCAGCTACATGCAAACGTTTTTCATCCATCAGTTCATTTGCCCAACATTCAGAAACATACATGTACTGAATGTTGGGCAAGAACATTCAGAACAATAACAACAGTATAATATACGAGTATATTACATATTATATTTAACCACAGATTATATCTTTATGATTCACCCATATCATACCGTAAGAATTAAATATCTAAATGTCAAACTTTTGGAACAGTATCATTATTCAACCCTTTTCATATTTCGGGGTGGAGTTCGACCCTCAATTTTAATCGATCCATTTTCATTTTATAAATTATTATGAGACTGGTGTCGAGTTATATCAAAGCGTATAAAAAATAAATAAAAAAATGGCCTTGAAACAGCTATTTTTATGTTACATATCGACAGACGAACATGAGGTTCACTTGATGGTAGGTGATACCTCAGCCACAGAACATCAGTCTATGATGTACTATCAACCTACTTTTTACTTCGAGCAATGGGAAATCCATAGACTTAGACCGAAGGGCACTAATCGTCGCTCGTCAAATCCATTAATGTTCTGTTAAATCTGTGAAGAATTGAAAATATCTAGCATGTCTAGCGTAAATATCTAGGAGTGGCAGTTTTGTTAGTAGACTAGTTATTGGTTTAAATATACTTATTAGTGACGTGTCGGATCGTTAAAAATCCGGATATTTGGTGTCAAAATCCGCGGGATCAGATACGGATTCATCACGGAAACTTCCTAAAATAATTAATGCTTAAATATATCATTAATTTAATAATCTTATGACAAAGATTTGTGATTGATCTAATTATAAAGTTTTTATTTTATTATGTACAATTGGTATGATAAATGTTTGCAATATAAATATTTGATTGAATTTTGAATGCCAAATATTTGATTTTAAGAAATAATAATCTGAATGGAATTGAATAGTTTTTCATTCTACCTAATCATCTACTCATCTATGTATTGAACATTAATAAGGTAAAAGATCCGTCAAAAAAGTAACGAGTATAGTCCGCAGCCGTGGCTCAGTGGTTAGCGCCGGAGGACCTGGGTTCGAATCCCAGGGAAACAAGTTTAAAAAAATTGTTTCGGTCAGGGAGGGCACAGAAGGTTGATCACCTACTTGCCTGTAAAGATAAATGATCAGTGAACCAACAGACACAGAAATGAGTCTGCCCCATGCCCCACATTTATACGAATTCGGATCTTTCTTCTCCCTCGGATATCACGGCTACGGATATCTGGCACATCACTAATACGTATAAAAAGATAAGCCAGTAGGAATCGGCTTGTTAGGACTCCTTATCAATAGTATATATAAAACTAGCAATTGCCCCCGCAACCCCCCTTGTGGGTGGAATTTCGTAAAATCCGTTCTTAGCTGACCTCTACTCGGCGAAAGGAATATTCCTACCATATTTCAAGTCGCTACGCCTTATGGTTCCAGAGATATCGTGATGAGTCAATATATAGGTGGGAATCTCTTTTATATGTATATATACTAGCAATTGCCCCCGCAACCCCCCTTGTGGGTTGAATTTCGTAAAATCCGTTCTTAGCTGACCTCTACTCGGCGAAAGGAATATTCCTACCATATTTCAAGTCGCTACGCCTTATGGTTCCAGAGATATCGTGATGAGTCAATATATAGGTGGGAATCTCTTTTATATGTATATATACTAGCAATTGCCCCCGCAACCCCCCTTGTGGGTTGAATTTCGTAAAATCCGTTCTTAGCTGACCTCTACTCGGCGAAAGGAATATTCCTACCATATTTCAAGTCGCTACGCCTTATGGTTCCAGAGATATCGTGATGAGTGACTATATAGGTGGAAATCTCTTTTATATATATAGATAGATATTGTATATAGATTATAAATTCATATGTGATTATATTGTTTCATTTGCAGCACGTGCGCTGTCAGCGCGGTTGATGGATGTTGCTGAAAGTAATTTATAAACAGCGACAAGTGTGCTACGAAAACATTAATGATCCAGCTGTGTGTGGTCCGTTATGGGAATACTCTTTGTGCGTTTGCATTTCACCGCTTTGAGAATTATTAATATAATACATACTAGTGATGTGCCGAATATCCGTACCCGCGTATTTTTTTTATGTTAGATATCGACAGACGAGCATGAGGTTCACTTGATGGTAGGATACCTCAGCCACAGAACATCAGCCGGCCTAGCATGGCAACCGCGACAAAATTTTGTCGACCGTTTTCTCGTGTTTGAATCGATTATTGCTTTATTTCTTTCGGATCTAACATGAAAATTACATTTAAAACTCGACTTATAATGTCAAATATAGATATATTTGTCGATCGAGATATCTTTTCTATCAAAATTGTCAATGTCGAGATATAATATTTCTAGATATCTTATATTTCAGTTTGTCTTCTCTCGTCCGCGAGATATCTCGTGACGGTCATGCTAGGCCGGCAGTCAATGATGCGCTGTCGACCTACTTTTTACTTCGAGCATTCGGAAATCCATAGACTGAAACCGAAACGCGCAATGTGCAAGTGTGGTTTTTCCATCTATGAACGGCTGTTCGTTACCCGGTCGGAATTTCAATCAATGCCCAAAGTTACCAGACGTGGGGAAAACATGCTTACAGAAAGTTGTAAAGAAGTTGTCCCGGTGGGATTCGAACACACGACCCATCTATGCGTACGGCAGGTGTTCTACCGAACGCACCAAAGAGCCTGTCATATACTTCTATACTAATATTATAAAAGAAAGTTTTGTTTGTTTGTTACGATTTACTCAAAAACCGCTCGACCGATTTTTAAAATTCTTCCACCAATAGAAAGCTCCATTATCTATATATACTTTTTCATTTTTGTTTATAGAAGGTATATCTACATTGCACCCGTTCGAATAAAATATATTCAACACAGTATCTCATAGTATGATTAATTTAATAAAACTGAATTTAAATGCCTATTATTGACTATTTTTCTTGACAAGCAAGTGATCAGATTAAAAAATAAAATTTGCTTTCCCGAGATTCGAAGCTGGAACCCCGGCTCAAACGACCACTGAGCCACACTGAGTTTGAAACACAAATGTTCCCATTATCTCCAAAAAAATGTCACAAAGGAAACTTTTCGTGGAATTGACAAGTTAAAAGAGTTTGAAAGTAAAAGTCGGGAGTTCTTAAATTATTTTCTTTCGTGAAGGATTGGCGATAAACAAAGTAGGTCCCACACAAAGATTACAGATTAAGAAAGTTTAACTTCTCTTCCACGGATTACATAATGTACTCAGGAAACTAGATTTTCAGTTCAAACTTTGTGGCTAACTCTTAAGAGGATATGTCGAGAAAAATGCGGTTTTTCTATTACGTGTAACTTGTTCAGGCTGTGGATTATTGATATGAAATTTTGGAATTTGTTTTTTAACTATATTACGCAGTGTCGTTCAAAAGGAAAACATGTTTCAATGAAATTTTCTCGATAGAAAAAAAATGTGAAGTTATGTCTATTTTTACACTGTTTTGGATCCCAGGGCATAACGGCAAAGAGTTATTTAATTTAATTTATTTTAAAGGATGTAGAATAAATGTCTTTAAGATTGCTCAAAACCGATTTTTAAAATAAAGTATTGTAAAGTTATGAAATGAATTAGTTTTGGCACATACGTTGTTTTATTCCGAGCGCGTTCAAGCTACAGCCATCTCATTTTTGTACATGTCTCAAGTAATTATTTCAATCTCGCTCACTCACATTCAATAGAGCGATTTGTCGGCCTGCGAGCCTCATCGACATAGGCCCTTAATAGTTTGGTTACCAGGCATGTCTGTTAATACAGCTCTTTGAGGCATGTAGGCAAACTTACAAATAAACAATTCTCTTTATTGAAGCTCCACAATTATTCATAATATGAGCTACTACTAAACTAACTTACCTTAGTCTTCTATACTAATATTGAATACTGAACAGATTTTAAAAATTATTTCGCCAATAGAAAGCTACATTATCAGTGAGTAACATAGGCTATTTTTTACTCACTGATAATGTAGCTTGGTACATCTACACAGCACCCGTACGAAGCCGGAAGCATTGCTAGTGCTATTTAAATCTCTCAGGTCTGAATTCTAGTATTAATTTGTATCAAAAGAGCGAATTAGCTAATTTAGTTACTTCCTAAACTAAAATTTATTACTTTCAGTTTTTATATTATATTATATATTTTTTTTGTTGAAGTGAAACTACTTTATCGGGGTTGGAAAAAAATTTAGTGTAACATTTTTTCGTTACGCGTCACATTTTTCCGTTACGCGCCATGTTGCTTTTTTATCAAAGTTTAGTATAGTGACGTAAAGAATTTAATGTCATATTAAGAACAATGATAAAAGAAGTTTCACTTCTTACCTGTGTACTCTGGTACACACACACAATTTTTTTTCTATAATACTGTCTGTTTTATGTACTATTGTCATTATTATTTTATTTATTTTTGTCTGTGGATGTTTAACTGAAATACTAAATCACTAATTACCAAAGCGAATGGACCAGATGTTCGAACTTACAACCGGCCGCGGCCGCCCCAAATTACACTAGTTTACAGTGTATCTGTTGCCGATACAATTTTTGCTGTTGTAGACTACTTATGATATGCTAGTTACAAATATATAGGTAGATTTTTTTTATCAGCTCTAGTTTATGAGTTCCGGGTAGTTACGGCTAAAAATGAAAATTATAAGTATTTACTAAGAAAAATTATTATTAAATAACTTAAACAATCGTTGAGTTCCAAAAAACTTCACTTTAAAGCTCTTCTCTTATCTGTGGACTTAGGGAAGTAACGTGCATTAGTCAGAAATCCAAAAAAACTCTGATAACTCTCCTCTATGACGCGTAAATCTTGATGCATACGCTCTCCCTGCTCTTCGCTCATGTCTCCTATTTTTTTTTTTTGAAAACCTGTCTAGATGACTGCGGAGGAAGTGGAATTTAATGCTCATATATGCATCTCAGAGTTTTTAATTGTAAAAGCAGGTCTGTAGAAAACAATATAATTTTCTGACAAGTTCAGTTTTAATTTTCTGACAAGCTCAGTTTAAATTTTCTGACTTTCTGTTTCTGAGAAAGTTCTGCATCATCGATACGAAAGCTGTCCATGCTCTTAATCCAAGCTTACTCATAGAATTTATAAATTCAGTATCTTTGGAAGTTGTATGATATAGGATCTGTCAAAAATACTGGCTTTAATCTTTTTCATAGTGAGCTGAGAAAATTTGTGGCAAATGTAGGAAAAGTAGATCCCATTTTTATCGAGTGCATTAAAAAACTGTTTCATGATTCTCATTTGAATATGTAGTGGCGGCAAAATAATTCTATTACGAGCTACTAGTTAGTTTTAGACTAAATATTGCTGACCTCTAACCAAACCATAAGTACCAGTCATTCAGATGATTTCGTGGTTCTACCCAAATGGTTGGAGTTCTAAATTTAAAACTACCTTTTTTTCTGCCTTTCCATAATCTTAAATATTCAACACCCTATTTACAAACACAATCAGGAGCCGAAGACTTGTAATTTTTATCCAGCGATATCCCAAAGTAGAAAAAATAGGAGTTTTTAACGTACTCTGATACACCTTTTCTATATTTTTTAGCACATATTCTCCACATATATAGCAAAAATAATGTTGGTAGTTTAAACAACTTCTGCTTGAACCACTCATGTCGCAAAAACTTATGAAATTAATCTTTACACACTGAAACACCCACGTTATTAACGAATAAATCAGCATAAATGATGAACGTCGAAAACAAAAATATTAGAGCTGCACAAAATTTTCTGAGGGTATATTTGAAAAGACCATGTCATAAGGAAACAAAATCACCCACAAAATTCACGGCAACAGACAAAAAGTTAAATTTTGTAAACTAGTGTTATTAAGGAAGTTTATAAAAAAAAATTGTTCTCTTTCTTCCACAGTACTTATGTCCATTTAAATATTGTGGCTTCCTTATATGTAGCTACTTAATTTTAAGACCTCGATGTCTTGTTATTTAAATTTTATTACGGCCTCAGGGCAGCCACAGTGTAAACATGCATACAGTGGTCAATTTTATATCAAAACTTAGTGCTATCAAAAAGTAAAATAAAGAAGTAAGAAATGTGTTCCTATATGGAAGCTTAATATCGTCGAAGTTATTAAAATTAAGTGTTGTGATTCGTTAATTTAAAAGGCAAAATTGTATATTGTAATCAAATTTAGTATTAAAAATTGAAATAATTTATATTAATTATAATGAGTTTACATATTGTATCGATACTTTAAAGTATATTTAATTCAGATGTTCAATTGTTCTTACTGTGGAAGTAATATCAGTCATTCAATTTATTTGACAGTTCACTCGTCACGTGTTCACTCACGTCATTCGTTCCTTTCATTCATTCAATATTGAGAGAGTGTCGTCTAATGTCAAGCTGTTAAGCAAAATTATTAGAAAACGGGCATTCTGTCTACAGTCGTGCTCCAGTAAAGTCCTAGTTATACTGTTCGTAATCTCGTGATGTATTAACGTCTATACAAAGTGAATATCGATATTTTAAGAAATTGTACACGTGTTGGTAGTTGAATATATTCATGTCCGAGAAGTCAAATCTGTATTGAAGATGCAAATATACGTTTGGATACTGTACACTGGTGGTTTTACTATAAATCAGAAGTGTAACGACCCGCGAGCCACGTCAAAGGACATTTTAGTAAGTACGAATTTGAGTTATATGGACAATATTAAAAAAAAAAAGTGTAAATTTGACTAGATCTAAGTAACCTGGTCCAGCCATAAGTTCTGTTACAAATGAAAATGCATTTTTTGTGAAGTAGTAATCTTATTAAAACTTATATTTATCGAAGTATTAGAAAATTATTCTACTCGAATTCGCCACTCTTGGCTTTGAATTTGGATTTATGCATAAACACATCGGAAATTTAGCCATTATGCCCCAGAGATTTCTTAAGATACTTAATGTTGACGTGTCGTTTAGAGCAGACTATATTCTCTAAAAATGACCAGGTTTTGAACTGATCAGTAAGTAGGTGGAAAGTCCACAGTACATTTTTAGAAAAATATGATGACCACGTTATACCTTTTCAACCACTTATTGTAGTGCTCTTCAATCGTGAGAATTTTTTCATCAGTATAGAAGATATTTAATTGACAATAATTAATTGATAAGATCAGTGGACCTGTGTATCGGGACAGAAGGCGTTTGATCGATCCACTCTTAATTATAGGGATTGATTTAGAACATGTCCTGTATATCGATGATAAGAACTCAGCTTCAGGTTTTATTTTTGTTATAAATATGCGACAACAGGAATTTTCATTTTTCGCAATAAGTATTTTGTTTCCTAGTAGAGTTTTGGCTACTTAGAACCTGTATGTGCTATCTTCCCTTCTTAGTATATCTGTCGATAGTACGATATACAAACATACAGCTGATACTAAACTTTTCAAGTGTCTTGAATATGACCGACGCGGACGCAACGACTCGATACCCACTTCGTCCATTCTACTTTCGACATTCCATATTGTAAGTTGATATGAATAAAAAAATAAAAAAAATGTATGTGAAATGGTGGGAAATCGAAATAAGTTTTTAACATAATAACAATTTAAAATAATTGAGTTGAAAAGAAAAAAGAATAGATTTTATGTAACAGTATTTATGGTCATGCTAGATAATATAGTAGTCATGAAAGTGAACTATATGAGCCATGGAGATGTACTGTAAAGATCAGTTAGTAATTATACAATAGCCATGTAGGTGTGCTATTATGATCAGCCATGTATGTGTGCTGTAGAGATCAGCCATGTATGTGTGCTGTAGATATCAGCCATGTATGTGTGCTGTAGAGATCAGCCATGTATGTATGCTGTAGATATCAGCCGTGTATGTGTGCTGTAGTGATCAGCCATGTATGTGTGCTGTGGAGATCAGTAATGACACAATAGCCATGTAGGTGTGCTATTGTCAGCCATGTAGGTGTGCTGTAAAAGTCACTGATGATACAATAGCCATGTAGGTGTGCTATTATGATCAGCCATGTAGGTGTGCTGTAGATATCAGTATTGACCCAATAGCCATGTAGGTGTGCTATTATGATCAGCCATGTAGGTGTGCTGTAAAGGTCACTGATGATACAATAGCCATGTAGGTGTGCTATTATGATCAGCCATGTAGGTGTGCTGTAGATATCAGTATTGACCCAATAGCCATGTAGGTGTGCTATTATGATCAGCCATGTAGGTGTGCTGTAAAGGTCACTGATGATACAATAGCCATGTAGGTGTGCTATTATGATCAGCCATGTAGGTGTGCTGAAGAGATCAGTAATGAAGCAATAGCCATGTAGGTGTGCTTTTATGATCAGCCATGTAGGTGTGCTGTAGAGATCAGTAATGACACAGTAGCCATGTAGGTGTACTATTATGATCAGCCGTGTAGGTGTGCTGTAGATATCAGTAATGACACAATAGCGATGTAGATATGCTATTATGATCAGCCATGTAGGTGTGCTGTAGAGACCGGAAATGACACAATAGCCGTGTAGATGTGCTATTATGATCAGCCATGTAGGTGTGCTGTAGAGACCAGAAACGACACAATAGCTATGTAGGTGTGCTATTATGATCAGCTATGTAGGTATGCTGTAAAGGTCAGTAATTATAAATGATAGCCATGTTGACGTTGTAGTTGTGATAGAATAGCCGTATAAACATACTGAAATAGTCATATAGTTGTGATGAAATAGCCATGAATATCCTTAAGTTATTAACAACAATGCAGGTAGTTGTGCTGTAACATCTATTTAAGTGTGTCATAGTTGCCATGACAAAGTTTATAAGTATCAGATACTTAAGTGTATGATTATAGTCATGTAGGTGTACAATTGTCAATCAAAGTGTAGTAGTAATAATATAAAATTTCTGCTAGTATATTTTCTTAATGTGTGACATTATATTATCTACGTATAGATATATATAGCTTTTATATGAATAACATAATAGTATTATGTATACTGTTTACGACATGTATTGAATGAACAGAAATATTTGAAATTAGTTTCAAGATTAAAGCAGATGGCATAAAGTTTATAAAGTTTACTTACAGTGTATTGTAAGGTGGTAACACGGCAGTATAGAGTTTATAAGTTATTATAAAATGATATAAAGCGTGTGAAAATATGTATTTCAGCCAACCAGAGAAGAATACGGGTTCACCCCGGAAGCTAAGTAAGCGAAGGACGCAGGACACAGAAGTACCAGATGTAACTAAGAGAATATCGGAAGGCTGGATACCTGCTAAAAATGAAAGCGGCGTTAAGTGGTATACAACAAAACTATGGTATCTACGATTTATTTATTTGGGAAAGATTGGGATCAAAAACTAAAAAAAAAAAGCCATTTGCGGCTGATGAACATTTGGTAAATTTTAAGGGAATATTACTATGTAAAAGTAGTTTACTGCAGTATTTATAGAATTATTTATAGTTCAATAGGTAATGGAGCAAAAGATCTTTAATTTAGCGAACCAAAAGATTTGTTAACATTTAGCTTCTCAGCAATTCTATCAAATTAGAGATAATTCTAGGATAAATACTACTACTAATAAATACTAATTATTTTAGAAAAACTCAATTTAAGGACTGGTTCTGTTATCATAGTTAATGTTTGCAAGTCAATACAATTAGAGGAAATTATTCTACATGTTTCAGTTATCAGGAATGTTGGCATATATATAATTATTATTGCCAAAAGCCAATTATTAAATGTAGTAAATGTGATAGAATAAGTCATAACCTTTATGACTGTACCAGAAACCTCTCTTCATGTGCATGAAAGTAATAGTACAAACGAATTGACAAAAGTTTTTAAGATATTTAATAGAGATATTAATTTCCGATATAAATTGTTTAAAAAAAATCCTTTAAAACGAATCAGCATTTGATAAAATAAAATATTTTTAATGTCTTAAGTAAAAGCACTCATAATTTCAGTAGCTATCGTAATATTCAATTATATTATCAGTGACTAATATTTATTTACTGACTTGAATACAATTCACAAGGATTTACCATTTATTGAATTATTTATGAAATATGATATATATTTATGAATATATACATATATATATTTTGATATATATACCAGATACCTATATGAAATTTTGTTATTATTGATAATCATTTTGTGGAATAAGACCTAGTGATAGTCAAGAAAGGATTTTAAAATAAAAAAAAAACCTTTTTTACCACAAACTAATCATTTACATAATATTTTACTGTTATAAAATTAGTTATAGAAAAGTATTTTATTTGTGTCTGCATTAATATTAATAGATAGTACATATATTAGAGTCAGGATTTTGTTAGTTAGTCAACTCTACTGAGAAAACAAATATGGCCATGTTAATTGGTTATTCGAAATATTCAAGTTCATTGATAATTATTATTTAGACATTCGCGTAATGTGTTGATCAAATAAGAAGTCAATATTGGTTTCCTGAATTTCAATCACATTTAATAAAAACAAAGTAGCTTACTGGAGATTCCATGGAGCGATTAAACAAAGAATGTGTCTAAATAAACTTTTTGCAATTTACTAAGGTTTTGTCGAAGGATGAATTTTTATTTTACAAATTTATTTTATTTTATGAAATGTTTGTAAACTTTGGTAATTTTAAGTCTATGGGAAAATTATGTACGAGCTTTGTTTCTTTAACAGATTTTGTTAGTTCTTCTTATGAAATGAATCATTAAAATGTTAGATTGAAAATTTGTTCCAAGTTATTGGTTTGACACACCAAAAATCAATTCAGTTTCTAAGGGGTTGCACAAGAAACAGAAAATTATCTTTAAAGTTCCTGTTTTGATTCTTCGTACACTCGATGAACATTTGCTTATTAAAAAGCGACAGATGTATTTAAAACCATATGGTAATAAAAAAAAATACAATTAAGTTGAAGAAGTGTTGAATGCACATGAAACAGTAAAGTTTTAGCCTCAAATCAAGATCAAATATGTGGGGTCAATATTTTGTTGCTCAATACATTTTATTTTTGTTTCAATTTATTAATAGTAAAAAAAAAAAAATATATGTATACCATAACTCCGCTACAATATACCGTTGCGAATCGTTATGGCTAGGACTACAATTATGGCCAGTGTATTTAAAGATTTTTCTCAGTAATAATCAAAAAGTTGAGTGATTTTCACCTTATGAAATATCAGAATGTTTAGGTTACGATCGATAATCAAGTTATTAAAACCAAACAAAACTCAAACAGGTTAGATAAGATGAGATCTTTGAAGACCTTGACATATATCTAAGCAATAATGTAAAACTAAACTAAATCTGGCCCTAACTATACTTAATCTCGCATGGAAAAGTGAAAATAAAAAAACAGACCTTAACCATTCGGTTACAGACTGTAAATGCATAAGATAATAAATGTGTCGGTGCATGTTGCGCCATCTAGGTTAATTAAGAATCAATTGGTACCCTACTTTCAAGTCTGAAAAGAGTATCAAGTAGTTGACTTTGACGGCACTCTAGTGAAGCGTCAAAACGATGGTGGCGGAGCGGCCATCATACATCAGGACTTTTCTTAAGAAAGTCACACATGCACCAAGAATACGACGAATCACTTATTTCAGAGACAATCGATATACTTTCGTGGGCAATTATTTAATTGTGGTTAAATCAGTGTTCAAAATTGTAAGATGTGATTAATATTTGTTAATTAAAGTAAATAATTATCTTTAATACGTCCATTGCGCGATTACAAATGCATAAATAGAAATGCTAGAATGTTTAATGTAGCTATAAGTAGTACTGTAACATTATTTATTTACCATATTATAATGTCATTTTTAATAAATAATGTATTCCAATTTATGTATTATAAGCAATTTTTGAAGTATCGTCTAACTTTCTATGTTATAATAATAAATAATTTTATGTAACAAAGTATCTTTGAGATTGATATTGTGAATATTAATTGTGTATTGATTATATTGATAGCGTTTGTATGTTCTAGTTTCCGAGTTAAAAAAATAAAAAAAAGAAGTTATTTAATTAATTATTTCTCGTGTAAGTGAAATTGTATTATTTTTTGAGAGAAATAAATGTATTTAACCATTAGTAGATACTTATCTAGATTTCATTGTAATTATAGAGGATAAGATGGTAAATCGTATAAGATTTCTTTTGCATTGTATAGAATCTCTGTATACCTTGCATTATATAAAATTCTCAGCCGATTATTACTATTGTAACCGAGACTTTGTAAGCTAAACCATTATTGAAAAGAGTATCCATGGAGTTTCTTGCCGGTTCTTCTCCATGAGACCCACTTTTTGGAACCGTGCAACTAGACGTTTCATAAGATAAATACAAAACTTTTGATTTTGATAAAATGTGCTCAATGAGTGTTGTGATTTTGCGTGCTCCGGAGATAGCACGCTTGTGGATGGCCGAGTGTTGTGATTCGTTAATTTAAAAGGCAAAATTGTATATTGTAATCAAATTTAGTATTAAAAATTGAAATAATTTATATTAATTATAATGAGTTTACATATTGTATCGATACTTTAAAGTATATTTAATTCAGATGTTCAATTGTTCTTACTGTGGAAGTAATATCAGTCATTCAATTTATTTGACAGTTCACTCGTCACGTGTTCACTCACGTCATTCGTTCCTTTCATTCATTCAATATTGAGAGAGTGTCGTCTAATGTCAAGCTGTTAAGCAAAATTATTAGAAAACGGGCATTCTGTCTACAGTCGTGCTCCAGTAAAGTCCTAGTTATACTGTTCGTAATCTCGTGATGTATTAACGTCTATACAAAGTGAATATCGATATTTTAAGAAATTGTACACGTGTTGGTAGTTGAATATATTCATGTCCGAGAAGTCAAATCTGTATTGAAGATGCAAATATACGTTTGGATACTGTACACTGGTGGTTTTACTATATAAGGTTCCCTAAATGATATCGGTTCGATTAATATTTTTCAACAACACTTTTGTGAAATAGTTTTCGATGTTACCCTGGTCCATTCCTGATTTCTGAATTATTATTATAAACGAAAGTACAAGTAGCATGCAATCCTTTTTTTAAATCTTAAACAACGTTAACAACTAATCATACGAGTATAAATCAACTAATAATAAAAAACTAATCATATATAATAATAATTTACAACCTGACTACAAACTGATTTACAAACTGAAAATCAGTGTTGGGGTTTTGCCCCAACGAATACTGAGTTACATCAATTTCAGGATCATCATATACCAGGGTGAATCAAAAAGTTCTTAGAAGTGCATATATATGAAACCTTTTTGGATCAAGTTCAATATTCAAATTAAAGAGTGTCTATCACACTATATTTATGCAGACTGTCACTTGTTTTTGTCAGTTAGTTCGCATGTAATAAATTTTTTTGTGCAACGAGTTGCTAAAAAGTCAAAATTATGGATAAAAGTGAGTTACGTGCGGTGATAAAATATCTCAGTTTGAAAAAAATGTCTACGAAGGCAATTTTTTTGGACATTCAGCAGACATTAGGGGGTGATGCTGTACCCTATTCTACGGTTGCGTACTGGGTGGCTGAATTTAAAAGAGGTAGATCAAGCTATAAAGATGACCCGCGTTCTGGGCGGCCTTCAACCTCCGTTACAGAAGAAAATGTCAAAAAGGTTGAGAATCTGGTTTTGGAAGACAGAAGAATGACTATAAAACATATAGCTGAGATCCTAAAGATATCTTTTGGTAGCGTTCAATCCATTTTAATTGATTCACTGGGGTTCAAAAAAGTGTCTGCAAGATGGGTGCCACGAATGTTAACCGACGAAAACAAAAAGCGACGTTTGGAAATTTCCAAGCGTAATCTCGAAATGTTCCAGCGTGATTCGGATAATTTTTGCCGTCGTCTTGTCACCATGGATGAAACGTGGGTCCACCATTTTGATCCTGAAACTAAAAGACAAAGCATGTCTTGGAAACGACCATCCTCTCCATCCATCAAGAAATTTCGAGTTGCTCCTACCGCTGGCAAAGTTATGGCCTCTGTGTTCTGGGATAGTGAAGGAATCCTTTTTATTGATTACATGCCAAAAGGCCAGATGATTACTGGACCCTATTATGCAAATTTAATCCCGAAAGTGCGTGAAGCGATTAAAGAAAAACGTCGTGGAAAACTGTCGTTGGGCGTGTTGTTCCTTCAAGATAACGCTGCTGCTCATCGATCGGAAGTTGCGCTCAACGCAATCCGCTGTGCTGGCTTCAATCTCCTTGACCACCCACCATATTCTCCGGACTTAGCCCCAAGTGATTTTGACTTATTTCCAAAATTAAAAGAGGAAATTCGTGGAACAAAATTTCACGATAATGACGCGGTTATAGCTGCCGTAGAGGACTTTTTCGAGAGTCAAGAAAATAATTTTTTTTCACAAGGAATAAGGAAGTTAGAAACGCGTTATTCTAAATGCATTGCATTGGAGGGAGATTATGTAGAAAAATAAAATATTATTATTTAAATCTTTGCATTTTTTAATATTGATTCCAAGAATTTTTTGATTCACCCTCGTACTCGTATTTAACTTAAGTACAGTTTTAATGTTATTATATATTTTTACTGTATATGGTGATTTCATAAATAAATAGATATATATTCTATTATGTTAACTGCATTTGGGGGTTACGACTTACGAGCATGTTGGGTTTAGACCTGAAAGGACCGGGTTCGGATCCCGTGGAAAACAGAACATTTAAGTGTCTAAAACTAAATTGGTCATTATCTTCCCTATTTAAATAAAATACTGTATACCGGAATAAAACGTGTAAATGTGTGATACTCGCGTTAATAAAAGACAATATTATTTTCTTCCCTATACAAAAAAATATCAGTAAAACAGATGGAATTTACCTCATAGCGGACTCAGCATTTACTACATCTCACAACTGTTTGTCAGTAAACTGTGAATTTAAAAACTTGTCAAGCAGTTAAAGGAACTTCAATGAAAAATGGCGGTTCGATCGTATTAAGACTCCGCCCAAATTCAAGTTTGAAAACATGTGATTTCGTTGTTATTATTTATGTCCGAATAACGTCTGCTGTTAATGTTCATAAAACTTATGAAATTTATTATCATTAATAAAGTCATAAATATATGAATTTTATTAGCCAATTTGTTTTATAACCGTATTTAAACATAAAAAAGTGAATTCCCGAGTCACAGGTCAGTTTCACTGATCGTCGCAAACTAATAATAATGTGTATTCTTTAGTAATTATTAACCACTATAGATTGATAGAATACTTGTTCCATATTTCTGAAGTTCTGGTAATTCTTAGAATTTCCAAGCTCCCTAGTGAGGCATGGGACAGACATTTCTGTGTCTGTTTAACTGATCATCGCTAACTAAGAATGCTAGTATATTCTTTAGTAATGATTAACCAGTATACATTTATAGAATACTTCCTACATATTTCTGATATCCTGGTACTTCTTAGAATTCCCGAGTCTCCTAGTGATGCATGGGACAGACACATTTCTGTGTCTGGTTCACTGATCATTTTTCTAAACAGGCAAGTAGGTGGTATTTTAAGCCCTGCCCAAAAGATGTGTTGGTTTGATTGTTACGATTTAACTCAAAAACTATTAGACCGATTTTAAAAATTCTTTCACCAATAGAAAGCTATATTATCAGCGAGTAACAAGGGCTTTGCTTTTTTTTCATCTACGTTGCACCCGTGCGAAGCCGGGGCGTTTTGTGTTACTATAAAAGCCGTCAACATATTTTTATTATATGAACACGATACCATTATACATTACAATATAGTTGGTTCCTAAGGGAAGGAGTATTGATAACATCTTCGCCGTTGTACGGTGAATAATCGCACCCATTTACATACATTTAGCGTTTCAGATCTAAATCGCTCTTAAAATTGTATAATAGGTACAAATTATCTTTATAGGCACCGATAACACTACTATATTTAAAATTTTATATTAAGTTATAGTATACTGGCTGTTACTCGCTGATAATGTAGCTTTCTATTGGTGAAAGAATTTTTAAAATCGGTCGAGTAGTTTTTGAGTTAAATCGCAACAAACAAACAAACAAATACATCTTTCCTCTGATATCTGTTTTTTTTTAATAGGACACAGCTGTTGTCTGTTTCACTGACAATTTTTCTATACAGATAACAATAAGTTTGCACTATTTCCATATATTCCAATTAAAAACAAAAACTCCAATATTGCCAGTTAAAAGACCAAATCTTTTAAATAAAATACTGTATACCGGATTAAAACGCGATTTATTATTCATATTGTTTAAATTATTTATTAAAACTTGGCGATTAAAAAGAGTGGCGGCGAGTTTCTTGCCAGTTCTTCTCGTCCGTTCTACGCCCTTGATTTGTGAACTGGTAGTAAATGTTAAATTAGAAGCATTTAATATGTATTTTTTTTTATTGACGTTCATAGGTGTACATTGTGTTACCTAAATTAATAGATTATTTTTGAATTTCATTGAATTAAATATGGCAACTTTGTGACATTTCAAATATCAGACAACTGTCATCTTTCTGTCTCCCCGCGACCACGGTTGCTGTAAAGCATCCGAAACGTCGGGATAAATAATTTAAACAATATAAATAATAAATCGCGTTTTAATCCGGTATACAGTATTTTATTTAAATGTGTGATACTCGCGTTAATAAAAGACAATATTAAGACCAAATCTCAAAACCAATCTTCAACAACTTTGATACCAATTTCAACTGTGTTGTAAATATTAATTATGAGCTCTCCAAAGTTCTACTGGAGATAAAATTGGCAGTATTGTTACCAAATCGAGTTTTTAAGTAGTCTGGCCCTGGGGGAAACTTCATAATAGCAACTTGAGGCTGTGCTATCTGGGATGACTGAAGTTCAGTCATTTGAATCATTTGTTTTTTTTATGTTACATATCAACAGATGAGCATGAGGAATAGCTCTCAAATAGCAGGTTTTTTTTTTACTAAGATACTTAACACTCATCGTTATAATTTGCTCAATTAATTCAATACCTATCCTTATAAATTAGTCTATATGTTATTCTGATGTATAAACAATAATACTGTAAAGTTTCATCAAAATCCGTTCTGTGGTTTTTGAGTGAAAGAGTAACAAACATCCATACATGTAAAAAATCTTCACAAACTTTAACATTTATATACGACTAGCAACGCGCCCCGGCTTCACACGGGTGCAATGTAGATGTACTATACGCAAAAAGCCTATGTTACTCGCTGATAATGTAGCTTTCTATTGGTGAAAGAATTTTGAAAATCGGTCGAGTAGTTTTTGAGTTATATCGTAACAAACAAACAAATCTTTCCTCTTTATAATATTAGTATAGAAAGGATTTAACTTAGCTGTCATGTTTGCTTATTTTCCCTTCTCTCTAATTTATCGATTCTTATTAATGTTTTTCTTTTTTGGGCACTATTTTTTATTTAAATTTCAAGTGATTTCCCCTAGCGAGAACTAAAAAATGCCCATACATAGAATGCCCTTGTATGAAATAATTTAGTACATCTGGCATATAACTCTTTCATAATATTAACGCGTAATAAAAGTATAAAATGAAGCAAAGAGCTGAAATTCACTGAACTACTGAGTGGATACTTGACACGTATTCGTTCAAGAAACCGGTTAAAGCCATTTTGCAGAGCTCTCGACGCGAATAAGTCGGGCCTGAATGATTTTGTGTTGCTACTTGTGCATAATAGCTCAGTTATATTGCTGTCATTCGTTCATTTATTCATTCATCATTCGTCAATTTTTAATTTGTTCGTTATTTATTTCTGTTTGCCTTAGTAAAACATGGACTTGGAGTGTATTCACAACTCAGTTATATTACTGTCTTTTCATTTATCGTCATTCATCATTCTAGGATTTTTTTATTTTTTCTGCCATTCATTTACACTGACGTTAGAAAAAGGTGGACTCAATCTATACTAATTTTATAAAGAGGAAAGATTTTTTTGTATGTTATGAATAAACTCAAAAACAACTGGACCGATTTTGAAAATTCTTTCACCAATAGAAGGCTACATTATCAGCGAGTAACATAGGCTATGTTTTGTGTATAGTACATCTACATTGCACCCGTGTGAAGCCGGGGCGCGTTGCTAGTACATTTTAATACTATACGCAATAAAAAAATGTTACTCGCTGATATTGTAACTCAAAAACAACTAGATTGATTTAAACATTATTTCACCAATAGAAAGCTACACCATCAACTAGTAGCCTATTTTTTGTGTATAGATTATAGAATATCTACATTGCACCCGTGTGAAGCCGGGGCGCGTTGCTAGTCTGACATAAAAAAAGATAAAATGTTGTTTTACCAGCGATCAATTTTAAGCACAGCCGGCCTAGCATGACCGCCACGAGATATCTCGCGGACGAGAGAAGACAAACTAAGATGTAAGATATCTCGATATATGATATCTCGACATCGACAATTTTGATAGAAAAGATATCTCGATCGACACATATATCTATTTTTGATATTAAAAGTCGAGTTTTAAGTGTAATTATCATATAAGACCAGGAAGAAATAAAGAGATAATCGAATAAAACATGAGAAAACGGTGCGACAAAATTTTGTCGCGGTTGTCGTGCTAGGTCGGCTGATCACATTTTCAAGTTTGCCAGTATTTTCCGGCATGTCACACGTGATTAATTATCGGAGCGGTCAGGTGTCGCAGCTCGTATATCGCTCCAATGGCTTTAATTTATCGACTCTTTCTGATAGCGATGTGAAAATAGATAAAATTATAGAGATTCTGAGGAATCGCTTTTTGTACAGAGTTCATCGAAAAGCTCTGGCATAGTTTATGTTAGATATCGACAGACGAGCATGAGGTTCACAAGTGTTGTGTGATAAGGGTCACAGAACATCAGCCGGGCTAGCATGATCGCCACGAGATATATCCCACGCGAGAGAAGACAAACTAAGATGTTAAATATCTCGATATATTACATCTCGACATCGACAATTTTGATAGAAAAGATATCTCGATCGACAAATGTATCTATTTTTGATATTAAAAGTCGAGTTTTAAGTGTAATTGTCATGTTAGACCCGAAAGAAATAAAGCGATAGTCGATTGAAACACGAGAAAACGGTAGACAAAATTTTGTCGCGCTTGTCATGCTAGCCCGGCAGTAAAGGATGCGCTGTTGACCTACTTTTTACTTCGAGCATTCGGAAATACATAGACAGAAAACGCGCAATATTTATTTCACGCCTTTTCGATAATCCTTCCACCAGTGCGAACAGAAAATGATATGTTTATTAATTATTTATGCGACTGTCTCCGTGGGTCAGTAGCGCGTTACGTACCGGAAGTCCTGGGTTCGAATCCCGAGCAAACAAGATTAAAAAAAAAACAAATCGGTCGGTAAGGGCAGAATGCCTGTTATGAAAAATAAATGATCAGCGAAACGGACACAGAAATGAGTCTGCCCCACTAGGGGACTTGGACGTTGACTTTTGACATTAATTTAATAAAAGCCCTTCTAGGGGTCATTCAATATAGTGAAATATTAAATATCTAGCGATCCACCTCAGTTTCGCACATGTGCAATGTACATATACAAAAAAAAAAGAAAAAAAAAACTCAAAAAAGCCTATGTTACTCGCTGGTAATGTAGCTTTCTATTGGTGAAAGAATTTTCAAAATCGATCGAGTAGTTTTTGAGTTTATTCATAACATACAAATACAAATCTTTCTTCTTTATAACATTAATAATAAATAATCTAATATATAAAATTTCCATGTCACAATGTTAGTTAGGTACCGTACTCCTCCGAAACGGCTTTACCGATTTTTACCAAATTTTATATGTATACGTATTCAGTAGGTCTGAGAATCGGCTACTATCTATTTTTCATACCCCTAAGTGATAAGGATTGTTCAACCTTAAAATTTTATTTTTAATTTTTGGACGAAATTTTGTTTTTATTTTTTTTATAATGTGGCATAAAAAAATACATACAACCCTATATTTTCACTCTTCTATCAACCCCTGCTTTTTTTGTCAAAAAATTTAGACCCGTGCGAAGCCGGGGCGGGTCGCTAGTAATAATATAGAAGTAGGTATAAACTAATTACGGAACTAATGACAATATTATGTTTAATAATTTAATTGGGAAGCATATCGCTTTTAGCAATATTAATAATCTCTCATTGAAGCGTAATATTCCGAATATAAATAATAATTCTCGATATTCATAAACGAAGCGGGCAGAAAATCTATCTTTATTTAAAATTTTATATAAAAATTATGAACTTTTTGTTATTTTTTATATTAAATATCGACAGATGAGCATGAGATTCGCTTAATGGTAGGTGATACCCCAGCCACAGAACATTAGTCAACGATGTGCTGTCGTCCAACTTTTTTTAACACGCTTTTATTAGCTTGGGTTGTATGTATGTATGTAACGGAATCTTTGAGCACGATTTTCATTTACTTCGAGCATTAGGATATCCACTGACTGAGACAGACACATGTGTACTTCACAATGCAGCTCGGAATTTCGATATTCCTCCTGTCTAATAGCCGAAGAACGTGGGGAAGACATCCTTATAGAAAATTATAAACATCCCGGCGGGATTCAATTCCGCGACCCATCGGTGCGCAAGGGTATTCCGAACCGAACGCGCCAATTTTTGTTTTTATGATGTTATTTTGTTTAATTTTACTATTCGGCCCTATATATGGCAGCAAATACACGAATTAAATGAGAAAATCTTATTGTCCAGCGATTTCATTTACAATCGACAGTATACCAGGTATGCAGTGACGGGACCACCATATAAGCCGAAAAGCCCGGCTTCCTCTATAATGCAATCAAAAAAAGAAAAATAATAATGCCCCTAAAGTTATTATATAAGTCATATATAACTTATATTATTACGTAATTATATCACTACATATTATAAAACAAAGTCCTCCGCTGCGTCTGTCTGTCTGTTCGCGATAAATTCAAAAACTACTGGACTGATTTTGAAAAATTTTCACCATCAAAAAACTACATTATCACAGTAACAGGCAATTTTTTGAGTATAGTACATCTACATTGCACCCGTGCGAAGCCGGGGCGTGTGACTAGTATAATATGTTTTGCCACGTGTTTACTCTAGATTTATTTTCGTGAACACGGATATGTGAACCATTAATCAGAGTCAATCTGTTTGGATGCTCACCACTGTTATGGTGAATATATACGTAAACTGGGTCACGCGTAAGAGCACTCGCGAGTTCTTGGTTCGAATTCCGGATGGTATCTAATATTATAAATAGGAAATATGTTTGTTTGTTACGATTTTACTCAAAAACTACTCGACCGATTTGAAAAATTATTCGCCAATAGAAAGCTACATTATTAGTGAACTAGCTGCTGCCCGCAACTTCGTCTGCGTAGAATTAGTACTAAGGGTAGCTTATTTTTGAACCGAGCTGTTTTTCTACAATCTCCGCTTAATGGCGCTGCACTCAAGTCAATAATATCGTGATATTTTTTGAACCATTCATCCAAATTATGTAGTGTAAAAGACAAAGTTTATCTATATTAAATACTGAAAGCGAAAAATGTATCAATTTTGATAAGAATTAGCTAAATACTCTAAAAAGTGCAATTGAAAAAATGAATCAAATTTAAATATTTTGATGTCTCATAGTTTAGGGTATATTGGCTTCCACATAAAAGCTAGATATATGCTATCGCGGACTTTTATTTAGAACTATTTAAAACAAACAATCCCACCATACATTTTATTCTTGTAACTCCAACGGTTTAGGCAGCGCACGCCAAGATAGCTCTCAGAAGGCAGGGATTTTTCCGAGTTACTTGATACTTATCGTAATATTATGGCCAATATAAAAAAACTGTTTATAAATTATGCCTATGTGTTATTCTGATATATTAGCTATATTATTGTAAAGTTTCATCAAAATCCGTTCGGTCGTTTTTGCGTGAAAGAGTAACAAACATCCATCCATCCATCCATCCATCCATCCTCACAAACTTTCGCATTTATAATATTAGTAAGATAAGAAGTAAGATAAGAAAAGTAAGATAAGATAACATATAGGTACACATATACATATATTTTTGTATAGTACATCTACATTGCACCCGTGCGAAGCCAGGGTGTGTTGCTATTTTTTAATCTTAGTATTACTAATATTATAAATAGGAATGATTTAACTCAAATCTACTCGACCGATTTTAATAATTCTTTCATCAATACAACGCTACTTTATTAACGAGTAACATACCTATGTAGCAAGTAATTAGATTTATAGTACATCTACATTGCTCCCGTGCGAATCCGGGTTGTGGTTCTAGTACTCCATATAGCTCTGATACTTGCCTTAATTGCTTCAAAAGCCTCCCAGTGCGAGCTTTCATAGTTGAATATGTATTTTAAATAGATTATATCACCTAGCTCTTATTCCAGTACCCGCTTTATGCTCAGAAACCGACAAGCGAATGCCAATACAATACAACTATAGTGACACTATAACGATATTGTAAAGTGTACACCATAAATTTAACAGGAAATCCCCTCCAGATCTCCGTGTACTGGCTATTTCGATGTCAATTATATAAAATGCCTAGACGCAGAGTCAGTGAAAAAATATTATTTACTCTCGAAGGCTTCATCTTAAGCTGAGCTTTTGAGCAAGGTTTCTTCATATGATATATTCATATCCACTATTCCACGAATACATATGGAAAGTGGCGAAATAATCAAACTATTTCATTTACGTATCAAACTGTTATTGACATCTCATACTTAATTCGAAAAAGTTCGACGCGAGTCAGTTTGCATTGCATTCGATGAAACAAAGCCTATATGTTGCCCCGGGCTTTGCTTAATATATTTGTGTAAATTGTATGAAAATCGGTTCAGTATCTTCGGAGATAGCCCGTACAAATAGACAAACAGACAGAGAAACAAAAAAATTAAAAAATCTGGGTTTGTTCTATTTCTCTTCTTACATCCCCCTGGGCCCTGACTCAGTTTTTAGCATTATTTTTCTATTTACAGACATTTGACCTCTACAGTTTTATTAATGTTTTCGCTGGAAACGGCATGTATTTTGCAAAAAGTTTCCTTTTACATTACGAATCGGTCCAGAACCTTCGCTGATATTTGTGACATTTAAAAAATCAAACAGCTGTCGTCTTTCAGTCTGTGTCTGTGACCACGCGCGCTGAAAAGCACTTAAAACGTCGGAATAAATAATTAAAACAATATAAATAATAAAAGACAATATTAAGGTGGCCTTGTTTTACCCCTACAACATTTTAGAGGTACAATTAATTAAAATAGAAAACTTTTACTTTTACCGCTTTGAAACGCAATTTATTATTTATACCGACGCGACGTTTCAACAGACGTGGTCATAGGTAGACTGAAAGTTGATACAAACTTTCCTACAAAGTTGATATATGCTGTGATTTTCTATCTTATGGCAATATTGACTATTGCTACAATTATTTCGAAAAAGCATGTAGTGTATGAAAATAAAATAAATAACCAATGTTATATATAGTTCTTAACTACATAATATAGAGCACTACAAAAAGAAATAACTGCTGTGTAAACTTTTGCTGATAAAATTGCCGTAACTATTTTAGTTTCGAAGATATCAGCACTGACTTTCAGGAACTATTTTCACCCTTTAAATTTGCATCTGATTCTTCACAAATATCACGGTTTCCTTGAAGAAATCGTCACCAGCAAAGGTCATTCCGTCACTATTTATTTTAAGCTTAGTTAGTTAAGTTATTCGACGGGCTCGTTAGCGCTTTCGGTAGAACACCTGCCGTGCGCATCGATGGGTCGTGGATTCGAATTCCACCGGGACGACATGTTTATAATTTTCTGTTAGCATGTTTTCCCCACGTCTGGTAACTTCGGGCATTGATCGGGTGGGAGGAATTTCTAAATTCCGACCGAGTAACGAACCACCGTTCATAGATGGAAAAAACGTTCATTGCGCGTTTCGGTTTCAGTCTATGGATTTCTGAATGCTCGAAGTAAAAATTAGGTCGACAGCGCATCATTGACTGATATTCTGTGGCTGAGGTATCACCTACCATCAAGTGAAACTCATGCTCGTCTGTCGTCGAAATCTGACGTAAAAAAAATATTTGTGTAAAATAAGTATCTCATTAATATGCACATCTAACACTCTCAGAGTACCATTACTGCTGTACACTTATACACGAGACATGAAAAGCCATCAAAATACTGGGTCTTTTCAAGGCAAATGTGAATAGGCATTTATTAGGGAACGATCATGCTCCATCCTAGACTGCGTTCTCACTTACCACCAGGTGAAACGCAGTCAAATGATTGCTCTTTGTACGTTAAAAAAAATGCGATTTCACAAAGATAGCTGACACACTGCATAATCTAGCCAAGCTAAATAGCATTCTAAACTCTACAGACTCTCAAAGCCTTTAATCCTTTTTGGGCGCTATTTTTATTCCGGTAATTTCAAAATACACAGACTTTAGCTGAAAAGCGCAATCAGGACTTCAACGCTCAGTCGTTACCCGGAACTAGGAGTGGGCGATAGTTCAACAAGCAGCTTTTCTAATGTTAACGAATTAGCTGCTTTTCGTTTACCGCAAAAGCCGTTAAATATATTAACTGTTTCATTCAACGATTTTCGAACGCAACGCGCGGATTAGCTCAACGAACATTCAATGCGTAGTCGCTAACTGCAAACCAGCTAATGAAATAAGCTGCTTTTGTAACAGGTTATCAGTTTGTAATTAGCAGTTTCATTTCGTTAACACAAAAACTGTTAACGACCCAACTTTACCCGAAACCACTATAATATTCACCCGTTATTATGCCTCGAACTCATAATTGCAAAGTTATCAAAGCGAACTCTCAAAATTCAAATAGTTGCCATGTTGATGTTTTATTACTTAGAGTCAAATATCGGAATATGTATCCTACTAATATAAATAAGATAGTTTATGAGGATGTATGGATAGATGAATGTTTGTTACTCTTTCACCAAATACTACGAGAGTGGGTTTTGATGACATTTTATAGAATTATTGTTATAAACAATGACGATATTGAGTTAATTGGCCAAATTATAAAGATGAGTGTCAAGTAAGTCGTAAAAATCCTGCTATCTGAGTCAAAAAAATATAGTGGGATGGGAGTGTATTGCAGTTAGTAGAAAAGGCTTTATAGTATTTATTGTTTAAATTATTTATCCCAACGTTTCGAGTGCTTTTCAGCAACCGTGGTCGCGGGAAGACAGAAAGATGACAGTTGTCTGATTTTTGAAATATCACGAAGTTACCTGTTAACACCATCTATTCCTACGCAGTTGTTATTTTAATAATATAAATAATAAATCGGTTTTAATCCGTTATAAAGTATTTTATTTATTTATTTGGTTTCGAACCTGCGTTCCATCAGAACTATCACTTTTTAGTCTGTCCGTGAGCACACGTGCTTTAGGTATTCGAAACGTAAAGTAACATTAAAAATATACTATGAATTTTAATCCATCCAATCCTGCAATAGTAATTAGATTCAAATGACTGACTTACTAATTCTTTGGGTAAAACATAAACCTAACTAACTGATGGGATCGGATATAATTCATGTTCTGTAGCTGAGGTCTTACCATCAAGCTTCATGCTTGTCTGCCGATATCTGACTTTCAAAAAAATAAAAAATATATTATGTGTCTCCAAAAAAATAAAATAAAAAAACATTGTAGTTTTCGTGCACTAACTCATAGACTATATCGACCGCAGCGCTGCAGCGCTTGTTTAATCAAATTAACTCTCCCGGTGGACTACATCGTCAGCTTTTATTTATCTTTCAAGCGGCTGGATAACGAGCCTTGACGATGATCTATTAGCACTGAATTTGATTATCGTCCTTATGTCATCAATATATCGCCTACTCAATACAATAAACAAGACATTTTGAGAAAACGCGATGAGAAGGTACAGCGCATGCTTAAAAATTTAAAAATTCTGTTATATCTTCCCATCCCATAGGAATATTTTTATCATCTTGGTATTCTTTAATTCCTAATTATATTCGAAATAACTTCTAAATCACACAACTTACCATTATTTATAGATTTTTTAGTATGCCAAAATAAATTTAGGCAGTCAGTAAAATACTAATATTATAAAGAGCAAAGATTTGTTTGTTTGTTACGATTTAACTCAAAAACTAATGGACCGATTTAAACAATTCTTTCACCAATAGAAAGCTACATTATCAGCGAGTAAGATAGGCTATATTTTTTGTGTATTGTACATATACACTGCTCCTGTGCGAAGCCGGGACGGATCGCTAGTACAATATATTATAATGAGGAAAAATTTGTTTTTTTGTTTGTTTGTTACGATTTAACTCAAAAACTACTCGTAAAACAATATGTTGGTAACAGAATAATACGGTTCTTTATAGACATATTATGCTGATATTTTCCTCCAGTAAATTATGTATGTAAACCCATATTTTATGCTGTGAAAGGAAAAATGAAAAATGGCCGTCACCTCTGTGTTTACTGACTCGGGCCTAAATAAATTTGCATTTGGTGGGTATTTTGTTTATTACGGGTATAACCACTGTATTTTCTGTCATTGTTTTTGTACCATACATTTATTGTTGCTTATAATATGTGCTAACTAGGGATGTTACAGAAGTGGTTTTACCGGAACCGAATGCGGTATCGGAGTTTTTAAATTTGGTTTATCGGAACCGGAATCGGAACCGAAATCGGAATCGGAGGCAGACACGAAAGAGATGTTTAATAAAATAAAATTACAAACATTATTCATCAGCTTCATTCACACATATCAGTTCAAAAAAGTAAACATCTTCCTGGGTGTGATATATAAAAATAAACTAATTTTCTTAAATTAGGCGGTAGGTGCTGACCGCCGCTGAAGTGCTTCGACCTCCGATTATAATCACCGATTCTAATTTATCGGAACCGAAATCGGAATCGGAGGTGCAAAATCAATCGGATGTTCCGATTTTTCGGAACCGAAATTGAATCTCCGTAACATCCCTGGTGCTAACATACTTTTTAAACAACATATCCGGCATCCATTGCAAGCCCACGTAAAGTAAAAAAGTGTATTTTGGTCGGGCACCTTCGCGGGCGAATGCAAAACAATTCACCAAAGTTTCATCATAATATGATGAATAAGACAGTTAAAAGCACTCTTACTTCAACAGAGTAGATGGTTTGAGACTTTCCATCACCTGGGATCCAGTAATTAAAAATCTAAAACCCCAAATCAAACATACCTACTAAAAAACAAGAGGCCACCGTTAGTCAATATTGTCATATTATAGAACATTACAGTAAATATCAACTCCGTAGGAATAGATGGCGTTAATATGACAACTTTGTGACATTTCAAATCAGACAACTGTCATCTTTCTGTCTCCCCTTGACCAGGGTTGCTGAAAAGCATCCGAAACGTCGGGATAAATAATAAATCGCGTTTTAATCCGGTATAAAGTATTTTATTTAAATGTGTGATACGTTAATAAAAGACAATATTATATGGGTCTATTTTCAAGTTTTTACAAAGGTAGGTAACGCATCTGAGAGATGACTATTACGTCGTCAATACATTAGTTTTAATATCTCAGTAGGTAATTACCTCACTACAGTGTACTTCAAATATATGTAGAATATCAGACTACCAAGTAATTTAGCATGTCTTAGTACAGAAGAATTACAACCCTAAAGAAAATTATATACACTCGCGACCAAAAAATCTAGACGGCCAATTTTAAATTAATATTGTTTTATAAATACCTTATAGTAAACAGCGTCTCAGGAAAATGAATAAAGAAATGAAAAGAATTTCCGAAAATTTATTTACATAGTTCTAAAGAATGAAATGTATTTTTTAAAGTTTTTAATATGTTTTTTATGTTAAATATCGGGTGACTAGCATGAAATTTACTTGTTTTTATATAATTTTTCAGCTACAGTACGTCAGAAAATTCTGTTTTACTTCGAGCATTCGGAAATCAATAGACTGAAACCGAAACGCGCAATATGTACTTCTCAGTTTTTCCATCTATGAAAATCGGGGTTCGTAATCCAATTAGAATTTCAATATTCTTCCCACTCATTTAAGCCTGAAGTGACCAGACGTAGGGAAGACATGTTTACAGATAATTATCAATATGTCGTACCAGTGGAATCCGAATCTCCTACCCATCGGAAAGGTGTTCGGTGTTCTATCTAACGTGCCAAAAACCCCATCATGTGTATTGTAGTTGTAAGTTGTAGTAACTGTATTTCATTTTCTTAATTTGTATTATTGTCTCTGTGCGAGTGTATTTTATCAAATTATTATTGTTTTACTTCTTTCTTAATTCAAATAAAAATTAAAAATAGTATGAAGCATTTTATAAGGCCTTTTACATAGAAACCTGAAAGTTACTCTGAAATGTATTACTGTATTTTTTGGTGAATAAATAAATCTTAAACCCACAGGCGTTTTACCTAGAAATAAATCATTAGGTGTCTGATAGACATTCATAACACATAGCTGGAATATAGGAACATTTTACTTTTACATGACCTCTTATTGATAGTACGGTACTGGAACAGATATAATAATATTTTTTTTGCCTGTCCGAAATTCAATGCTCGTCGGTGTACATTTTCTCTTGTTATCAGATTACCGCGTTTGTTATTGACGCAATTTGGGGAAAAGCCTCTAATTTAAGCTTGTTTTCTTATTTACAGACAAATTTATTTGAAACTTTGTACCTACAATGTTTCTCTTGCTTTAAAATATATTACACAAAGCATTACTTCTTTACCAAGACTAGAATTGGGTAAAAAAAATATTTAATTCAAATAGTATTTAATATAATTATTATTTATACCGACGTATTTTACTTTATAACGCGCGTGATAACTGCGCAGACTGAAAATTGACAGCTGTTTGAATTGAAATGTCACAAAATTGCTACACTAACGCCATCTATTACTGCTTATAAGTTATCACTTTGTTTAATTCTTGGACTACCTACCATATATCTCTCAACAGTCTTCAATATTTATACTGACTTTGAATTAATGAAAAACATTTAATTACCAAAAATTAAGCAGAATAAACCTGGAATATAAGAAATTACTGTATGAAGTTTGAGAGTAGCGCCAGTGAATGAAAAATTGAAAGGTAATCGTTTAGACTTTAGCCTGTTAAGGACAAGTAATGAAGAGATATGAAAAACATGTATCTAAAAAATTTTTGAATATGAAAGTGGATGGGTATAGGAGGGGAAGAGGGAGGCCAAGAAAAACATGGATTGACTGTGTGAAGAATGATATGTGTTTGTGAGGTGTGACTGATGATATGGCGAGTGAAAGGAGATAATGGAAAAAGAGAATATACTGCGCCGACTCCAAATAAAAAAAGGGAACAGGGCTAGAAGAAAAAGAAGAAAGCTGGTACATAAAAAAAATTAAATCTATACGAAAAGTTATGACCTTATATACCACGCTTTGCCATGAATATACATTCAGACGCTTATTCAAAGTTTGGACTAGTTATTCTCGGTTTTGTTTCTTTCGTTCCAAAGTCATTTCATAATCGACAGAGCGAGACAAAACATACTTGAACTATTTTTGCTTATACCACCACTGATGAATTACCTACTATTTATTACGTCTACGCCTTGTTATGATATTTATACATATATCTATGTATTTTTAGTGATATCACCAAATGAACTTGATCTCTGAAAATAAGTGTATTTCTATTGTGAATTACAAACATTCGGAACAAATACATTTTTGAGTCTGTTTCACTGATCATTATTCTTTATAGACAAGTAGGTGATCTTCTGTTCCTGTTCCGTCCGAAACAATGTATATCTTGTTTCTCGGGATTCGAACCCAGGATTCGTGCCACGGAAGCATATCTCGAGAAAGTCAAATACATATACATATGTAACAGGATTAATATGCGATTTATATTCGAATGCTTTCCATCAACCGTGGTCACGGGCAGACAGAAAGGTGACAGCTGTCTGATTTGAAATGTCACAAAGTTGCCAAACTAAAGCCATCTATTTCTACGGGGTTGATTTTTACTGTATTACCTACTATGGCGATATTGGTCAATATTGCCTTAGTATATAGTAGTACTAGCCGTCCCCGCCCGCCCGCTTCGCTGGGCGAATTGTAAAGGATAGACGAATATGAACTATCCACATAAATTTGAAAAAAAAATGGTAAAGGGTTGATGGAATTCAAAAAATGAATAGCCTAAAACCTTCTACAATTAATTCCGCGTCGAATGGTCATGGTATCATGCCGATCGGTCCAGTAGTTTTCAAGTTTATCGATAACAAAGAAAAAAAAGTTGTTTATATATATATAGATTACAGCAGTAAAGTAAATAATAACAGTGCCCTTTTGTTTCTTAGTATGTTTGACTTCAGGTTTTAGATGTTTAATTATTGGATCCCAGATGTTGGAGTCTCAAGCCATCTCTATTGAAGAAAAGGTGTCTTTTTTAAATTTCAATAGCCTTGCGTACCAGTCTGGAGAATAACTACTTCTAATTAGGAAGAAGTTATTTTATTAAAATGTGTGATACTCGCGTTAATTAAAGACAATATTTTATCGACTCACTTTTCTAGTGTTCTTTTAGTTAAAGTTTGTTCGCGTAAATCCTAGATTCTCACAGTATAATAAATTATGTAAACGCGAAAACAATTTGATCTCCACTTGAAAAAGCGAAACTTCATTTCGGAAAGATAATGGATTCCAAAACAATTAACAGAAACTCCTCTTGGAAATTATTTGCTCGCAAATTGCTTTCCTTTTTGTCCATTTTCAAATTGGAATAACCTTTGGAAGATAATTAAGTTTTGTAGTTTAGACAGTCTTTATATTAGGAATCAAGAATTATTTGGGTCGCGAAGGAATTGGGTGTTTGAACTGTGTTATTATGAAATATAAATCTTGTTTGTTTTTAATTTAGATATCGACAGACGAGCATGAGGATCACTTGATGGTAGGTGATACCTCAGACACAGAACATCGGATAATGATGTGCTGTCGAACTACTATTTACTTCGAGCATTCAGAAATCCATAGACTAAAACCGAAACGCCATATGCACGGCTTTTCCATCTATGAACGCGGCGGTTACCCGATCGATATTCTTCCCAACCGTTCAATACGCGAATTATCGGACGTGGGGAAGACATGCTTACAGAAAATTATAAACATGTCGTCCCGGTGTTATTCGAACCCACGACGTGTTCTACCAAACTACCCAACGCGCCAACAAGCTCATCAAATAACCTGTGCCGAAATTAAATGCTGCCGCACCGCCCACTAGTCGCAATTACTAGTACCTATCGATTACTAGTCACGGCCACTAGTCGCATCTACTAATTACATTAATATATACATATTCTTCTTCCTGCCCTGTTCCCTTTTTTTATTTGTGGTCGGCGCAGTATGTTCTCTTTTTCCATTCTCTCCTTTCACTCGCCATATCATCAGTCACACCTCTCAAACACACATCATTCTTCACACAGTCAATCCGTTTTTTTTGGCTTCTCTATGACTAATTTGCAGTGGACATTTTAATAATTATACTGTTACTCGGAACGTAGACGAATACAATAAATAAGAGATCATTAAAATCAGTGCAGCCGTTCTTGAGTTATAAATGGTAGAACTAACCCGACTTTGTTTTATTTATTAATATTGATTTATGTCACAATGAAAATGCATATAAAATCAAAAATAATAACATCACGTCGTCACACTTTATAATCGTTAAAATCACGATTATAAATTTAAATAATTTACTATCTACCCACAAAGTCGTAAAAATTTTACGTCTTCATAAATGTCGCGTTAATACTTCTATAGATGTCATTATTAAAAAAGCGTAAAATTAATGACTCAAAAAACTTTTTTTAATGTTTATTTTTCGGAAATTGTGGTCTACTATGGATTGTTCCATAAGTTGATTTCCAATTCCTCTATTGGGGTATGGGACATTACTGTCTATTTTACCTATTATTTTCCTATGCATGCAGGGATTAAAACCAGATTTTGGGGTGGTCATGTTACAAGAACTGGTTATTACTATTTTTTTTAATTTTGTAAGTAATGTAATGCATGTCATTTCATTTATGTCGGAAGGCTGTGCCAAAAGGCTTATTGGTGACCCAACCTTGATCAATCGCCGATTACTTAGCCTCGACCATCGTCGCAAAGTGGCAAGTCTCTCGGTATTCTATCGGCTTCATTTCAGTGAGTGTGCGACTGAACTTCACGATTTGATTCCCCCATCTCCTTTCCACCTTCGGACATCCAGGCGCACGGCGGGTTTCCATCCGTACTTGGTTGACATACCAACACTCCGCACAAATCGATTCGCCTCATCTTTTATTATGCGAACCGCAAAAATCTGGAACACTCTCCCTGCGTCTGTCTTCCCCGAAAATTATAACACTCTTCAAAGCAAGAGTAAATAGGCATCTTCTAGACAGTTGTGATTTACCATCCTGACTGCATCTCCACATAACTATAAAAAGGGGAAAAATAAATAAGGATTTTTCAAGTATCCATAAATTATGTCACACGTTAAGGAGTCAAGCCTACCAAGGTTGATAAAGACCATCTGTGACAAGAGGGGGGTAGGGGTAAATCATAAAATATGTGTGACGTAATTTATCGTAGGCCCATACATACATACATCACACCTCTTTCCCATCGGGGTAGGCAGAGATCGCGGAATTCCATATGCTCCGATTCATAACTGGTATTATATATCCGGATAGCTTAAATAAATAAATGGAAAGAAGTAAGCTCCTCACAAAGTATTATCGCTATCTCGCTGAAACAACTTTTATCCGTGAAATGTAATTCCTGGTACATTATCCGCAGTCGTGTGTAAAACTCGATAGAGTTGCTATTGAACACTAACGTATTTGCTATTTTAGTTATATACGAGAATTTCATACGGAGCTAGTTCACGGCAAGATTTATATAAGAACTAGCGACCCGCCCCGGCTTCACACGGGACAAACAAAAGCAGGGGTAATAGAAGAGTCAAAATATAGGGTTGTATGTATTTTTAATGCCACATTATAAAAAAATAAAAACAAAAAATTTTGTCCAAAAATAAAAAAAAAATTTTAAGGGTGAACAACCCTTATCACGTAGGGGTATGAAAAATAAATGTTGTCCGATTCTCAGACCTACCCAATATGCACACAAAATTTCATGAGAATCCGGAAAGCCGTTTCGGAGGAGTTTAACCACAAACACCGCGAAACGAGAATTTTATATATTAGATTAGATTAGCGATCCGCCCCGGCTTCGCACGAAAATAATAATTCAGTATTTCTTAAAGTCGGCTTGATTTCTTCCGACGCGACGTCTTGAACAATTATAGGTATATTTCAATAAAATATATTTTAATAAATCTTCCTCTTAAATAACTCTATCTATTGATGAAAACCACATTAAAATCCGTTGCGTAGTTTGATGAAAACCACATTAAAATCCGTTGCGTAGTTTAAAAGATCTAAGCGTACAGACCGCGACGTATGTTTAGCGGTCTCCTTTTTGACAGAAATATGGTTTTACATAATATTGTCTTTTTTTAATGCGAGTATCACTTTTATAGTATTAATTTAAATAAAATACTTTATAACGGACTACTGTACCCCGCAGACGTTGTTTTGGCTTCGAAATTATATAATTATTCTTAAATTTGAATATGCCCATTTACCCACTATAATTGTCTAATATGTCACTGATTTGCAGTGGACATCTGTTATTCTAAAAAAGCTAAGAATGCATGACGTGAGCTGTCAAGATGGCGGAGTTTCGAACCTAATTTATTTTATAATTAATTTTATGCATATATTTTTTTCCTGATTTTTTCCAATATTTTAATAGCTTATGTCTTATTCCGGACATAGAGGAATCCAACAAATAAGATATCGTTAAAATCGGTACAGCCGTTCTTGAGTTATAAACGGTGTAACTAACACAACTTTCTTTTATTTATTTAGATATATAGATATAGATTAGCCGCGATTTATTATTTATCCCGACGTTTCGGATGCCTTTTAAAAGTGTAGTTTTAGTTTTTTTTATATATTTTTAATTAAATTTGTTTCCGTGATAAGTCCCGTCTCGATGTATGGTTCTGAATGTTGGGCAAGTAAACTGATGGATGAAAAACGTTTGCATGTAGCTGAGATGAATGTTGAGGTGGATGTGTGGAGTGATAAGATTAGATAAGATAAGAAATGATTATATAAGAGGAAGTTTGAGCGCGCGATTTTTAAAAAAACATCACCATTTGAAAGCTATACTATCAGCGAGTAACATAGGCTATTTTTGTGTATAATACATCTACATTGCAAGAATAATTAAGGAATAAGTTTGTTTCCAATAAAAGAAATATATAACACTAATATACTATATAAATATACTATATCTAAAATATAAAATTCTCGTGTCACAGTTTTCGTTGCCATACTCCTCCGAAAAACCGATTCTTACCAAATTTTATATGCGTATTCAGTAGGTCTGAGAATCGGCTACTATCTATTTTTCATACCCCTAAGTGATAAGGGTTGTTCACCCTTAAATTTTTATTTTTTGACGAATTTTTTTGTTTTTATTTTTTATAATGTGGCATTAAAAAATACATACAACCCCTGCTTTTTTTGTCAAAAAATCTAGACCCTTACGAAGCCGGGGTGGGTCGCTAGTATAATATAATATACTATATAAATATACTATATATTATCCTACACATTCACATCATTCGTGTCTGAAACACGATAAGTGTTTACACATTTTAGCTACTTCAATGGAGTTCTGTATTTGATAGCGGTTGATATTTCCGCGTTGTGTTTGAAACGTTTCCAAGATCGGGCTTGTTGGCGTGTTTGGTACAACCTTGTGCTCCGATGGGTCGTAGGTTCGAAACCCACCGGAACGACGTGTTTATTCTGTAAGCATTTGGTCACTTCGGGCATTAAACGGGTGGGAGAAATATCGAAGTTCCGTCCGGGTAATTTTTATAAATAATAACAGTGAAGTGCAAATTGCGCGTTTCGGTCTCAGTCTATGGATTTCCGAATGTAAAATGTAGGTCGACGCGCATCATTGAGTGATGTTCTGTGGTTGGGGTATCACCTATCATCAAGTGAATCTCATACTCATCTATTAACATAAAAAATGTCTTGGAATGGAGACATCCATGGCTCAGTTTGGATGGTACTGCGTTCGAATCCTGGTGGAACAAGATTTAATCTATACAAATATTATAAAGAGGAAAGGTTTGATTTTTTGTTTGTTTGTTTGTTTGTATGAATTGAATAGGCTCCGAAACTACTTGGCAGATTTGAAAAATTCTTTCACCAATAGAAAGCTACATTATCGCTGAGTAACATAGGCTATATTTATTACTAGAAAAAAATAGAGATCCTTAGAATTTCCTACTAAAACCAACCCGAGGTGTAAAAAAATTTGCCAAAAAATGTTGTTCGTCGCATGCGCTGCGAAAAGTATTGATGATAGAACAAAATAAAGTTCTACAATATTATAGAACATATAAATATCTACAAAAAACTTCGCGAGACCATATGTCTAACTATTGTAGTTATGTTACTATAACTACTTTTGTACATTTTAAAAGTTGATAGAAATGCCGATCAAAATCAGACCCTGCTATCCATACCTCTGTATTAATTCTTATCCAAATAAATTGTTTCATATTTAAGACTGTTTCAATAGCTGTTGATTACTTTTTGAAATATTGAAATCGGACATTCCATTCAAAAGATATTACGAAATTAAAAATATCAATGTAAACAAAAAATACACGCCGTCCGCTTCGCACCGCTGTGGCTCCACGCAGGGCATCGAGCAATACGGCGAGGGGTAGTACTATGTCATTTTGTTCAATTTGTGGGGTTTTGTTACGATTTAACTCAAAAACTACTCAACCGATTTTAAAAATTCTTTCACTAATAGAAAGCTACTATATTATCAGCGAGTAACATAGGCTTTGCTTTTTTTTCATCTATTTGCACCCGTGCGAAGCCGGGGCGTTTTGCTAGTATGAAATATTTTGGGGCGGCTAGAATAAAGATAACAAATCCTGCGCAGTGAAGTGAGTTGACGCAATTGCGCGACGCAGTGTTATCTATATACTATATAAAAGAAAGTTGTGTTAGTTACACCGTTTATAACTCAAGAACGGTTGCACTGATTTCAATGAGATCTTTTTTGTTGGATTCGTCTATATCCCGAATAAGATAATAGCTATTAAAATATTGGAAAAAATCAGGAAAAAAATATATATGCATAAAATGAATTATAAAATAAATTAGATTCGGAACTCCGCCATCTTGACAGCTCACGTCATGCATTCTTAGCTTTTTTGGAATAACAGATGTCCACTGCAAATCAGTGACATATTAGACAATTATAGTGGGTAAATGGGCATATTCAAATTTAAGAATAATTATAGAATTTCGAAGCCAAAATTGTGGCAGAACAACGTCTGCGGGGTCCACTAGTATATGTCTACAAATTGGATTTCTGAAAGAAAAAAATAGGTCGACAGCGCATCTTTGATATGTTCTGCGGTATCACGCTCAATATCGATAGATCTGACATAAATAATATAGGTACTCCCCACAAGTACAATGTATATAGTCTATGGTAATGTTCAATTTGAATTAATTATTGATACAATAGTTACCCGTTGTTTAATAGACATGTATAATGTTAATTTTACAGCTTTGAGGTGGGCTTTTATGTGTATTTAGAGGTTTTACGAGAACCCACGACACCTGTTGTGGCCATTAATGTCTTATTTCGGTTTTGAATGTGGCTTGTTTGGTTTTTTGAATCGACTACTCGTAAAATTGAGGTAAATGTCTTCATTTGAAATAAAACAGTATAGTTTAATTTAGAAGTTTATTGGATATTGGATGGTTTAGTAAGATTGGGGCCACATTACTAAGCCTACGCTCTTCGTAGGTAATGCGTATATTATATACTAGCTGATGCCCGCGACTTCGTTCGCGTGGGGTTCGCTTTTGAGCAAGCTTTCTTCAAATGACATATCCTTCATCCTCTGTACTTGGTGATTTATTTTGGGAAAGAGCTATCAAATTAGTCATTGACGGTTGCTTTTGCATCATATTATCGACACGTTTAATGGTGGTTGAGATTGGGGTTCGAAGTATGATTTGAAATTCTATAGAAATACCCTTGTTGAAAAAATGAACCTGACTTTAAAGAAATTTACTTATTTTTTTTTTATAAATTTAATTAGTGGTGAAGATACTGTATCCACCTCGATATTTATTTCATTTAATTGATCATTTTCATTTTGAGACATTTTTTTTAAATTCCCTTTTCTCGGGATTCCTACTCGGGTTTCCGGTGCTAAATGCGGAAACCTCTAAGATACGAAGACAGTCCTTAAGAAGCAATAAAAGCAATGTCGAATAATCGTAATTCTGTAGAGAAAGGATGGATGAAAAGGTGAAATAAACGATCTCATAAGAAATACTTTTTCATATAATATTTCAATAATACATTTTCTATTTTTATAATATAATTCTTTAAAAAAATAAATAAATAAATACAAAAAAAAAATATTTCCGTTCAACTTCAGATTCGAACTCGCATCTGAAGTTACGCAATGGGCCTGCATATCCACTATTCTACGATTAAATATATCGGAAATGGCGAAATAATCAAAGTATTTCATTTACATATCACACTGTGATTGACATCTGACAATTCGAAAAAGTTCAACGCGAGTCAGTTTGCATTGCAATTTGGTGATATGGTGCCTTTAAAATTATTTTTAAATGATGATAACTTTTCTTTCTGATAACCGATTTCGATAAAACAAAGCCTATATGTTGCCCCGGGCTTTACTTAATATATTTGTGTAAATTGCATGAAAATCCGTTCAGTATCTTCGGAGATTAGCGTGAACAAACAGACAGACAGACAGACAGACGGACAGACAGACAGACAGACAAGAATCTTAAAAATTGCATTTATGCATTCTGCTACCCTTCTTTTATCACCCCTCTTAATTTCTGGTAAAAATATTTAGTGAAGCGTAATTTCGATCCTACTCTTTTATTATATGTATAGATTACACTAGCAACACGCCCCGGCTTCGCACGGGTGCAATGTAGATGTACCTACTGTATGTATTTTTTGTAAATCTTTTCAGTAGATCTAGATATTATCTCCTTTACTTTTTTACTGGTCACGGGGAGCTATTTCCCACGGTTGCTGAAAAGCATCCGAAACGTCGGGATAAATAATAAATAACATAAATAATAAATCACGTTTTAATCCGGTATACAGTATTTTATTTAAATGTGTCATACTCGCGTTAATAAAAGACAATTTCACAGTTGGAAAGCTACATCTTTACCGAGTAACATAGACTATATTTTTTGTGTGTAGTACATCTGCATTGCAACCGTGTGCTGTTACTAGTTCTATGATAAAAAACGCATAGATAACAACCTCGAACAAGCAATGAATAAAATATGAATTTAAAATGAAATTTCCACTTTTTGCTAAATTTTAAAGTAAAGCAAATTCTAAATCCCAAGCGGACGTAAGAACCGATGTGCAAAGTTTATAATATTTATGTTTTAAAATACAGTTTACTTTTCTCAGTAAAGAAACCGACATATTTCTTTTTTTTTTATTTATATGGATATGCATCCACGTGATTGTATTCGCTGTCGTCCACACCCGGCGTTTGCGCACACCCAGCTAGACATGTGTAACAGTGCACTGCGACGCGCAATTGCGTCAACAAACTTCACTGCGCAGGGTGAGTCAACTCACTCGTTCAAAATGATCTGACGCATGGCCGCGGCGCTATGAGGAACAACGAGCGTGGCGTTGCGTGCGTTTCGGAAGTTTCGCTGCTCAGTTTGCGCGTCCTATTTTATTGCTTTATGGCGCAATTTTAAGTTAACTCAAAGAACCGACGCAGTACACTGCGCCTGAGTTACTGAGTTAACACAAGGAATTTCACCTGCAAGCAGCTGAAGTTTGAGATACCAACGCACAACTGTCTGACATTTGACATTGACAACTTACATTAGATAACTTAAACGTCATTCCACAGATCTCTTATAACTTGCACTGCGGGGTCTTGCTATTCATATATGTTAATTATGGTCTTCTCGTATACCTACTATATAAAAATAAGTCGGGTTTTCCTTCCTGACGCTATAACTCCAGAACGCACGAACCGATTTCCACGGTTTTGCATTCGTTGGAAAGGTCTCGGGCTCCGTGAGAGAGAGAAAATTTCAACAGAAAAGCGGGAAAACTTTTTTCTTTAAGAATAATTATAAAATTTCCAAGCCAAAATTGTGGCAGAACAACGTCTGCGGGGTCCACTATTTTACTATACATATCTATGGATATAATAAAACAGTGGAAACAAAATTTCTGTACGACGATTTTTTTTTCAGAAATGGGGAAAATGATTAAAAAAGAGAGGCAGTATAGATACTGAATTGGTGAACACAGATTGATCTTAGATCTGAGGCAATATTAAAACTTTGTTCCATAGAAATTGGATATTGGGAAGTTATCTTCGTTCAAATAGCTGGATTAGAAGCTAAACTTAAGGCCGTCTCCTAGTGTAGAATTATCTGAAATCTATTTTTTCCAACGCATACACAAAAATAATTGAACATTAATTAGAAGGAAATGCACAAGCATATTTTAATTCTTAAGTTCTCTTCTTTCAAACTTTCAGTTCTTTACAAAACCATATTTTTTGGCGTCCCCCTTTCCTAAGTATAACTCATCCACTATCATATTTAAATATTATGAAAAAAAATAAGAAAAAATATAATTTTCCCACTGTTTAGTCAGTAAACTGTGGATACTCTCTTCCTGAATGCATTACGCGAACTTACTCGAACTTGCTTTGTAGAACACGTCTGTATATTCTTATTACATTTTTCATGACACTGCTATTTTCAACTTATATTCTCGTTTTACTTAGTTTTTAATACAAGATTTGATGTTTCGTAGAACACTATGCACTTGATGGGTTGCGGGTTTGAATCCCACCGGGACGACATTTATATATAATTTTTTGTAAGCATTACTTCCCCACGTCTGCTAACTTCGGGCATTGGGTGGGAGGAAATTCCGACCACTAACCACCGTAAATAGATGGAAAAACCGTGAAGTGCCTATTGCGCATTTCGGTCGCAGTCTATGGCTTTCTGAATGCTTAAAGTAAAAAGTAGGTCGACAGTGCATCATTGCCTGATGATATGTTGCTATCACCTACCATCAAGTGAACCCTATGCTCGTCTGTCGATATCTATTTAAAAAAATAATGGGTGGGAAATTAGGAATTTAGTAATTATTTAAACTAAATATTTCGGCCCTACATATTTTGTAAATATTATGTACATTTTAAAGCCTCTCTAACTACTGATAATAGGTTTTGCTTACTTAGTCGAGTCTACTTTTTTTAACCATTAGAAAGCGGATTTGAAACGCTGGCCATATATGCAAGATTGCCGCCCCCCTCAACTAGAGCACAAAAAATTTAATAATATACGAGAATAGAAGTAAAATATAAGTCGAGAGGAAAGTCAGTAAATAAAGATACCTCGATCAGTTTTGTTAGATACTGATGCATACCGTTTTTATTTGTGAGTTTCTAAGCGTTGAAGTATAAGTTCAGAGAGTTCTGCCGCCCCGAAATTTTACCTTCTAGGCCAGGTCCTACTCGACCTATATGCAAATCCGCCCCCTTTTTTTAACATGGAGAATCATCAATGATCGCTGCCATCTCCGGGGGAGTGGACGAGCGATGCCGGACTCAGGGTGCCCTGGACTCCGAAGAGTCAAAGCGGACCCCGTGCCTACCGACTAAACTCCATGGTGTTCCTCTCGTCGTCTGATGGTGTCGGGGACTCGGGAAGCTTTCGTAGCCACCGCTTCCCCGACGACGACCTAAGACCTCTAAATGGACGTTTGTCCCCCCCCCCCCTTTTCAGTGTTTTTCTTTTTTTTATATAAGAGGAGGCAAACGGGCAGGCGGTTCACCTGATGGTAAGTGACTACCGCCGCCCATGGACATCCGCAACACCAGGGGTCTTGAGGATGCGATGCCGGCCTTTGACCAGTGTGATGCCGAAACACCAAACACTCACACTGGAGACATTCGTGGAGCGGGTCGCTAACCCCCGCGCTTCCCGCTCTCGCCTCTGGACGCGAAAGAGGCAGATCCCCCCCCTGGACGGACACCAGTCAACTTATATCCTCAGCTCTAAGCGTCCCCACTTTCAATACGGCCTTATACCCTATTCATTTCCATATTCAAACCTAATAATATCCCCACGACAAATGAACATCGCATATCATTCAAAAACCTCATAAATTTCCCTTCCAATGCTAACTTGGATACATTGCCAAATATAGCCCTTTTGTTATTATGATAAATACAAGTTTACATCGGTCGTTACTCAGCCGGCCGTATAAGGTAGTCATTGTGTGCAATATTTATGAATGGATTACATTTTTCATATTATATGTCCCTATGACTACTTCGAGAATTAAGTCGGTGGGAGGGAGGTGGGTTGGGGATAATTGGAAGTTATTGGAAATCTGAACGAATGATCCAAAGATGTAAATAAACTAGAGATGGGCCGAATGTGGTTTGAACTGAATACGAAGTTCGGCCTGTTCGGCAAAATTCAAAAGTCGGCCGAAATTAAATTCTTTTCATAACGCTTTTTAGAGTGTTTGTCACTAAAAGATGAGCTAGATAAACACTTTTTTTGTATTTAACTAGATATTGGGTCGTTATAATTGGTAGACTAAGGATACGGAAAAGTTTCCTTTCATGAGTTTTTTAGCGCGTTTATTAATAGCTAGGTATATTCTGAGCGGCTTTTCTTGGCAAATAATTAGCACACAATTCTCAAGTTACGAATACTTTCGGAAGTTCTTTGGGTCTTCTTTTTGGACTCGGTTTGAGTGCCAAATAAAGATTTAGAAAAAGAAGCCATCTCTACTCATCTACCATTAAATACTGGGTTTCCTAGCGCTAACTAGCGTAGCGTTATTAATTAAAACATAGAAGCTAAGTGCGAGACAGCACACGCGGTTCCGTACGAATCAAAATGTAATTATTTGTGAATTTAAAAAAAAACTTATTATGTTGCATTTTAAACAGTTCAGGATGCTTCGAGCGAAACCGGTAGTCTATTAGTAGATTTTTGTGTCAGATAAAAAGGGAGATTCGAACCTGTGACCCATCGGAATGTAAGCCTAGGTATGCTTTCTATAGCACCAACGAGAAAAAAATCTATTTTACTTTTAAGTCTATATTATAATTACACCAAGTTTTATATTTAAGCTTATACATATAATATGTAGTTTTATATAGTATACTAGCAATTGCCCCCGCAACCCCCCTTGTGGGTTGAATTTCGTAAAATCCGTTCTTAGCTGACCTCTACTCGGCGAAAGGAATATTCCTAACATATTTCAAGTTGCTACGCCTTATGGTTCCAGAGATATCGTGATGAGTATCTATATAGGTTAAGGCCGGCAACGCATCTGCAAGTCCTCTGGTGTTGCAGATGTTCATGGGCGGCGGTGTTCACTTTCCATCAGGTGAGCCGCAGGCTCGTTTGCCCCTATATAATAAAAAAAAAAAAAAAAAAAAAAATATAGGTGGGAATCTCTTTTATATATATAGATAAAAAATATATATAGCATGCGTTCACAGTTGCACCTACCAACAGAAACCCCTGGTTAGAATCCCGGCGAAAAATTAAAAAAAAAAATGTTATTGTAAGGGCAGAAAACACTGATTATTATCAAAGAAATATGTTCGCACCATTATCCGCTAAAATCTCCATAACTCGGGAATCCTATATAAAACTATTTTTATTAAAAAGCCGAATGCAATACTTTTTTAACCCTTATTTTGTGCTATTACTCGGATGCTCAACCGTATTAAAGACTATTTTGAAAATAATTAGTTTAAAATAAACATGTTTCTTTTAAGAGGCCATTTTGGTATTGAACCCTAAAAACTTTGACGGGCTCGTTGACGCGTTCAGCCGGGCTAGCATGACCGCCACGAGATATATCTCGCGCGAGAGAAGACAAACTAAGATGTTAAATATCTCGATATATTATATCTCGACATCGACAATTTTGATAGAAAAGATATCTCGATCGACAAATGTATCTATTTTTGATATTAAAAGTTGAGTTTTAAGTGTAATTGTCATGTTAGACCCGAAAGAAATATAGCGATAGTCGATTGAAACACGAGAAAACGGTAGACAAAATTTTGTCGCGCTTGTCATGCTAGGCCGGCAGTAGATTATCTGCATTTATGGGTTATGGGTTCGAATCCCACCGGGACGACATGATTATAATTTTCTGTAAGCATACCTTCCCCACGTCTAGTAACTTCGGGCATTGAACGGTTTGAAAATTTAGTTCAAAATATGGTACAGAACCCTAAAAAGGGAATTCGTACGAACAATGAAACGTATTTATGATAAATTACAGTTAGTGCAGCAAAAACAATTTATTACACGCGACAAGCGTGTCGCGACGAAAACTTTAATGGGTTCCATACGTCGAGTGACGTCACTCTTCGTGGGTGGTCGTTTCCCCTACTATGAAATTTAATGAGTATATATCTCCATTTGTTTAGAAGACGAGAAATTGGGGATTCATATCTATTGTCTGTCTCTCGTCCGTTGACTTTATGTTGAAAATGTTTTGTATGTAATATATTAATTTGGTAATGATACCTACCCATAATAAGTATATTATACAAGTAGTTATGTGTTAATATTTAGTAGGTCACTGATAATTTGAAGATGATCAGCCTTCTGATCATATCCGTAGCTCAGTGGTAAGCGCGAGGCGTTTAGCACCGGAGGTCCTGGGTTCGAATACCGGGGAAATAAGAATTTAAAAATAAATTGTTTCATAATATTGACTTTTATTAACGCGAGTATCACACATTTAAATAAAAATACTGTATACCGGATTAAAACGCGATTTATTATTTATATTGTTTAAATTATTTATCCCGCGACGTTTCGGATGCTTTTCAGCAACCGTGGTCGCGGGGAGACAGAAAGATGACAGTTGTCTGATTTTTGAAATGTCACCATATTCAATTCAATTCAATTCAAAAATAATTTAAAAATAAATGTAAGTAAATGTAAAATTAGAAGCATTTAATAAGTATGTTTTATTGACGTTCATAAGTGTACATTGTGTTACCTAAATTAATAAAATTGTTTCAGTCAGGCAGGGCACAGAAGGCTGATCACCTACTTGCCTGTAAAGAAAAATTATCAGTGAAACAGACACAGAAATGGGTCTGCCCCATGCCCCACTAGGGGACTCATTCACTTTAGATAATCAGCCTTCTATGCCCTGCCAGACCGAAACAATTTTATTTAACCTTGTTTCCCCAGAAATCGAACTGAGGACCTCCGATGCTACATCTATCGTACTTACTACTGAGCCACGGAGGCGGTCAATTCATACAAAGGAATATAATAAGAAAAAGAATATATAATTTCTTGTTTTTTAATCTGTAACGACTAAACGCTTCAACGAAGTTTTAATTTAAATTTTCCCTGTAATTTTCGCTCCACAGATTACTCAATGCATACAGTTGTGAAAAGGCGACGTGTGAATTATTTCATCTCTCTTATAATCTGGTATAATTTGGTCACTTTGGGCACTAAACGATTGGGAGGGCTATCTAAATATAACAGATGGACAGCATGTTATGAGAAGTGAATATTGCGTGTTTCGGTTTCAGTCTATGGATTTCCGAACTCGAATTAAAAATAGGTCCTTTTGAGTGATGTTCAGTGGTATCATGTGAGCCTCACGCTCGTCTTTCATATTGATACCTAAGTTGAGTTGAGGTGAGTTGAGGTGAGGTGAGTTGAGCTGAGGTGAGTTGAGGTAAGGTGAGGTGAGGTTGTTGGAGGCGACCTCTCCCTTCCAAGCTTGTTGCGAAACATGGTTGGAAGTGAGAGAGCGTGGAGAGCGGTGCTTTCATTTTGCGATGTTGTGATGTCGCAAAAGGAAAGCACTGAGCGCGACAGGGAGCGGGAGAATCCTGCCCGTCGCAGAGTACGCCGCAGGGGCGGTCGGGTCCTGTTATGACCTAAGCCCCCTTGCCCTCGGTGTTGTTGAGTACATGTGGTGGGGGCTGCGTGTGCTCTTATAGCAACCCGGGGAGGACGGTATGACGTAGGCCGCTTATTGCCGTAGTACGGAGATTGTGCCGGGAAAGAATATTCTTTCCCGAGAGGTGCTAGTGAACAGCAGAGCGCGCGTGGGGGCACCGTGAGAGTTCCTCTTTGGAGACCCCGGGGCCCTCCGATTTCTTGCGCCGAAGACGGCCACCGTGGGGTTTTAGTCGGTAGGTCCGTGACGCATTGACTCTTTGGAGTCCGGTTGCGGAAGTCCGACATAACCCGTTGCTCCCCCCGGAGTAGCGGGTATCATTGATGATTTCCCCACGAAAAAAAAAAAAAAAAAAAAAAAAAAAAAAAAAAAGGTGAGGTGAGGTGAGGTGAGGTTGAAAACCAATGACGATAATAATATAAAAATCCAATGACGTAATGTGCATTATTGTATAATATGATGTCAAACAAAAAACCTTTCAGCATGTTTATCAATTATTTAACAAAATCAGCATATCTTCCAATCAAACATACAGCATGGCTCTGACAAGAATCAATAAGCTATCTCGTATATTAACGATAGATTTAGTACAGTGGCTATTCAAACGAAACAACGGAATCCATCCGATATCTATTATTCATAACTTAACTTAGGTAACTGGAAACCAAAAGCAATCTGTCTGTGGGTTTTGGGTCTATGGTCTTACGCTAAAACCAAAAAGTAATGCATTAGCGAGTAGTAAGGCAATTCCTACCCTATTCACTTTATACGAGGGTGAATCAAAAAATTCTTGGAATCAATATTAAAAAATGCAAAGATTTAATTAATAATATTTTATTTTTCTACATAATCTCCCTCCAATGCAATGCATTTAGAATAACGCGTTTCTAACTTCCTTATTCCTTGTGAAAAAAATTTATTTTCTTGACTCTCGAAAAAGTCCTCTACGGTAGCTATAACCGCGTCATTATCGTGAAATTTTGTTCCACGAATTTCCTCTTTTAATTTTGGAAATAAGTGAAAATCACTTGGGGCTAAGTCCGGAGAATATGGTGGGTGGTCAAGGAGATTGAAGCCAGCACAGCGGATTGCGTTGAGCGCAACTTCCGATCGATGAGCAGGAGCGTTATCTTGAAGGAACAACACGCCCAACGACAGTTTTCCACGACGTTTTTCTTTAATCGCTTCACGCACTTTCGGGATTAAATTTGCATAATAGGGTCCAGTAATCGTCTGGCCTTTTGGCATATAATCAATAAAAAGGATTCCTTCACTATCCCAGAACACAGAGGCCATAACTTTGCCAGCGGTAGGAGCAACTCGAAATTTCTTGATGGATGGAGAGGATGGTCGTTACCAAGACATGCTTTGTCTTTTAGTTTCAGGATCAAAATGGTGGACCCACGTTTCATCCATGGTGACAAGACGACGGCAAAAATTATCCGAATCACGCTGGAACATTTCGAGATTACACTTGGAAATTTCCAAACGTCGCTTTTTGTTTTCGTCGGTTAACATTCGTGGCACCCATCTTGCAGACACTTTTTTAAACCCCAGTGAATCAATTAAAATGGATTGAACGCTACCAAAAGATATCTTTAGGATCTCAGCTATATGTTTTATAGTCATTCTTATGTCTTCCAAAACCAGATTCTCAACCTTTTTGACATTTTCTTCTGTAACGGAGGTTGAAGGCCGCCCAGAACGCGGGTCATCTTTACAGCTTGATCTACCTCTTTTAAATTCAGCCACCCAGTACGCAACCGTAGAATAGGGTACAGCATCACCCCCTAATGTCTGCTGAATGTCCAAAAAAATTTCCTTCGTAGACATTTTTTTCAAACTGAGATATTTTATCACCGCACGTAACTCACTTTTATCCATAATTTTGACTTTTTAGCAACTCGTTGCACAAAAAAATTTATTACATGCGAACGAACTGACAAAAACAAGTGACAGTCTGCATAAATATAGTGTGATAGACACTCTTTAATTTGAATATCGAACTTGATCCAAAAAGGTTTCATATATATGCACTTCTAAGAACTTTTTGATTCACCCTGGTATATTTAAATCATTAACATCTACTAAATTAAAAAAAAAAATACACAAACCGACTTCAAAACTAAACCTATGCATATAGTAAGAACAAACTTAAACTAAAAATAATATTTTAATTACTTCAAAGCCTTAATGGACAATCGACAAAATTATTGATACTTACATATGTAGGTATATATCTATTTAATATTTATTAACAGTTATTATTGAAGTCGGTGCCAACCAACCGCTGCCGCTCCGTACCATTCGACAGTTTGTTGCAAAGGCAGGATTAAACTGACCTTCTTGGCTGCCAATAAAAGAAGAGTCATAAAAATCCATGCACAGTTGGCGGAGTTATCGCCTAACAAACATATAAATCGACGCGCTCATTGGTTCGAATCCCACCAGGACGACATGTTTATAATTTTCTGTAAGCATGTTTTCCCGACGTCTGGTTACTTCGGGCATTGATCGGGTGGGAGAAATATCGAAATTATGACCGGGTAACGAACTACCGTTCATATATGTAAAAACCATGATTGCGCGATTCGATCTCAATCTATGGATTTCTGAATGCTTGAAGTAAAAAGTAGGTTGACATCACATCATTGACTGATGTTCTGTGGCTGAGGTATCACCTACCATCAAGTGAACCTCATGCTCGTATGTCGATATCTAACATAAAAAAGCAACATACAGTCGTTGTCTGATGTCGATTAAAACGGAAAAGAGGCTGAATAGGCTTTGAGTCTTCCTCGCATGATATGAAAGTTCGATATTTCACCTTTTGAAAATTTTCACCCTACACCACTGAAACCTTGGTGTCTAATTATTTAGCCATTCAATGTCTGTTTCATTTTAATTAAAACTAGCTGACCCGGCGAATTGTATCGCTTTTGATTTGAATATGCTATTTTCCCTCTTCCATTCCATAATGCCTAGTATGTCACTGCTATACAGTGGACATCAATTATTACAAATAAGCTATAAGCGTGCGTGACGTGAGCTGTCAATTGTGGAAAATGGCGGAGTTTCATACTTAATTTATTTAAAAAATAATTTTCTATTTTATTTGATATTTTAATAGGTGTTCTGCTTATCGGGGTAAAGACGAATCCAAAAAATAAGAGATCATTAAAATCGATGCAGCCGTTCTTGAGTTATACATAAATGGTGCAACTAACACGACTTTGTTTTAAATAGATTAAGACTTCGTTGAGTGTTGTTCATATAGATAAACTAGTATATCTTTTATGGATAGCTTACCCATGTTCTAAAAAATGGTCACGTACAATGCGGTAATTGGAAGGCTATTTAGATGGATACAGTATTAATCCTTATCAATTTAAATACGTTAGTTACCCTACCTTATTATAATCTTATATAACATAAAATTAAATGAAAGTCTTAGGAGTTATCGCAATGTTTTAAACGCGCGCGATTGCGAAACTACGACAAAGAAAACATACCCGACCGAGATATCTGTAATCACTACATAGTATAAAACAAAGTCGCTTTCTCTGTCCCTTTGTATGCTTAAATCTTTGAAACTACGCAACGGATTTTGATGCGGTTTTTTTAAATAGATAGAGTGATTGAAGAGGAAGGTTTATATGTATAATAATAACAGTTTTTCTGTAGTGTATTTAGTATCAGCATTGCACCGGTGCGAAGCCGGGGCGGGTCGCTAGTAATATTATAAAGAGGAAAGATTTGTATGTTTGTTACGATTTAACTCAAAAACTACTAGACCGATTTTAAAAATTATTTCCGGCTACATTATCAGCGAGTGACAGGTCATATTTTTTGTGTATAGTACATCTACATTGCACCCGTACGAAGCCAGAGCGTGTTACTGGCAGGAGTGGGTGTTAATTCAATAAGGACCTTTTTAAGCCGCTTTTCTCATGTTAACGAATTAGCTTCTTTTCTTTTACCGCAAAAGCCGTTAAATATATTAACTGTTAAATTCAACGATTTTCGAACGCAACGCGCGGTTGAGCTCAACGAACATTCAACGCGTAGTCGCCTAACATCATCCGAAGCAGCTTTTTTATTTAACGCAAAACCCGTTGATTTTATTAAAATCTGTTTACATTACCGCAAACCCATTAATAAAGTTAGCTTTTTTTTAACAGGTAAATAATCTATTAATTTAGGTAACACATTTTTTTAATTTCATTGAATTAATTAATATGGCAACTTTGTGACATTTCAAATATTAGACAACTGTCATCTTTCTGTTTCCCCGCGACCACGGTTGCTGTAAAGCATCCGAAACGTCGGGATAAATAATTTAAACAATATAAATAATAAATCGCGTTTTAATCCGGTATATAGTATTTTATTTAAATGTGTGATACTCGCGTTAATAAAAGACAATATTAGGTTATCAGTTTGTAATTAACAGTTTCATTTCGTTAACACAAAAACCGTCAACGACCACCTCTAGTTACTTGTAAGATATACAAGTTTAAGGCTTCGTAGCGTGATTTTTGAGTATTGTTCGAATAGATAAACTATCGTCTATTAATAATAAAGTACCTGGATGACCGAGCTTTGCTCGGTATTTTTTTTATTTTTATAAATTGTGTTTCTTGGAAATTATATTTAAGTACGAATTACATACTAATAAAATCAAGTCTAACCTCAAAGCAAACACTCATTGACTTCGTGTTACTTAACAACGCCATCTGCTGGAATAGCTTTAGTGTTGTTGTGTCGTTAAAGCAATTAAAAAAAATAGTATTACTATTCGCTGATAGATGTCAGGAAGAGTCATTTTCAGTTTAAATTGGGACTACTCAAACGCCACCTTTTTGTTATTATTCTCCCAATAAAAAAAAAGTAAGTTTATGTTTAAGTTGATAAAACACGAATAATATGACATAGTATTATTACTCGCCGATAGATGTCAGGAAAAGTAATTTTTCTTTTAAGTTGATAAAACACGAATAAAATCACATTTTCTAGAAATGATTCCTAGCTAGATCGATTTTTCGCCCCCGAAACCCCCCGTATACTAAATTTCATGAAAATCGTTGGAGCCGATTCCGAGATTCCAATTATATATATATATATATATATATACAAGAATTGCTCGTTTAAAGGTATAAGATAAGACAAAAAAACATAGACATTGTACCACTATTATTTATGGTCGCTGTGGTCGCACAAACGGAACTCAAAGATCCATTATTCATAACTTACAATTCACATTCGGGTCACAGAATCGGGATTATTTACGGATGGACGAACATTCGTTCCTAAAACTTGGATTTTTAAAGTTTGTTAAGTAAAAGATTTTTATTTAAATGCCTCCGTGGCTCAGTGGTGCGTTTGGCACTGGAGGTTCTAGGTTCAAATACTAGCCGGCCTAGCATGACAAGCGCGACAAAATTTTGTCTACCGTTTTCTCGTGTTTCAATCGACTATAGCTTTATTTCTTTCGGGTCTAACATGACAATTACACTTAAAACTCGACTTTTAATATCAAAAATAGATACATTTGTCGATCGAGATATCTTTTCTATAAAAATTGTCGATGTCGAGATGTAATATATCGAGATATCTAACATCTTAGTTTGTCTTCTCTCGTCATTTAAAAAAAAATCGGTCAGAAAGGACACAAAACGCTGATCACCTACTTAAGGAAAATTTTCAGTGAAACAGACACAGAAATGTGTCTGCCCCATGCCTCACTCAGGAGTTCTCTATACTACTTATTTTTTTTTTGAAGCGTTACATGAAGATATCATAGATGGAAAAACCGTGAACATTGCGCGTTTCGGTTTTTAGTCTATGAATTTCCGAATGTTCGAAATAAAAAGTAAGTCGACATTGAATTATGTTCTGAGGCTGAGGTATCACCTACCATCTTGCGAACCTCATGTTCGTCTGTCGATATCTAACATAAAAAAAAAACAAATCATTGACTGTCGTTCTGTGGCTGAGGTATCACCTACCATCATGTGAACCTGATGTTCGTCTGTCGATATCTAACATTAAAAAAAATACAAAACCTGGCGGATGGCAAGAAGCCTACATATTATTGTGGCATGAAAATAACATACACTTGCCAATTTTCCTGGTGATCTGTCAAACGCCGCTAGAGTGGGGAATTCATATATACGAGTAGGTATATATGAGATATGTATATCAGGCGATATATCAGGGACTGAAACCGGTTAATTTTTATTTTCCAAAATACGTGTCTGACTGAGATACCGTGATATTAGTTTTAAAGATTAATACACACTAAACTTAACACAGTGTTTTTTTTTTTCAGTAAATATGAAGAAAAACGAAAGAATGTTATCAACAACCATTAAAATTGTTCAAAAATTGTCATGGCAACCCATCCAAATACTGACTGCGCAGTGTTCCTTAACTGTAAGTATGTATGCAAAACAGTTTAGCACAAAGAGTTCAGTAAAATTTTACTACGGTAACCCATCCATATACTGACCGCGCAAAGTGTTCCTTAACTGCAAGTATACAAAATATTTTAGCGCAAAAAGCTCATATAATGTGAGAGTTTGTAAAGTTACAAAGTTGAATAATTACCACGGTAACCCATCCATATACTAACCGCGCAAAATGTTCCTTAACTAAAGCTAATACCATGTGCGATTTTGTAAAATTAATAAATTGATCGCGTAATCCCAATGCGGCCATTTTGCAAGGTAACATGATATAAATAAAATGTATTTTCATTATCGCAATATCCGAGGTTCGCAGGTGTTCGATACATCACACTATTTCCACAGTTTACGTACTCACAGTTGTAAAGTTATTTTTTTATTACAGATGAGAAAACCTAGCAAGCAGGCGTGATGGTAAGTATTCACTAATATAATAATAAAGGCAATATATTAAAAATCTCATTACAAAAATTTCACATTACAAATGGTAGTAGTTTCTTATTTGACGGATTCGTTGGCGCGATTGATAGAACACCTGCCGTGGGCCAGTGCCAGTACCATCAGTATGTTCGTGGGTTCGAAACCCACCGGGACGACATGTTTATAATTTTCTGTAAACATATCTTCCTCACGTCTGGTAGCCTCGGGCATTGAATGGGTGGCAGGAATATCGAAATTCCGACCGTAACGAACCGTACACGAACACGATCAGAGCATTTCAACTCGTACGCGCCGCGATCAGACATATATCTGTTTTCACGCCAGTGTGGACGTGTTTTGTTTGTCTGTACTGCAGAACGCACGTGAACAATGGAGGATTCTCTTCGTGTATTAGACATGGGTAACACTGCGCTGCGCCGCGCAATTGCGCCGGCACGCTTCAGTGCGCATGGTGAGTCAGCTCACACATTCATAATGTGTTAGCGCACGGCGCAGTATCTCACTCACTGAGTGAACTATGAGCGTGGCTTTGCGTGCGTTTCGGAGGTTTCACTGCTCGCTTTGCGCGTCACATTTTGTTGCGTCGTGGCGCAATTTTGAGTTGACTCAAGGAGCCCACACGTCAAGGAGTTGCTGAGTTGGCGCGGGGAATTTCGCTGAATTACCCATGTCTATCGTGTATTCTATGTGTAGGCAGACGGAGCTATGTATGTGCGCCGCGCGTGTGTCGCAAATAGATGCGAGTAGATATATGCTCGGTTCGTGCGCGCGTTGCGTCCTCACTTATGAAATGCTCCTTTCATATAACATTGCATGTTACGTTATAGCAATGTGTACCCTCCATAAGATAAGTCTACCAAACGCGCCAACGAGCCCGTCCAATAGACGAAATTCAATCAAAACATTTCACCTCTGTACATTCAGTACACTGTGGTACCTATATCGAATTGCCATAACGCTCTTAGGGAATTGCGGAAAGAATAGGAATTATATGTGTCAAGTTTAGATATATAAGCGATTGGAGTTTTCCGAAACTTTAATTTTTTAATAGGTTTATTACGGTTCAGTTTCTATAAGGTAATGTCTACTACTCTGAATATTATATATTAATAGTCTTCAAGGAAAACTACATGTTTCTACTGCCGTTGGAAAAAAATATTTTTCCGCTATTTTGTACATAGAAATGTTTTTTTTCCTAATGAATGATGTATGTTTAAAATGTTGGCAGAGAGATACATATTATGTTCAATAAGTAACAAATGAAAATTATACAGAAATCTCTGAATCAATTCAATTCTAACTGACCTCGATTATATTCACGAAAATATCTCCAGTATAGAAACCGATTCTGAATAATTATTCAACGCAATATTAACCACGATCTTAGTAACCGAATTATATACGAGTATGCTAGTTATTAGCTCCGTGGTTCGGTGGTAAGCGCGATTCATTTAGCACCGGAGGTTCTGCGTTCGAATGACGGGGAAACAAATTTAAAAAAAAAATTCGTTCGGGCAGGGCACAGAATGCTCATCTACTTGCCTGTAAAGAAAAATGATCAGTGAAACAGTCACAGAAATGAGTCTGCCCCATGCCCCACTAGGGGACTCTGGAATTCACTTTTTTATGCTAGTATTATGTAAAGAAACGCAACCAAATTGAAGAAGTTACTAGAAAGTAGATGTCATTACGAAAAGTGATTTATGGTCACCGCTATGTCACTGTGTAACAATGTGTGACATTCATTGTCACACGGTATATTGTGCCATCTGTCTTTAGGAAGAGGGTCGAAACCCACTATCTTAAACTAATAAATAAAATCTAAGATTTCTTTGTTCATATTCTATTTTTTTTTCAAAAACTTTAATTCATATTTGAATTCTTTTTTTGATATTCCTAAACAGATTTTGATAAGATTTTCATTGTCATTTAGAAAATTTCACGACAAATACAAACCGAGGCACTTATAATACCATCTATTCTATGAATTTTGAAATTCGAACAAATACAAACCGCGGCACTTATTCATCCATCTAAAATCTCTTCGAATTTTGAAATTCGAACACATACAAACTAAGATACTTATTCATGCATCGAAAATATACGAATTTTGAATTTCGAACGAATACAAACCGGAACTGGAAGTTATTGTAGACTTCCGGGAATATTATGGATTTTCGATTACATAATGAAATTCACAACCGCCCTAGGCATATGTAACATTGTATGAAGCGAGTTATATTCATTGGAGGAAGGCATTGAAATCTTTATCATAGTTAAAGTTATACACAGTACTGCCTGCCTATCATGACTATCAAGAGATATCTCGCGGACGAGTGAAGACAAACTAAGATATAAGATATCTCTATATATTATATCTCGACATCGACAACTTTGATAAACAAGATATCTCGATCGAGAAATATATCTACTTTTGACATTAGAAGTCGAGTTTTAAGTGTATCGTGGCATATAGACCCGGTAGACATAAAGAGATAATCGATTAAAACACGAGAAAACGGTCGACAATTTTTTTTCATGGTCAGCTGTATAGTCCTACTATGTGTTGTGGAAGACTCATCTCTTGAATGTTTTTATATAATAATAATAATAATAATAATAATAATAATATAGCCCTTTATTCAGATCAACTTAGCCTAATAACATTATTCTTTAACAAACATGAAACTTAAAAAACAAAATAACTTATTCTAGTAGTTGCAATTTATTTACTTTTTGTAGATCTGTTTGCCAATCGGCAAAGGCCTCCTCCAACCGTTTCCATTCTCGTCTCTCTTGAGCCACTCTGTTCCACATTACTCCTGCCACTTCTCTAATATCATCATCCCATCTTTTCTGCGGTCTACCTCTTTTCCTTTTACCTTCCCTCGGATACCACCTTGTCACTTTTTTACTCCATTTGTCATGTCCTCTTATCATGTGACCTGACCATCTCCATTTAAGTCTTTTAATTTTCAATTTTACATCTATGACTTTTGTTTTGTTCCTGATGACACGGTTTTCTAGTCTATCTGATCTCTTGACATTCAGCATACTCCTCTCCATAGCGTATTGGCAAGTTGCGAGTTTTCTTGTCATTTCATGAGTTAAAGTCCATGATTGGCAGCCATACATAAGGACGGGAAGAATGCAGGTGTTAAACAGTTTGCTTTTGATATTAATATGAAGTTTTTTGTCTTTCATAACCTCTCTCAAGCTCCAGTATCTTCTCCAGCTGTTCGTGATTCTTCTATTTACTTCCTCGCGCATAGGTTCTTTTGGAGTAATGAGCTGTCCTAGATAGATGTAATCATCAGTGTAATTGATTTCGGTGTTTCTTAGAAGTATCATTTCTTTCTTTCCATTTGTCATCACTCTAGTCTTCTCTGGGTTAAGTTGCAGCCCTACTTTCTCACTTTCTGTCGCAAGATCTTCTATCATAGTATTGATCTCTTCAGATGTTTTAGCGAATAACACTATGTCATCGGCGAATCTCAGATGAGTCAATAATTCACCATCTACATTGATCCCGAAATTTTCCCAATTGATTTGCCTGAAAATTGATTCCAGAACAGCTGAAAATAGTTTTGGAGATATGGGGTCTCCCTGTCTAACACCTTTTCCTACTTTGAATGGATGCCCTTTCTTTTCTAGCTGAATTCTGGCTGTACTGTGACTGTATACGTTTTTTATTATCCTAATGTATTTATGCTCGATCCCTTGTTCCGCTAATGCTTCCCATATGTTTTTGTGTATTAAAGAGTCAAATGCTTTGCTGTAGTCCACAAATGCAATATAATATATAAGCTGGTATTCATTGTACTTCTCTAAGACTTGACGAACTACATGGATATGGTCAATTACAGAGTAGTCTTTGCGAAAACCAGCTTGCTCTATGGGTTGATGTTCATCTAGTGTTCTTTCAATACGTTTTAAAATAATCTTAGCGAAGATTTTGTAGATGTTTGACATAAGACTGATAGGGCGATAGTTTCCAATTTCGTGTTTATCTCCTTTCTTATACAACAGGATAATATTAGACTCTGTCCATTGCTGAGGTATTATTTCAGTGTTTAAGATATTGTTAAACATATCTGTAAGGACAGGTATTAATATTTCCTTGTGGTGTCTTAAGAGTTCATTGCTTATACCATCGGGACCCGGTGTTTTATCCACCCTTTGGGTAACTATAGCTTTCTCGACTTCAGCTTGAAGAATGCTAGGAATGCTAGCGGTACCCGCCAGATCGATTCCACTTTCTGTTGCGTTACTTTTGTACAGTTCCTTGTAATAAGATGTTGCTATTCCCAGTATGTCTGCTCTGTGGTGATTAAATTTTCCACTGTCCTTTTTCACTTTGACAATCCAATCCATTGAATTCTTCAATTCTTTAAATGCTTTTTTGAATCCACCCGTTTTACTTATATACCTTTCTAAGATTTCCATTCTGCTTTGTTTCCTATCCTTTCTCATGCTATCTTTAATTTCTTTACTAATCTTTGTTAAATGTTTTCTTCTGTCTTGTGTATCTTTAGCACTAATTAACTCATTCCTCACTTCTAGTAGTTTTGTGGTATTTGTTGTTAACCATTTTTTTGGTTCATTTTTGGTATTTGAAATAAGGTGTATTTGGGTTTTTATGGTGTTTTCTATGCAGTTGTACTTTTCTTGCGTTCCTAAATCCTTTGTGTTAGATTGAAAATCTGTGAATTTGTCCCTTAGGGCGATAGTTATTTGTTCTAACTGATGTTTCCCGAGCTTTACATTTCCTAGGTCTCGTCTTGGTCTAGAATTTTTTGGTTGATCTGCTACCAGTTCTGTTCTAATTAGTCTATGATTAGTGTTAAAGTTCAATTTGTTGATTACGGAAAAGTTAGTGAAGTAGGTGTTTCTGTTGGTCATTATAAAATCAATTTGATTTTTTGTTTTACCGTCCGGTGAGATCCAAGTCCACATGTTTTTCTTGCTTTTCATGAACATAGTATTTAAGATGGTTAGGTTGTTTTCTAGTGCAAAGTTCGTGATATGTTCTCCATTTCTACTTCTAGTTTTGTTGCTGTATGTGAATGGTCCTAGTATATTTTCTTCTCCTGGACGTCTATTCCCAATTTGACCATTCCAGTCTCCCATTATTATAAGGTTTTTATGACCATGCTCTTGGATCGCATTGTTTAAATCAAGGTAGAATGTGTTTATGGTTTCTATATCAGATTGTTCGGTTGGGGAGTAAATTTGTAGTATAGACCAAGGATTTTTATATCCAGGTAATTTCAAATTCAACATCGCAATACGTTCTGAAATGCCTACAAATCCATCCACGTAGTTTGTTATATGTTTTTTAACAATGAATCCGACACCATGCAGGCCTTGAGTCTCGCCTATATGATAAAATAGGTAATCTGGGAAAGATATGATACTTTCACCCATTCTTCTCACTTCACTCAGGCCAATAATGTCCCATTTAATGTGTTTTAACGCATACATTAGTTCAATAAGATTTTCTTCATTTTTCAGTGTAAGTACATTGAGGGCTGCGATATATATTTTGTGTTTATCATTTTTGTTGTTATTGTTATAGTTATATTTATTGTTGTTGCTTATTGTTGGAGGGTTGTGGTCTTTTTCCCCCACGAGGACCAGTCGGCTTGGGGGAGATTTGTGTATTCTTGTTTCATTGTTAGTTTCTTCGGTTGGTTTTGGTTTCCGTTTGCCGATTCTTAATTGTTATTGTTTTTTGGTGGAAGATATATTAGAAAGGGAGTTGGATCTTGACCTCATCATATCAAATGCATTTGTCCTGTTTGATTTAATGGAGGAAACTATCTGTTGTTTTTTAGATTGGTTATTATAATGTTTTTATATACAACTTTTTAATATAATAAAATGTACAGAAAAATGTGTGTGTTTAAATAAAATACTGTATACCGGATTAAACGCCATATTAACGCCATCTATTCCCACGGAGTTGATAGAATTGAATATGGCAACTTTTTGACATTTCAAAATTCATACAACTGTCATCATTCTGTCTGCCCGTGACCACGGTTGCTGAAAAGCATCCGAAACATCGAATAAATAATTTAAACAATACAAATAATAAATTGCGTTTTAATCCGGTATTATACAGTATTTTATTTCAATGTGTGATACTCGCGTAAAAGACAATATTTAATGTGTGTGTGTTTTAGATACCATAAGTAATAGAAAATATTTATTTTTAGTGTTGTTGAGCGAATTGGTCTGGGAGTGAAGGGACTTTATGTTTGTATGGATCTGAAAAAACTAATTCAATTGCATGATGCTACTTTTATAATAACAGATTATGCAAAAGTATAAACAGGATTGCTTTTTTTTAACAAGCTCGTTGGCGCGTTCGGTAGAACACCTGCCGTGCACATCGATGGGTCGTGGGTTCGAATCCCACCGGGACCACATGTTTATAATTTTCTGTAAGCATGTTTTCCCCATGTCTGGTAACTTCGGGCATTGATCGGGTGGGACGAATATCTAAATTCCGACCGGGTAACGAACCACCGTTCATAGATGGAAAACCCGTGAAGTGCACATTCCGCGTTTCGGTTTCAGTCTATGGATTTCCGAATGCTCGATGTAAAAAGGAAGGTGTGGTCTTCCTCCAACCTAAAGGGAGGACCCTCGACCAGTCTAACCATTGACTGGCCGGTCCTAAGGCCCTTGTGGTTGATGTCGAGGTGTTTTGTATATACTAAGCGCTCGGAAACACTTTGTTAGCGCGATTCAGGATTATTGACATCTTCGTACTGATTGTAGCTGTAGATTGTAGATGTTACAATCCAACAAATAAAATTAAATAATTTTCAAAGCAAACACATTTTCACATACATATAGAAAGAGAGTTCAGACGAAAATATGGATTTTAGATTATGTAAAAAACCTCCGTCAACACATGTTAGATATTGCTGAAAGCGAGATATAAAAGCTATTTTGATGATTTATAGACTTAAGTTTTCTGTTTCTCGAAAATGGATATTACACTTGAAGAAAATGGCGTTTAATTCTTTGAAAATACGAGTATAATCGAAATTACAATAACGAAGTTTAGTTAATAATCTATTTAAATAAAAATAAATGTAAGTATGTATATTTGTCTTCTATGCACTCCTGAACTATTTATCCGATTATGATGAAATTTTGGTGACTTGTACTGCATACAAAGGTTACTGGACCAAAAAATATATTATTTTACTTACTATCTCTCTTTCTCACACACACAGGTGGTTATTCCACATGGCGCTACTCAACGCGAAAGTTAAAATCAGGGCAGCCCAAGCTTAGCCCATCTGGGCTCTAGGGCCAATAAAATGACCAAACAGATTAGGGAGCCGTAAAATATTTACAAAAAATCTAATAAAAAATGACAAACGCAAAATTTCCAAATTTTGATTTTTAAACAATACAAAAAGAAATAAGAAACAATGACGATTTTGCCTGCGGCCTGCGGGTCATAGATTTGGTCAGCTCGGGTCTAAATGATGAATTGAATTTCTATTTCATTTATCAAATAGATATTTAGATACATTTTCTTTTAAATGATGAAATGTCACCGCAAGTAGCAGTGATAATTTCATTGTCACTGTTACTGCTACTAATTGTGACGTCATCGAACCACCCTTTCGTTAATTGGGCGAGGTGAAGGCGACCGATTGCCAGCACTATTTAAGTCAGTATTTCGTGTCGTTCAGGGTATTTCACGCCGAAATACAACATCTTTACGAAAATGTTTCTGACGGCTTGTTGACGCGTTCGGTAGAACACCTGCCGTGTGCATCGATAGGTCGTAGGTTCGAATCCCACCGGGACCACATGATTATAATCTGTATGTAAGTCTGGTAACTTCGGGCATTGATCGGGAGGGAGGAATATTGAAATTCCGACCGGGTAACGAACCACCGTTCATAGATGGAAAAATCGTGATATTGCGCTTTTCGGTTTCAGTCTATGGATTTCCGAATGCTTGAAGTAAAAAGTAGGTCGACAGCGCATCATTGACTGATGATCTGTGGCTGAGGTATCACCTACCATCAAGTGAACCTCTTGCTCGTCTGTATCTAACATAAAAATAAAATGTTGAAGAATATTCGAATATTCGAACACATGAACTTCGGTACCCAAGTTACTCTCGTCTCCGCCATCCGAGGCTCATACGTGTGCGTGACACACAAGCCAATGTAATCCAACTCACTTGAGAGTGAAATTAGCATTCATTGCTACTGTTGAAGCGCTTCCGTGAAATTCAAATACATATTGCTCGGAATTGGATATCGAACTGGGTTTGACACCTTTAAAATGATCTTGTAATACTTGATGTATTGGACGAAATGGGCTTAATATTTCTTTATTATTACTCAAAAATTGAAAGTAAAGCTATTTATGAGTTTATATTGGGTTTATCAGCCGGCCTAACATTGGAGCTTTTTTTGAAAGTAAAGCTATTTATGAGTTTATACTGGGTTTATCAGCTGGCCTAACTTGACAACCACGACAAAACTTTGTCGGCCGTTTTCTCGTGTTTTAATCGATGATCTCTTTATATCTTCTAGGTTTAACACGATACTTGCTCTTAAAACTCGACTTCTAATGTCAAAAGTAGAGATATTTATCGATCGAGATATCTTGTCTGTCAAAATTGTCGATGTCGAGATATAATATATCTTATACCTTAGTTTGTCTGCGAGATATCTTTTGATGATCATGCTAGACGGGCTGGTGAATCCACCAGTGAGAACTATCACAATAAACCATTAGAGTTAGTACACGAAAAAAATGTATGGTGGGATAGGAATGTATTGCAGTAAACAGAAAAGGCCCAAATAATCGAAATGCGTGGATAGTCGCGAGGTAGAAGCTAGTCTAACATAAAAACAAATGAAAATCAAACCTTTAATGATTCATAAATAACTTTGTTTATCTATACTAGTATTTCTAGCTGACCCGGCAAACGTTGATTTGCCATGTAAATAATTTCTAAAAAGCAGGGGTTGGTGATAAAAAAGTATAAATTTAGGGTTGTATGTATTTTTTAATGCCACATTATAAAAAAATAAAAACAAAAAAAATCGTCCAAAAATTAAAAAAAAACAAAATTAAGGGTGAACAACCCTTATCGCTTAGGGGTATGAAAAATAGATAGTAGCCGATTCTCAGACCTACTGAATACGCATATAAAATTTGGTAAAAATCGGTAAAGCCGTTTCGGAGGAGTACGGTAACTAACATTGTGACATGAAAATTTTATATATTAGATTAAAAAGAGGAAAGATTTGGTTAGTTATGATTTAATTCAAAAACAACTCAAGTGATTTTAAAAATTATTTTACCAATATATTATACGTAGCTTCATTATCAGCGAGTAACATAGGCTTTTTTTTACTTTTCTAGTACATATATTATAGTGCGAAACCGAGGCAGACCGCTAGTTAATTATAAAATCGTGTTATGTGCCCAATAAACATAATATTTGTATTTGACACTAATATCAGAAATAGAATGGCCATAACCGAAACCCAATTCCATTATATTGATATAACGCGGTTTTAGCGTATTGGGGCTGTGACAATAATGATCATTGGTATTCATTTATATAATTGAGGTATTATGAAAATGGCGTAGATTAGTTTTAATAGCTAAATTGAACAATATTTGATGGAGCTTTTTAGTTCCGTCCCAATATTGTATACTAGCCATTGATGCCTGCGACTTGCTCTCGACTTTCTTTTTCTTTTTCCTGCCCTGTTCCCTTTTTTTTATTTGGGGTCTGCGCAGTATTTTTTTTTTGCATTATCTCCTTTCACTCACCATATCATCAGTCACACCTCTCAAACACATCATTCTTCACACATTCTATCCATGTTTTTTTTGGCCTCCCTATTCCCCTAATGGGTATACTCCTATTGGGTCCACTTTCATATACATAACTTTTTTAGACACATGTTTTTCATTTCTCCTCATAACATGCCCATACCAAAGTAAACGATTACCTTTCAATTTTTCATTCACTGGCGCTACTCTCAAACTTCCATTTTCTTTTTGACTGTATAAGAACAGTCATTTCTTATCTTATCTAATCTTGATACTCCATACATCCACCTCAGCATTATCATCTCTACATGCAAACGTTTTTCCTCACACACACACGCCACACATATTATACACTAATACTTCCTAAATAGAATTATGTCTAGATTGTTTTTGTTCATTGTTTTAAATAAAGTTTATTTTTCTGGCTTTTAATGCTTGGCGATAACGGATAATATTAAAACAAATTAATATATAATTACTAAACTAAACTTTATGTGAAAGATATAAGGATGATTTTGGCTGACTGTGATCGATTTAGCGCCACCGTGCTAAATCGTGACACGCGTGCCACGCGTTCCATGGTTCGATAGTAAACACGAAGTACAAGCAAGCTTATCTTAAAACGCACTATATCACTCCTTTACATATTTAATATTGTTAGAGTTTAGAATTACACCTCCCCTCTGCTCGCCGCAATTTATTTGATTTAGACATGTGTAACACTGCGCTGCGCCGGCACGCTTCACTGCGCAGGGTGAGTCAGCTCACACATTCATAATGTGTTAGCGCACGGCGCAGTATCTCACTCACTGAGTGAACTATGAGCGTGGTGTTGCGTGCGTTTCGGAGGACTGCTCACTTTGCGCGTCCCATTTTGTTGCGTCATGGCGCAATTTTGAGTTGACTCAAGGAGCCCGTCGGCTCTACACTGCGCCTGAGTTGCTGAGTTGGCGCAGGGAATTTCGCTGAGGTACCCATGTCTATTAGAATTACACCTCCCCTCTGCTCGCCGCAATTAATTTGATTTCACACGCGATGTGTTATATTTATTGGTGTACGCAACAACCGCTAATACATTACACGCCGCATGCAGGTGTTTATAACATATTGCTTTACACTTGTGTTTTGGACGATATATCATTCAAACTCAAATGCATACAATTCTGGGTATTGCTTACTTTTCCGAAAAACGATGGAGTTTTTTTTCTCCGTGAAGTTGTCGATCATAGTGATATTCCATTTAGGGGAGGCTGAAATTTCCCATAAACTTAGATATAGACATAAAATTTAATACTAACGAAACACACACACAGAAACACACAAAATAATTATAATAATAATCAAAAAAGAAAAATTCGTTACATACATTTTAAGTGTGTAATGTGTGTGTGTTGTGGTTGTAATAGGCCTTGGCTCAGCATTATTCTGTGGATCAAACATGTTCCACAGCGCTGGTCATTCTGCCAGAGACCACAACACTCACACTCGTATTTCGGCGACTTTGTTTTATATGTACCTACTATGTAAAGCATAACTTATAGAAATAAATATCAATATAAGTAACATTGTCGTCTATGCCCTCCTAAAATATTCATTAGATTATCATGAAATTTCAGTTGTTCTGCAAACACCCCCGAAGGTTACTGCCGCAAAACACTTTTTTTCTTTTCGTGGCAATGCAGCTTGTGTTTACACAGGGAAATTGATTATTGTAGTAAAATCACCGGTGTACATTATACAAACGTATATTTCTATCTTCAATACAGACTTTACTTCTCAGACATGAATATATTCAACTACCAACACGTGTACAATTTCTTACATACATACATATACATCACGCCTCTTTCCCATTGGGGTAGGCAGAGATCACGGAATTCAATATGCTCCGATCCTTACATACCACTTTCGCTTCTTCTACTTTCATCAATGCTTTCATACACACTCGACGGTTACGAGTACTTTTGATCTGGCCCTTTTGCAGAACGTCCCCGATCTGATCGAAGTACGTTCGCCTAGGTCGACCACTCCCGACTCTCCCACTCACACCAGTTTCATAAATCTTTTTCGTTTCCCTACTTTCATCCATCCTTTCTACATGCCCAAACCACCTCAACATACCTTTCTCAATTCTCGTCACTACATCGTCTTTTACTCCAGTACAATTTCTTAATTTCTTAAAATATCGATATTCACTTTGTATCTAGACGTTAATACATCACGAGATTACGAACAGTATAACTAGGACTTAACTCGAGCACGATTGTAGACAGAATGCCCCTTTTCTAATAATTTTGCTTAACAGCTAGACTTTAGACGACAGTTTCTCGATATTGAATGATTGAAAGGAACGAATGACATGAGTGAACACGTGACGAGTGAACTGTCGAATGAATTGAAGGACTGATATTACTTCTACAAAAATAACAATTGAACATCTGAATTAAATACACTTAAAAGCATCAAACCAATATGTAATCTCATTATAATTAATATAAATTATTTCTATTTTTAACACTTAATTTGATTACAATCATTGACATCGAAGATTACAATATACAATTTTGCCTTTTAAATTAACGAATCACAACACAATAATTATATGTAATACTAGAAAAGTTGCAAATTGTGTACTTAAAGAACAATATAATATACGAAAATAAGCGAATTACATCAAACATGCACGTAAAATGTAAACCTTGCTGTTTGCTTTCTCCATAAACTATATGAACAGCTTATTTGCACAACATTGTTAAACAAGATTCAGCAAACTTCAGGTACTAATGTACATAGTACAATCAAAACTGTAGGTTCTTCTTCCTGCCCTGTTCCCTTTTTTTTATTTGGGGTCAGCGCAGTATGTTCTCTTTTCCCATTCTCTCCTTTCACTCGCCATATCATCAGTCACACCTCTCAAACACATCATTCTTCACACAATCAATCCATGTTTTTTGGCCTCCCTCTTCCCCTATACCTATCCACTTTCGTATTCAAAACTTTTTTAGATACAAGCCCTTCATCTCTTCTCATAACACGCCCATACCAACCCAAACGATTATCTTTCAATATTTCATTCACTGGCGCTACTCTCCAACTTACTCTTATATAGTAATTTCTTATCTTCTACAATCAAAACTGTAGGTTATTATTTTAAATAAAATAATCGGCTTAAAATACGATTTATTATTTATATTATTCATCCCGTCGTTTCGAGTGCTTTTCACCAAACGTGGTGACGGCCAGACTGAGAGGTGACAGTTGTCTGATTTGAAATATCACGAAGTTGCCATATTAACGCCATCTATTCCTACGGAGTTGATATTTACTGTAATTTTCTATATTATGACAATATTGACTAACGGTGTCCTCTTGTTTTTAGTATGTTTGATTTGGGGTTTTAGATTTTTAATTACTGGATCCCAGGTGTTGGAAAGTTGTTGAAATCCATGGTGTTGTCTTCTCTATTGAAGTTAGGATGTTTTTTTAATTTCAATAGCGTAGCGTTCAATAGGAGTTGATATTTACTGTAATTTTATATATGGCAACGGCTGACACCTTTCAGTTTGCCCGTGACCACGCTTGCTGAAAAACTAAATACCAGGAAATATGATTAATCGCATTTTAATCCGCTAATATTTATTCTATTTAAAAGTATAAATCAAATTGACGTGAATTACAAAAGGTAATTTGAGGGTATAGTAATGTACCTACTTTCTTGTTAGTTACATTCCTAACTCTACTATATTTTCATGGTTGTGTGTAATAAAAGCTGAGTTATATGGTTTATTCAAAACAACAAAGTCTAACAAAGATGTTTTTGAAAACCTAATTTTCACGAGACGGGCTCGTTGACGAATTACACAGACCACCTGCCGTACGCTTCGGTGGGTCGCGGTTTCGAATCCCGCCGGGACCATAATTATATACGATGTACGACATTTTTCTATAAACATGTTTTTCCTACGTCTGGTCACTTCGGGCATTAAACGAGTGAGAGGAATATCGAAAATCCGACCGGGTAAAGTGTATTGCGCGTTCTGTCTCAGTCTATGGAATTACGAATGTTCCAAGTGAAAAGTAGACAGCGCATTATTGACCAATGTTATGTGCCTAAGGTATCACCTACCTTCAAGTGAACCTCATGCTCGTCTGTCGATATCTAACATAAAAAAGTTATAAAAACACAACGTTTATAAAAAATTATGAGCAGAAAAACGTTCCAATAAGCTCACGAAATGAACATAGCAAGGCTTTTACCGTGTTACGGTGAAGGAATATTTATTCATATTAGTACATAAAAGTTAATAAAGTCGTTTTTTCTTGAGCTAACCCACATTCTGAAATGCTGAGTCTTATAAATATGATATTACAATTTTGTGATACTTTATTTATTAATTATTTAGTAAAATCATATACTATACGTAGTCACTTTATCTTATCTCTAATGAGGTAATATTCTGACTCTTAGAATTATATTTGTGCATGTTTGGTCTATCTCCACAAAAAAACTGTAAAATATGGTTAATTAACAACTATAACAACCATAGGTGAAAATTATAACAATCAATACAAATAAAGACTTTCAAATATTAAAATTAGAGCTTTTTTTTCTAAATACTCGTAGATCAAAAAAAAACTTCTCCTGTAAAATGTTACCAATGGTAGATAGACGAAACAAGCACTCAGGTGACGAAATAGTAAGTTAAAAAAAATGGAGTTTAACAAGTTTTATTAGTTTTATTGGCCATTTGATGGCTCTGGTAATTTCCAGCCATTTGTATTTCAGAGTTGAAATTATGCCTTATTTGCATTTTTTCGGCAAAATGATATGCAAGAGTACGAACTACCTTGCGTTCTGGGGAAAAACCAGATTTTTCGAGTCTTTGTATACGAGTGACAAGTTGTTTTTCTTTGTCGAAACCAAGAATTGGATGTTTCCCTGGAAAACAAAACATCGAGAAATTATAATAGTAAAAAAAGGCACAATTTTTTTTTTCATTATTTAAATAAGGATAAACATTAGGGATAGGTGCCCCTTAGGGCATGTATACCTTGAAAAATCGGGGCGACTATACTTTTAGCATGGGATACATGCCCTTCTAATTTAAAAAAAAACTATACAAAAGTTTTCCATACAAAAAATAAAATAGGAGTTCTACAGATTGTACTCCTTATATTTATATTGAAATACCCACTGAATGAAAAGTTGCAATGTCCTCCAATAACTAAAAATATTAAACGCGTGATTTTTGGAGTCGCGTAGGTATTCACATCCCTCTGGAACTCACAAATACATCCGTACGCCAAACCGCTTGCGCATGGTTTATGTGGGGGAGGTACGTCATCGTAATATAAAGCCTTTGTTTTGTTTCGCCTGTCGGAACTATGTTAGATAGAAATCGGGGCACCTATCCTCCTGAGGCATCTATCCCGACTTTACCCTATATTTGAAATGTCACAAAGTTGCCATATTTAATTCAATTAAATGAAAAATGGCAACTTCAATAACGTCGGGATAAATAATTTAAACAATATAAATAATAAATCGCGTTTTAATCCGGTATACAGTATTTTATTTAAATGTGTGATACTCGCGTTAGTAAAAGACAATATTAAAGAATAACAAAATCCGTTATCGGAAACGGATATCAATTAGCTAGTCACACGGCCACGTAAAAATGTTTCCGGGGAAGTAAGAATAGAGAAAAAAAACCACAGAATCACAGTAAAGCATGTAAGTACATCATTATTTCTCCTATACAGTCGCACAATCTTTTGCAAAAGCATTTCGAACGCTACCTGTCTTTATTAAGTTAGTCCGTCCGATGCAAATGCACTTTTATTTTCCCTTTTAACTGACTTTGAGACACAAAAGCCCGTTTTACGTTCTTCCATTTGTGTAGGAAATACAGAACGAAATAAAAACATACACAAGATAATTTAAATGAACTAAAAAAACTTTTGACGGGCTCGTTGGCACGTTCGGTAGAACACCTGCCGTGCGCATCGATGGGTCGTGGGTTCGAATCCCACCGGGACGACATGTTTATAATTTTCTGTAAGCATGTTTTCCCCACGTCTGGTAACTTCGGGCATTGATCAGGTGGGAGGAATATCTAAATTCCGACCGGGTAACGAAACGCCGTTTCGGTGTCAGACTATGAATTTCCGAATGCTCGAAGTAAAAAGTAGGTCGACAGCGCATCATTGACTGATGTTCTGTGGCTGAGATTTTTTGGCCTGCCTCTTCCCCTATTCTAAAATCTAAGAAAAAAACTACGAGGCAGTCTGCGTACACTCGCCGATTTGGATCGACAAGTGTACTCACAAAATGCCTCATGATTAGAGCCGTATAATTGCCAACAGAAAGCGTCCCGTAATAAAATTATATAAACATGCATTAAGTTGAAATTCTACAAGTACTTCGCTGGTTAGTAAATTTAAATCATATTCCCACGGACCACTTTAAAATGACCTAATTCCGGCACTAACATCTGTGTATGAGAGCACTTAGGTTCTAAACCGATCGGTATTAAGATTTAGTATAGGAATAAAATCTAGGTTATAAGCTTCTGCCGGAATCTTTAAAAGTCTTCGTATACCTTGTCGGGCTCGTTGCTATGTTGGGCTACCGTGTGGTTCATGGGTTCGAATCCCGCCGTTAATTTTTATAATATTCAGTAAACACGTTTGTTGGCCTAGCATGACAACCACGACAAAATTTTGTCGACCGTTGTCTTGTGTTTTAATCGATTATAATATCTCTATGTCTTCTAACATGACATTTACACTTAAAACTCGACTTCTTATGTCAAAATTAGAGATATTTGTCGATCGAGATATCTGGTCTATCAAAGTTATCGATGTCGAGATAAAAAAATTTTGCTACGTGTTTGCCGATTGATCCCACGACAATGTAAGTGCGTGCTATTTCACCATGCCTACTTCTGATAGAGGACAAATTGCTTTTTTATTTTTTATTATCAACTTACTATACTTCAAGATGTCATATGGAACATGGTTGTAGCTCCTTATAAACAATTTGTAAAACAAAAAACTTGGCGATTAAAAAGAGTGGCGGCGAGTTTATTGCCAGTTCTTCTAGTCCGTTCTACGCCCTTGATTTGAGAACTAGCAGTAAATGTAAAATTAGAAGCATTTTAATTATATTTTTATTTACGTTCATAGGTGTACATTGTGTTACCTAAATGAATAAATGATTTTGAATTGAATTGGAATGTATCGACTATCGAGATATCTTATATCTTATTTTGTCTTCACTCGTCCGCGAGATATCTCTTGATAGTCATGCTAGGCGGGCAGACGGCCCACATTTTGGAAATATCAATTTTTTTATAGAATAGAGAGCCTACGGGCAGGTTGCTTACATGATCCGCAACACCAGAGTGCTTGCAGATGCATTACCGACCTTTAAGAAAGATGTAGGCTTGTTTCTTGAAGGTTTCCATGTCGTATCCACAGAGTGGTTGTGCGAGGAAGTGTCTCTTGAATCCCGTAGTTGTTGACTTACAGACATCTAGATGGTATGCCTTGTATTTTTAACGCGATGTCCGATAGCGATTTACAGCGGCCGGGATTAATTCAAACAATTCCTCTGTGCGTTCTCCGTAGGGTATCTCTACGCCAAAGGATCAAGCCGATCGGAAAGAGCCTGGTCATTCACGATTCGAGCTATTCTACGTTGTTCACTAATTTACGAGCGGGTTAACCGCCGTTCATAGATGGGTGACTACATATTGCGCTTTTCGTAAAAAACATTGATAGACAGCGCATCGTTGACTGATGCCTATGACTGAGGTAAAACCTTCCTGGGCCTGACGCTCGTCTAACAACATCTGACATACAAAAAGATAATATCTGTACCTACTATCCTGCTAATAATATTATAAATGTGAATGTAAGTTTGTTTGTTACGCTTTCACGCCAAAACTACTCAACCTTACTTATTCATATTCTTAGAGGTATTAGAAAGGACATAAGATACTTTTTATTAAAAAAGAAATATATTTTTACGTACAATATAATCATGTTTTTTACGGAGGATAAAAGAAATTATTTTAGCAGAGACGATAGTTTCAAGACCATATCCTTAGATGAAGCCCACGCGAACGAAGTCGCGGGCATCAGCTAGTAATATTATAACGAGAAAAGTATTTTTTGTTTGTATGTTTTTGTTACGAATTAACTCAAAAACTACCGAATCGATTATAAAAAATCTTTCACCAATAGAAAACTACTTTATCAGCGAGTAACATAGGCAATTTTTTCAAATTACATCTTTTTTACATATAGTACATCTACATTGCACCCGTGCGAAGCACTATAGGCTTCTTCTTCTTCTTAGTCGGACACTCTTGACAGAGTGGTCGTGGTCAAGGTGATGGCACACTGGGGAGCCACTCCTACATCGTCATTTCTTCCAAGGGCTGCTGCTTGACGTATGATGCTTCTCCATTTTGCGCGGTCACCCGTATTGCGAGCGCACTGCACCAAAGTAGACTGTGTGGCCCTACTAATGAGGTCGGTCCAGCGTGTTGGTGAACGACCACGTGAGCGCTTCCCTTTAACATGGCCCTGTACGACAAGTCTCTCCAAAGAGTCCTCATTTCTGGAGATGTGACCAAAGAACTTCAATATGCGCATCTGCACAATGGAAGATAGCCTATCTTGTATGTTGAGCTCTTTGAGGATTGAATTATTGGTGCGGAATGCTGTCCATGGTACTTTTAGCAGCCTTCTCCAACACCACATCTCCAGTGCATCGATCTTTCGGCGATCCTGTATTTTAACTGACCATGTTTCAGCTCCATATAGGAAGATCGGAAATACCAGACATTTCATGAGTCGAACCTTTGTTTTCTTGGTTATGCGTCTGTCCTTCCAAATCTTTCCTAGCCGTTCTACTGCTGACCTCGTGATAGCACATCGGCGTCTGATTTCGTCTTCACATCCTCCGGCGTTTGAGATAGTAGATCCGAGGTATATGTAGCTTTGCACCACTTTACAGTTAGCTACATTCAGTATTCCGGTATATTTTTCTTGTTCAGCTCGATCCACTATCATAACTTTCGTCTTATCTCTATTAAGAGTAAGTCCGAATTCGAGACTTGTTTTCTCAAGACGACTCAGAAGTTCTTCTAAATCTTCTTTTGATTGGGCAAGAAGTGTAGTATCATCAGCGTATCTTAAATTATTTATAAAGCGGCCGCCAACCGAGATACCTTTATTCCATTCCTCCAAGACAATCCGCATGATGTACTCTGTATAGGTGTTAAAGAGTAAGGGCGACAGTATACATCCTTGTCGAACACCGGACCTGGTTTTGAAAACATCGGAGAAAACATCATCAACTCGTACTGTTGCAGTGCCATCTTCATAAAGTCTTGTTACCAGGAGTACAAGGTGTTCGGGTACTCCCATTTCCAAAAGCACTTTCCAGAGGCGCTGCCAAATGACTGTGTCAAATGCTTTGCGGAAATCGACAAAGCAGATGAAAAGCGGTGAGTTGAACTCTCTGGATTTTTCGATGATTTGCCGCAGTATGAGTATCTGACTATAGGCTAGGCTAGTCTTATATACCTGAGGGGCCATCAATTAATGACGTCACATGTTTCGGAAGGGGGTTAACGAAGTGTGACATTGTCTTACAAATTCTAAGCTTCGTGACGTCACATGACAGCATATAAACTATTGAAACGCGAAACTTTAATGGTATAACCAAAACTTATAAACATTGCCCACTCTATCTTTGGGCTTATACACATCAGAGGGGTCATGGGATAAATTTGACCACCTGTGACGAGGACGGGGGGGGGGGGGTGATAAAATATTATAAAGTTTGTGACGTAATTTATAAGTATCTATAACATAAACTTTGAAGCAGATTGTCACTCATCGCCTAAACTAAAACCACAACATTGGCCACCAGGTAAGCCCAACAACCATATAAGCCCAAAAGCCCGGCTTGCCCTATTAAAGCAACCATAAAAATAATAATGCTCTTAAAGTAATTATATAAGTCATAAATAACTTATACATAGATTTGTTTGTTACGATTTAAATAAAATACTGTATACCGGATTAAAACGCGATTTATTATTTATATTGTTTAAATTATTTATCCCGACGTTTCGGATGCTTTTCAGCAACCGTGGTCGCGGGGAGACAGCTTATTATTTAAATGTGTGATACTCGCGTTAATAAAAGACAATATTATGTTACGATTTAACTCAAAAACTACTCGACCGATTTTAAAAATTCTTTCACCAATAGAAAGGTACACGTAATACTTTTCCGGACTTTTGGGCTTGTATAATCCTGCCACTGCTTGTAACCCACTTTATGTTAATTAGTTCTGTAAAATGAATCCATAAACAAAGCCAATAACCGAAACAAGAATTAGAATGTTTTATGTAAAAGAATTTATATCATTTATATCCACACATTTGAGTTTATCAAAATTATTCAGGAGGCGTGCGACGAAGAATTTGCGATTTGTGGAGCGAGATGAGTGCTCTCTACGCGTGGTGTATGTCATAAGAGAATTCATCTATCTATATCTGTACTAATATTATAAAGAGGAAAGATTTGTATTTTTGTATGTTATGAATAAACTCAAAAACTACTGGACCGATTTTGAAAATTCTTTCTTTGAAATTATCAGCGATTAACATAGGCTATATTTTGTATGTACATACATACGAGTACATTGCACCCGTGTGAAGCCGGGGCGTTGCTAGGTGACGCGAATCAATAAGTTTTTCCCCTCTAAAAGCGCCTAAAAAAGTTGTCCCCTCAATATTATAATGTTTAAGAGTTTCTATGGTTGAATGCGCTAATTTCAGTAACTACTGGTTCAAATTTCTTAGTAGTATACTATAACTTTTTTTATATAGAAATCAAAATATTGTTACATCAAAATCGGATGTCGGGAACAAAAATAATCTTCATTTGAATAACCTACTTAGAAACTCACACGAACGAAGTCGTGCTTGCTAGTTTTTGTTACATACCGTTTTTATATATAGCTAACCATTATTATTTTGCCAATAAGTAATATAATGCTATAAATATTATTGATTTCTATATTGTTCAAGTCATTCTAATTTAATTCACGACTCATGCTATCCGAAAGTAATCAGTGGTAACAGAATACTTAGTATTGTTTAAAAGAATAAATATGCCACCACTTTGACTCTGTGGCTTCCTTCGTTCGTTTTTAAGGGCTTTTATTATTAAACTAGCGCTCCACCCTGGCTTCGCATGGGTACAATTTAGACGTTATAGTACACTATTATTATTCCTCGAAATAATTAGAGAGGTATGTAGAGTATGTTACTTGCTGATATTGTAGCTTTCTATTGGTGAAAGAATTGTTAAAATCGGTCGAGTAGTTTTTGAGTAAAATCGTAACAAGCAAACAAATATTTTCTCCTTATAATATTAGTATTGACGTAGATAACACGCAAGTTCGACGTCCACTAGACAAAAGTTATTTGGTAATGTTCTTTAAGCCGTACAGATTCTCGACTCAAGAGTTGTACTCTATGAGTCAGTTGCTATCAGTTCGGAAATTATATATACTCCTTATTTTAATTAAAAAACACAAAACTCTCAAATTTAATGATACTATAATTAGGAAACGTAGAAGGGACACCGTTGGAAATTTTTCGATAAAAACAACATTTGCCAGTCGCAACTGGGAGGCTCAATCGGTGTTCCTATACAATAAGGTGAATGGAATCTTAGACATTTACTCTCTTAATTTATATAACTTCAAAAAAACTCTCTCAAATTGGCTGATGACTAAAACTTATAATGAGATGGAGGATCTAATGAAAGCCATCACCTAATATATCTGAACTTAGTACGATGCACTCACACTCACATACACACACACACATATACACACACACACATATACACACCACAAACACTAACACTAATTATATAAAATTAATATAATAAAAACATATAAACAAAATTAAATAAATACATAACTTATTAATAGTGTCTGATTATTATTATCATTGTTAATTTTTTTATTTTCTTTTTAATTAAAATTTAAAATCAAAATTGTAAAAAAACCTAACTTAAGTTTTATTGTAATCTAGTTTATTTTCTTTTGGTATGGAAGAGCTGAGCATCCTGACACAAGTATTTATTATGTACTTAAAAGGGTGCTCATATCTTATCTTTTTATTGATGTTTTTTGGTAATGAATAATCAATATTTTATTTATTAAAAAATTCATAATGAATTTCGCTTTTCACTCACGCCATATTATATAAGAATGTGTTGGATTGTCGAGGAAAGGGAATTATACGAACACATCCCGAATACTGAAGCTCTGGGTTTAGCCGTGGTAGTATGAATTTAGCACACTACTGATACTAGGCTAACCTTGAAATTTTTATTAGATCCGTGACGCGTAGACGCCACGACCGCGACGTCGATGTAAGCTTTATTGAAGTTTTATAACAAAATAAACAAATATCTGAATATTTATTCACATTGCTCTTTCAAATGTACACATTTAATAAAGTAGTATAATTTTAGACACTGCGCCGTTAACAGAGTCTTAATTTTTCGTTTTACGTACTTAGTTAAGGAGATATTTTTATTTATATTTCTTAGAATATATTAATTTTTGCATAATTTTGTTAGTAACATGTATTTACCTTTCACTATAGTCGTGATAATAACATAACCTTCTTTTTCTTTAAAGTAATTTGTATTTGTTTTATTTTTAGTTATATATCACGTCATTATAAGTGTATCCATATAATTGACGTATATGTTTATCATGATTTACCTTAAGTATTGTTAGTTTGTAAAGTTTAATACATGTATGTTGTTTGGATACCAATAAATAAATAAATAAAACTGTAGTCTATTCATATGTATATATAATAAAAGTGTAGAGGTCAAATGTAGAAAAAAGATTGCTTAAAACCGAGTCAGGGGGATGTGAAAAGAGCAATAGAACAAATTCCGATTTTTTTCTCTGTCTGTTTGTAGGAGCTAATCTCCGAAACTGGTGGACAGGTTTACATGAAATTTTGCATGATCGTTTAACCTTATATACCCAGTCAAGTATCAACATCTTAGATAATTTTCATCCCGGAAAATTAAAGAGTTCCCAACATATAGGCTTTATCAAAAGTTATCATCATTTATGAAGCCTACGCGAACGAAATCGCGGGCATCAGCTAGTATATAATAAAAGCCGACTTACAGAGCCTGGCTTTAGTCACTCGTTTTCGATGTGGTTTTGACATCTAGTTTACTATTTAACGCACACCTTCATACACGCCCTCACACACTTAAGCATACTTTCAAACTCACTCAAATACATCCATTCAAACTTTTTTGTTTAGACATTTACGCTCTGGTTTAGTGATCATCTATACTTATTATAAAAAGGAAAGATTTGTTAGTTTGTTTGTTACGATTTAACTCAAAAACTACTCGACCGATTTTAAAAATTGCAACAATAGAAAGCTACATTATCAGCGAGTAACATAGGCTATTTTTGATGTATAGTACATCTATATTGCACCCGTGCGAAGCCGGCGCGAATCGCTAGTCTAACATAAAATATAGTCGCCCTCTACGATCAAGTGTAAAATAGTCTTCTAACTTACTTTATTTTGCCCTTATTTCCTCGGCGAAACCGCAGAAGCGTCCGAGTGACAAAATTATTACCCTTATTAAATTCATCTAAGCTCCAAAGCTCCGAAAGTTTTTCAATTAAAAACAAATGGGTCGCGAAAATTTTAATTAATTCCACCAGAACTTATCAATCCAAGTTTCATTGAGTTTTAAAAGGTTTTGGTAACAATAGATCCACAGAATACCTGAGGTATTTCTTGTTTTATAATTAGGTTTTGGTTTAAATAATTTATTGTCTATGGAAGTTATATTAAAATTTCAATAACTAATTTGTTACTTGAACTTACAGTGAGCTATAATATTCATAAATATTAATCGAGTCAATTTATTTATTTAAAACATCAAATATTTTTAATATTGGTATTCATTTGATCACTATATTATGTATGTTGTTAGGTTAGCTAATTACGTAATAACTTAAGACAGAAGGATCCTTCAGTAGAGACTGAATAAATTGACCGACTTGGTATTATATGGATCTCACAACTTTTTACGATAGAAGAACTGAGTTGCAAGACGGCTTTTTTTACAATTTATGTTTTTGATGGCATTAACTTTAATTTCAAATTCAGCTAGGTTTAACAATATAGTCGTTAGTAGTTTAGTATTTAAGTTCTATTTTGTTAATATGGTGTCAAAAAAATATTATAAATAAAAATAAATAGTCACTTTTTATGGTTTCATCGCTGCACTGTTCTTTCAATCTAATATATAAAATTCTCGTGTCACAGTTTTCGTTGCCATACTCCTCCGAAACGGCTCGACCGATTCTTACCAAATTTTATATGCGTATTCAGTAGGTCTGAGAATCGGCTACTATCTATTTTTCATACCCCTAAGTGATAAGGGTTGTTCACCCTTAAAATTTTATTTTTCTATTTTTGGACGATTTTTGTTGTTTTTATTTTTTTATTATGTGGTATTAAAAATACATACAACCCCTGCTTTTTTGTCAAAAAAATCTAGACCCGTGCGAAGCCGGGGCGGGTCGCTAGTTTTTTATAAAAATATGCAATGACAATTAATTTTAAAAATGTTTGTCAACTTTATGCTGAGCCTGCTGCCTTTTGTCACAAGTTTTAGTATTTAAAGTTAAACTCATTTTTCTTATTTTGATATTATGTATGTACTTGTGGCAATAAAGATCATATTATTCATTTCGTTTAAGTTTAAAATGCATAAATGTAATAAGAAGCACTACCTGCACGAATACTGTCCATAACTTTTTATTGTTTAGGTTTGCCTGGAAGAGATCGCTGAGAGCGATAAGGCCGCACATTGTACTGTTTACATTTGAGTTATTTATAAGAATTTTATCATTGTTGTATTTATATTTTCAAGTGCAATAAAGAGTTCTAAATAAAAATAATTAAAATAAATTATTATTATTATTAATAAATACATAATTTGTTATAACTTTTATTACACACCTCTCCTCCCAACAATGTACCACGGAGTAAAAAAGTTCGCTACAAAAAAATAAGTCCTTTAAATATCTTGATAAAGCAGATTCGATAACAATCTCCGCAGTCTCATCACGCCCTGTTTATGTAAACGACTTCTCGTAATAGGATCAAGAGATTGCGTAAATTAGAAATAAGTATTTTCGCTTTTTTGTCTGAAGATTTTTAATGCTCACCCACTTTATTATATACCTACTAGCAACGCGCCCCGGCTTCACACGGGTGCAATGTAGATGTACTATACACAAAACATAGCCTATGTTACTCGCTGATAATGTAGCTTTCTATTGGTGAAGGAATTTTCAAAAGCGGTCCAGTAGTTTTTGAGTTTATTCATAACATACAAAAATACAATACAATAAATAAAAATACTAATCTTTCCTCTTAATATAATAGATATAGATTTTCAAGTAGAACGGAAATATCAATTATACTAATAAAACATCTCATTGGAATTAAAGTAATTACAAATTAGGAACAAAACATAAAATACGAATTAAAAAAAAAATTAACAACTTTAACTCCACCGAACAGAAAAAATAAGTGGAAGTGCGAAGTAGGCGTGACACGCGTGTCACAATTTAGCACGGTGGCACTAAATCGATCACATTCAGCCAAAATCATCCTTATATCTTTCACATAAAGTTTTGTTTAGTCTAACATATAAAATTCTCGTGTCGCGGTGTTTGTGGTTAAATTCCTCCGAAACGGCTTTCCCGATTCTCATGAAATTTTGTATGCATATTGGGTAGGCCTGAGAATCGGACAAAATCTATTTTTCATCCCCCTAAATGATAAGGGTTGTTCACCCTTAAATTTTTTTTATTAATTTTTGGACGGAATTTTTTGTTTTTATTTTTTTATAATGTGGCATTAAAAAATACATACAACCCCTGCTTTTTTTGTCAAAAAATCTTGACCCGTGCGAAGCCGGGGCGGGTCGCTAGTAATTATATAAAAACAGCAAATCGAAAAAAAATTGTAACTGTATGCAGTGTTAAATACTCCATTCATTTGTGTGAATTTGGCGACAGGCGATCCGGTACAAATTATGACACATTGAACTTCTACTTACTTCTTCTGTTGTTGTTCTCTATTTTTTGTATTTTATTTGGATTTAGTATCAAAAATAGCTATAACCCCAAATTTTAACCCTTCTACCATCACCCTCCCATTTCATTTGTATGAACAATATACAAATAATACAAACATATATCTACATTGTATCCATGCGAAGCCGGGGCGGGTCGCTAGTTTATGTATATTATTAATATAACATAACAAAGATCATAATGAAACAAATTAATTTTGCACGGTGGAGTATTTATTGCACGGAATAATCGCGTTGCCAGCGTTACGTAGTACCGTCAGCAACGGAAGTAGATATTATCCATAGCATCAGAATGATTAATGAATGATATTTAATCACTGAAGAAATTTGGAAATTTCATACAGTGCGAGGACGACCCAAAGTAAAGCGAAAGGTCCATATTCTAGGAGTGGGCGTTAATTCAACAAGCAGTCTTTTTAGCAGCTTTTCTAATGTTAACTAGCTGCTTTTCGTAGCTTTTTTAATGTAATTTGGTGCTTTTCGTTTACCGCAAAAGCCGCTAAATATATTAACTGTTTTATTCAACGATTTTCGAACGCAATGCGCGGATTAACTCACCGAACATTCAATGTGTAGTCGCTAACTGCAAACCAGCTAATAAAATTAGCTGCTTTTTTAACAGCTTTTCAGTTTTTAATTAGCAGTTTCATTTCGTTAACACAAAAACCGCCAACGACCCACCTCTACCATAATCACTGTTTTTAGTTTGTTAGTAGATTAGGTATTGGCACAGAACAGGGAATCTGTTCTGTGGGTATTGGGTTAAATACACAAAGAGAAACTGGTAGGAATCGGATTCGTCAGTGAAATGTATAAAATAACTAGCTTCTCCCCGTGACTTCATCTGCGTAGAATTAGTATGTTTTTACAAAACAGTTTATTCATCCATCTCCGCCTAATGGTGCTCCACTCAAGTCAATCTTATCGTGATATTTTTGAAATCATTCGAAAATGAAAATGATTTCCAAAAAACAAAGTTCATCTACATTAAATACTGAAAGCGAAAAATCTATCAATTTTTATAAGAATTAGCTAAATACTCTAAAATGTGCATTGTAAAAAAGTATTCAATTCATATGTATTTATGGCTCATAATTTAGGGTATATTGGCTTCCACTTAAAAGGTAGATATATGCTGTCGCGGACTTTTATTTAGAAACGTTTAAGACAAACAATCCCACAATACATTCATATTCTTGGTGTAACTCCAACGGCTTAGGCAGCGCACGCAAAGATAGCTCTCAGAGGGCAGAAATTTTTTCCGACTTACTTGATACTTATCGAAAATAAAAATTTTAAATTCCCGAAAAATTTAATGACATATGTTGCTGACTGTACAAAATGGACGAAACTTCGTACGGTACTTGTTATAATGGAATAATTGAATGTTTTGTATCGTAATTTTTAATAATATCGCGTGGACATGATGTTATTTAATATTGCAGGGCTCGTACAGTTGTTTAGATGGGTCGCGAGTTCGAATCCCGTCATGATAATACGTTTATTTAGTCATTTTCTTTAATCATGTTTTCTCAACGTCTCGTCACTTTGGAATTACGGGTGGGATGAATATCAAAATTTCGACGGAGTAACGAACCACAGATCCGTGGCAAAACCGTGAATTTTATATAGCCTGTATCGGTTTCAGTCTAAGTATTTTAAAAAGTAAATCATAGGTCGACAGTGCATCATTGACTGATGTCCTATAGCTGAAATACCATCAAGTGAACATTACGATATCAAACATAAAAATATTTTTTTATAACTTAGAAGTTCAATAAACATAACTGTGTCTGTTTCAGTCATATTTTTTTAAATAAGGTTTTCCGGCCGGCTTTTGTTTCTCCAGTGTTCGAACCCAACACATAGGCTAAAAGTTTCTTTTTATTATAACATTTCTCCTGTATTCATACTTGATATAACTCATAATATTAGAACATAGAATTTATGGGAATTTCAAGCTGATATCTAGAACACATCCCAAAGTGACATTATCTATACATATAATAAAAGAGTAGGATCGAAATTACGCTTCACTAAATATTTTTACCAGAAATTAAGAGGGGTGATAAAAGAAGGGTAGCAGAATGCATAAATGCAATTTTTAAGATTCTTGTCTGTCTGTCTGTCTGTCTGTCTGTCTGTTTGTTCACGCTAATCTCCGAAGATACTGAACCGATTTTCGCGTAATTTATACAAATATATAATATTAAGCAAAGTCCAGGGCAACATATAGGCTTTGTTTCATCGAAATCGGTTGTCGGAAAAAAAAGTTATCATCATTTAAATATTATTTTAAAGGCATCATTTCAACAAATTGCAATGAAAACTGACTCGCGTTGAATTTTTTCGAATTGTCAGATGTCAATCACAGTTTCATATGTAAATGAAATAGTTTGATAATTTCGCCATTTTTCGATATGTGTTCGTGGCATAGTGGATATACGGTCGTACTACGTAATTTCAGATGCGAGTTCGAATCATCACTCAGGGAAATATTTTTTTGTATTTATTTTTTTATATTTTTAAAAGAACTTATATTGAAAATAGAAAATGTATTATTGAACTATTCTATTATATAAAAATGTATTTCTTATGAGATCGTTTATTTCGCATTTTCATCAATCCTTTCCTTTCCAAGGGAATTAAACAAAAATATCTGAAATTAAAAGTGATCAATTAAATGAAATAAATATAGAGGTGGATATAGTATCTTCCACACTAATTAAATTTATAAAAAAATAAGTATTTGGTCAACATGGCCATACTATTTTTTTCATTCATTTTACGTTGCATTTCTCCATACCTTCATTTTATTCGTATTTAGACATTTTCTTGGCGTTTTTTCCATGTGTCGCAAGTATTTTCAAACCCCCGTACAATTTTCGTGCATATATTTAAGACGGAAAATGCATTGAATCCAATCTTCGACTGAACTCTGATTAGTGGAAAAAAGACAAATATCTGCATTTTGGTGACGTAAAATTTGATTGATATGCATCTCCCTAAAGTTTCTTTAAAGTCAGTTTAATTTTTTCAATTACTATGGTATTTCTTTTGAATTTCAAATCATCATTTGAACCCCAACCTCAACCACCATTAAACATGTCGATAATATTATGCAAAAGCAACCGTCAATGACTACTCTGATAGCTCTTTCCGAAAAGAAATCACCAAGTACAGAGGATTGAGGATATATAATATGAAGAAAGCTTGCTCAAAAGTTCAGCATAAAGTGATCCCCACGCGAACGAAGTCGCGGGCATCAGCTAGTATAAATATAAAACATCCGGTTAGTAAACATTTTCTTTATGTGATGGCTCTAAGCAATAGATTTATGTGCGAACGGAAAGTAGGATATTCTCTCTATGGAAAAATAAGTCTATTGACAAATATCAGACTTGGAAAAATTACGACAAATTTATTACGATTCGATGAGTTTTATGTACAAAGTGACCTTTTCTGTGGTTTCTTATGAAGGATGTTCTGCCCGCCCAAATGACACCCAACTTCCGGGAGGGTTTGTTCTGACTACGAGGCCAATTTTCTTAGAAACGTACTATGTTTCGCTGAATAGTCGTAATAAAACCTTTTAAATATAACCTTCTTTGACTTTTTGGCGCGATTTTCTGTTTTTTTTTGACAACCGCGTCGATAATTTTATCGTTTGTCACTGTTAAAATATACCTCAAACGTCAAAGTCTAAATAGATTAGAATGCTGTTAATATTTGTAACTATCACTTTGACGTTTGATGTATATTTTAACAGTGACACGTGACAGTAGAATACAGATTATATGTTGGCAAATTGGGCGCCATCTTTTTAATGAATTTCCTTAATAAATATTAATTATTTATATCAAAGTTATATTCTCCATCTCGGTAAATTTTATAACCCGTCAAAGTAACTAATAACTATAGACTATATGAAATTCTATATATCGCCGTCCCCACCGAATAGTATCGTAATCGACTATTACTATAGAAGTGCTTTTATTGGGAATTATAGTTCTGGAGGGTCGATTACACCTTGTGAATTTTTTTCAGAATATTCGTACGAGCACTTCTCGAGATAGTCATTTTGTAATAACTTTACCTCTACTGTTCGCCTAAAAATAAAACACGTTTTTAATGTCGAATATCATCATAATAGATTATTACCTACTTCTTTGTGTCTCGCCTTTTACAGTAAACTGTTATTACAATCTTATTCGGGTACAAAAAATTTGACTAATTTCGGTGATGTATATTACCATTTTTTGTTTCATTTCCTTATAAATTAATATTATATTACGATATTGACTTTACAAAAGTTGCAATCGTTATATTGAATACTGTTTATCGCGTGGCAACAAAAATAATGCAATCTATTTAACGACAATACTTTGCGAAGATTTTACCATGTATTGACAGGTTGCGATGTATCATCTATTTATTCCTTCAAGTATCATACATTGCTCTCGCCTTGTCGGATCTGACACTCTTAGTGCAACCTCCAGTATAGGAGGAGATACTTTTTTTATAGATAAATTAATAAATTCCAACATTATTCGTAGTCCATCAACGATATCTAATTTATCTCTAGTATTTGATAATGTAGACTTTGTAGCATCTCCGTCTGCCATTTACAAAATTTCAAACAAAAGAGTTAACCAAGAATTTCCGCAACATGATAAAAACATAACTAGAAATGATGTTCAGAACTGCTCTCTTGAATTACAAAGTGTCGAACAACAAGAGCAACAGTCTACATATCTATCCACAATCTATCAAGATAATATTTTTTTGGACAGTGATATAACATTAACACCTAATAGTATGAACAAGACTCTGAAAGCGGATAATACTACAATAGAATACAGCGCAATAGATGGTACCCAAACTATGAATTCCTGTACTGATGATTTGCATAAAAGAAATAGTTTTATAAGCAGCTGTAATAATATAGCACATGAATCTAATCAAACAAATGTAAATATCAATGAAGGAATATCACCAGAAAGATTAAACAATGCAAAAACTGTGCAGGCTCCTCAATTGAATCACGAAAATCATGAAGAAATATTACAAGAATTTGATAATATTATAGAGCAAAATAAGCCCTCAACTTCAGAAAATAAAAAACTTTGCAGAAAGCGAAAATGTAATACAGACGAATGGAACGATGTAAAAAAAAAACAATTTAAAACTCTGGTGAAGCTTATACAGGATGTTGCTCCAAGAAAAGCTATCCAGCAAAGACCATAGGTCCAGTGTGTTCATGTAAAAAACAATGCTACAATTTTTTTACCACTGAGCAAAGACAACATTTCTTTAGGCCTCATAAAACTAATGTTACTACAAAGGAAATTATTATGAAGCATATTAATCTATTTCCTATTGTAGAATCTCACTATGTTAGGAAGGAGTCAACACGGCTATATTTATCAGAGCAGCTCAATATTTCAAAAATGTATCGATTGTACCAATCTTGGTTCACAAATCAAAATTATGCCATAGATAATTTTGCTACAAAGCGGCAGTACGAAACTATTTTTAATACGGAATACAACTATTCCTTTTTTAAACCAAAAAAGGATTTGTGCGCAATTTGTTCTCTGTATGAACAAGCTGAAGATACCAGAAAGGTATCTTTAGAAGAAAGTTATAGGAGACACCTGGAGCGTAAAAATAAAGTACGTGAAATGAAAAGAGAGGAAAAAGCCACGGTAGATCCAAGAAATACTACAGTCGCTGTTTTTGACTTAGAAAAAGTCCTCAATGTGCCTCAATCTGAGGTGGGTATTTTCCATTATAAACGCAAATATCCCATTTATAATTTCACAATTTATAACACACTTAATAAGTAAGGATTTTGCTATGTCTGGCACCTCTCTATTGCAAAAAGAGGCTCAAACGAAATTGGGAGCTGTTTATTACAATTTTTAAAACAGGAAGCACAAAAAGATATAAAGCATGTTTCATTTTATTCTGATGGCTGTGCCGGGCAGAACAAAAATAGATTTATTTATGCCATGTACCTTTATGCTTTAAAAACTTACGGGCTGGAAAGCATAACCCATCGTTTTTTTGAGACTGGTCATAGTCAAAGTGAGGGTGACAGCATGCATTCATGTGTAGAACGTGCAATGAAGAATAAATTATTATTCACACCTGACCAAGTTTACAGTGTTATAATGAACGCAAAAGTAAAAGGTGAGAAGTATAACGTAAAAGAAATGGAGCAAAGTGATTTTTACGATTTAAAATGTCTCATCTCTGGAAAAAACTGGCTTAAGGATACACAAGGTAGAAAAATTTTGTGGTCAAAGGTTATGGAAGTTAGAGTATCTCATGAAAGACCTCGTGTTCTACAATTAAAATACAATATTGGGGAAGAATATTTTGACTTAGACACGGACTCTGATATTATAAAATCAAAACGTGGGCGGCGACCGAAAAATCCTGTGGAAATTACAACAGTCGATAATTTGACACAGATTTACCACCAACCTATCCCCATACCTAAACCTTTATATGATGATTTACTTGGATTGTGTGCTAGTGAAGCTATACCAAAACATTACCATGGGTTTTACAACTCTCTAGTATGCTCTGGGAATTCGGAACAGCAAAACACAGACAATCTGGATGGGTCAGACCTAGATGATGCCTAGGTGGCACGAAAAACATGAATATAAATATATATTTATGAGTCTAACATTACTAAATTTTTTTTTGTTGTTTTTTTTATACTTTGATTAAAATACTTTAAAAAAAACACGTAAATTATGTTTTTTTTAGAAATTAGATTGTTTTTTACCTTATATTTTGCAATACGGTCTCTCCGGTATTATAATTTTACAATTGTGAAACTTGTTTTATTTGCCATGTAATAAAAACGTAATTAAATTTTACAAGTATCATCTCACTTTGTTTAATCACCGAATATTATGGTAAGAGTCAATTACCAAGTCAATTAACATTTCTTTAGAACAGGGAATAAGATCGCATTCAACTATTACTGAGTAGATCACTGTCGATAATTGACCCGAATAAAATCGTATTGTTGGTTTACGGATGAATATTTAGTTTCAATTACAGTAATATAAATTTTTGCTTCTAACTTCAATTTAGTACATAAATATTTTTTTTTAATTATACCACGTTATCGGCGAAAAAATCAGCTTTCTTTTGGTATGCAAATTATTTCTCTAAGTAAATACAGTAATCAGTTATTAGCAAAAAATCTTATTTCTTTTTTCCTGTAAAAAATTGATTTTCCGATTATGGTATTATTCGGTGGGGGCGGCGATATTATTAAGATTAAAGTGTATGCAATAATATTGTTTTTTTTTTTTTAATTATCAACAACAGAATTAAATGTTCATTTTAAGACTGTTATTTTCCTGTCCATTTACCATTATTGAATTTCGGGTACTCAAATGGAAAGCCATTGTCACGTCTCGTGTAATAACCGTAAAGTATTTGAATAGCCCCTTCGGGGATATAAATACTTAACTAAAAAGGATACTGCGGAACCAATTTTAAACTGTATTAGAGTTAAAATTTAAAAACTCGGAAACCACTAAGGACATTAATAAAACATTTTTTTATGTTAGATATCGACAGACGAGCATGAAGTTCACTTGATAGAAGGCGATACCTCAGCCACAGAACATCAGTCAATGATGCGCCGTCGACCTTCTTTTAACTTCGAGCATTCGGAAATTCATAGACTGAAACCGAAACGCGCAATGTGCACTTCACGGGTTTTCCATCTATGAACGGTGGTACGTTACCCGGTTGGAATTTCGATATTCCTCCCACACGTTTAATGCCGGAAGTGACCAGACGTGGGGAAGACATGCTTATAAAATTATAAACATGTCATCTCGGTGGGATTCGAACCTGCTACCCATCGGTGCGCAAGGTAGTTATACCAAAAGCGCCAACAATCTCTGACACTGTATTTCAATAATTTATATTAAAGCAACTACCGAGGTTTTAATTTAAATATTGCTGGTAATAAGTTAAATTAAAACATCGAATATGTAGCAGAAATAATTATCAGCATTCTGTTTTATAGTAATAATTTATTACAGATATCTGTACTAATTAACTATTAAATACTATATTAATACTACCTAATTAAAACAGTTCCATAAATCAATTAAATGAATTTGGTGTTTGATTTTATTTTCAATCTGTCTAGAATTACTTCAAAACAGCTTGACACCACTATTCATAGATGAAACAAGTGAAGTTGAAACAGATGAAAAAAGAAGGTTGCCAGCCAATCATTGACTAATGTTCTAATGTTATCACTTACCCTTTTTTTCCATGAATATCTACATATATCTATACTAATATTTTAGAGAGGAAAGATTTATTTGTTTTTTACGATTTAACTCAACCGATTTTAAAAATTCTTTCACCAATAGAACGCTACATTATCAGCGAGTAACAGGCTATTACTGTACAGTACATCTACATTGCACCCGTGTGAAATGCGTGCGGTTCGCTAGTTATTAAGATAATTATAAGGTACGTTCATTATCATTGAAAAGAAGGCTAAATAACTACTTTCAATTAAGCGCTCATCACTCCAAATAAGCTTTTCTTTTCGTCGCACAAGTGTTGCCAAATATACAGGCTACTTTTATGTACAAACAATAAACAGGCTCGTAATATCAACAAGCTGGTAGTCCCTCTAATAGCGAAAAGCGGGCGGTATTAGATGCTATTTTGGCGGGACAAGCCAAAAAGCACGGCTTGCATCTTATATAATGTAATTATATAAGTTATAATACTAGCAAAACGCGTACCTATTGTTGCTAAATATATATATTTTTACCCTCCGTAAAAATACGTTTTTCTTTTTTTTTTTAAAAGTATCCTATGTCCTTTCCAATACCTCTAAGAATATGTGTATGTTTCATAATAATCGGTTGAGTAGTTTTGGCGTGAAAGCGTAACAGACAACTTACATTCACATATAATATTAGTAGGGATAACTTACTTATAGAATTGCGTTCAGGGTATTATTATTTTTCTTTTTATGGTTGTATTAATAGGGCAAGCCGGGATTTTGGGCTTGTATGGTGGCTGAATGTTTGAATTTTGTCCGCCATTTAAGTTTCTTTTTTTTTTGTTGGTAATTATTAACGCCTACATAATTTCGAATAGCAATAATTACTGCGATACTTTTAAACATTTTTATACTGTATCCGTGGATTATTAATATGCGCGTTGTTTTTAGCATCGGTGATTGAGTTTGTATCCCGGGATAGGTATCCTGGGACTGAAAAATAAAATTCTGTCGGGCAAAGCAAAGAAGATTCAGACACAGAAATGTGTCGACCCTATGGAAGGGAATTGGGAATTCACCCTTTTTTTTATAGAAGGGTAGAAAGAGCAAGTAGGCTAATCTGCCGGCCTAGCATGACAACCATACCACGACAAAATTTTGTCGACCGTTTTCTCGTGTTTTAATCGATTATCTCTGTATATTTTCCGCCTAACATGACAATTACACTAAAAATTCGACTTCTAAAGTCAAAAGTAGAGATTTGTCTATCAAAATGATCGATGTCAAGATATATCTTGATATCTTACATCTTAGTTTGTCTTCACTCGTCCGCAAGATATCTCTTGATGGTCATGCTAGGTACCCGAAGTTATCACCAATACCGATTTTACTAGAAGTATAATAAGATTTCTATCTGTCTTATAGCTTCACGTTTCCCACGTACTTTAGTAACACTCTACGTAAAAAACAGAAACTAGTACTAAAGGACTTACGTAGAGTGAGTTTTCTAGTGTATTCCGTATGAACAGCGATAATTGGCGGCGAGTTTCTTGCCTGTTCTTCTCGTCCGCTCTACGCCCTTGATTTATGAACTGGCTGTAAATGTAAAATTAGAAGCATTTAATATGTATTTTTTATTGACGTTCATAAGTGTACATTGTGTTACCTAAATGAATAAATGATTTTTGAATTTGAATTTGAATTAAGTACACGTAGCGATGTAGCTACGAATATGACGTAGTGCTACGTAGACGTAAGCTTATATTACGCTCGGGTGCAATGTACATAGATGTACTATACAAAAACAATATGTCTATGTTACTCGCTGATAATGTAATTTTCTATTGGGGAAATAATTTAAAAAACCGGTCGTTTAGTTTTTGAGGTAAATCGTAACAAACATAGAATAAAAAAATCTTGTCTCCTTATAATGTTAGTATAGATAAGTTGTTTGCATCTTTAGGCTTCGGAAGCCCAAAAGTTATCCCAAGTGATGGGACGAGATTATTTTTGTGTATAGTACCTTCTATTACATTGCATCCGTGCGAACCAGGGGCAAATCGCTAGTATACATATAACATAGTTTTGTATCGCTTATACTAAGACAAGCACGAATCCCTCATTCCCAAGCCATTTGTTTCATTTTATTGATCATTACCTGAATTTTATAGCGAGAATTCTCGAAACGAACCGACGGATTTTCCTATTTTTATGTTCGAGAGGGAATGATGCGTGTTACTTTTATTACGTGCGGGGGACGAGTGATGCGAAACAATCACTCTGTGTTGTATTCGTTATTTGAAACATATTGATATTATTAATCTTTTTTTTATGTCAGATATCGACAGACGAGCATGAGGTTCACTTGATGGTAGGTGATACCTCAGCCATAGAACATCAGTCAATGATGCGCTGTCGAACTAATTTTTACTTCTAGCATTCGGAAATCCATAGACTGAAACCGAAACGCGCAATATGCACTTCACGGTTTTTCCATCTATGAACGGTGGTTCGTTACCCGGTCGAAATTTAGATATTCCTCCCACTGGATCAATGCCCAAAGTTACCAGACGTAGGGAAAACATGCTTACAGTAAATTATAAGCATGTGCTCCCGGTGGGATTCGAACCCACGACCCATCGATGCCCACGGCAGGTGTTCTACCGAACGCGCCAACGAGCCCGTAGAAGTTTTATTTAGTAGTGGGGGTAAACGAGTTGATTTCTCATCAGTCTAGCATGACCATCAAGAAATATCTTGCGGATGAGTGAAGACAAACATAGATATAAGACATCAAGATATATTATAATATCTCGACATCGACAGCTTTGAAAGACAAGATATTTCGATCGAGAAAAATCTCTACTTTTGACATTAGAAGTCGAGTTTTAAGTGTAAGTGTCATGTTGGACCCGGAAGGCATATAGAGATAATCGATTAAAACACGAGAAAACGATCGATAAAATTTACTGATGGTAAATGGTAAATTACCGTTATCTTTACTTAATATTTTAAAGAAATAATTAAACAGCGATTACGACAGTGACTTTGCTCGCCCGAAAGTTTTCCTTAAATTAAGCCAATTTCAATGAAACAATAAACTAAACTCAAAATCAAAAGAAAGAAAAAAAAGCTAGTAAAGACATTAGGTTCTAAGTAGTCTTAAAATTGGTTTTTATTTTCTCACAAGAAAAAAGACCGGCAATTGTTATCGTTGTTGTCGTGGAAATATTAACTTATTTTATTTATAGCTACACTAATATTATAAAGAGGAAAGATTTGAATTTTTGTAACGAATACACTCAAAAACAACTGGAGCGATTTTAAAAATTATTTCACCAATAGAAAGCTACATTATCAGCGAGTAACATAGGCTATTTTTGTGTACATAGTACATTCACATTGCATACGTGCAAAGCCGGGGCGTATTGTTAGTCTTTAGTAATATTATAAAGAGGTAAAGTTTGTTAGGTTGTAGGGGGTAATCTCTAGATCTACTGAATCGATTTTAAATTTCTTTCAACAGTAAAAAGCTAAATTATCAGCGATATGTATATTTTGTGTACATCACACCCCTTAGTATAGTTATGCGAAGCCTGGTCGGGCAGCTAGTTGAATAAAAAAATGTTTTATTTTAATCTTCTCGTCAAATAGTTTCCTCTTCCTCTAATTATTGATACCTCCTTTGACTGTTGACATTTCTAGATATGACAATATATCAAAATTGTGATGTAAATTATGTGAATTTTATATTGTTTTATAAATTTTGATGTTTTTATTATAATCTCAGTAAAGCTATGGTTAAATTTAATCTTGCATGTGTAAGTATAAATAACAATTTATTAACGAAAATAATTATATGAATTTTATTGTCAAAAGTAAATACACAATATAAAAAAAATAACATGCTTGAATTGGTTGTCACAGCATACTTAGCTTAGCATTGGCTTAGCATACAGCTGTCAAACCAGGGTCTGCACAGTGCTGTTTTTCAGCGATTCCTTACACTACACATTTCGTAGTAATTATCACACAGCTAAAATACATTTTAGTCAGTAGAAGGACTTATAGTATTATGGTCTTATTCATAAACGTACTCTCTATCTATCAAATATAAAAAGTCTACAGACCGAAAGAAACAAACCATACTTTAACTATATGAAGCTAATATTTCGTTTATGAGTAAGACCATTTAACACATTTTTAATCCAATGAGTATTATAAAACAAATTTAGAGCATGAATCAAATAATATTGTCTTTTATTAACGCGAGTATCACACATTTAAATAAAATACTGTATACCGAAAACTTGGCGATTAAAAAGAGTGGCGGCGAGTTTCTTGCCAGTTCTTCTCGTCCGCTCTACGCCCTTGATTTGTAAACTGGTAGTAAATGTAAAATTAGAAGCATTTAATATGTATTATTTTTTATTGACGTTCATAGATGTACATTGTGTTACCTAAATTAATAGATTATTTTTTAATTTAATTGAATTAAATATGGCTGAAAACTGTCATCTTTCTGTCTCCCCGCGACCACGGTTGCTGTAAAGCATCCGAAACGTCGGGATAAATAATTTAAACGATATAAATAATAAATCGCGTTTTAATCCGGTATTCAGTATTTTATTTAAATGAATCAAATATATTAAAAAAATCAAGAAAAGTTAGTCATTTTCATTGTTTAATCGTTTGTTCAAAAACATATTATTTATACATATAACTGATATCTCAGCAAAGGCAGTTATGATTTTATAAGATTTTTATTTAAAATATGCGGAAATTTCATACAAATATACAACTCTGTTTAGCCCATTGAGCTCAAAATTTTAGTTGAAATGAAAAATACTAAACGCAATTTTTCAAATATATAACACTAATTATTTAGACTGTGATAATATAGATGAATTAATAAATCAATCCAACAGTTTTGCCTTTTAACTATGCGAAAAGAAAAACATAAGAAGCTGAATAGAATTCGAATATTTTGATTACAGAAGAGTAGCTGATGATACAGAAGAAATAAGGAAACTACTATCAGAATGGGAAGACAAAAGGAAAAACCACAAGTACTATTTAAAAATTCAAATAACACGTTTAATACTTACTCAAAAACATGCTCTGCCTTCTCCGAGTCCATTACAAAGAGTATCATAATGCAATTAAAGAAAAAAATTCAAAATAAAAACTACTATGTCGACAACGGAACTGTAAAAAGAGATTTAAGCATAGAAACGGATATATGTATTTTAAGAAGTTATATAAAAGAAAATAAAAGAAGAATTCAAAATAAACATTCGTCGGCCAGATTCAAATACTCTATAAATAACACAAATAAAGAAACCATTGATGTATCGAAAGCGGACACCAGTGCGTGTGGTGATAGCCAGTGTAAATTTGAAAATGCTCAACTTAAAGTCGATCTCACTACATTAGTGGTAGATAATTTAAAAACATTATTGAATGACTGGATAAAAAAATATTTATTAGAAAATAATCAAACAAAACAAAAGATAGCAACAGTGCTCGATTCAATTTTACATAAATTTGAACTTGAACAAACCTCTTCCTCTGGCACATATACTTTAGATGTAGAAGTTGTAAATGACGCACTAACCACCGACAGCACTACAACGAGAAACGGTTATGGAATTTGTTTAAAAAGGAATTCCGATCCAAAGATATCCTCAATGACAGTGCCGTTAACCGGTAAACGAGTCAAGTTGATATCGACCTTAAGCATACCAAAAATATTATCTAAGTATAAGAAAACTAAAACTAAAAGAACCCACATTCAATACAATAAAACTTCAATAAACAAATTGCTTCCAAATTCTTCTAATTGTAACGTTTTAGAAATAAGAACGGAATCGTTTACAAAACGATGTGCAACCTATCAAAAGCCTAAATGGGAAAAAAGCGTCATTAACAATAACTTTAATTATAACCCGCAGTCTACAATAACTTCAATTGAGTCCAATGACATAAGTGATGAACATATTGAAACTTTTGAAGATTCTACGAAAAAGGAATTTAAATCAGATCGTAAAACTATTGTAGATGACGGACTTGAAAATGGAAATAATATTGATATTTTAGCTGCAACTCAAAATAAACCTGTTATTGTAACTCAATGTAAAATACATTGCAACAAAAAAATTAAAAGAAAAACTAAAGTAATAAAACAACATAGAATTACATTTCCTACATTTCAAAATATCAAAGCAAAATCATTTTGTTATCATTGGAAAAAGCCCTCAAAGAAATTTACGAAACAGAAGAAATTCCTAAACTACATTGAAAATATACTTAAATATTTTGAAAAGTATAATTATGACAAAAATATAAAATTAGATATTCAAATAAATGTATCACCAGATAATATTGAGAATGAAAATTATGGTGATATAGAAAATTGTCGCGGTATAAATGAAAATGTTAACAATACAACATTACTTTATAACGCTGAGTCTAAGAATGTAAAGTTAATTCATGAATCTTTTAATAATCATCTAACAAATCATTCAAATGATGAATTAAAAATTATATCTCTTCTTGATGGAGCAATCAGTCAAACTAAATACATTATAAGTCGTCAAATATCTACCAATAAATCAAATAAGAAAATTGAAATAGGAAAAAGTATAAGAGATCAGCAAACCGGTACTTCTGGCCTCGAAATCGTTCAAGATCTAGCAGACATCAAAAACATTATCAAAGATTTAGTCAATGTAGCAGAAAACTTTGTAAAAGACCACATTGATAAGAAAAATATATTGTCTTCCGTGAAATACGCTACGAAAAAATCAATTGCAGTTCAATGTGTGAACACTGAAACAAAAAATGTTTTAACATCCGGCCTAAAACTTAAAAAGGAACCAAAGCAAAAAGACCTGTATAATCCTCGATTAATTAAAAAAAGTACCTCTTATCAAATAATAGAAAGTGAATCAGTTCTTGAAATTCATGATTTGACTCTCCCTAAAAATATTGTGGAATCTGTAGCAGATAAAGAATTACCTGCAAGTACCCCACCTAAATCACAATCAGTAGCAGAAATAACACCAACAGTACACAACCGAAAAATATTGGCATTCTACTGCGATAAATGCATCAAAGCTAGACAATGTATTTATAGTGCTTGTAATCATAACGTTCCTTGCGCTAATATGTATCCAACTTGTTGTAACAATAACTGTCAAAATATTAGACATGAAAATATAGACAATATTTATAACGCAGATTGTCCTGAAGACAGGCGACAGCTAATGCAATGTAATTTCGATAATTGTCATATTATATCACGTCCGAACTGTAATGATGCTGAGGAAGAAGCTACTTCAGTTTATTTGGATATAGATAGAACTACTTGTGATAAAAAAGTTGTAATAACAAAACGTAGTGTAGGTTTCAAAGAAGGTTGTTTTTATTGCACTATACTGTGGATTCCAGTATTAGTTATTATGTGGTTTTTCTACATATTCATACTAAAAGAATTTATAGAAACTAAAAGAAATACATTAAAGTCTCCACTATCATTATTTGCGAACAATAACTCCTCAGAGTATCCAATTTCGTTAACTGATTTGGGCTTTTAACTATACAGTTGTTGTGATATAATTTATATGTTTTTGAACAAATATGTTTGTTTCATTTATTAAAAGAATTACTTTAAAAACCTTTATTTCTTTATATTTTATTTTAAAAACTAATTTCAGGTTTATGTAGCAGTATGAAATAATGAATTCAAAAAGTAAAGGTAACACGCCTAAAATAGCTTCAAATCTAAAATATTTGCCAACATATATTGTAGCTTATTCTTTTAACGAAGATGATGGCAAAATAACAAAAGTAGAACATTCTGAAACTCTCAATATAGATAATGATAAAAATGATGCTGATGCTTCGGTTATAGATAGTGAAAATGCTTCTAATAGCACAATGATTCCTAGTATTCATGTCATTATACATGAAGTTATTGATAAAGTTTTTGATATACAAAATGGGAAGAAAATAGAACATATAACTGAATTAAATAATTTGGAAATAACTAATGACGCAAAACATATTTATAAACTTTTGTCAAATAATAATTCAATATTTGAGGATATGAGCCCATCCACTACTAGTACAGATACCATTCGTAATCATTCCGATACAGACACAATTTATAATAAGGATGAATCTGAGTTATTGGAAAATGCTTCAAATACGACACTGAAAGACAAAATCATCAACAGTGACCCGCCTATTTCAGATATACCAATAACAAATCAAAATAATTTTGTAAACAATAACAATGAACAACAAGCGAATGATTTAGATAAGAAATCTAGTAATCAAATTAATGTCAATTATATTTCTAAAAACCACCAACTTGATGAAATAAATTTAAAAACTAGTGTTTCACAAAATATTAGTAACTTAAATTCTAATGAATACATATCGTTGAAACAAGAACTCATTGTAACCCCTTTTAAAACTGAAGTTATTAATATAGCGTTAGCACAAGTTGGCAAACATTCCGTCACAACTAAAAACGAGAAGATCCATCCTTTTAATGAGAACAATATAACTACTGACACACTTATGAATGAAAAAACTGCTGCAAATAGAGTCATATACGAACAGGAGTTAATATCCAACGAAAGTGATGGAACACTGGTTGGTTCTGTTTTATCTGAATTGTCAAGTAGAGTTGATTATTTTTTAGCAAATACAGGCTCAAGTATAAATAAAACGGATGATTCAGTTTACTCTTTTACATGGCGCTCTGAAAATTGTTATAGTACAGATGAAAAAGAAGAGCAAAAAATGCCTTCTAAAGATCATAACACAGTTATTGTTACAAACGTCCTACCTTCTACAAGCAGTGCTGATCAATATAACATCACAAATAATATAGCACTCTTAGACGAAATGCATAAGTTATATCCATTAAAAAGTAAAGGTGATAATCAGTCTATGAATAAATCTCCAAATCTTTTTAAAAAATCCTTCGATGTCGAAAAAACAGAGAATTTCCAAAAAAGTATTATTTTGCCTAATGAAGCAACTATCAAAGAAATATTGACAGAGAAAGACAATTTACAAAAAATATCATGTTCAGAAGAGTCACGGAATTTTCAGCCTTTCCCAGATATGTGGGATAAGATAACAGTAACTCTTGATTTAGCTATAAAAAGGATAGAGGAATCATTGAGTGAGAAAATATTAAGTGAAGTTAAAAATACAATGCAGAAATTAGAGCATTTTGCCCATCAAATTTTGAATCAAAAAACAAACGAACCTGTTTGTGATCTTAACACAATTGAAAATGCCACAGAGTTCAACAATGATGAAAGTATGCAATGTAATTTGATCCAGAGTTATGTTATTGATAATCTAATGTTCAAATTAAGTGAAGAAGTAAATTCAGAAAGAACTACGAAAACTAAAGTTTTGAAAATAAGACATCCAAAATTAATAGACACTTTTGAAGTTCTAAAATCGTATAGTAGGCCGGCTGCTCTGCCAACTGTTGAAGGTGATTCTATAAAAGTATCTTCTGAAGAAGGTGTTTCAGTATCTCCGGAACCTCGTAGGTGGATATTACTACATAGTCCTCTGAGATTTTTAAAAGAAAATACCGTAGTACTTGGTAGCGTACCAGCTTTCTTCGTTTACATGTTAATTATTTATGGTTTCATTGTGTTGGCAGTAAAAGTTTAGTGAAATTATTTATCATCTTTTTTGTTAAAAATATCATACTCATACATCAAACTAGAGCTCAGAGCAAATAGGATATAATATAATGTCAATAATTTTCAAATACAAAGTAGAGTCTTAAACTGACACAAATATTAATTATCATCTTTCTTTTAATAGACAAAGACGCGACATTAATTGTTGTATAAGCGATAAAGTACTCAGCTTTAAGTAATTGTACGTAAAATAAATACAACTAGCAACGTCATAGAAAAAAGCATGATAAAACCCGAAATGGCCAAAGTGGTTCTAAAACAGGCATTCTTGAATACATTACTCTCGAAACCATGTACTAAGCAACCTTACTCGCATCAAAGTAGCCTATAGTTCTCTGAACAATAAGACCTCCACGCTGCGGTAGGAGTTGTGTTTCAACACCAGAATAGCCCAAAGTTGAATAGTTTGATGGTTTCACTAAGCAAAATCAATCTATGGAACACGTCGCTTGCAAATCGAATTTAAGTGCTGTCGCACATCAAGCAACTGGTATCGACCTTTAGGCGCCAGACCAATAGTTACTGAACGCGACTTCTATATGCAGCCTCCAGACGCGCCACTAATTACATATAGGGCAGGGGAAAGGCAGCAACTGTGGCTGTCAGCCACTCGAGTGCTCAGTGTTGATGTCATATAAATGTATGAATTTATATAATTGTTATAAGCAAGTGCTTGGTCGTTGTTTCAACTGATAGAGAATCATAAGGTGTCCTAAGGTACACGCTTACTTATTAAAAACATATCGCCAATTTCCAATATCGCAAATCAATTAATATAGTCGGAAGCGAAGATCGATGACAATTGATTTGCTTAAAAAAGTGATTTTGACCTGACATCTAAGACCCTTGATTCGTGGATGTCCAATGGTGGTGGTGATTACTTACCATCAGGTAACCCACCTGCTCAGTTGTCCGCTCTGAAATAAAATAAAAATTGAAAGAAGAGTTTTTTAAAAATGATTATTATTATGAATTACAAGTCCGCAACCACAGGTCTAAATATAATATCCGCAACTTGTCGCGGCCACCGGTGACCTAATGTGCGCCAGCGCTAAGGCTTACTCGACATCTATCTCGCTGTCGAGTACCACGAATAGGTAGAGAATAAGCAGGATGTGCTGAATAATATACTAAAAGACTTGTGAATACGACCTAGTTTGCTTTAGTTTCATAGCAGGTTATTAGCGCGAGAGTTGCTTCCACGTTTTATATGTACATTAAGCTTTTATGAATAAAAAGTGTTATTAATGCCGGCTTATGGATTTCGGAGTTGATTAATACCTAACATTAATTTCAAAGTACTGTGAAATAGCAAGATAAATCAATATCTACTGCCTTTTTATGTAGAGACTAGTAACATAATCCGGGTATACATGGCTGATATGTACTATAAACAAAAAACCGGGCAAAGTTTCGTACCATTATCTATAAAAAAAGGCAAAAAAATCACGTTTGTTGTATGGGAGCCCCCTTAAATATTTTTTTTATTCCGTTTTTTTAGTATTTGTTGTTAAAGCGGCTACAGAAATACATTATCTGTGAAAATTTCAACTCTCTATCATGGTCCATGAGATACAGCCGGGTGACAGACGGACAGACAGACGGACAGCGGATTTTAGAAATGGGGTCCTATTTAAATAAAATACTGTATACCGGATTAAAACGCGATTTATTATTTATATTGGTTAAATTATTTATCCCTACGTTTCGGATGCTTTTCAGCAACCGTGGTTGACAGGAGGGGAGACAGGACTGTCTCCCCGCGCGTTTTAATCCGGTATACAGTATTTTATTTAAATGTGTGATAATCGCGTTAATAAAAGACAATATAATGGGGTCCCACAAAACTAGGGTTCTGTACCCAAAGGGTAAAACCCTTTGGGTACAGAACCCTAAAAAGAGTACCTATGTTACTCGCTGATAATTTAGCTTTCTATTGGTGAAAGAATGTTTAAAATCGGTCCAGTAGGTTATGTGTTAAACGGTACAAACAAACAAATCTTACCTTTTTATAATATAAGTGTAGACTATTAATGTTATTTTACTCACCAATAACATTATTAAAACTACTGAAAAATCGGCAGTTACGATATGCGGCAGGTTTTGAAATACACATAAGTTATAAATTCGAAGCCAATTTGTAACCGAAACTGCCCTCAAAGTTGAAATTAACTTTTAATTGCTTCGAAACAAACACGAGTTTTATAATTAGAGAGTCAATAAATAAGAAAAGTTTTTGTTAATGCGGTTTATATTCTCTTTTAGACACAAAAGCTGCCTGTTTTGGTTTTTGTCACAATTCTAAAGTCATGTTTTTTTATGTTAGATATCGTCAGACGAATATAAGGTCCACTTGATGATATCCCAGCCTCAGAACATCAGTCAGTGATTCGCTGTCGTCCTATTTTTTACAAGCATTCGTTACCCGTATAACACACGAACGGTGGTTTGTTATCCGGTCGGAATTTCGATATTCCTGCCACCCGTTTAATGCTCGAAGTTACCAGACGTGGGGAAGGCATGCTTATAGAAATTTATAAACATGTGTATTGTGTATCGGCAGGACTAAAACCCGCATTGCATAATATTTACTCATGAAATGTGTGGAATATAAAAAGTAGTTCGACAGCGCATCATTGACTGATGTTCTGTGGCTGAGGTATCACCTACCATCATGTGAACCTCATGCTCGTCTGCCGACATCTTTGAGTCATCAGTGAAACTCATAAAAAAATAATAAAAAAAACACGCCAACCAGCCCGTCAAAAATCATCAATCTTGATAGACGGCCTTATTCTTTTTATTTTTTATTCTCAAATAATTTTTAATTAATTTATTATTGTATGTCAGAATTTAATTTAATTTTTATTTTTAACTGTTATTAATGTTATTAAATTTAAGTATAATTTTCTTTGTGTTATATTTATAAATTTAATGTAATTGTGATGTATAATTATGGGCATTTTACCCGAAATAAACGATATATTATATATATATTATTAAAAATCTAAAAAGCGCTGCGAAAATTTGTTAGAAGTGAAAAATTCAATTCTATAACTCAAAACTAACCTTAAATTTTCCACACCAGTTCTCCAAGTTTTAACCGTAAAACGTTGAAACACACTGAAAAGGCAAGAAACGACATCCAATTTCACCGTGAGCTTACAAGCAGAATTTTATGCAAACATATTCAAATGAAACTGCTTTCGGCCGCCGAATTTTATTACATTTTTACATTTCAAGAGAAGTGTACAAGAGTAATTAGGTATTTGAAAGAGGAAAACTGTGTTATTATTAGCTTTGACGGGCTTGTTGGCGCGTTCGGTAGAACACCTGACGTGCGCGTCGATGGATCGTGGGTTCGAATCCCACCGGGACGACGTGTTTATAATTTTCTGTAAGCATGTCTTCCCCGTGTTTGGTAACTTTGGGGATTTATCGGGAGGAATATTGAAATTCCGTTCATAGATTGAAAAACCGTGAAGTGCGTATTGCACGTTTCGATTTCAGTCTATGGATTTCCGAATGCTCGAAGTAAAAAGTAGGTCGACAGCGCATCATTGACTGAGGTTCTGTGGCTGAGGTTTCACCTACCATCAAGTGAACCTCAAGCTCGTCTGTCGATGTCAGACATATTACCACAAGGCCTTCGCAGTAAATATCCTATATCTACACGAATACATAGTCCAGCCATAAGTTCTGTTACAAATGAAAATGCATTTATTTTTTACTAGCTGATGCCCGCGACTTCGTTCGCGTGGGGTTCACTTTAAGCTGAGCTTTTGAGCAAGCTTTCTTCAAATGACATATCCTCCTCCACCCTCTGTAGGTACTTGGTGATTTCTTTTGGGAAAGAGCTATCAAATTAGTCATTGACTGTTGCTTTTGCATCATGTTATCGACATGTTTAATGGTGGTTGAGATTGAGGTTCGAAGGATGATTTGAAATTCAATAGTTGAAATAATTAACCTGACTTTAAAGAAACTTTAGGGAGATTCATATTAATTAAATTTTACGTGACCAAAATCCAGATATTATGTGTCTTTTTCTACTTATCAGAGTTCAATCGAAGATTGGATTCAATGCATATTCTGTCTTAAATAGAAGCGTGCGTTCATTTAATTGGTCATTTTCATTTTCGGACATTTTTTTTAAATTCCCGGGAATCCTGCCCGGGTTTCCGGTGCTAAATGCGGAAACCTCTAAGATACGGAAGCAAAAAAGCAATGTCGAATAATCGTAATTCTGTTTAAGAGAAAGGATTGATGAAAATGTGAAATAAATGATCTCATAAGAAATACTTTTTCATATAATATTTCAATAATACATTTTCTATTTTTGTTATAATATAAGTTCTTTCAAAAAATAAATAAAGAAATACAAAAAAAAATTCTTTCATTTCAACTTCAGATTCGAACTCGCATCAGAAGCTACGCTATGGGACTGCATATCCACTATTCTACGAATACATATATTGGAAATGGCGAAATAATCAAACTATTTCATTTACATATCAGACTGTGATTGACATCTGACAATTCGAAAAAGTTCAACGCGAGTCAGTTTGCATTGAAATTTGGTGAAATGGTGCCTTTAAAATAATATTTAAATTATGATAACTTTTCTTTCCGATAACCGATTTCGATAAAACAAAGCCTATATGTTGCCCCGGGCTTTCCTTAATATATTTGTGTAAATTGCACGATAATCGGTTCAGTATCTTCGGAGATTAGCGTGAACAAACAGACAGACAGACAGACAGACGGACAGATAGACAGACAGACAAGAATCTTAAAAATTGCATTTATGCATTCTGCTACCCTTCTTTTATCACCCCTCTTAATTTCTGGTAAAAATATTTAGTGAAGCGTAATTTCGATCCTACTCTTTTATTATATGTATATATATATATATATATATATATATAGATAAAGTAATGTAATCTTAACAATTTTCTTGGAAATTTTCTAAAGGGCCCATTTTTTTTCAAACAGCCCGCCTAGCATGACCATCAAGAGATATCTCACGGACGAGTGAAGACAAACTAAGAAATAAGATATCTCGATATATTATACCTCGACATCGACAACGTTGATAGACAAGATATCTCGATCGAAAAATCTCTAGTTTTGACATTAGAAGTCAAATTTTAAGTGTAAGTGTCATGTTAGACCCGGAAGACATAAAGAGATAGTCGATTAAAACACGAGAAAACGGTCGAAAAAATATTGTCGTGGTTGTCATGCCAGGCCGGCTGGGTGCCTATTTAGAACCAAATATTATTTCACGGAATTCTAGGGTGATCTCAAGTTATTCAATCAAGAGGTTGCCAACACTGAGCTAGACAGTATATCTAATTAATCCATCGATCAATCATGTATAACATTTTTTGGCGGGAATCGAACCCATAACCTCCAATATTAAACTATGCATACACTACTGGTAGACGGAAGGGTAATAATAGGCTTTTATAAGTCAAAGGAGTTTTATTGTTTGTTAAATAATCACATTTCCAAAAACACATTTGTAGTAAGAATTCTGATTAAAACTAATTATATTAGCTCAAGATTTATATAAAATAAATATATATTATAATAAATAAATACATATTAATATCTATACAAAATAATACTTCAATTAATACTTATATTCTAGCGACCTGTTCTGGTTAAATTCAGCTTTTTTATTTCATAGGTATGTACCTAAATAATTATTAGATAAATATTAAAATATACTAAATATATACAAGTAAAATTGTTAATAGCCCTGCTAATATATACTTCTATATTATAAAGAGGTAAAGTTTGTAAGTTTGTAGGGGGTAATCTCTGGATCTACTGAACCGATTTTGAAAATTGTTTCACCAATAAAAAGCTACATTATCAGTGATTAAAAAAACCTTATTCATAAACGTATTATAAGCTTGATATAGTTAAAATATGTTTTGTTTCTTTCGGTCTATAGTCTTTTTATACTCGATAGAGAGAGACAAAACATATTTTAACTATATCAAGCCTATAATATGTTTATGAATAAAGCGGTTTATTTTTTGTGTATAATTCATCTACATTGCACCCGTACGAAGCCGGGGTGTGTTGTTAGTATTTCATAAATTAAGTTATATAAAATATTCAAAATGGCCGCTGCAATATGTTTGTTTTATTTAAAATATTTTTTATGATATATTTAATGTATACATTAGATTATAATTCAATAATACTATTTAAATAGAATAAATAAGGTCGCTAGTATGTATAATAATAATAAGTAATTCACATTATTTGCATAATATTTACTCGTGAAATATGTGAAATATTCGGCGAATATTGCCTTTCCATTTGCATATGATATTTAATAAATAAATAAATTTATTTAGTATCGAATTCTATTAAGAGTGCTTTTTACTGTTCTTGAGCTAGTACAAGGTGTCCGGATTTGTCCAACGTGAAGATGGGTCGCACGCGACGACTTCTGAAACAAAAAAATAATAATTTAAATAACCGGATTACACTATAATGCGATTTATCAATTATAATATTTATCCCGACGCGCGGTTACGAATGCTTTCCAGCAATCGTGTTCACGGGCAGACAGAATAAAGTTAATAAAAATATATTTGTCACGTATTTTTAAAATGCTTGCCATTATGAAACATTTAAATGAAACAGCTGTCACAGCTGATATAAATTTTCACACTTTTTTTTATATCTGAAATAATAAAATCTATGATCTAATACTGAAACAGAAACGCGCAATGTGCACTTCACGGTTTTTCCACCTATGAACGGTGGTTCATTACCCGATCGGAATTTAGATATTCCTCCCACCCAATCAATGCCTGAAGTTACCAGACGTGGGGACAACATGCTAACAGAAAATTATACCTAGTTGCCATCCTAACGCAGTCTTTAAAATAAATTGCATTCTTATTAAAAAAGAAAAGAAATTGTAAAGGTTATTTTATTTCAATGTGTGATATTCGCATTAATAAAAGACAACATTAAATCCAAATCCAATTTTTTTTTATTTTCTTATTTCAAACAACTTTTTTCATATACAATTCAACCCTAAAGTTAATAATAAACGAGATAATTCACACTGTGCCTTTTTCTCTCCTTTAATTCCGAAAATATTGATCGTAAATGACAATGCGCATGGAATAAAATGTAGAAAATCACATGAAAAACAATTTAATTCCTTATTATTTTTGTTGAAATGTTGAAAATGACCGAGTTATTAACGAAAAATTGTAATTTAAATCAAGATGGCGGCTAACGCAGGATTCGAAATTGGTCGCCATTTTGAATTTAGACCCTAAAAGGTGGTGCAATAAAATTTCTACCTAGAATTAATGCAAGGTTCAGCCCTTTTCGACTAACCCGACTGGGCTATCAAGACAGGAATAAAAAGAAGAATTGAAAAAGTTATTTAATTTAGAAAATACTAGTAGAGATATAATTGTTCTAAATAAAATACAGCAGTTTACCGGCTTTCGACGCGTTTCGGTTTCAGTCTATAATTACCGAATGCTCTAAGTAAAAAAGTAGGTCGACAGCGCATCATTGACTGATGTTCTGTGGCTGAGGTTATCACCTACCTTCAAGTGAACCTCATGCTCGTCTGTCGATATCTAACATAAAAAAAACACCGACTGTAACCGCCAAAGAATAATAAATCCCTCGTTCGGTTGAAATTAATAAAAGAATTACGAAAACTGTTTGGTTAGCCCTCATAAAATGTATTTTCCCCCTAACCGTGTTAAATGCCTGTATTCACTTGGCAACCGTCCGCTTTTACTTGGCACTCCGAATCTACTTAAAATAAGCGCGCTACGGGATTCCTTCTTTTAAAATTTTATTCCGCTCTTTCATCTTAAATGCGTTGGTTTACGGTTTGATGTTGTTTTATTTATTTAATACCATTTCCTGAATGTTAATGGACTTAGTGATAATGTTTGATCGGATTTTGGTTATTTTTATATATAGAATTTTAATACACTAGCTTCCCGCCTAGCGTGATCATCAAGAGATATCTATAAACTAAGATATATCTCGACATCGAAAACTTAGATAAACAAGATATCTCGATCTACATATAAAAATATCTAAGGTTATAAATAAAAGGTAGCCTATGTCCTTTTCCAAGCTCTAGTCTACTTCTGTACCAAATTTCAACAAAATCGGTTCAGTGGTTTAGGCGTGAAAGCGTAGCAGACAGACAGACAGACAGAGGCACTTCGCATTTATAATAAGTAGGGAAGTAAGGAAGTACTTGCTTCTTCTCTCAGCAGCTATTGATCTAGTCACATCAATAAAACTTAGCATGGACAGAAAAGAGATTACTCTAGGTATCTTTATAGATTTAAAAAAGGCCTTTGATACCGTCAGTCATCAGATACTCTTATCGAAATTGAGAACCATAGGTATTAGTGGATCTGCCTATAAAATGTTCCAATCTTATTTAGAAAACAGATACCAAATTACAAAAATAGATGGCATTCAGAGTGAACCGCAACTAATTACTTACGGCGTCCCACAAGGATCCATACTCGGACCTTTATTGTTCCTAATCTACATAAACGACATAAAAGAAATCGGTCTTAAAGGCGATATCACTCTGTATGCTGATGACACCAGCTTATTTTACTCTGGTCATTCCATAGTTCATATAATAAACAAAGCACAACATGATCTTCAAATCTTACACAAGTGGCTACAATTTAATTTACTCACTATTAACACGTCAAAGACTAACTATATGATATTTGCACCAAAAAACAAAAAAATTGGCCAGCATCCTCCTTTGACTATTAATAATGAACAAATTAACAAAGTAAACAAAGAAAAATATCTTGGCTTAATACTTGATAATCAATTAACTTGGAAACATCATATAGAACACATCAGGAGTAAACTAATATCACTGGCAGGTAGACTCCGCGGCATAGCACCATGTCTTCCAAAACCAGTAAGATACATTATTTACAATTCTATGGTAAAGTCTCAATTAGAATACCTAGTCGAAGTGTGGGGAACAGCAGCTAAATCAAATCTTAAAGTACTACAAACTACCCAAAACAAAATTATAAAAATATTATTCCGATATGATTATTTAGCGCCAACTATTAAAATTTACAAAGAAACGAAATTACTCAGTTTACCACAAATTTATAAATACAATACATGTATCTTAATACAAAAAATTCTAACTAAGGACATACATACACAAATAGAATTTGTAAAAAATATAAACAAAAATAAAACTATAACTAGACAAATAAATAACATTTACGTAAATAAACCTAGAACAAACTATGGGATAAAAAATATAATGTTTGAAGGGGCCCAATTATTCAATAAATTACCAAGCAAAATAAAACAGGCAAAAACTTTAAATAATTTCAAAAAATTACTAAAAAATCATATTTATAAGGAGTTTTCTTAAATAGATATAAAAAAAAAATACACTCACACACAAAAAAAAAAAAAAAAAAATACCACAAAATAAAGGGTTTAATAAAAATAACACTTCGTAACATATTCATTTAAAATTAAATTAATTCATATATTTTAAGTAAAATTATATTTAAGCAGTAAATATCGTTGTGCTGTGCACATGCCTTAAACTTAGTACTACTGTTTTGTATAGAATATCGTTTGTGTGCAAACTGGAACAGAGTGTTTGGTTAATTATCAATATTGTAAAACTACCCACTAGTTAATTTTATGTAATTTATTAAGAAGCTATTATGTTGTGATGAATATTAGTGATTTGGAAGTGTATTTTAGGTTGTGAATGTTATATATATATGTGAAACAATAATATTTACGTAAGTCTGTACACTGCGCTTAATAGCACAATATGCATAAGTTAGTCTCAGTAAGTGAATTTTTGTAATTCTTTTGAGATAATAAAAAAATTCTTAAACCGTCTTCTTTTATTTTATACTCTTTTTTCCTTTCCAGAAGCTTAGGATATTACGATAATCCATCCTCTTGTACAATGTTTAGTTTTAGTTTATTTTTTATTTGTATGATTGGTTTTAGTGTACAGTAAAGTATATTATATTCTAAGTGTGTATTGTGGATAAAAAATATTCATTCTTCATTAAAATTACCTCAACTTAGCACCTTTCCTCCTGCCGGTAGCAACTGCGGTCGCTTGCGCTACTGTTGGACCATCTTCAGTAACATTCTGTTTAAGCAACAAGAGTATTAACAGTGGCGGATTTACACATTTTCAAGGTGTAGGCTATTAACTATAGTGGTAGTCTCCTCCTGCGGTATGTGAGCGGCAGGGCGGGGGGTATTTCCAAACGTCAAGCTAACTCAGTCTGCTGTCGACCACCGCGAAGGTTACACGACTTATTTGTTCACGTCAGTTTATTCCAAACACACATGAGTTAAATATCCTAAGATGGGTCGGCCAATACCACGACAAGTGAAAAACGTTATTTAGAAAATGAAATTAGAGTCTGCAAACATCCGAAATTACAAAATTTTCATCTTCACGGAAACCTGAATACTTATTGAGAAATGTTAATTTGTTTTTAAAACTGTTTTGTACCATTAATAATAAAATTTAATTAACACTTTTAACTGTGTGTTTTGCTTAGCCCAGAAATAGAATTTTATTATTTACCCGTAACGTTAATTAAGACAGTAATTTCTAACATAGTTATCCGGAGATTTAATTGTTCTCATATATCTCGTGCGTGTATTGAAAATACCCGCCCTCCCCCGTCTCACCGCTCACATACCTCAGGCGGAGACTAGCACTTCCGCGCGGATTATACCCCCCTACACCCCCCCCCCCCGTCTACAATTCTTAAATTAATATAATATATAGAGTCCGATTACTGGTTCGGAACGGCGAACTGGGTGTCTTGCTATAGGATATACAAGTTTGATATTTCGTTGAATGACATCATAAAAACGTTCTACAGAATTCTTTTTGATTTCCATAAGACACGTAAAAATAAAATTGGTCCCCAAATTTGCAGAACAACTCGCTATTTTTATTTGTATTATAGCATAAGTTAATAATTAATATAGAGTTAAAATAAAATAAATAAAATTATACCTCATCCTGAGATGATTCTGTGGTCTGGTATGTTGGTACTGGCGCTCCATAACTGGGAACAACACGTGGTTGAGTTCTGAAAGTAACACTTGCTTTATACACGAGTTCGATATATCACAACGTACCTTATATCGGATATATCTTAGATATGATACCATATCGATATGTTAATAACGGATATTTATTGAATCAAAACCTCAACTAGTACCCGAAAATAAAACGCGGACTTCGCAAACGATGGAACATGGATTGATATTCGCTACCTCTCTCTCTTATTATTCTCTCTCAATATTTTAATATCTGTCTTTCATTTAATTTTTTTACCAGAAATGGAGAAAACGAGTAAAGAAGGGATCAAGTATACATACTGAACTGACTTTACTGGGCAAATAAAGTCAGTTCAGTATGTATACTTCATCCCCTCCCTTGAATTCGAAATTCAACCCCTAAGGGGGTAAAATAGGGAATGAAAGTTTGTATGGAAGTCCGTCATTTTTAAAATTTAATCCATAAAAATAGGTATTGAACTTTCGGTTACAATTTAAGCAATACGTATTTTAGGATTCCTCGAAATTCTACCCTTAACGGTACGTAAGACGTCGGAAAGAAAAATTAATCGAATAACATGCTCAGAAGTTAATTTTAAGATGAACCCCACGCGAGCAAAGTCGCAGGCAACAGCTAGTCTTCATAATATAATAACTTGCTTAGAGCACAGCTTAAGATGAAGCCCACACGAACAAAGTCGCTTGTACCAACTAGTAGTAAATAAATTAAAAAAAAAAACTATATATAGTAACTGATAACGCAAAACCATCACGTAATGTCAATGATAACATGACACAACGCTACTTAACGATTCAGAACGATACCAAATTCAGTAACCGTTCAGTGACCTTGGCCTTAATACATTCGCAAACATGGTACATCATATTTGTGTATTTTATTAATTCAACACACGGATACTGCTCGTGGTCGACTATTAGGTCAATACCAATACAAAACTTCAGAAGACCTTACTTCTACTCAACGAAAGTTGATACTGAAAAGCCCAACTTTAAAAAAATATATTTGAGGCCCAAAATATAAAGGGGCTTTTAGTATGAAGAAATGGGAATAACATCATTTTAATACTTTAAAAAAAGATAATTTTTATATTTTAAAAAAAGATTTTCCGAAACCTCGTATATAGGTAATAAACTTCGAATATATAGGTCAGCAGCCGGCCTAGTATGACAACCACGACAAAATTTTGTCAACCGTTTTCTCGTGTTTTAATCGATCGTGTTCTTTGTCTTCGGTGTCCAACATGAAACTTACACTTAAAACTCGACTTCTAATGTCCAAGATATTTGTAGATCGAGATATCTTGTCTATCAAAGCTATCGATGTCGAGATATAATATATCTCAATATCTAAATTTTAGTTTATCTTCACTCGTCCGCGAGATATCTCTTTATCATGCTAGGCAGGCAGAACATCTTCAACTGATATTCTGTGGCTGAAGTATCGCCTTCCATTCATCGTCTCACGCTCATCTGTCGATAACATAAAAAATCGTTACGTCTACCTACCTTGCTCCAAACGCAGTCGCAACAGCTGTGGCCTTATTTCCTTCGGAATCCTCATCCACTTCTTCAGTCTCCAAGCCATTATCCTGCTGATCATTTAAACCACTCTGAAGTGCGTCTTGTCCTTGAGTCAGAGGTGCATATTGGTTTGGTACTACTATCGAGGCTTGGTCTTGATAGGGATTTGGTTGGTAAAACTGAGGTTGGTAGTTTTGGTAGACGATTTGTGGTTGTTGGATGCTTTCGACGTCTGCTTGTTGAGGTTGAGTTGGTTGAATTAATTGTGGTTGAACGAATTGGTTGGGTTGAGCAAATTGGTTAGGCTGAGGGAATTGGTTGGGCTGAATAAATTGGTTAGGTTGGGCGAATTGGTTAGGCTGAGGGAATTGGTTGGGTTGAATAAACTGGTTGGGTTGACCGAATTGGTTAGGCTGAGGGAATTGGTTAGGTTGGATAAACTGGTTGGGCTGAGCATAGGGGTTAGGCTGGACAAATTGATTCGGTTGAATAAATTGGTTTGGTTGAATTGCTTCAGCCTGATTAGGTTGTGGTTGTAAAACAACAGGCGTTTGGTACTGAGGGTAAGCTTGCACTTGTGTTTGCTGGTCGTTTGGTTCAATGCTCTCCACGTCTGGATCTGGTTGCTGAGCTTGTGGGTTTGGTTGGAATTGAGCAGGTTGAGCCAATTGATTGGGTTGAGCGAATTGGGCAGGTTGAATTTGGTTTACAGCCTGCGGTTGGAGAACAATTGGCTGTCCTTGGAATTGCGGGTAAGCTTGAAGCTGTTGAATCTGAGATTGATACTGATTGATTGGTTGATATTGGTTCAACGTTGCCTGATCTAACGGATCCTGTACAATAATTGGACTTTGAATAAATGGTTGCGCTGCCTGTTGTTCTAGAATTTGCTTTTGAGCTAAAACGGATGGCAAAGCGGATAAATGTGCTGGACCGTCAAAACCTTGAGGGTCAGACGATTGTATAGGCTGATAATAAAGGGGAGCCCGTAACTGTCCAAACTGCTGAACAGGCACAAACTGTGACTGCAGGTTGAACTGTGTTAATGGACTTAGAAATAATTCAGGCGGATATTCTTGAATATTCTGCTTCGTTACTTCAAGAGAAACATTCTCTTTTTGCTCTTTGGGGTTTTCTAATTCTCCTTGGTTTAACTCAAACGATTCGGTTGTAGGTTCAGCGTTGGTTTTGTCTGATTTAGTTGTTGTTGTTTGAGCGAATTGTTTCGGAATCTGTTGGGATGGTAGGCCGTTTGAGGTTTTAACTCTGGCATCAAATTCTCTCTGCCTGGCGAATTCTTGAGCTTTCTGCTGTTGTTGTTGGTACTAAAATTAAAATAAATATTATGAAGTCGTTACATTGTATTTTAGGTATGGATTTTTAAAAGCGTGAAGATTTGATTGATCTTTATGTATGAAAAAAGCGATCCGCCCCTATTTCGGACGGATGCAATATAGATGTACTATACAAAATATGTTACTCGCTGATAATTGGTGAAATAATTTTTATAATAAAATCTGTCGAGTAGTTTTTGAGTTATATCGTAAAAAATAAACAAACAAATATTTCCTCTTTATAATATTAGTATAGAATATAGATACATTATAAAATATTTTTAATATCTATCTTTTCTTACAACTGGCACTAATTCAACTTTATGTTTATTTAATATGATTCAAAGTTACATAGCACACATTATACCAATATATATATCAAAGTACATACAGGTTTTGTTATGAAAATATATGCTTTACTATAAAACTACCAAATATACATAAAAAACGATCGAGCCATTTCGGAGGAGTGCGACCACAAACATCATGATTTTTATATACATACTAGCAATCCGCCCCGGCTTCGCCATATCATAATAATAAAATCGGTCGAGTAGTTTTATATGGATAATTTTCCCCGTTTTTGCAACATTTTTCACTGATGCTTCGCTCCTATTGGTCGTAGCGTGATGTTATATAGCCTAAAGCCTTCCTCGATAATTGGACTATCCAACACAATCTTTCAAATCGAACCAGTAGTTCCTGAGATTAGCGCGTTCAAACAAACAAACTCTTCAGCTTTATAATAATAAGTATAGATATACACTAGATCTAACAAATATGTATATTTAACACCCTCACAAACAAACCTGAATTTGTCGAAAACTTGGATCTAAGTTACGTATATCGGCATTAATGCTTGGCCCGTTGTACTGCTGTCCATTGATGGGTGATAACTGGAAGATGGGCTGCCTCTCCACACTCGGCAAGCCTTGGACAGATACATCCACTCCATTGTCGAAGTTGGTATTTGTGGGTCTGCGGGGCTCAACTGGCGGCAGATATTCTTGTTTTTGTGGTTTCTATAAGTATATAACCATAGATTATTATTATGCGATTTTATCTCTGTGAAAGTGTCTAATCAAAACCACTGAAACAAATTTGAAGAAATGAAAAGCTTCAGCCTCACGGCAGAAACTTACCACGCTGATTTTCAGCTGCAGCCTCAGTCACGCCACGGACTATCAGACGTTTGAATAATATATATATATATATTTTTTTTTTTATTTATTTTTTTTTTTTTTAATATATTTATAATATAAACTAATCAAAATTAAATTAACAAACAGAAATAACAATAATAAAACGGGGACAGTGTGCAAACTTATAGCTAAGAAAAATTAAAATAAATAATAAATTAAAATAAAAACTATTACTAAACAGACTTTTTTTTTTAAACTTTAAACATTGATATATGACATTAAAAAAAAACCAGTTATACCATAAGACTAATAAGAATCATACCTGTGGTAGTTCAAAAGCTGGTCCACTAGGTCTCCATCCACTAGGCGGGTAGGGAGCGGGTGCCTCACACAACACACCACTCAGCACCACCGATAGTACCACTAATACCTGTTAAAAACGTCACATTTAATTAATGATTAGAAATTATATGTGTATGTGTAAATGCGCGCGCGCATTGTCATTTTCAAGATGGAAAAGTAATAAACGTTCTTCAAAAGTACCGACGAGTGTGTATGAAAGCATTGATGAAAATGGAAGAAGCGAAAGTGGTATGTAAGGATCGGAGCATATGGAATTCTGTGATCTCTGCCTACCCCAATGGGAAAGAGGCGTGATGTATACGTATGTTATAATGAAGTGATGGTTTCCATTTATCTGCGTAATAGCAAGGAAAAGCCTAGCTTTTCTCAATATGTATTGTAGTAGGTATACAAATTATTTTAAAATTAAAATTACTCATCGAGAATTTGAAATTAGGTTTTAAAGCAGAATAGCATCTTAAAGCTTAAAGGATTAATAAAAATGTTAATTTATCCTGTAAATGACTGAATTTTTTTTTATAGTTAAATAGGTTTACAGTAAACACCTTAAATTTTTAAGTAAAATTGTCCGACAATGCCTACGGCCTAAATTCTGTGTAAACATACACAAATCATCGAAAACGCTATTTTTTCATCATATTATTTATCCCGGTATATCAGTGAAATAATTTTTCATATCATTAAAATTAAGTAGTTTCAGAGATAAATGTCTACAAACAAAACAACTATTTATTACGTATATTAGCAGATAATATCCTCAATAGCAATTTAACAACACCTTGCAGCCGTAAATTATAACTGTAATAAAACAAAGTTTTACAATAAAATGTCAAACGCATTACCAACAGCTGTAATTCAAGTTAACATTTATTATATCTTTTGGAGACGGTTTCCTTCTGTCATAAAGTATCTTAACGGCCAGAAATAAAATATTATTTATGTCATAATTAACGTTCGAAATTAAAAATAATGTTATATTAAAAACTAGCTTATGCCCTCGACTTTGTTCGCGTGGCCTTCATAATGATGATACCATTTCGACAACCGATTTCGATGAAACAAAGCCTATATGTTGGGTTCTCTTTAATTTTCGGGAAATAAAAGTATATAAGATGTTGACCAGGGATATAAGGTACCACCATGCAAAATTTCATGTTAACCCGTTCACCAGTTTCGGAAATTAGCCCGTACAAACAGACAAATAGACAGAGAACCAAAAAAATTTAAAAAATCTGGGTTTGTTCTATTTCTCTTGTTGTATCCCCCTGACTCGGTTTTAAGCATTTTTTTCTATTTATTATATATAATTTATAGATATATAAAACAAAGTCGTGTTAGTTACACTATTTATAACTCAAGTACGGCTGCAGCGATTTTAATGATATCTTATTTGTTTGAATTATCTATGTCCCGAATAACAGAATAACTATTAAAATATCGGCAAAAATCAGGAAAAAAATATGCAGAAAATAAATTAGATTCGGAACATCGCCATCTACCGCAATTGTTACGCACTTTTCAACAATAAATGATGATAAATTTTATTTCCCATATCTGATTTCTATGAAACAAAGCTTATTTTTCTCCAAATTAGTCACTGAATTTATCTAGAATAACTATATAAAAAATATTTTTTATTTTAGTTTAACTTTTAAGTTATGGTAATAGACGTGAACAAACAGACAGACAGACAAACATTATGTATTCTATTCTTAATTTCTGGTAAAAAATTCAATGTACAGACTCGATATTATTACTATTTATATAATTACTAAAAAACGTGTTATTAAACGAAAAAAAACAAGTTTTACCGTGTACAAACTCGAGAATAATGACTAGTATTTACTGTCCCACTTGAATATTGGCTGTTAAATATAAAACAGTCTCCAAAATACCTTGTTTTACGTTTTAGACAGTGCAAATGAGATTTGGTTACAAAGAATTGCAAACAAAAATGTATTGAACCAAGCTTTGTAACAAAAGTCGAAATGGCGCGTAATAAGTCTGAAAATTAAGGCAAAACTAAGACTTGTTACAATAAAATTACAGAGCTGGTATTCTGCTCATCGCACATACATACAAGGAAGGCGACCTTACTGTAAACAGGTTTTTAATTATTGAGATTAATGATTCTAAGTAACATTATACCGAAAAAAATTAAAATCCACAAAATAATGAATGAACCATGGACTCTAAGCTCTCAAAGTCCCAAATAACAATAATTTCATTTCAGATATTAGAGAAAAGAAATTCAAAATACATTTTTAATTATTCACAAAGATCCTAAATTATATTACGGTAATCACGAATTTTGCACGAAAATATTAAAATTATCCACTAAGTACCATTCAGTAATTAAGTGCTTTTCGGGAATAAAAAAATTATTTCATAATTTTTATAAGCTTTTTATGTTAGATATCTACAGACGAGAATGAGGTTCATTTGATGGTAGATGATACCTCAGCCATCATGAACATCAGACAATAATGCGCTGTCGATCTAATTTTTACATCAAGCATTCGGAAATCCATAGACTGAAATCGAAACGTGCAATGTGCACTTCACAGATTTTCCATCTATGTATAAACATTGGTTTGTAACCTGATCGGTATGTTGATATTTCTATCACCCGTTTAATACTTGAAGTGACCAGAAGTGGGGAAGACATGCTTACAGAAACAGTTATCTACAGTAATCCTCGTCCCAGCGGGATTTGAACCCGTACGTGTAACCCATCCAAGCACAAGTTAGGTGTTTTACCAAACGCGGCAACAAGCCCGTTGATTAGTTGCTATTTAAATATGTATGAAATTAACTGATTTAATTATTTTTAAAAGCAATATAACGTCTATAATTAAAAAGATGGATTATTATAATTAGTATGAAAAAGGTTAGTTACTCATTTATATGATATGATAAAATCACAAATTATTTGAAAATTATATTCAAATAAATCGTATGTTAATTACAACATTATTTACACACACTAAACACCACACAAAACACAATAAAAACGTGTAATCACCTTCATTTTCGTTGACTTTCGCCTCTTGTCCTGCGCGCACGCCGCTTTTATAGACAATAGGTCTAAAAATTATCATTCGAACCGCGCGCATAATCGACCTTTATAAACATTTGTACAAAATGCAAGTTAAAAATCATTTGCATTCAAAATTCGTCCCTATTATGACGTGTTAGGAGTGTGTTGGTTATTTTATATGTAGAATAAAGGTTGCAGAAATAAGTGATTCAGATTTAGGCTTTTTCACGTGACTGTACAAGGAGTGCATTTAAAGACCTTTGTTTTGGATATACTAGTTTTCTATCTGACTTTCGTCATATTAGATGAAGTTTGTGCGTAAATACCAAGAAGGTAGTAAGAATTTAGGCCCTTAGGCTATGACTTTCCTTAAGATTAGGTAAGTGTTTTTTACTCGAATGTCCCAGAATGTTTATATATTCCTTTGCCTTTATATGGCTGGTGTTTATCCCATTTTAAGATAGAGGTTAAGACAGCTCTATATTAAAAAAAATGTGTTATTAAGTATTAATTTGTAGAAATAAAACATTTTATTATTTGAATTCTTATTTTTAAATTAAAACAAATAATTACATAATTTAGTGGCATAGCAAAGCTTAAAGCACTAGGGCCCCAAAACTGATAGGGCCCCATAAGCTTTGGAAAGTGGCCCATGAATTTCCCAATTCACGATGTAAAATATAGGTCGACAGCGCATCGTTGACTGATGTTCTGTAGCGAAGGTATCACCTACCATCAGATGAACCTCATGCTCGTTTGTCGATATTTGTCATAAAAAAGGGGATTTTTTCTCCATATAACTACTCCACTCCTTTATTTACTACATATTCCAAGACATGAAACAAACTTATTGTAAGAAAAAACTCGCTGAGATAGCTGTTTACTCAAAATATGTCGCTCGTGTGTGATTTAAAGAGAAACTTCTAGACTTATAATATAAGTTTGGCACAAACAATGTCAAGATAAATCTACATTGACCTATTTTTTAAATGTCTTTAAGGAGTCTGCTACACTACTACGTGTAGCTATATCATACAATAGTAACACGCCCCGGCTTCACACGGGTGCAATGTATGTATATATGTAAGTACTATACACAAAAAATGTTACTATGCCTATGTTACTCGCTGATAATGTAGCTGTCTATTGGTGAAAGAATGTTTTAAATCAAATCAAATTTATTTTTTCAAATCAAATCGTAGTGTATTAATATAATGTTAGGTGGAGGGTAACTATAATTTCTACTAGGTAAAATCAGTCTCGATGGGAGTGGCGCGTGTCAAAATCTACCTAATTTTCGGATATTACAATAATATGAACGTATCAGGCTTGGAAATAAGGCACGGACTACCAGTGGTTGTACAGTAAGCCCAAAAGCCCGGCTTGCCCTATTAATGCAACCATAAAAAATAAATGTTAAGTTTGGGCATGTAGAAAGGATGGATGAAAGTAGGGAAACGAAAAAGATTTATGAAACTGGTGTGAGTGGTAGAGTCGGGAGTGGCCAAGTCAAAAGTACTCGTCACCGACGCGACGAGTGTGTATGAAATCGTTGATGAAAGTAGAAGAAGCGAAAGTGGTATGTAAGGATCGCAGCATACGGAATTCCGTGATCTCTGTCTACCGCAATGGGAAAGAGGCGTGATGTATATGTATGTATAAAAAAGATATAATGCCCTTTACGTAATTATATAAGTTTACAATGTAATAGATACTGATGTGGCGTCAGTACTATTTGGATATTGTTCATAAAAAAAATACTAATAACGTGTATTTTTAAATGCCGAATCATAAAATATTTGTTTTTTGTTTGGGGTGGACCAACCTTATAGGTATGAAAAATAGATTACGTCCTATTCTCAGACTTACTGAATACACACACAAATTTCATAAGAATCCAGCCGTTATGGAGGAGTTTTGTTACAAACACTGTGACACTAGAATTTTATATATACGTATTTCGACGTGTCCGTAGAACAACGATACTTCTGCATGAGGTAGACTTTACAGTTGACTATTATTCCGAACCGTGCATGGCACGCGACGGTGTTGATCGGTGACGGAACCCTCTAGAAAACATAATCTCATACTTTTTAAGAAGGAGAAGACGAAAAATCATTAATCAAACACACTAGGAGTGGGCGTTAATTCAAGCAGCTTTTTTAAGCCGCTTTTCTAATGTTAACGAATTAGCTACTTTTCGTTTACCGCAAAAGCCGCTAAATATAATACTTATAGGTATAGGTTATTGCTTATCATTGATGACATATGGTCAATAATACCTCCCATCAAGTTTGTTTCAATATTATTAAGCGCTTGCTTTTATTATAGTGCTGTAGCGGATAAAATTGCGAACACGAGACCACATACGCAATTCGCCCCTAAATATCCTTACATTAGGTTAATGTTAACATTAGACATGGGTGATCACAGTTCAAACATGATATCTGTTCTACCTGTGATTGCTACTCAATAATCACAGATAAAAATATCTGTTTTTAAATAACAGTCTGTTATTTACACAGATACTAAAGGAATTAAGGATAATACGATGTAATTTAGGAGTAACTTTTCAGTATGATTTCCTTCCTGTGAAATGTCCAATTGTATTTTGTTGGATAATAATAAATACCAGGTGCAGCTCGTTTTATCACGCGACAATGTTAAACTGAGACAGGTAACAATCACAGCTGTTGTTTTGTATTGGCTTGACCATTACTAGTATTTTTTGAACAGTTGTTATTTAGTATTGCATGATATTTTCAATTACAGATACTTTACAATTGCAGGTACAACTGTTATCTGTTATCGTTGAATACCTGTGATTAATATCTGTGACGATAAATACGCCTCACTCCTAGTTAACATAATATTATGAAGATGTACATTGTACATAGAAGAAAAGGACTATTAATATAATTTTTCTTGTTCCGTGGTTAACATATACATTCTTAAGAATGCATTATGTCTTCTGAAATATGTGTCACAGACAAAAATTATTCTTAAAATTGTTCTACATACGTAAAACAGTTCGCATTTCACTGAAAGTAAAAATAGGTTTTCCGATATTCACTCGAGTTGTTCTGAACAACGGAATTCTGAGACAAGGGAAGTTGAGAGCACGGAAAAGACGTATTATCTGCCTTTGCTGCTTCCGAGGTCAGATGATATTAAATTCAGTTGTTTATAACTAGGTTTTTACTAGTTTCAGCGTTGGCTAAGTAATTTTTGGTGAAGTCGTTCTGTAGATGGGTAATATTAATAAAATAATGTCTGGTTATCGCTTGTATCATAAGATTTAAACCAAAATGCATAAATGAAATGAATGAATCTATACTAATACGTTTTAATTTGTTACGAATTAACTCAAAAACTACTGGACCAATGTTAAGAATTCTTTCACCAATAGAAAGCTACATTATCAGCGAGTAACATATTTAGAGTAGAACTAGCGACCCGCCCCGGCTTCGCACGTCAAGATTTTTTGACAAAAAAAGCAGGGGTTGTATGTATTTTTTAATGCCACATTTAAAAAAAATAAAAACAAAAAATTTCGTCCAAAAATTAAAAAAAAAATTTGGGGTGGACTACCCCTAACATTTAGGGGGATGAATAATAGATGTTGGCCGATTCTCATAGATACCGGATAAGCACAAATTTCATCAAAATCGGTCAAGCCGTTTCGGAGGAGTATGGCAACGAAAACTGTGACACGAGAATTTTATATATTAGATTAAAAATAAAATAAGACAATACAATATATACAAAATTGCTTATGTTATACAATTTGTTTTGTCTTAGAAAATCTGGTGAATTTAAAAGCCGTATCCAGGTAATGGTAACTAAAAGCCCAAACTGCTTCCCCAACAAATATTGTTTGTATTTATTACTAGTGCAAAGTAGATGTACGAGTACTATACACAAAATGTTATGTTACTCGCTGATAATGTAGCTTTCTATTGGTGAAATTAAAAAAAAATAATGTTAAAATCGGTCCAGTAGTTTTGGAGTTAAATATAAAAATTATAAAATATTTTTTTCCTCTTTATAATTTTAGTACAGATAAATACTGTTGATAAATGTTATTTCAAAATTCTTAGCTGATTAACGAAATTTTGACGGGCGTGTCGGATGGGTCGCGAGTTCGAATTCCGCTCGTCCGAATTTTCTATAAGTATTTCTTCCCTACACCTGGTCACTTCGGGCACAAAACGGATGGGAGGAATATCTAAATTCCGACTGGTTTACGAACCACCCTTCATACTTCTTCATAGGTGGAAAAACGGTGACATACACATTACGCGTTTCGGTCTCAGTCTATGGATTTCCGAATGCTCGAAGTAAAAGTAAAACTTTTTTTCTAATGTAAATAACAAATACATTCATTAAAAAAATTAAGAAATTTATTTCATAAATTTGGATTACAATAAAGCAGCTTTGAGCCTAAGTTCATAATTCAGCAATTTATCCCCGAAAAATAAGTCCTTGAGATATCATAAGAAAAATTCCGCCCCATTTATTACACGTCAAGATCTATGCTTAGTTTCTTCATTTTTGGTAAAAAAAACCTCGACACAGAAATTTAATATTAAATTTTGTAGAATTAAATAACTAGATAGTGTTTGTTCCTTTTTTTTTAATAACTATTTATTGTTATGTTTAACTGGCTCATCCGTGCCTAATTTGCTGTGCGAAATATATCTCAGATAGCAGGACATTTGGACGCTGTTAAGCAATACAGTGTCAACCAAAAAATAAAATGATAAAAATGTAAATTTAGATAACAATCGCTTCCTTATGAACTGGAGTACATATTTTAAAATAGATCGTATCATTTAAATCGTTTTAATAGCAAACATATTAAAACAACTAGTGGGCAAGAAACCCTAACATGCTTAGAATATTTTAATAATGCACTAAATTGTACCAAGAAAAACGACAATATACATTTAGTGTAAAAATAATAATTACAAAAAAATCTATTATTTCTGTTGTTTTTAAAAAGAAATTTAATAAACCCTAATTAAAACTTCAAACTCAATTTTCTCAAAATGGCTACCATGTGGCTTGACACTGTATTGCTTATCAGCGTCCATTTATGTTTGTGAGCAGACAGCAACCGCTTGGCTGATTCAAATAAAATTGTGTCTAAAAAAATAAAAAATAAAAATAACTGAGGTTTTGTTGAACCCCAAATTTTCATTTTTGGTCCACAATTTTTTTTAAAATGTTCAAATGCCGCCGTGTGTAGTTTAGATTGTTATATGTATATCATTTATTAATAATTCTGATGTATAAACAATAATACTGTAAAGTTTCTTCAAAATCTGTCTAGTAGTTTTTGCGTAAAAGAGTTACAAACTTTAACAATTATAATATTTATTTATTTTTACTTATTCTTATATCTAACATTACAGGAACCCAATGCGTTAGATAAGTAGATTAGATTACTATTTTATTTCTCTATTACCAAAACATACATTTCAATTTAACAATAATAATAATCAATTTATATAATCCACTAATTAAAATAATTATAATAATTCCATGTCAAAAAATGTTTAAAAATATATAACGCATTTACATGTAAGCAGGAACTGAAACCGGTTAATTTTTATCTTCCAAAATACGTGTCTGACTGAGATACCATGATACTAGTTTTAAAGAGTAAGACACATTGAACTTATCACAGTAATTTTTTTCAGTAAATATGAATAAAAACGAAAGAATATTAACAAAAACCTTTTTTATACCGGTATAACTCCCATAGTAAATTAACCTGTTAAAGTTTCTTGCCTGTTACATACAATAAAATTGAAGCAATAAATAACTTGCATGGTCTAAACAACACGTAACATTCTTGAGCTGTCATACAAGTTTTGTTTCAATACTTTTCTTGGTGTAAACAGCAAATAATATCCGCGTGTAAACAGTTGCTTACAATTCTTGGATCCCTTGTATGTACAAGAAAATGGCGTCATGTAAATAGATCGGCAACGCACCTGCAAGCCCTCAAGTGTTGTGGATGTCTATGTTTTTTTTTATGTCAGATATCGACAGACGAGCATGATGTTCACTTGATTGTAGGTGATACCTCAGCCACAGAACATCAGTCAATGATGCGCTGTCGACCTAATTTTTACTTCGAGCATTCGGAAATCTATAGACTGAAACCAAGAAAGCTTGATGTGCACTTCACGGTTTTCCATCTGTGAACAGTGATTCGTTACCCGGTCGGAATTTATATATTCCTCTCACCCCAATCAATGCCCGAAGTTACCAGACGTGGGGAAAACATGCTTACAGAAAATTATAAATATGTCGTCTCGGTGGGATTCGAACCCACGACCCATCGATGCACACGGCAGGTGTTCTACCAAACACGCCTACGAGCCCGTCAAAAATGTGCCAGTTTTCCATTTATTCTATTAAAAAATGGGTCTTTATTGTCGTATCTAGTTCTATACATCAATAGTCTTCCCTTCAACTCGCTTGCCAAGTGCCAAATCAAGCGGTTGGCATCGTTGGATGACGGCCGAGCGAACCAAGTAATATTTTGACCGCATCTTATTAGATAACATGAAACATTTTTTTTCTTTTTTTGTTGTGTATTATAATCTAGTACCTGGATGACCGAGCTTTGCTCGGTATTTTTTTTTTATAAATTGTGTTTTTTGGAAAATTTAAGTACGAATTACATAGTAATAAAATCAAGTCTAACCTCAAAGCAAACACTCATTGACTTCGTGTTACTTAACAACGCCATCTGCTGGAATAGCTTTAGTGTTGTTGTGTCGTTAAAGCAATTTAAAAAAAATCAAACGCCACCTTTTTGTTATTATTCTTTGAATAAAAAAAAAGTAAGTTTATGTTAAAGTTGATAGAACACGAATTAAATGATTTTTTCTAGAAATGATACCTAGTTTTAAAAAATAGTATTACTATTCACCGATAGATGTCAGGCAGAGTCATATATCGTTTAAGTTGATAAAACACGAATAAAATGACATAGTATTACTATTCGCCGATAGATGTCAGGAAAAGTAATTTTTCCTTTAAGTTGATAAAACACGAATAAAATGACATAGTATTACTATTCGCCGATAGATGTCAGGAAAAGTAATTTTTCTTTTAAGTTGATAAAACACGAATAAAATGACATTTTCTAGAAATGATTCTTAGCTAGATCGATTTTTTGCCCCCGAAACCCCCCGTATACGAAATTTCATGAAAATCGTTGGAGCCGATTCCGAGATTCCAATTATATATATATATACAAGAATTGCTCGTTTAAAGGTATAAGATACTAATATTATAAAGAGGAAAGGTTTGTATTTTTGTATGTTATGAATAAACTCAAAAACTACTAGACCGATTTTAAGAATTCTTTCACCAATAGAAAGCTACATTATCAGCGAGTAACATAGGCTATTTTTTGTATCTACATTGCACCCGTGTGAAGCCGGGGAGCATTGCTAGTATATTATAATTGTGTATTGTATTTTTGTAATTTTCTTTTTTTTGTTGTTAGTTTTCTTTTTATATTTAGTCAGATTTCACGTCTGACATTCCGTTTCGTGAGTCACCCATTAGCGCCCAGAGGACACAATTTTGACATCTGAGTTTGAGCTGTTGCCACGTGATGAATTCCAACAGAAAAAAATCGAGAGCTACTGTTTCCTATGTTTTTAAGTGTGCTCTTTCGAATGATGATGGTTAAAATTGCGCCAGAAAAAATTTAACCATAGAAAAATCGAAAATTCGCCAAAAAGTCGTGATTTTTCGATGACATTTTTTTTTAAAAATGGCTTTTCTTTCCCTGTGGTTTTTTTTTCATGCCTAAGACCAATCTATATCGTGACCTCGATGTCTGAACTGAAAATCAATGAGATAATTTTTTTCTTTTTACGTTTTGGTTAGCCAAAATGGCGGTCTGAATGAAATTTTCTTTTCCGAAACTTGATGAATTTTTTCCTCGTAAACTATAGAGTTGAGCAAAAAATGTATAGGAACAAAAATGTCTTAAAATTTATCAAAGAATACTCTAAAATTTTTTAAATTAGCATTTGATGGAATTTTTGATTTTCGAAAAAATTACGATACTGCGATTTCGAAAAACGTCGTCAAAAACTCTGAAGAAATGTTATCTGGGTAATCCTTACATTAAATTTTTTTTATTATTCACAAATTTTCATTAAAGTTTATAGTTTTAGAGCGTAAAATTGTTGAGCTTCAAACTGTATAAGTATTGATAACATCGATTGATGAGGGCCATTCCATTCGAATATACACTGCGATCATATTAACAGAAATTGACGCGGACGATGTCGCGGGCAACAGCTATTGAAGAGATAAACTGCTTTAAAACAGAAAGTATATTTCATTATTTAATTATATTTTGAGTTCTACCATTATATGCAAAAAGACTTAAAAATATCATATTTCTCAAGAAACCTTCACTATACTATAATTACACTATTTTATTGAAGCATTGATAATGAAGAGCTCATCTCACGTCTAGATACACCTTTGAACGATTCTATCGTTTCAAAATAGGTCAGTAATGTTTCCATACGAAAGCAATACATTTTTGGTTCGGTATTGACCCAGACGAGACACGAATGGTAATCGAATCTTAACCTCGCGTAGGACGCGCGGACATCGCGCGTAGAGACGCGTGATGTCCGTTGAATTCGCGCTGTGGGCAAACTTATATTAGTTCTAGATCCTTGGGATCAGAAGCATCCAGAAGCGAGTATTATTGTGATTAAAACTACGCAACAAATTCAAAACTTTTTATTTTCACTTGACTTAAAGAATAGGAATTATTTATTTGTTAAAAACATGGTCCAATAGTTGTTAATTTGAAATATATTCTGGCGATCACATGTTTCGCCAGTGTTGCCATTCAAATGTTATTAATTTTACACACAATACAATAATTACATCACACCCGTATCGTAGTGTGTCTAAAAAATGCTTTCAAGTTATAAAAGCTAAATAGAATTAGCCATTTTTTCAGTTGGCCTCGAAAAACATTGAGTGGCTTATCCCTCAAAGTTTTAGGCAAGTGGTTAAAAATCCTAATCATTGTCACCAGTCCGCTTTTAGGATATAACGCAGTTTTGCAACGAAGTACCTATAGTAAGTAGGTTAGGATCTCTTAAAGGAATACAACAGATATCCCCGGTTGTGCCGCTGAGCTAAGCAAAATGCTCGATAAAAGATTCGGTTCCGAGCAAAATATGCTCGGCAAAATGTTCGGTGCAGAGCAAAAAATGCTCGGCAAAATGTTCGGTCTCGAGCAAAATATGCTCGGCAAAATGTTCGGAGTCGAGCAAAATGCTCGGCAAAATGTTCGGTGTCGAGCAAAAAATGCTCGGCAAAATGTTCGGAGTCGAGCAAAAAATTTTCGGCAAAATGTTTGGTGTCAAGCAAAATGTTCGGACTCGAACAAAAAATGCTCGGCAAAATATTGGGAGTCGAGCAACATATGCTCGGCAAAATGTTCGGTGTCAAGCAAAATGCTCGGCAATCGTGATGATAATTCCGTGATGATTCCGAGATGATTCCATGATGATGATTCCGTCGTGATGATTCCGGGATGATGATTCCGTGATGATGATTCCGTGATTATGATTCCAATATGATGATTCCATGATGATAATTCCGTGATGATAATTCCGTGATTATAATTCCGTGATGATAATTCCGTGATGATAATTCCGTGATGATGATTCCGTGATGATGATTCCGTGATGATGATTCCGTGATGATAATTCCGTGATGATTCCTTGATGATTCCGTGATGATGATTCCGTGGTGATTCCGTGATGATGATTCCGTGATGATTCCGTGGTGATGCCGTGATGATGATTCCGAGATGATTCCATGATGATGATTCCGTGATGATGATTCCGTGATGATTCCGTGATGATGATTCCGGGATGATGATTCCGAGAAGATTCCGAGAAGATTCCGTGATGATAATTCCGTGATGATAATTCCGTTATGATAATTCCGTGATGATTCCGTGACGATGATTCCATGATGATGATTCCGTGATGATGATTCCGTGATGATGATTCCGTGATGATGATTCCGTGATGATGATTCCGTGATGATAATTCCGTCGTGATGATTCCGTGATGATGATTCCGTGATGATAATTCCGTGATGATTCCGAGATGATTCTGTGGTGATGCCGTGATGATGATTCCGTGATGATAATTCCGTGATGATTCCGTGATGATGTTTCCGTGATGACGATGCCGTGATGATGATTCCGAGATGATTCCATGATGATGATTCCGTGATGATGATTCCGTGATGATTCCGTGATGATGATTCCGTGGTGATTCCATGATGATCATTCCGGGATGATGATTCCGTGATGATTCCATGATGATGATTCCGTGACGATGATTCCATGATGATAATTCCGTGATGATAATTCCGTGATGATGATTCCGTGATGATGATTCCGTGATGATGATTCCGGGATGATGATTCCGAGAAGATTCCGAGAAGATTCCGTGATGATAATTCCGTGATGATAATTCCGTTATGATAATTCCGTGATGATTCCGTGACGATGATTCCATGATGATGATTCCGTGATGATGATTCCGTGATGATGATTCCGTGATGATAATTCCGTCGTGATGATTCCGTGATGATGATTCCGTGATGATAATTCCGTGATGATTCCGTGATGATGTTTCCGTGATGACGATTCCGAGATGATTCCATGATGATGATTCCGTGATGATGATTCCGTGATGATTCCGTGATGATGATTCCGTGGTGATTCCATGATGATAATTCCGTGATGATAATTCCGTGATGATGATTCCGTGATGATGATTCCGTGATGATGATTCCGTGATGATAATTCCGTGATGATTCCTTGATGATTCCGTGATGATGATTCCGTGGTGATTCCGTGATGATGATTCCGGGATGATGATTCCGAGAAGATTCCGAGAAGATTCCGTGATGATAATTCCGTGATGATAATTCCGTTATGATAATTCCGTGATGATTCCGTGACGATGATTCCATGATGATGATTCCGTGATGATGATTCCGTGATGATGATTCCGTGATGATAATTCCGTCGTGATGATTCCGTGATGATGATTCCGTGATGATAATTCCGTGATGATTCCGAGATGATTCTGTGGTGATGCCGTGATGATGATTCCGTGATGATAATTCCGTGATGATTCCGTGATGATGTTTCCGTGATGACGATGCCGTGATGATGATTCCGAGATGATTCCATGATGATGATTCCGTGGTGATTCCATGATGATCATTCCGGGATGATGATTCCGTGATGATGATTCCGGGATGATGATTCCGTGATGATTATTCCGAGATGATTCCGTGGTGATGCCGTGATGATGATTCCGTAATGATAATTCCGTGATGATTCCGTGGTGATTCCGTGATGATGTTTCCGTGATGACGATGCCGTGATGATGATTCCGAGATGATTCCATGATGATGATTCCGTGATGATGATTCCGTGATGATTCCGTGATGATGATTCCGGGATGATGATTCCGTGATGATTCCGAGAAGATTCCGAGAAGATTCCGTGGTGATTCCGTGATGATAATTCCGTGATGATAATTCCGTTATGATAATTCCGTGATGATGATTCCGATAACATGAAACATTTTTTTTTTCTTTTTTTGTTGTGTATCTATTCTAATATTCTAAAGAGAAAAGATTTGTATTTTTGTAATTTTCTTTTTTTTTGTTGTTAGTTTTCTTTTTATATTTAGTCAGATTTCACGTCTGACATTCCGTTTCAAAGGCTGAAAACTAACGTGGTAAATATTGTTAATAAAATTATTTTTAAACAAAAAACAAAAACCGACTTCAAAACTACAAACTTGCACTAAAAAGTAAAAAAATAATATTTTAATTACTTCAAAGCATTATTTATTAACAGTTATTTTTGAAGTCGGTCGGTTCGAAAATTTGTTGCAAAAGCAGGATTAAACAGTCCTTCTTGGCTGGCACCTGGCATATAATCTATAATAATATTATAAAGCTGAAGAGTTTGTTTGTTTGAACGCGTTAATCTCAGGAACTACTGGTTCGAATTAAAAAAAATCTTGGATAGTCCAATTACCGAGGAAGGCTTTAGGCTATATAACATCACTAATAGGAGCATAGCATCAGTGAAAAATTTTGCAAAAACGGGGAAATTATCCAAATTTGAGGGCTTCCGTTGCGTGCGCTGCGTATAGCGATTCAAGTTACCCAAAAATATGTATGAGAGAATTATTCCTATTATACGCAATGATCTAAAAAAATGTCCGCGACAGTATATGTCTATCTTTTAAAATTGGTAGAAATTTGGTAAAAATATAATTTACGCAGAAGTAGGTACCTTAAAATATATTCTTTTAAAAACTTCTTAATCGCGATCATATTAACAGAAATTGACGGGGACGAAGTCGCGGGCAACAGCTATTGAAGAGATAAACTGCTTTAAAACAGAATGTATCTTTAATTATTTAATTATATTTTGAGTTCTACCATTATATGCAAAAAAGACTTAAAAATATCATATTTCTCAAGAAACCTTCACTATACTATAATTACACTATTTTATTGAAGCATTGATAATGAAGAGCTCATCTCACGTCAAGATACACCTTTAAACGATTCTATCGTTTCAAAATAGGTCAGTACTGTTTCCATACGAAAGCAATACATTTTTGGTTCGGTATTGACCCAGACGAGACACGAATGGTAATCGAATCTTAACCTCGCGCTCTACGCGTGATGTCCGTTGAATTCGCGCTGTGGGCAAACTTATATTAGTTCTAGATCCTTGGGATCAGAAGCATCCAGAAGCGAGTATTATTGTGATTAAAACTACGCAATAAATTCAAAACTTTTTATTTTCACTTGACTTAAAGAATAGGAATTATTTATTTGTTAAAAACATGGTTCAATAGTTGTTAATTTGAAATATATTCTGGCGATCACATGTTTCGCCAGTGTTGCCATTCAAATGTTATTAATTTTACACACAATACAATAATTACATCACACCCGTATCGTAGTGTGTCTAAAAAATGCTTTCAAGTTATAAAAGCTAAATAGAATTAGCCATTTTTTCAGTTGGCCTCGAAAAACATTGAGTGGCTTATCCCTCAAAGTTTTAGGCAAGTGGTTAAAAATCCTAATCATTGTCACCAGTCCGCTTTTAGGATATAACGCAGTTTTGCAACGAAGTACCTATAGTTAGTAGGTTAGGATCTCTTAAAGGAATACAACAGATATCCCCGGTTGTGCCGCTGAGCTAAGCAAAATGCTCGACAAAAGATTCGGTTCCGAGCAAAATATGCTCGGCAAAATGTTCGGTGCAGAGCAAAAAATGCTCGGCAAAATATTGGGAGTCGAGCAACATATGCTCGGCAAAATGTTCGGACTCGAGCAAAAAATGGTCGGCAAAATCCGTGATTCGTGATTATGATTCCGATATGATGATTCCGTGATGATTCCGTGATGATAATTCCGTGGTGATAATTCCGTAATGATAATTCCGTGGTGATAATTCCGAGATGATTCCATGATGATGATTCCGTGATGATTCCGTGATGATTCCGTGGTGATACCGAGATGATTCCGTGATGATGATTCCGTGATGACGATTCCGTGATGATTCCGTGATGATGATTCCGTGATGATGACTCCGGGATGATTCCGGGATGATTCCGTGGTGATTCCGTGATGATGATTCCGTGATGATTCCGTGGTGATACCGTGATGATTCCGTGATGATAATTCCGTGGTGGTGATTCCGTGATGATGGTTCCGTGATGACGATTCCGTGATGATAATTCCGGGATGATTCCGAGATGATTCCATGATGATGATTCCGAGATGACGATTCCGATGATGATTCCGTGATGATAATTCCGTGATGATGATTCCGTGATGATAATTCCGTGGTGATAATTCCGTGGTGATAATTCCGTGATGACGATTCCATGATGATAATTCCGGGATGATTCCGAGATGATTACATGATGATGATTCCGAGATGACGATTCCGATGATGATTCCGTGATGATAATTCCGGGATGATAATTCCGTGATAATTCCGTTATGATAATTCCGTGATGATGATTCCGTGGTGATAATTCCGTGGTGATAATTCCATGATGATTCCGTGATGATGATTCCGTGATGATTCCATGATGATAATTCCGGGATGATAATTCCGGGATGATTCCGAGATGATTCCATGATGATGATTCCGAGATGACGATTCCGATGATGATTCCGTGATGATTCCATGATGATAATTCCGGGATGATAATTCCGGGATGATTCCGAGATGATTCCGTGATGATGATTCCATGATGACGATTCCGTGATGATGATTCCACGATGATTCCATGGTGATTCCGTGATGACGATTCCGTGATGACGATTCCGTGATGACGATTCCATGATGATTCCGTGATGATGACTCCGAGATGATGATTCCGTGATTATGTTTCCGTCATGATGATTCCGTGATGAGGATTCCATGATGATGATTCCGTGAAGATGACTCCGTGATGATAATTCCGAGAATTCCGATGATGAGATGAAAATAATATAGTACGACGTATCTAAGAGTTGTTTTTGTCGTTATGTAATAAATGCTATTAAATAATCTAGACAAGGTTATAGTCAAGGTGCAACGGACTACGGATTGCAAAATAAACCTGTTTATGGCAATCCCGAAAATCCCGGGATTAGCCAAGTACAATCCCGGGAATTTCGGGACTAGAAAACGGCCGGGATCCCGGGATTCGTGATTCCGGGATTGTATTCCCTAATTGTAGTACGAGAGTAATTCTTGCCCGGATTCCTGTTAACGCCCATAATAAGAGACAGTGAAGATAATGAAGCTCCGAAAGATACATTATTCGATACTTTTTTCGATATATTTTTCGATACTTTTTTCGATGTGTCGAGCAAAAATGCACGGCAAAATGTTCGGAGTCGAGCAAATTCTCACGGAACAATCATCATGGAATCATAATCACGGAATCATCATCACTGAAATATTTTTCGATACTTTTTTCGACACTTTTTTCGATACATTTTTTTATACGTTTTCAAATCATCATCATCACGGAATCTTCATCACGGAACAATCATCATGGAATCATAATCACGGAATCATCATCTCGGAGTCATCTTCACGGAATCATCATCATGGAATCGTCATCACGGAATCATCATCATAGAATCATCTCGGAATCATCCCGGAATCATCACGAACCATCACCACGGAATGGAACATTTTTCGATACTTTTTTCGACACTTTTTTGGATACATTTTTTTATACGTTTTCAAATCATCATCATCACGGAATCATCATCACGAAATCATCATCACGGAATCATCACGGAATCACCATCTCGGAATCATCATCACGGAATCATCATCAGGGAATCATCATCACGGAATCTTCATCACTGAATCATAATCATGGAATCCTCATCAAGGAATCATCATCAAGGAATGGGTCCGCTCCGCTCGCGGTGGGAACCGGGTTTTGACTCCGCTCCGAAAAACGAGTAAATTTGAATTTGGAAATTTGCTTGATACAGCGAAACAACAAGAAAATAATAAAACAGTTAATTTGTTTACAATAACTCGATATGGTCACTACGGGTCACGATTAGATTGATAAATATTAAAAACAAACCAATGCATTCCATGTTAGTTGTTTGCCTATATTTTCCTGTTTCATTGTTTTGAAGTGTTGTGAAAGCAAGTGGCAGTGATTTTATAAAATAATAAATATCGTAATTAAAAAATATAATATACCGTGAACAATTTAAAATAGCGTGTTTATTTTAGTTTTACGTAAATGGTAAGTTTAATTTATATAAGTATCAGAAAACATTTCAGTATAAATATTATATGTATATAATGAAATGTTATTGACCTCTAGCAAGAATGACTTTTTTTCTTTTTAATTTATAGTATAGGGGGCAAACGAGCCTGCGGCTCACCTGATGGAAAGTGAACACCGCCGCCTATGAACATCTGCAACACAATTTGTACAATTATTAAAAAATGTTCATTTTGAAAAGAAGTCCGTAATTTTCTGTTGAGTGAGCGATTTCGTCTATTATTGTCTGATGAATTTTCGATTCGAATCGAAAATCGCTTTATCGAAAGTCGACTGTAGTTGTTTTAGATTAAAACAAATGGTAAGACCCACATGACCAGAGGTCAAATAAACAGTTTTAGTACAATCACCTTCATAAATCACGTGTCTATTCTAAACTGTGATACAATAATACGCGTCTTTTTTAATTTTAAGGTTTTTTTCTTTCCAGACAAACAATGAAAGTTCTCTACGCATTCTTCGCGATACTAGGATATTCAATTGCAAGACGCGCGTCATGTCACGCGTGTCTTAATTCAATATGCTATAGACGAGACAAAATAGTTGAAGGAATAAAATTCTCTGGTCAATTAGCCATCGATCGGTCTTCAAATATTCTATACTTTCATTACCGAAATCACTCCCAAGACTCCACCGGCGCATTCGATTTAAACAACGTCAGATTACGAACGATACAAAACGAATTTACCTTCGGCCTTGCAGTAGACCAGTCAACCAAAGATTTGTTTATGACAGGAGTCCAAGGCCTTTACAGGTATAACCCAGAAAAAAACATAACAGAACTCTATGGTTTTAAGGACAAAACTCTATGGCACCTCCAATATGAAGGCAAACTTTACTATTCGGAATTTCGTAAAAGAGGAATATATACTTATGTTGATAAAAAACCGAAATTAATACCGGGAACAGAATATGAGATTGACAATTTTATTGTAGACAGGCGAGGTGACATTTACTTTATGCACAGATTCTCAATTTATCTGTTAAAAAATGGCGCGAAAACCGCAGAGCTGTTCGAAGATGAAATCTATTATTTGAGCACAGACAGAAATGGCGATTCGTATTTTATTCAACCTTTTACAAGGGCTGTTTATAAAATGGATTATAAATACAATAGGAGAATTCTGAAAGAGCTAGGTGCATTTAGTAAAGGGTCAGCTTTCGTTGCAGTTTTTGATGGTGATAACGATATTATATACTATGATAGTACGGATAGGAAATTGTATTATCTATCACCCACTGCCAACAAGTGTATAGTTACAGCCAAAGGTCTAGGAAAAAATATTAAAATGATATCCATGGACTCAGAGTAATATGATTTATTTATTAAATAAAATTAATAATAATTATGAATTAACTATTTATTTGTTTTTCACCCGTGGAAACATTTTTATTGCTTTCTATTAACACCTATTTAATACTTACACTAACTCTACAATGTAGAGTTAAGAATTGTTCGCGGTTAACGGATGAACATTTGGACGCGATTCTACGCGTGTCTACTACTAAAATGAAAGCAGACGTTAAAAAACTTGCAAGTCAAATGCAGCCGCAAAAATCTCACTAGTTCTTACTTTTATGTTAGTATAGTAATTCAATTAAAATAGACATGATTGTATTAATATATATGCGTTTTATTTCAAATATTAAAAATACATACCCGAACATATAAATATAAAAATAAGTGCGGCCCGCACTGATACTCTGGCAACATATGTGGCCCTGCTATAGCAAAAGGTTGCCGACCCCTGCTCTACATAGTATAGAATAAAGTCGCTCTGTAAGCTTAGATCTTATAAACTACGTAAAGAATTTTGATGGGGTTTTCATCAATACATAAGAGTGATTCAATAAGTCAATACATAAGAGTGATTTAATAATTCACGTTCATAGGTGTACATTGTGTTACCTAAATTAATAGATTATATTTTTTTAATTTAATTGAATTAAATATGGCAACTTTGTGACATTTCAAATATAAGACAACTGTCATCTTTCAGTCTCCCGCGACCACGGTTGCTGAAAAGCATCCGAAACGTCGGGATAAATAATTTAAATAATAAATCGCGTTTTAATCCGGTATACAGTATTTTATTTAAAAGTGATTCAATAAGGTTTAGACGTATAGTTTAGTATTGTTTTGTCTAATTTGTTGAAATATGACGATAATTATTGACGAAAGATGTCGGAAGTAATCAATCCGACAGAGTATCTTCATTACACCCGTGTGAAGCCGGGGTTGCTAGTTTACTATGAATAAAAACTTACTCGAAGTATGGTGAAAAAAAACAAAACGTTATTACAAAAATATTTATTCCAAACACATTTATGTCATTATACAATTTTTATTGAAAAATTTAGTCATTTTGCTCTTTTTGTAACTTATATGACTATCACGATACATTTTTTTATATATGCAACAATCGTAAAATTCATAGCCAGTAGGGTTATTCACGATCATTCGAAATCATTCCGCCCGGAAAGCTACGCTCTCCCACTGAAGTGTTTCGTATCCTGTGGGATATGAAAATGGTATTCTCAATTTTATAGGATTGAGCATCGGCATTCTTCGGGAGTTTCCGATTAAAATCTTAGTATAAAATGGTAGAAAGCTTGATATATCGGTACGGAATCTTGTAATATCGGTACGGAAAGTTTTCGAATGATCGTGAATAACCCTACTGGTAACAAATTCTAGAATTTATAAATAACAAATTCTATACAACCCAGAAGACTCATAACGTTTTCAAAATTCAATCCAGAATTGACCAACCGGGCTAGCATGACCGCCACGAGATATATCTCGCGCGAGAGAAGACAAACTAAGATGTTAAATATCTCGATATATTATATCTCGACATCGACAATTTTGATAGAAAAGATATCTCGATCGACAAATGTATCTATTTTTGATATTAAAAGTCGAGTTTTAAGTGTAATTGTCATGTTAGACCCGAAAGAAATAAAGCGATAGTCGATTGAAACACGAGAAAACGGTAGACAAAATTTTGTTGCGCTTGTCATGCTAGCCCGGCAGGTCACCGGTCAATATTTTTTTTTTTTATAATTTGAACTGATGAATAATATGAATGAAGAAATAACTACACTTTACTAACTTTACACTTTCTTTCAGTCCATATAGTATGTATCGGCGCTAGAGGACACTCCGCTAAAGACTGTAGCCACGGCTTAGAACTCATCTTCTGTATGAGAAATATAAAATTTAATATCTATAACTGGATAAACCGGACATATACATATATTTTGGATGCGTAGCCGGTGAAACTAAACGGTGACTTTTATTAGGCTCTTTATAACATTGCGCTAGCTACTAGCAAATACAATATCAATAACAAAAACATAACATTTTATTTTCATTTATATTTAATAAGATGGTATATAAATGATCAAAAAAGCCTATATGCTTCTCTCCTAATTAAAGATTTCGGGTTTTTTAACCCAAAAGGCCAGAAACGCTATCTATAGTTTTACAGCGTTGACCCCAAAAGTCAAATCTTCGAGTGAACAAAATACCATAAAATATAAATCATTAACAAGATAATAGCAATAGTTTTACATTACATAAATCTAATATTACATATATGAGCTACCCAACAAAATTACTGCTAAATTTAATAACTTATCTGATTAATACTTATATGATTTAAATGAAAAATCTTTTATCGGGTTAAAACGCGATTAACGCACTATATTATTTATATAGAATTGAAAGGTGACAGCCGTCCGAATTGAAATTCTACAAAATTTAAATAAAATACTGTATACCGGATTAAAACGCGATTTATTATTTATATTGTTTAAATTATTTATCCCGACGTTTCTGTTCTTTTCAGCAACCGTGGTCGCGGTATACAGTATTTTATTTAAAAGTTTTTTTCATTTAAATGTGTAATATTGGGTTTTACAAAGTACAATATACAACCAGATATTGTTGGCAAATATTACATTTTATCATGGATATTAAGATTTTGTATACATAGAACTCAACAAGAAACTTTTAACAATTCAAACATATTACTATAATAATATACCTACATGTACATTTCTTTATTAAACTATCATACAAATATATAAGTGTAGTATTTTTTTAATACTACGTGTTTTACATAAATTAAAGGTGTTGCCTTTATGAAGTCAAATTGAATGAAATTACGAATGAAATTGTTAAGCAATACAGTGCCAACCCACAAAATGATAAAAATGTAAATTTTGATACCAATCACTTCCTTATGAGCTGGAGCACATATTTCAAAAGATATATATATCATTTAAATCCTTTTAATAGCAACAATATTGGACACGAAACCCTAAAATGTTTAGAATATTTAACAATAATGCATTAAATTCTATTACTTTGATTGCTACCGAGAAAAACTATATACATTTAGTGTAATAATAATAATTACAAAAAAATCCATTATTTCTGTTAATTTTTAAAATAAATTTAATTAAACCTAATTAAGGTGACACTAGTCGACATTTTTTCCATAGAAATTTCGGGGGGCTATTACTCCACTATTTAGCACCGTACATGCAAAGTTAAACATGATATCGTTTTGTCTCATTATTAATTTTGTCTGTACGGAAACAGAATGGTAAAATAAAAAACCATTAAAAAGTTACGAGCTACCAAAGATTCGTTTTTATTGCCATTTTTTAACACAACTTTGGGCTTAAATTAGTAATAAAAGAAGTATCAAATTTTCAAAACAAAGTCGGTACCGACAAAGCACGATTATCGAAGAATACAATAACTTTTATTTGTAATTGATTTATGCAGTGTTTTTTTCATAAAACTCGATTTTCCAAAGGCTTTTTCGTATTTTTTTAGACGCCCCTTTTACTATGAATTATCGTGCATCTCACTTAATAATGACTGCCCCGGTGCGGTGCGGGAGAACAGCATGCTTTTTGGCCTCGCCCACCAGTGAGTTCGAGCCCGCGACTTGTGCAACCTTAAAACTTTTATCTCAATTTTCTCAAAATGGCACTGTATTGCTTAACAGCGTCCAGTTAATGCTAAATAAAAATATTAGCTGCTATTTCGAAGTATATATTACTGCTACCGCTACATCCTGATGTCCTCATGCTACTACAAGCTACTGTTTTGTCTCCCTCTGAAGAATAAAAGAACAAAGTTACTATGGGATTTCTTTGATTCAAAGGAGTCCTAAGAAGTCGACAGTCGGCATGATGCTTATTTGATGGTAAATAAGCAGCAAGATATATTTTTTACGTCAGATATCGACAGACGAGCATGAGGTTCACTTGATGGTAGGTCATACCTCAGTCACAGAACATCAGTCAATGATGCACCGTGGTCCTAATTTTTACTTCGAGCATTCGGAAATCCATAGACTGAAACCGAAACACGTAATTTGCACTTCACGGTATTGAGCGTTTCGCTTTCAACCTATGGATCTCCGAATGCTCGAAGTAAAAAGTAGATCGACAGCGCATCATTGCTTGATGTTCTGTGGCTGAGGTATCACCTACCATCAAGTGAACCTCATGCTCGTCTGTCGATATCTAACATAAAAAAGGAGGTGGCTCATAGGATGGCAAGCGAGGGATTGCAGGTGTGTTGCCGACCTTTGAATGCTAAATCTATACGTACGGAACATTCCATATCCTCGCGTTTCTTGTTGGCCATCGTCTCAGCGTTGTACTCGTGCTCCAAGCCGAAACACTGGAAATATGCAATTTGGATATCAAAATGTGAATTAAAACCTTGACTTGAAAGTGTGGACGCTGTTAAGCAATACAGTGTCAATCCACACGGTTGCCATTTTGAGAAAATTGAGTTTGAAGTTTTAATTAGGTTTTATTAAATTTCTTTAAAAACTAACAGAAATAAAAGATTTTGTTGTAATTATTATTATTACAATGAATGTATATCGTTTTTCTTGGTAGAAATCAAAATAATAGAATTTAGTGCATTATTGTTAAATATTCTAAACATGTTAGCGTTTCGTGCTCGCTAGTTTTTTCAATATTTATGTTATTAAAACGAAAATATAAAATATCTCTTTTGAAATATGTACTCCAGCTCATAAGAAATTGATATCAATATTTACATTTTTATCATTTTGTGGGTTGACACTGTATTGTTTAACAGCGTCCATTTATATGATGCCATTTTCTTGTACATACAAGAACAATTTAAGCGCAATAATTGACATCCAAGAATTGTAATCAACTGTTTACACGCGGATATTATGTGCTGTTTACACCAAGAAAAGTATTGAAACAAAACTTGTATGACAAATCAAGAATGTAACGTGTTGTTTAGGCGTTGTTAGGGCGTCCATAAATTACGTGAGGTGTTTTTTTAAATTTTCTGTCCCTCCCTCCCCCCTGGTGAGATGTCGTGAGATTTTATTCAACCCCCTCCCCCAACCCCCAATCTCACGTGAGATTTTTCAAAATATGGGTTTCTTACGTAAACGCATTGGATTGTTAAGGTAAAAAGAAAAAAAAATACATGTATACAATCTGGATTAAATGGACCAAAATATTTAAATAAAATACTGTATACCGGATTAAAACGCGATTTATTATTTAAATTATTTATCTCGACGTTTCGGATGCTTTTCAGCAACCGTGGTCGCGGGAGACTGAAAATCGCGTTTTAATCCGGTATACAGTATTTTATTTAAATGTGTGATACTCGCGTTAATAAAAGACAATATTATGGACCAAAATAGTATTTTTTTTTGTTTCAATCAGAAAAAAAATTGCGTGATATTTGCCGAGACCCCCCTCTCTCCAACGTAAGATTAGATGAGATTTGACTCGACCCCCTCCCCCCCTTAAACACCTCACGTAATTTATGGACGCCCCCTTAGACCATGCAAGTCATTTCGTCATGATCGTAGAACAACGGCGGATCTGCAAAACGGCTACTTTACAGGAGAGCGTTTTAAAGATTGATAAGTCGTATTATATGCATAACTAGCAATTGCCCCCGCAACCCCCCTTGTGGGTTGAATTTCGTAAAATCCGTTCTTAGCTGACCTCTACTCGGCGAAAGGAATATTCCTACCATATTTCAAGTCGCTACGCCTTATGGTTCCAGAGATATCGTGATGAGTGACTATATAGGTGGGAATCTTTTTTATATATATAGATTAAAACACGGCTAATCTTTTCGTGTTCAAACTCGGCAATATTATGTATGGTGTCTTTTTAATATTAATTTTATACTGATTACCGTGACGAGGCCGAGGGGACGACGTAGTACAATGAAGGTAAAATACGAGTCTTTGTACTGCGTTGAAAAAACAGAACCGCTGGTATTCTTGGCAATAACTTGATTGTTTTTATCAAACTCCAATTTTTTGTTTGTTCTATTGAAAAATGACATTTTTTTAAAGATTTCTATACAATAAAACGAAAATCGTAAAAAAACAGAACCGTCGTTGTTCTACGATCATGACGATTTATTGCTTCAGTTACAAGATAGAAAAACCGTGAAGTGCAAATTGCGCGTTTCGGTTTCGGTCTATGGATTTCCGAATGCTCGAAGTAAGAAGTCTACAGCGCATCATTCACTGATATTCTGTGGCTGAGGTATCACCTACCATCAAGTGAAACTCATGCTCGTCTGTCGATACCAGGGACTGAAACCGGTTAATTTTTATTTTCCAAAATACGTGTCTGACTGAGATACCATGATATTAGTTTTAAAGAGTAATACACACTAAACTTACCACAGTAATTTTTTTCAGTAAATATAAATAAAAACGAACGAATATTAACAAAAACCTTTATTATACCGGTATAACTCCCATAGTAAATTAACCGGTATTCAGTCCCTGGTCGATACCTTACATAAAAAAAGATACTAACCTTCAAAATCTCTTCATTAGAAAGATGATCGCTGGGACCAGTTTGTTTGAAATGTTTGATTAATTTCCCCCCCTTTTCCATCAACAGCATCCCCCCAGTCTGGACCCAGTCCCCCTTCAGATCCCCACCTAGACCTAATTACAGAAACCAAAATACAGATACAGAATAATTAAAAAAAAACCTTGCAAATTTCCAAATTTGACAAGCGCTCGCTCGGCGCGAACTGTGCGAAATGACAGATCAGAATCCCGCCTCTTTTGAACAATAGAACGCCGCCATTTTGCAAACCATCACCGATCAGATCGTTTTCCAAACCTGTTAGTTATTGTATATCGTCGGTCCAAAAGTAAAACTCACTAAGTGTCATTTTTAATATTTTTTTTTTATGTTAGATATCGACAGACGAGCATGAGGTTCACTTGATGGTAGGTGATATCTCATAATATTGTCTTTTATTAACGCGAGGATCATACATTTAAATAAAATACTGTATACCGGATTAAAACGCGATTTAACGTCGGGATAAATAATTTAAACAATATAAGTAATAAATCGCGTTTTAATCCGATATACAGTATTTTATTTAAAGGTGATACCTCAGCCACAGAACATCAGTCAATGATGCGCTGTCGACCTACTTAAAAGCTAGCTATTGCTTATTTTAAGCGTAAACCTATGGTAAGAACAAAACACTAATTGCATACTGTGGTCCATAAAAAAACTATGAAGCACAATTCCCACTTAATAATTGAAGACATGAATGGATCAAGGGGTTACGTAACATTTTTTAGAACTCATATTTTTTACGTTGAGTGAAGGTGTTATGTGTCTCCATAACAATATATCTAATATATAAAATTCTCGTGTCACAGTTTTCGTTGCCATACTCCTCCGAAACGGCTTGACCGATTTTGATGAAATTTTTTGTGCTTATCCGGTATCTATGAGAATCGGCCAACATCTATTTTTCATCCCCCTAAATGTTAGGGGTAGTCCACCCCTAATTTTTTTTTATTAATTTTTGGACGAAATTTTTTGTTTTTATTTTTTTATAATGTGGCATTAAAAAATACATACAACCCTAAATTTTTACTTTTTTATCACCAACCCCCCTGCTTTTTAGAAATTATTTACATGGCAAAACAAACGTTTGACGGGTCAGCTAGTATTATGTATAATTATTTTATTTTTCAAATGTATTTATTAAATCAAGAAAGTGAATAATTATGTAAATAATATGTATGAACGAAACTATTTTGCCAATTTTCTCGATCACTTACCAAATGTATCATACACCCTTCATCCAATCATGTCTTCAATTGTTTCTTAACGTAAATGTACGCTTAAAATAAACACACAAATTTATTTTTACTCAAAATTACACTTACTGAGTTTTACCTTTGCACCAAGAATATGGTTTATATTTTAATATTAATTATTACAATGAGCGATTGATTCATTATTGCTATTGAAGTTAATGTTTAAGTTAAACACCCTGATAACCTTTCATTATTGCATAATAACAATACATTGACTTTCAAAGCGCGCAATACGCTCGCAAACACTTCGATAGCGCGATTCAGGATTATTGACGTCTTCGTACTGTTTGTAGCCGCAGATTGTGTTATCTATACTAATTATTATGAAGAGGATTTTTTTTCTTTGTGTGCTTCTTACGATTTAACTCAAAAACCATTCACAAAAATATCAATAAATCTTTAGAATATTAAAATTACACCACAATGTCAAAATTCCGACCGAGAATTCTAAAATGGAATAACCCTAGTTGCGCGTTTCGGTTTCTGTCTATGGATTTCCGGATGCTCGATGTAAAAAGTAGGTCGCCAGCGCATCACTGACTAATGTACTATGGCTGAGACAACCATCAAGTAAACTCACGCACTGTAATACCAAAGAACATAGATGTACATAGAAGTACAGACCCATACTAATTTTTAGCACAGAAAAAGTAGTTCTTATTTTTGACCTATAGAGCGCGTGGCAATGTATCGGTGTGACACACACATCTGAGCAGTCCGCTGACTCCTCCCCTCGCGTTGTCTCGCTCGCTCTTACGAGCGAACGGCAATACCGCTCTACAAGCGGCTGGGTGCGAGAGTGCGCGCTATGACTCCAGCGTCAGAGTGTCGTCCACACGGACACTAGCAGCGCCGCGGTGGCTGGGGTGAGAACTACTCTTACCCCAGAGAAACCGTGACAAGCGCGCCTATAAGGCCTGTTCCTCCATGTAGATCTATGTTCTTTGGTAATACTCACCCATCTCTTTTCCCTTGGCGATCGCATCACGAGACTGCTTCCACAGCAACGAAGTAAGAATGGTGACCACGTTGAATCTCTTGAAGCCCATCTTCTGATATATCGACCGGTCCTCAGCATAATATAGATCTGAAATTCAAATCATCATTTATACATTTAGGTAACACAATGTACACTTATTAACGTCAATAACAAAAAAATTATCCTTCTAATTTTACATTTACTGCCAGTTCTCAAATCAAGGGCGTAGAACGGACGAGAAGAACTGGCAATAAACTCGCCGCCACTCTTTTTAATCGCCAATTTGTTTTCCAAATGTTTGTAAGGAGCTGCAACCATTACACCATGTTCCACATGATGTCTTGAAGTAATTCATTATAATAATAAACGAATAAAAAACGATGGTTAGTCCTGTGTCAGCAGTAGGCATGGTGAAATAGGAGCACGCACTTACATGATCGTGGGAACAACACGCAAACACATTGTCTAAATAACTAATATCACCAAATTATACCGCAAAAACAGCAAAAAAAATCACGTTCGTTGTATGGGAGCCCCCTTAAATATTTATTTTATTCTGTTTCTTAGTATTTGTTGTTTTCGCGGCAAAAGGTGAAAATATCAACTGTCTATCACGCTTCATGAGATACAGTCTGGTGACAGACCTATGTATGACAGCGAAGTCTTAGTAATAGGATCACGTTTTACCTTTTGGGTACGGAACCCTAAAAATCTCACTCACCTCCATCAAAGAATTTCCCGTCAATGAACTCCTTGGAGCCAGCTTCTTCAACTCCGATACCGACCAATCGAACATTGTTTTTCTTGAGAATTGGCGCTATGTCGCCCAACTGTAAGATTTTACCTTTGATTCAAAAGTGCTGACGTCATATTTTTACAAATCCCTTCAGGGTTCGCGCTCTGTCATCTAGACTAATATTATGAAGAGGAAATATTTGTATATTTGTAACGAATAAACTCAAAAACTACTGGACCGTTTTTAATAGTTATTACACCAAAAGCTACATTATTTTTGGAGTATAATACACCTAAATTGCACCCGTGTAAAGCCGGATCGTGTTGCTATATAAAAATTCTTCACAATTACCTCCTTCGCCCACAAGCGACAAAACATACAACCCCAGCGGCGAAAGAAAACGATCGCTACGTTCTGATCTTGCCAGAATGTCTGCAACTCTGAACTCTGAAACAACATAAGCGCATTTTAGAACAAAATATAAAACCGATTTTAAATCATAATTTTATTACGTCACGACTTCCACCATTTAGTAAAAAACATTACTATTAAAATTGTTTTAAGTTAAATTTTAAAAGAGGTTTGCCTGGTAGAGATCGCATTATGCGATAAGCCCGACCGTATCAATATACGTTACAATTGTACAATTACAAAGATTAATTTTTTATTTGTGTAACCTAGTTTTAAGCACTTTATGTTAAATTCAAATTTCAAATTCAAATTCAAAATCATTTATTCATTTAGGTAACACAATGTACCTACACTTATGAGCGTCAGTAAAAAATACATATTAAATGCTTCTAATTTTACATTTACCGCCAGTTCTCAAATCAAGGGCGTAGAACGAAAGAGAAGAACTGGCAAGAAACTCTTCGTCACTCTTTTTATTCGCCAAATTTTTGTTTTACAAAATATTTGTAAGGCGCTGCAACCATTACACCATGTTCCACAGGACGTCTTTATGTAATTAACTATAATAATAAAAAAATATAAACCAGAAAAAAAAACAAAGATTTGTCCTCTATCAGCAGTAGGCATGATGGCTACAATTATTTCTAGTGTACAATAATGCATTTATTTATCTATATATCTACACGTCATCAAAAGACGAGCATGAGGTTCCCTTGATGGTAAATAATATCAGCCATAGAACATCATCGCAATGATGCGCTGTCGACTTTTTATTTTGACCATTCGGAAATCCCTCCACTGAGACCGAAACACGCAATATACACTTCACGGTTTTTTCATCTATTATATATAATCATCAGTTGTTTTTAGGACGGAATGTCGATATTCTTTCCATGTCTCTAACGCCTCAAATGACCTGACGTGGGGAAGACTTGCTTACAAAAAATCATAAAAATATCCCAGCGAGATTTGAACCAGCGACCCGTTAGAACGCAAGGTAGGTGTTCCAACAAACGCGCCAAGGAGCCCATCATCACTACATAGTATAAAACAAAGTCGCTTTCTCTGTCCCTTTGTATGCTTAAATCTTTGAAACTACGCAACGGATTTTGATGCGGTTTAAATAGATAGAGTGATTCAAGAGGAAGGTTTATATGTATAATAATAACAGTTTTTCTGTAGTGTATTTAGTATCAGCATTGCACCAGTGCGAACCGGGGCGGGTCGCTAGTAATTTATATAACATAATTAAATCAAATTGGCTCTGTAGACCAGAATCATGAAAATTATGTGGCAATCAATGTGTTAAACATTGCATACAATGAAAAATGTTTCAATTTCTCTATCTATGACTAATCTAACATAAAAATAACACCAAATTCACTCCCAAAAAAACAATGATTAAATTGATAACATACAGATAAGAATTAGTGATAGCTTCAAATATGTTATTTTATCTATATAATACATGTTCAAAGAATGATGGCTATTTGAAGAAAATATTCCATCAACTTGAGCATAACATTCTCTGTACTGACAGCCTAGCATACCCCCACGAGATATGTCGCGGATGAGAGAAGACAAACTAAGATGTTAGATATGGAGATATATTATAACTCGACATCGACAATTTTGATAGAAAAGATATCTCGTTTGACAAATATATCTATTTTTGATATTAAAAGTGGAGTTTTAAGTGTAATTGTCATGTTAGACCCGGAAGAAATAAAGAGATAATCGATTAAAACAAGAGAAATAGGTCGACAAAATTTTGCCGCGGTTGTCATGCTAGTCCGGCAGATTCAATTCTCTATTACACAGGCAGTTATAATCATCACGCTGGGTATAGTAATGAATGTAATATTCCATTTCAACTTCTCACATTTTTAAAAGTATTGCAATATGTATTTCATTCATTATACAAACAATGACACTTCAAACAGCCAAAAAGGAATAAGCAACATTTTTGGCCGTAGACTTATTTTCATTTTTTAAAAAGGAGAGAAAGAGTAAGTAAAGAACCAACAAGTGTGTATGAAAGTTGATGAAGCAAAAGTGGTATGCAAGGATCGGAGCATATGGAATTCCGTAATCTCTGCCTACCGCAATGGGAAAGAGGCGTGATGTATATGTATGTTTAAATTACTTTCCTACAAAGTTGTGGAATGACAATTAGTGTCTTTTTCGGCTTTTAGCCATTGATATGAACAATCATATATACATTTGCTGTTTTTGATTATTATGATAGATATGAAATAAGGAAATTTTATTTAACACTTAAAATATATTTTAAGTTGCTTACTTAATATCATTAAAAATGTATCTTACAGCAAACTCAGAATACCTACAATGTATGTTTACATCAATTATACCGTAATAAGACACTTGGAAAATATAAATTGCTATAATTTATTATGCATAATTACTAAGAACCGGTTATACGTATACTGTATCTCGCTCTATATTTATTTCTAGAAATATCTACTTATTTCTATAGTTCAAGCTTCAATAGTTTCAGGTCACATCATTTTGCGATATAAGTGCAGTAAGTAAGTAATAAAAGATAATAACTATTGTATTATTTATGTAGAAATATTTATAACAAAAGGTTTTATTTAAAAAAACATATGAGTCGTATAGAATCAAAGGCGGCTATCTGACATTTTTGATCCGGCAATCTACCAAAATAAAATAAGTTCTTGTCGTTTAGACTGTTATGTTTTTTTTATATATTTGGTTTTATCCTTAATTGTTAATATTAAACATGTAGTGAATGATACCTAATACAAAAATAAAGGAGAAAAAAAACGTTTTCTTTTTCAAATTGCTAACAATCAGCTATAAGTCAGATAGCCGCCTTTGATTCTATACGTCTCATATAAGTAAATACTCACTTCTCCACCCGGAAGGCTTATAACTTTCATAGAACCAATATTCGATAAATCTAGAGACATTTTGACTGTTTCACACCAAAACTTTAAAACGACGAAAATTCAAATATTTTTTGTTTTTAGATTTAATTTAACAGTGAATCGGATATTTCTGTTTACACCGGCAACAAGTTGGAAAATAAATTATAAAATTCAGCATTGACAATTATTCACAAATGTCATTTCACAATTGACAATAGGCTTCAAGTTTCAAAACGTCGCGGTCATTTGTCAGTCGTTGTCAGTTTCTGACAATCAAAATAATTGACAACTGTTGTCCAATTTTGACTTTTGAATTTTAGTTCCGACTTCCGAACCGTACATAATCATGGACCTAAAAAAAAGAGCGGACAGAACGTCGCTAAAGTGCGCGCCAGATAAGTCTGCGCGCGGCAAAAATTGGAACTAAATTTCTTTCCGTCATATTGTTTTCCGGAATTAGTGTGCAGCAGTGGCGTTTTTATTCGATTTTATTGGTAATCATCATGCCTAAAGGCTCCTCTTCACAATGAGCCATGATGGCCTATCAAATTATCGTCCAAGATCGCCGCCATGATCGGGCAACCCTCCACACTATCGTGAACGTTCATTAACTGTCTGTCTACTGTTGTGATATGACGTCTATCGAAAATGAATACCGAGGTGATCTCGGCTGCGGCAATATTTTTACTCTGCGTATATAATCATTTAGGGTTTTAAATAAATGACACATTAACATTATCTACCTACACTTATTTAATATTTAGTACAGTACCTACGTTATTACTTAATAGTTTACTTATATTTATTTTTGAGGTGCTTATGTAATAATAATAATAATAATAAGATGCAGAAGGCAGTACTACTGGACATGGCTCGTATTGTGAGAACTTCTCACTGAGAAGGTTCCTTTCTCTGCCTCCCCCCCACCGGTAGCCTGGGCTGATTATGGCCTTATTGCCGGTGGTATGCCCAAGTTTATACTTTTTTTAAAAATATTATTATCTTATATATAAAATTTCCATGTCACAATGTTAGTTACCGTAGGTACTCTTCCGAGACGGCTTTTTTTACCAAATTTTATATTCATATTCAGTAGGTCTGAGAATCGGCTACTATCTAATTTTCATACCCCTAAGTGATAAGGGTTGTTCACCCTTAATTTTTTTTTTTAATTTTTGGACGATTTTTTTGTTTTTATTTTTTTATAATGTGGTATTAAAAAATACATACAACCCTATATTTAAACTCTTCTATTACCAACCCCTGCTTTTTTGTGTCAAAAAATCTAACAACGTGCGAAGCCGGGGCGGGTCGCTAGTTTTATATAAAAAAGTGTAATTGTGAGAATGTTCATCAATAAAGAGTATAATAATATCATTTATTTTGGGATTCCAAATGCATATCTATTATAGTATATGAAGGTATAGTTCTATGAACCTAAAAGTCTCTTCGCAACCATTATTTCTATATAGCCAAAAATATGTCTGTACTGTATCCGAGACAACTACGTACTGAGTAATCGGCGATTGTGTGGACGGGCACGCCATAATGGGCAAGCATTCCTTTGATGTACCGACACAGCGCCGAATACGTACAAATAACGCCGATTACAGACATTTAAGCCCTCTACACTTGCGTCATTGCCTTTATTCGCCTGCATTGGCCCAATGTGAAGAGGAGCCATAAGGTTATAAAAAGTGCTGGTAGAGATGTTATATTGAAAGTAAAACGTGCTTATGAAGCAGAACGGCAAAATAAAGGGCCGATTGTACCATTTTCAAAACGTTTTAATTACTTGACAGGTAATTTTTGGGGTGACCAGTACATGGTATTATGTCTTTATGTGGGGTATTTTTATACGATACATATTTTTACTTTGTTGTTGGTTAATGATTTAGTTTGTTTTAGGATTTAAACCCCATTGAAAAAAAAGACGTATTGTGGAAAAAAATTTAAATCAAGCCACAGGTGAAATATCTTCAATCTGAAGCGGCATTTAATTCGATAATGTGTGTCAGCATGTTGAAAAAATCGTAGACCAATATTTTGAATGTGACAGGCTTTTGGACATAGAACGACAAATTTATAATTGATCATGCAAGTGACAGCAAAACTTTAAACTCTTCTAATAACGAGTCAAGTGAATCAGAAACATGTGAAAATAGAATGGAAAGATTGACCCACTGATGGACCATAGTTATCCAAAATTTAGAAGTTTTGCTATATTCTCGATAAATGATTTACATTAAATATATATATATATAAAATTTGGTTTTGTTTTATTTAATTGAAGATTATGTAAATATTTCTTATGGAGCAGATAAATAAGGAGTTATTCAGTTACAATATGTAACAAATTAAAAATATATATATTTTCACTGAGTTTTAGTTAGAATTTTTTTGGTGTTGCATATTGGTTGAGAGTTTGCTTTCTATACCTGGCAATATTTGGTACGCCACCCGTCGCGCGCAGACTTATCTGGCAAGCACTCTAAGAAATATTTGAAGCACCACAATGGCGGCGGCGAACTATGTGTGAGTGTCTAAATTATTGCCAGATGGAAAAAAATTACCCAATTTTAAGGTGTGGTGACCTCGGAACTTGGATTTTATTATAAATATAAATAACAAAAAGGCAACGTAATACTCTAAAATCTAATTGATTTTATATAAATGAGCATGTTTTTCATTTCATTTCATTTCACTTTTAAAATAAATTATGTATTTTTTGTTTAATCTTTATATTCATTATTGCGTTTTTTACGGTCCGTTGCGGTCCCACAGTATTATTTATAAATTAACAGCATTCAAGCTCAAGGTAACATGTTAATTATTTTTTAACTTATTTATACTCAATAAAATTTGGTTTACCTAAATAATATTTGATCTTCTTATTTAGATATTATTGTCTTTTTTGACAATTGATGGTTTTTATATCAAGTGTGCCTTTTAATATTGATCTCGTAATAAATACAATTTGATCTATATTATAATTAAAGTTAAAAAAATATTCGATCAATCTATAAATATTTTTGGTAAATATTTTTAATGAAAAAATATCTTTATTTATAATATTACAATAAATTTACACGGTGCTAAGTACATTAAGATAAAAATAATTTAACTCCTACGTTTAAGGTAATTTGCAAATTTAAATTACTGACAACACTGTTTGGTTGCGTTTTGCTAAATTATATTGAAGTATAAACAAGAATTATGGTGAATAAATAACTTGCTTACTTATGAAAGGTGATTCCCTGACTTTCTTTAATGGAACCATTATGGTTTCTACAAATTTTCACTACGTAGAATGGCATCTTTTATTTTTCGTCATATAACATCACGCGCAGGCGGTTGGGAGCGTAATGGCGAGCGATCGGCTTCCTATGGTGTGAATGTGTGCGTGCCGGCGTGTTTGTATTAGCGAGCTGGCTTCCTAGGGGTGCTTCAGTTATTGTAACGAGACGTGGTGTCCGCTCTTTTTTTTAGGTCCATGTACATAATATAATAATATTATATTGTATATTATACTATTTTGCCTATATAAGAATATAAGCCTATACACAGAATATTCACCTACTTGTGAGCACTATAAAAATTGAAAATCAAAATTCTAAAACTTATTTAACTTTCCATAAAAACCATTACCTACTTCCTATCACTTTGTGAGATCTGTCTAAAAGTCAATACCTACTGCTACCTACTCATTGTCTGCCAAAAGTCAAAACTCAAATCCAATTGTGAATTGTCATTTTCTGTCGTGCTTTCGGTTTTGTCGCCGCGTGTTACGCCGGTTTTCACGTATTTCTACTTAGAAATTGTTATTTTGGTGAGTATTTTATTTGAATTTTAGTCATTAACTATTACCCAAATAAGTTTATCTATCAAAATGTACAATTTTTTTTCATTCAACGAGTATTATAATCATGATAAAAAATGACCTTCTTTTTGTGCGTTCTAACTGAGCAATGATTAATGATAGCTTGACCAAAGGTAGTTAAAAATGTCAATGTACCTACTGGGTTATGTTTCAAAACTAATTTCGAATGTTTCAATATTTACCCTTTAAAGATGGAAGGAAGTCTTTCTTACAAAGTTATTATCTATCATGTAGGTAGGTATACTATGACTCATGAGAAAACTATACCTCGTCATAGTCAACAATTATCATCTTGCGTTTTCAATGTCACTAGGTTGTTTATTCAAAATCAAGTATATTTGTTAGTGTCTGTTTAAAGTTTGAGTTACAATACTATATTTACCATTTTCATCATTTCAAACCAAAGTATATTCAATATCCTTATTATATTTTATACATACAAATATGGATGTATAAAAATTATTTATATACTTTTTGACAAATTTAATATACTAAATAGGATAATATGTACATTGTACATCCTTTCTTGGGGTCAACAACAACACTGGTTAAACTTAATCTTGCTTCCTGCGACCCTTAAATCATTGATGATTTTGTTAGTAAAGTCCCTGAATTGAGGCAGTTTGTTACTCATGTTTGATACATTTTCTGTGGCGAAAGAGACCTTTCCTGCCAGCCTAGTATGACCGCCACGAGATATCTCGCGGATGAGAGAAGTCAAACTAAGATGTAAGATATCTCGATCGACAGACAACATACATCTATTTTTGATATTAAAAGTCGAGCTTTAAGTGTAATTGTCATGTTAGACCTGGAAGAAATAAAGAGATAATTGATTAAAACATGAGAAAACAGTCATCGAAATTTTGTTGCAGTTGTCATGCGAGGCCGGCTGGAGCAATAAGTTCAGCCACAGATATTGCACGTAAACTGCCTGTCCAATCCAATTGTTATCATGGTTTTTGCAGCTCGCACTTATTGTGAACTCAGTACGATCTTGATGATAACATTAAGCAACTGTTTCCAATAAGACTGCTATAAATTCATCGTTGATTTAAAACTGTTATATTTAACTCTTTGGGTTCTTATATTTGAACACAATAAAACTTGCGGTCTAATAAGAAACTCGCATGGAAAAATAATTGTGTTTAAGATGATAATTTCAAATATATTTCTTAGTTTAATTAAAATAAGTATTTGAGTATGACAATGATGACTCGCAAAGCATTTAGGGAATACACTTATTTTAAAGTTAGAGAGCTGAAAGTCTGGAAAGTATTTTGACATATTGTCACTAGGGCATGCATTATTCGTTCGAAGTAGGTATTCGGATATTTCGAATTCTATAATAAATATTATTCGAATAATTCGAATAATACGAATTTTTCGAATTTTGTTTTATTTAATGTGTGTAAATGAAAAGAAACCTTTTTAGTACTTAAACATTTTAATTAGGAACCATTATGTGCTCAAAAAGGTAGTCTAAACATAGTAGAGTAGATAGTAAGTTGAAAAAAATTACTTTGTTGTGTTCCGAAAATACGACCGTAGGAAACTGAGGGCTTCTAAAGTATCGTCATTAAATGAACATCTCAAATGATTATAAAAAAACCTATTTACCGAAAATACACGTTCAGCTTCAACATTTGTAGGTGGAATGGTTAGTAAAAAATCATACATTTACCAAAACCAAGTAGAATAGTAGGTATTCGAAATGTTCAAAAAAAACGAATAATTATATAGGTACTATTCGAATAGTTAATGTAGCGAATATCCGAATATCCGAATATCCGAATTGCATGCCCTAATTGTCACTAGCTGCACATGTAGAACAAATTGCCAAAGTTTCATCATAATTGGATGAATAGTTTAGGAGTATATAGAGGACAAAGACAAACATACTTACATTGATTTTTATTTATATAAATTCTTGGATTGGTATGGTGTAGTTATTAATCTATAATATGTATCTATTCATTTGAAAAGAAAATCAAAGTCAAAACGAAAAGTAAGTGTATCGCTGTTAGGAATTTGTAACAAAAAAACTCAAAAGAAGTAGATAATTTCCCAACATGACTTAGTTTTTATCTGATAACTAAAAATTGTCAAGTTATTTGTACAGGTTAATCTTATCAATTATAAATAGAAATGAAAACACAAATATAAAGCTCCCATATCAACCTGATAACTATATAATATATTAAGCATAAGAAACAATTTCTGAAAAAATCCTAAGTACAAAAAATAAGTAAATAATATAACTAATTTTAATGAGTCCATTGAACAGGTCGTGAATCTGCCTTCAATGAATGCATGTATACCATACTTTTATCACGGTTACCCATCCTTTTACTGACCGCGCTAATGTTGCTTAACTTCAAGTGATTAACATCGCAATTAACTATATTATATGACGCAAATATATATAATGATTTGCAAGTCATGATGTAATTACTTACATAGGTATTAATTGTAATCACTCATTTGATAACGCAATGATTGTATTCAAGAGAATGTCAATTTCCTTACCAGCTTATTTCGATAGAGATAGATTAAAATAGTGGCGATTGAACATGCTTGTTCTCAGTGGACTTTCCTCAAGCAATACTTGGGCCATGAGAAGTACTCAAAGTTTTATATCAAAAACAGTATTTGCTACGTCAGCTTGCCTTCGACCGCCTCATCTTCAATTCAAGATTGGTACGATGTCTCGCTCACGACCCTTAGAATGATCACTAAGCCTTTACCTGGGGTCGCGGACAAAATTAAAAAAAAAGGGCAAGGCAACCCACTTCCTGCCCCGCGCAACCACTCTTGTGAAACCAGCTTTCGCCGGCGGTCGGTTCTTCCTTAAAGGTCGGCAACACATATGCAAGCCATCTAGTGTTGCAGATGTCTATGGTCTGCGGTGATCTCTTACCATCACGTGAGCCACCTGCCCGAATGCCCACTATCCTATAAAAAAATTAAAAAAAGCAAGAATTTTTATAAAAGAATAGCATTATGAAATTTGACACTAAACTACATTGTTCATAGCCTTGCTAGGAAAGTGTCATGGAAAAAAATTCTTTGTATTGAAAAGTATGAGACTATCTCCACTAGACCGTTCCGTGCCCGACCAACACCGTCGCGTGTCATGCACGGAGCGTCAACAGTTGTTCGCGAGAATATTTTGTCGGTGTTGATGTACGTTCTATTGGGCATATTAGTCCATGTCATATTTATTTCCTTGTTTGATAAGTTCATAGGATCATGGATGATGATGCACAGGGGCGGATTTGAAACGCTGCCCTAGTCCTATGGAAAATTGCCGCCCCCCTACTCAACTAGAGCACGAAGAATAGTATAATATACGAGAATTAAAGTAAAATACAATAAGAAAAGTCAGTAAATGATAATGATACCTTAATCAGTGTTGTTAGGTACTGATGCGTACCGTTTTTATTTGTGAGTTTCTAAACGTTGAAGTATAAGTTCACAGAGTTCTGTCGCCCCGAAATTTTGTCGTTTGACCGACTTGGCCTATAGGCCTTTAAAGTAACTCCGTTTTACATTTAGCATATTCATCTGAACTAACAGTGGTAACTTAGATGCCCTTGCACAATAGTTCTGCGAATGCATGCAATTTTTAGAACAATCATATCATTAGTCACTATCGCAAACGCGGCATGATCATGTTTATTTGTATCGATGACGTCATGTCAATTTTTATCCTCCCAATGACTTCTTTCAATCATATTCCGTCGTCCTCAGTCGTGAAATTGAAGTTGAAGTGGTCAGACGTTCCGACGGCTCTTGGTTTTAGTGACATTTAAGACTGATTATTTTAGTGGTTTCATAGTTGTCTAGGTAAGCATTTTGTATTAAAAATTTAGGTTAGGTCAAGGTTAGTAGCACTTTATTTAGGTAGATAGATAGATATCAACTTTATTTGCCACCTTAAACCCATATAACAAACAAACCTAACGAAAAATACAATTAGATTAACAATATTTGTTTATAATTATTATGTAAATAATAATAAAAGTGATGCCAAATAGGACCCCTCATATTTACTTACTAGCGATCCGCCCCGGCTTCGCACGGGTGCAATGTAGATGAAAAAAAAATAGCCTATGTTACTCACTGATAATGTAGCTTTCTATTGGTGAATGTTTAAAATCTGTCCAATAGTTTTTGAGTTTATTCATAACATACAAAATTACATAGGCTATTTTTTGTGTATAGTACATCTTAGTTTGTCTTCTCTCGTCCGCGACATATCTCGTGGCGGTCATGCTAGGCCGGCTGGTTCCGGAAAGGTTTTGAAGCATAATGGTTAGATATTAATGTTATCCAACAAATTAGAAACAAATATTTTTAACAAAGATTGTAGTCTTTTGGCGTAAAATTGTTTCGCTTGCATGCATTAAATGCATTAATAACAGTAATTATTGTTTTAAATTATATTTTAACACTAGCAATAACATCATGGTTTATTATGTACGTATATATAAAAGAACAAAATAGACACGGTACCTAAATTTGTTAGATGACTCAAATATACTTACTGCCTTATTCATAAACGTATTATATGTTTGATATATGTAGTTTTGTCTAGCCCTATCGAATATAATATAAAAATAAGTCGGGTTTTCCTTCCTGACGCTGTAACTCCAGAACGCACGAACCGATTTCCACGGTTTTGCATTCGTTGGAAAGGTCTCGGGCTCCGTGAGGTTTATAGCAAAGAAAATTCAGGAAAAATTTCAACAGAAAAGCGGGAAAATCTTTTTTCTTTAAGAATAATTATATAATTTCGAAGCCAAAATTGTGGCAGAACAAGGTCTGCGGGGTCCACTAGTCGAATATAAAAATACTACAAAATGAAAGAAACAAAACATATTTTAACTATATCAACCTTATAACACGTTTATGAATAAGTGTATATAGATTTGATTCGTAATAATTTTACGCTAAGTTGATTCATAAATATAAAATAGCCTGTCTCTAGTAATTCCGGTTTCGTGAAGGCCAATTCCGTGTACCTCTAATGATAAATGTTATCATTTTGTATTGGTACTTCTTACCATTTTAATATATATTACAATACACTGACGCAGTTAGTAACATTGGTATTAGGGGCCGCGAAGGGGGGTGCCGGGTGACTATTTAGCAGTGTTGCCAGATCAGAGGATTTCATTTCCCCCTAGATTTAGGGGTTTTTCAACCGAGTTGGAGGGATTTTTAGGGATATTAAAAAAAACACGCCAATACAGTTTTTTTGCCATATATCACGTGCCAGATTTTTTTTTCCATTCTTAAATATATATTTTTTTCCGATTATTAAGGCCGAATTTTACGAGATGTGAGTCTCTCATGTGCAATTTATATCGGAATTATTCTATAGCCAAAGAGTTCTATAACGAAAAAACGAAACAAACTTACACCTGTCAATACTTTTCCCCTTATAGATTCATTTCGTAATCTTTTTTGAATGCTAGATATCGACAGACGAGCATGAGGTCCACTTGGTGGTAGGTGATGCCTCAGCCATAGAAGAGCAGTTAATGATGCGCTGTCGACCTATTTTTTGGAAATCCATAGACTGAAACCGAAACGCGCAATATGCACTTCATGGTTATTCTGATGAATAAATACATAATAAAAAAAAAAACCATCTATGAATGGTGGTTCGTTACCCGTTCGGAATTTCGATATTCTTCCTACCTGTATTCAACCAAATCGAGGGGACTTCTAAAGAGAATTAGTCTAGGTGTACGTCGCCGAGACCATCTGGCAACACTGCTATTTAGAACGCATGGAGATTTTGAAGGAGAAAGCAATAATTGGAATTTAAGGATTTTTTATTTTTTTATTTAAAGAAATGCCTCCACGACCATGTGTCTTCATCATATAAATATAGATCTTCGTATTTTTTTATTACTTTTTAATCATTTTAAATGTGAATAATCGAAATCGCTTGATGGTGAATGATAACTCAACTAGAGGCTATCAATCGATCCGATCTAAATATTCCTAACTAGCGATTCGCTATGTACTATACACAAAAAAAATCGGTCAAGTTGTTTATGAGTTAAATCGTAACAAACGAACAAATCTTTCCTCTTTATAATATTAGTATAGATACCTTGAAAAATGTATTTGTACAAGCTTCTACCCGCGATTTCATCGGTACAGTTTTATTATGTGTTTGGGACCTTTCTACTTACTACAATACACTTATACTTACTACAATACACTTCTACTTACTACAATACACTTCTACTTACTACAATACACTTCTACTTACTACAATACACTTCTACTTACTGCAATACACTTCTACTTACTTCAATACACTTCTATCCACCATATATTGTTTTCAAGTAACTCTAACGTTTCATGCACCAAACGTCGAAATAGCTCTCAAATAGCAGGATTTTGGCCGACTTACTTGACACTCATCGTTATAATTTGGCCAAATTTCTCAATATCGTTATAAATCGTATCGTCAAAGGCCGGCAACGCATCTGCAAGTCCTCTGGTGTTGCAGATGTTCATGGGCGGCGGTGTTCACTTTCCATCAGGTGAGCCGCAGGCTCGTTTGCCCCTATATTATAATAAAAATTATAAAAAAAAATATTATAGCCTTTATATTATTCTGATGTATTAACAATAATACTGTAGAGTTTCATCAAAACCAGTTCAGTAGTTTACTCTACAGGTCAAAATTAGAACTACTTTTTCTGTGCCAATTGTTTGTATGGACTTGTGTTTCTATGTTCTTATGTTTAGGTTCTTTGCTAGTGTGGAGGAAGAGAGGTTAGGTCTTCCTCCAATCTAAAGGGATCCTCGACCAGTCGAACCACTGACTGGTCGGCCCTAAGGCCCCAATGGTTGATGTTGAGATGTTGTATATATACTCAGCGCTCGGAAACAGTTATATAGCGCGATTCAGGATTAGACGTCTTCGTATTGATTCTTGTAGCACATCATAGATGTCGCTACACTAGTATAGATATAATTATACCAAAATAATGTTATTTTCATTGCAGTCACAAAATGGCCATCCACATCAAAGACTCCGATGACCTCAAGTCCAGGCTGACGGAAGCCGGTGACAAGCTGGTCATCATCGACTTCATGGCCACCTGGTGTGGTCCCTGCAAGGTCATTGGCCCGAAGCTAGAGGAGATCGCCAATGAGATGGCTGACTCCGTCGTTGTTCTTAAGGTATGAGGCTGTTTCCAATAATGTATGTACTACTAATGTATGTTTGACGGGCTCGTTGGCGCGTTCGGTAGAACACCTGCCGGCCGTGCGAATCGATCGGCGGTGGGTTCGAATCCCACCGGGACGACATGTTTATAATTTTCTGTAAGCATTTTTTCCCCATGTCTGGTAACTTCGGGCATTGAGCGGGTGGGAGGAATATCGAAATGGCGACCGGGTGACGAACCACCGTTTATAGATGGAAAAACCGTACACATTGCGCGTTTCGGTTTCAGTCTATGGATTTCCGAATGCTCGAAGTAAAAAGTATTACAGCGCATCATTGACTGATGTTCTGTGGCTGAGGTATCACCTACCATCAAGTGAACCTCATGCTCGTCTGTCGATATCTAACATTAAAAAGTAAAAAATATGTTTATATTAGATTAGTAACGCACCCCGGCATCGGGTGCAATGTAGATTTACTATGCACAAAAAAATGATTATGTTACTCGCTGATAATGAAGCTTTCTTTGGTGAAATATTTTTTAAAATCGGTCGAGTAGTTTTTGAGTTAAATCGTAACAAACAAACAAATCTTTCTTCTTATTTTTTATGTGTATAATAACTATGTGTTTAGTAACTAGTATATTATGTTCTTGAATCGTATCTATAAGTCAGTTTTGATTTGATTGGGCGCGACAAGAGTGCCTCGTCGTGTCGAAGTAATTAGCCTGGTGTTGACCTAGTTGGAATCAATCGATAGTTTACTTTGTCGGCTTCGCGTGTAACCAGTAAAAACTAAAAGAACAATGTCGTATTAATCGTAATACCTTTTCGATTGTCACATATGGCCGAATTCTCGAACTCTAATCAACGTTGAAGTGTACTTAAAAGTATCTCTAACCCTTTCATTACGAAGGAAAAATGAAAAACAGAAACATTTTAAGAAGCCCTCAAATTTTGAGTATCGTTTCAGTATTTCGCGTACAAATTGTTTTACGCTGTCGTTTTCGAAAAGTACCTAAAGTCGAAACTGCTCTTATTTTGTTAAATGGACAACATGCAACTTAAATTGCGGGTATTATTAAAATTATTCTACCCTCCCGTACCAAAAATCAAAAAAGTATGAAACTTTAAATATGTTGCAATTTTCTCTCGAATTATTCAATAAAGATTAATATCATAGTAACAGAACAGTATCAAAACCATTTTATCTTCGATAAGCAATAAATAATATTAATATTATCAATGATAATCATATTAGTTCCAAGGGACTGATATGATTTTAAAATAAAGACCGCAATCTTTATTTTAAAATCTAAGTCCGGCAATGGTGGCCTATTTACTGATATCAGAAAAAATATTTTCACTGGGATGGGTGTGTCGTCTTTGAGATGTCTTAGTCGAAATTCAAAAACTCCAAACTTTTTACTTTTTTTACTCCTACCTACCTTCTATTTTGGGTACGAAACTCCCCTGGTCTGTGAGATAAGCGATATAACGCTCTTAAAAAAATATTTATAAAATACAGCGCGCGTAGTAATTCCCGAAAAGCGGGGCAAAGTTTGTCCCGCATTCAATTTTGGACTAAAAATCGGGATGTCTGGCAACGTTTATACATCTTGAGTTTTCAAACCATTGCGTTTCAATATTAACAACACAAGAATGACGTATGTAATTGTTCAATTGAAAATCATAATAGTTGAATGAACGTTTTGAGTGATTCAGTTCGATAGGGAACAATTGTTCATTACTCGCTGTGTGCATATTAGGTTAAACTAAAAACAATAACTTTTTTATGTTAGACTAGCTATCTGCCACGGTTTCGAACGGGTTTTTTTTTCAAAATTAAATTTTTTTTTCCTCTTTATAATATTAGTATAGATATTGACAGACGAGTATGAGGTTCACTTCATGGTAGGTGTAGGTGAAGTGAAAAGTAGGTCTACAGCGCATCATTGATTGATGTACTGTGGCTGTGGTATAACCATCAAGCAAATGCTCGATATCGATACTAATATTAAAGAGGATAGATTTATTTGTTTGTACTCGACTGATTTCAAAAGTTCTTTCACCAATAGAAAGCTACATTATCAGCGAGTAATATAGGCTATTTGGTGTAAATTACATCTACATTGTAACCGTGTGAAGCCGGGGCGTGTTACTATTAAAAATAAAGAAACAAATCTGGTCTGTATTAAAACTTGTGTTCTGTTGGGTTTTCCAGGTCGACGTGGATGAATGCGAAGACATCGCCACGGAATACAACATCAACTCCATGCCCACATTCGTTTTCGTCAAGAACTCGAAGAAACTGGAGGAGTTCTCTGGCGCCAACGCCGACAAACTGAGAAACACAATCCTTAAGCTTAAGTAAATTATCGCAGATTGTACGCCAACCGCGCCCCCGGCGGGCAAATTATTTTTAAAGTAATATATTTTTTGTTAAGAAATTCGCAGTTACAAAAAAAGCATTTTTTCCATACAATTATTGTCGACGAATGCATTTACGATGGTAAACCCCGACTCACATCACAGTGTCTTAATATTTGCACAATATAGGGAAGCGTACAACAGTTGGTTGGTCTTAACTTTTTCATTGCATTATTTTAAAGTATTGTTACTTCAATAAATATATTTAATTGAATGTCGCTTGTTTTATTGTATTCCTTTAGAATTTAAGAATATGAAAAAAAAATATTTTGAATTACAAAAACATACTTACGAACTGATTAAAAATCCTAATCCCATCATACATGGACGGTGATACGCCACCCCACAAAATGCAAAAAAAAACGCTTAATAAGACGACATTTTTCAAAAGAGTAAGTACCAGGACATCAGAAATATGGAACAAGTATTCTATCAATCTGTACTGTTTAATCTATTTAAATAAAACAAAGTGATTTTGAATGAAGGGCTGCACTGATCTTAATTATATCTTATTTCTTGGATTCGTCTAACAGAATAACAATAAAATATCAGACAAATTCAGGAAAAAAAAATATGCAGAAAACAACATAAATAATGTTCGTATATCTATTTTAGAAACGTTTAATTTTAGAATTAAAATATGGGAATAATGAAATAAAAGTAAGTACTAGGGTAACATAAATGTTGGAGTTCGTATCTTTAGAAATTATGGATAAAAGTGCGTTACGTGCGGTGATAAAATATCTCAGTTTGAAAAAAATGTCTACGAAGGAAATTTTTTTGGACATTCAGCAGACATTAGGGGGTGATGCTGTACCCTATTCTACGGTTGCGTACTGGGTGGCTGAATTTAAAAGAGGTAGATCAAGCTGTAAAGATGACCCGCGTTCTGGGCGGCCTTCAACCTCCGTTACAGAAGAAAATGTCAAAAAGGTTGAGAATCTGGTTTTGGAAGACAGAAGAATGACTATAAAACATATAGCTGAGATCCTAAAGATATCTTTTGGTAGCGTTCAATCCATTTTAATTGATTCACTGGGGTTCAAAAAAGTGTCTGCAAGATGGGTGCCACGAATGTTAACCGACGAAAACAAAAAGCGACGTTTGGAAATTTCCAAGCGTAATCTCGAAATGTTCCAGCGTGATTCGGATAATTTTTGCCGTCGTCTTGTCACCATGGATGAAACGTGGGTCCACCATTTTGATCCTGAAACTAAAAGACAAAGCATGTCTTGGAAACGACCATCCTCTCCATCCATCAAGAAATTTCGAGTTGCTCCTACCGCTGGCAAAGTTATGGCCTCTGTGTTCTGGGATAGTGAAGGAATCCTTTTTATTGATTACATGCCAAAAGGCCAGACGATTACTGGACCCTATTATGCAAATTTAATCCCGAAAGTGCGTGAAGCGATTAAAGAAAAACGTCGTGAAAAACTATCGTTGGGCGTGTTGTTCCTTCAAGATAACGCTCCTGCTCATCGATCGGAAGTTGCGCTCAACGCAATCCGCTGTGCTGGCTTCAATCTCCTTGACCACCCACCATATTCTCCGGACTTAGCCCCAAGTGATTTTCACTTATTTCCAAAATTAAAAGAGGAAATTCGTGGAACAAAATTTCACGATAATGACGCGGTTATAGCTGCCGTAGAGGACTTTATCGAGAGTCAAGAAAATATTTTTTTTTCACAAGGAATAAGGAAGTTAGAAACGCGTTATTCTAAATGCATTGCATTGGAGGGAGATTATGTAGAAAAATAAAATATTATTATTTAAATCTTTGCATTTTTTAATATTGATTCCAAGAATTTTTTGATTCACCCTCGTAAAAGTACTAGGGTAACATAAATGTTACAGAGTTCGTATCTTTAGAAACGTTTTAATTCAAACAGGAATAATGTAATAAAAGTACTAGGGTGCTACAGAGTTCGTATCTTTAAAAACGTTTTTATGAAAATATGGGAATAATGAAATAAAATAACTAGGATAACATAAATGCCACAGAGTTCGTATTATTTCATTTGAGATTTTCAAAACAACTTTTTTAGGTATTGAAAAAAATTACTCTCTTGTTCGATTGCAAAAACTTGTGACTATTCAGTAAAAACAGAATTGAAAAATAACAAGGAATATACGAGAATAAAACCAATAACAATATTTCAAATTTCTTTATTCATATATTTACATTAAGTATTGAGATAATTTCACATAACTGCAATTTAAATAATAATTTAGTTACATATCGTAGCAGGATACATGGAAGATAGTTGAACCGCTAGAGTACGCGAAAACAATCTATTTTACTATGTTAAGTTTAAAGCACGTTAAATTGAACAGTAGTATATCTATAAATATTAGTGAAAGCACACTAAATTAGCTATTGATTCGTTGATCAAAACATATAACGCGTCTTACGATTCATATATTTTACCTCTATTTTCGTAGGAAGCGTTTAAATGTGCTATCAATTTTAAAAAATCCCAATCTACTAGATAAAAAAAATAAAAACGGACAGTATAGTTTAAAAAACATAACGTCAAACACTTAAATATGTGACTTTTGTGTTAGCGAAAGACAAAATCGGTTTAACTGCGTTATACGTTCCGTTCAACGAACCAAATGTTTAAAAGGATTTTACTTACTTTTAATTACAAATAAACAGATGTCAGTAAATTAAATATTATGAGATCATCAAAACTCATGAAAACATCCCAAATTAGCATTTCCAAAAAATCTTTGCCTACCCCAATGGGAAAGAGGTGTGAGTTACCGGCACGAGTCGTGAGCACACTTCATTGGTCTATATGACGTTAACCACGCTGACGTGGAGCGTGATTGGTTCGGCAGTCGATGCTCGTCGTCTATTGGCTCCGCGCGTATCATTCGACTATCGTACATTTGAGTGCAATTTTAGTGACAACTTTTTGTTGTTACCGATTTGAAAATGAACCTTAAAAACAAGATATGCAGAGCAGAAAGAATTCGATGTTAAATGATAAATGATCTACTCAGTGTTATGTTACATGAAATAAATAGGTATTACGAAAAACATGATGGACCTTTATAAACGAACTGCAGGTGCGACTTATACAATTTAATCAATTCATTAATGTAATTTTCAATTACCGATTGAAATAATAAAGGTGCCAAATAATTTTGCCCGACAGTGTACTTACGCTGACTCAATCCCCACCACGGTTCATCTGTGCTCACGACTCGTGCCGCTATCTGTATATGTATGTAAATTTTGCAATTGCAACCAAAAAAGGTTGGATCTGATTATATGTAATTTAAAAGTATTGTAAAATCCTTAGAAAGTTGTAAGATGAATAAATAAAATAGTAAGATACAATATAAACACAATGACAGTGCACATTTTTAAAATACAAAAAAAAATTTAATAAATCTCGAAATATTCGCCGAATCTATATCTAATATTGTTAACATTAATAATTTTTAGTAATTAAACATTTACAACCGTTATTTCAAAACTTCCATTGTGCAAAATAAAATTGGTTTAATCTCTCCAATATAATTAATACTTTTTCTTAATTTTTGAAAAAACGTCAATAAAAATTTTCAAAGGATATCCATTGCAATAAATGATTACATAAGAGGAATGTTTATACATCAGAACAATTTGAAATCTCAATTTTAGTATTTCATGCGGGCTACATAAATACCATTACACACAAATTCAGTTCTTTTCGATACAATTCAATAATAAAACAACCTAATTTCACTAAATACCGATATTATCGTAATGATTACACAGATCTTTGGATACACAATAATTTTAAACGAGTATAATGTATAAAAAAACTGTAAAAAAAGCTGAAGCTTCTATCGCCGCCATTTTGTATTCCGTTCGAGCACAAGATGGCGGCAACTTATCTAAAATCTCATTCGCCTAACTTAACTAACTTAGGGATAAATTATAATAAAATGTCATCGTGGACACGCTTACGTCACAAAAGTAAACAAAAGGACTAGAATGTTAAAAATAATTATTATACAATTATCATTACTATTACTCAAATCACATACTTAACTGAGACATCTTTTGCGTTTTCATTAATTACACTAACGGAAAAAATACAAAATGTTTTTATAAAAAAAATGTCAATACGCTTAATATATAATATGCTTAAAGGTGGAAACATACTATACGCTACGCGATGTGACGTGTCGACACCTGATGCAATATACAACACGCCACACGACGTAACAACACGCTTTGCCAGTGAAAGCTTTGTGAAAGGCGAAAGAGTATTGACGTAGAGATGTTATCGCGTAGGGTGCGTGTGATCTCGTGGCGTGTTTTCTATATGTTTCTGAACGTATTAAATGTATGGGGTTGATTAGTACTGGCGTCACGTTATGATAGTATGTTTCCACCTTAATTCTCGAAAGTTTTCAGAGAGCAAATGAGTAAATAATATAAATTTTACAGAAATTTCGATAAACATCAAACACATAATACAATATGTACGATCTTACACATATGTTTACTCTTTGATCGAATTATAAGAAATAATAAATATTTCAGTTACTTGTAAGCATTCCAAAAATATGAGGCGGAAGTGCTAATATCAACATTAACAGCAACATTTTGAATTTCAAACTGTAAATAAAAGTTCGGAAACTGACTAAAATAATAAGTTAGTCAAACCTTTTCACATTTTATACTTTCTGTACAATATCATTTATATTTAAGAAAATATAAAATTGAAAGCTGATGATTATCTCTGTCTGTAAATAAACGCATTGGTATAGAAATATTCAAAGTGACATTGACAGTTGTGACGTTGTCATAACTGACATTGACAGATCAAATGAAAGCAATTTAGAAACGTTTTTAATTTGAGCTCAAATAATAAAAAAAACACTTTGTTTATACATATCAATAAGGTTGTGACGTGTTCATTTTGGAAAATACATATCAGTGACATTGACAGAATTAGTGACATTGACATAATTGACATTGACAGATCATATTTCAACTTAACAGTGTTAATACAAAACAAAAAGGTTATGTCGTATTTATTTATAGAAAATCTTACATCTTAAATAGTGATATATCAATGAATTTAATCCTTTTACTGACTGATATTATTATAAGCAAACTAAAACATATAGTCGTACTACTCATATCGCATTGGACAGTGCGAGACAGCAATATATGTCATTTTTCTCGATATTTCTGTACAAAACGAACTGCAAACTATTATTTATATAAATAATAGTTAGTTAAACATCCCACTAACGTGAAAATTCATACAATTTCCAAAACACTAAAATCCTAGCGTCAAATAGCTTTTTAAATATTTTTGTACTAAATATAAAAAACTTAGTGGCAGTGGTTTATATATTTTGGTTATTTATTAAAATTACGTACATATACATATTTATTTATAATATTTTGATTAAAGATACGTATTAGATACTATAATTTGAAATTTAGTGTCTGTCGTACTTATATATAACATTATATATCGCAATTAAAAACAAAAAAAACTACTTAGATCGTATTCAAGAGTTCTAATTTTGAGTGCGGTATTTATTTAAAGAGATATTAAAGCGAGTATTCCCTTTATAAATAAACGCCTGAGTAATAAATAATAGTGTGAATACCATAGAATCATAGATAATATTTTTTAAAGCAATTAGAATTATTTTGCGGCCCCCTAATATATTATATTTAGTTTTTTTATTAGCAAGGGTTCCCATCTAGCTTGGACAGCCCTGGCGTAGATAATTCTATGTAAGATGGCAACCGTAACGTAATAAAAACCGATTTCAATTCGATACTCAGCAATCAATGTATTAAAGCAAAGTTGCCTCAACTCTACAAAAAAAGGATTTTTGAGGTATTTTCATTTTCGATACCTGTAACCAGGAATCCCGGTTAATTTGCTATGGGAGTTATACCGGTATAATAAAGGTTTTTGTTAATATTCTTTCGCTTTTTATATTTACTGAAAAATAAATACTGTGGTAAGTTTAAAGTGTATTACTCTTTAAAACTAATATCTTGGTATCTCAGTCAGACACGTATTTTGGAAAATAAAAATTAACCGGTTTCAGTCCCTGGTAAGAACCACGTTGACACAGCGTTTTATTTTAAATTTTGAATTGCATTATATATTTATAAAATATTTACTAAACATGTCTTCCCCGCGTCTGGTCACTTCGGCATTAAACGCATTGGAGGACTACCTAAATTTCTACTAGTTAACGTTCATAGATGGAGTTTGTAACCGTGGAGTGCATAATGCGCGATTCGATTTCAGTCTATGAATTTCCGAATGCTGGAAATGAAAAATAGGTCGACACCGCATCAATGACTGATGTTATGTTGCTGAGAACCTGTCTGTCTGTATCTGACATATAAAAAAATGTAGAGACGGGCAACTTTGCTTAAAAATATATAGTATATAATATAGTAACATACAATTAGTATCTTGAATATAGGAAAATATTAAAATTGTTCCGTAACATACAAGCGAATCACTATACATATATAAATTTATTATTATTAGTACTAGCGATATACAATAAACTACTTTATTGCGTTGTAATAGAACTTTTATTCTTAAATCATCAACGTTAGTATCTTATATATTACTAAATACCCGACCCGGCTTCGCACGGCCTTACGAGAAAATATTCGCTTGTAAATCTAGCATTTGTATGCAATTTCAAATAACGAATATACGAATACTTTTAAATAACTTTTACTGGATTAAAACACGATTTATTATCCCGAGACTTACGTCTGCATGTGACGCTGGAAAGCACTCCGAAACGTGGCGATAATAAATCGAGTTTTAATCCGGTAAAAGTTTTGTTAATGTGTGATACTCGCGTTAATAAAAGATAATATCATTATATATTCCCAAATAAAATGATCGAACAAGTAGATTTGAAGCACAAACAGTGTGCATATTATTTATTTACTAGCAATTGCCCCCGCAACCCCCCTTGTGGGTTGAATTTCGTAAAATCCGTTCTTAGCTGACCTCTACTCGGCGAAAGGAATATTCCTACCATATTTCAAGTCGCTACGCCTTATGGTTCCAGAGATATCGTGATGAGTGACTATATAGGTGGAAATCTCTTTTATATATATAGTTGTGTTTCCATGTATTGATATCTTTTTTTAACCAAAAATGACACTGACACTTGACATATGTCAACTGTCAAAATGAAAGTTAGATAACGATATAAATACGTTACAGAACGCTGCCAGTATCTTCGGAACCTTGCCTAAAGGGACTCCTTTTATTAATATATTTTAGTTTTTATACTATATTTTTTAAGGTTTTTAGTTTTAGGTTATTTGTTATTAGTTATTATGTATATAATATGTTAGTGTATTTACGTTAAAATCGACCCAGATGATATAAAAATACTACGTCAAGAAAGAAACAAGCCAAGTAAACTATTACAACGCAATTAAAGTATCAATATAACGAACAAACAGGCAATATACATCCAGATTACAATTAATATAGAGAATAATTACGAGTCTAATTGACCTAAAAGCCACATTCGATACTAGAAACTTCTATATTATTATCAAGTCATTGGAAGGTTACACCTGTTGCGGGTAGTTCGAAAATATTTTAGCTTCGAGCCGGCCTAGCATGACCGCCACGAGATATGTTGCGATAGAAGACAAACTAAGATGTAAGATATCTCCATATATTATATCTCAACATCGACAATTTTGATAGAAAAGATGTCTCGATCGACAAATATACTATTTTTGATATTAAAAGTCGAGTTTTAAGTGTAATTGTCATGTTAGACCCGGAAGAAATAGAGCAATAATCGATTAAAGCACGAGAAAACGGTCGACAAAATTTTGTCGCGGTTGTCATGCTAGGCCGGCAGAATCGACAACAAGATATTTTTTGTTTATAGAAAAAACTTTTTCGAACTACCCACTTTTTCAATATAATTTCATTATATTATTATAATTACAATAATGCCTAAGAAAAAAACACTTTTACCGATATTATTGTATTTCTCGTATTTTACACTTAGGAACCGAATACATGGAAATAAATTTGTATTATGCCATAGATTAAATATAGTCCAAGATACGGCATCAGTAATATTAAAGAACATAGATTTACATAGAAGCACAGGTATTATAGGCGCGCTTGGCACGGTTTCTCTGGGGTAAGAGTAGTTCTCACCCCAGCCACCGCGGCGCTGCTAGTGTCCGTGTGAACGACACTCTGACGCTGGAGTCATAGCGCGCACTCTCTCACACCCAGCCGCTTGTAGAGCGTTATTGCCGTTCGCTCGTAAGAGCAAGCGAGACAACGCGAGGGGAGGAGTCAGCGGACTGCTTAGTTGTGTGTGTCACACCGATACATTGCCGCGCGCTCTACAGGTCAAAAGTAGAACTACTTTTTCTGTGCCAAAAGTTTTTATGGGTCTGTGCTTTTATGTAAATCTATGTATGTATAGGGTGGGGTTTATATAACTAGGTAACTGAGTACATTAGTTGCAATTCTGCTGTACAAATGTTGACTGATAGTTAAATATTAGTTTTAATTGTTCAACAGAATTAGCACCATTGGCTTATTTGTTAAAATATTAATGAAAATAACAGATCTAGTACAATTACCAATGACACACCTTGAACTAGTGTTCGATAAAAATAAAATAAAAATTTCATCATCTCATTGTTTTGACGATACAAATAAATAATTTGTTTAAACTTAGTACGTAAATAATGTACAAAAGAAGTATATAAAAACACATAAATTAAATTACTACTATATAATGTACATATTAAAAAGTTAATAATCATAAGAATCCAAAAGTCCATTTTAAAGTCTTAATCAAAAGCGTCTATTCGAAAAACACGTACGTAGTTAGCCACATCACTTAGCCGTAATTAATTAGCCACATTGTTTAGCGGTAATTAATTATCCACGTAACTTAGTGGTAATTAGCCACGAAACTCTGCGGTAATTAGCCATGTAACTTAGCGGTAATAAGCCACTTAACATAGCGGTAATTAGCCACGTAACTTAGCGGTAATTAGCCACGTAACTTAGCGGTAATTAGCCACGTAACTTAGCGGTAATTAGCCACGTAACTTAGCGGTAATTAGCCACGTAACTTAGTGGTAATTAGCCACGCCACTAAGCGGTAATTAGCCATGTAACTTAGCGGTAATTAGCCACGTAATTTAGCGGTAGCCAAGTCGCTTATTGTATATAGTAACGTCACATTTTGTAACATTTTGTAAATTAACCAATATCCAATTGGATCCATGCCACATCACATTTAAAAAAAGATTCTCTTCTAGAATCCGTCTAATTGCAACTTATTTTCATGACCAAATGTGTCTAGCAATTCTGTTGTCCACCAAATTAAACAACAACCAAACTAAAATGTATTGTCGTCTTAAACGTCTTAAAGAGCATGACACCATTCTGTCATCATTTATGGTGAACCGAATTCTTATTCCATCAAATTATAACATTCATTTCCCTAGTAACAGCCGTCGGCTGAAATTACTTCTGTAATATCGACGTACGCTATACGTACGTATACGTTTTACAGGCGAGTGACGTCAGCGTCGTGACGTCAGCAGAAACAAGCGTACAGCTTCGATAGATCGATGCCCCAGTACGCGTCCAACTGGCCCCTAGAAATATTAACCTTGGTTTTTTTTGCACACACGACAAATAGAAATATGAAACTACATTTAAATGAATAAGAGAATATAATAAATCTTATTTCTTAGAATAGCCAGATTACCTTTGGGTAACAGGAATCTTCTTTCTGCCCTGTTCCCTTTTTTTATTTAGTGTCGGCGCAGTATGTTCTCTTTTCCCATTATCTCCTTTCACTTGCCATATCACCAGTCACACCTCTCAAACACATATCACTCTTCACACAGTCAATCCATGTTTCTTTTTGTCTCTCTTTTCCCCTATACCCATTCAATTTCATATTCAATAGTTTTTTAAATACATGTTTTTCATCTCTCCTCGTAACATGCCCATATCAAGTAAAAACAACAACAACAACAACAACAACAGGAATAACTTAAAGAAAGATGGGGGGGACGTTGCAAGATACACAAAAAGGAGACAGGAGTATAGAATAATATATTAACACTAGCGAACCGCCCCGGCTTCGCACGGGTGCAATGTCGATGTAGATGTAGCTTGCTATTGGTGACAAATTTTTTAAAAATCGGTTCAGTAGTTTGTGAGTTAAATTGTAACACACAAACAAATCTTTCCTCCTTATAATAATACTCCGTAATACCCGGTCGAAATTTCGATATTATTCCTCTCACCCGTATTGTTCGAAGTGACCAGACGTGGGGAAGACTTGCTTTTATTATGAACATGTCGTCCCGGCGGGATTTGAACCCATCGAAGCGCGAGCTAGATGTTGTACCGAATGCGAGCCCGTCAAAATGTGTGTGTTTGTATGTGTGTATGTATGTCTGTGTGTGCATGTGTGTATTTATGTATGTTTGGGTGTGTGTATGTATAGGTGTGGGTATGTATGTGGGTGTATGTATGGGTGTGAGTATAACGCTGATGTACGTACGATCATGTGTCGTGCGCGTGCTGATGCGGCTGCGTGGGCGACGCGGCGCAGCTGCTGTCCGAAAGGCCTCCTTCCATACTCTCCGTTCCCACCTGCAATATGATCAATAAACAATTAATTATTTTATAACAAATAATTATTTTTTAAATATAAAATAAAAGCAGGACTTCCATTAGAGAAGGATCCGCTCAGTTTTGTCGTGGAAATCGTATACTACGGTGATTTTCAGCGACTTTCTCAACATGTTTTTCTAGTTTCACCGGGATTCGAACCACCACTGCATCATTGTTATTTTATATATACACTTGTAACATGACCCGGCTTCACACGGATGCAATGTAGATGTACTATACACAAACAATACTACGTTACTCGCTGATAATGTAGCTTTCTATTGGTGAAAGAACTTTTAAAATCGGTCCAGTAGTTTTTGAGTTTATTCATTACAAAGATACAAAAATACAAATATTTCATTTTTATAATATACTTTACTTGTCACCCCTCTGTAGGATTACGTACTTGCCACCATGAGGTAGATTTGTGGGACCCAGGGACAAAAATTGATGTAAAAATTAACTACTGAATATTTCTACTTAAAAATTGTCGTAGAACATAATAAAAGCTTTTTTAAAAAGATTATTTACTTTATACAACCAAAAATTGAATTTAACAAATGTTGCTACTAAACCATATCTTTTTGATTTGTTTACTTTAATTTGAGCAAATATAGGCCTGGGGTAGTTTGTACCCCAAGGTGGCAAGTAAGGGTTAATGCAGAAATTACATACCTTAAGAACATCGTGCAGAGAGCTCATACTGCCGAGACTGAGCGGCGTTATCGATCGCTCTAAGAGAGACCCGCTGCCGGCCGAGCCGCCGCCAACAGACCTGGTTTTAATAATATATTGGTTATTTATTCTAATACACAATCATTTGTTCATTTAGGTAACACAATGTACACTTATGAACGTCAATAAAAATACATATTAAATGCTTTTTAGTTTTCAAATCAAGCGCGTAGAACGGACGAGAAGAATCCGATCAATGCCCGAAGTTACCAGTGGGGAAAACATGTTTAAACAAAATTATAAACATGTCGTCCCGGTGGGATTCGAACCCACGACCCATTGATTCGCACGTTGACGCATTGCGTTCTACCGAACGCGTAAACGAGCCCGTCGATCTTGAATAGATTAAACGTGGGGTGAGCACGAACAAGTATCGAAAAAGTATTCGTATCGTCGAGCGGTCATTTGTATGAAATTTCAAATGATATTTCATACAAATGACAACTCGACGATACGAATACTTTCTTTTTTTTTTTTTTCGCACTTTTTCGCAAGTTGTTCGTGCTAGGTCCGCTGTTCACAATACAGTAAGTTATCGACACGTGCGTCGCGTTAGACGATCGAACGAAGACTGGCGTGCAATTGTTTCTCTTTTCGCTCCATTGTTCCTCTTTTAAATTGTCGATTTTTTTTTAAATTATTAAAAAGACCAAGATATTACTGACCTGTCCATCGGCCGGTGCGACAATGGCGGCGAGGGGGGTGCCTCCGAGGGGGGCTCCCGCGACCGGCCCGACCTCCACGAACCTATTACACATATATTATATTACTTATTAATTATTATGCAATGTAGATGTACTATACACAAAAACAAAAGAAAAAGAATATAGCCTATGTTACTCGCCGATGATGTAAAAAAACATTTTATACATTACAATCGGTCGAGTGGTTTTGATTTAAATCGTAACAAATTCAATTTGAGGTTACAGGTATTTTTCGATGCCAAATAAAAAAAAATATACAAAAAAAAATATTTTGTTAAAAAAAAAAGGAAAAAAATGTGGATACACCCTAATCACTTAGCGGTACTTTACGACCTATAAAAAACAGAAAGTAAATCTATTTTTCCAAAGATCTCGCTTATCCTATTTGGCTGTTAAACAGTTATTGAAGCTGAGCCTGGAACAATTTCTCACCAAATGTTTAATTCAAAAAAAAATTATGAGAAAACCTGAATAGGTTTTCTTTTCATTATTTTTTTATTGTATAGTACTTGCTGTTGTGTGTATTTTTTTTAAATAAATAAACAAAAACGTGACTCACCGTTATACGAGCCGGTGGGATGCGAGACGGTGAGCGGCGACGTACGTTTGCTACCGTCTCTACTGCTGTACATCTGTGATATATGAAATGAAATATTTAAAAAATCAAGTGTCTCAGATGTGTCGTCAGCCTTTTAAAAATTACAAGATCGTTAGCAGTCGCGAAGACTGAATACGGTACGGTGAAACGGCTGTAGCCGAAACCCGTATTCTGCGTTATAAATATCTCCAATGAGCCTTACGATGATATACTGTATTAATTAATTAACGTGACCAAACATTAAGTATCAGTATAAAATACTAGCAATTGCCCCCGCAACCCCCCTTGTGGGTTGAATTTCGTAAAATCCGTTCTTAGCTGACCTCTACTCGGCGAAAGGAATATTCCTACCATATTTCAAGTCGCTACGCCTTATGGTTCCAGAGATATCGTGATGAGTGACTATATAGGTGGAAATCTCTTTTATATATATAGATTATCAAATATATGTCGTGATATTCGTGCCCTCGCGACAACGATGTCTAGTAACGAGTCGAGTCACCTGGTGATGGTCGTGGTCGTCGGCCGTCTCGAGCGTGGTGGGCAGGTCGAGCAGCCGCTGCGAGCGGATGCCGTCCCCGGGGCCCATGTGCGACACGTGCGCGAAGTTCGTGGGCGCCGATATCAGGCGCGAGCGGCGCTCCGACCTAAGCCGCGGAAAAAAAACAATTTAGTATTTTATGTCAAGGTCAAGTGTCAAATTTAGAGTGTTTATGTCAATGGTCAAAGTCATGTATTAATTTAAAGTATATGTCTGTACATATTTTTCTAATTAGTTTATTGATAAACAACCCAATTACAAAACACACTAACATATTAAATACATAACTAATAACAAAGAACCTAAAACTAAAAACCTTAAAAAATATAGTATAAAAACTAAAATATATTAATATAAGGAGTCCCTTTAGGCAAGGTTCCGAAGATACTGGCAGCGTTCCCCCTTTGAATGGCAAGACTAATTCTTTGTCCGAGGTAGCTGCCAGCTCTTCGGTCTCCTGTGATGTCGACTAACATTTTTGCTATTTCATTTAATTTAAAGCATAGAGCAACACGGGCCACCGGCGAACCGGAGGGGAGTAGCCATAGCGCTCTTTACCGATACCAAACTGTCTGTCATTTTTTGCGGGGGGAAATCTGCGCTATGTGTGCGTACTCAAAGCTGCACACAAAAGCAATCTTCTGTCACTACGAAACTCACACCGTGACAATTAAAAAATACACTAACAATTTCACACACACATTTAAACATTCCGTGTCATAACAGTATAATTAAATGGCGCAACTACACTGACAAGTCTTTATAGCCGTAGTTGCGACAACTGTCGATACGCATTATCGATAAATTCAAGAACTCGGTTAGGGAAATTATAATGCCCCTTATTCCAAAACCAAGACTAAATATAATACTGAGTTTAATACCAGCTTTAAAACTTGGACTTCAATAAACGATATTACAAAAACGAGTTTATCGCTAGTCTAAGGATTATCTATAGTACTAAAGTTAAAAACTCAGTAACCCCTAGTTTAACTTCGGTACTAACCTCAAAACGTCAAGTTCTCAGTTGTCATTAGCGTCGTATTTGTATTATATTTTAATTACAAATAAACAACAGTAGAAAAATGGACGTGAACTCGATTGATTTCATGGATTTGGAAGATTTGGAAGTGATGGAAATATACTGGCGATTTAACAGACCTCGTAATCGCGTGATTCCATTTGATTAAAATGATGAAGAATTCTACGATTATATTAATATATCAACAAAAGGTTGAATTAAAAATAGTAGATTAACTACGTGAGGATTTAGCCGACGACCCTCGAGGACAGGCCCTCAGTCCTGAGTTGAGTACTTTGCGCGCTGAGGTCGTCATGTAGTAAGTATAAAAGTGATATCTAATGCAAATAGAAAACAATGCTAACATGTCTCAAACGCTGAAATACTAATATTATTGTATTATTCACAGATTCAAGACGATACATTGCAAGCCTTTCTTAAAGATATATAAAGATGCCTACTACTTTGGATAACAAAGATCAGACTATTGTTGCATGTTTAAAGTGGTGGTGAAAGTAATGATCATGTTCACACTGAACATAATATACCAGTACAACCGTATGATGCAAATCCAATAATAGTGGGAATATAAGGAGACGGCAGTTCATTGAAACTCACTTTTCATATTTTAATATGTAATCTATTAATAATAAATTTTCTTATATTAAGTTTAGTTTACAAAGATAATTAAAATATACACAGATAGATAACAATACTTGTTTTTAAAACGTCAAAGATCAGTCTTATATATAATAATTGTCATTATAATGCAGGTAATATAATATTAGTATATGTATGAGATATACATATACTAATAATTTTAAATATAATTACTTCTTATGCATAATATAACCCAGAATTTAATTCAAACATGTATTAATAAATGCATAATATATTATGCAATAAGGGAAGTCTTAGAAGAAAACATTACTATAAAATTGTGTACAAATTTGTATGTATTAATAATCATTTATTAAAACCAATATTTTTTATAAACATGTTTCATTGTCTAGTAGGAATTGCTCCATATTACAACACAAGTAACGTTCGTTGCACATTGTCGTTCAAAAAAAACTATTTTACAGTGAACTTACTGTTCTTAAGACATTCAAATCAAATCATTTTAGAACAGTGCCTATTTATTTTAGTAATTTGAGTTGCATTGCAAATTGCAATATAAACAAACATTTTGATAATATTTAATTTTGAAAAGAAAAATAAAAAGCCGAAAATAAGGTCGAAAAGCTCCTTTATAAACTTATTTAATCTATTAAACTAGTCAATTTTAAAAACCACTGATAGATATTGATACAGAGCTTTCACTGGTTTTTAAAATGTATTAGTTTTGTATAAATATGGCGAATACATTTTTGCGGGTTTGTTTTTTTCAATAAGAAGGAAATTCTTGTATCAGCATATTTTTCCATAATAACTCTTGCCAGTTCCAAATTATGATTTGTAAAATCATTTTCGTGCGAATGATAACTAATGGAGGGAAACAAGTCTTTGCCAATAAACTTTTTTAAGGAACGTGATACGACTTCAATTGTGGTACAAGATCGTGTAGGTTTATTGTCATCACTTAAACTTCCTCTTATTTCTTTTTCACAAATCCGACATAAAAGTATTACCTCTTTTGAAGCATAAAGTAAATTTCCTCTGCTTTTTTGGTGTATTATACTTTTTTGATCTATCGGCCCGAGCAAACCTTTTATGCACGTATTGCATTTAATTCTTTTGGCTGTCGAGAAAATAACAAATCCAGCTATATATTCCACAACTTTTTCCGCAAAAGGGGATAAAAAAGTTAGAGCTTCAATCTCATCAATCAAATCGTCAGTAAAATTGGTAAAATTAACTTCATCAGTAACGTCATTGCTGTTGTACTGTCTTACGGTTGAAGCATTAATTTTTTCCAGAGCAGATGTGCAATTCAGTATTGTTATTTTTTCCAGTGGAATGCAGTTTGTACCTCTTCCAGTTTGTGTTAATTCTGTATTAACAAGAATTTTTTTATAAATTGCTTCAAACTGGGAGCTTGAGGGATTATCGCAATAACCACCATGACTTCTTACAACGGAAAAAAATAGCTCAATGTGATCTTGGCTTATTCTGTGGAGTGGCATATATTTAAGATCATTTTGTTTGTTTTGTATTAAATCTAGAAAGATAGACTTGGTACTCTCAATGCAGATCAAAATACCCAGAAAACCCGTGTATCGTGGAGAATCTAATAATTTAATTTTACGTGACTCCCCGTTGCTCTTTTTTACATATGCCGATAAGCTCAATAAAAGCGTTTGAGCTTCGTCCATTTTTCTAAAAGCTTTCTCAAAGTTTTCAGAGTTTAATGCTCGTTTATAACCATTTTGACGTGACCGAGAATCCAATATATCAAAAATGTCGTTTATCAGTGAAATAAACTTCGAAGTTGCAGTTGATCCATTAAACTCCGGCAAATTTAATTCTTTCTCACAAAACATAAGTGCGTCAGCCACACTTGCGCTGAACAATTGTGCTGCAAGGCGAACATTCATTATCTTTGTTTTATAATAAATGTGATTTGCTTTCAACTTATTCGCCATGAAGAATAATTCTTCTTCCTGGATTTTATGTAATGCTTCCACAAATAACCATTGAATTTTATTTTCATTATCATCGTAAAAACATTTGTAGTCACAAAAAGTGTTTCGAATTAATTTTAACATGTGACTCGGGTCTAAAAAAAAGTAAACTCGCTGCCCCGTTGCAGGATCTAAAATGGTAGTTTGCAATTTATTTGCAACTAAGCAACAACCCAGTTCCATGGCCATGGCTAAATTTGCCTTTGCGCCGTCACATGTTAATGCTTTTATTTCCACTCCAGTTTCATGTACTAATTCAAATGCTTTAGTTACAAGCTGAGATTTTAACTTAGCACTTGTGCCTTTAACTAAAAAATATCCAATTGGGACTTTCCATTGAGTATTAATGCCTACTAATAGAAATACTAGGACATCTGTTGCTTCATCTGTATTATCTGTTATTAAATCAAAACCATAATCAACATACCCGAATCGTCTGTCACCACTTGAGTTGTCATGTGATTGTGTTTTTATTTTCATTTCGTCGAAAACCAAAGAACAATAAATTTTACTACCTGGATTGGCATCGACTTTATATTTTAAAGCCGCCAATGCTTCTTTGGTAAAACCGGGCAGTCCATCAATATGACTGTACCATTTTGTTAAAGTACGTGGAGCAGGTAAACAGGTCCCAAACGTTTTACGAACATACTTGTAGGCTTTTGGGGAGTAAAAGTTGAGAGTTAAAGCAAAACATCTCAGTTCTGGTGAATACTTAGCTCGTGAGAGCTTCCCACTATTACATTTTGTTAGTTGACGCTTAATAATTCCTGCCTCTTCAACGCCAATTTTTTCAAGGATCATCTTTTGTTCCTTATCTATCAAAGCTTTTTCATCTAGACTCTGAAGAATTTCTTCTAGCCCAGCAACTTTTTTCTTTAAGAAATTATTTTTAGATTGGAGCCTTTTAATTTTTTTTTTCTGACCATCTAACTGATTCTTCATTTTTCTTTTTCTAGGTGAAAGTGTAATAGTGGGAATTGAATTACATTTTTTAGATGTTTCCTTTGACTGAACCTGAAAAACAAGTAAGATATTATAATTATGCTGTAATCACATATCTGTATAGCTTACTAAATCTGAATAATAAAATAGTAGAAATGACTATATTAATCATTTAATCAAACATCAACTACAAATAAACAATTAAAATGCAACCCACATCTTGACGAGTTGACGATGTACACGGAGATGTCAACGAATCAGGATTAGTGAGAGTGGCACTAATGGCATCATGAGATGATAGTCTTTCATCTGGTTTATTGAATAATTGTTGATGAGTCTGAAATTAGATTTAACATTATTTTTTTAAGTTTAGAAATATATGCTTCCTTTCGCCACTATGTTTAAGGTGAACTACATCATGTGGACTGTACACTCATTTACCCTGACCATGATATAAAAAAAACTTACGCAACAACTACAGTTTGGAGTTAGAGTTGGTTTGGCGTCATCGATTAATCTCCTTCTTTTGTTCGTCAATACTTGAAAGTCAGAGGCCTCGAAATGGTTTGAGCAAATTACACTGTTTCTTGTGGGAATCCAGGTTATTTTATTATTACAAAATAACGTCCATCTATCCCTTAAATTTGGATCTTTAGGAAACCTGCAATAAATAAATTAAAAAACATTATGGATGAAGTACACACTAAGTGATTTTAATGTGCTAACGCGCGTAAGTATTATATTATATTTCAACTATGTATATTAAAATAAGACTGATCCGCGTATTGTATGAGGGCAAGCGGCCCGTGTTGGTAAAAAAATCCGAAACAACACGACCGATAATATTGTAATTTTTTAAGTTTAAAAGAAAAAAATTACTTACATATGAAAGGTAACCCCATCTTTTTGTAAATTTGACGTGGCAGATCTCTTTTTACAATAAAAAACAGAGCAATTCGGCATTTTTATGACGACAATCAGGAAAGCACTCAAAAGACTCAAAACGTAGAAAACACGAAATGAATTAACAATTTAACACAGAGTAAACAACTGTCATGCGGCATGCCAACGACAGACTAATAAAAATATCGATTTTAATCGATAAAAAATCGATAATCATGTATATTAGTTTTATTTAATTAATAATTTATATTTTATTTAATAACATAACGGTAATTATATGCATTATATTGTATTTAAAATGCATTTAATTACTTTTGAGTTAATTACCTTGTCCAAAGGTTTTCTTTTTGTGATTGTGTAATCGATTCAATTAATCGAGAATCTCAGGAAAATTATCTTTCTCATATTTCTCCTCTCCCAGACTGAGAATTGAGCTGGTTTTTTATATTATAAGATTAAAAATATGTCATTTTTTAGATCATATCGCAATTATTAAATTTGGGCCCACAATTTTCCATATCCTTTGGATTTTTAGGAAATAAAAAAAACATTATGGTTGAAGTTTACACTAAGTGATTTTAATAAATGTGCTAACGCGCGTAAGTATTATATTATATTTTAACAATGTATATTATCACAATATAATATTTGAATCAGAAAATTTAATCTCAAAACTGTCTCTGTATAGAAGACTCCTTTACCATTTTTTTCGATAACTTAAAACAATCCGACAACAACACTATCGCTCGGCGACAGCGACTTCTCGGAAATAAACTCGGATCAGTCGCTCGACAGATCCGTGTATTGTATGAGGGCTCATACAATACGCGGATCTGTCGAGCGACTGTGTTGGTAAAAAAATCCGAATCAACACGACCGATAATATTGTAATATTTTAAGTTTTAAAGAAGTAAATAGTAATAATATGATTAAAAAATACCTACATATGAAAGGTAACGCTATCTTTTTGTAAATTTGACGTGGCAGATATTTTTTGGCAACAAGAAACACAAACAATTCGGCATTTTTTTAGGAGGTCGATTCAGTCGCGCATCTGGATTTAGTCTAGTGAAAAGTGCGGCTACAACTAGTTTTATTGTACGTATAGGACCATTTGGACTTGTACCATGACAGAGGGGAACGCCTGCGTATGGCTACTCCCCTCCGGTTCGCCGGTGGCCCGTGTTGCTCTATGATTTAAAGTAAATTTATATCAATTGTCAAAGTCAAGTGTCAAATTAGTTTTAATGTCAGTGGTCAGTCATGTGTTAATTTAAAGTTTTTTATGTCAGTGGTCAATGTCGTGCGTAAATTAACAGATTTTTATATAAATTGTCAGTCATTATAATTAATAAATCGCGTTTTAATCAGGTAAAAGTTATTTTATTTAAATGCGTGTTTCTCGCCTTTATAAAAGGCAATAAAAATATTTTATTTTAGATTTATTGATTGATTGGTGAAACTAGTGTAGGGATTTTTAAGAGAAGCTTACAAAATTACAAGAAAAATAACTTTTACCAGATTAAAAAACATTTTTTCAATTAATATTGTCTTTTATTAACACGAGTATCACACATTTAAATAAAATACTGTATACCGGATTAAAACGCGATTTATTGTTTAAATTATTTATCCCGACGTTGTCTTATATTTGAAATGTCACAAAGTTGCCATATTTAATTCAATTAAATTAAAAAATAATCTATTAATTTAGGTAACACAATGTACATCTATGAACGTCAATAAAAAATAATACATATTAAATTACTAATATTAAATGCTTCTAATTTTACATTTACTACCAGTTCACAAATCAAGGGCGTAGAGCGGACGAGAAGAACTGGCAAGAAACTCGCCGCCACTCTTTTTTGGTTGCTGAAAAGCATCCGAAACGTCGGGATAAATAATTTAAACAATAAATCGCGTTTTAATCCGGTATACAGTATTTTATTTAAATTTTTTCAATTATATTATTAATCTCTACTAAATTAAACTATAATTTAGATAAAAATAGTATTTGAGAACAAACCGAGACAAAATTTTATGTAAAACCTCTTTCAGTTTGCCTAGACCACGGTTGCTGAAAAGCATCCGAAATGTCGGCATAAATGATAAATCGCGTTTTAATCTGTTATAAAGTATTTCATTTAAATCCTAGCAACGCGCCCCGGCTTCACACGGGTGCAATATAGATGTACTATACAGCCTATGTTATTCGCTGATAATGTAGCTTTCTATTGGTGAAAGAATTTTCAAAATCGGTCCAGTAGTTTTTGAGTTTATTCATAACATACAAAAATACAAATCTTTCCTCTAGATGTAAGACAAATAACTTACAATCTGTTATGAGCTTCTATGGCTTGGTGCGACTGCTCGCGGACGGAAAACCTTCGCTTGTTGCTGCCGTACGTCGCCGTCTCCAAGTTCAAAGGACCCTCTAGAAATTTGAATATTATGCGAACATTATATCTATATAATATATAAAAGAAAGTTGTGTTAGTTACACGGTTTATAACTCAAGAACGGCTGTACCGATTTTAACGATATCTTATTTGCTGGATTCCTCTATGTCCCGAATAAGATATAAGCTATTAAAATATTGGAAAAAAAACAGGAAAAAAATATATGCATAAACTTAATTATAAAATAAATTAGATTCGGAACTCCGCCATGTTGACAGCTCACTTCATGCATTCTTACTTCTTAGCTTTTTTGGAATAACAGATGTCCACTGCAAATCAGTGACATATTAATAGACAATTATATTATAAAAAAGTGGGTAAATGGGCATATTCAAATTTAAGAATAATTATATAATTTCGAAGCCAAAATTGTGGCAGAACAACGTCTGCGGGGTCCACTAGTAAGTTATATAGTAAATGTGATTGTGTAGGATAAATATTTTATATATTACTAGAGGCCAATTTTACCATAGTCAAATGAATTTCCATTTTCTGTTTTCAAAAAATACATAAAATAAGCTAGGTTATAAAAAAATATTTTATAATTAATCGTTCACCACGCTATAGATAACAAAATATTTAAATTATCATGCTCTAAAATATAATTAACTAATGAATTAATGATTGAATATCACTTACGCGTTATAAGAGGCCTCAGGTACACGAGATAAGGCGAGGCGTCAGTAGAGAAGGGGAAGCCGTTCCCCCCATTCCCCCCCGCCGCGCACAGCCACCCCCCCTCGTCTAGGGGACGAGCGTTTGCTGTAATCAAGTAAAATAAGTAAAGTACATCGGACGCGTTATAATTAAACATTACAATACATTGGTCCTTCGAGCCTGATCTCACCCAGATATATTTTAATACTATTTCAGTAAGTATAGAAATGAATTAAATCAGAAAAAAACGGATTTTTCTATAGATACAGATATATTTTATCCATTAATTAGTTTGAATTTATAACTATCTTCAATACAATATACGTGAAATAGAAAAATATACGTCACTACATAGTATAAAACAAAGTCGCTTTCTCTGTCCCTTTGTATGCTTAAATCTTTGAAACTACGCAACGGATTTTGATGCGGTTTTTTTTAATAGATAGAGTGATTCAAGAGGAAGGTTTATATGTATAATAATAACTGTTTTTCTGTAGTGTATTTAGTATCAGCATTGCACCGGTGCGAAGCCGGGGCGGGTCGCTAGTTAAATTATAACGCGTCCAGTGTTGCTGAAGATTTGGTTCCTTTAAAGCTTTCAGCTACATGGGACGCGTTATAATTTAACATGACAATACATTGGTCGTTCGGGCCAGATCTAACCCAGATATATGTATTTAAATTAATACTATTTCAGTATGTAAAAAATGAATTATAATCGGTAAAGACCGTTTTTTCTACAGATACAAATATATTTTATGCAATAACTAATTTGAAATTATAACTGTCTCTAATACAATTTACGTGAAATAAAGTCGATTTTAATTTGGATATGATACTCTCAACGTCAAACGGGCAAGGAAACTGAAAAGGTGTAAACAAAAACCTCAAAGCAGTGCCAAAAGCTTGGAATCATAATAATTTTTAAAAATATAAATAAATATAAAACACTTACGTATATTAATTGTTTGCACCCAATCCCCTGAATCTATGTCGTATACATCGATGTGCGAAGTTGTGAATATCAATAGGTGAGTATCGTTTACAGCTGAAACAAATATATATCAACTATTATAGACGCTTTAATTCCACATCTTAGGAAAACAACTAGTTATCTATGTTAAAATTCCACATCTTAGAGTACAAAGAGAAACATCTAGTTATATGTGAGTCGTATAGAATAAAAGACGTCTATCTGACTTATGGCTAATTGTTAGCAATTTTAAAAAGAAAACGTTTTCTCCTTTGTTTTTGTATTAGGTATCATTCATTGCGTATTTAAGGTGTGGCGTCAGAAGAATCTTCGCAAAACAAAATAATATTGAAAATGACGCAGCAAATTCAGCGCGCGAGTGGTGCGCTGTACCACCGCCTCTTCACCCCGCGCCCCGCCGCCGCTAAAACAACTTTCTAAAATACTTGGTCGCCGCGGCGGGGACACTGCGCGGCTAGATCTCACGGCGAATGCATGTCATATCTTTTGCTCTGTACTCTGTTTAATGTGCTCGTAAATTCGTATTTAATAATTAATTTTTATATCAAATAATATTGTAAAATCGTAAATACAGTTGTTATAATATGTGGATTAGTTTTTGATTTGATATACCCAGTAGGCTATCCACATAATTGGTGACCCCCGACGTTCGAGAACATTCGAGAACAAGATGGCGCAAGAAGCTTCTACAGACAATGAAGTTAACAAAGTTGGAGTGCGGCTACCTCCGTTTTGGCCAGATGATCCCGCATTATGGTTTGCTCAGATTGAAGGACAATTTTATTTAGCCGGAATAACATCGGATACGACGAAGTTTTACCACATATCGTCTCAACTGGAACAGCGATTTGCGCAGGAGGTAAAAGATATTATTAAAAGTCCTCCCTCGGAAAACAAGTACCTCAAATTGAAGACCGAGTTAATAAAAAGGCTTACAGCTTCTCAAGAAAAGCGTATCCAGCAGCTTTTAGCTCAAGAGGAATTGGGAGATAGGAAGCCGTCTCAATTTTTGAGACATTTACAGAACTTGGCAGGTCCAGCAGTTCCAGAGGAATTTCTACGGACATTATGGACAGGTCGGTTACCATTAAATATTCAAACAATAATAGCTTCACAAAAAAGTCTCAGTTTAGAAGCAATTGCTGATTTGGCAGATTCTGTTCACGATATTGTACAACCCTCCCAACAAGTTTGCACTTTAAATAATAATATTAAAAATAATGAAATTTCAGAATTGAGTAAACAATTAGAAAGTTTAACGAAAGAAGTAGCTTCATTGAAAAGTAAATTCCATAAATCACGGCCACGTACCCCATCACGTGACAATAATCACCGTCACAGATCTAGATCGAGATCGAGGTCTCGAAATTTAGATTTTTGTTGGTATCATCAGAGATTTAGAAATCGAGCACATAAATGCATTAAGCCATGCAATTATAATTCACAGTCGGAAAACGGCATGAGCAGCCGGAATTAGCGGCAACCGACTGCCAAATTTCACCAGGCCGCATTTTTATTGTGGATAAAATAACTAAAATGAAATTTCTTATTGATACAGGTTCTGATTTATGTGTTTATCCACGCAGAGCATTGAGAGAGCATCGAACGAAGACTGACTACCAGCTGTTTGCAGCTAATGGCTCAATAATCACTACTTATGGTTGGGTTCAGATTCATATTAATTTAGGATTGCGACGTGATTTTAAATGGAGATTTGTAGTTGCCGACATTTCTAAACCGATAATTGGTGTTGATTTTCTTTCTTTTTATAATCTGTTAGTAGATTGTCGTCAGCAACGCCTTATTGACGGATTGACATCACTCGCAGTTTCAACATCAATTGAAAAGGCATCTGAAAGTGACGTGACTTCTATCAAGGTAATTTCTGGAGATTCTATTTACCATCAAATCTTACGTCGGTATCCAGATATAACGCGCCCAGCAGGTACTTATAAGGAGCCAAAGCATAATACCGTGCATCATATTCGGACAACACCAGGTCCGCCAGTTTCATCTCGACCTCGTAGACTTCCTCCTGATCGATTGAAGGTTGCACAGAAGGAGTTTGAAGATATGCTACAAGCTGGAATAGCACGCAGGTCAGATAGTCCATGGTCTTCTCCTCTTCATTTAGCTCCCAAGAAGGATAACAGCTGGAGACCTTGTGGTGACTACAGAGCTTTGAACGCGAGAACATTGCCCGACTGCTATCCAATCAGGCATATCCAAGATTTTACACATTTGATAGCAGGTAGCACAATCTTTTCAAAAATCGATTTGGTACGAGCGTACAATCAGATACCGGTTTTTAAAGACGATATACCGAAGACTGCTATTACTACACCGTTTGGATTATTTGAATTTTCATATATGACATTTGGTCTTCGAAATGCAGCGCAAACATTTCAGCGTTTTATTGACGAAATGCTCAAAGGATTTCATTTTTGTTATGGATACTTAGATGACATTTTAGTATTTTCTCAGAACTATGATGAGCACCTGGATCACCTGCATCAATTGTTCCAGAGACTATCAGATTATGGCATCTTAATAAATTCCGCTAAGTGTGAGTTTGGTGTATCAAATATAACTTTTTTGGGTCATAAGGTTTCATCAACTGGAATATGTCCGGTGCAAGAGAAAGTACAGGCAGTGATGGACTTTCCAGTTCCGAAGAATATTCAAGAACTACGTCGATTTCTGGGTATGTTTAACTTTTATAGACGTTTTATCCCAGGCGCATCATCTATCCAAGCTCCACTCAGTTTAGCTCTTGCCGGACCCAAAAAGAAAAGCAAACAAGCTATTGAGATGACCCCAGTAGAAATGGAATCTTTTAACGCATGTAAGTTGGCTCTTTCTAAAGCGACCACGCTAGCACATCCTAGAACTGATTGTGATATCGCAATTCATACGGATGCATCAGACAATGCGATTGGGGCTGTTTTACAACAACGTGTGAATGACACCTGGCAACCTTTAGCTTTCTTCTCACGTAAACTTAAGCCATGTCAAGTTAAGTATAGCCCATATGATCGAGAGCTTTTAGCTATTTATGATGCTATTCGATATTTTCGTCATATGCTAGAAGCAAGAGTTTTTGCCGTTTATACAGATCATAAACCACTTACATATGTTTTTAATTCAAATCGAGATAAATGCTCACCTCGTCAGTTTCGCTATTTAGATTTTATATCTCAATTCACTACTGATATCAGGTACGTGGCCGGTACAGATAATGTGGTAGCCGACGCACTGTCTAGAATAAATGAGATCGCAGATGTAATTAATTTTGAAGAGCTTGCACGAACTCAGGTTACAGATACTGAGCTGCAAGAACTTTTAAAGAAAGAAACGTCACTTAAATTAGAAAAAGTAAATTTACCAAATTCTTCAAGTTACATTTATTGTGACGTATCAATGGCAAACTCGAGACCTTTTATAACTAAGAATTTACGAGAGCAAGTTTTTAATTATTTTCATGGATTTAGTCATCCTGGAGCCAGGGCAAGCATTAAATTGATTTCCCAAAGATTTGTTTGGCCTGGAATGAAAAGAGATTGTCGCCGCATGGCAAATTCATGCACAGAATGCCAACGTAACAAAGTCTTCCGCCATACTTCCTCTCCTTTAACTCCTTTTTCAAGCCCAACTCAACGTTTTTCCCACGTCCACATGGACATCGTGGGCCCGTTACCTTATTCTTCTGGTTTCAGATATTGTCTCACGATCATCGATCGCTTTACACGTTGGCCTGAGGCAATTCCTTTACCAGACATCTCGGCAGAAACGTGTGCCCGAGCTTTCATCTCCGGCTGGGTTGCACGCTTTGGCTGCCCTGAGAAGATTACGACAGACAGAGGCAGGCAGTTTGAGTCCCACCTGTTTCACAACATCGCTGCTCTGCTAGGCGCAGTGCATCGCCCAACTACAGCCTACCATCCAGCAAGTAACGGTATGGTGGAACGTTTTCATCGTCAGCTGAAGGCAGCTATCATGTGTCACAAAAACAATCAATGGTCAGAGCGGAGCCAATCAAGACAAGAAGTGGTCGTGTGGTTCGTTTTCCTGACTACTATCGACCGTAGCTGGCTCCGGTCTCGGTGGGGGAGTAGTGTGGCGTCAGAAGAATCTTCGCAAAACAAAATAATATTGAAAATGACGCAGCAAATTCAGCGCGCGAGTGGTGCGCTGTACCACCGCCTCTTCACCCCGCGCCCCGCCGCCGCTAAAACAACTTTCTAAAATACTTGGTCGCCGCGGCGGGGACACTGCGCGGCTAGATCTCACGGCGAATGCATGTCATATCTTTTGCTCTGTACTCTGTTTAATGTGCTCGTAAATTCGTATTTAATAATTAATTTTTATATCAAATAATATTGTAAAATCGTAAATACAGTTGTTATAATATGTGGATTAGTTTTTGATTTGATATACCCAGTAGGCTATCCACAAAGGTATCTATTAATATTAACAATTAAAGATAAAACCAAATATATAAAAAAACATAATAGTCTAAACGACAAGAACTTATTTTATTTTTGTAGATTGCCGGACCAAAAATGTCAGATAGCCGCCTTTGATTCTATACGACTCATGTATAAGAATTTCTGTCGCAGCCAGTCGTTGCGTCGTTGCTTGAGCGGGACGGCCCCACGCCCGCTCGCTCGCTCGCACTCACCGTGGTGCTGCGGGTGCGCAGTGTACATGATCTCGGCGTCCCGCGCGCGTGTGAGCGGGACGGCCCCACGCCCGCTCGCTCGCTCGCACTCACCGTGGTGCTGCGGGTGCGCAGTGTACATGATCTCGGCGTCCCGCGCGCGCGTGTGAGCGGGACGGCCCCACGCCCGCTCGCTCGCTCGCACTCACCGTGGTGCTGCGGGTGCGCAGTGTACATGATCTCGGCGTCCCGCGCGCGCGTGTGAGCGGGACGGCCCCACGCCCGCTCGCTCGCTCGCACTCACCGTGGTGCTGCGGGTGCGCAGTGTACATGATCTCGGCGTCCCGCGCGCGCGTGTGAGCGGGACGGCCCCACGCCCGCTCGCTCGCTCGCACTCACCGTGGTGCTGCGGGTGCGCAGTGTACATGATCTCGGCGTCCCGCGCGCGCGTGTGAGCGGGACGGCCCCACGCCCGCTCGCTCGCTCGCACTCACCGTGGTGCTGCGGGTGCGCAGTGTACATGATCTCGGCGTCCCGCGCGCGCGTGTGAGCGGGACGGCCCCACGCCCGCTCGCTCGCTCGCACTCACCGTGGTGCTGCGGGTGCGCAGTGTACATGATCTCGGCGTCCCGCGCGCGCGTGTGAGCGGGACGGCCCCACGCCCGCTCGCTCGCTCGCACTCACCGTGGTGCTGCGGGTGCGCAGTGTACATGATCTCGGCGTCCCGCGCGCGCGTGTGAGCGGGACGGCCCCACGCCCGCTCGCTCGCTCGCACTCACCGTGGTGCTGCGGGTGCGCAGTGTACATGATCTCGGCGTCCCGCGCGCGCGTGTGAGCGGGACGGCCCCACGCCCGCTCGCTCGCTCGCACTCACCGTGGTGCTGCGGGTGCGCAGTGTACATGATCTCGGCGTCCCGCGCGCGCGTGTGAGCGGGACGGCCCCACGCCCGCTCGCTCGCTCGCACTCACCGTGGTGCTGCGGGTGCGCAGTGTACATGATCTCGGCGTCCCGCGCGCGCGTGTGAGCGGGACGGCCCCACGCCCGCTCGCTCGCTCGCACTCACCGTGGTGCTGCGGGTGCGCAGTGTACATGATCTCGGCGTCCCGCGCGCGCGTGTGAGCGGGACGGCCCCACGCCCGCTCGCTCGCTCGCACTCACCGTGGTGCTGCGGGTGCGCAGTGTACATGATCTCGGCGTCCCGGGCGCGCGTGTGAGCGGGACGGCCCCACGCCCGCTCGCTCGCTCGCACTCACCGTGGTGCTGCGGGTGCGCAGTGTACATGATCTCGGCGTCCCGGGCGCGCGTGTGAGCGGGACGGCCCCACGCCCGCTCGCTCGCTCGCACTCACCGTGGTGCTGCGGGTGCGCAGTGTACATGATCTCGGCGTCCCGGGCGCGCGTGTGAGCGGGACGGCCCCACGCCCGCTCGCTCGCTCGCACTCACCGTGGTGCTGCGGGTGCGCAGTGTACATGATCTCGGCGTCCCGCGCGCGCGTGTGAGCGGGACGGCCCCACGCCCGCTCGCTCGCTCGCACTCACCGTGGTGCTGCGGGTGCGCAGTGTACATGATCTCGGCGTCCCGGGCGCGCGTGTGAGCGGGACGGCCCCACGCCCGCTCGCTCGCTCGCACTCACCGTGGTGCTGCGGGTGCGCAGTGTACATGATCTCGGCGTCCCGCGCGCGCGTGTGAGCGGGACGGCCCCACGCCCGCTCGCTCGCTCGCACTCACCGTGGTGCTGCGGGTGCGCAGTGTACATGATCTCGGCGTCCCGGGCGCGCGTGTGAGCGGGACGGCCCCACGCCCGCTCGCTCGCTCGCACTCACCGTGGTGCTGCGGGTGCGCAGTGTACATGATCTCGGCGTCCCGCGCGCGCGTGTGAGCGGGACGGCCCCACGCCCGCTCGCTCGCTCGCACTCACCGTGGTGCTGCGGGTGCGCAGTGTACATGATCTCGGCGTCCCGGGCGCGCGTGTGAGCGGGACGGCCCCACGCCCGCTCGCTCGCTCGCACTCACCGTGGTGCTGCGGGTGCGCAGTGTACATGATCTCGGCATCCCGGGCGCGCGTGTGAGCGGGACGGCCCCACGCCCGCTCGCTCGCTCGCACTCACCGTGGTGCTGCGGGTGCGCAGTGTACATGATCTCGGCGTCCCGCGCGCGCGTGTGAGCGGGACGGCCCCACGCCCGCTCGCTCGCTCGCACTCACCGTGGTGCTGCGGGTGCGCAGTGTACATGATCTCGGCGTCCCGGGCGCGCGTGTGAGCGGGACGGCCCCACGCCCGCTCGCTCGCTCGCACTCACCGTGGTGCTGCGGGTGCGCAGTGTACATGATCTCGGCATCCCGGGCGCGCGTGTGAGCGGGACGGCCCCACGCCCGCTCGCTCGCTCGCACTCACCGTGGTGCTGCGGGTGCGCAGTGTACATGATCTCGGCGTCCCGCGCGCGCGTGTGAGCGGGACGGCCCCACGCCCGCTCGCTCGCTCGCACTCACCGTGGTGCTGCGGGTGCGCAGTGTACATGATCTCGGCGTCCCGCGCGCGCGTGTGAGCGGGACGGCCCCACGCCCGCTCGCTCGCTCGCACTCACCGTGGTGCTGCGGGTGCGCAGTGTACATGATCTCGGCGTCCCGGGCGCGCGTGTGAGCGGGACGGCCCCACGCCCGCTCGCTCGCTCGCACTCACCGTGGTGCTGCGGGTGCGCAGTGTACATGATCTCGGCGTCCCGCGCGCGCATGCCCACGCGGTCCACGTACAGCGCGAGCGCGCTGAACACCAGCAGCCAGTCGTTCCCGGCGGGCCGCGCGCACAGCGGCCGCGCGCCAGAGTGGGACAGGAACACGCTCACTTGGTTCTCTGGGTGGACTAGAGCTGGGGATAGAGACGAGGGTGATTTAGCATTCAACAGAAATGGACTAGAGCTGGGGGGATAGATACGAGAATAATTTAGTATCCAACAGACATATGACGTGCTCGTTGGCGCATTGATGGATCGTTTCTTCGATTCCCACCGGGACGACATAATTATAATTTTCTGTAAGCATGTCTTCCCCACGTCTAGTAATTTCGGGCATTGAAAGGGTGGGAGGAATATCGAAATTCCGACCGGGTAACCACCGTTCATAGATAGAAAAACCGTGAAGCGTATATTGCGCGTTTCAGTTTCAGTCTATGGATTTCCGAATGCTCGAAGTAAAAAGTAGGTCGACAGCGCAAGTTCTGTGGCTGAGGTATCACCTACCATCAAGTGAACCTCATGCTCGTCTGTCGATAACTAACATAAAGAAAAAACATATCAATATTTATATGATTTTGTGAGAATTTAATTTTGTTATAATATGTATTTTTATCTTATTTTAGTTTGATCGTTTATGTATAAGTTGCTTTGTTCTGTAGAATGTCGTATGCGCCCACCCCAATTAAAACTCGGCGTGTATTTTATATTTGTGTTATGTGTTTACTGTTTATTTTGTTGATGCAATAAATAAATAAATAAATAATGACAGCGCACACACCCGCACACACTCGCTCACACACACACACACTGTACACTCACAGACAGCCGGCCTATCCAAGTCCGTGCGCAGCGTGTGCGCCACCAGCCCGCCCCGGTAGCCCAGTATGAGCCGCCCGCGGCACAGCTGCACGCTGAGCACCGGCGCGGCCGCCCGCAGCTCGGCGACGCGGTACCGCCTCGCAGCCGTTCGTGTTATCTCGTACACTAGGACCACCCATGAGTTCTGGGGATAAAACATATAAATAGCAATTAACATACACTTTCTTTTTTTTTTATGAAGACTAAACATTTGACCGCGATCCTGCCTGATGGTAAGCGCGGATGCGATCTAAATGGGAGCATGCTTAGTTAGAAGAATTTAAAAAAAATACTAGCTAGTACCAGCTGGTTACATCTAAGCGAATATCCTAAAAACTTTCTCCGTGAAAAAATACATGTGTCATTTTTAAATAAAATACTGTATACCGGATTAAAACTCTATTTATTATTTATATTATTGAAATTATTTATCCCGACGTTTTCAACATAAATAATAAATCGCGTTTTGATCCGGTATACAGTATTTTATTTAATTGTGTGATACTCGCGTTAATAAAAGACAATATTGTCATTTTTTTTAATTGTTAGGTCCAAAAGTTGAAGTAACACTTTACATATATAATAAAATAAATACCTATGTAACATGCAGTGATCCGTTAAACACGTTAAAGTTTAGTACGTACTATTCAACTCTGCCATTAACACCTTCTCATAGCTGTTTATAGTTATTGTCATTATGTGGCTTAACATTTCATTCGTAAATTCATTATTTAACAATTGGCCCTTCGAGCCGGATACCGTCTACAACTGACCTGTCGTTTACAGACTACGGCGAACCCGTGCGCGGTCGCGTTCAGTTCTCCCACAGCGACGTCCACCGCGCCCTTCGCCTCAGCCAGTTTCACGCTTTCCGCTTCCGGACATTCCAGGGCCCGGATCGGAACGAGGCGGACGTGTCTGCCTCGACCAGCTATTACCACTAGAGGTGGCAAAAACATATATTTGTTGAGATTGTATCTTAGGTTTAAAGAATTTATTTTTCATTAAGACTAAATACAGTCACTTACATGAAAAATATTTAAAAACTATGTAATCTACGGTGACCTGAATATAAAATATGCATGCAAGAACGAATTCAAGTAGATTAACACAAAACTTTTGACAAAATACATATAGAAGAAGGGAAAATATCATATTTTGAGACACTATTTTAATAAGGAATGATCGTTTAAAATATGCTTGGCTAGCTCAGTCTTAAACATACCAAAAGATTTAGCATTTTTAATATTTTTTGGTAATTTCTCTTTTGTATCTGAATCAGCCCAATGATTCGAATCAATGAAACGCTTCATTTGCATCAGTGATTCTCAGATATTCTTGAGATATTTGCGCGATTATTTACCTTCTTACTTAAATCGTTTTATTGACCTTGCTGTAATAACTAAGCCCCATGATAAAACAATGCAAATACCCTATCAACACGTCATGTACTACTTAAAAAGTTGTGTTAATAGAAATAGATTTCCCTTCATACTTTCTTTTGAGGCTAAGGACTGACAGTTAGAAGTTTACTAACTGGAGTATTTAAAAATCGATTCTATGTACAGTGTAATAGTCAACAAAAAAAGGAAATAAACAGACATGGCGACTTTGCTCTCGCGTAACACGACTGAACGAACGCGACCCGACTTTGTCCGAAGCGCTCTGCACAATCCGATCATTCGCTCCGACGAATCACTATCTCATTCGTATCCGCAAGCAAAGCGTGCCGATTAAGTTCGAGATGCAATTGATGCAAATGATACACTTTTATCCGTGTTACTGATTCGAATCAGTTGATCACTTGAATGAAACAACAATCAGCTACAAGAATCAATACGAAATCGCGCTATATAAATGTTTCCGAGCGTTGAGTATATATACTACATCTCGACATCAACCACTGGGGCCTTAGGGCCGGCCAGTCAGTGGTTCGACTGGTCGAGGATCCTCCCTTTAGGTTGGAGGAAGACCACACCTCCCTTCTAGACATGGGTAACTCAGCGAAATTCCCCGCGCCAACTCAGCAACTCAGGCGCAGTGTAGTGAGTCGGCTTCTTGAGTCAACTCAAAATTGCGCCACGACGCAACAAAATGGGACGCACAAAGCGAGCAGTGAAACCTCCCAAACGCACTCAACTCCACGCTCATAGTTCACTCAGTGAGTGGGGTACTGCGCCGTGCGCCAACACATTATGAATGTGTGAGCTGACTCACCCAGCGCAGTGAAGCGTGCCGGCGCAGTGTTACCCATGTCTATTGCAACCAACTCACCCAACAAGTGCTCAGCGGCCACATAGTGCAGCCGCGCGACCGGCGCGTGCGCCCGCCGCGGCACTATCTCGCCGCGCTGCAGGTCCAGCAGCGCCAGCCCGAAGTCCCCGCCCAGACACAGCCGGCCGCGCTCCACGACGCACGCGCACTGCACGCCGCGCACGCCCGCCCACGACGACGTGTCCACCAGCACCGCGGCGCTGTATACCTGATGGCCAAATGTCCTTACTGAATAAGGTTTTAAACATTTATTGAAGTTATACTTCTTTAGGCGCGTTATGAAAAATTGATGAGTGAAATTTTACGATGCGCGCGCACACCGTGACACAAAATTAACAGAAATAAAGTTGCCCACTAAATCGCTCATTAAGTTGAGGAAAAAATCCTACCAACTAAACAGAAATAGAATCTCTATTAGTGGCGCATGTTGGCACACACGCCGCCTGTGTTCACTGTGTATTTATATTTATAATATTTATCCACATGCTTTGAGTTTCTACATTTAAAATTTAAATTTAAATTGAACTTTATTGACTGTGTTGACAATCCTTTTCCAATCCTTTTATTGTAATTTATTATTTGCATGCAATTAAAAACTATTTTTTAATGATGCCAAAGAAGTATAACTTCTAACGCGTACATAAGTACACACATACGTTTTTTTTTTCTCAAAAAAGAATACAATAATTCACTTACATGATAAAAAATAATAATTAAATAACAAACCTTTCTAGACTCGGAAAACTACATATTATAAACCTCTAGTCATCACATTCACAATTCAATTTCAAAGATACTTTGTTATTTAGTATACAATTTTTAATTATTTAAGCATTTGTCGGTATTTCGAAAATTGCTTTATATGTTACAAATTTTTGTTTATTTATTAATTTACAGTAACATGCCCCGGCTTCGCACGAGTGCAATGTAAATGTGCTATACACAAAACTAAAATAGCCTTTGTTACTCGCTAATAATGTATCGTTCTATTGGTGAAAGAATTTTTTAAATCGGTCGAGTAGTTTTTGAGTTTATTCATAATATACAAAATACAAATCTTTCCTTTTTATAATATAAGTATAGACCAACAAGCCCTGGTTTCGCACGAGTGCAATGTAGATACACAAAAAAGCTTATTTTTCTCGCTGATAATTTAGCTGTTTAATGGTGAAACAATTTTTATAATTTGTCGAGTAGTATTTAAGTTAAATCGTAATAAACAAACAAACATATTTTCTCTTTATAATACTAGTATAGAGCAGTTACAATTTATGTCTGTAAATTACTGCCAATAATGGTCTTATACAAATTTATACTTACACAAAATTATTACAGCATCGTAATGGAACCCCTAACCATAGGTTAACCACTGAATAAGAGTAAAACGCCACTGAATAAGAGTAAAACGTAAAAGTAACGTATGAATAACATTCATACCCTTTTTATCATATCCCATTTTTTATAATTAATAACAAATTAAATAAATAAAAATTGGGGGTGACATATTTGAGATCCGCACCGGGTGCTATACATATGCTACGCCATTATCGTGAACACAATATAAAACTATAAGAAGTATCGAAATATGTTTGAGATTATAATTATTTTCCCTTTATTTTGTCAACAAATGATAGTAAATGAGTCAACTCACACATTTGTCCGGCAAGTTGTTCCGTTTGAGTATCCTGTGCAGTTCGCTGAGCGCGACCACCCACTTGGTCTTCTCCGACTCGGACTCAGCCAGCATCAGCGTGTGGTACCGTTTGCCGCCCTCCAGCTGGGACGTCGATATCTGCGGAACGATTCCGTTACTATTAACGCTCTATTATCCGCTACTATTCAGAACAACCATCTAAAAATGGTACTTCGTCGGGAACTACATCTGGAAACTCTGCTTTTTGGTATAATAAAAATACATAAGCCAAGTTATCTTTATACTAAACTAGTGGACCCCGCAGACGTTGTTCTGCCACAATTTTGAAATTTGAATATGCCCATTTACCCACTATAATTGTCTAATATGTCACTGATTTGCAGTGGACATCTGTTAATCCAAAAAAGCTTAGAATGCATGACGTGAGCTGTCAAGATGGCGGAGTTTCGAATCTACTTTATTTTATAATTTATTTTATAATTTATTTTATGCATATATTTTTTTCCTGATTTTTTTCCAATATATTAATAGCCTATATCTTATTCCCGACATAGAGGAATCCAACAAATAAGATATCGTTAAAATCGGTGCAGCCGTTCTTGAGTTATAAGTGGTGTAACTAACACAACTTTCTTTTATATATATATATAGATTGGAGTGGTGTACCAGTGCGACTCGTACAAGATTTCTGTGTGGTAAAGGCTTATGCATACCAAAATATAATACCGCAGCATTTAGAGGTAGTTTCAGGTACTCAGCGACAGAATGTTGGAATAATATACCACCACCGATTAAAAAATTACATTCGATGTTTTGTTTTAAAAAAATAATATAAATTACATTTATTAAATTATCATCGGAACGTGTCGCTGGGTGCCAGAGTCGTACCTTCATTTGTAATATAATTTTATGTTTAAAATAAATGTCTATTTTAATATTATCGTTTAGACATTTATTAATTTTATTTTATCTTTTGTTGTAGTGATAGCTGATGTTATATTAAATAAAAAATAAAATCACATTAATGATTTCGGGCTGTTTGACAATTCGAAAACCCCTTCTGAAAACCAGCGTTGCAGCTTATACAATGCAATGCAACAAATGGTGATGAAGGGTCCATTTCGGCATTAGGTACACAATATATTTTATTGTATTTAATAAAGTTCAAAATTGTATTTAATATTTTTTTTTTTTTGTCGAATAAAGATTTTTTTTTTATGTCAGATATCGACAGACGAGCATGAGGTTCACTTGATGGTAGGTGATACCTCAGCCACAGAGCATCAGTCAATGATGCGCTGTCAACCTAATTTTTAAATCAAGCATTCGGAAATCCATTTGACTGAAACCAAAACGCGCAATGTGCACTTCACGGTTTTTCCATCTATGAACGGTGGTTCGTTACCCGGTCGGAATTTCATTATTCCTCCCACCCGATCAATGGCCGAAGATACCAGACGTGGAGAAAACATGTTTACAGAAAACTATATACATATTGTCCCGGGTGGGAATCGAACCCACGACCCATCGATGCGCACCGAACGCGCCAACGAGCCCGTCATGTATGTCTTTGTCTATTATCCAAGTAATTAAAATATGGCTTACAGTCAGTACTCACCCTAAATATACAGGGTATGTCTCGTTTGCTCGCGTGGATGACGTCAGAGTCCTTCACTGACGTCACGCTGAACTCCGGATCCCGCATGTCGAGTACTTGACTCACGCACACCGACGGCAACGCGTTCCTGTAAAAAACTTATCATTGCACAAACCACTTGCAAGAAAGTGTTCGATACTTTCTTGCAAGTCCTTCGTGTTTGGGCCTCAGTATACACTTTATAATGATATGGCACCAAAAATACCGGAACAAACCGGTATTTAGCGGTTACGAAATTATCTAAAGCGTTAGTCGGTTTTTGAGCAAAGTTTGGTAGAACTCGTTTAAAATCAAACAATGCGAAAACTGAAGTATTCAAGGCTAGTGATGTTTCTACTTTTCAGTTATACATACAATTTAGGAATTAATAAATAGTCCTTAAATCCAATGACAACAACCTACATATAATATAAATCGAAACCGAGATATGAATATTTATGGGGTTGTTTCGAGAAATACAAACATATTTGTTTGACTTCAAACTGCATACTTATAGAGTTATAGACATAATTTTAATACTAGCTAGACATGGGTAACACTGCGCTGCGCGGCGCAATTGCGCCGGCACGCTTCACTGCGCAGGGTGAGTCAGCTCACACATTCATGTGTTGGCGCACGGTGCAGTACCCACTCACTAAGTGAACTATGAGCGTGGCGTTGCGTGCGTTTCGGAGGTTTCACTGCTCGCTTTTGCGCCTCCAATTTTGTTGCGCCGTGGCGCAATTTTGAGTTGACTCAAGGAGCCGACGCACTATACTGCGCCTGAGTTGCTGAGTTAGCGCGGGAAATTTTGCTGAGTTACCCATGTCTAATACTAGCAAAAGAAAATATAGGATCCTGATCCCGCTTACAGGAGAATTAAACCATTTAAAAAATAACATTTAGATCTGTGGAGGAAGGGAGGTGTGTTCTTCCTCCAACCTAAAGGGAGGATCCTCGACCAGTCGAACCACTGACTGGCCGGCCCTAAGGCCCCAGTGGTTGATGTCGAGATGTTGTATATATACTGAGCGCTCCGAAACATTTATATAGCGCGATTCAGGATTAGACGTCTTCGTATTGTTTCTTGTAGCGGATTATAGATGTCGCTACAGATCATTTCCACATGAAACAGATTCGCGCTCTATCATTTTATTTTTGTTCTCAATCAAAAATATCACCAATAAAGTCCGGTAACACATCTCAAACTCACCTATCTTGTGATATGTCGTAAAGGAACAATTTGAAGTCACACACAACGACAAACTGCCGCATCCAACCCTTCTTAACTCCACCCGGTTTCGGTACCTGCAAATTAAAAAACCTGATACAAAATGTTTGTAAGGAGCTGCAACCATTACACCATGTTCCACATGACATCTTGAAGTAATAAGCTATAATAATAAAAAATAAACGAATAAAAACCCAAGTTTGTCCTCTATCAGCAGTAGGCATGGTGAAGTAGGAGCACGCATTTACATCATTGTGGTACACGAATTCGAATAGTCACCACGATTTGCAAGTGCGTTGCCGACCTTTGAAACTTTTTTCAAGCTAGCTACCCTACCTATATTCAAATTCAAAATCATTTATTCATTTAGGTAACACAATGTACACTTATGAACGTCAATAAAAAATACATATTCAATGCTTCTAATTTTACAATTAATGTCAGTTCTCAAATCAAGGGCGTAGAGCGGACGAGAAGAACTGGCAAGAAACTCGCCGCCACTCTTTTTAATCGCCAAGTTTTTGTTTAAGTAATTTTCGATCGACAAATACATCTATTGATATTAAAAGTCGAGTTTTAAGTGTATTTGTCATGTTAGACCCGGAAGAAATAAAGAGATAATCGATTAAAACACGAGAAAACGGTCGACAAAATTTTGTCGCGGTTGTCATGCTAAGCCGGCTGTATGGGCTTCAGCGAACATACCTGAGGCACTATAGAAACGTGGCAGTTTTAACATCATCCTAAAAGCATTATTATAAAGGATGCGCAAAGCATTAGCCGATCTGCCTGTATAGATAGCCCATAAACCGCTCGTGTAGATTGGCAATAAGCTTTAAAAAGCGTGATAATGAATATTGTAATAACGTCAACGCCCACCTTGACGTATCCCTCGTAGGCGGTGCCCTGCCCGCGCGCGGGGTCGATGCCGAGCGGGCGGCGGCAGCGGGCGGCGGGCAGCGGGCAGCGGGGCGCCACGAGCGCGCAGCACGCCGTGTGCACCGCCACGCCGCAGCGCTCGCACACCACGCCCTGACGCGTCACGCCGATCTGCGGCCGGCAGATAATGTTGGTACATAATAATTGTTAATTAACCATTTTTTTATGTTAGATATCGACAGACGCGCATGAGGTTTGTTGATACCTCAGCCACAGAACATCAAGCAATGATGCGCTGTCGACCTAATTTTTACTTCGAGCATTCGGAAATCCATAGACTGAAACCGAAACGCGCAATATGCTTCACGGTTTTTCCAACTATGAACGGTGGTTCGTTACCCGGTCGGAATTTAGATATTTTTTTATTTATAATCTCAACATTCTGGCAGGACAACATCTGCCGGGTCTACTAGTAAATAAATAAAATATTCTTATCCAACCCTATTGGGACTTTGAAGCTGGAGCACATTAAGCGTGGCAACCGCTGAACGCGGCCACTAATTAAAAGTTTTACTAAAGTTGGCTGAGACTAGACGGACTGTAACAACTATAAACTTCGAAATCATCTAAAATAGATTTCTAAATTCTTTAATAAGGCTTATCAATTTATGAATAATAAATGCCATCAAAAACATTAATTGTAAAAAAAGCTAAGTCTTGCAACTCAGTTCTTCTATCGTAAAAAGTTGTGAGATCCATATAATACCAAGTCGGTCAATTTATTCAGTCTCTACTGAAGGATCCTTCTGTCTTGAGTTATTACGTAATTAGCTAACCTAACAACATCTATGCTATCGCATGAAAACACAATGTATGTTTTTTATTTTATTAAAAACACATTGTGTACCACAAGTAACACATATTATATTAAATTAGATTGTTTAGTGCGATTGCCAAGTCAATCTTTTTATTTTAAACATCAAAGATTTTTAATATTGGTATTGATATGATCACTATAAGATGTTGTTAGGTTAACTAATTACGTAATAACTTAAGACAGAAGGATCCTTCAGTAGAAAATATTATTAGTGTAAAAAAAAGTTTTTCCATTCCAATTATCAACTAAGGACACTTATTTGTGTATACATATTAACGATTCCTTTTAAAATAATACACTTACCATAAGCGATGTACAATGGTTGCACTTGGTGGGGCTACTGAATGTTCTCACTAAGAACTGGTGCAGTTTCTGTTTACCGGCCACCGGCGGGCCTACTGACGGGTCCTGCAACGAATACTGCTAAACTTTATTATATCGAATTGTCTCATCCAGTTATGACTTGACCAAATTCAAAATCAAAAGTTTTTTATTTCAAATAGGCCTTTGCAGGCTCTTATGAAACGTCTAGTTGCACGGTTCCAAAAAGTGGGTCTCATGGAGAAGAACCGGCAAGAAACTCCATGGACACTCTTTTCAACAATGGTTTAGCTTACAAAGACTCGGTTATTCAAATTCAAAATCATTTATTCATTTAAGTAACATAATGTACACTTATGAACGTCAATAAAATACATATTAAATGCTTCTAGTTTTACATTTACTGCCAGTTGTCAAATCAAGGGCGTAGAACGGACGAGAAGAACTGGCAATAAACTCGCCGCCACTCTTTTTAATCGCCAAGTTTTTTGTTTCACATTTTTTTTGTAAGGAGCTGCAACCATTATACCATGTTCCACGTGACATCTTTAAATAATTTACTATAATAATTAAAAATATATATATAAACGAAAAAATAAAATAAAAAAAAGATTTGTCCTCTATCAGCAGGCGATATTATATCGAATTGTATTATATCATCCAGTTATGACTTGATTTTACATCATCAGGAGATATTATTTCTCCAGTGTACATACACTTGATCCATACATATGGATTTCTAATACTTTGGCATGCTAAATCTAAACGACTTAATATCGATTGTTAACAGATAAAAAGGGATAAGCGACATTTTTGGCAAAATAAACTTATTTTCTTATTATTTCACTTTTCTTCCTTCATTGGGTCTAACGGCCGAATTCTCGAACGCTAATTTAAATTACTTTTCTGTTAAGTTGTGGAATGGCGGCTCTCCCTTTTAAACCGTTAGCCGTCAATATAATAGTTTTACATATGAATACTATTTCTTTCAGCTCGATTCGTCTAATTAATATAGAAATAGGTTATTTTTTTCATTTAAATCAGTATTTATCATTTTTCATATCAAGACGTATCAAGACGTTTTATTTTCAACAAATATTAATTTTGACCAACCTCACCTTTGCCTTTTTATATGTAACCACGCAATATTGAGTCACGGATGTGTTGGTAGTTCTTTAATAAACTTACAGTGGACATTTCGCTGGGCGAACTCTTGCAGGATATAGGCGAGGCCGCACGTTGCTCCATCTCGTCTTGAGATTCCGCCGAGCCACTCAAAGCGGTCGACTGTTGCGAGCCGTACATTATCTGTAGCAGGGACGTTCAGGCAAAGATAAATATATGTAGAGAAGATTTGCTAGTTATATTTCAGTTACTATAGGAGCTGATAATTCTTTTTTACAGAAAATTATAAACATGTCGTCCCGGTGGGATTCGAACCCACGACCCATCAATGCGCACGGTAGGCGTTCTACCGAAGGTGCCAACGAGACCGTTTGAGACACAAAACAAATTCAAACTTAAAGCATGTTATATGTAAAGAAAAATTGTGCTACCTTTTTACAAGATAAATGTTACCAAGATATTGTTTTAGGGTGTAGCTCATTCAGGTATTAGAATAATAAGCACTGAGAAGGCAATTTAGACGTGCCTTTATTAAACAAAAAATGTATTACAATTGCGTGTACATTTAAAGTTAATATATTCGAAAGAAGTTGCTGAAAATAGACCATACTAGCTACTATATTGTATACTAGCAAAACGCCCCGGCTTCGCACGGGTGCAATTTGGATGAAAAAAAATATGTGATAATATAGCTTTCTATTGGTGAAAGAATTTTTAAAATCGGTTGATTAGTTTTTGAGCAAAACCGCAAAAAATTAACAAAATAACATAGTACTACCCTCGCCGTATTGCTTGATGGGCTGCGTGGAGTCACAGCGGCGCGATGGCGTGAATTTTTGTTTATATTGATATTTTTAATTTCGTAATATCTTTTGAATGGAATGTCCGATTTCAATATTTCAAAAACTAATCAATAGGTATTGAAGCAGTCTTAAATACGAAACAATTTATTTGGATAAGAATTAATACAAAGTTATGGATAGCATGGTCTGATTTTGATCGGCATTTCTATCAACTTTTAAAATGTAAAAAAGTAGTTATAGTATCATAACTACAATAGTTAGACATATGGTCTCGTGAAGTTTTTTGTAGATATTTATATGTTCTATAACATTGTAGAACATTTTTTTGTTCTATCATCAATACTTTCCGCAGCGCATGCGACAAACAACATTTTTTGGCTAATTTTTTTACACCTCGAGTTGGTTTTAGTAGGAATTTCAAAGGATCTCTATTTTTTTCTAATAATAAATATAGCCTATGTTACTCAGCGATAATGTAGCTTTCTATTGGTGAAAGAATTTTTGAAATCGGTCCAGTAGTTTTTAAGTTTATTCAATACATACAAAAATACAAATGTTTCCTCTTTATAATATTAGTATAGATTAGAAAAAGTCTGTTTGTCCTTATGTAATAAAATGGAAATGGATAGATTTGATCTTAATCGAATATTTGCCTATTTAGCAATATTTAAAAAAACTTAATTCTACACACATAAAACTTAATTATAAAATTAATATAAGAGATTTTGTCATATGCTTTTTTGAAGAAAAAAAAAAACAGAAAATCTATGACTTATATATAAAAGAAAGACAAAATAAGTTGATATAAATAAATAAATAAATATAATAGGTATATAGACAATTCTTTAGACTAATACACAGCGTACACTCAAAACAGCAAGTATGAAGACGCTAAGAGAATAAAATATTACTAAAGACATTGAAGTATACATTATATTCTAATTAACGTGAACAAAGCAAAACATGCAAGTAAACACAAAAAAGTATATAGCTCAAGCAAGCCAGAAAAAATACTAAAAAAAAAAGAAAAATAACAAAAAAATAATCACCTTCGCGTTACAACAATTCTGCACATTCCTGTAACGGTACCGCGGCGACATCTGTGCAAAGCGTCATGTGAAGTGAATGCAACGTAAAAAGCGCTAATTGGATTAGTCACAAACTATTATTATAATAATCGCAAAATAATATTGTCATTTATAAACGCGAGTATCATATATTTAAATAAAATACTTTATAACGGATTTAAACTTTATTCCGACGTTTCGGATGCTTTTCAGCAACCGTGGTCACGGCAGACTGAAAAGTGAGAGCTGATTTGAAATATCACAAAGTTGATTTAGTTGAATAAGTGTCTTAGTTGTAAATACATATTAAGACCTCCTACTTTTGGCAAAATCACTTTTTTACTTTTTGACGGGCTCGTTGGCGCGTTCGGTAGAACACCTGCCGTTTGCATCGATGGGTCGTGGGTTCGAATCCCACCCGGGACAACATGTTTATAGTTTTCTGTAAACATGTTTTCTCCACGTCTAGTAACTTCGGGCATTGATCGGGTGGGAGGCATATTTAAATTCCGACCGGGTAACGAACCATCATAGATGGAAAAACCGTGAAGTAGTTTCAGTCTATGGAATTCCGAATGCTCGAAGTAAAAATTAGGTCGACAGCGCATCATTGACTGATGTTCTGTGGCTGAGGTATCACCTTCCATCAAGTGAGCCTCATGCTCGTCTGTCGATATCTGACATAAAAAATAAATACGCCAGGCCATTCTACATTTTGAATCTCTATCGAATGCAAAATCTCTCATCTGTATACGACGTTTAAATCGTATTTTATTTATCAATTTCATCATCTCCTATCTGCTTGCTAACTTTTTTTTAGAATTATACTAGCTTTGCTTTCAGTTAATAATAGCAAAGTAAGAAGCAGGAAATCATGTGGCTGATACCTGTATTTTTATTGTAGTTGGTTTCATTATATTTTTTGATCGATTTTTACACATAAGAGGTCTTAAAGTCGCAATTACGCGATTTGGAGAATCAGGTGTTTACTTTAACATAGACTTTTAATATTTTGCGATTACTATAATAATAAAAAACAATAATGCTCTATACACAACGTTAATTATGTTTCATGTATGTAAGTATGTTATATTCACATGAATTACTGTGACAATGAATTTAAAGCAACTAGAAATTTTGCAAAAATTGAAATTAATGGTACAATTGAAGTATGAAATTTTACATTTTAGGTACAATAATTATATTAAGAAAAAAAACATTTTAGTTACAATATAATTAATTAATCCGTAAAATTTAAATCAGAAGCCCCATACTTTTCGTCTTAAATCCCCTTAGCTAATCTGTACCAAGCGACGTTGCATATTTTAAGAAGACTATTATCCAAAAAAACATCTAAGCAATATTAAATACTAATGGCCTTATTCATAAACGTATTATAGGCTTGATATAGTTAAAATATGTTTTGTCTCGCTCTATCAAATGTAAAAAGACTACAGAACGAAAGAAACAAAACATATTTTAACTATATCATCAAGCCTCTAATTCTTTTATGAATAAAACCGTAAATGTCCAATCAGTTTCTATCTATTCTAACAATATACTAACACTACTACTAAAACGTTATTTACAATGTACTCAAACTATTAATCAAAGGCCTAAGCACGAAAAACTTGCGAGAAAGTATCCATGTCGACCTGTCATTTGTGCATACAAATGTGGTGGGGTCTACGTCATACGTCGCACAAGAAAACGGATTATAAAAAATGGAAAAAATAAGAAATTTTTAATCATGCAAAATATTTAATGATACCAAACGACCTTTTTAAAAAAAATAAAGGACCATTAATAAGAACCAGAGAACCTTCTGGTATAACTCAGTATTGTACGTCTAAACAAATCGAACGGGGAATCCTCAGCTTTTGCCGGATCGCGGTGGGGATTCCCCAAGATAGCAACGCAAGCTAATGTTGCTAGACTGAATAAAAACATTCAATATCGATTTACGATCAGTAACTTCCTCTGTTTGTATGACAGACTAGCGATCCGCCCCGGCTTCACACGGTCGTAATATAGATAGTAGATACTATTCACAATTTTTTTTTTGGGCTTTTACCGATGTTACTCGCTGATAATGTAGCTTTCAATTGGTGAAAGAATTTGTGAAATAGGTCGAGTAGTTTTGAGTTAAATCATAACAAACAAACAAAACTTTCCTCTTTATAATATTAGTATAGACTAGCGTTAGGAATACTTTCTCGCAAATCGTTCGTGCTAATGTTACCATTAGTGTTACCGAAAGTTGTGTCGGTAAATCCAATCGCTGCCCATACAGTGGACGCATTGTAAAAACTAATCCGTTTGATGCGATGGGTACGATGCGTACGATTGGTACGATGCGTACGATGCGTACGATGCGGACATATGGACGCTTAAGACATCAGTATAAAAAACATACCTTTTGATCACTATTAATTGTGCTGACGTTATCGTAATGTCTCTCGGGCGGGGCATCCTTCAGGAATTGTTCGAGGTAGCTCATTTGCGACGGCGGTCGATCGAGGACTGAAACGCGAAAAATAAAACTAAATATCATATAACTAATTCCGGTATAGATAAAAGCATCGAAATATTATAAACATAGGAGAACATGGATACAAACTTCTCTACTCAATACAGACCATATTTGAAAAAGACATGTATATTTTCAGGTAATTATTATATTGCATATATTTTTAGTTGTTTAGTTTTACCTTAAGATAAATAAAAGTTGTTTTCCCTTACACATTGAAATATCAAAAAAAAAATCTTATTGATTTTCCTAAAATTTCTTGGAAGTTTTCATACATGTTCATATTATTTCGATGATAGACACGTAATTAATATTAAACACATGAATAAATGACAGGGTGAAGAAAAACATAAACCAAATCCCAACCGAAACCATAAATCCAAAAACGTTACTTGAGGTATAGTCGAGTGCTAAAGTGCTAACACCTTCACCAATAAAAAACGTGTTATAGTGCGAAAAGGATTTTGTATGACATCGAAAAGTTAATAGTATTGAATAGGTTCAACTAGTAAGTGTCTACTATTTAATTTTGCTATTATTTAAACTTGCGAGAAGATATTTGTATCGTTCATCTGTCAGATGTATACAATAACTGTCGACTCAGAACAACTGCTTTACGACAGCTCGAAGTAAAAAGTAGGTCGACAGCGCATCATTGATGTTCTGTGACTGAGGTATAACCTACCATCAAGTGAACCTCATGCTCGTCTGTTGAAATCTAATATAAAAAATCTGACAGATTTACGATACGTGTATTTTTTTGGAAATTATTCGTGCTTGGGCCTGAAGATGGCCTTAGTTTCGATCAGTCTCAACATAAGACACCTCGTAGCACTAAGACGAAACATTTTTCGACCACTTAAGTACCCGACTGTACATGACATGTTTAGTGAACAAATCGGGGCTATGACATGCAATTTGGACGTTTACAATGGACGCTGTACAAACTACATACTATCCTTCTATACGAATCAATATTTATTATTTTAAATATAACTTTTAGTCGAAGCAATATATTCTTCATCGGGTAATTTTTGTGACTTTCGTTTATGAAGTAATGCATAGACGAATTTCAAATATATTACCAATAGAAATACCTCTATTTGAACATTATAAATAATACTAAGTCTTTTATTAGTTACACATATTTCTCTTGAAAATTCCATACAGTAAGAAAAAAGGCACAATTGAAATTTAAAATCATAACCTAATCATGAAAAGAAAATATTATTGCTATAAAATTTCGAGTTTTTTTTTTTTTAATTATTTACAACTGCCTTTTACTATTTTCATACAAGATTTGCATATCTATTAATTCTATTCTACTCAATGTACGTCGATTTTAATCTGAATCGCTCTAAATGGATGTAAATAAATATTGATTCGCATCTCAGATTGTTTACAAAACGAGGGTATTTTTACAATAAAAACAGATTAGTCAATACCTATATGCATATACAAACAAGTGTTAAAGAGAATCAAACCATGTCGCTTAATGCATTACGTGGTGTTATGAATGGACATGGGATTTTTGAGGGTAGCTTTACAATTCTAAATTCAAAATAATAGTCAATGATTTGTCACATCCATACAACCGCAAAGCGAAGCAAAAGCGAAGCATTTATAATGAAAGGAAAATATCGTTTCCGTAACACAAAAAAAATGGCCGAAACATAAGTCACTGTTTTGAAGTCGGTTCTTTCATTTGCTACTTTCTATCGCTTAACAATAAACACAATAGTGAATCGACAATGACATTACTTTTCATGATTCCAATTATAATACAAATAATCAATCTAAAATAAAATGAAAAATCGTTCACTTTAAATAGTAGAGATTCAACCCATTTTTTTCGCCCCGTTGCGGACGCCTAAGGCCTTCGGTATCACTTTGAGAAACTATAATTGAAAATAAATATATATAGATACGAGAAGTATCTTTAAAGTATTAAATATCAAAGTTTTAATAAAAACGTGAAACTCCAACTATTTATTAAGTAAAAACAGACTCGCAAAACAGTGACAAAACCTCAAAAAAGTATAATTTTTCCTTGACACTTGCTCGTACTTACAATGAAACGATAGGAGACTTTATAATAACTATGTTATTGTCTATGAACGCAGCACAAAGACGGAAATCCATTAACAAAACCTTGAAAATACAATATCTGTTGTAAAAAATGTTTTTTTTTTTAATTTCTACATTCACCAAGTTCCCCTTGGATTAGTTTTGAAGGTAAAATACAGACATCACATTCTACTAACATAAAATTTGTCGTTTTTTCAAACCCTTAACCAAGTTTTACATTTTGATAATGTAAATGATCTGACATAGTTTTTACACCCTGTATACATAAAAGACAAATCACAAATATAAAATATAATAAACAACAGATATTGTGTAGGAACATAAACGATCACAAACAAAATTCTACATCTAAAGGACGTATTTAAACTAAAAAAAACACGAACCGTTCTCTTCTTTGCCGCTCCAATATGTCGATTTAGTTGATCCCTGCCTGGCTGCTTGCGAAATTACAACTTTATGTTTTTATAACGATAAAGTCGAAATTACAATGAGACCAGTAATAGAAACGGGTGCAATAAAAAACAAAATAACAGGATAGTACAACAGATTTAATATCATATAAGTTATGTACATTTTTGCACATACTGTACAAGGCGGCAGCGTTCCGATTGATGACCACGAAACCCACTGGTTTGGTATAAAAAAATCTCCTGGTAGACACTACTGTATTCTTAGCGGACCGAAAGGTATTTTTAATATAATTAATGTTTTTTGGCTTTCAAGCAAAAATATGGAAAAGGAATGACTTAATTTATTTGCTTCATCCCGAGAAAGATCTTAGTATATTTATAAAAATTCTAATCTTGATAGATAGCATGCTTTCATAAATGTTATTATTCACTTTCTGTAAGTTATAACAAAGTTTAAGGCGGCATAGACTATCTAAATCTAGTTCAAGTGCAAGATATCATTTGTATTTTTTATGTGAGATATAGACAGTCAAGCGTTAGGCTGACTTCATGGTGATACAATTAATAATTTTATTTATCGTTTCGCATGTGCTGCCGACCTATTTACTTTGAGCGTTCGAATCCTTAAAATTAAATCGAAATGCGCAGCTAGCTTAACCATATAAGAACGATGGTTCGTAAACGGAGTTTAATTGATCCTAACACATTTAGTACTTAGAGAATAATTTGCGTGTAGAAATAATACATAAGTATATGGAATTCGATGCAAACCCGCAACAAATACAAGACATACCAATCATTACACTAATGAATTCTTCAAAAGTTTCTTTTTGACAACTATAAGTGGTCATCAAGCAGAACGCGCCTACCATACAATAGCACGTCAACGTCCCACATATGACGCTATTACAACTTAAAATTTAACAAAAAAAAGAAGTTAAATGCGTTATAATGCTCGAAAGAATCTTTGGAGTTAATGTACTCTTAAATCATTAAATAAATTAAAAATGCTTGTAATCAGTAACAAAAGTAATTTGGTGCCATCTACTGGAGTTTTAATCGCAATAGTTTTAAAAAATATACTATTTTAATGTGTAATTCAACAAAGTTTGTAATAAGCACCACCACAAATTACTGGGAACATCTATATCTAGGTAGTTATTCTCGCGCATTCGACATACAGTACCTACTAATACGTATATCTATGATCAACTGCATCCATACATCCAGTACCTCCATTTAGATAGTGTTGCAAGAAGGATCCAGTCTTCAAAGAACTCAAAGTAGGTTATATCTTTTTTGCTGAACTATCTGTATACGATACTAATACGACATAATACGACGAACTGCTGTATTACGATATGTCGATACGATACGACTACGATAAGTCGTAACTTATCGCGATAAGTTACGATACAGAGGATATGGTATCGGTTGTAGATGAATTTGTGTTATAACAAAAATCGCTACCCAAAAAGATACTGAATTCTATCTCAGCTAAACTTCACGTCAACGAATTGGCGACCAAAATACTATAAAAAAAACATTGAACAGCCGATTATTAATCTCGGAACAGACCAAGATTAATTAACATAAGAGTCGCTAACTATTCCAGTATGTCGCATGCGCGAGGATCAAAGCCGGTAGTAAAATAACTCTTATATCGTAGATGACACCATAAAGAAATAAATATACACGAAATGAGATTCTAAAATTGATCTAGAAGTAGCTACACTAAAACAGATCTGCACTGTGTCGTTATCATAAAAAAAAAGAAAATAAAACTAAAAAAAATCCCTTTTTCAATCACCAAAACTGTTAACATACTTTTTACATAATATTGAGTATATTTCATAATATACTGTAAAAGCATGATCCAAAATAAGATTTTTTTAAATATCTCATTTTCGGTGGGAGTAAGTAATTCGGTTTCAAATAAAGCCAATTTTAAATACATTGACCGCGGAATACAGAAACGATAATCAAAACTTGAGGGCTTCTTAAAATGTTTCTGTCTTTCATTTTACCTTCGTAATGAAAGGGTTAGATATAATTTTAAGTACACCTTAAATTTGATTTGCGTCCGAGAATTCGGCCATGAGTTATCTTACTTCTAAACGTCTACTTTAATCATTAATATACGAAAACGTTCCGGAATTTATCGCCGGAGATCACGCGACATATCATGTAAGGGTAGATGTCGCTACAATTTGTGATTACGTTTCAATCACTACATATTATAAAACAAAGTTCTCAGCCGCGTCGGTCTGTCTGTGTATCTGTCTATTCGCGATAAACTCAAAAACTACTGAATCGGGGCGGGTCACTAGTAACACAAAATAAAGACACAGCTTATTTTTCAAATGAGCCAAAATCACATCTGTATCTGATGAAAATATAGTGTTGAAAAAGGGATAATTTAAAAAAAATGATAATAAAAATAAAATAAAAAATGACTAGCTCGTGTGGTAAGGTAATTTAAGATCTTTGGTAATAGCATTCATTTTTAAGACTAGACCTAAGAGCCCGTTATACGGTTGGCAACCAACTTCCGAGAGACAATAACAGAAGCATCATGTGTTGTGTAGACATAAAATGTATGTATGTATTTGGTTCTTTCAAATATAAAATTACAATCAATAGAAATAGATGGATGTTTTTTAAATATCATAAATCGTCGTTGCGCCTGCCTAATTCCATATGTGCATTTTTTTGATTTTTGGTTTTTGCACAAAAAATAATCTTCGTTTTATTCTCTTTGTGTTACTAAAATCCTTTTTGTGATATTCGAACTGGAAAGGAGTTTAACTAATTCCATATGTGTTTTGACCGTTAAGAAAAACTCCGTATGTGAGTCAATAATACGTTTTTCATTGTTTCCCAAAACTATACAAAAATGCACATATGGAATTTGGCAGGCGCAACGACGAAATGTTGAAGAATTTATGTAATTGTTTTAAAAATAGTTTGCTATTATGCCTTACATGATTCCTCAAAAAGTAGATTAGGTAGGAAGTTAAAATTTAACTAGCCTTGACCTAATTACAGCCAAAGAGCCTGTAAAATAAAGTCAAGGTAATTTGCTTTATTCAAAATGAAGAATAAATTACCGTTCATTTGCAACTTTATGTATTTTCTTAAGAAACTGTTTCCTTACTCTCTCAACAACGCTAACTCGATCGCTCACCGTATAACGGACTATGTTGATTCAAAGACTAGATATTATTTGGTTTGGCGTGAACATTATCCATGGAGGAAGGTAAATATTACACCGAGTACATGACTCAAGACCAAATTTGATATGTCAAAAAATTGACCAATAGTTTAAAAAAAATCTCAGTAATTTCACCCTTCCATGAAAATAATATCATGAATTAATTAGCCATGCATCTCATGATAGACAAATAAAGCCACGCCCCATATACAAGAGGTAACGCCCAAAAATAAGGGTAAGTACGGCCTGAACCACGCGCGAACTGTCATTATAACAACACAATGCAGATAAACAAAATCAAAATACAAAGGAGAACGCGTTGAACGCGTCAAGTACCACAGATAACGCGTTAAATGCAACAAATAATACAAAATAACAAGTTGATATTACAACAAAGGCATTTAAACGCGTCGATAATTACAAATACGCAATAGCGTTAAATACCCATAAAAATACGTTAACATAAATGCGTTAATAAAATGGCCCCAATTTCGAATTTCGAATCACAAATGGCGCGGCGTCCGGAATCACAGTTCCAATTTCGAAAATTCAGACAATCCACCGTACCATAGAGTCCATACGTCAGAGACAAGTTATTTGCGTTTTTTTCGTCGCGGTCGACGTTTGACTTTGTGGAGTCCAACATTCCATTTTGACATTTGGATTGGTTCCCGGTATATTTCACGTTTCGTGTGTGTATTGGGTGGGATAGTGCGGTAACATGTAACGAAAACAAAAAGAAAAGGTGCACTAAATAAACATTATATCTATACACACTGTGCTGAAAAATAAATACTTTTAAAATAAATATATATACATGAATATGTGAAATTATAACCATTTTATACACAATGAGAAATAATATATGAAAATAAACAGTTTAGGCGTGTATTCTTATACGTTTTGTTTTAATATAGATAATCGTTTTTACTTCATAAAATGAACCAAATATTACGATTTTAGTTAAGTTATTTTTTAATTAAATTAATTTCAGCAAAGGAACCATAAGGCAAAAAATAAGCTTGTTATTTGAATATTTATGTGATATTAATATATTATGAGTATTAATTATTCTTTGCGTCTAAATCAATATCTTTTTATACGAATTTTATCTGGCAAGTACAGAGGTAATAACTTACCAGAGATTTACCTGAAATTCGCACATTTAAGCACAATTTCTAACTTGATATTATGTTATGGTTCATATTCATATGTCGAAACAATCACATTATGTATTAATATAATCGTAACAAAATAATTATAAATCGGCGAAAACCGAAATAGATGTGTGTGTAAGGATCTGAGTGTGTGTGTATATATACTCACAGGAGTTATGTCCGTGCGCGGGCGCATCGAGCTTCGCCTGCATGTCGCGGATGTGTTGCTCCTTTCGTTTCATATCGTGGGCGAGCGCGTCCAGCCGCTGTCGGGTCTCCATCAGCTCTCTGGAGGGTGCACATCGATGAATGAATAAGATACGATAATTTCACGGCCCCGGTACGACAGTAGATACGATAATTCCACTGCCCCGGTACGACAGTAGATACGATAAATCCACGGCTCCGGTACGACAGTAGATAATTCAAAATTATTGATGTTATTTTATTTTTTAATTATTTGGTTGTGTATGGATTTGGTATTTATTGTACTTTTTGCTAATTATATTTTAAATGCACCCAATCCGTTCTATAACTTGTAACTTTTTAATATCTAGGTTACCTGGTAGAAATCGCTACCAGGCGATTAGGTCGCCCCGTGTACATCCAATATATTTATTTTAGTAAGTTATTTGTATTTCTTTGTTTTTTTTTATTGTGTACAATAAAGTTTTTTATTATGCTACTCTATATTCATAACACTTTTCTTCATATAAAATATTATTTAAAAAAAAGTATAAAAATGGGGTTCACCACCGGCAACAAGGCCATAATCAGCCCAGGTTCCCGGGGGAGGCAGAGAGAGGAACCTTCTCACAATACGAGCCGTATCCAATAATACTGCCTTCTATTATTATTATTAGATACGATAATTCCACGACCCGATACGACAGTAGATCCGATAATCCCACGGCCCGATACGACATCCACGGCCCGATACGACCCCAGCACCCACCTCTGGCTGGCGAGCAGCTCGGCCCGCGTGCGGCTCAGCTCCTCGCCCACGGCCTGCTTGGCCTGGATCTCCGAGTGCAGCGACGACTGCAGCGTGAGGATCTCCATCTTGTCCACCTTCTGCGAGCGCCGGTTCCGCCACCCGCCGGCCGCACCCGCTCCGCCCGCCCCGCCCGCCGCGCTCGGCGACACCGGCCCGGATGTGCGGTTGCCTGTTGCTGGGGGAGAAAATTATTCCGTAAGAGCATACGTCCCGGGTTCGATTCCCAGGTTGGTCGTTAAGTGTTTCTCGCTTTTAAAAGTGTGGAAATGGTTGGTGATCAAAGTTTGAGAACTTGAGGGTTGTTTGACGCCCGGATGGGTTGATAACATAAACATTGGTGGAAGTTTGAAACCTGTGCAAAAAGGCACGTGGAAAACTAACACTAGTGGTGAGTCAACAAGTTTGACTAAAAATTCGTCCCGCGGACTCCTCCCATGTTGAGCATGGGAAGGATGCACAAGCGGGACGAGGAGGGGGGTCGTGTGGCCTGACCGCCGGGTGCTCGCGGTAGTACGCTATCGCGATCCCGTGGGCCCCATTATGGCGGCTTGAGGGGCGAAAGGATTTTTTTTTTAGGGGAGAAAATTATGGAAAATTAACCGATTGAATATAGATATTCAAACTTTCACTATTCACTTTGGAACATTTGGGTTGATTTTCATAAACACTGAAAAGAATGCTACCATCGTCTCTAAGAGCAGTATAATTTCCACCTTGTATAGTATCTGTATAGTTAAAAGTGGGGTACATTTATAGCAATTAAAAACAAAATTACCATGTTTCAAATAGTCCAATTCCTCAGTCATTTTCGTAGCTAAAGCCTGTAAATAGCCACGCGCCTCTTTTTCGTCCGCCACCCATCTTATTATATCTGCAATCTGCTGAAAACACGTTAAATTAAAAAAGCGTATTTGTATTCGGCTTGAAGGACCATTTGTCTTTAGTATCGAAGATATTACCTTAATAAATGAACTTTGCAATTATTTTATTGCATTTAATTATAATATTGATATAATTTATTATCAGGATATTAACTTTTTTTATTAACAATGCAAATGGGCAGGTGGCTCACGTGATGGTGAGTTATCACCGCCGCCAATAGACAGGTTGACACCAGAAGGTAGACCCCAGCCACAGAACATCAGTCAATGATGCGCTGTCGGAAATCCATAAAATAAGATATAAGATGTAGGTTTTAGGCCAATATTATGACAGTTTTCACATTTATATCCTAACTTAACCAGAATTGATATGCAATTTAATAAAATAAGCAAGTGAGTCGCTTGAGATCGAAAAACAATTAGAATTTATCAAGTACATATATGGCATGGCTCCGTAGCCATATGTATCGGTATGCAGAATCGTACCTGTGTCTCCCAATGTTGCATGGTATCTCTCTTAGCTCTCAAGTCTTCTAACTCCATCTCCAATTGTCTCCTCTCAGCTTGCCAACGACGACCATTCTCCGCCATCTTGCAAAAAAGTGATAAATACAAAATTAAAATTAAAAGCTCGACAATTTCACAATTAAACAGTCTAGTTTCAACGGATATTTCTCTATTTTTGTCATTTTGTCTATTTTAAATAGTTTTTTTTACATAAAGTTTTCCTATTTTACCTGCTATCATTAAGATTATTTTGGTCTACCACAACTTCTATTTTCTTCCATTTAAGGCAAGGCAGATATATCATAGACAGCCAAGCCATTGCTTATATATCAGCATATCGTCGTTGCGCCTGCCAAATTCCATACGTGCATTTTTTTGATTTTTGGTTTTTGCACAAAAAATAATCTTCGTTTTATTCTCTATGTGTTACTAAAAACCTTTTTGTGATATTCGAACTGGAAACGAGTTTAACTAATTCCATATGTGTTTTGACCGTTAAGAAAAACTCCGTATGTGAATCAATAATACGTTTTTCGTTGTTTCCCAAAACTATACAAAAATCACAAATGGAACTTGTCAGGCGCAGCGACGATATAATAAATAGGTACATCATAATTTGGTAATATAAATTATAGACTTACCGCATCAAGATCCTTGGCAAGTTTCCTGTTTTCATTGATAAGCATCTGTTTGTCCTCGCTATCCGTCAACTGTTCCAATCGACGGTTTTCCAATTTCTCCTTAGAAGACTGTAACTGAAAACAGCTATAGTTAGAGCAGACTTTTTTCGATTCTAAGAATTACAAAAAGTAGCGGTGCGAGAAAGAGAGGGAAAACGGTTTGCACACGTGTGCTCTCTATCGCACAGCGGTCAAGGTAGTATAGTTCGTGCTATCTGTACGAACTTATAGTCCTATTCTAAGACTCTGGACAAGATTACATGTCTCATGGCTGAATTCTCGAACGCTAATCAACATTGAGGTGTACTATAAGTATCTCTAACTCTTTTATTACGAAGGTAAAATGAAAGACAGAAACATTTTAAGCAGCCCTCAAGTTATGATTATCGTTTCAGTATTCCGCGGCCAGTCTCATAATAAGGACGTCTTACTAGCATAGTTATAAAGTTATTAAAGTGTGTACTAAGAAATGGATCTTTTATATATCGACGCTGGAAAGCAAAAACGTGGTAAATGACAATATCACTATAATAGCAAAAGAATAAAAACAAAAATTATAATTATAGTGTCCAAAAATGGCAACCCTACGGCAGTAAATTTTAATTGAAAAAAGTTTTTCGGCTCTGGTGAACAATGTTGGATTTGCAGGTTTAAGGGATTACGTGTATGTTTTCTAGCGTCGATATTTCAGTTATTAATATTTAATTAATAAACGAGGGAATGAAAATAATTGTTTTTTTTTTTCAATAAATAAATAAATAAATCTTTACATATAATAAAACTGTGGAAGTCGAATGTCTGTACATAGAATAAAAATGCTAAAAAATGAGTCAGGGGGATGTAGGAAGAGAAATAGAACAAACCCAGATTTTTTGATCCTGTCTGTTTATCTGTTTGTCTGTTTGTGCGGGCTAATCTCCGAAGATACTGAATCGATTCATCAATTTATTAATCAAAATCGGTTGTCGGACAGATAAGTTATCATCATTTAAAGGCACCATTTCAACAAATTGCAACACAAACTGACTCGCATCGATCGTTTTTGAATTATCAGATGTCAATAACACTTTCATATGTCTAAAGCTCAGCTTAATGCTGTATACACACCAAAGCTGCCGGGCAAGGCCGGGGCTTACACAAACTTCTCCGAGCACTCGGAAGTCACTAATTGTGGACGACATGCCGCGACTGTCATGCCACCGGCCAAGTTATCCGAATTGCAACATTCAGAAGCCGCCGGGCGGCTTTGCAGTGTATACAGCATAAGGTGAAGCCTACGCGAACGAAGTCGCTGGCATCAGCTAGTAAACAGATAGTAAACAGCAGATAGTAACCAATAATAAGATACCTCTCTATTGAGCATGGAGCGCAACGCGTCAGTCTCGTGCAGCTGGTCGCGCAGGGCGGTCACCTCGGCCGTGTAGCGCGCCTGTTGCTGCGACAGCGACTCGGCGTACTGAGCCTATATACATATTACATTTTAAACAATATTTAATTACTTATTGTAGGTCACCATAAAGCCTTGTTAGCGCATGGCAACACAAAAACTCTATACAATTTTTAAGTTTAAAATTTTATATAATGTATTAAAAATTAATATTGTCCTTTATTAACGCGAGTATAGTTGCCGAGATGTAACTTGGCAAGGTTTTGGCGTAGTGGGGGTAAGTTCGCGCATGTACACTTCGTGCCAAAAAATGGTCACCTTTAAGGCTTCTTGAATAATTATATAGTATTTTATTATTTTTATTTATCATAATCAGATATAAACATTTGTATCTATATTATAGAATAATTAGTTGGTTTTATTTATTTAATTATTTCCAAAATTTATTTTTAAATATGTCTGTTTGGAAGAAAGTTAAAGAAAGGAGATTATTATATTATTTGTTATAAATAAAATGTATACAGTTAAGTTTTAAAAAAATTACTATATAGAAAATTAAAACAAAAACGCAAAAAACAAAAGGGTCGAATTCTAATGCACGGAAGTGTACTGGTGAGCGAACGGAACGTCGACACACTGCGAGATACAAGTGTCGACTGAGCAACCAATCGCGGCTCGGAACGATGCTAGCTTCTTCCCCGCGTCCCGCTACATAACCAAAGAGACCTAAAAAATGACTTCTGCGCATCTAACGACTCTTGCCAAGTTACATCTCGGCAACTATATCACACATTTAAATAAAATACTGTATACCGGATTAAAACGCGATTTATTATTTATATTGTTTAAATTATTTATCCCGACGTTTCGGATACTTTTCAGCAACCTTTGGTCTCCCCGCGACCAAATATAATTAATAATAATTAATTAATTATTAATATTATATTATTAATATTATTATTTGGTCTAATATTATTAGGCCACTGTATTATACTTTACATGATAATATTGAGAAACTATATAACATTGATGAAAGTAGAAGAAGCGAAAGTGGTATGTAAGGATCGTAGCATATGGAATTCCGTGATCTCTGCCTACCGCAATGGGAAAGAGGCGTGATGTATATTAGGGTGATTCAAAAAAAAATCTCACCAAACCTGAGCCCTATAGCTCATCTCTAAGGGGTCGCTATTGTTTTTTTAGTTTCTAATTTAATTAACATGGGAAAAATCGTTTTTTGTTTTAAATTGAATTTACACATAACGCAATTTTTTATAAAAAACGATTTTATATACTTAAAGTAGAGTCTTCGAGCTTTACAAAACTATAATACAAAGTACGATTATCTTTACATAAAAACTAATTACAGCTATTTAAAAATTACTAAATTTCGAAATTTTATTTAGCGACCCCTTAGAGTTGAGCTATAGGGCTCGGGTTTGGTGAGAATTTTTTTTATATCAAATAAAAACATTTGAGAAGGTATCAGTTAAAAAAAATTAAAAAGTTTTTTTTAATCACCCTAATGTATATGTATGTATGTATGTATGTATGTATGTATATATCATTCATACCTCTAGAGCCTCTATGTCCGCCTGAAGCTTGGCAACATCAGCCGCCGCGGAGGGCTGACCGGACGAGGGGGAAGCACCCGCCTCCACGCGTTGTAGCCGAAGCGACTCCTCACGTAACTTTCGCTCCTATTTAAAACGAAAATTAATGAGATTTTTAAAATAGGGTTAAATCAGCGAAACTACTAACCCGCTGAGAATTAGCGCTATGCCATTTAAAACAATGACATATAATTTAAATAAAATACATAATCTTTTTTTTAATTCCAACGTCTTCGATAGTACTAAGTATAGTTGCCGAGACGTAACTTGGCAAGGTTTTGGCGTAGTGGGGGTAAGTTCGCGCATGTACACTTCGTGCCAAAAAATGGTCACCTTTAAGGCTTGTTGAATAATTATATAGTATTTTATTATTTTTATTTATTATTATCAGATATAAACATTTTTATTTATATTTTAGAATAATTAGTTGGACTTCTTTATTTAATTATTTCCAAAATTTATTTTTAAATATGTCTGTTTGGAAGAAAGTTAAAGAAAGGAGATTAATATATTATTTGTTATAAATGAAATGTATACAGTTAAGTTTTAAAAAATTCACTATATAGAAAAAAAAAACGCAAAAAAACAAAAGGGTCGAATTCTAATGCACGGAGGTGTAATGGGGAGCGAACGGAACGTCGACACACTGCGAGATACAAGTGACAACTGAGCAACCAATCGCCGCTCGGAACGATGCTAGCTTCTTCCCCGCGTCCCGCTACATAACCAAAGAGACCTAAAAAATGAACTCTGCGCATCTAACGACGCTTGCCAAGTTACATCTCGGCAACTATAGCTAGTAAAGTACTATGATTCCACAATAAAACAATAATTACTCTTCTATACTGAATTTTTGTATTTTTATGTTTTTGTATGTAACGAATAAACTTAAAAACTACTGGACCGATTTTGAAGATTATTTCACCAATAGAAAGCTACATTATCAGCGTGTAACATAGACTATGTTTTGGGCATCTACGTTGCACCCGTGTGAAGCCGGGGCGCGTTGCTAGTATATTATATATATATAGGCCGGCAACGCATCTGCAAGTCCTCTGGTGTTGCAGATGTTCATGGGCGGCGGTGTTCACTTTCCATCAGGTGAGCCCCAGGCTCGTTTGCCCCCTAAATTATAAAAAAATATATATATTATAAAACCTACCTCTACCCGTGCGCAGACACATCCCCTCCACGGTCACTCGGCGTTCTTTTTACGTGATGGGAACTATACATATTGCGCATTTCATTTTCGAAGATTTCCGAATGCTCCAGGAAAATGACGGTCGACAGCTCAGCATTGACTGATGTTCTGAGGTATCACTTTGCATCGAGTGAACCTCATGCTTTTCTATAGATATCTAATATATAATAATAAAGGCCGGCAACGCACCTGCAAGCCCTCTGGTGTTGCGGATGTCTATGGGCAGCGGTGATCACTTACCATCACGTGAGCCGTCTGCCCGTTTGCCCCCTATACTATAAAAAAAAATAATGTAAATAATATTTTTTAAATTATAACCTTAGTTGCTTCAGAAACAGCGGTCTCAAGTCTGGCTTCAAGTTCCCTCCTGCCTTTGTCCGCCCGCCGGATGTCCTGTCTCAACGCATCAATTTTTTGCATAGCTACTTCTAATTCCTCCTCTTTATCACGGACCTATAAAAAACAACAATATTTTAAGTTTTTTATTCAAGGTATTTTAAAAAAATCGCATTTTTAATCTATACTAATATTATAAAGAGAGATTTGTTTGTTTTTTTGTATAGTAAGTACATCTACATTGCATCCATGAGAGAACTCAGTCGAAACTAAATTCAAACATAGTCTTGAGAGATCATTCGATAAAAAAGCGCCATCTTGACAGTTGTTTGAGTAAGATCTGAGATTTTACTTTTTCTATAGTATTTCGTTAAAGTAAAAACAATATTTATTTAATGAATTTAACTAATAATATATTAGGGTTCCATACTTTGTACTAAAACAGAACCCTTTTGCTGCATATTTTGGCACTTGCAAGGGAATCAAATAGGGTACTTCCCGTTGACCTAGAATCATGAAATTTGGCATGAAGCCATGTCATGTAGCACGAGTAAAGGAAATAATATTGTAGTTTTATTTTTCTCAAGCAAAAATTTGTACGGAACTTGGCCAGATATTTTAATTAAAAATGTGTGTGTGCATTGTGTACAGTGATGTGTGTGTTGATTTACAAGGTTAATGGTTAAAAATTACTTGAAGTTTCAATTTCAGTTACTTTTTTGATTTGAAATTGAAGATGTCGTAATCAGGAGAAATCTTTTGAAACTCATTATATTATATTTACTAGGCAATCTAAGAGTTACTGCATTCTGGTTATATCTGGTACGTATCTTTACCATCACTTTACGAGGGTGAGGTGAAAAGTTCTCGGCCTGACAATCAAAGACACCGATTTTCAGTAAAAAAATGATTTTATATCTCTACATGATCTTCCTTGACTTCAATGCACTTGGTCCAGCACTTCTTCAATATCAGTATTTCTTCCCGGAAATGAGAGTCTGGAAGACTGTGAAAATATCCATCTACGGCCCTCTGAACTTCTTCATTGGATGCAAAGCGCTTCCCAAAAACAAATTTCTTCAAGTTTTTGAATAGATAGAAGTCTGAGAGTACCTGATCAGGAGAATAGAGGGGGAGGCCAAGCAAATCGCAACCCAAATTCCGCAGTTCTCCTATCGCCAATGCACCGTTGTGTACAGATGAGTTGTCCTGGTGAAAGATATTTTTTTCTTCTTTAAACCAGATCTCTTGTCGCGAATTTTGGCATCGATCTGATCCAGAAGGTTAAAGTAATATTCGCCTGTAATTGTTTTACCTTTTTCAAGGTAATTCATTAACAAGATCCCTTTCACATCCCAAAATAAGCTGGCCACAACTTCTCCAGCAGATGCGATCGACTTCGCTTTCTTTAGCACTGAACAACAGACTTCCACCCACTGTTCGACTGTTGTTCTGTTTTTGGCGTGTAATGGTGAACCCATGTCTCATCCATGGTGATAAATCGCCGCTCAAAATCGATCGGATCCCTATTAAAACTGTTCAAAGATTGCTGCGAAAAACTTTCGCGCAATCGCTTTTGATCAGTATTCAGCAACTGCGGCACCCATCTTGCGCAGAGCTTTTGCATGCCTTATTCTGTTTGCAAGATGTTTCATACTATTTCGTCTGATATCGCCACAGTTTCAGCTATCTCACTCACTTTTACTCTCTTATCGTGTAATACGATATCATGCAGTTTTTCGATGTTTTCCGGTGAGGTTGCAGTTTTTGGCCATCCTTCACGTGGATCATCTTCAAGGAACATGTGACCACGTTTATATTCAACTGCCCACTTTTGAGCAGTTTACTGGTAAGAAGAAGAGTCCCCGTAAACTTTTATCAACTTTGGGTGAATTTCCTTGGGGGAAAATTCATCAAAAAGGAAGAATTTTCCGACCGCACGATATTCAAAATTAACCGTTTTAACGAAATGCGTGCAAGGCGTTTACTGGATCAGCAAGTGTAAACAAACTAGTTGACAGAACAAGTTGAAATTTGTCATAGGAACTACTAAAAGATGCACCTATGCGAGAAACATAATTTTTTACTGATTGGAACGCCCTTTCTATGTCAGGCCGAGAACTTTTCACCTTGCCCTTGTATATCCCCTCCCCAACAAGTTAAGGGAAAACCGTAAATTTGTAGTTTTTTTTTCTGAACCAAAAGTTTGTACGCATTTGGCCAGATTTTTTAAGTAAAATCCAGTCTTTCCCACCACTTTATATCCCCCCCCCCCCCCATGCCTCACCTGCCGCGACAGCTTCTGCTTCTGCTGCCTCAGCTCAGACAGCTTGTCGGTAACTTCGTTGTATTCCGTCATCGCCAGCTTGCGTTGAGACAGGGCGTCGCGTAACTCCTTGTCCTGAAATTATACGAATACATATAAAGATATTCGATCTTATTAGATAGGATAATGTTGTATGTACTATTGAAACTAACTGTAGATTTCCGAACGCTTCAAGTAAAAAATATTATTATTTCAAATTGGTTCAGTAGTTCCCAATATAGTTATTTCAAATTGGTTCAGATTATCCAAAGGTACTTATTTCATATCAGTTCAGTAGTTCCAAAGACCATTATTTCAAATCGGTTCAGATGTTCCAAAGGTAATTATTTCATATCGGTTCAGTTGTTCCAAGAATTATTATTTCAAATTGGTTCAGTATTTTCAAAGATCGTTATTTCAAATTGTTTCAGTTGTTCCAAAGATCATTATTTCAAATCGGTTCAGATGTTCTAAAGATAATTATTTCATATCGGTTCAGTTGTTCCAAAGATCATTATTTCAAATTGATTCAGTTGTTCCAAATATCATTATTTCAAATTAGTGCAGTAGCACCAAAGATCATTATTTATATTATTATTATATTCATATGCCATTATACCCTGCCATGTTTATATATTCTTCTCTCAATCATAAGACGCTAAACATTGTTAAGTATCAATTTGTATACTCACTTGCAATCGCAGTTTCTCAATGGAGTCCATTTTGTCCTTCAAAAGCTCTTCTTTCTCTGTATTGAGCCCTTCTATCGTGATCTCCATCTCTTGTAACTTCGATACTAACTCTTGTGGTGCTGACGATAAGTCCTAAAATTAAAAAACAACGACAATGAATTGACGGGCATTGATCGGGTGAGAGGAATATCTAAATTCCAACCGGGTAACGAACCACCGTTCATAGATCGAAAAACCGTGAAGTGCATATTGCGCGTTTCGGTTTCAGTCTATGGATTTCCGAATGCTCGAAGTAAAAATGAGGTCGACAGCGCATCATTGCCTGATGTTCTGTGGCTGAGGTATCACCTACCACCAAGTGAACCTCATGGTCATCTCTCGATATCTGACATAAAAAAAATTAAATTCAAAACATTTAGGCCGACAACGCATCATCAGGACCTCTAGTTTTGCGGATGTCTAAAGGTGGTGGTAGACGCTTACCGCCACTTCTATAAAATGGAAGTCAAAAAACATCTCACTTATTATTTTAAGGCCAGCAACACATCTGCATACCTTCTGATGTCACAGATATCCATTTTCATCGGTAATCACTAACAATTCTTTTAAAAGCCATATGAAGCTTGGAGCATATTGCGCGTTTTGGTTTCATTCTATGAAATTACGAAGGAGGTGAGAATCGAACCCTCGACCCATGAGCAAGAGATTAGTGAATTGTCCATTGCGCGTCGCAGGTATCAGAAATTTATTAATAATAAGGGGAATAGAATATTACCTGTATTACACCCGTACTAGATGTTAGTTCAACTCGCTTCTGAGCTTCCAACTCGCTATTTTTCTTTTGCAACACCGATAATTCTTCTCTCAATTGCGTCAATTCATCTGAAAATATAAGCAATAAACTATAAATAAATATAACTATAGGATTTGCGGTAAATATACGGGTTAATAAAAGTGAATGTGCTTTAGATTACACAATAGAGGGATGAGCACGAACAAGTATCGACAGAGTATTCGTATCGTCGTTAACGACGATTACAAGTAAATAAAACAAAAAACATATAAGACAAGACAACATAAGACAAAACAAAATAAGACAAGACAACATAAGAAAAGACTAAATAAGACAAGACAAAATAAGACAAGACAAAATAAGACAAGACAAAATAGGACAAGACAAAATAGGACAAGACAACATAAGACAAGACAAAATAAGACAAGACAAAATAAGACAACTTACCAGTCCCACCGTCGACCTGACTAGAGGCCCTCAGCTCCGCGATGGTCTGCGCAAGCAGCGCGTTCTCGCGTTCTAGCGCCTTCAGCGCGGCGCGGTCGCCGGCGTTCGACGGGGCCTGGGTGATTAATAATCTATATCTATACTAATATTATAAAAAGATTTGTATTTTTGTATGTTATGAATAAACTCAAAAACTACTAGACCGATTTTCAAAATTCTTTCACCAATAGAAAGCTACATTATCAGCGAGTAACATAGGCTATGTTTTGTGTATAGTACATCTACATTGCACCCGTGTGAAGCCGGGGCGCGTTGCTAGTATTTATTATATTCAAAAAGAGTTTTTTTTTACTGACTGAGAGCATTTTCCCTTTTTTTATATTTAACCCGACTTATCGGACTGCAGTGGCGGGACCACCATGCAAGCCCAAAAGCCCGGCTTGCCCTATTAAATGCAACCATAAAAGGACAAATAATAATGCACTTAACGTCATTTATAACTAATATGATTACGTAATTATATAAGTTATATATAAACACATTTATATATAACTTATATAATTACGTTACGTTTAAATCTGGCTTTTGGGCTTGTATGGCTGTCCCGCCACAGCCTGGCTAGGAGCATTTTTCTTTATTTTCCTAACCCAACTAACCTAACTAGGAGCATTTTTCTTTATTTTCCCTATCCCAACTAACCTGACTGGGAGCATTTTTCTTTATTTTCCCTATCCCAACTAACCTGACTGGGAGCATTTTTCTTTATTTTCCTAACCCAACTAACCTAACTAGGAGCATTTTTCTTTATTTTCCCTATCCCAACTAACCTGACTGGGAGCATTTTTCTTTATTTTCCTAACCCAACTAACCTAACTAGGAGCATTTTTCTTTATTTTCCCTATCCCAACTAACCTGACTGGGAGCATTTTTCTTTATTTTCCCTATCCCAACTAACCTGACTGGGAGCATTTTTCTTTATTTTCCCTATCCCAACTAACCTGACTGGGAGCATTTTTCTTTATTTTCCCTATCCCAACTAACCTGACTGGGAGCATTTTTCTTTATTTTCCTAACCCAACTAACCTAACTAGGAGCATTTTTCTTTATTTTCCCTATCCCAACTAACCTGACTGGGAGCATTTTTCTTTATTTTCCTAACCCAACTAACCTAACTAGGAGCATTTTTCTTTATTTTCCCTATCCCAACTAACCTGACTGGGAGCATTTTTCTTTATTTTCCCTATCCCAACTAACCTGACTGGGAGCATTTTTCTTTATTTTCCCTATCCCAACTAACCTGACTGGGAGCATTTTTTTAAATTTTTAACCCCACTAACCGGACTGGGACATTTTCCCTTTTTTTTTTCAATATTCAACCCTACTAACCTGACTGGGAGCATTTTTGGCCGGACTGAGCGGCGTGGGCGCACCGAGGTCCGACAGTCTAGAGCCGGCTGTGAACGTGAACCCAATGAACGGCAGGTGCAGGCCGGAGAAGGCCGATGATGCAGACGGCGGCGGCACAGCTTCCGATAACCTGAATGAATGAATGACTCTTTGAGTGAATGAATAAAACACTAAAAAATCAAATTAATTACTAGCTTGTTGTGATCCGTAAATTTAAAAGGCAAAATTGTATATTATATAATATTGTCTTTTATTAACGCGAGTATCACACATTTAAATAAAATACTGTATTCCGGATTAAAACGCTTTCAATCAAATTCAAATATCAGACAACTGTCATCTTTCAGTCTCCCGCGACCACGGTTGCTGAAAAGCATCCGAAACGTCGGGATAAATAATTTAAACAATATAAATAATAAATCGCGTTTTAATCCGGTATACAGTATTTTATTTAATTGTATATTATAATCAAAATAATTATAATGAGTTTACATATGGTTTCGATGCTTTCAAGTGTATTTAATTCAGATGTTCAATTGTTATTATTGTGGAAGTAATGTCATTCATTCAATTGATTCGATAGTTCAGTCGTCATTGTATTCCTTATAGACCAGAATACGCAATTAGTGCTTTGTTCTTGCAGGACACCTAAAATAATCAGTAGTAAAAATCGTGAGTTTAGTGACACTCAGTTAGTTTGACTTTTGAACGACGATATGTTCTACAACAATTTTCAAGTCGAAATATTCAGTAGTTCATTTTGTATAACAACTTTAGTCACTGGGGTACAAATCCACCCCATGGTGGCAAGTACGTGATTCATTTAGTCACTGGGGTACAAATCCACCCCATGGTGGCAAGTACGTAATTCTACAGCTATAGCAAGTTGGGGTTAATCCAACCCCACCTTATATCCGTATCGTCCACGTCGAAGTTGGAAGTGTCCGTGGGGCTGGCCACGTCGGGAACGAACGGCGCACTCGCCTCCCGCACCGCGTCCCACTCTACACCACTGAACCACGGGTGACTCTGTAATACAACATAATATTATGACATTATCTACACCTAAATTATAAGGAGGACAGATTTGTTTGTTTGTTACGATTTAACTCAAAAACTACTCAAGAATTCTTACACCAATAGGAAGTTACATTATTAGTAACAGGATATTTTTGTTTTTTTTTTCGTGTATATATAGTATATATACATTGCACCCGTGCGAAGCCGGGGCATGTTACTAGTAATGCATAAACTCAAAACTATTGGACTATTTTAAAAATTCTTTCACTTCAATTCTTTTTTTCAGTTACCAGACGTGGCGAAAACATGCTTACAGAAAATTATAAACATTTAGTTCCGATGGGATTCGAAACCACGACCTATCGGAGCGTATCCCGTATCCCGTCAAAATGTAAAATAATATAAAACATGTTTTCAATCATTAAACAATTTCTCGATTCATTTATATAAAAAAAAACATTATTTAATTTACCTTAAAATCTTGTATGCCATTTCTACCGAGTCTCGTTTCAGACGCGCATATCAATCGACGAATCAAATCTTGCGCCTCCTCAGAAACCTAAAAAGGATTACAACTTATTATTTATTTATTTAGTTTGATCCTCTTTTACGGCGAAATGGCACTGTCATTTGTATGTAATTTCAACTGATTCCTCATACAACAGATTGTTGATACGTCGTTTGTCCATTTCGCCGTAAAATATGATCAAACCAAAAACACACATTTATAACGTTTTTATCACCTACTATTTGAAACTAGACGTGATTTTTTTATAAATAATTAAATCTATGTAAATGGGACTAGTTCCCATTTCTTTCTTTCTCTATACTAATCCCAACTATCTTCCACTTTCCCAATCCATATTAACTTCCACAACTCTCTCTTTCCGACTCTCCAACTCCTTCTCTCTTATTTTCTATTTTTCCCACTGACTCACTCTAACAAACCCTATTTCTCTCTCTTTCTGTCCCCTAATCCCTTACTCCTCCATTACCAACTATCTCCCGCTCTCTTATTGCATATACCCACTATATGAATCCCCACCACTCTCTCTTTCCCACTCTCTATCTCGTACTCACTTACTTCCTGTTTCTCCTGCTGTCTTACTCCCCATCCTTATCTTACTCTCCTTATTTCTCTCTCTCTCTCTCTCTCTTTCCTAATCCTCCATTACCAACTACCTTAGACTCTCCCAATCAATATTAATCCCCACAACTCACTCTCTTTCCCAGTCTCTTACTTCCTATTTCTCCTTCTTACTCCCCATCCTTATCTAACACTCCCTATTTCTCGCTTTCTCCCAATTTCTCTCTAGAAAGACAACTACCTATGGGGAGAACCGCATTTCTCACTCTCTCTTCCCCCCCTCTTCCCCTCCCCCTACCTGCGCAGCGTGCTCGTCGGGCGGCGGGCAGTGGAAGCACCTCGCGTGGTTCATGATCTTCCCGTACGTCTCCACGAGCGACTCTGCGTAGAACGGCGTCTCCCCGAACAGCATCTCGTACATGCACACGCCTGGAGACAGAAAGAAGTATATTAGTAAGTAAGTCAGTAAGTAAATAATTTATTGCACACAAAATAAAAAGTTACAAATATAAAAATCAGCGTTAGAGAGTGTACAGAAGGCGGTCTTATAGCTAAGACAGCTATTTCTTCCAGACAACCCGAGATGGAGGAAGTGCTGTATACATAAAAAAATTAAGGCGGTGCAGAACAAGTAAAATAATTACAAATTAAAATTAAAAATAAATCTTTAAAATCAGTTTGTTTGTCAAAAAATATTAACGAACAACAGTACAAACAGGCAATTTAAAGCGATAAATAATAGTTTTTAACAAGAGAATCAAAACAGGAAAGGTTTTGAGCCTTTCTGATTTTAAATCAAGACTGTTGGAGCTGAGAAAGATAAAATTTTCTTTAAGATACCTAGGGGATCTAGGATCGAAGAGCACGCAGTAGAGCAGGTGTAAAATATGGGTATTCCTGCTTAATCGAATAGGGAGCCACTTAAGTTCTTATGAAACTCTGATATATGATCAAATTTACCATATATTATTGCTAAGTGTAGCGACATCTATAATCTACTGCTAGAATCAATACAAAGACGTCTAATCGCGCGATATTTTGACGGGCTCGTTGGCGCGTTCGGTAGAACACCTGCCGTGCGCATCGATGGGTCGTGGGTTCGAATCCCACCGGGACGACATTAGCAGGATTAAACTGTCCTTCATGGCTGGCACCGACTCCAAAAATAACTGTTTATAAATAATGCTTTGAAGTTATTAAAATATTATTTTTTACTTTTTAGTGTATTTGCCCTACCAAACTTAAAAAAGGATCATCCAAATGCATCCATAACTTGCGGAGTTATCGCGTAACAAACATATAAAAAAAAGAAACAACATACAGAGATTGTTAAAAAAACACATTTTCCGTTTAGTGCCAATTTGGTTTAAGGTGCGATATATTGTGAAAACTGAATTAGCTAATCACAAGTAGGATAGGCAATTTAATATCAGCCAAACACCTACGAACATAAAAAGTTCCCAACGGACAGGCTTACTAAATTAAATTACGAAGAGAACATAATACTATAGTTCCTTTAATTCACCCTGTATAATCATAATGTATGACGTCACACGTTCAACAAATAATATACATACATATAATAAAACTGTAGAGGTCAAATGTCTGTACATAGAAACAAAATGCTAAAAACCGAGTCAGGGGGATGTAAGAAGAGAAATAGAACAAACCCAGATTTTTTTTGTTTCTCTGTCTGTTTGTACGGGCTAATCGCCGAGGATACTGAACCGATTTTCATGCAATTTTCACAGATATATTAAGCAAAGTCCGGGTAACATATATGTTTTGTTTCATCGAAATCGGGCGTCGTAAAGAAAAGTTATCATCATTTAAAGCCATGGTACCAACAAATTGCAATACAAACTGACTCGCGTCGAATATTTTGAATTATCGGATGTCAATAACAGTTTGATATGTAAATGAAATAGTTTGATTATTTCGCCGATTTCAATATGTATTCGTGGAATAGTGGATATGAATATATCCTATCAAGAAATCTTGCTCAAAAGCTCAGCTTAAGCCCACGGGAACGAAGTCGCTGGCATCAGCTAGTCTATAATAATTTAAACCACTTACCAAGTGACCACCAATCGCACTCCGGACCGTAACGACCCTGACCATCTTCCATCGCCTGGAAACATACAGGTGTTCATTTTTTTATGTTACATATTTATTTATTTATTCATAATACTACATATCGACAGACGAGCATGAGGTTCACTTGATGGTAGGTGATACCTCAGCCACAGAACCCCGTTATAGTTATGTAAGTCGAATTAGGTTTTATCATCTAAAATAATAATTTAAAAAAATATTAGTGTTAAAAAAAAATATGCCTACCCTCAATATTTCTGGCGAAATATAATCCGGTGTCCCGACAGCCACGTTGCTTTGCACCTGCAAAAGAACGTCAAACATGCTATAATAGTCGTACTAAAAGGTTATTTGTATAAAAATCATTAATTTTTTTACCTATATTGGTCGATGGAAGGTTATGAAAATTGCCCAAAAAATCGGTTAATTTCAGAAAACTAAACGAATTTTTACTTGGCACGTTTGATGAATGTGAATTTAGTAACAAGACAAAGACTGGATAACGTCTATCGGGTCAGCATAGTACAAAATAGAATAGGGAATATATGCATATGCGTTTTTATTTGTTAGCTTAAATCGTTATTTAATAGAAAAATTAATCAAGACAAAAACTGAATTAAAGAGTTAAAAACTGCCAACCAATAAGGGCATTTTTAACGCACGCCAAATTCGCGTTTGACCCTCATTGGAATCACATGCACATTCCCTACTGGAATGCAATTGGTAGTATGCAATTGGAGCATATGGAAATCCGACTTCCCCAATGGGAAATATTCTATATTATAATATAATATATGAGAGTACGAAATTAATGAAAGCATATTGTCAGCGCCATCTATGTCTTGTCTGTATCCATCATGTTGTTTTAAGCGCCATCTAGTGAGGGCATCTCGTAATCGATGCAAACGCCATTCACCAGTTATAGTTCAATATTGTTCAATGGTTTATTCTGGATTCAGAACCAATGAAAAGAAAGGAATGATTGGTTGAAGTTATTTTGGGTCAGTAGTTCGGTGACCAAACTTCAAACCAAAATTTGTTTTGAAGTTTGAGATTAGTTCACGTTAAACGCCCGACATTTTTAACAAAAATGAGTTAAAATAGGTATATAACGATTTGTTATACATATATCGATTCAGAATGTCAAACTGAATCGAACTGTATATTTAACTAATTTTCGCTTAAAAATGTCGGGCTGTTACCCATCGGTATGTAAATAGAAGTGTAGGCTTACCTTTCCATCATCACCTAATCTCAGACAGGAACCAAAGTCAGCCAACCTGATATGGCCGCTCGCGTCAAGGAGCACATTATCGGGCTTTATATCCCTGAAATACAACATTATTTACTTATTTTATTTGTTTGTTATTTTTTTATGTCAGATATCGACAGACGAGCATGAGTTTCACTTAACGGTAGGTGATACCTCAGACTTAGAACATCAGTCAATGATGCGCTGTCGACCTACTTTTTACTTCAAGCATTCAAAAAATCCGTAGACTGCCGAAACGCGTAATATACGGTATTTCCATCTATGAACGGTATTTCGTTACCCGGTCGGAATTCCGATATTCCTCCCACCCGTTCAATACCCGAAGTTACCAGACATGGGAAAGATATGCTTACAGAAAATCATAAACATGTTGTTCCGGATGGGATTCGAACCCACGATCCATCGATACGCACGACAGGTGTTCTACCGGACGCGCCAACGGGCCCGTCAAACAAAACAAAAAAAAAATGGTGTTTAAATAAACATTAGCAAATTACTATGGTTTTCTCGAAGCCCGAATTTATTAGGGGCCATCCATAAAATCACACTAATTTCGTCATTTTCTGACCCCTCCCGCCGTCCTTGTCACAAGTGGTCACATTTGTGACACCCCCTCCCTATTGTGACGTCACATATTTTGCAAATTAATATCTAAGTAAGTGACAGTGAAAGTGACGTCACGCAACTTAGAACCCCTCCCACCCCTTGTCACACAATTTCACACTTCGTCGATATCCTCCCCCCCCCCATAACGTGTGACATACTTTATGGATGGTAATTATAAAAAATTTCATTAAAATCGATTCAGCGATTTAGCCGCAACAACATTCCGGAACAAATTAACTCTAATACACCCTGTACCTGTGAACATATCGCAGCTCGTGAACACTCTGTATAGCTAGCACCATCTCGGTGATGTAGAAGCGCGCCATGTCTTCGGGGAGCCGGTCTTCGAACTTCGACAGTAGCGTCAGCAGATCACCGCCGCAGTAGTAATCCATCACGAGATACTGAAGAGTAAGTCATAATTAGTAAACAGTATCATTAAACATAGATGTAAATAGAAGAACAGGCCTTATAGGCGCGCTTGTCATGGTTTCTCTGGGGTAAGAGTAGTTCTCACCCCAGCCACCGCGGCGCTGCTAGTGTCCGTGTGGACGACACTCTGACGCTGGAGTCATAGCGCGCACTCTCTCGCACCGAGCCGCTTGTAGAGCGTTATCGCCGTTCGCTCGTAAGAGCAAGAGAGACAACGCGAGGGGAGGAGTCAGCGGACTGCTTAGATGTGTGTGTTTCGGTTTGTCTATGGTTTCCCGAATGTTCGAAGTAAAAAGTAGGTCGACAGCGCTAAGTAATTATTATCCAGAATAGATTGCAATAGAATACTTGTTCTATATTTCTGATGTCCGGGTACTTCTTAGAATTCCCGAGTCCCCTAGTGGGGCATGGGGCGGACCCATTTCTGTGTCTGTTTCACTGATCATTTTTCTTTACAGGCAATTAGGTGATCAGCATTCTGTGCCCTGCCCGACCGAAACAATTTTTTTTTTAAATCTTATTTCCCCGGGATTCTTGGTTTAGAGTTTAGTATCAGAGAACCTAGGATCCCTGATACTAAACTCATCGCACTGACTACTGAGCCACAGAGGCGGTCATTCTTACGTGGAGCCTCCCACATAAGCCATCAATATAGTCAAAAGTTCAAACTTCAATATTTAAAAAAAATACAAAAATACCACATCAATACTTATCTTTATTAATATTATAAAGAGGAAAGGTTTGTTTGTTTGTTACGATTTAACTAAAAAACAATTAGACCGACTTTAAAAATTCTTTCACCAATAGAAAGCTACATTATCAGTGAGTAACATAGGCAATTTTTTTCATTTTTTTTCTACATCTACATTGCACCCGTGCGAAGCCGGGGCGGATCGCTAGTATTAAATAAAAGAGAATATGATCTCACCAAATTATGATCATCTTGGAAGGCGTAATGCAAGTTAGTTATCCACCGCCTGTCCCCGAACACTAACACGTCTCTCTCTTCCTGGAAACACGCTGTATCGGCACGCTGAAAATAAAATCTATACAGTATTTCATCGATGGGTAGTGGGTTCGAATCCCACCGGGACGACATGTTTATAATTTTCTGTAAGCATGTTTTCCCCACGTCTGGTTAACTTCGGACATTGATCGGGTGGGAGGAATATCGAAATTCCGACCGGGTAACGAACCATCGTTCATAGATGGAAAAACAGTGAAGTGCATATTCGGTCTCAGTCCGAATGCTCGAAGTAAAAAGTAGGTCAACAGCGCATCATTGATTGATGTTCTGTGGATGGAGTATCACCTACCATCAAGTGAACCTCACGCTCATCTGTTTATATCCAACATAAAAAAAAGAAAAGTTGAATCAAAATTTCTTTAAATTGAAAAATATATAATACATAAAAATAATTGTGATCACTTTTGTCAGTCTGACTGTTCGCACTAATCTCCAAACGACTGCACATATTTTCATGCAGTTTTCAAAAGTAATTTAAGCTTAATCTAGAGAAAGATCGAGGCACTCCGTCAATATTTGTTTAATGTGGGAGAGAATAAGCTAAATGCTTTATTGTTCCACAAAATTACTAAGAGAATTGTTTCGTTCAACGCAGCTTCATTTCATATTACAGTAGAATCTCACTAATCCGGCAGTATAGCAAAGGGTGCTGCATCATTGGAATGTTTGGATTACTAGATTGTATAGAAAAATTCATCTATACATATAATAAAAGAGTAGGATCGAAATTACGCTTCACTAAATATTTTTACCAGAAATTAAGAGGGGTGATAAAAGAAGGGTAGCAGAATGCATAAATGCAATTTTTAAGATTCTTGTCTGTCTGTCTGTCTGTTTGTTCACGCTAATCTCCGAAGATACTGAACCGATTTTCGTGTAATTTATACAATTATATTAAGCAAAGTCCAGGGCAACATATAGGCTTTGTTTCATCGAAATCGGTTGTCGGAAAAAAAGTTATCATCATTTAAATATTATTTTAAAGGCATCATTTCAACAAATTGCAATGAAAACTGACTCGCGTTGAATTTTTTCGAATTGTCAGATGTCAATCACAGTTTGATATGTAAATGAAATAGTTTGATAATTTCGCCGTTTTCGATATGTGTTCGTGGCATAGTGGATATACGGTCGTACTACGTAATTTCAGATGCGAGTTCGAATCATCACTCAGGGAAATATTTTTTTGTATTTATTTTTTTATATTTTTAAAAGAACTAATATTGAAAATAGAAAATGTATTATTGAACTATTCTATTATATAAAAATGTATTTCTTATGAGATCGTTTATTTCGCATTTTCATCAATCCTTTCCTTTCCAAGGGAATTAAA